>JASDFA010000010.1:14405000-15650000 GCA_035772735.1 Datura wrightii
TATGAGCTTCAGCCAGTATCTGTTGTCTCAAATCACCCACATCCGGCATGCATAACCTACCCTAGTAATGGAATACATCATCTCCCCCTTGGGAGAAAGCCTCCATTTCTTTTCTAAGAACCGCCTCCTTCAGTTTAAGCAGTATTAGATCTTCATCCTTCCTTGAATTAACTTCAACTACCGATGAGAAATCCAATCCACTCTGCACCACTACTCCTCCCTCAGTGGTATCAACCAACTATACACCCAACCGAGCTAATCTATGGATATCCTTTGCCAATTCCTTTTTGCAACTTCAACATGAGTAACGCTTCCCATAGACACTCTGCTTAGGGCATTAGCCACCATATTGGCTTTGCCCGGGTGGTACAGCATGCTCATGTCATAGTCCTTCAGTAGCTCCAACCACCTTCTTTGATGAAGATTTAGGTCTTTCTGACTGAACATATACTGAAGGCTTTTGTGATCGGTGAGAACATCCACGTGAGCCCCATAAAGGTAGTTCCTCCATATTTTGAATGCAAACACCACCGCTGCCAACTCCAAGTCATGAGTCAAATAGTTCTTTTCATGAACCTTGAGCTATCTAGAGGTAGAGGCTATCACCTTACCCCACTGCATCAGAACGCAACCAAGTCCAACTCTAGAAGCGTCACAATAAACCACAAACCCATCTGTCCTTTCCGGTAAGGTCAACATTGGAGTGGTAGTGAGCTGAGTTTTTAACTCCTGCAAACTCTTCTCACACGCATCTGACCACTGAAATTTCACCTTCTTCTGATTCAACCTAGATAGAGGGGATGCTATAGAGGAAAAACCTTCTATAAAACGTCGGTAATAACCGGCTAAACCCCAGAAACTTTTGATTTTAACTAGGGAGATAAATCTGGGCCAATCTTTCACTGCTGCTATCTTTTGAAAATCTACCTGGATACCCTTACCCGAGACCACGTGACCAAGGAATGTCACAGACTTCAACCAGAATTCACATTTGCTGAATTTTGTGAACAACTGGCGGTCTCTAAGCGTCTGAAGCACTATCCTTAGGTGAATAGCGTGTTCTTCCTTATTTATAGAGTATACTAGAATGTCATCGATAAATACAATGACGAACATATCTAGATACTGCTTGAAGACTCTGTTCATCAGGTCCATGAAAGTTATGGGGCCATTAGTCAGTCCGAAGGAAATAACCACGAATTTGTAGTGACCATACCGAGTTTTGAAAGCTGTTTTCAGTATGTCACATTCTCTGACTCTCAGCCGATGAAAAATACCCCGACCTGAGATCTATCTTGGAGAAACAACTGGCTCTCTGAAGTTGATCAAACAAGTCGTCAATACTGGGTAGGGGATACTTGTTCTTGGTTGTAACCTTGTTCAACTGACGGCAATCGATGTATATTCTGAGGGTACCGTCTTTCTTTTTCATGAATAGTACTGGAGCACCCCAGGGAGAGATGATGGGTCTGAGAGAACCTTTATCGAGAAGGTCCTTTAGTTGCTCCTTTAATTCCTTAAGCTCAACTAGAGCCATTCTGTAAGGAGGGATGGAGATGGGCTGAGTGTCTGGGAGAAGGTCTATACCAAAATCTATTTCCCACTCAGGAGGGACTCCTAGAAGATCTTCAGAAAACATATCAGGGAACACGCTGACAACTGGGACTAATTGTATAGTCAGGGTCTCAGAGAAGGAATCTTTGACCCGAACTAGATGATAAATACACCCTTTTGAAATAAGCTTTCTGGCCTTAAGGTAGGAAATAAATTAACCCTTAGGCGTTGAACTACTGCCTGTCCACTCTAAAGCTGGCTCATTAGGGAACTGAAACCTGATGACCCTAGTTCTGTAGTCGATTTAGGCATAACCGGAGTGTAACCAATCCATGCCAAGAATGAGGTCAAAGTCAACCATGTCTAACTCTAGAAGATCAGCTGGAATGGCCTTATTGAATATTGAGACTAGGCAGTTCCTATACACTTCGCTGGCTCTAACTGACTCGCCAATTGGGGTGTAGACTGAGAATGGTTCTGAAAGGACCTCTGGACTGATATCAAACTGAACAGCTACATCAGGAATCATGAATGAAAGTGTGGCTCCTGGATCTAGTAGAGCATACACGTCTAGATGAAAAAGGCATAACATACCTGTGACCATGTTAGGTGAGCTCTCTTAATCCTGAAAAAGAGGACAAAGCATAAAAATGATTTTGGCGTTGGTCGCCATCCGTACCTGAGGTATTGACTGGCTGAGCTGGTCGGCCTTCTGGAGCTACTGAAGCAGCGGATTATGATCTCCCCCGTCCTACTGATGGGTATTCTTTATGCCGATGACCAAGCTATCCACAATCAAAACAACCCTCTCAACCCTGAAGGCATTCTCCTGGATGGTTCTTGCCACACTTAGGGCAAGCTGGGTAGCTGTAGTAGTTGCTAGCGCTATGACTCTAGGATTGTGAGCCAGATGCTCCACCCCTCCGATCCTTGCAGGACCAGAAAGTAGGGGCACTGGCTGAAGTGGGTGCTGCTGCTATTACTGCTACTGTGGGCGACTACTTCCGCCAGATCTTTGGTGGCCATAACTGGCTGGCCGGTTCTTGCCCGTTTGTTCTCCCGCTCCAAATCTTTTAATTTTTCTGCCTCAATTTGTTGGGCATGAACTATGAGGCTGGAGAGATCGATTTCCTTGATAAGCATTACAGTCCTACACTCCTTGAGGACCAAGTTTGACACTCTATTAACAAATTTCAGCATACCATCCCTTGGCTCGGCTACCATCTCGAGAGCATATTTAGATAACCGTGTGAACTCCAGTGCATATTCTTCTACTGTCCCATTGCCATGCTTCAGGTTCATGAATTCCGCCATCTTAGCCTCCCTGAGCTCCTGAGGAAAGAATCTATCTAGGAAGGCTATAGTGAACTCCTCCCATTCCACCGGTCCTACTCCCACTAGTCTCCTCTCCTTCCATTATTTGTCCTAGATCTGGGCTACCCCTTTCAGCTAGTAGGCAGCCAAGTCGACACTCTCCGAGGAGCTGACACCCATAATCTAGTTGATTTTCCTAATCTCATCCATGAAATCCTGTGGGTCCTCTCCCATCTTAGATCTAATAAAAACTGGAGTGTTCATCCGAGTGAAGTCCCGAGATCGGGAAGTTGTTGTGGACCCATTGTTGTTGATTAAAACCAAGTACTAGTTCACCTGATTGGTAACTGTCTGTGCGAGCAGCTGGATAGCCGCCTTGAACTCTACGGTGGACACTGAGTCATCCTGAGGGGCTGCTGGAGCTGGTGGGGCAGGTGGGTGATCGTTACCGGCCCTTCTTCCATTACCACATCACGGAGGCATGATTTCACTTAAATGAAATAGCGCACAAGTTAGGAGAATGATTCTAGAATTGAATTTTAATGCACGATAAAGGGTATGAACAAAAGGAGTTTTCTTATAACATCTCATATCCTCCCCGTCATAAGTGTGGCGTACTTCACGCCCATGAAAAGGACTCTACTAGATGCAGATTTTAGACAGCCGAGGATACTCTAAACCTAGTGCTCTAATACCATGTTTGTCACGCCCCAAGTCTTAACCCTGGACGTGACACGGTACTTGGAGTCACAAGTCAACCCATGGTGTATCATAACACTGGCATTCTGAGTAAAACATAGAGAAAGCTTTAAAATAATAATATAAAACATTTATGAAAACAAAGCTGAATCATAAAGTTTAGAAACAACTGAAACAAAGTTGAAGGTATGAAACTATATCTATGTCTGAAAGCCAACTACAATTGATGAGTTACTGGGACAAGCCCCCAGCTAACTTCAAGTATAAATAAAAGAAATATAACTAAAAGAAATAATCCTCGTCCTTGAGAAATGAGGACTCACCAATGATGCAGCTAGAAAAGTTTAAGCTAGGTCGGCTAATGATAGTGTGACTGAGAACCTGCAGCTGTATCATAAAATGATACAACATAAAAGGTATGCTTCAGTACATTGAATGTACTCAGTAAGTGAGAGAATCCATACATAAGGAATAAAATAACTAGACTGGAAAGACATGCAATGACCAACTAAATATGCTAAAACTAAATAATTGTGATATGCTGAGATGGTCAAAAAACATGCCCTAAATTTGAGATACTAGTCTGGAATATTGTACTAAACTGATTTGAACTGACTAATCTAAGACTGAACTAAACTTACTAGTGGGGAAGTCTGTAACCGACATATAACCATGTGAGCTAGACGTGGAGTCCGATGTATACACCCATTTGGTTGGACCCAATATAACTTGCCAGGGTATAGAGGCATGAAACTAGTGATCACAGGTCTAGGTCCATGAGGCTAATAAACTACATCCTACGGTGGAAACATTATTTTGAAAACTTGGGTGCACTGGAACCCCGGTCAGCTCGGTGCTAAGTCCTATTCCCACTGGATAGTCCTAGACTGACTACTAAGCTGATAACTTGAAACTAGGGCCCCAAGAATAAGTCAGGAATACCTATGTGGAAGCACCTTTAGAGTCTTATTGGACCGGATTTTGTAAGTGGGTTCTAAGATTGGTCAGAGCTGCTTATCTAGAAGCATCGTAACCATCCAAGAACAAACTGTAATCTGAAGCTGGGGTCCTAACGCTGGTTAGAGCTGCTTATCTAAGAGTGTCATGACCGCCTAAAGAACCACTAAAATCTGATACTGAGTCTAATACTAATAACTGGGAGGCACATTGTCACCTCGAGAATTTCTGTAGTCAAACTGATCAGTTGACATTTCTGAGTAGCACTGAGTATTTTAACATTATTACTAAGATTTCAATTCATTCTAACTATATAGGAATCCCTAACACTAATAGAATCAAGCACTTTCGATAATTAACCAATTATGCAAGACTCTGGTTTTTCTGCATTCAAGAGCTAGGGCTAGATTTCACTTTACAGAGACAAGCATCAATATAGTCATAAACTAGTGGAAAAATATCTACAATTAACATAAATAATATTCCACATGAATTAAACAAAGTCTGACATATAATTTCTTCACATTCATAAGTTTCAGGACTAGAACTGATAGAGAAGATTTTGGGGACACAAAGGAAGAGCTATTCCATTGTTAAATTCCCACATACCTGGTGATGGAAATCCCTGAGAGAATTCCTTGAAAAATAATCTGAGGAGAATCGATTTCCCTAACTTATGCTCTGAGCCTTTTTGAGAGAAATTTACATTCTAACTGTTGAAGGGATGAGAAATGAGAGAAACCGTTGGTTACCGGGATGAGAAATGAGAGAAACCGTTGGTTACCGTCTCTAAAACCCCTGATTAAAACCTAAAACTATGTGGTTTAGGGACTAAGTAGGTGAGAAATTACAAAAATAACCCTAGAAATTAAATCTGACTAGCCGACAGGGTCCCAATGGGTCACTCAATGAGTCGTTGGTTGTGACCATAACTCATTGGGAACTCTCGTTGGTCCCACTTCTTGGGACTAGGAAACATGGATCTAGCAACGGGGGTCACCATGACTCGTTGGATGAACCAACGGGTTATTGGTTCCTCCCATGGCCACTGGTCAAGGAAACCTAGTAAGCTTGACAACGGGTGATACAACGACTCATTGGTTGAACCAACGGGTCGTTGTGTCCAGTTGTCACCTTAACTGGATGAATTCTAAAAATTTCCACAGTCGACATGATGGGTGGTGACCATGACTCGTTGTGGGATACAACGAGTCGTTGTTACCACTCATCACCTCTGGAAGGGGTTTATAGGGTTCTCACACAACGAGATATCCTTTCTAACAATGACTCGTTGGTTGAGTCGTACGATCCTGGAAGGGTTTCTGCACTGGGACACAACAACTGACAGGAAGACTTGTTGTTCCTCGCCACGGGTCGTACCTTGTCTCATTAGTTCCCTAGAGACCAAAATTCTGCTAGCCATGACTAACACAAAGACTCGTTGAAGTTGACGACAACTCGTTGTCTTAGTCGTTCTGAGGCATTTTTACTGGTTTCTTTTGGATTTTTCTTGCATGGTTTGAGCCTGGTCTAGGAAAATTTTGGGGTGTTACAGTGAGTGAGGTATTTTGTATACTCCATGTTTGTAAATTAATATCTATAACTTGCCCAGTGTGTGTGCAAAATGAAATAAGAATAATGGATCTAGGAAGTGATATAGGCGTTTCTTTGGTAGCCTATTTTTATCCTATGTTTGTCTGCCTTGAATGTAATTATCCTAGTAAGCCATTTTGATCCTTATCTTATTCTTTTGATAGCTATATTACAATCTTAGTCCCTTTTGTTCTATTGACTCTTATTTGATCCAAATGACTCCTAGAGCACTTTAATTGAAAAACCTATTGCATGAAAGGAGCATAAGTGGAGACAAGAAGGGAAAAGCTATAAAGTGTGGTGAAATAGATGAAAAGAAAAGGGTGAAAATTTTTCGAATCAAGGGAGGTGATATTAGTGGAAAAACAAAAAGAAGAAAGAGCTTTGAAAAAAATGAATCATGAAAAAAAATCTGAATGAGCTTAAAGTGAAAAACATTTCCATGCTAGTCACCTAAGTTGAAAAAATAATAATAAGGACCTGTATAAGGAGAAAAATAGGAGGTTGATAAATATGCTAAAAAGTGAAGTATTGTGAAGTATTACAGTTCTTAGGAAGATTAGTCACTATCTTGGCCAAATAGTTCTTACCCATCCCTTAGCCTACATTATAACCAATATATAAGTCCTAATTTATCCTTGATTCAAAGTTCTATATTAGTGGATTATTACAAGGACAAACCTATGGGTCCTCTTTTGCATGCATGTTGAGTTCCTTGGGAGAGTAAGTGAAATTATTAATTAATGCCCAAGTAAAAAAATTGTCACATATATCTTGTGTGTGAAAAGGGAATCTCTCCAAAAATAATGAGGGGCACAATGCTAGACTTTGGTACGTTTTGATTGCTAAATTACATATGATTCATGTTGGCCCAAATATATCTTGTTGATTTACTTCTAAAAGCTAAGTGATTTCAAACTTTGACATTTAAATGTTGGTCCTATATGAATGTGAATGAATTACTTGAGCTTTATTGATTTGTCTCATGATCCTAAGTGTAAGTATGTCCTATTCGTAGGATGAATTTTTTGGATTAATTTGAGAAGGGAAGTAGTAAATTGTTTGAGGATGAACAATAGTTTAAGTGTGGGGTGGTGATGAACTATAAAGTTTACATATTTTTTAGTCATATTTTTCCCATACATTACTATATTTTGAGAACAAATTGTATGTGTTTGAATGTGTTTTATGATATATTTGTGAAAAACAGCTAATGCATATGATGAGATGCTTTCGGGTATAAAAGTGATGAATTTGGGCTTAAATGTATCTTAAAAGTGCAAGAATGGCAAAACGGGGTTGAAGGATCGAATATATAGAAGTTGGCATCACGCAGGCACGCCTGTGCATTGGCCTACACGGCACGGAGGCAATCTTGGCACCCAATAGCGCATCATGCCAGTGATGCTGTGCAAGGAGAGGGACGGTGCGCCACACATACCCAACCGGCCAGACTTTGCAATCCCAATTTGACTAGGACCTGAAGTTGCAAAACCCAATTCAAATCCAAGAAGGAATAATGAAGGATTCATCTACTATTGTCTTAGGAATATAGAGGGAGTGTGGAATTTTAGTGCTAGAAAATATCACAAAGTTTACAATTCATACTTAGTGTAATAGTTTAGTGGAGTCATTGTTGCAAATTTATCAAGTTTTTGTGGAACCTTTTAGCTTGAAGACTTTCTTGAACAAGTATTTATTGAATTAAGATTACATTATCATTTATTCTACATATCTTATTTGTTTTTTCATCAACATGAGGGGCTAAGTCTCTTAGGCTTGGGTTGTGGGAACCATGATGGATTAACGAATGCAGGCATAATAAAAAAGTGATTCTTGAATGGTGAGTTAAGTGGATTGTTATTCTATTCATCTTAATGCTTAATTGCTCATATCTTCAACTTGCCCAACCAAGGAGGTTGAAGTTAGGAAAAGAGAATAACAATAGCAATTTGAGATTAATAATTCTCATCTAATTAACTTGAGCTCTAACCGAGGATAGTTAAAGTCAAGACTAGTTGTAAAGCTATAATATACAGACTTTTGAGACCGAGAGGAGATGGGTGGAAAGCATCTAATTTCTATTGGTGCATGTAACGCATGCACTTTGAGACCGAAAGGAGATAAGTGCAGTATTTAAGTCGAGAAATATTAGATGTACTCACACAAGTCTCACATAAAGTTCATCCAGATAGATTACTAATAAATGCCTGCTAAGTTATGAAATCATGGGGAACACAGTCCTAGCTTAGCTTCATCAATTTGATAAATAACTCAACAACTGTTAGCATTATTTTATTTCTCTTTATTTGCAAACCCCCCCTTCGAAATATTGATTAAAAGTTAGTTTATTTACCATTAACATATTATTTCTGCCTATTCCCTATAGGATCGACCCCAACCTTTGTTGGGTTACTATATTTGACAGCGATCGCTTTATACTTCATATTGAGGTGTCATTTGGGCATGATCAAATTTTGGCGCCGTTGTTGAAAATTATGGTTGTGAAATAGTTAATTGGTGCTTGAGCTTAACTTGTATTGTTATTTCATATTTTACACTTTGTTTTGTTTTTCTTTGACTAGCCACAGGTTTCATGGAGAACCCGAGGGCACAACTCAACCTCCCACCAGAGGAAGAGTTGAATGAGACACAGCGGGCTAAAGCAGCACGAAGGGAGGAAGAGGCTCGGCTAGGCGATATATCTTGAAGAGCCGATGCCACCAAATTGGCTGCTTCTTTAGGAGAAAGAACCAATAGAAACCTATAACACCCCAAATGTTCCCTAGGCACAACAGAAAAGAGCAATAAAACAATACCAGAACCAAACAACGAACCTCAGCACGATTCGTTGTAGGGTCTAACGGGTCGTTGGAAGTGCTCATTGTTTCATTACCAGAAAGCTGTCAGAAATTTTTTGAGAACCCACAAGGGGATTGTACGGACCGTGGCTTGATTGAACGGGTTGTTTTTGTGGTTGTTGAAATAGGTTAAGAGAATTTCGAAGTAATAATGGGGGAACAAATGGATGGGCCAATGGTTCATTGTTTGTTACCACGGTCCATTCGATGGGTCATTGGTTCTGCTAGTTTGTTGAAAATCTCGGGCTAAGTTTGGAACTGTTCTAGGTATATGGATAGACCTGAGCTGGTGAATTTATGGAATCAAGGTGTTAAGATAAATTCCTAAGTATAATAAGTGCATTACATGCAAATTATGGTCATAAGAAATCTCTAACACAAAGTTGAGTTGAGAGCCCCTTTACCGATTGAGTGTTCGTATAAGTTCTTACAAGGGTCAACTTCAAATGACCATCCCTCTCATTTTAAAAAATGTTTTTGGATGATTCAGCACCTCAAATTAACTCCCTTTAAGTCTTCTTTCCAACGCATCTAACCTTGAATTAATCGGAGCTCGGAGTAAAAAGTTATGGGCAATTTAGTGAAGCAGCAGCAGGTAACAACGAACCTCAAAACGGGCCGTTGTAGCAATCAACAACCCATCCTGTTGGTCATTGGACCTGACAGTTCCAGGTCTTTTTTTGGCAGTTTAGGGGTATTTTGGTAAACACCTATGCTTATAACTCGTAAATGACATCGTTTTGGGCTTTCTTAAGGTCAGATGAAAGGGATTAACCTAGCCTAAATCCTCACCCTCTCCAAAAGATCAATAGTTGGATTTTCTCTCAAGAGAGGAGCTAGGGTTCTTCTTCAACCTATTTAAATCTTCTTGTACTCTTCAAGGAAAGTCAAGGGATCATCAGCCTAGGTATGTAGGGTTATGAATGGGTGTTTCTGTTCACACTCATGCCCAATCTCTATTAATTTATGAAATATTTATCAAAAATCTCATGGGGTTTTAACTCCAATCTTGTGGAATTTTAATGATTTACTAATGGGTTGTTCTAAATTGTGATTTACATCATATTTTATGAATTTTGATTAGATTTTACAACTATTTTGATTATAAAATTATTGATTTCGATTTCTACTAAATTAAGCATAATTATGTATGATCTATGATGAATCGGGTTATGATCTTTACATAAATTGTTGATATTTACAAACCCCGCATGATTTATTATTTGAAATATGGATTTATTCAAATACCCATTATGATTTGATGATTTACAAGTTATATGTATGATTTTCAAGTATGCATGAAACCTATGATTTATGAATTAAGTTTTGGCCAACTCAGGGCCTTGCTTCATCGCTAGTTCACATATTTACAAGTATGTTATGATTATCATAAATTAACTAGACCTAAATTCATGCATATGTTATATTATGAGCAGTATATATGTTTTGGGAGTAGTATCGAACATCGAGTAGGTTCGGGGTCTAGGTTCTGCCCCAAATCTCATAAACTACGTGCCACCGTAGTATTTTGGGACCTCCCTTGTAACTATCCCCTAACCCAAATGTCCCTTTTCATGTGTGATCACATCTTTCATCGTTCTACCCTTGGAAAGGTAGGAATGGCCTCCCGACTAGGTTTACAAGTCGGGCTCCATGTGTGTTCATATGGGGTATGCCGGTTAAGAGAATCTCCCACTATTCCTCATGATTTATGCATGTTTATGATTATGTATATTGGCTCAAATCATGTATAATAAAGCTTTTTGCTTATGATTATGATTACGATTGTATTACGAATGTTTGAAAACCTTGAGTCTTATGTTATATTACGATATTTATGTTATGAGCATGTTGTCCTACTCTTATGATCATTTATGAGTTTTTTATATATATTTTAAATGTATGTTTTAGTTACCTTGCATACTCGGTACATTTCACGTACTGACTGTATACTTTCTATGCTGTATGGTTTTATGATACAAGACCTGGCTCTCAGGCTCATCTCCATCATTAGTCCATCTCAAAGTGAGCTATCCGCCTTGTTGGTGAGTCCTCATGTTCTGAGGGCCGTATGTTTAGACCTTGATGATGTTCTTTGTTTCCGTTTGCCAGGTTTGTTGGGGATGTTGTCCCATCAGCTCATCTTATATGATAGAGACTTTCAGACAGCTTGCAGTACTCAGCTGATATGTATGTCTAGTACTTTTTACTTATCATGTTATGTTATGTTATATTTATGTTTCTGCTATATCATATATTTAGTATTCCGCCTTAAGTGATATGAAGTTAGATGTATGCTTATGCTATGGGTCAACTTCGAGTCTCTCGGGACTCCTTGACCCGTGTTATGATCCGCGTCTACGTCCAGGTTGTGACAAACTTGGTATTAGAGAAATAGGTTTGAAGTATCCTAGGGTGTCTGAAAGCCGCGTTAAGTGGAGTTTTTTACATGGGTGTGAAGCACGCCACACTTATGATCTTGAGGCTACGTGACGTTTAGGAAATGTTCCCTTCTTTCATGATCTATGTCATGCAATGAAAAGTCTCCCTATTCTTATAACTCATGCAATGTGCGTGCAGAAACATGTCTTCTCAGAATAACGATGGGAGTCAGCCAGTGCGACAACCTCCAATAGATTCCATGTAAGTGTCTGATGCGGAGCTCGGAGCTGCCCTTAGAGTGTTGATGCGAGCTATGATCACCTAGCCTAACCAGTAGACTATCACACCATTGAGCCCTACTGATCTTGGGCAGAATTTCATGCCCAAGTGATACTCAAATATTTCATTTCTACTTGTTTATCTATTTTTATGCGTACATTCTCATGTGATTCTTTGATAAATGTAAATTTATACTAACCAACATGATTAGTATTGTTTTGCAAGTAGAAGGAAATTTTGGAAGCTAATCTACATGTTGGTGAAGTGCGGGAATGGACTTGGAAGCAAGAAGTGGAAGTTGACAAGGGAAGTTGGCAAAAATAGGGGCTCTGCGATGGCGCCGTGTCACGCTACCATCGCGGAGGCATTTTGCCTGGGATGAATAATTTATGTCAAATTCCAGTGGAGGTTCGCGTTACCTCCGTGGCATGGAGGCAGTGCTCCACGATGCACTCCATGTCACGTCGAGTGTTATTACCTGGAACCTCAAGTTCCAGTGAAGGTGAGCGATAGCACCGTGGCACGGAGGCAAGGCTCCGCGATACATGTCGTGCCACACTGAGGTGCAGTTACCTGGGAGCCGAGTTCTAGTAGGGGTCCGCGATAGCCCCGTGGCACAAAGGCAGTGCTCCGCGATACACTCCGTGCCACGTTGCTTGTTATTCCGGGAAATATTCTCAATAGTATAAATAGCACACTTAGGTTTTACTTTAAACAATTTTGACTTTTTTGAGAAGAACGTGAGTGGAAGGCAGTTGAGAGGACGAAAATTCTAGGGTTATTCTCTTCCTTTTTCTCTTTAATTTCAATTTCTTGTATGAATTCTACTTATTTGAAGATGTTTAATCCATAAATGAGTGGCTAATTCACCTCCTGCTGAGGTTAAGGATCATTGTAGAGGAATGTAATTATTAATCATATCAGTTTTCATCTTTTCTTCAATTGTTGTTCTATCAATTCTTGTTTTTACTGCATTAATGTTTGGCCAATGTTAATGTATATCTTAGAAATCCAATTTTGATTCTGAAAAGGAAAGTCATTGGACAGATGTGAATTGATAGGATATGATCTTTTCTTAGCTGAGAAAATTGAGAAAAGATTTACGTTCAGAATAGAAATATATCTGAAAGTCTTATTAGTCAATTTATGGAATCGGTTATGTATGGATAGAGCATGAGTTTCTTATATCATAGAAATGTAGAATAAGGTGTCATGATTCTTAAATTGGATAGGAGTCGAAAGATCCAATCCATAGGCAATTAATTCCTGACTAGCAACCGAAGAGAAGATTGACTGAATTGAATTAAGAAATTACATCCCTGCATGTTTGCCTTAACCTCAGCTTGCTCATTGCTATTTTTCAGACTTTAAATTATAATCTTGACTTAGATTCTTATTACTTAGTAATCTTAACTCATAAAACATTATTTGTTTGGTTGTCTACATTCATATAGATATCGTTTGCTAACATTTAGGTTAATTACTACCGTAGTTCAGTCCCTGTGAGATCGATCTTGGCTTGAAATAAAGCCACTTTACTACTTGTACGACCACGTGCACTTGCGTGTAGTTTTGCGTGAACACCTACCGAGGAGGTATCAACTACTAGGATTTAAGGACTCATGAAGGAGAGCCCGCCGGAGGTTGGTGACACGAGTGTGGTTGGGGAGTGTATAGGGAACAGGAGAGGAAACAAGAGGCCCATGGATGGAAACCTTAAGACATCCCAACAAGGGTCGAGTAGTGGGAGTCACTCTCAAACCCGTCAGAAGTCTCTAGCCCAAGCTTGGGGATACAAGCCCCGAGTGAGGGAGAATACTAACCCAAATTGCGAGCATTGCGGGAAGCACCACTAAGGAAAGTGCTTGACAGGTTCAGATGTTTGTTTTCATTCTGGTAAACTTGGTTATAAACACAGGAATTGCACTTCAGCCAAGAGAGATGGTCAGAAAGGCCGTGCTCGATATCCTTCTCCATCAGCTCCAGGAAATCACCCACCTCAACAGCACAGGTTATCAAGAGCGAGTGGTGATCAACCTTAGTTGTAGTCACAGGTATGTTATAAGTTATTCCCTCTCACCTATCATGATTGTTAGTTCTTAGAACTATTGTAAGAGGTACAAATCCCTTTGAGCATTTTAAGATAAGATTTATCACATGGAAGGTGAGGAAATGGTAGGTAGGGGCCCAGTCATGTCTTGAGTTTTCTAGTAAGGAAGTCCTATGGGTAGAATTCAGGGGTAGTCCCTCCTTTATTCTTTAGATGTTCCCTTACATATCACTCGATGTTATGCTCGACTCATGCTTACATTCAGAACCCTAAGATGGCAGGCAACTCCATTCATTTGCGATCCCAATATTACCCGTTCCATTTTACGTCATGACCCTTGTTATGTATGTGAACTCATGACTCTTATCACGCTCAGCCCTGTGAATTCAATTCCCAAGATTCATTCTATCAGCTCATAAGATGGTGCCATATTAGGTATATGCCGAGCTTAGACTTCCTACGTGATTCGTGTTCATAATTTCCTTACACTAAGCCCTATGAATATTCCCCCACAATGGAAATGAAGGTTAAAATGTGTACATTTAAGATAACTCCCTATCCCTGCTATAAGTGTCAGGTATGTAGAACTTCAGGAAGCACAGTTATTAGCCAAGCCTTGAAGCATAACAACCCACATGGTCATTTTGTGACTTTCGACCCATTTCCCTAGTTTGAACCTTTTTTATCTTTAGTTTTCTATTTATGACTTACGGAGATAGATGACACCATTCCCGAGGTGATCCAATGAAGATTGGATAAGATTTTTGGTTTTTGGAAGGTTTGAAGTTTGAGAGGTTTGACCAAAGTCAACATTTCAAGTTGACGAGCTTGAATTTGGATTTTGAAGGCTCTGTTAGTTCTAGATGGTGATTTATGACTTAGTTGGATAGTTTGAATGGATTTCGAGGTGTTCGGGAATTGAACCTTTGGTTGAATTTATGAGCTTTGAGGAAGCTACGTTTGACCACGGTCAACTTTTGATCAAAATGACCTCATATCGGTGATTTGATGATTTCAGCAGGTCCAAAATGTGTTTTATGATTGAATTGCATTTTTGGCTTGTGAATGGAGGATTCTGGATGAGTTTCGGGTGGATTTGAACGTTTTGTGTGTTTCGCATGATTTTAAGCATAAAATGTGACAACTCAGAGGTTCATTTTTAGTTTTTCAGATTGAAAAATTTATTTTGAGGCTTTCAAAATTCTTAGCATGAATTATAGGAGTTATCTTAAAAGTTTGGTGCAATTTCGATAAGTCAAGATTAGGTTTTATTACAAAAGATGAAATAATTCTTGACGGAAAAAAATAATATTTGACTAGGAAAACGAGCACCAAATGGAGTTTATATTGAACGAGTAGATCCTTATCATTATTTGGAAATTATAGGAAAAAGAATCATCATATTTCGAGTTCGTATGATGAAGTTATGGCCATTTTAGTAAAGATTAAAGTTGTTGGTGCAGCCCTATATAAATACCTGAACAGTATATTTTTGCACAGATTGTCTTTATTTTGTATTTTGAGTATATTTAGAGTTCTGGAGCTTGGAATTGAGTGATTTTGGCATTCTTCTCTATTTAACAAGGGGGTAAGTATCTAAACCTTAATTTGGTATTTCTCCTTCATTTCGTCAGTTGGTTTTCATTTGCATCCGGGAATTTATTGGAGGAAAATTGAGGATTTTGGGTCTAGAGTAAAGAGACTGTATTTTAATGAATTCAAAGTGGATTTGAGCTCCGTTTTGGATGAAATTTCATATTTGAGTTCTTTACATTATGGGTAACATGATTTTCAAATAAGATTCCAATTTTGCCCTTGCGGGCTCGGGATTGACTTTTTGGGATGGGATAGAAGTATATCAATATGGATGTCCATAATTTCATTTTCTTATGTAGAATACGTATTTGATGAGATTTTTATCATTTAGAAGGGATACAGAAGGGAAAATTCGTAATTTGATGCTTGAGCTTTGTTTTGAGGCAAGTAGAGATTTCTTGATTCTTGAGGATCGAAAGGAAGGGGAAGCTTAGTCCCTAGTATGTTGGGCCATATAAGAGTGTGATACATGTTGAAAAGGTGGCCTATGAGTTGGAGCTACTAAGCGGAGTTAACTTCGGTGCATTCAGTGTTTCATGTGTCCTTGTTGAATAAATGCATCGGAGATCCATCTTTAGTGATTTTTGTAGAGGACATTGGGGTGAAGGACAACCTTACCTAGGAGGAGGTATCAGCCGAGGTCCTTGATCATCAGGTTCATAAGTTGAGAAATAAGGAAGTAGCCTCAGTGAAGTTCTATGGAGAAATCATCTTATTGAGGGAGCTATGTGGGAGGCCGAAGTAAATAGAATGGTTGAGAACCCGTATCTTTTTCCTTCCAGCTCAGTTCTAGCTTAAGGTATCAGTTTCCTTCTTCAGTGCTCTATTCAGTTTCATGTCAAGTTCATGCCTCTCAGTTACTTTCATGTCTTAGCATGCACGTCTGTTTCATGAACTAAGTTCAGTCAGGAATCTCAGTTCGGAGTTGGTCACTCCATCAGTTTCAACTTCTATTGTTTAGTTTCTGGGATTGCAGTTCCTTCCCTAGCCTTTCAATATGCTTGATCTACATTCGAGGATGAATTTTTCCAAGGGGGAGATAATGTAACACCCCAAATGTTCCCTAGGTCAGACCTGAGGCTTACAACAGAAAACAGCAAGAAAACAATACAAGAACCAAATGACGAACCTCATTACGGTTCGTTGTAGGGCCAACGGGTCGTTGAAAGTGCTCGTTGTTTCATTAGTAGAAATCTGTCAGAAATTTCCCAAAACCCACAAGGGGATTGTACAGACCGTGGCTTGATTGAACTAGTCATTATTTGTGGTCGTTGAAGCAGGTTAAGAGAATTTTGAAGGAAGAATACGGGAAACCAACGGTTCGTTGTTTGTTACCACGGCCCGCTAGATGGGTCGTTGGTTCTACTAGTTTGTTGAAAGTCTCGGGCTAAGTTTGGAACCATTCTAGATATATGGATAGACCCGAGCTGGTGAATTTATGGAAGCAAGGTGTTAAGATCAATTCCTAAGTATATGAAGTTCATTACATGCAAATTTTGGTCATAAGGAATCTCTAGCACAAAGTTGAGTTGAGAGCCCCTTTACCGATTGAGTGTTCGTATAAGTTCTCACAAGTATCAACTTCAAACGACCATAGCGCTCATTTTACAAAATGTTTTTGGATGATTCAACACATCAAATTGAATCCCTTGATGTCTTCTTTCCAATGCATCCTAACTTGCATCAATCTGAGTTTGGAGTAAAACGTTATGAGCAGTTTAGTGAAGCAGTTGCAGGTAACAACGAGGGCCGTTGTAGCAACCAACGACCCGTCCTGTTGATCGTTGGAACTGCCAGTTCCAGGTCTTCTTTTGGCAATTTGGGGTTATTTTGGTAAACTCCTATATTTCTATGTCCTAAATGATGTCGTTTTGGGCTTCCTTAAGGTCATATTAAAGGGATTAACCTAGCCTAAATCCTCACCCTCTCCAAAAGATCAATAGTTGGATTTTCTCTCAAGAAAGGAGCTAAGGTTCTTCTCAAGCTCTTCAAATCTTCTTGGACTCTTCAAGGAAAGTCAAGGAATCATCAACCTAGGTATGTAGGGTTACGAATGGGTATTTCCGTTCACACTATGCCCAATCTCTATTAATTTATGAAAAATTTATCAAAAATCTCATGGGGTTTTAACTCCAATCTTGTGGAATTTTAATGATTTACCAATGGGTTGTTCTAAATTGTTATTTACATCATATTTTATAAATTTTGATCATATTTTACAACTATTTTGATAATAAAGTTATTGATTTCGATTTCTACTAAATTAAGCCTAATTATGTATGATCTATGATGAATTGGGTTATGATCCTTACTTAAATTGACGATATTTACAAACCCAACATGATTTATGATTTGAAATATGAATTTATTCAAATACCCATCATGATTTGATGATTTACAAGTTATACGTATGATTTTCAAGCATGCATGAAACTTACTATTTATGAATTAAGTTTTGGCCGACTCACGGGCATTGCTTCATGGCTAGTTCACATATTTACAAGTACGTTATGATTACCATGAATTAATTAGCCCATGAATTCATGCATAAATTATACTATGAGCACCATATATGTTTTGGGAGTAGTAACGAACACCGAGTAGGTTCGGGGCCTAGGTTCTGCCCCAGATCCCATAAACTATGTGCCACCGTAGGTATGTTGGGACCTCCCTTGTAACTGTCCCTGGCCCAAATGGCCCTTTTCATGTGTGATCATGTCTTCCATTATTCTGCCCTAAGGAAGGTTCGAACGACCTCCCGACTAAGTTTACAAGTCGGGCTCCATGTGTGCTCATATGGGGTATGTCGGTTAAGAGAATCTCTCACTATTCCTCATGATTTATGCATGTTTGTGATTATATATATTGGTCAAATCATGTTTAATAAAGTGATCTTGGGCATAATTACATGCCAAAGTGATACTTTATAACTTAGTTTTGTCCTGTTTATGTATTTAATTATGTACATTTTCATGCCTTTTTATATAAATGAGATGAAATATTAACCAACACGATTAGTCTTTGTTTTTGAAGGAAATAATGCATTGGAGGACCCAATCTATGATTTGGTGAAGTGGAGGAATGATATCGGGAGCGAAAAACCAAAGTTGGAATAAATTGGGCGATTTCCAGAGAGCTTCCGCGATACCTCCGCGTCACGAAGGCAGTGCTCCGCGATACACACTGTGTCACGAAGGCAGTGCTCCGCGATACACACCGTGTCACGGAGGCAACGCTCCGCGATACACACCGTGTCACGGAGGCAATGCTCCTCGATACACTCCGTGACACGTTGCTTGTTATTCCGGGAAAAATTCCCACTAGTATAAATAGCACACCTAGGTTTTATTTTAAACATTCTGATTTTCTTGAGCAAGAACGTGGGTTACAGGCAGTTGAGGGGACAAAAATTCTAGGGTTCTTCTCTATCTCTTTCTCTTTTATCTCAATTGTTTGTATGAATTATACTCATTTGATGATGTTTAATCCACACATGAGTGGCTAAATTCACTTCTTGCTGAGGTTAAGAACATTTGTAGTGGAATGTAATTGTTGATCATTTTGGTTTTTCATCTTTTCTTCCATGGTTGTTCTATCAATTCTTGTTCTTACTGCATTAATGTCTGGCCAATGTTAATGTATATCTAAAAAATCCAAATTTATCTTGAAAAGGAAAGAAATTGGAAAGTTGTGAATTTGTAGGATATGATCTCTTCTTAGTTTGGGAAAATTGAGAATTGATTTACCTTCAGAATAGAAATATATTTGAAAGTCATATTAGTCAATTAAGGAATCGGTTTCGTATGGCTAGAACATGAAATTCTTTTATCACAGAAATGTAGGTTGAAGGTTCATGATTCTTAAGGTGGGTAGAATACGAAAGTTTCTCTGCATAGGCAATAATTCTTGACTAGCAACCGAAGGAAAGATTAATCGAATTGTATCAATAAATTACTTCCCTGCATGTTCGTTTTGGCCTCAGCCTGCTCATTACTATAGTTCAGACTCATTTTCTCATTTTGTCTTAGATTAGTATAACTTAGGTAACAAACTCTCAAAATATTCTTTAAATTGTTGTGTGCATTTTTAGAGTTAGAGTTCATTAACATTTAATTCGATTATTACCTTGGTTCAGTCCCTGTGGGATCGATACTTGGCTTACTTTTGCCATTTTACTACTTGTTCGACCACGTGCACTTGCGTGTAGTTGCGAAACAGCCCGAACAAGTTTTTGGCGCTGTTGGTGGGGACTGGCAATTGGTAAATTTACTTTCTTAGTGTTAGTTTACAAATTCTATATAAGTGCTGACAACTTGGTCTTAGCCTTTCTCTTGCAGGTATAGAATTCTTGTGTTAGTCTTATTTTTGAAAGAAAAATAAAAATAAAAATAAAAATTGTAGATATTTGTTTTAATTCTTTTTGATTTTTTTCGAATACCTTTCTTGACATGACATCATGGAATACAAATGGTTTAAACGGTGGATACTCATATTTTGGCGAATCTTGTATGAATTGTGGAGGACCCCACTTGTAGCAACACTGTAACACGTGCAATATATGTGGTGGTCAAGATGGCCATTGGGATGGCTGTCCGAATGCATACCCCCCTCCCCCAAGCCCCTACTATGATCCTTCTGTTGTTTTTGCTGAATATAGGACTTGGGACTGTAACACGTAACACGTGCAATATATAGGCATGATGAAAATGAGGACTTGGGACGCCAAGCTCGAATAGAAGACATGCTGAAACAGTTCCTTGAGCAAACAGAAGCAATGAAAGAGGTGATGGAAGCATTGAGAATTCAGAAAGAATAGAATGGAGAGGCTCTAGAAAGGATGAGCGTCAAAGTCACGGAGATGATGGTTGAGGCTGAAGCTTGTGGTAAATTGCAGGTAACGGTTTTAAGAGATACTCAAGAGGAACTACAAGAAGAAGACAAGGGTGAATTTTTGGATGAAGCCCAACAATTAGAATCTCTTGAGTGTCCCCATGATGGGCTCACACTTATGGAAAATCCATTCATGGAAGAAGAGATAGAGTATCCCCCAGTTGACATTAATGGAGAGATAGATGTCGATGCTGAGAAGGTGTATTCAAGTAAGGAGGTCAAGCACAATGCAGTTTAAGAGTTGAGGTGTATTGGACCACACTCGAAGCATTTTTCGACATTAAGTTTGGTTGACAACTGAGAAATAGAGTCTTCCAAGCTTATAGAGAAATGTCTAGAGGAGGACCAAGGCCCGTATATTTTGAAATTTGCTGACTCGGAGAGACAAAATGACTTCGCTTACTTAAGGGCCAATAAGTTCAAAAGGCAACATCTACTGCTTGGTCCTTACAATTTTTCACCACCACCCCTGGAGCATAAGAGGAAATTAGAGAAGAAATTAGGGGTGAGATTCATATCCTCAAGGTGGAGGAAAAAGTGGTGAAACTTGATACGTCGTGCCACGACGTAAAATTAGGCGCTGCTTGGGATACAACCCAAGGGTACCATGGGTACCATTTTAATTTCTTGCATTTAAGTTGATTTTATTTATTTTTCATCTTGTGTTGTTTTGGTGGAAAGTTAAGCACAGATGGAGGGGAATTCTAAGTACCCGTGGAGGAGGAAGCTAACAAGCATGGAAGAGAAAAAGTGTGGGGTCGAACACCCACTTGTGCAAAGTTGAATAAAAGCATGTTGTTAGCTAGTCCTAAAGGCCTCAGGGAGTATTTCTCACCGTCTTTAAATGTTAAGTTAATGCTATGGGGACATAGCATGATTCAAGTGTGGGGTGAGGAAAATTTTAAAATTTTTGTGCTTAACGATTTTTGGTGAATGTAATGCTTGTGAGAAATATTTGAGAAAAAAAAATTCTTTTTGTGAGTCAAGCATGACTTAATCACTTGTTGGTTTTTGTTTTCCGACAGGGGGTCTTTGAACCGAAGAAAAAAAATTCTTTGTATGTATATAATGTTTGTAGTCATAGTTAGAGACTATTTCCAACGATGGATGGATGATGACCGTCTTGAGGAAAAATTAGTCAGGAGGTTGGCTTTTGAACACGTAGCTAATTGATGGCTTGATGTTCTTGTTATGTGTTATGCATGATTGTAAGATACAAGTGTGGTTAGTGTTGAAGCATATATGAAGTGTATAACTTTGTGTGAGACACTTAGGCTCTTGAATTTGACTCAATGTGATTGAAGCTTAATTTTGAATTCTTGTGATTAGCTGAGTAAGAGTCTGCGGAATGTGTCTTGAATTGAGCATGTGCTGTGAGTGTAAGTTTTTCGAATATTCCTTGCTATTGTAGAATGTATAGAACTTGCCTGGTATGTATATAAAACGAAATGAAGGATGTGAATTGTAGGAGATGATTTAGGCATTTCTTTAAATGAACCTAAATATTATCCCTCACTTTACCTACCTTGAATATTTAATCCTAGTTAGCCCCATTGAGCCTTGAGCCTATTCTTTGATAGCTACAACATAAGCTTAATCCTTTTTCTTTCATTAGCCTTGAATTTGATCCAAAACTCCGAAGTGCTTAAGTGAAAAACCCGAAAGAGTGAAGGAGTGAGAATTGGGAAAAAGAAGGAAAAGTAGCAAGTTGTAAAAGTTGAGAAAAGTACAAAGGTGCACTTGTGTGAAAATGGTTGATTATTAGTAGGGAGTAAGAAAATAAATGAATGAAAAAAAATTGCTTAAGTACTCCTTACTACTAAGATGAGTGTGCTTAAAGAAAGGGGAACAAGAAGAAAAAAAATTCAGGATTGAAAAGAATGAGGGTGAAGTAAGAGAAGAGATATCCCTAATGAAGGTCGAAGTTATTAAAAGCGCTTGGGGAAGATAGTCACTATTACTGGCCAGAATAGTACTTACCCGTCCCTTAGCTTACATTATAACCCATTAAGTCCTACTTGATCTTACGTTCATACATCCTTAAATGAGTGGAGTAAAACACTAAGGGCAAGCTTATGGGTCACTACATGATGCATGTGAATTCTTTGTGAGAGCGAGCGTAATTTTTATTCATATACCCATACTTGGTGTGATTTGAATATTTGTGAGTAAAAAAGGGTAACTCTCTTGTTGTGATGGCACATGTTTAATGAGAGATAACATCAATGTCAGATTTCTTGATCAGTTGATTTGCATGAGTTTGCCAAGATTGAGAGTCGATTCTTGAGGTTAGGAAGTCTTAATGGAGCTGTATATCATTTCATTCATTAAATTGTGCATGCTCTATTTTTAACTTGTTATCTTAAATAACCATTATAGCCATAGCTTGAATTATCTTGCTAAATTAGCTATGTGTGAGTCTTCATGTGCATGAGATGTAAAAGGTTTGTTCGAGGACGAACAAGACTTTAAGTGTGGGGTTGTGATCTTGGGCATAATTACATGCCAAAGTGATACTTTAAAACTTAGTTTTGTCTTGTTTATGTATTTAATTATGTACATTTTCATGCCTTTTTATATAAATGAGAAGAAATATTAACCAACATGATTAGTCTTTGTTTTTGAAGGAAATAATGCATTGGAGGACCCAATCTATGATTTGGTGAAGTGGAGGAATGATATCGGGAGCGAAACACCAAACTTGGAATAAATTGGGCGATTTCCAGAGGGCTTCCGTGATACCTCCATGTCACTGAGGCAGTGCTCCATGATACACACCATGTCAGGGAGGCAGTGCTCCGCGATACACACCGTGTCATGGAGGCAACGCTCCGTGATACACACCGTGTCACGGAGGCAATTCTCCGCGATACACTCTGTGACACGTTGCTTGTTATTCCGGGAAAAATTCCCACTAGTATAAATAGCACACCTAGGTTTTATTTTAAACATTCTGACTTGCTTGAGCAAGAACGTGGGTTACAGGCAGTTGAGGGGACGAAAATTCTAGGGTTCTTCTCTATCTCTTTCTCTTTTATCTCAATTGTTTGTATGAATTATACTCATTTGATGATGTTTAGTCCACAAATGAGTGGCTAAATTCACTTCTTGCTGAGGTTAAGAACATTTGTAGTGGAATGTAATTGTTGATCATTTTGGTTTTTCATCTTTTCTTCCATGGTTGTTCTATCAATTCTTGTTCTTACTGCATTAATGTCTGGCCAATGTTAATGTATATCTAAAAAATCCAATTTTATCTTGAAAATCAAAGAAATTGGAAAGTTGTGAATTTGTAGGATATGATCTCTTCTTAGTTTGGTAAAATTGAGAATTGATTTACCTTCAGAATAGAAATATATCTAAAAGTCGTATTAGTCAATTAAGGAATCGGTTTCGTGTGGCTAGAACATGAAATTCTTTTATCACAGAAATGTAGGTTGAAGGTTCATGATTCTTAAGGTGGGTAGAATACGAAAGTTTCTCTGCATAGGCAATAATTCTTGACCAGCAACCGAAGGAAAGATTAATCAAATTATATTGATTAATTACTTCCCTGCATGTTCGATTTGGCCTCAGCTTGCTCATTACTATAGTTCAGACTCATTTTCTCATTTTGTCTTAGATTAGTATAACTTAGGAAACAAACTTTCAAAATATTCTTTAAATTGTTGTCTGCATTTTTAGAGTTAGAGTTCATTAACATTTAATTCGATTATTACCTTGGTTCATGTTATACCCCGTAGAATTCCCGGCACTTAGATGACCTATTCGATTATTACCGGGTATGATTCCTACTTCCTTCGGTATCAGTAAGAACAGGTACGATCTACTTCATCAGACAGTTAAGTTATTCCTCCTACTTCTGCTTCATCAATCATATTATTGCTTTCAGATGTTGTTTTCAGTTATATTATTTCAGTTGCTTTACATACTCAGTACCAGTGGTACTGACGCCCAGTGGGGCGCTGCATTACTTGCCTGCAGGTACTCCTAGACGAGCAGGCGATTCTACGTGACTCCCTGTCAGTGGTTGAGTATTCAGCTCCAGTCATCCAGAGGCTGAATTTCAGAGGTGTAGTTCAGTTCCTTTTGTTGTATATAGAATGGGTAGGTCGGGGCCCTGTCCCGATCAGTTCTATTACTATTCATAGAGGCTTGCATTCTGTATGAAATCCCTGTGGTCAGATGAGCCGGTCGTGTGGGGCCGTGCAGTTGTATAGTTGTCTTTACTCTTTCTTACTTCTATGATGGTCGTGTGAGGCCATAGTTGTCAGTAGTGGTGACCTTGCCGGTCACGTAGCTTCTTTTTGTGCTTTTTGATTAAGCAGCAGATAACTAGACAGCATGGTGGCCTTGTCGGCCCGTATAGGTTTCCCTGAATTACTATGTTTCTGGTTAGCTGCCAAGACAGGTACAGCAGGCGATAGGCCAATGGGCCGGGGGCTATATTTACAGCCGTTATATAGCCCTTTGTTTCCAGAAATCTGAGTTAGAGCCATCCAGGCGCCAGACGCGCCCAGGCTTAACAGTCTAGCAGGTCAGATCTTAGTAGGGCACCAGGTGCCAGTCGTACCCCCCCAAGGCGGGGTGTGACAAACTTGGTATCAAAGCAGGTCGTATCCCAGGGAGTCTGCAAGCCGTGCTAAGTAGAGTCCTGTCCATGGATGTGTTGTGCACCACATACTATGGGTAGGAGGCTGCAAGGCATGATAGGATGGTTGTCTTTTATTCTGATTCAGTCGTGCTATAGAGCGGTACAGTATAGGGTTGAGTCCCTAAGAGCTTACCATATTCTTTGGTTACAGATAATGTCAGACCAGCAACATCCTACCACAGGTCGGAGCTTAGACATTGCAGCAGGGGAGGGCACCAGTAGGATGCCTCCCCCTCATTTGGAGACAGCTCGATTAGAGGGCCCTACAGAGGCTTCATCTCAGCCTCCTCAGCAGTCTCCACCACGTCAGGAGCCGTTTGGAGCGACAGTTTCTTCAGCAGTCCCTATACCGATGCCTTCCGATCAGGAAGTTAGGAGTGCTGTAGTTATGATAGCACAGGTGATGGCTGCTCAGCGTCAGCAAATGCCATCCACAGTTGCAGAAGCATCAGGAGGGCCCGGTAGTTCGAGGGTCCGAGAGTTCTTAGCCCTGAATCCCCCACAGTTCACGGGCACGGAACGCACAGAGGACCCCCAGGATTTTCTGGATCAGATGCAGAGAATCTTCAGGGTTATGCATGCTACACCTACTGAGTCAGTTGAATTGGCCGCATTTCGGTTGCGAGATATTGCGGTGTTATGGTATGAAAGCTGGGAGAGGTCCCGAGGGAGAGATGTTCCCCCTCCTACCTGGTCCAGCTTTTCAGGAGCCTTTCTGGATCACTTTTTGCCGCGGGAGATCCGACAGGCCCGGGTAGACCAGTTCCTACATCTGGAATAGGGGGCCATGAGTGTTCGGGAATATTCCTTGCGGTTTGACTCCTTGGCTCGATATGCACCGGCTTTCGTGGATACCATGGCATCCAGAGTGCACCGTTTTATTATGGGGTTGAACCCAGAGTATGTCGAGACTTGTATCACTGCCACACTGCGAGAAGATATGGATATTTCCCGAATCCAGGCATTTGCCCAGAATATTGAGGGCATCAGACAGCGACATCGGGAAATCAGAAGGGTTAATCAGGAGCAGCGTCGCCGGGATAGGCCAGTTGAGTTACAAAGAGAGGCCCGGGGAGGACCCAGGCCACGATTGTCAGATAGGCCGCCTAGGCCCCCACCTCCGCCACAGTCACAGGGAGGTAGATCCAACCGCAGGGGGCAGTTAGAGGCTGGTAGAGGTTCGCAGACGGCAGACTCACCGTCACAGAGGAGGGCGGAGCAGAGTAGGTATACCCTACCACTTTGCCCTATATGCAGCCGACGCCATTCTGGAGCATGCAGGTATGGTTCCACCGCATGCTATATTTGTGGCCAAGAAGGCCATTTGATGAGAGATTGCCCAGCCAGAGGTCGTGAGGACCGGGACAGACAGGATAGGGCATCAACAGGATCACGAGCTACAGCATCCTCGACTGGGCGCAGGCCCCCAGTTTCAGCAGGTAGGGGTCGGGGCAGATCAGGGACCTCCAGTACAGGTGCAGGTCCAAGCCGCACATATGCCTTACCAGGGAGGCAAGATTCAGAGGCATCGCCTGATGTTGTGACAGGTATGCTAACTATCTGCTCACACCCTGCTTATGTACTAATTGATCCAGGGTCTACCTTGTCCTATATTACTCCATTTGTGGCACGGAAGTTTAGTATTGTACCAGAATCATTACAGCAGCCCTTCCTAGTTTCCACGCCCGTCGGTGACTCTATCACAGCTAGCCGAATTTACCGCGGGTGTACAGTAGAGGTTGCTGATCGTCAGACCACAGTAGATCTGGTTGAGTTAGAAATGATAGATTTCGATGCCATAATGGGTATGGACTGGTTAGTACCATGTTTTGCTAATGTTGAATGCTGGACCAAAACGGTCCGATTCCACTTCCCGGGGGAGGCAGTACGGGAGTGGAAGGGCAGCATCGCGACGCCAAAAGGTAGGTTTATTTCCTACCTTCAGGCGAGAAAGTTGATATCTAAGGGGTGCATTTACCATCTTGTCAGAGTTCAGGATGTCCAAGCAGAATCTCCGACACTCCAGTCTGTCCCAGTGGTAAATGAATTCCCAGATGTATTTCCTGATGAGTTACCTGGTATTCCCCCAGAAAGGGAAATAGACTTTGTTATTGACTTGCTACCAGGCACTCAGCCAATATCAATACCTCCTTATCGTATGGCTCCTGCAGAACTCAGAGAATTAAAGGAGCAGTTGAAAGACTTGTTAGATAAAGGTTTTATCAGGCCGAGTACTTCCCCGTGGGGTGCGCCAGTCTTGTTTGTGAGAAAGAAAGATGGCTCGCTCCGAATGTGTATAGATTATCGGCAGCTCAATAAAGTTACAGTAAAGAATAAGTATCCGCTTCCTAGGATTGATGACCTATTTGATCAGTTACAGGGAGCCAGATACTTTTCTAAGATTGACTTGCGGTCCGGATATCACCAGGTCCGAGTACGTGAGAGGGACATCCCTAAGACAGCATTCAGGACCCGATATGGACATTTTGAATTTCTGGTTATGTCCTTCGGACTAACAAATGCCCCAGCAGTTTTTATGGACCTGATGAACAGTATTTTCAGACCCTTCCTGGACTTGTTCGTGATAGTATTCATTGATGATATTCTGGTGTATTCTCGCTCCGAAGCAGATCACCGGACTCATTTGCGGACAGTGCTCCAGATTCTCAGGGACCGCCAGTTGTACGCAAAATTTTCTAAGTGTGAATTTTGGCTTAACTCAGTAGCCTTTTTAGGGCATATTGTCTCAGATACTGGTATACAGGTAGACAAGCAGAAGATAGAAGCAGTTAAGTCATGGCCTAGGCCTACCACCCCGACTGAAGTTCGTAGCTTTCTGGGGTTGGCAGGATACTATCGGAGGTTCGTTGAGGGATTCTCAACCATTGCAGCACCTTTAACGAAATTGACACAGAAAGCAGCAAAGTTTCAGTGGACGGAGGCATGTGAGCAGAGTTTCCAGGAACTGAAAGATAGATTGACCTCTGCTCCCGTATTAGCACTGCCGGAAAGCACAGAAGGTTATTTAGTCTATTGCGACGCGTCAGGTGTCGGACTGGGTTGTGTGTTGATGCAGCATGGTAGAGTAATTGCATATGCTTCCAGGCAGCTGAGGAAACATGAGAAGAATTACCCCACCCATGATCTAGAGTTGGTCGCAGTAATTCATGCCTTGAAGATGTGGAGGTATTATCTGTACGGCGTTCATGTTGATATTTATACAGATCATAAGAGCCTATAGTACATTTTTACTCAGAGGGAGTTGAATCTGCGGCAACGTCGCTGGTTATAATTGTTGAAGGATTATGATGTGAACATCTTGTACCATCCGGGAAAAGCCAATGTCGTGGCAGACGCCCTGAGCCGTAAGTCAATGGGGAGTTTGGCGTATTTGCGACCTGAGAAACAGAAATTAGCTAAAGAAATTCATCAGTTAGCTGATCTGGCCGTTCGAATAATGGAAACAGAAAATAATGGAGCAGTAATTCAGAATTCTGCAGTGTCCTCATTAGTTGTAGAGATAAAAGAACGATAGTATGAGGGTCCCGATTTAGTCCAGCTCAGAGATAGAATTTAGAAAGGTAAGGAGCCAGATTTTCAGATAGCCGGGGATGATGTGCTACGTTGTAAGGGCCGCCTCTGTGTCCCGAATATCTCAGGCCTTCGTGGGCAGATTATGCACGAGGTACATTACGCTCGCTATTCCCTTCACCCAGGGGCGACGAAAATGTACCACGACATCAGAGACATCTATTGGTGGCCAGGTATGAAAACTGAAATAGCCGAATTTGTATCTAGATGTGCTAATTGTCAACAGGTGAAAGCAGAGCACCAGAAACCGGGTGGCTTGACTCAAGAGATATCGATACCTATGTGGAAATGGGAAGCAATAAATATGGATTTGTGACAGGATTACCCCGTACGAGGCGCAGAAATGATTCCATTTGGGTAATAGTCGATAGGCTGACAAAATCAGCTCATTTCCTGCCAGTAAGGGCTACCTTCTCAGCTGAGGATTATGCTGAATTATATATCAGAGAAATAGTTAGATTACATGGAGTGCCGGCATCTATCATTTCAGACAGAGGGGCACAGTTTACAGCTAGGTTCTGGCAGTCATTTCAGAAAGGTCTGGGGACGCAGATTAATCTGAGTACAGCATTCCATCCTCAGACAGACGGGCAAGCTGAACGTACAATACAGACGCTCGAAGATATGCTACGAGCGTGTGTGTTAGATTTTGGGGGTAGCTGGGATGAACATCTTTCGTTAATCGAATTTTCTTATAATAACAGCTACCATTCAGCTATCCAGATGGCGCCTTTCGAGGCATTATACGGGCGAAAGTGTAGATCGTCGGTGGGCTGGTTTGAGGTAGGAGAATCAGCATTAGTTGGCCCAGATATCGTTCGGCAGTCCGAAGAAAAGATAAAGCTTATCCGGGAACGTTTACTGACCGCTCAGAGTCGTCAAAAGTCATACGCAGATAGACGGTGCAGAAATCTAGAATTTTCGGTAAACGACTGGGTATATCTGAAAGTATCCCCGATGAAAGGGGTAATGAGGTTTGGCAAGAAAGGCAAGCTTAGCCCCAGATTTATTGGGCCGTATCAGATTCGGCGAAAAATAGGCCGCGTGGCATACGAGTTGAACTTGCCTCCAGAATTAGCGTCAGTACACCCAGTATTCCACGTTTCTATGTTAAGAAAATTCGTAGGGGACCCTTCTACAGTAGTTCCAGTCCAGGATGTTCAGGTCACAGAGGGGTTAGCCTACGAAGAGGTTCCTGTAGCTATTCTAGACAGACAGATTCGCAGGCTGAGAACTAAAGATGTTGCATCTGTCAAGGTATTGTGGCGTAACAGAAATTGGGAAGAAATGACGTGGGAGGCTGAAGAAGACATGAAAATCAGATATCCTCACTTATTTCAGGCCTAGTCAGATGACAGGTATGTCCGTATTATTATTTACACAGTACTTTATGGTATGTATGTTGTAAATGATAAAGAAAGAAGTGGTATTCAGTTGTCCAGTGGATTGTAGAATATTGTGTGCAGTGCCTGTGTTGGACTTTTTGCTGCGTTTCAGGGCGTTGCGATAGTCCATATTACAGGGGAAACTCTGCCAAAATTTTCCCAGAAACTAGAGTGAACAGTTCTCTAGACAGCAGTATACATTCGGGGACGAATGTTCCTAAGAGGGGGAGAATGTTATACCCCGTAGAATTCCCGGCACTTAGATGACCTATTCGCATGTTGGTTAAGCATATTTGAAAGCCATACGTGCTAGGGAAAGGCCTGGGAAAAGATCAGACGAGAAACCCGTCGAACCATCGCGGGAGGAGCCGAGGCAGAGCCCCTCCGCGATGGCAGCGTGTCACGGAGGTGAGGCCTCCACGATGGCTCCGTGACACGTTGGCCTTGTCCAGGCCCAAGTATATAAAGCCCCACTTCGGTTTTAATTGATAAAAATCCTTTAAATTTCCAGAGAACAGAGGGCAACCGGCAGAGGGAGAAAAGGAACGAAGAAAATTAAATAATTTTCGTCCGATTACACTGCCAAACGCTGCCCAAACTCAAATTAATCCCAGATACCGAAGTATTTAGCAGCAGAGGGCATTCCTACGGATTCAGTTTCGTAAAATACGGCCGACGAATCATCGAGCCACCGAGCTAAGGTAAGTGGAATTGCTCTAAATTAGTGTCCATGTGTTCCTAGCTGAGAAGTGAATATTTCTCCCTTCTGGGCCGCTGAAAAATAGCGAGTTTCTAGCCGTCTTTCGATAAGCCTAAGTTTAGGCTATAAACTATATCGAAAGTGACGTTGCCTTTTGAAATAAAGTTGTATTTTGTGTTAATTAATATGTTTATGAATGCAATTGGGAGAAAACAGTTGAAGTACCGACCGAGTTCCGCCCGACAGACAAATAGCTCAGAGATAAGGTATGTAAAGTTAAGTTTCCTCGGCAAGTTGAGTGACATTAAAGCAGTGTAGTAATTTACAGACCAGTAGAAGGTTCAGAAATTGATTATTGTATTATTTTGAACATTGGTGCAATATGAGCAGTTTTGGGCCGTAACGTGTCCGATACCTATCCGTATGATATAGATTCGAATATAAATGATTAAGATTGGTCGTATATTCAGTATGTGATATAATATGCCCTGCCAAGATATTGTTGTGTTTAGCTGAGACCTCGCAAGGTAGTACAGCATCAGTAAAGCATTCCAGATATAGAATAGTAACTGTATATGGTTTAGAGAGCATGTTAGAAATAGGAAATCATGTTAATGCAGAAACCTAGTGAACAGCACAGCCTTCAGCAGAAACACCCGCTTGTATAGCCTTTGCCTCAGTACAGTTAGACAGGGAATTATATTCATATTTATACTTACCTGTCTCAGCATGTATCAGACACCTACAGATTGCTATTATTAGCCCAGTATATGATTTATATAATACCTTACGCCTATTAGTTTTGGATTATGTGATACACAGACAGCATGACTAGTCGAGACCGTTGTATTGATTGGGGTTGGATTACCTAGCATCCCTGACCGCCCAGGGTTAATAGCTGTATCGACTCGTCTGCCAGAGGATGAGGATACGTCACTCTACGGAGTGATATGCCGTCCCGCAAGGGGATGAAGATGGGATGCCAGTTTCCCCATATTGTGCCTTGGTCGGCCCTTATACACCCCCGTCGAGCGGGTACGCCCGGGGTGTTGATTTAGAGTCCTTCGGACTCAGGTACAGTTATAGTCAGGGGCTCAGTGAGCCCAAGTGCATACCCAGGGACCGGCAGGATGCTTACAGCCACTATAGGAGATGGGATGACCGGGGTAGGGGCATAGATTCTGTGTTGATTGTACCTCCCGGCTTATGGGGGCCGGGTAAGGTTTGTGTGTGTTATGTTATATTATGTATGCTATGCTATGTTATATTAGGCGCGAGTGGGTTGGTAGTAGAATGATACGCCTCCGGGTATGATTCCTACTTCCTTCGGTATCAGTAAGAACAGGTACGATCTACTTCATCAGACAGTTAAGTTATTCCTCCTACTTCTGCTTCATCAATCATATTATTGCTTTCAGATGTTGTTTTCAGTTATATTATTTCAGTTGCTTTACATACTCAGTACCAGTGGTACTGACGCCCAGTGGGGCGCTGCATTACTTGCCTGCAGGTACTCCTAGACGAGCAGGCGATTCTACGTGACTCCCTGTCAGCGGTTGAGTATTCAGCTCCAGTCATCCGGAGGTTGAATTTCAGAGGTGTAGTTCAGTTCCTTTTGTTGTATATAGAATGGGTAGGTCGGGGCCCTATCCCGATCAGTTCTATTACTATTCCTAGAGGCTTGCATTCTGTATGAAATCCCTGTGGTTAGATGAGCCGGTCGTGTGGGGCCGTGCAGTTGTATAGTTGTCTTTACTCTTTCTTACTTCTGTGATGGTCGTGTGAGGCCATAGTTGTCAGTAGTGGTGACCTTGCCGGTCACGTAGCTTCTTTTTGTGCTTTTTGATTAAGCAGCAGATAACTAGACAGCATGGTGGCCTTGTCGGCCCGTATAGGTTTCCCTGAATTACTATGTTTCTGGTTAGCTGCCAAGACAGGTACAGCAGGCGATAGGCCAATGGGCCGGGGGCTATATTTACAGCCGTTATATAGCCCTTTGTTTCCAGAAATCTGAGTTAGAGCCAGCCAGGCGCCAGACGCGCCCAGGCTTAACAGTCTAGCAGGTCAGATCTTAGTAGGGCACCAGGTGCCAGTCGTACCCCCCCAAGGCGGGGTGTGACAGTTCAGTCCCTGTGGGATCGATACTTGGCTTACTTTAGCCATTTTACTACTTGTTCGACCACGTGCACTTGCGTGTAGTTGCGGAACAGCCTAAACATAAAGCTTTTCTCTTATGATTATGATTACGATTGTATTACGAATATTTTGAAAACCTTGAGCCTTATGTTATATTATGATATTTATGTTATGAGCATGTTGTCCTACTCTTTTAATCATTTATGAGTTTTTTTATATATATTTTAAATGTCCGTTTTACTTACCTTGCATACTCGGTACATTCCACATACTGACCGCATACTTTCTATGATGTATCGTTTTATGATACAAGACCTGGCTCTCAAGCTCATCTCCATCATTAGTTCATCTCAGAGTGAGCTATCAGCCTTGTTGGTGAGTCCTCATGTTCGGAGGGCCGTATGTCTAGACCTTGATGATGTTCTTTGTTTTAGTTTTGCCAGGTTAGTTGGGGATGTTGTCCCATCAGCCCATCTTATATGATAGAGGCTTTTAGACAGTTTGTAGTACTCAGCTGATATGTATGTCTAGTACTTTCCACTTATCATGCTATGATATGTTATGTTTGTGTTCCCTCTATATCGTATGTTCAGTATTCTGCCTTAAGTGATATGAAGTTAGATGTATGCTTATGCCATGGGTCAACTTGGAGTCTTTCGGGAGTTTTTGTCCCGTGTTACGATCTAGGTCTACGTTTGGGAGTGTGATATCCTGAAGACAACCTTCAGAACCCGGTATGGCCATTATGAATTTTTGGTTATGTCATTTGGACTAACCAATGTTCCTGCAGCTTTTATGGACCGATGAACAGGGTGTTCAAGTAGTATCTGGACATGTTCGTAGTTGTGTTCATCGATGATATCCTTATATACTCCCGGAGCAAGGAGTAGCATGCTACTCACTTGCGTATAGTGCTTCAGGTCCTAAAGGATCATCAGTTATATGCAAAGTTCAGCAAATGTGAGTTTTGCTTGGACTTGGTGGCATTTCTAGGCCATGTGGTTTCAAGTGAGGGCATTAGGGTAGATGCCCAGAAAATCGAAGCGTTGAAGAATTGGCCTAGACCGTTGAATCCTTCAAAAATTCAGAGTTTCTTGGGCCTAGCCGGTTACTACCGGAGATTTATTGAGGGTTTCTCATCTATTGCGGCACCTTTGACCAAATTGACTCAGAAGAAGGTAATGTTCCAATGGTCGGAGGCTTGTGAGGAAAGCTTCCAGGAATTGAAGACCTTGTTGATTTTACCCGAGGGTACGGATGGCTTTGTTGTATATTGTGATGCTTCAGGAGTTGTACTGGGATGTGTTGATGTAGCGTGGGAAAGTAATAGCATATGCCTCTCGACAGCTAAAAGTTCATGAAAAGAATTACCCGACCCATGATCTCGAGTTGGCCGCGGTGGTGTTTGCATTGAAGATATGGCGGCATTACTTGTATGGGGTCCATGTAGATGTATTCACAGATCACAAGAGCTTGCAATATGTGTTCACGCAAAAGGATCTCAATCTTCGGCAAAAAAGGTGGTTGGAGTTACTAAAGGACTATGATATGAGTGTTCTTTACCACCCGGGCAAGGTTAATGTGGTGGCGGATGCACTTAGTAGGCTCTCTATGGATGGCGACTCCCACGTGCCGGAGGGAAAGAAAGAGTTGGTGAAGGATGTCCACCGGCTCACAAGATGGGAGTTAGATTGGTCGACTCGACCGATGGCGGTGTCATTGTGCAGGATGGGTCAGAATCATCCTTGGTGGTTGATGTCAAATCTAAGCAAGATGAAGATCTAGTTTTAAGGAAGTTGAAGAAAGTAGTGCGGAGTCAAAAGGTGGAGGTTTACTGCCAAGGGGGAGATGCGGTGCTACAATACCAGGGTCGACTATGTGTTTCGGACGTTGATAATTTGAGGGTTCAGATATTGCATGAAGCACATGGTACAAGATATTCTATCCATCTGGGATCCACGAAGATATACCGGGACTTGGGAGAAATCTATTGGTGGATGGTATGAAGAACGATATCACAGAGTTCGTAGCCAAATGTCCTAACTGTCAGCAACTGAAGATCGAGCATCAAAGGCCGGGAGGCGTACTTCAGGATATTAGCATCCCCACTTGGAAGTGGGAAGAGATTAATATGGACTTCATTATAGGCCTACCTCATACTCGACGGTACTATGATTCCATTTGGGTGATGGTAGACAGGTTAACTAAGGCTGCCAATTTTCTACCGATCAAGACCATGGATTCAGGAGATGCCTATGCCAAACTGTATATTTGGGAGTTGGTTCGACTTCATGGAGTGCCCTTATCTATTATTTTAGACCAAGGTACTCAGTTTACCTCCCAGTTCTAGCGATCCTTTCAGAAGGGACTTGGGACTCATATTAAGCTCAGCACAACATTTCATCCGCAAACGAATGGCCAGACGGAGCGGATAATCCAGACTCTTGAGGATATGTTTAGGGCATGTGTTATGGATTTTAAAGTTAGTTGGGATGATCATTTGCCCTTAATCGAGTTTTCTTATAATAACAGCTATCACACTAGTATCCAAATGGCACCATTCGAGGCCCTCTATGGGCGGAGGTGTAGATCTCCCATCGGATGGTTTGAGGTTGGTGAGGCAGCTATGATAGGGTCAGATTCAGTTCAAGAGGTGATGGTGAAGGTTCAGTTGATAAGGGACTAGTTGAAAACCGCTCAGAGTCTTCAGAAATCATATGCCGATGTGAGGAGAAGAGACTTGGAGTTTGATGTGGATGATTGGGTATTTCTAAAGGTATCTCCCATGAAGGGAGTCGTGCGGCTTGGGAAGAAGGGGAAACTCAGTCCCCGCTATGTTGGCCCCTACGGGTTGTGAGGAGAGTTGGTAAGGTGGCGTATGAGTTGGACTTGCCCTCGGAGTTATCTTCAATTCATCCTGTGTTTCATGTGTCACTTTTGAAAAAGTGCTTGGGCGATCCAGCTTTAGTAGTCCCGGTGGACAACGTTGGTGTAAAGGATAGCCTCAGCTATGAAGAAACTCCAATGGAAATCTTGGATCGTCAGGTTCGGAGGCTGAGGAACAAAGAAGTAGCTTTAGTTAAAGTATTATGGAGAAATCAGCATGTTGAAGGAGCTACGTGGGAAGCCGAAGCGGATATGATGGCTAGATACCCACACCTGTTCTCTACCGGATCAGTTTTCGCTTGAGGTATTAGTTTATTCCCTAAACCTCTAATCAATTTTCATGTTCCATTCATGCGTACAAGTTTGTTTTATGATGTGGTAAATGTATGTGATGTCTGAATTTAGTTCAGTTATGTAGTTCATTTCGGAGGTAGTCAATCCGTCAGTTTTCAGCTTAAATGATCAGTAATTGCATATGATGATTTCTTGTTTCTGAGTTTTCTGCATGTTCCTAACATTCGAGGATGAATATTCCCAAGGGGGAGATATTGTTATACCCCGGGAACCCAAGGATCAGACCCGAGAGTCAAAATGGAGAAAAATTGGAAATTCACACTAGGTTACAGAATGACTCGTGAGGTTGGTCGTGAGGGGTGACCACAAGTCGTGGAGTGACTCGTGGTCAAGCAGCGCACGGCTAAGTTTTTGTCACACCCCGCCTTGGGGGGTATGACTGGCACCTGGTGCCCTACTAGGACCTGAATTGCTGGACTGCTAAGCCTGGGCACATCTGGTGCCTGGCTGGCTCTAACTCACATTTCTGGAAACAAAGGGCTATATAACGGCTGTAAACACAGCCCCCGGCCCATTGGCCTATAGCCTCCTGTACCTGCACTAACAGCTGACCAGAAACATGTCAATTTAGGGAACCCTATGCGGGCCGACAAGGCCACCATGCTGTCTAGTTATCTATAACTCCATCATAAAAACACTAGAAAGCTACGTGACCGGCAAGGTCACCACTACTGTCAAGTTATGGCCCCACACGGCCAACATGAAAGAAATAGAAGTACTAACAGCTAACAACTACACGGCCTCACACGACTGGCTCATCTGACCACAGGGAAACATACAGACTGCAAGCCTCTAGGAATAGCAACAGAAATGATCGGGACAGGGCCCCGACCTACCCGTACTATACAACAAAAGAAAATGAAATACACCTCTGGAATTCAGTCTCCGGATGACAGGAGCTGAATACTCGATCGCTGACAGGAGTCACGTGGTATCGCCTGCTCGTCTATGAGTACTTGCAGGCAAGTAATGCAGCGCCCCATCGGGCGTCAGTACCGCTGGTACTGAGTATGTAAAGCAATAACTGAAAGAAGTATCTGAAATCAATAACATAACTGATGAAACTGAAGTAGGAAGAAATAGATTAACTGTCTGATAATATAAGTCATACCTTCTCTCAATTATACTGGAAGGAGTAGGAGTCATACCTGGAGACGTATCGTTCTACTGCTGATCTACTCGTATCTAACGTATCATGGCATAACATAACATAACATAACACACACAAACCTTACCCGGCCCCCATAAGCCGGGAGGTACAACCAACACAGAATCTATACCCCTACCCCGGTCATCCCATCTCCTATAAACACTGTAAGCATCCTGCCGGTCCCCTGGGTATGTACTTGGGCTCGCTGAGCCCCTGACTATAATTGCACCTGAGTCCGTAGGACTCCTGAATCAACACCCGGGCGTACCCGCTCGACAGGGGTGTGTAAGAGCCGACCAAGGCATAATATGGGGAAAACTGGCATCCCATCTTCGTCCCCTGCGGGACGACATGCCACTCCATAGAGTGATGTATCCTCGTCCTCTGGCGGATGAGTCGATACAGCTATCAACCCTAGGGCGGTCATGGATGCTAGGTAGTCCAACCCCAAACAATACAACGGTCTCAACTAGTAATACTGTCTGCATATCTCACATGCTGAGGCTAATAGTGGTAAAATATTGTGTATATTACATGCTGAACTAGTAGTAGTAATATGTACGTATTTAATACGTGCTGAGGCTGGCAAATATATATATGTATAAATATAGTCTTCTGCCAGACTACACTGGGTCTGATGTTGGACATGATATAGTCTTTCTGATGAAACTATGTTGTATACTGAGTTTCCATAGTAACATGATTTACTAGTTCTAATATGCTTTCTAGCTTCACTTTAACTTATCGTTCTATTTCTAAGATGTCTTACAGATATTACATTGCTTTACTGGGTTTCAACTGAATACAATGATATCCTAACATTCTGTGTCACATCACATACTGAGCATACTGTGCAGATTCTAACACTTGTATTAGGATCTATATCGGGCTCGCAAGTTTTGTGCAAATTATAACTCGATACTTCTAATACCGTACCAACATTCATAATAAGCATAACACATGAACTCTGAACATTCTACTGGCCTTTAGATTACTGTACTGTACCAAGATTACTAACTTGCCGAGGAAACTAGCTTTACATACCTTATCCTTGAACTATTCGTCTGTCGGACGAGGCTCGGCCGGTACTTCAGCTATTTTCTCCCAACTGCATTCATAAATATGACAATCAATACTAAATACAACTTTATTGTAAAGAGCAACGTCACTTTCGATATAGTTTATAGCCTAAACTTAGGCTTATCGAAAGACGGTCGAAAACTCGCTATTTTCCAGCGGTCCAGAAGGGAGAAATATTCACTCCACAGCTAGGAACACATAGACACTAATTTAGAGCAATTTCACTTACCTTAGCTCGGTAGCTCGACGATTCGTTGGCAGTATTTCACGAAACTAAATCCGTAGGAATGCTCTCTGCTGCTAAATACCTCAGTATCTGGAGTTAATTTGAGTTTGGACAACGTTTAGCAGCGTAATCGGTCGAAAATTATAATCCCTCCTTCGTTCTTACCTTCTCTCTGCTGCTTACTCTCTATTTTCTGGAAATTAATAAGTGTTTAAATGATTTAAACCCGAAGTGGACTTTATATACTTGGGCCTGGACAAGGCCAACGTGTCACGGAGCCAACGCGGAGGCCTCACCTCCGTGACACGTTGCCATCGCGGAGGGGCTCTGCCTCAGCTCCTTCCACGATGGTTCGACAGGTTTCTCGTCTGATCTTTTCCCGGGCCTTTCTTCAGCACGTATGGCCTTCAAATATGCTTAACCAATGTGCGAATAGGTCGTTTAGGTGCCGGGAATTCTACGGGGTATAACAGTTTTGGGGTGAGACCACGGGCATGACCACGAGTCATGGTCAGGCCACATGACTCGTTAGGTCTTCCGTGGCCTAGGTGGACCAGTTGGCAAAATGGGAAAGGGCAGTGAAGACCACGGGTGGTGACCACGAGTCAAGATCAGCCACCACGATTCGTGGGGTCCCTCGTGGGGTCCCCTGGGGAGTTTGGGGTAGTGAGCATGACGGATCATAGCCACGAGTCGTGCCCCTTGGCAACGACTCCTGAGGTCCCTCGTTAGGAGGCCCTGGCAGTGTTTTTCCTGGTTTTAATAAGGGTATTTTCATAATTCTTAAGTTCCTAGGGCCTAAACTACGTCGTTTTAAGCTCTAAATGGGGTCTTTTAAGGGGGATTAGCTCATGTTAGGCCTCATTCATGCATGCAAGAGTTTAGGGAGGAGGATAGAAGGTGATTCAAGGTGTTTTTCCCCAATTCCTCACAATTCCACCTTGAGCTTTCAAGGGAGATTAAGAATTAGTGTTTTTCAGGTATGAAAGGTCATCAATGGGTGGTTCCTTCCACACCCATGCCCCTACTCTATGATTTTACCTATAAATTATTTTGTAATCGATTTGTATAAAATTAAATGATTTAATTGTGGGTCTTGTGATTTTGAAATCTTATCATAATCTACTTATTTTGATCATCTTTTGGGATTTAAATTGATTATAATATTATTGATTTTGAATTTATAAACAATTAAGCTTGTATATGCATGTCCCTATGATGAATCGATTTATGATCCATTGATCCATTGATGTTTTGATAAGTCCAGCATGAAGTATTGATTTAAGTTATGAATTTATCAAGTTATCTATTATGATCTTATGGAATTCAAGCTATATGTATGGTCTGCAAGTATGTATGAATTTTATAACTCATGTATTATGTTTTTGGCCGACTCACGGGCCTCAAGTCATGGCTAGTTCACGTACGTTCAAGCATATTTATGATTATCATGATTTGACTAGCCCATGAACTCATGTATGTATTATTATGAGCACTATATATGTTTTAGGAGTAGTATCGAACACCGAGTATGTTCGGGGCTCACGATTAAGCTCTGGATCTCATGAACTACATGCCACCGTAGGTATGTTGGGACCCTTTCATATTTGTCCCCGGCCCAAATGGCCCTTTTCATGTGTGATCACGCCCTTCATGGTTCCTACCCTTGGCAAGGTACGAACACCCTCCCGACTAGGGTTACAAATCGGGCTTTATGTGTGCTCATATGGGGTATGTCGGTTAAGAGAATCTCCCACTATTCCTCATGATTTATGCATATTCTGATTATGTATGTTGGCTCAAGTCATGTTAAGTAAACCTCTTCTATTACGATTATGATTATGTTATGTTACGAATGATTTGAAAACCTTGATCCATCTGATATGTTATTATAATTTACGATACGAGCATGACGTCCTACTCTTATGATCATTTATTAATTTCATATATGTTTTAAATGTCCGTTTTACTTACCTTGCATACTCAATACATTCCATGTACTGACCGCATACTCTCTATGTTGTATCATTTCATGATACAGGTCCCAGTTCTCAGGCTCATTCTCACTCGTAGCTAGTTCAACCTTGCTCTCAGCGTACTTGGTGACTCTTCATGTTCCGAGGGTTGTATGTTCACACTCTATGTTATTTCTTTCAGTTTTTGGATATTGGATTAGTTGGAGAATTGTCCCATCAATCCCCCTTTCATGTTTAGAGGCTTATCAGACTACAATTTGTGTTCGCCATATTGTATAAGTCTAGTACTGATTTTCCCATATGCTAAGCTATGAATACGTTCTTTATGTTGAGTCTTCCGCTCATGTGATTGAATTAGATGTATGCTCATGCCATGGTTCGACTTAGGGTCTCTCGGGGCTCCTTGTCTCGTGTCTACGATCCGGGTGTACATTTGGGTCGTGAAAAACTTGGTATCAGAGCCATAGGTTTATAGGTCCAAGGGAGTCTGAAAGCCACGTTAAGTAGAGTCTTTTTGATGGGTGTGAAGCGCGCCACACTTATGACGAAGAGGCTACGAGACGTTTAGGAAATGTTCCCTTCTTTCATGATCTATGTCATGATATGAACGTCCTTTACTCCTCTAATTCATGATATTCGCGTTTGCAGAATCATACCTCCACGTCGAGTAAATGCCAGGAGAAATGGAAATGGTAATGATCATGAGGGTGCCCAAGATGGTGAGCATCAGCCAGCACCACTCATTCATGAGGAGCACGTACTAGAGCCAGCCGCCCATGCTGAGTTTAGGGTGGCGATTCAGATACTTGCACAGGCCATGACTGCCTAGGTCCAGAATCAGACAATGGCGCATCTCCCTCAGAATTGGAATGAAGCGACAGCTAAGGTGAGGGACTTTTTGAGAATGAGCCCTCCGGAGTTCACGGGGTCAAAGGTGGACAAGGATCCACACGATTTTATAGAGGAGATTCTGAAAATCATCCAAGTCATGGGGGTGAACAATGGGGAATGCGTTGACTTGACCTCCTATCAGCTAAAGGGGGTAGCACACATGGTTTAAGCAATGGAGAGATGTCAAGGCAGCGGGTGTGGGCCCGATAAGATGGGATGAGTTTCACACTACTTTCATGGATCGGTTCTTCCCTTGGGAGATGAGGGAGCTCAAGGAAGATGGGTTTGTTAATCTGAAGCAAGGTAGAAGGTTTGTCCAAGAGTATGCATTGGAGTTCACCCGGTTATCTAAATATGCTCCGGAGTTGGTGGCAGATCAGTGGGCTCGGGTGAGCCTCTTTGTGCATGGAGTAGCAGATTACCTGGACAAAGATTGCCAGATCGCCATGATTCACTGGTACATCAATTTCCCCATATTGTATTGCATGCGCAGCAGATGGAGTCGGTCTACAAGAGGTAGAGAGAGGCCAAGAGGGCCAAGACCAACAGCTACGGGGTTTCTCAAGCCAGGTCAGGAGGTGGACCACGTCAGCAGACTCAGCACAGGTCCATTGCTCCAGCTCCATCATCGGCCAGCACGCCATCCAGGTTCAAGGGAGAACAGAGGAGCGGGGCTACAGGCTCGAGGGATCATGGTAGCATGCAAGTAGAGCGCAGTTTCCCAGTTTGTGCGAGATGTGGTAACAATCATCCGGGAGGTGCCTGGTCGGTGTGGATGCTTATTTCAGGTGTGGAAAACCTGGACACAGGATCATAGATTGCCCTGTAGCCAGTTCTACCACTCCAGCAACACGACCCCCACAATAGGGTGCTTCTACTAGCGCAGCAAGCGGTCAGCGCCAAAACCAATTTTATGCCCCAGTACCCCGACAGGAGCAGGAGGCGTCGCCAGATGTGTTCACGTGTATGTTGCAAGTATTTTATATTGGTGCTTATGCTTTGTTAGACCCAGGAGCCACTTTGTCTTTTGTGACCCCTTTTATTACTAGTAGTTTTGGAGTTAGGCCTGAAATTGAAAAACACTTGGGTTGCCTCCTAAGAAGTGCTTGATTAACATCGCGGCTCGACGATATCATCTCAAAGTTCAGCAAGGATCCAGAGTTTCGACCTCCTCATAAGGGACCTTAACCAGCTCATCCCTTGTGTCAATCATCACTACAGCTCGACACTCAAGTGGGAGTTTCATTAGTTTGCGTACGTTGACACTAATCTCATCGCTACCGACTCTGAACTTGATTTCTCCCAACTCAACTTCCACTAATGTGTGCACCCTTAGCTGATAGGCACCTTGAGGTCTATGTCGCAATCCAGCACAACAAAATCCACCGGGAGGATAAATTTCTCAACTCTAACCAGCACGTCAAAAAGTATCCCCACCGGGGAACTTTATGGATCTATCCACCATAAGCAACCTCATCGAAGTAGGCTTAGGATCTCCCAAACCTAATTTGATGAATGTGACTTCTGTTATGAATTCAATGATCATGTGTGGCTAAGTTCCATTACTAGGGTTGTGTGATTCATGGTAGAATGTCGTGATAATGGTGATTGATGCATGGATGAGTTTAATGCAATTGTGTGTATTATCTATTTTTTTGTTTTGAATGACTTCTAATGGTTGCAATCATTAGAACAAACCCTAGGTTTGACAAGCTTGAGTAAGGTGTATAAATCTGGATGAAAAGAATTGGTAATAAGGACTCAAGGAGTTAATGTTGTAATGATATTAATTAACCTAGGTTAATTTTTATAACTCATTGATTATCACCCTTAGTTTGAGAGATAAGAGTGATACCTGTCTAAATAGGTTGAGAAATATTTGGATAGGATAATTAAGTTAACAACTAATACACTAGCATTAAATGAGTCTACTGCTGTCATTCACCAAATATTGCTATGAAAACATGATGACTATAACCCTAGTTTACTTTCTTCTTGCATTTGATACTAATAAATCATAGTTGGTGTTTCTTGCATTTTACTGATAGTGAATCAAAACACAATTCCTAGAACCCCATTTTTGTAGCAATATTTGACTAAAAGAAAATACTCACATAAGACTTAGTTTTCACCATATTCCTTGTGGGATTCGACCCCAACCTTGTTGGGTTCTATATTTGACATCGACCGCGTTATACTTCTTATCATAGAAGTGTAATTTGGGTGTATCAAATTTTAGCACCGTTGTCGGGGAGTATGATTTTAGATTAAGCCAAGTGTGCTTATTTGACTCTTAGTATTATTTCCTAATTTTACTTTTATTTGTTGTTTCTGTCTATATAGGGTACAGGGTAGTGCATGCCAGATAACCGGAGTTGGGGAAAACTATTAACACCTTGTAATCTCAAACTAGAAAGAACTTTGAGGAGAGCCATAAATGCACAAGAGCGTGAAGCAGCAAGGTTACAGCAGCTTGCTAATGCTCAAGCCAGGGGCAACAATCAACATACAACTAAATAATGAGAATGATGATATTATTAGTGATGAGAAAAATGAAAGAAATGTTGAGGATGTAGCCCCTAGAAATCATCACCATCCTTAGAGAGCTAGGGGGCAACATCAGCAAGCAATTCCCTTTGATTATGAAGAGGAAGATGATGTTGACTTGGATGGAGTTAGCACCATTGGAGCCATAGTCCATCCCCCACTAGCTCCAGGAGCTAAGTTCAATATCACAAGCACTATGATCCAATTGTTTAACTTGAAGGGCTTATTTAGAGGAGTAGCTGGTGATGACCTGAACTTGCATCTGATGAATTTTGTGAGAATTTGCAAATCATTTGAACTGCCAGGGGTTAGTTTGAATGATATTTGATTGAGGTTCGTTATATAGTCTCTATCTGGGAAGGCAACAATGTGGCTGAATGAGTTGCCCCATGACTCAATCATGAACTAGAGAGAGCTAAAAGATACTTTTCTGGAGAGATTCTTTCCACCTTCCAGAATGCTGCAACTGAGAGATGAGATAAGCAATTTTAGGCATCTCCCCACTAGGCATTGCATGAGGAATGGTTGTGATTCAACAAGAAACTCAAGCAGTGCCCTAATCATAAACTATATGATGAGAATTTGATAGAGACTTATTACAGGTCCCTAAATTCGGCGACTAAGCCAATTGCTAATACTGTGACTAGAGGGTCGTTCATGTCCCCAACATATACTGAGGCTGCAGTTGTATTAGATAGAGTCACCAAGACTAACAGGGCTTGGCACATTAGAGACTCTAAACCTCTAGTAATACTTATGCAGTTGGGCCAACTACTAAGCAACACCGGAAGGAAGAAGAAAGAGATCAGGATATGTCACATATGAAAACTTAGTTGGAGTTGATTACGATATATTTGCTTGCAAGTGGTGCTGAGAAATTTAATATTGTGGGTAAGGCTTCCAGACAAGAGGAAAAAGGATCAAACTCTGAAAAAGAAGCCAAGTACTTGAATAACATAGAGGGGGGTTTGGGCCAATTGTCAAGAAAACCAAGGTCGGAACTATCCAAAGGACAAATTTTATGACCAAGCTAGTTACAAGGATAGGTAACAAGGCAGCTGGAAGAGTAAAGAAAGCTACAGGGAATGATCGTAGAGGAGTATATGTGCCCCATGGAAATTAAGGCAGAGCAATAATGATGAAGGAAGTTTAAAGATGGAAGAAATGTTAGCCAAGGTACTACAAAGAGTCAAATCTATGATTCTGGAGTTAAAGAGATGAGAGTGATCATTCCAATATGAGTTAACTTGTAGACTCACATTCAAATGCCATTAAACAGTTGGAATACCAAATAGGGCAAATGTCTGCAGCCCTAAATCAGAGGAAGGGTGGTTCCTTGCCAAGTGATACAGTGCAAAACCCGAGGAAGGATAGCCACTGCATGGCTATTACAACAAGAAGTTGCAAGAAATAGTCTGAGACCACTCCTATTGGTGCAGAGCAAGCTGAATAGTTAGATTCAGAAATAGTGCTTATAGGTGAAGATGAGGTGGAGCAACTAAATTTGGCTAAGCCTATAGAGACAACAATCACAGAGAACAATCAGGGAGATGAAGGTAAGCAAAAGGAAAGGAGGTAGTTAAGCCTTTGAGTCAAATTTCGAGACTTCCGCCTCCATTCTCTCAGAGGGTGGAAGATGGAAAATTCCACAAATTTATTTCCATATTGAAGCAATTGTTAGTAAATATCCCATTAGTAGAAGCCCTTGAGTAGATGTCAGGTTATGCCAAGTTCATGAAGGACTTCATCACGAAAAAGAGGACTGTTAGTTATGAACCGGCAAACAACATTCATCATTGTATCATGATCTTCTTCATGTTCGCTGGTTTAGAAATAAAAGATCCAGGTGCATTTACAATTCCAGGCACCATTGGCGCCTTTAATTTTGCCAAATCTCTATGTGTTTGGGTGCCAGCATCAACTTGATACCGCTAGCCATACAAACAATTGGGCTTAGGAGCCTCCAAACCGACTACTATGAGGTGGTAATGACGGACCGGTCATTTAAAAGGCCTGTGAGTATTCTATGTGATATGCTAGTTAAGGTGGAGCGCTTTCTATTTCCTGCAGACTTCATATCTTGGATTGTGAAGTGGACTTTGAAGTTTCAATCATTCTTGGTAGGCCGTTCTTAGCAACCTGAGCATTGGTGGACATGAAAAGTGGAGTTGAAGTTTAGACTAAACAATGAAGAGGTAAGGTTCAATGTCTACTAATCCATGAAACAATCGAGAGACATGAATGTAGTCTCTATTATTGATGTTATTGATGAAGGGGTAGTTGAGGCACCCAGAGAAGAGAGATATGCAATTGACATTCTAGCTGTTGTGATGATGAATTTTGCTGATGATCACATTTAGGATTATGAAGAGTAGTGAATGCTTTAGTAGGGATGGGGTCTTATTCTTATGTTCCAAAGAAGTTGGTTTTGGATTTGCAAAATAGACCCACTCCTCCAGCAAAACCTTCTATTTAAGAACCACTAGTGCTGGAGTTGAAAGCATACCTGGTCATCTGCGGTATGTTTTCTCGGGAGATAACAACACACTCCCAGTCATTATGGCAGCTGATCTATTAGAATGGCAGGTTGAAGCACTAGCTGCTGTTCTGAAAATGTACAAGAAAGTAATTGGATTGACAATTGCTGACATTATCGAGATTCCCCATGGGTTATGTACTCATAAAAGCCAACTGGATGAAGATTGTTTTCGAAGAAGAGAACATCAGTGTAGACTCAATCAACCAATGCAAGAGGTGGTAAAAAAGGAGATTATTAAATGGTTGGATGCAGGTGTCATATACATCTCTAAATGTAAATGGGTGAGTCCGGTGCAATGCATCCCCAGAAAGGGAGGCATGACTGTGGTTGCAAATGAGAAGAATGAGTTGATTCCATTGAGACCCGTCACGAGTTGGCGTCTCTATTGATCACGCTCAAATTACATATGGTATCAAAAGTGTGTATAATATAGCTTTACAATAAGGCTTGGACTTTAACTATCCTCACTTAGAGCTCAAGTTAATTAGATGAGAACTATTAATCTCAAATTGCCATTGTTACTCTCTTTTTCTATCTTCAACCTCCTTGGTCGAGAAAGTTAAAGATATGGGCTCGTTTCAATGTTTGTAACTGCTAAAACTTTAATTAAAATAAAGAGAATAACAAACTACTTAATTCACCATTCAACAATCACTATTTTATTGTGCCTACATTCGTTACTCCATCATGGTTCCCACAACTCTAGCCTAAGAGATTTAGCTGCTCATATTTATGAGAAAGCAAATAGAAGATGTAGAAGAAATCATAATTAAATACTTACTTTAATGAATACATGTTCAACAAAATCTCCAAGCTAAAAGGTTCCATATGAACTTGATGAATTTCCAACAAGAACTCAACTAAACTATTACACAAAGTATGAATTGTGCAATAATTAAATTGTAAACTATAATGTATGTTGGACTACAAAAATCAAACTCTATAAACATATAAATAAAAGGTATCTATAATAGTAGATGAAGCCTTCATTGTTCCTTTTTGGATTTGAATTGGGTTTTGCAGCTTCAGTTCCTAGTCGAATTGGGATTGCAATTTCTGGTCGGCTTGACAAGTGCTGCGCGTCGCACTTCTCAACGCGCTAGAAGGCCGGCACGCCGCACCTCTCCTTGACTCATCCTACCTACGTGACATTGCATAGCTATTCCTGTGTGATGTCAACTTCTATATGTTCAATCCTTCAACCCCGTTTTGCCATTCTTGCATTTTTAAGCGACATTTAAGCCCTGAAGTATCTAATCATGTGCATTAGCTCTTTTTCATACATATATCATAAAACAAATGCAAATACACACAATTTATTCTGAAAACATAGTAAAGTATGGGAAAATATGGATAAGAGACACGTAAATTCACCATTCATCACCACCCCACACTTAAAGTATTGTTCATCCTCGAATAATCTACTACTTGCCTTCTCAAATTAATCCACAAAATTCACCCTACAAATAGGTCTACTTACACTTAGAATCATCTGAAAAATCAATAAAGCTCAAACAATTCACTCACATGCATAAAGGATCAACATAAGAATTCCAATATTTGAAATTACTTAGCTTTTAGAACTAACTCAACACGATATATTTGGGCCAATATGAATCATATATAATTTCGTCATCAAGATATATCAAAGTCTTACCATTGTGCTCTCACCATTTGGAGAGTTGCCCATTCACACACAAGATATATAACAAATTTTACTTGGGCATAATAAACAATTTCGCTCACTCTCCTAAAGAACTCAACATGTATGCAAAAGACGATCCATAGGCTTGCTCTTAGTGTAATACTCTACTAATATAGAACATTGAATCAAGGATCAATTAGGAGTTATATTGGTTGTAATGTAGGCTAAGGGACAGGTAGGAACTATTTGGCCAAGATAGTGACTAATCTCCCTAAGCACTTTAATACTTCATAACACTTTGATATTTTGTAGCACTTCCCTCAATCTCCTTTTTTTTCCTTATTCCTCCTTTTATTTTTCAATTTTTTCATTTTAGGTGACTAGTGGGGACTTTTCAACATTAAGCTTATTCACCATTTTTTCTTTTTATTCATCAATTTTTTCCAAGCTTTTTGTTCTTTTTCTTTCCCACTAACATCACCATCCTTGTTTAGCAAATTTCACCCTTTTGTTTTCCTTTAATTTCCACACTTCTAGCTTTTCCCTTCACTTCTCCCCTGATGCTCCTTTTATGTAAAATTTTCAATTAAAGAGCTCTAGGAGTCATTTGGATCAAATAAGAGTCAATAGAATAAAAGGGATTAAGCTTGTAATATGGCTATCAAAAGAATAAGTTAAGGCTCAAAAATGGCTAACTAGGATAATTACATTCGTGGTAGGTGAAAAAAGGATAAAAATAAGCTACCAAAGTGATGCCTATATCAATTCCTACATCCATTATTCTTATTTCTTTTTGCACACACACTGGGCAAGTTCTAGACATCAATTTACAAACATGGAGTATACTAAAATTCCTTACTCACACAATGGCACAATGATGGCAATCAAGATTACATAAACACATATATCCATATTGAATGCATAATATAATTAGGCCTACTTTTTCAAGCACAAGAGTCAAGTGTCAAAAGACTAAGAGTTTCTACCTTTTTCATGTATTTTTGAGTGAATCTCATAAAGTCTTAATGATACATAAAGTGAAGCACCTAACATTCGTAAGGTCTCAAGTTCTTGCTTTTCCTAATGACTAATTTTTCCTTAAGATGGTTGTCATCCATTCATCATCAGAAAAAGTCATGACTCTATGACTGAAAATATCCAAACCCACTAATCGGTTCTAAGGGACTATCCACCGAAAAAGTACCAAAAACAAAAATCAATGAAACCCAAAACAAAATAAAATAAAAGAACTACTACAAACAGCTCAAGTATGCTAGATAAGTCACGATCACAAAAAAACTAGGCCTACCATGTACAAAATCTAGAAATTAAAGTATGCATGGTAATGAAGTTTACTTCTCCCACCCACACTTAATCAGCAGCACTGTCATTAGTGCTAAAACAATAAATCATAAAGTAAAAACTGTGTCATGACCTGAGTCTATACCCTGGACGAGACACGTTACTTGGGGTCACAAGTAACCCCAAGTCAACCCATGGTCTATCATAAAACTGGAAATCTGAGTAAATCATAGCAGAAACTTAAATAATAAAACCATTTAAAGGAGCTAAATGATAAAAAGTTTATGCATATGAAAGTAAGCTAAATGTCTGAATCTATGTCTGAAAGCCATCAACATCTGATGAGTTGCTGGGACAAGCTCCCAGCTAACTCTAAACTATAACTAAATGAAAATAATTGAAGAAAATAAACACTATCCTCGAAAGATAAGGACACACCACTGGTACAGCTGATATCACCTGAAGAAGATCTGCTAGTGGTGCTGAGGCTGAGAACCTGCGCCTGTATCATCATACAATACAGCATAGAAGGTACGCGTCAGTACTTTGAATGTACTAAGTAAGTGGGAGAAAATATAACATAAAGAATAAATAACTGAACTGTAATGACATATAATGCCTAACTGAAGTACTGAAACTGTTCTGAGCTGAGCTAAACTAAAACTATACCGGCTAGTGGGAGAGACTATAACCGACATATAACCACATGAGCTAGATGTGGAGTCCGATGTATACATCCCATCGGTAGAACCCAATACACCTTCCAGGGTATAAAGGCATGAACTGGGTGATCACAAGTTTGGGGCCATAGGGCTAATAAAATAACCTACGGTGGCAACGTAGTTCTGGGAACCTGGGTGCGCTGGAACCCTGGTCCACTCGGTACTAAGTCCTACTCCAAAAGAATAGTCCTAGACTGACTACTAAATTGATAGCTCGAAATTGTGACCCAAGACTAAGTCAGGGATACCTATCTAGAGGTACCCTGAGAGTCTTATCGGAACGGGTCCTCTAACTAGTGTTCTAATACTGGCCAGAGCTTCTTATCTTGAAGCATCATAACCGTCTAAAGAACAACTAAAATCTGATATTTGATATCTGAGTCTACTAACTGAAAACTGAGAGGCGCCACTAATACCTCAAGAAAAGACCGTAATCTAACTGATCGGCTGACATTTCAAAATAATACTGAGTACACTATTATTCTCACAAGATAGACTATCATGCAATTTACTAAGATTTTAACTAGTTTTAACAATATGGGAATCCCAACACAGATAGAATCGAGCAACAAGAAATAACTAGTCCAATATGCAAGATTCTAATTTACTGAACTAAGAAGCTAGGGCTAAATCATTCTTCAAGATGCTAGTTCCACAAAAATTTCTAGGAATTGGGAAAAATATAGCAGCTAATATCATGAATAATATTCCACTACAAGTTTATAGAATTCTATTTGAATACCTTCTACATTTCGAAACCACAGGGCTATAACTAATAGAAAATTTAGAGAGGGTTTTGGGGACACAAGGGAAGAACAATTCCCTTGTTGAATTCCCACATACCTGGTGAAGAAATTCTGGGGGAATCCCTTGAGAACCTAAGAAGAAACTACTGCCCTAGCTCTTACTCTAAGTGTTTCTGAGAGATGTTTTACGAATTGAATTTTCTGAGGGGATAAGAGGGGTGAAGTAATCATCGATTACTCATCTAAATTCCTTGATAATAACCCAAAATGATGTAGCTTAGGTATTAAAAAAGTGGAAAATTTCAAAAATATCCCTGAGGAAAAATCTATAAAAAAACTGCCAACAAGGACCAACGGGTCACTCAACGAGTCATTGGTTGACACCACGACTCGTTGGGACCAGTTGTTGGTCCTGAGGCCTGGGTTCTGGCCTCACTAGAACTGGCAACGAGAGGGGCCACGGCTCGTTGGATGAGTCAACAGGTCATTGGTTCCTCCTATGGTCACTGGATTAAAATTCTGGGAGGCCTGACAATGGGAAACACAATGACTTTTATAGACCCAACGGGTCGTGTGTTGAGTCGTTACCTTTACTGGAGAAGTTATTAAAATCACTAAACATGACACCAAGGGTGGTCACAAAAACTCGTTGTATGGCACAATGGGTCATTGTTGCCACTCATTGTCACGAACAGAGGTTTCTGGGACTCTCAACCAATGACTCACACCACGAGTCATTGTATGACACAATGACTCAATAGTTGAGTCGTGGGGCCTTAGAAGAGGGACTTATGAGAGGGGGACCAACGAGTGACAAGATGACTCATTATTTCTCACAACAAGTCATTCCATGTCCCACGGTTTCCAAAGGACCAAGCAGGGCTGTCCACAACTGACACAACGAGTCGTTAGAGCTGACAACGACCCGTTGTCTCGGTTGTTCTGAGGCAACTTTTCTGGTTTCCTTTGGATTTTTCTTGCAAGGTCTGAGTTTGGCCAAGGAAAGTTTCAGGGTGTTACAATATCTCCCCCTTGGGATCATTCATCCTCGACTGAAGGCTAAATTGTTGGAAAACTAGGGGAGAGAGTTGCAATTCCCAGACTAAGGCTATGAACAAATTTCTGAAGGAGTAACTGACTCTGAACTGACTTAACCATGCTAACAGAGCTGATGCAACTAGAATGCATATTGAAAACTTGAATAGAGCTGATGAGTACGGAACTGAATAGAGTATTGAGGAGAGATTTAGTACCTGATGCTGGAATTGAACGGGAAGGGAATAAATGAGGGTATCTGGCCATTATGTATGCTTCTGCCTCCTATGTGGCTCCCTCAACTAACTGGCTCCTCCACACGACTTTCACCAAAGAAACTTCCTTATTTCTCAGCTTACGAACCTAACGATCAAGGATCTAAACTGGGACCTCTCGTAAGAAAGACTATCTTTCACTCCCACACTGTCTAGAGGCACAACTAAAGTTGGATCACCGATGCACTTCTTCAATAATGACACATGGAAGACTAGGTGCACAGATGCTAACTCTGGAGGTAGCTCTAACTCATATGCCACACTGCCAATTCGCCTCAAAATTCTGTAGGGTCCCACATATCTTGGACTGAGTTTTCATTTCTTCCTAAACCTCATCACCCCCTTCATGGCTGAAATTTTCAGATAAACCCAATCATCTACTGAAAATTCCAACTCTTTTCTCCTTACATCAACATAGGATTTTTGTTGACTTTGTGTTATTTTCAACCTCGTCCTGATAAGTTGCACCTTTTTCATAGCTTCATGAACTGAGTCTGGCTCTATAAGCGTAGCTTCACCAACCTAAAAACACCCTATAGGAGACCTACACCTACCATATAATGCCTCAAATGGGGCCATCTGGATACTGGAGTGGTAGTTATTGTTGTATGCAAACTCGATGAGAGGTAAGTGATCATCCCGCCTGCCCTTGAAATCGATCACACACTCTCTCAGCATATCCTCCAAGGTCTGGATAGTCTTCTCAGCTTGTCTATCTATCTGCGGGTGAAAAGCTGTGTGAGCTTGACCTGGGTAATGAGTCCTTTCTGAAATGACTTCTGGAAATGCGAGGTGAACTGGGTACCTTATCTGAAATAATGGACAAGGGCACCCCATGTAGTCTGACCAACTCCCAGATATATAGCCTAGCATAATCTCAGCTGAGTCTATAGTTTTAACTGGGAGGAAATGTGCTAACTTGGTCATCTGGTCTACTATCCCCCCAAATTGAGTCATGCTACCACGAGTACGAGGTATACCTATAATAAATTCCATATCCACTAAGGAAACTTGGTCGTCCAAGGCTACTGGAGCTGGTGGGGCAGGTCGGTTAGCGTTGCAGACCATTCTTCCATTTCCGCGCCTAGGAAGAATGGTTTCACTGAAATAAAATAGAGCATGAGTTAGGATGATGTTTCTGTAATTGAACTTCAACGCATGATAAGGAGTATGAACAAAAAGGAGTTTTCCTAATAACGTCTCATAGCCTCCCTATCATAAGTGTGGCGTGCTTCACACACATGAAAAGGACTCTACTTGACGCGACTTTCAGATATCCTAGGATACTCTAAACCTAGTGCTCTGATACCAAGTTTTTCACAACCTGAGTCTATACCCTAGATGAGACACGGTACTTGGGGTCACAAGTAACCCTAAGCCAACCTATGGTCTATCATAACACTGAAAATCTAAGTAAATCATAGAGGAAGTTAAAATAATAAAACCATTTAAAAGAGCTAAATGATAAGAAGTTTATACATCCGAAAGCAAGTTGAATGCCTGAATCTATGTCTGAAAGCCATCTATAACTGATGAGTTGCTGGTATAAGCCCCCAGCTAACTCTAAAGTCTAACTGAATGAAAATCACTGAAGAAAATAAGCATTATCCTTGAAAGATGAGGACTTACCACTGGTACAACTGATATCACCTGAAGAAGATCTACTAGTGGTGTTGAGCTGAGAACCTACACCTTTATCATGATATGATACATCATAGAAGGTGTGCGTCAGTACTTTGAATGTACTGAGTGAGTGGGAGAAAATTTAACATAAAGAATAAATAACTGAACTGTAATGACATACAATGACCAACTAAAATACTGAAACTGTTCTAAGCTGAGCTAAACTGAAACTGTACTGGCTAGTGGGAGAGGCTATAACTGACATATAACCACGTGAGCTAGACGTGGAGTCCGATGTATACACCCCATCAGTAGAACCCAATATACCTTGACAGGGTATAAAGGCATGAACTAAGTAATCGCAAGCCTGGGGCCATAGGGCCAATAAAATAACTTACAGCGTCAATGTAGTTCTCGGAACCTGGGTGCGCTAGAACCCCGGTCCACTCAGTACTATGTCCTACTCCAACAGAATAGTCCTAGACGGACTACTAAATTGATAGCTCGAAACTGTGGCCCAAGACTAAGTTTGGGATACCTATCTAGAGGTACTCTGAGTCTTATCGGATTGGGTCCTCTAACTGGTGTTCTAAGACTAGCCAGAGATGCTTATCTGGAAGCATCGTAACCGCATAAAGAACAACTAAAATCTGATATTTGATATCTGAATCTAATAACTAAAACTGAGAGGCACCACTAACACCTCAAGAAAAGACCGCAGTCTAACTGATCGGCTAATATTTCTAAATAATACTGAGTACACTGTTATTCTGACTAAAGGTGGACTAGCATGCAATTTACAGAGATTTCAATTAGTTTTATGATTATGGGAATCCCAACACAGATAGAATCAAGCAACAGGAAATAACTAGTCCAATGTGCAAGATTCTAATTTACTGAACTGAGAAGCTAGGGCTAAATCATTCTTCAAGATGCTAGTTCCACAAAAATTTCTAGGAATTGGGAAAAATATAGTAGCTAATATCATGAATAATATTCCACTAGAAGTTTATAGAATTCTATCTGAAAACCCTCTACATTTCGAAACCACAGGGCTATAACTGATAGAAAATTTAGAGAGGGTTTTGGGGACACAAGGAAAGAACAATTCCCTTGTTGAATTACCACATACCTGGTGAAGAAATTCTGGAGGAATCCCTTGAGAATCAGAGAAAAAACTGACTACCCTTGCTCTTGCTCTGAGTGTTTCTGAGAGAAGTTTTACGAATTGAATTTTCCGAGGGGATAGATGGGTGAAATAATCATCAATTACCCCTCTAAATTCCATGATAATAACCCAAAATGACTTAGCTTAGGGATTAAAAAAGTGGCAAATTACAAAAATATCCCTGAGGAAAAAACTGGAAAAAACTATTGATAGGGACCAACGGGTCGCTCAATGAGTCATTGGTTGAGACCACGACTCTCTGGGACTAGTCGTTGGTCCTGAGGCTTGGGTTTTTGGCTCACTAGAACTGGCAACGAGAGGGAACACGACTCATTGGATGAACCAATGGGTTGTTGGATCCTCCCGTGGTCACTTGATTAAAATTCTGGGAGGCCTAACAACGGGCAACACAACGACTCGTTGGTAGACCCAACGAGTCATTGTGTCGAGTTGTTACATTCACTAGAGAAGTTATTAAAATCACTAAACTTGACACCTCGGGTGGTCACAACGACTTTTTGTGTGACACAACGGGTCATTGTTTCCACTCCTTATCACTGAAGGAGGTTTCTGGGACTCTCAACCAATGACTCACACCATGAGTTGTTGTATCACAAGATGACTCATTGGTTGAGTCGTGGGGTCCTGGAAGAGGGACTTCTGAGCTAGGGACCAACGAGTGACAGGACAACTCGTTGTTTCTCACAATGGGTCATTCCATATCTCGTTGGTTTCCGAAGGACCAAGCAGGGCTGACCACGATTGACACAACGAGTCGTTGGAGCTGACCACGACTCATTGTCTCAGTCGTTCTGAGGCAACTTTTCTGGTTTCTTCTGGATTTTTTTTGTAAGGTCTGAGTTTGGCCTAGGAAAGTTTCGGGATATTACAAAATGAAATAAGAACTCCTTGGGCCTCTAATCCTCGTCTTCAGTAGGGGCAAGAGCAGCTTCCCCCATAGGTCTGGTTTGACCTACAATCCATGAAAATTCTCTGCTGGAACCGTTCCTGCGCAATGCGGCGGCCACTATGCCAATATTGTTGCGCATCTCGGGGCTTGCTGCATAGGATGGCCTATGCGTTGCAGTGCTTGTTTCATGAGACAGGACTTCGCGTCGCGGCGCCTACTGCACTGCAGTGCTTGTGCGGCAGGCTGTCCTGTGCGCTATAGTGTTACTTTTTCCTTCAGCACCCCATTTTCAACTTTTGATGCTCCAACTCCTTTTTTGGTGAATCATGACTTCATTCCTGCACACTTGAACAAACACATCAACTCTAAAAATCAAAAATTAAACTACCTTGGATTGCCTCCATAACAGCACTTGATTTAACATTGCGGCATGATATCATCAATTTCACCACTTTTCCTTCCACTTTGAACTTAAGAATTGCACCCCTAACTTCTTTTCCAATTTTCTACTCTTCTCAAGGGGTGGTGGTGTAAAAATAAAGGCACCACACAATAGATGTCGCATCTTGCACTTCTTGGCCCTTAAAGGAGGACTGTGATTTTGCCCTTTTGTCATGACAAACTTTAGTCTGAAGCAACTTTGACCTTCCTCTCCAAAATCCTCCATAGACACAGTTGCCTCAATTTTTATATCATCAACCAAGTACAATGTTGAAAATAGATTGGAATGTGGTCTAAGTAGCTCCACTTTCAAGCATTCTTCATTCTTGACATCCTCACTCTTGAATGCACTAGAGTCCTCAAAAATGATTTGATCAACCTCTTTTTTCCACTCTAGTGTCACTTCTTTAATTGCGGCATCTTGCATTATTGTTGGGTTGGTTGGTTTGCAATCATCGCTTACAATTTCCACTTCATCAAGTTTTTGATTCATGATGGGAATTTTGTAGTTCTTGAAAAAATCCTTCCATGGAAAAATCTATTTTTGGATATCTTCCTCATCATCATGTTGTACTTTTTCCCACCAATTAGTCAAGACTCGACCTCATTGTTCACTCTTCCCCATTAGGCTTCTCAACATCTCCTCAACTTCTTCTTTTTGAGAGCTAGAGACTTCTCTTTCATATTTTTGCTCTTCTTCAATTTCACAATTTTCATTGTGTCATAAAGATACGTTGGCTCAATCATTGAGCTCAAAATCTCTTTTTCAACCAATTTTTTAAGGAATAGACAATTCAATGGGTATTGAGGAGTCTGCATCCTTCTCCAAGTTAGACTCCCGCTCCAAGAAAGTTTGAAGCATGGCTTCTATGAGTTCAATTGCAGTGCTTTGTTCTTCAAATGTCATGTCATCATCCCTATCAAACTCAAAAGCACAATTAGAATTTTCATTATACTAACTGGGTTGATAAGTGAAATAATTAGACAATCACTTCAATTTCCACCTTGACCACCATATAAAGTGCAATTATACCCATCATAAAAGTGATAAGGTGCACACATCTCTCTTCTAGGGGCATATTTACAATCTTGCCAAAAATAGGATCCTCCACAATATGGACATGGGTCATCAAGATATGGATTTCAACCACTAAATCCCTCTTCATTCCATGATGCCATAGCAAGAACAAAAACTAACTAAAAGAAACACAACAAAACAAAAACAAAAATAAGAAAGAAAAAAATATATAGTGATACAAGTAGGAAATAAAGACTACAACACAAGTTTATACACCAATTAACTTATTTCAAAACCGTATTCCCTGGAAATAGCGCCAAAATTTGATCATGCCCAAATTACACTCTACAGTTGAAGTATAAAGCGTTCACTGTCAAATATAGTAACCAAACAAAGGTTGGAGTCGATCCCACAGGAATAGGCATAAATAATATGTTAACTACAAATAAACTAACTTGTAATCAATATTTTGGAAGGGGGTTTGCAAATAAAAATAAAAAGAAAATGATGTTAATAGTTGTTGAGTTGTTTATCAAATTACTAAGACTAAACTAGGAGTGTGTTTCCCATGATTTCATAACTTAGTAGTATTTTACTAGTGATCTATCTTGGTGAATTTTGTGTAAGACTTATGTTTAGTACATCTAATGTTTCTCGACTTAAAGACTACACTTATCTCCTTTCGGTCTTAAAGTGCATGTATTAAGTGCGCCAATAGACAATAGATGCTTTCCACCCATCTCCTTCCGGTCTCCAAAGTGTGTACAATATATCTTTACAATAAGTCTTGGAAATTAACTATCCTCGGTTAGAGCTCAAGTTAATTAGATGAGAACTACTAATCTCAAATTGCCATTGTTACTCACTTTTCCTAACTTCAACCTTCTTGGTCGGGCAAGTTAAAGATACGAGCTTGTTTCAGCATTTGCATCTGCTGAAACATTAATCAAAATGAAGAGAATAACAATCCACTTAATTCACCATTCAATAATCACAATTTTTTTATGCTTACATTTGTTAATCCATCATGGTTCCTACAACCCTAGCCTAAGAGATTTAGCCGCTCATGTTTATGAGAAAACAAATAAAAGATGTAAAAGAAATCATAATTAAATATTTAATTCAATAAATACTAGTTCAACAAAATCTCCAAGCTAAAAGGTTCCACAAGAACTTGATGAATTTCCAACAAGAACTCAACTAAACTATTACACAAAGTATGAATAGTGCAATAATTGAATTGTAAGCTATAATGTATGTTGGACTACAAAAATCAAACTCTCTAAAACATAGAAATAAAGGTATTTATAATAGTAGATGAAACCTTCATTGTTTCTTCTTTGATTTGAATTGGTTTTTGTAGCTTCAATTCCTAGTCCAGCGGGGATTGCAATTTCTGGTCAGCTAGACAGGTGTTGTGCATTGTGCCCCTCTACGTGCCAGAAGGCCGGCGCTTCACACCTCTCCTTGCCTCATCCTGCCTAGGTGATGCCAACTTCTATATGTTCAATCCTTCAACCTTGTTTTGCCTTTCTTGCACTTTTAAGCTACATTTAACCCCATATTCATCACTTTAAGCCCTGAAAGCATCTAATCATGGGTGTTAGATCTTTTTCACAAATATATCATAAAACACATACAAACACCATAATTTTTTCTCAAAACATAGTAAAGTAGGGGGAAAATCTAGCTGAAAAACACGTAAATTCACCGTTCATCATCTGTATGGACTACCAAAAGTTGAACACTTGGACACTCAAAAATCACTTTCCAATGTTGTTTATGGATCAGATGTTGGACAGGTAGGCAGGAAAAGGTTGGTATTGCTTCCTAGATGGTTTTTTTTGGATATATCCAAATATCAATTGCACTAGAGGATCAGGAGAAGACCACTTTTACTTGTCCTTATAAGGCATTTGCTTTTCAATGCATGATTTTACTGAAGATTCATAAAGGACTTCTCAAAAATAGAAAATCCATTGTGCAAGTTGCTAGAGAAAGAGACCAAATTTGTGTTTGATGAAGAGTGCCTGAAAGCTTTTGAAAACTTGAAAGCAAGGTTAGTGTCTGCCCAATAATTATTACACCAAATTGGTCACAACCATTTGAAGTGATGAGTGACGCTAGTGGGATTGCACTCAAAGTGGTGTTGGGGCTAAAAAGAGTCAAGATTTTCCATCCCATCTGTTATGCAAGTAAAGCATTGAATGGGGCACAAAAAAACTACATAGTGACTGAGCAGGAGTTGTTGGCAGTAGTATATGCCTTTGAAAAATTTGGGGCATATTTGCTTGGCACTAGAGTTATTGTTCACACTGATCATGCTGCCTTGTCTCATGGCAAAGAAAGATGCAAAATCATGGTTGATAAGATGGGTCCTTCTGCTACAAGAATTTGACTTTGAAATCAAGGACCATAAAGGATGTGAAAATTAAGTAGCGGATCACTTATCCAGACTTGAATATGAGGGAAGAGTAACAAATGATGAGGAGATTAATGACTCATTCCCTCATGAATAGATATTAACTGCAACAACGATCTTATTCTATGGTTTGCTGATTTTTTCAATTACATTGTCAGTGATATGATACCAGAAGACTTAAGTTTCCACCTGTGGAAAAGGTTCCTTCATGATGTGAGCAAATACTTCTGGGATGAGCCATATTTGTTTTGAGTATGTGCTTACAACCTAATAAGGAGATGTGTCCCGAAAGTAGAAATGTTGAGCATCTTGGAGGCATGCCATTCATCTCCTGTTGGGGGCCACCAGGGGTTGCTCGGACGGCCCAGAAAATTCTACAATATGGGTACTACTGGCCTACAATACATTAAGATGCAAATGATTTTTTGGAGGCACGTGATTAATGTTAGATACAGGGAGATATACCTATAACCCCTATTCTGGAAATGGAATTGTTCAATGTATGGGGCATAGACTTCATGGGTCCGTTTGTGAGCTCATATGGCCAGAAGTACATTTTGGTGGCAGTGGACTATGTCTCAAAGTGGGTAGAAGCTGTGGCATTGGCAGATAATATTGGCAATAGTGTTGCAACTTTCTTGAAGAAGAACATTTTCTCAAGGTTTGGTACTTTGAGAGCTATTATCAGCGATTGGGGGTCCTATTTTTGTAACAAAGTTTTCAGTACTTTACTACCAAAGTATGGACTTAACCAGCACAAAGTGACTATGTAATACCCTAAAAGTTCCTAAGACTAGATTTGAGAATGGAAATGTGATCAACAGAAAAAGTTGAAAAATGCCTCAAAACAACTCGTTGTACGAGTCGTGGGAGCAATAACTGACCATAGGTCTGGGTCGTGGTAAAGTTTTAGTCGACAGGTCTAGGGCTAACGAGCCATGGAACGACCCATTGCCTGAGAGAACGAGTCATGGGTTGGAGTCATTATTTGCTTCTGAGTTGCGGGGGTGGATGGCACAAGTTGTGGTACGACTCGTTGTAGGGAACAACAAGTCATGGTTTGTACCCGTGAGAAGGAGTAAGGGAAATTGGTGCAGTGACAATGTACAGTCCAACGACCCATTAGAATGAGTAACGACTCATTGAATAGTACCCATTGTAGGAATTCTGGAATATTTGCATAAAGTCAGTGGTGACGATGGGTAGAAGTAACGAGTCATTTTGACGGGTAACGACTCATCCTAACTAGTCGTGGTTTGAAGAGCATAGGATAGGGGATTTTTGGAGGGCTACAACGAGCGATACAATGAGTCATGGCATTGAAGGACGACTCATTGTTGGAGTCGTGGCATCTAGCAGTGCAAATTTTCCTGCGAAATCAGTAAGGGTATTTTTGTAATTTTAAAGATCCAAAGTCCTAAACTACATCGCTTTAAGCTCTGAAAGAAGTGTATTAAGGGAGTTTAACCTATTCTAATTCATTCAACTCCCATGCGTGCAAGTTTAGAAGTTCCCTAGATCAAGCTTGAATCCTTCAAATTCTTCCCCAAATCTCTTGGGCTTTCAAAGACAAGTTGAGAATCAATTTACTCAGGTATGTGGGGCTATAAATGAGAATTTCCGCTTACTCTCATACCTAAATTTCTCCTCAAGTTCGTGAATTCAAGTCTTAATTCAAGTATATGATCTTATGGTATTTTAACCCATGTTATGAAATCTTCTATGATTTGTTTATGGGTCAATTTCCTTCATGTTTCAAAGCATGTTTGATGATTCATGGGCAGCTTTATATATACAAATTGATTATAAATTCATAATTCTAAGTTTGAGAAAAATTATGCCCTATTATGCAAGTTTCATAAAATGCTAATTTTATGATTCATGTTTTCAATTATGATGAGATGTCTGGCATGAAAGAATGTTTATGAACTACCAATGTATGAATTCATGATTTTGACTTATAAAATCTATTTCAAGTATGCATGATTTTAAGGTTTGGGCAAGCCCACACAAGTTAAGTTTGTTTTCATGATTTATCTCAATTTTATAATATCAACTTACCGTATGATTTGGAGCCAATTCTCCCTATTTCAGCTTATGGTATTTTTGGAGCCAAGACTCCCCATGTTCAGATTTTAGACTATGCATGTAAATTTCATTTTCAGCTTCATTGAAAGATGATGGTTTTGAACTTCTTTGAAAAATAATGGGAGTACTATGCATGTTTGTGGGAGTAGTGTCTAGTACCGAGTATGGTAGGGGTTCATGTAAACCCCGGGTCTCAGAACTACATGCCAACGTAAGTATATTTATACAGTGGGACCCTTGTGAGTTTTCTTCACTCGTCAAAGGGCCTTCAGCTTGATATCGATATCATGGTAGCGTCCTTAGCCTGGAAAGGCGTTGGATGGATCTTCCCACTTCAGTGTGATATTTGGGGCATCATGTAAGCTCTATCATATGGTGTCGGTTATGATGAGTTTCCCATTGTTCCTCATGATTTTAGTTATTCTTATTCATGACTTAGGATATTATGTTTTACAACAGATTTGACCTAATGATCAGTTTATGAGCTTTCACTTATGATTTTAGATATGAAAATTCATGTGGTTCAAATAATTTTCCTTGTATTTCAGTTGAAGTTAAGGTGTGTTCATTCCCCATGTTCAGATTCTCTAGGTTTAGAGATAACCTTTTCAGACAGTGATACCAGTCTTACTCTATGAGTCTTTTGTGTTTGTTTTCATGTTATCAATCAGTTGTGTGTGTTGGTTTATATTTTCCAGTGTGGTCAGCTCGAACTCAGTCTATAGAAGTTTCTTAGAAACTTCAGTAGAACCAGGCTATCTCATGTATGTGCTCAGTTTTAGATGTCGGAATAACTCGTGCACATAAATTCCTTATCCTCATCTAGATTAGATATTGTGAATTTTGGCTTAGTATCGGAAGGCGTCTCGAGAACAAAGGTCTAGTTCATGTCAGTTTTGTGCTAGATAAAAAGGGGAAAGAATTTTCTTCCGGTGTTTGTTTAATACTATGTAGGTATCATGTTATCCAGTCTTCCTTGAGTCATGGTGTGCATGTTAGATGTGAATTCCAGGTTTGGTGTGAGAGGTTGGTTTGGAGTCAGATGCTCGGTTGATGTTTAGCTGTGATTGATTGATATCTGGGTATTGGCTTCATCTCTATCTTTTCAGTATGTTCAGCCAATATTCGAGGACGAATGTTCCCAAGGGGGAGATATTATAATACCCCGAAAGGGACTAAGCATAGACACGGGAAGTATAATTGGAAAAGTGCAGAAAAACTTGCACAAATATCTCAGGACGGGAGACTTAACGACTCGTGGTGGGATACCACGAGTCGTCATGTGCAGTCGTGAGGTGGAGGTCCAAAGGCAGTGGGGATGGAGAACATGACGAGTCATTAAGAGTGGCAACGGCTCGTTTTGTTAGTCGTTAGGAGGGAGGGTTCTGGTTTTAAAAGGATTTCCAGTGTACTTGACGGAAGGACATGACGAGTCGTCGGGTCTAGTGACGAGTCATCACATTGGTCGCGGTATGGAGGTTGAGAATTTCCAATAGAGTTGACAAGTGCACCTAATGATTCGTCGGGTGTGGCAATGACTCGTCAGGTGAGTCGTGGCATCAGTTCGGGCAATTTTTCAGTTTTTCTCAAGGGCAGGTTGGTAAAATACCACGCTCCCAGATTTAAAGTGATGTCGTTTTGGGTATGTTTGGGGACATTTTAAAGGGTTTCCTAAGCCTAAACCCTCATTCTCTCAATCTCCTTCTTCCTCCTTTCTTCTCCAAAGATTTTAGGAAATTCCCAAGGTGTTCTTCAAGCTTCAAGGAAGATAATCATGCGGGGTTTTTGTCTACCAGGTATGCGTATCCTTTCCTCCTTTTGCCCCAAAATGTTTTCAATAAGAATCCAATTTTAAATCTATCTTGAGTGTCATGATTTGGGGTTTGAGAAATGGGTAATTTCTTCTTCAATAAGAATCCAATTTTAAATCTATCTTGAGTGTCATGATTTGGGGTTTGAGAAATGGGTAATTTCTTCTTTATTCCTCATTCTTAAATGCTAATATTTACTGCGATTATGGAATGATTTGGAATGTTAATTAATGGGTCGCTTTGGATTATGGGTTATATGTTGGGAGTGTATGATGGTAGCATGTTCTTCATGAATTGACTTGAGTAATAAATGGGTTCTGCTTATTGTTCACTTGATTGTAGTAGTCATGCATGAATATGATGAAATTGTGAAGATTAGGTGAGTATGTATGCATGTAGTATGCTCTTCCTAAATTGATTCTAGTATCGATTAGGAATTGTACATTCCTTTCATGATTATCGTAGAAACTCATGACCATAATGGAAGCGTGAAAATATTGCATAATTAACTCTAATGACTTGAGTATGATGTTGATGATCATATGGGATTGAGTAGAAATTATGGGCTTGAGTAATTGAAATAAGTTAGGTGTCCTTACCCTGCTTTAGATTTAATTGATTTGGCGTAAGAAGATTTCACCTCCATTGTAGAACTACAAAGCCTGGGCGAATTCTATATTGTTTTCCTCATTTAAATTGTTTTTATAAAAACCTTGGAATCTAAAACGCCCATGGCTAAAGGGTTCACAAAGGAGTGATTGCGATAAGTGTGTGGAATGTTGTAGACTTAAATGAGTGAAGTCATATATCTTAATAGAGTATGAATTGTGTTTATAAACCATGCATGATCTCATATTACATGTGAGTGAGATGAACTTGGGGTTTGGAGTGTCATGATAGTATATGCATAGTGTGCCCCTGTAGAATGCTCGTTAGCAAGAGATGCTTGAGATAGCTATAAATTAAATTCCATGATGATAACGCATGAGAATGATATTGCAACTGTTGGGTTGATGTTATTAGAAAGTAGCCCAACCCTGTTGATAAGAATGTTGTATGATGAAAATCAATAATTGTCCTTTCGTCTTTGATTAGCTATCGCGATTTGGATTAGCGTTAGTCAGTCAGGATTCCTTGTTAGCAAGAGTATTTCCCTAGTCAGTCGGGATTCTTGTTAGCAAGAGTATTTCCCTAGTCCGTCGGGATTTCTCGTTAGCATGAGTATTTCCCTAGTCGGTTGGGATTTCTCATTAGCAAGAGTATTTCTCTAGTCGGTCGGGATTTCTCGTTAGCAAGAGCATTTCCCTAGTCGGTCGGAATTTCTCGTTAGCAAGAGTATTTCCCTAGTCGGTTAGGAGTTCTCGTTAGCAAGAGTATTTCGTACATCCCTAGTTAGTTAGTGACTTCTTATATCAAAGTTTTCCCTTTCTTCGACGGTTAGGGATTTTCTCGAGTGAGAATGTTTCCCTTGGACAGTCAGGGACCCTTTATATATCAGTCATGACTTTGCAATTCTATGTCATAAGATCAATACTTTTGTGCTCCAATTGAACTTGTAACAATGCATGTCCTTATCATGTGATTTTGTTTATATGAATATGAGGATATCATACAGATTATTGTATCTCTTTTCAATTACGTTACTAATCCGGTGATTTACGGTACTCCCTATTTTGTATATTGATGCTTATGAGTTGTTTGTTTATATTCCTGTATACTCAGTACATTCCAAGTACTGACGGACGCCTCTTGTGCTATATCGTCTTATGATATAGATTCACGTCTCCAGGTTCAGCCGCGTGACTAGATATGTTCCTCTCTCTCTTCCAGCTGCTCGCTGTGAGTTTTCATCTTCCGAGGACATGGTTTATATTCTCATTTTATCTTGTTTTAGTTTTTAGACTTTTGGAGTTAGCTAGGGGCTTGTCCTAGCAACTCATCAGTTTATTAGAAGGCTTTCAGACTTGTTAGATAGGATCAGTGTTGTATTTAAATGTTATTAGGTTGTCGTTTTGATTTATATCAGTTTCTACTCAGTTCTTCCGCTTGTTCTTGATGTATGACATTTCTTATGTTAAGTGTATGTGATGATTACGCCATGGGTAGACTTGGAGGCTCTCAGGGCTCCTTTTCCCGTGTCTACTTTCCAAGTGTACTTTCTGTTAAGCATGCAAAACCCCAAAAAGGAAAATATATATAAGGAGTAGATAAAGCTAAATGATAGCCTCCACGAATCAATGCGAAGGCTCACCTCAGCAACAGAATCTACGCGAACGGACTTGTCAGCCACTAGTCTCACCTCCCGTAACAGAATCTGCATAGACATGCAAGTAAGGAGTGAGCTATATATAAATATAACTCAGTAAGATCCTCGACCCTCCACTTTAATATCCTTGGAACAAGTGTTAGAACATGCAACCACAAATAGCACAAAAATAATATGCACAATAATATATTTCCAAAATATAAAACTCAGTGAAGTCCAAAAAAATGTTAAATAAGATCACTATATATATAGATATATATCTCAACACAACTCACACTCAGGACTTGTCAAACGGTAGTGAAAGAGATCAATCTAATACCCCGACTAGCCCTCGACAGCATATATAATGCCCCAATAGTATACTACAGAAGCAAGTACAAGTTCCCTAACATGCTAAGGTAGCACATATATGCCCCTAGTAACTATATCATGGCGGCAAAGGAAGGATATCCAATGCCCCAACGCCACGGTACGAGACCACGCCACACCACAGATCAATTATGAAATAATTTTCCTTAAAAATATTTTTTGCAAAGTAACATATATGGGGTTGGTTAAAGAACACTGATTCTACCAAGTACACGTTTTTCCTAGCACATGGACTAGGCAGACAAAACATATTTTTTTAAAAACAGGTTTAAAAAGCAAGCACCAAAGCTTAAAATCTCACTTACCTCGAATTCACAACTCAAACACAATTTTTAATAATTTAGAACTATGCTCTTGGGTCTCCGAATCACCTAAAACTACATAAAAAAAATAGGTTTAGAATGGTCAAAATCCCTTGGGTATATGTTTTCTTTAGTTTTAACAAAAGTCAAATTCGCGGTCAAAGGTTTGACCAAAAAAGTCAACTCTAGTCAATGGGGCAAAATTCCCGAACTATGACCACCAACAGATTCTCCTCGTCGAGAGGGTTCCATAATATTAATCGAAATCTAATTCTGATAACGTTTGCCCTTTCAAATTGATGATTTGGGTTTAAGAACCCTAGGGCTAAACTTTCTCAATTCTTCAAAATTTGACCATGTTCTATCCTATAAACTTTCTTATTGCCCATATTATCGCCACTACCCTTGTAATACCTCGTATCGTTATACTAAGATTTGGACCATTCTATGTATGTGGGTGAAATCGACTTAGAAAAAAATTAATGAATCTTAAGTGCATGGAGGAGTAAAAATCAAGAGTTATAATGTGTTAAGGAAGTTTAGAGTTGGTTAGGAATTCTTCAAAACATTGATTTTTGTGACTTTCGTCATGAATGGGTAAAAGTACGAACCATATAATGGAAGTTCCCAACCTTAGTCCACAACCATCAAGTATTTGGGAGGGTGAAATTTAGACAAACTAGCAGTTAAGATCAATCCTTAACTGTGGAAACTGCATTGAATGCGAATTAAGGTCATAAGGAACCTCTAGCACAAAGTTGAGTTGAGAGCTTTTTTACTGATTGAGTTTTCGTATAAGTTCTTAAAAGGATCAACTTAAAATGACCATAACCCCTAATTAATGAAGTGATTTTGGGTTATTCAATACATTAAATTGTATTCCTTTGAGTCTTCTGACCTTGCATCAATCGAAGTTTGGAGTAAAAAGTTATGAGCAATTTAGTGGGGCACTATCAGGTGTGACGGATAGAGTGACGGCCCGTCAACCACCCGACAGTCTGTCAAGTTTGTTCCGTCAACCTTACCAAGAATCAGTGAATTCCACCCCAAAGTGACAGCCAAGTTGATGGTCTGTCGGGGGACCGACGGCCAGTCACTTAGGGCGTCACATGGGTGTTTCAGGTCTTTCAAAAGTTGCCCTAAATGATTTTTTTTGGTATTGTTCCACCTCCAAATCAACCTTATTAGTTCCAGGAGCTATCTTAAAGCCTCATAAGTCTAGGTAAGTATTCTCCAACCCATTTCAACCTTATTCCATGAATTTATTCATGATTCTAGCATCAAAATCATCTTCCTACCTATAGCAAGTTCAAGAACAATCTTTGAATTTCAAGACTTGAAATCTTGAGTACTCCTCCTTCCTCCAAGGTAGGTAACTCTCCAAAAACCTTACATGAGTATTTTTTTCTAATCCTTAGGGATGTTCTAAGGCCAGGACTCATGGGACGGTGCTTGGAAGCTATGAGTTAATGTGATGACCTAGGGTTAGGGTTTATGGGGCTGTTTTGCTATTGAGGATGGATGTGGTAGTTTTGGTTGGACTTGCAATGGTTATTCTTGTTGTTAAGGAGCTACAGAAAGAAATGGATGTTAGGACACCCCACTCATAAGAGGCTCGAATTTCCTACACCTTCCGGGTGTTCGATGAAATGCCTTTGTGACTTGGATTTCATCGTTAAGCAATTGATCGTAGTTCCTATCCATAAAATTGTTATAGATTTACGTTATAAGAGGATTGTGGCTCCGTTTCGATAATTGTGAGGCCAAATATAAGGTAAGTGGGGTTATTGATGAGGGGTTCTTCCACCCTCATGCCCTAGTTTCCCTCTAATTCATAAATTCGAATTCCTTATCAAGTGTATTGATTTCTAGGGTTTTAACCCAAACTCATACAATTATCTATGTTATGTCTATGGGTCCAATTCCTTCAAGTTTCTATTAATAATTTAAGACTAATGGGCAGATTTTACACTTAATGTGATTATCAATTTACGTTTTCAAGTTTTATGAAAATTATGCCGCTAGCCCACGTATTTCAAGCATGTTCACGTATATCATGATTTAAACTAGCTCATGAACTTCATGTATGATTTCACGATATTTATTATGAGTCATGTGCATATTTATGGGAGTAGTGTCTAGCACCGAGTAGGCCTGACTTTCAGGCAAACCCCAAGGTCTCAGAACTACGTGCCAATATAGGTATATTCTAGTTTAACCCTAAGGGGTTACTACTAGTGATATCACACCGCATATCGTTCCTCTCCTTGGAAAGCTTGGGATGTCTCTGCCCACTTGAGCAAGACAGATGGGGCATCATGTAAGCTCTATCATGATGGTGTCGGTTATGATGAGTCCTCCCATTGTTCCTTATGTTTTATTCATGGTTATGGTTATGATACTTTGGCTCAAGTTACATTTTAACGGTTTTCTTTTATAATTACAATTATGATCAGATTATGAATAATTTTGAAAACCTTAAGCCCTCATGCCTAAATTTTGACTATTACTTCATGTTTGAAATGTCCTACTCTCATGAACTCTTCATGCATTTTATTAGCCTGTTTTACTTACCTCGCATACTCAGTACATTCAAAGTACTGACTGCATACTCTATGCTATATCGTTTCATAATATAGGTTCGGGCGATCAGATTATGCCGCGCTGTTAGTCCTGCTCCCTAATAGTTCAGCTTAGCCCTGTGTTGATGATCCCTCATCTACCAAGGACATTATTTTATTTGTGTTATTTTTTTAGTTTAGTTTCAGATTTGGAGTTAGCTGGGGGCTTGTCCCAACATCTCATCAGACAGTAGAGACTTTTCAGACATAGACTAATATGTTCAACTTTTGGCTCGGTGTTGTGATGTTAACATTTTTGTTTATGTTTTGTAACATTTATACTTCCGCATATCCATGATTAAGTTTTTAAGTTTCTGCTTTCATTTATGCTCTTAAGTTGCTACGACATGCCATAGGTTAGCTTGGAGCCATTCGTGGTTCTAAGTCCCGTGTCTCAATCTGCGGTCCATGCTCGGGTCATGACAAACTTAGTATCAGAAGCAAAGGTTTAGGTGTGTCCTAGGGTGTCCAAAAGCCGCGTCAAGTGGAGTCTTTTCATGGGTGTGAAGCGTGCCACACTTATAAGAAGGAGACTATAAGGTGTTTCTAGGAAAATTCTTTGTCTTCGTGACTTTTATCGTGCGTAGAGTGTGAAACTCTAAAATTTCCTCTCCTTTTACGTTCGCAGACAATGCTTCCCAAAAGAGACATTGGAAGAGGAAACGGTAACAGGAATCTACCAGCCCCGCCAACTCCAGTAGGCCCCCTTAGTATGCAAGTGACGGATACGGAGCTCAGGGCTGCCTTTAGAGTGTTAATAGGGGTCATGACCACTCATCTTAACCAACAGGCAGTCGCACATACGAACTCTACCTGAGGTACTGCAGTCACTAGGGTTCGAGACTTCACCAAGAAGAGTCTGTTTGAGATTCACGGTTCTAAGGCGGGGAAGGTTTAAAGAAAGAGCAAGAGAGAACAAGAGGGTCACAACTGGAAATTTTAAGTTTTCCCAGCAAGGGTCAGGTGGTGGGAATCACCCATAACTCCAATAGAGAGCATTGACTCTAGCACCTTCATCAATTTCGCTTATAATGCAATATATCGTATATTTGTTACTTGATCTAGAAGAAAATGTGTAGTGACGATGTCCCATTCTATCCTATGTCTAGCACACTCATGATTCATGATTATGTTATTCAGATGTAATGAAGCTTATATACAATGCTATGCCAGTCATGTCCTGAGAATCCATGTCCAATGGTCAATATACTTAGGCTATGTTAATGTTTCATCCTTAACATCTCTTATAATTCAAGCCTATAGTCCTTCTTTCGTTAACGTCATGTGTTACAAGTATGATTATGATAATGATAATGATGAGAGACATTTTTTTTGATCCACAAACTCATGTCTTATGTTATGCTCTCCATGTTCTAGAGAAACCCTATCACAACATGTCTATTCTAAGCTTAAATGCCCCATATGACTCGTGCCTACTATTTCTTTCTGAGAATGTTATGAAATTCCTTACGATAATGATGTCTACGAGGATGACCGAAGGTATAAGTATGTTTAAGGGAGAATTTCCTTCTTGATGTCTTAAAGTGGGCCAAGAGGAGTCATGTGTATGTTACTTATATGCTCTTTAATGTTAAGCATTATGTGATGCCCCTTGAGGCTTATGATAATGTTTCTGATTAGCTGACACAGGTTTACGAATTTGGGACAAGTCTACTTACAAAGAAAACTCTGTTGAAATTATTAAGAAATTCCAGAGTTAGAATCTTTTAGTGCTCGTAACCATCATTCGAGGATGAATGATCCCAAGGAGGAGATATTATAATACCTCGTATCATTATACTAAGATTTAGACCATTCTATGTATGTGGGCGAAATCGACTCAAAAATATTTGATGAATCTTAGGTGCTTGGAGGAGTAAAAGTCAAGAGTTATAATATGTTAAGGAAGTTTGGTATTGGTTAGGAATTCAAAATATTGATTTTGTGACTTCGTCATGAATGGGTAAAAGTACGAACCATATAATTGAAGTTTCCAACCTTAGTCCACAATCGTCATGTGTTTGGGAGGGTTAACTTTAGAGAAACTAGGTGTTAAGAACAATCCTTAAGTGTGGAAAATACATTGGATTCAAATTAAGGTCATAAAGAACTTCTAGCACAAAGTTGAGTTGAGAGTCTTTTTACAGATTGAGTTTTTGTATAAGTTTTTAAAAGGGTCAATTTCAAATGGCCATAACTCCTACTTTATGAAGTGATTTTGGTGATTCAATACATTATATTGTATTCCTTCGAGTCTTCTTTCCAACGCATTTGACCTTGCATCAATCAAAGTTTGGAGTAAGAAGTTATGAGCAATTTAGAGGAGCACTATCAGGTGTGACGGCCAGAGTGACGGCCCGTCAACCACCCGACAGTCTGTCAAGTTTGTTCCATCAACCTTAACCAAAATAAGCGAATTTCCACCCCAAAGTGATGGCCAAGTTGATGATCCATCGGGGGACTGACGGCCCGTCACTTGGGGCATCACATGGGTGTTTCAGGTCTTTTAAAAGTCGCCCTAAATGATTTTTTAGTATTGTTCCACCTCCAAATCAACTTTATCAGTTGCAAGAGCTATCTTTAAGCCTCTTAAGTCTAGGTAAGTATTATCCAACCTATTTCAACCTAAGAGGCTTGAATTTCCTACGCCCTCTTAAGTCTAGGAAACCCCACTCATAAGAGGCTTGAATTTCCTACGCCCTCCGGGTGTTCGATGAAATGCCTTTGTGACTGGATTTCATCGTTAAGTAAATTATTATAGATTGATTTCATCGTTAAGTAAATTATTATAGATTGATGTTATAAGAAAATTGTGGCTTCGTTTTTATAGTTGTGAGGCCAAATATAAGGTATGTGGGTTTATCAATTAGGGGTTTCTTCTACCTTCATGCCCTAGTTTCCCTCTAATTCATAAATTCGAATTCCTAATAAAGGGGTTTAACCCAAACTCATACAATTATCTATGTTGTGTCTATGGGTCCAATTCCTTCAAGTTTCTATTAATGGTTTAAGACTAATGGGCAGATTTTATACTCAATATGATTATCAATTTATGTTTTCAAGTTTTATGAAAATTATGCCCTATCATGAATTATGAAATTTAGCTTATGAGCCTATGATTCAAGTATGATGATGTAAATTATGTTTTATGATTACAATGCATGATTTTTACAAGAATCCTTCATGAATTTATGAATTTCAAGTATGATAACTTTCTCAAGTATGCACATTTTTTACGATTATCAAGTTTATGTTTATGGCCGAATCAAGGGCCTTCTTTCATGGCTAGCCTATATAAGCCGCGGCTAAAGTTGCAAAAGAAGAGCTTGAATACCACTTGTAAATAATCCAAGGAGCATGACAGCCCATGTATTTCAAGCATGTTCACGTATATCATGATTTAAACTAGCCCATGAACTTCATGTATGATTTTACGATATTTATTACGAGCCATGTGCATATTTTTGGGAGTAGTATCTAGCATCGAGTAGGCCTGGCATTCAGAAAAACATCGATGTCTCAAAACTATGTGCCAACGTAAGTATATTCAGGTTTAATCCTACGGGGTCCCTACTAGTGATATCGCACCACATATCATTTCTTGCCTTGACAAGTTTGGACGGATTTGCCCACTTAGTGTCGGTTATGACGAGTCCTCCCATCGTTCCTTATGTTTTATGCATGTTTATGATTACGATACTTTGGCTCAAGTTACGTTTTAACAGTTTTCTCTTATGATTATGATTATGAATAGTTTTGAAAACCTTGAGCCCTCATGCCTAAATTTTGACTATTACTTCATGTTCGAAATGTCCACTCTCATAAACTCTTCATGCATTTTCATTATCCTATTTTACTTACCTCTCATACTTAGTACATTCAAAGCATTGACCGCATACTTTATGCTATATCATTTCATGATATAGGTTCAGGCGATCAGACTCAGCCGCGCCATTAGTCCTACTCCCTATCAGTTCAGCTTAGCCCTGTGTTGGTGAGTCCTCATCTACCGAGGAAATTATTTTTAGTCATGTTATTTTTTCAGTTTAGTTTCAAACTTGGAGTTAGCCGGGGGCTTGTCCCAGATTTCATCAGACAGTAAAGGCTTTTCAGACATAGACTAGTATGTTCAGCTTTTGGCTCGGTGTTGTGATGTTAACACTTTTGTTTACATTTTATAACATTTAGACTTCCGCATATCCATGTTAAGTTTTAAGTTTCTATTTTTATTTATGCTATTAAGTTGCTATGCACATGCCATGGGTTAGCTTGAAGCCCTTCGTCGTTCTAGGTCCCGCGTCTCGATCCAAGGTCCATGCTCGGGTCGTGACAACCCTGCTCCCTCGCAAAGGTTCTCTAAGAACCTTGTCAAATAGAGATGTTTTTGTTGTGTTCTACCTTCTTAAGAAACCAAAGATTAATTAGCCCGAGTGGTTCCTTGGATATATGTTTGAAAGCTATCAAGACCCTAGTAGCAATGTCAGCCTACCCTGTGGGATGCTTGAGAGTGAAATTATAAAGGCCATGGGTGTTGACATTTCCAAGTTTCCGTTAAAGGAAATTTTCTCCATCTGTAATGATCGAGCTTTTTGCAAGCATGGATTACTTCTTCGATGATGGTTGTTAGATCAAAAAGGCGAGCTATAAGCCCAAAGTCAAAACTGCTCATGTTGGAGGCTCAAGTAGTAATAATCCATATGGAACTCAAAGTGTTGCTTTTACTTCCCTTTTGTCCGATATCCAAGATACTAAATAGTCACTTGGTGCAGTGGTTGGTGACCTGCACAGGTGCAATGAATCCGTGGCAATTCTGATCTCTAAAGTGGCTAATCTGAAAAAGCACCTGACTTATATCCAGCATGAAGGGGGGAAGTTGTTTAATAAGGTGCTGCGACAAGTCGACTCAGCTATTGCTCGAGCTGAAATCTTTAATAACGAGTTAGCTATAGCTATTCAGAATTCTTACTCCTCCCTGTCCACCCGTTTCGAGAAATCTTACCATTCATTGTCAGAGCGTATCATAAATATGCTTAAATATTGCCTTGGTCATGCTTGAATCTCTCTACTCTCTGTTATTCTCTCTGCCCCTGCGTGGGCTTATCTTCTTTTGATGTTTGCTTTTACTCTTTTTGTGATGAAGAGGGAGAACTATTAACTATCTTTTGGTTTGTGGATGGTTTGTGGGCCCGTGGGTGGCCTCTATTAAATATTTTGAGTTGTGATGTTCTAGATTACTATCTCTGTCTCTCTGTTTAAAGTTATTGTTGCTTTCCTGGTTTAAGCCTATCTTTGTTCAACTTGATCTTTGCCTGTATCCTTGTCAGTTGTTGTGCATAGTACACATTCTTTGCATGCATAGGTTCTTCAAAGCATTAAGACAGAATGTATCAAGTGAGGGGGAGGAATCCACAAAATCCTTCTATATAGGGAAGTATCTCTAAGTCATATCCCTAAATTATGTCAACATCAAAAAGAGGGAGATTGTTAAACTAATATGTTTCAATGATGACTAATTTAACTTTACAACTTGATGCAGGACAATTAATTAGAAACTTAAAGGAAATCACAAACCAAGCGGAATCCAGCGATATTTGTGGAAAGATAGTTGACTTGGCCAGCTGGCTTGATAGTACAGACGGAATGAAATGAAGGAACTAACTATGAAAGGACTCGACACCTAGCAAGGGAAATCTCCAATCAAATGGACTCCAACAATATTTATGGAAGGAAAATCAACAACTATCAAAAAAAAGGAAAAATCTCAATCTCTCTTGGAAAGAAGAAATCTGTTGCCAAACCAAGAATCAATCAAGGAACAAGATATATGGAAGAGACCAGCAGCTGCCAGAAGGATAAAATCTCTAAAAGGAAGAAATCGACCCCAAATCAACCAAGACATCAATCTCCGCCCAAATCATATCAAGGAGAATTGATTGGACAAAATCCCTTGGGTTATCCCTTAATGAGCTGTCAATCAAGATCAAAGGAATTAATCTTTTTATTTTCTCATAGCATAAAACAGAATCTTTAAAGAGGAAATAAGAAGACTCCATAAGCCTTGTACATCTTCACTTGATCAATCTGACTATTCTAGCCTTATTCAATCATTGTAATTTGATACAGGTAAAGGCTGTATTAGGATTCACCATTAGTCAGAATTATTGGTGAACTCTCCCTTGTAATCGCAACATCTTTATAAGCTCTAACGGAAACCCTTGAAAACTAATGGGACTGGACTAGCCATCACAATGGTGATCTGAACCAGGATAAATATTTGTGTTATTTAATTTAATGTTTTAAATTTGATTTGTCTGTCACTAATATTTTCTGCAGAAAATCAGTCGACTAATACATTCTGACAGTCGATAAGTACTTTAATTTTTAAGTTCACCCCCCTCTTTATTTATCATCTTATATGTAAAAATTAGAATTTTTTATTTTCAAATTTTGACACTTTTTTTGTTTTGTTCTTAAATACTTAGCTAGAAATACCCTCAACCTTGAAAATTTTAATATAGAGATTTGAAATTTTATTTTCTTTACTTTTTATTTTAGAAATTAATAAAACCGATATAGTTTACAAATACAATTAAAAATATAAAATTCAAAGTTTGTTTTGAAAATTAAAATGTGAATTTTTAATGGATTAATAATTTATTATCCAATCATGCATTTTTACTTTGCGGGCAAGCATACCTGGTATTTGTTAAGTTTGACAAAATCAATATTTAAAATAATTAAAAAAAATTCTCAGTTTCTAATCAAGATGATCTAGAAAGGGACTTATTATAATATTATATTTTTAATTTCTATTTTTTTGGGTTTTAAATTTTTTATTGTATGTGTAAATTATATCGATTTTATTAATTCTTAAAATAAAAATAAAAAAATAAATTTTTTGTATTTAAATTTTAAGCATATTAAAATGTGAATTTTTAATGGATTAATAATTTATTATCCAATCATGCATTTTTACTTTGCGGGCAAGCATACCTGGTATTTGTTAAGTTTGACAAAATCAATATTTAAAATAATTAAAAAAATTCTCAGTTTCTAATCAAGATGATCTAGAAAGGGACTTATTATAATATTATATTTTTAATTTCTATTTTTTGGGGTTTTAAATTTTTTATTGTATGTGTAAATTATATCAATTTTATTAATTCTTAAAATAAAAATAAAAAAATAAAATTTTTAGTATTTAAATTTTAAGCATATTAAAATGTGAATTTTTAATGGATTAATAATTTATTATCCAATCATGCATTTTTACTTTGCGGGCAAGCATACCTGGTATTTGTTAAGTTTGACAAATCAATATTTAAAATAATTAAAAAAAATTCTCAGTTTCTAATCAAGATGATCTAGAAAAGGACTTATTATAATATTTTTAATTTCTATTTTTTTGGATTTTAAATTTTTTATTGTATGTGTAAATTATATCGATTTTATTAATTCTTAAAATAAAAATAAAAAAATAAAATTTTAAGTATTTAAATATTAGATTTTTAATATTGAAAATATTTAAACTAAAAGGTAAAAGAAGAGGGATATTCTTGAATAAAAAATAAAAATCTATATATATAAAAGGAGAAACTTTAACCAGATGACATGGCATGCTTCATTAATTAGAAAAGTTATTTATCTTTTTTTCTTTTTGCATTTTTCTCATATTTTTAGAGTTTTAATTCTATTTTTCCTTTTAAGGTGCTTTCTTGAAAAACCAAGAGTCACTTTCATTAACTCCTATTCATTACACCATACCACTTTTTCATCTTCTGCACTTTCTCAATAATTATAATATTTTTCCCCTATAACTTTTTTCTTAGAAGATCTTTTGTCTTTCTATGAAAATACATGTATTTTCTATTTTCAACGGGACTTTTTAAATGATTACTATCAACTTCATGCATTTTCATCTATTACTCATGATCCAGATTTTATTTTCCCCAACAAACAAACAATCAAAAAAACTTTCAATTGTATATGTTAGTTTATAATAAAGTCATGAGATTTTTCATAGATGACTAGAGTGTCTTATGGAGCAAATGTCAAAGGTATGTTTGGGTCTTTGCAAATTTCTGTCTATTTCTTAGATGACACTTCAACTCTTAACGGATCAAATCTACTTTTCGATTTGTTAGGTTTTAAATTTTGTGAACTAATTTATCAATCATTATAATTTATTTGTTATGCAGTTCGTGGTATAATGTTGGACTTCTCATTTTACTATTTTTTGTAGAATTACCTTCATTTTTTATCATACAAATAATTTTACGGATCTGAGATAACTTGAGGATCTCAAAAATGGATTTTGGAATTGAGGGATGACTTGAAAATGAAAAAAAGAAGAAGATAACTTTGTGTCTCTACCAAAAGTTTCAAGTTACATGTATATAGGGCACAAAAAATATTAAACAAGTCAGAGATTTGTAATTGTATTATGAGATACATGTATTCTCTTTTTTCTATGGGAGTTTTTAAATGATTTACCATCAATTTCATGCTCTTTTCATCTATTACTCATGATCTAAATTTTATGCTTTTATATCCCCAACAAAAAAACAAAAAAAAAAAATTTCAATGGTATATGTTAGTTTATAATAAAAGTTGAGAGATTTTTCATACATGACTAGAGTGTCTTGTGGAGAAAATGAGAAAGGTGTGTTTAGGTCTTTGCAATTTTTTGTCTATTTCTTAGATGACAATTCAACTCTTAAATGAGCAAATCTACTTTTCGTTTTGTTAGGTTTTAGATTTTGTGAACTAATTTGTCAATTATTACAAGTTATTTGTTAGGCCGTTCATGAAATTATGATGGGCTTCTCATTTTACTATTTTTTATAGAATTACTTTCAAGTTTTGATCATATAAGTAATTTACAGATTGACGACTACTTAAAAATCTCAAAATAAATTTTGGGATTGAGAGATGAATTGAAGATGAGAAAAAAGAAGATATTTACGTGATTTTTTCATTCACTTTGCGTCTCTACCAGAAACTTCAAGTTACGTGTATATAGGGCTCAAAAAACTTCAACCAAGTCAGAGATTTGTGATTTTGTTATGAGATACATGTATTTTCTATTTTTTATGAGAGTTTTAAAATGATTTACCATCAATTTTATGCCTTTTTATATATTACTAATGATCCAAATGTTATGTTTTTATATCCCCGACAAACAAATAAATAAAAACCCTTTCAATCATATATGTTAGTTTATAATAAAAGTCGAGAGATTTTTCATATATGACTAGAGTGTCTTGTGTAGCAAATGAGAAAGGTATATCCGGATCTTTTTGTCTATTTTTTTTATGACACTTCAACTCTTACAGGATCAAATTTACTTTTTTATTTGTTAGGTTTTAAATTTTGTATACTAATTTTTCAATCATTACAATTTATTTCTTAGGCAGTTCATGTTATTATAATGGGCTTCTCATTTTACTATTTTTTGTAGAATTACCTTCAAATTTTGATCATATAAGTAAATGGGTGTTTAGTTCTTTGCAGATTTCTATATGTTTCTTAGATCACACTTCAACTCTTAAAGGAGCAAATCTACTTTTTATTTTGTTAGGTCTTAAATTTTGTGAACTAATTTATCAATCATTACAGTTTTGTAGAATTACTTTCAAGTTTTGATTATATAAGTAATTTACAGATTGACGACTACTTGAGGATCTCAAAATAAATTTTGGGATTGAGGGATGACTTGAAGATGAGAAAAAAAAGATATCTACGTAATTTTTTTCATCCAACTTTGTGTCTCTACCAGAAGCTTCAAGTTACATGTGTATAGGGCCCAAAAAACTTCAAACAAGTTAGAGACTTGTGATTTTGTTATGAGATATATGTATTCTCTATTTTCTATGAGAGTTTTTAAATGATTTACCATCAATTTCATGCCTTTTTCATATATTACTGCTGATTCAAATTTTATGCTTTTATATCCCCGACAAAAAAATAAATAAATAAATCTTTCAACTGTATATGTCAATTTATAATAGAAGTCGGGAGATTTTTCGTATATGACTAGAGTGTCTTGTGTAGCAAATGAGAAAGGTGTGTTCGGATCTTTTCAAATATGTGTCTATTTCTTTGATGACACTTCAACTATTAAAATATCAAATCTACTTTTTGATTTGTTAGATTTTAAATTTTGTAAAATAATTTGTAAGTCATTACAATTTATTTGTTATGCAGTTCGTAGTATTATGGTGGACTTCTCATTTTACTATTTTTTTTGTAGGATTACCTTTAAGTTTTGATCATATAAATAATTTACGAATTGACAATAATTTGAGGATCTCAAAGTGAATTTTGGGATTGAGGGATGACTTAAAGATGAGTAAAAAAGATATCTGCTAAATTTTTTCATCTAACTTTGTGTCTCTACTAGAAGATTCAAGTTACATGTATATAGGTCCAAAAAAACTTAAATAAGTAGGAGATTTATGATTTTATTGTGAGCAATATTTGCCTTCACTCAAGTTACATGTATATATTTTAGGTGAATATGCTAGCGAAAGATGAAATACATATCAATACTTTTTCTTTCGATTATAAAAAGGGAGAACCATTTCAATCCGAAATATGGTTTTTCTCTTGATCCTATGCATCTTTTTTCAACACTTTGCTCTGAAGTAGGAACATAAAATTACTGCAACATTATTTCATGACATGCCTGAGTTGATTTAAAGATCTTCTTAATCCGAATAAAATGATATATTTTTTTCCCAAGACAATGTGTTTGATTTGGTATCTTATCAACTATATATTCTTAAGAGAAAATTTGGAGATGTAACTTTTGATAGTTTCATTTAAAAAATCAAATGTAATTGTTGAATTATTGTTGTCTTTTTATTTGATAATAGGTTATGTCTTTGTTTTATGATGCGCGTGTGCTTAATGGACTATAATTTTCTTGGTTACTTATTTATTGATAATATTACTCCTTATTTGAAGAAACGTGTATGTTCTTATTATTTATTTTTTGATATTTGATTTTGATGGTGACTTTGAATGTTTGATTAGGAACATGAAAGGACAATGGAGAGAATTAGTCCCACAAAAATTAGTAAATTGCCTTAAAATCTGGACAAGACAATGGCCTTAATGTATTCACTTTTTAGCATGATGATATATATCATTCTCTTCTTTTGTTTTTTGTATGTTATTCTTGTGGTTTTCTAATTCTTGTAGATCACCAATAATTTTAACCATGGCCATTAATTTCATCCATTATTTTTTCTCTGTGTCTCTTTTATATATTCTTAGCACTTATATGTTTGAAAATATTTAATGTAATTAAATACTTAATAGTACTATTCTGTAACCAACTTAGGGGTCATACTTGGATACTTTTGTTTGCAAGAAATTTAGGAGTCATATGATATACTCATTAACTATGATAATTAAGGTGATCAATAAGATTTGAACTTCTACTAATAGAAACGAAGAAAGGAGTACAAAAAAGAGGAACAAGGATGACTCTTATGTATGAGGTGTGGGCCTTTCAAGTGTTATGTGCTTTAAATTAGATATTGATGAAATATTGCTACTTATATTATTTCTAAAAGTTGGTTTCCAAAGAATAGATTAGGTTCGTTTATCAACTTGAATAAACATAATTGAATCAAGAACCAGTTTCAAAATCCAAGTTGGAAGAACTAGGATACCAATAAAATCTATCATAACTTTTTATTTTTCTGTTTTGTGTAAAGTATGAAATATATTAGTTGTATCTTCCCAATTTAACCTGATATTGTTAGGATAAATTATTGTACCTCGATAAATAATGTCTCACTACAACAACTATAACCCCTTATCCCAAACATACTTAAGTTAGTTATACATTCAGTCATCGTGCCTATCACTTTTCATTTATGATTATAACCTATGTTGCTCAGATCCTCCATAAATGCTATCACAATCATGTTGGATCTTTCAAAAATATATAGCTTTTGGAGGAGAATATTATGAAGATAAAAGAATATAGTTAGATTTGTTGGTTCAATAATTATATCTTACAAATCTATTCAAGTCTCGGTAAAAAGTTTATCCAGCGGTTTCTTTTGTGTAATAGTTAATGGTTGTCCTGCCAAGCATGCTTTTTTTCTTTGTAATTAGTAGATAATAGATCCGTTGCAAATTATTTATGACTTTAGTATATGTGTATAATTTTTTTAAATTTAATTTGTAAAGTAACTTTACTTTTTTGCCAACATAAAATTTAATAGTCAAGTATAATCTCTTCATTAATTGATTAGTCTAAAGTTGTATGTATGATTTGTTATGCGATATTGAAATTATCTTAACGTCCTAAGTTGATATTGAGCTGCTTCACATGACTGCTTTATATTAAATAACTTTTTTTTTTTTACATTTTAACTTCCAAGATATTTCATCCTATTTTTATCTAATTAAGATGTTTAAATATTTATTTTAATTGGAAAATTCACATGCTTATTAATTGTATTTGATGATGTCATTTTTCATGCATAAATAGTTAAAAGATACTCGTAGGAATATCTCACTCACCAAAATGAATCCAAGCATGCATAAGTAAAGTTATGCAATCCATTCAAGTTATCTGATCTAATCATTCAGGGTTGCATATCTGTGAAGTAGAAAATGAAATGTAACAGGTATTTTATTGGCATGATACCATCTTTCATAGAAAATCCCTTTTTGCTTGAAGTGGATAGAGAATTCGATCCTTTTTTGCTTGAAGTGGGTAGAGAATTCGAAAGTTCTAGCAGTACTGTCATTTGTATTTATTTTTCATGTATTTATTTGTTTAGCTGGCTTTCTCTTAACGATAATATACAGTAATATTTTTCAGATTTGGTGCATTGATGGCAGTGCAAAAATAATAATATTAAAAGAAAATATTATAAGTATTGCGGAGAAGATTGCTATTCATATATGATATATCATACATCTAATGAGAGGAAAGACGATTATATTTATGTTTGTTGGATTTGCAATTCAAGATTGTTGTATCTTTTTATTTATTTATTAAGATTATTTTGGATACTATTTTGAAGAGGGAGCAACAATGGAAAAAGTGTCTATTTTGTATTGATTTACTATAATTTTGGAAGCTTTATTTATTCGATATTACTTTATAAAACTTTTAAATTTTACTTAAAAAGAGATTTGATTAGCTTAAACTTTAAACATGTCTTTTATAAATAAAAATTAATTGAAATATTTTTTATATTTATTATTTTTTATAAATTAATTTATATTAAATAATCATCTTAACAAGTTCACTTCTATTTTTAAATGAGCGAAATGCCAAATTAACTAGTTAGATATTTTTAGAGCAAAAGAGGAAGGAGCATATTTATGGCACGTTTCTCCGTATCACGGTATTTTTGGCCCTTTTCACATATTTGTATCATGCCTTTACTTCATATTTACTTATATCGTCACGTCTCTATTTCTTAGTTCAACAACCTTTCCTCTTCTCCAATGGCATCCGAGATCTCATTTGCCGGAATCTTTGCTATTAGCGCTACCGCTGCTTGTTTTGCCGAGGTATTTCTCTTCTTGTGATTGAACAAGTGCCTTCGTTCTCAATTTGATTTCTCTGTCAACTGATATTGTTAATTTGAGATATTTAGGAGATGCTTTTATGTAGTGATGTTTGATTAGATTTAAGTTGTCTGTAAAATTGCAGTTCTGTACTTTACCTCTTGACACGGCTAAAGTTAGACTACAGCTGCAAAAGAGAGCAGGATCAGGGGAAGGTGCTGGTGTATCCAAGTACCGGGGATTATTAGGTACAGTCGCTACAATTGCTAAGGAGGAAGGTTTATTAGCTCTTTGGAAAGGCATTATACCCGGCTTACATCGGCAATGTATATATGGAGGCCTAAGGATTGGGTTATATGAGCCTGTTAGTATTGATTTTCGTACATTTAATTAGTCTGGGATTCCTTAAAATAACATTTTTTGATTGATTGCAATTGGACCAGGTTAAGGCGTTCTTTGTAGGCAGCTATTATGTTGGATATGTTTCTTTATTCAGTAAAGTTTTTGCTGCTCTTGTTACTGGTGAGACAAGATTGATATTGCCTTCTGGATCAGACTTATGATATGTATTGATGTCTTCTTTCCTTTCAAAGGTGCAATAGCAATTGCTGTCGCTAATCCTACCGATCTTGTAAAAGTTCGACTCCAGGCTGAAGGTAAAGCTGGTTCACCTAGGCGTTATGATGGTGCTTTCGATGCATATTATACGATAGTGAAACAGGTGATCGGGGACCTAAGATGCACAAGTAATTTATTAATGCACAATCATTTACATATTTTAGTTGATCAAATTATAGGAAGGCTTGGCAGCTTTGTGGACAGGTATTGTGCCAAATATTGCACGGAATGCTATTATTAATGCTGCTGAACTGGCCAGTTATGATCATCTGAAAGAGGTAGATCTAATGATATTTTGATTCACCAACTTTTTGTTGCAGTACTTTGACTACTGCAACTATTTCATACGCTGCTTCTCTAAAATTAAATCATATGCAGATAATCTTAAAACTTCCAGGATTTACAGACAATGTTTTAACTCATCTCCTAGCTGGTTTAGGTGCTGGATTCTTTGCAGTTTCTATTGGTTCTCCAGTTGATGTGGTAAAATTCCCTGTTTCTCAATATGTTAAAAGTGTTTTTAAGTGAATAAAAAGAAAAACAGAGTATCTACCTCTGGAACCTGCCTTTTATTTTGGCTTAATCTGTTACTCTTTTCTTATCATGGAAATTTTTATCGTTTTGAGATCAAAAGTTTTTGAGATAAGATATTTTTATATGAAATGCAGCAAAATGTGGTATAGCTGGTGCTTTGCATGCCACTATTATAAATTAAAATAAAAGAAGGTTAGAGGACTGATTGTCGCAACTTAATTATCTATACCTATTCGTTCCAAGCTAGTTAGGGTCAATGTACAAAGTCTCAATGTTTAGTTTGCTCTTGTGGGTCTCGATTTGAGTTTGGTGATTAAAGGATTTATCATAGTTAGACTATGATTATGTTGATAACACCTACTACAAGCCTCCTCCTTTATCCGAATGTTGGACCAGCTATGCTTTGTGAAGCTCATATAGGCGGAGTTGATTTAAACCTTAGGGAACTGTTGTATAGAAGAATAAAAGAAACCATAGAATTCGGTAGAGCCGATACAAGTGTTGTGTTGTGTACTGCCTAGCTAGAACTTGGTGCATTTTATCTTTCAAGCAATTGATTGTAGCAGAAAAGTGCAAGAATAAGTAAGTTGTAGTTGAGGTTATGTGGCTATACTATCATACTCTTAAGGTGTAGCTATATCTGTCATGCTTGTTTGCATGTTCGAATTCCATTAGGATCTCGTAAACCATACGATAAGTTTTAGTTTAAACCAGAAAGTGGAGAAAGTGGAAATCCCCGTTTGACCGACTTAAAATACCGTCAAGCTTAGTTCCATGTTATTGTTGATATTTATGTTATTCTAACTCTTCGTTTTTCGAAAAATGAAGTTCTTGGTGAAATATTTTAATACGGAGTTATGGGAAGGCATCATAGAGAAACTTGAGAAGAAGTTAATTTCATGGCAGATGTAATACCTTTCATTACGGGGCAAGTTTACAGCATAAACAGTGTCCTAGACAGCATTTCTCACACTACATGTCCCCCAACCCTATGCCAAAAAAGATATAGCTACAACTAGACAAATTTAGAAGGAACTTCCTATGGGAAGGAACACCAAGTCCCACAAATTCTATTTGGTCAAATGGCCAAAAGTCACACTCTGCCCTAAGCACCTGGGTGGTTTAGGCATCAAGACTTGGCTGTCCAAAGTAGATGTCTGCTTATGAAATGGTTATGGAGGTTCAATAGGGAAAGGTGGAATCCAATCACACTGGTGCACCAAAGTCTCCAAGGCACCATTTGGGATTGGCCATTGGAAGTGCATTGCTAAACTCTAGGAAGAATTCAACCAGCATTGTAATACGAACCTGGCTGTGGTTTACATGTTAAGTTTTGGAAAGACAGATGGATCGGTAACACCACTCTCCAATACGAATATCCAGCTCTCTACTCAATATCAAGCAACCCAAATTCCTCCATCTCCGAAAAAAAGACAACACTTGAGCTCTATTTTCGGAAGACATTTCGAAGAATGGGAATTTGAAGACTTATTTAACATGCTTGCTAGATGTTGTCTTGAGTCATACTTGTGCTCACTCTTTTGTAACTACTTTGCATCTTCTGGATGCCAGGGAATGAAATCAAAAATTACTTCATCAAAACGTTCTCCCTAGATTGGAGAAATTGCACATTCAATGAGCAAGATGCAGACACAATTAGATGGGAAGGAAAGTTAGATGCCAAATATACAGTGAAGGCGATATACAACTTTATATGTCCAAAACGAAATGGTGGACACTTGGCCATGGAAACTGATCTGGAAAATTCAAGCACCTCCAAGTTTGTTTTGTTTCAGCTGGATAGCACTGCATGAGGCCTGTTTGATTCAAAAAAATCTTAGTAGAAGGAGGATAATCAATATTAACAGATGGTATACGTGTAAACAAAATATAGAAACCAATAGACACCTCTTGTCACGCCCCAAAATGGATTGCGATGTGCCCGACACCTAGTGCCTATCAACTTGCATCGGGTGAACCATTATTATGTTATTGCATACTCAACTCGTATCCGTGTAACTCGATTCATCTAATTAATTTCCATACTATATGAAAGAAATGAGAAAAAAACTTCATTAATGATAAAAGTGCATCAAATCATAAACTAGACATAAGTAGATATGTCATTCACGATGCCATATTTGTATCCATTTCCTCAAAATAATACAAAGTCTCTATGACACTAAGAGTGAAATAATAAAATTACGGGGTTATCCCGCACTATACAAAAATATACTGTTGAAATAGAGTCATCCCACGAGTATAAAGGTGGGCTCACCAAGAGGAGAAAATTGAATGAATTTTCCCTTATACACTGACCCCCGCACGAGATCATCTTCGAAACAATGATGCCCGAGTATTAGAATACTCAGATATGTGTCATAGCCGCCAATCATGGCGGGCAAGAGTTATACAAATATATATGAAGAAAGTAACTAGTGCATGAAAGATATATCAAATAAACAATTTAATTCACTGAAAGCATACAAAGGGAACACAACTAGAACCATATAATAGAGGAATCAAGTATACAGTTTAATTCACCAAAGTATGTAATGAAGCACATGTTATTTTATAACATGTTTAGGATCTAAAAAAACATCTCAAGAGTCATAGTGTTCCACAGTTGTGATATCCATGTCTCAAGTCTCATAATCATACACCGAGGTACAAAACCCACAGGCCTGATCATCACCTTTACTGGACAAGCAAAGGTACACCGGGGTACAAAACCCATGGATAAGATCATCCCCTTGACCAGATGAGCAATTCAAGATTAAGTCTTTGTAAAAGTTCTTACTAGTGTTGTTAAAAGCACGCTCAACACTTAAAGCGAGAAACGAGGTGAGGGAGAAAAAGCGAGCGCAACTGTGACTGAAGCTAGAAGAGATAAAACTGTGCTTAAGCGAGGTCACTGCTTTAGTAGGGGTTAATTTTAAAATTTATTAAAAATACTTATGCAATTGCTATTGGGGGATTTGATAGAGAAAAACGCGACTTCTCTTCCTCTTCTCTCAGACTGCTGCTGTGACCTCTCTTCCTCTTCTCTCGAACTGCTGTGGCAACTTCTCATCCTCTCCGACACATTTGTTGGTCCTCTTCCTCTTTGACAAACTTGACGGTCCTCTGTTCCTCTTCAACTGCTGCTACCTGTTACTCTACTACTGCTCTTTTTCCAGGTAAGTTTTTCTTATCGTTTTCTCTTCTTTTCCTCCTCTCCTCCTTTTCTATTTTTTTTGGTCTTTTGTTTCTGTTTTTCTTAGTTGCATTGTGCTCTCTTTTTTTTTTCAAACTGAAAAGGATAGAATGAAAAGAGAAATATATCAAGATAAAAGGACCCAAATAAAGAAAGGAAACAAAATCTAGGCAAAATAGAAACCCTTAGATTTATTGTAGTAAATTCTATTTTGATATACTTCTCTGTTTTGCTGTAGCTTAAAGTATATATATTTTTGTTGTGATTGTAGTAAATTTTGCTTTTGTATTCAATGACATCAAGCCAAAAAAAAAACGGATCCTGCTTGGGCGTATAGAACTGCAATGGGCAGTAACTCAAAAGTTCGATGTGTCTTTCGTGAAAAGACATACAATGGCGGGAATACATTGTCACAAGAAATGTCTAATTGGTGGTTATTAAGATGTCGAATTTTTTAAAGCAAGAAATGAGAGAGCATGATGCGAGAAAAAATGAGGTAAAATCTCAAATGAGCCATGTAGCATCTATGGTTAATCTTGTTGATAAAGATGATCAAATAGATGAGGAAAACATTGAAGAAGCCAATGATATATCAATGGAGCCTCCCTCAAAATCTCAAAGATAGTCTTCAACTAGTGGAAGTGAATCATCCACCACTAGCATTGTGAACGACCCTCTTAATCTTTATTTCTCGCAAAAAGGCACATGAAAGAAAGGAAAGGTGAAGCTATTGATTCAAGTTCTTCCAAGAAGATTTCAAGGGACCATGTTGTAGCTGCTTTTGCTAGGTGATATAATGCAGGGCTCCCTTTCAATTGTATGATTTACACTGAAAGTTTTTGTGAATTCATTGAGGTCGTAGGCCAATATGGCTCAGGAATGAAGTCCCCCACCTATCACGAAGTAAGAGTTCCTTGTCTAAAAAAGGAGGTGGAGAAGACAAACAAGATTGTTGAGATCATAAGGTGTAATGACAAACTTACAAAAATGGAGAGCAAGAAATGGGTAAATGGTCATTAATGTTTTGGTAAATTATCCAAAAGATAGTTTGTTCCTTGAATATTATGATCCTAATAACTCTTCTACCGATTCCAATAATTGTTCAACTTGTTTGAGAAGACTATCTTGAAATTTAGGAAGGAAAATGTTGTAAAAGTTGTAACTGATAATGCAAATGAGAATAAAAAAGCGGGAGACATGTTGAAGGGAGTGTTGCCGCACATTTTTTGAACTCCATGTGTTGCATATTGCATCATTTTAATATTTGGTGACATTTTCAACAAAACCAAATATTCCACAAGTGAACAAGTGATTCTAGTTTTCTTTTTTAACCTTCATGTTAATTTTCTTTACTTATAACTATTAAATCTTTTTTCTACAGTTTTGCTTAGGCTGTAAAGATACATTCTTATATTAGTCAGAGGCCTTTGTTATTGAATAGGATGAGGAGATACAAAAACCAAAGAAATTTGGTGGAATCGGCAAGATTCAGAACACCTTTCTTAACTTTGCATAGTTTTACATGCAAAAGAAAATCTTGAGAACTTTGTTCATGTCAATTGAATGGAATGAGAGTATATATGCGAAGGAAGCTCTCAGGAAAGAAGTTGCGAGATTTATTAATGGTCTTTATTTTTGGAATGACATTGTTCAAGCACTTAAAGTTGGTGGTCCTTTAGTTACTGTACTTCGTTTGGTGGATGAAGAGAAAGAACCACCAATTGGCTACACTTACGAAGCCGTGGATAAGGCCAAAGATACTGTTGAAAAGACAATTAATTATGATGACAGGAAATATGGGGAAGTGTTTGAGATTATTGATGCAAGGCGGATGGATCAATTTCATCAACCCTTGCATGCAATGGGACATATTTTGAACCTCGGGTTCTTTTATAAAAGTATTGAGATGAAGATTTTAGATACAGAAGTGTGGGCGGAGTGTCATGCATGTGTTGAGAGATTGATCCCAAATAAAGATTTGCAAGACAAAATAGGGGAGGAGCTTGGTGTGTACATGAAAGTTGATGGTCTACTTGGATGGAATCAGCCCCTAGAGCCGGAACCTTAGGGTCTCCGGGTGAGCATTTTAACTTTTAATTGTGTTTAGAGCTTTAACTTTTAAGTTATTAACTTTTAAAATAATTCTTCTACAATTGAATGGTGGATGCGATATGGTTATATCGTCCCAAAGACATCTTTTAGATTTGTGTAGCTGGGATAGTCTATCCCCTGTAGATTCTCATTTGAAGTTATTGGACTTTATTAGATCTTTATCCTTAGCATATGTCTCATTGTAACAGAGCTATCAATTTCACTCTTTTATAACTAATTTGGCATATGCATCTTCTTGATGCCATATATAATACTAGTTACTTCAAAAGAAAAGAGTAACTTATAAAAATGTGTTTGTTATAATCAGTTGCTTTTTTCTTGCAAAAGTGAAACTAGTGCTGTTGTTTATTACATAATTTTTCATGAACCATTAGATTAATAAGAAAAGAAAGACTACAATCATGCGGCATTCTCACATATGCACAAACACAAGGGTCCTCTACGTGATGACCAAAAGAAGATATTCATGACGTGGTCGAGTTTTTTTTTGGAAGTTCGGTGATTACTTTCTGTAAAAACACAATTTATGGTATGCCTGTGAAAAGGTCTTTTGCTTGCTGTCTTTTAGGTCAAATCAAGAATGATGGGAGATTCAGTATATCGGAACACCTTTGATTGTTTTTTCAGAACATTGAAATACGAGGTAATTTTGTTAAGTCATTTTCTTGTTTCAGAATGCATGGTCATTTGTCAGCATATCATACTTATCATTGGTAGAAAAATATTGGCAAAATGACTGCAACCTAAAATCTTTTACTGCATATGTAGACTAAGAATTGTAGCAAGTCTAACTAAAGGTGTTCCATTCACTAATTGTGTTTTGAAAAATAATATACGTCCCAAAGTATGAAACAATAGTCATGCTTGAAATATTTGAACACTTCGAATTTCAGCTTAAACATCACACATAAGATTGTTTTATTTATATTTGGAGAATCCAGAAGTTGAAGTTGAAAATCACTCATTTGTATTTCTGCTATGCATCTTCTTAATGCTTTTTAGTGAAAGATTCGTACTTAATCAAAAAAAATTCCAGAAGTTGATATGTGCCTCTGCATGCAATGATAAGTGGATTCTGTCTCCCACTAATCATAAAGAAAAAGAAAGGAAAAAAAAAGAAAAGAAGTGGCAGGAGTAGGTAGCAAGATAGATAATAGTTGATGATAGAGAAGACCTAAGTCTGATTAATAAATGATGTATGAGGAAAAATATTGCTATAGAGGAACCTTTTATAACACAGTAAGAAGATATACAATGTAGCAAATATTTTACTCTTGTTTCTATCCTCTCAAGTATGAATTCCTCCTGTCTAGACATATACTTCTTATTCTTAATCCCTTGGTGTGTCGACTGGTGTCAATAGGGAGCTCAGAGCAGTGGACACCCTTCAGTTACTAGTTGACAAACTGCTTTTTGGTGATCCCGTATTCTCAACTTACATTGTGTTGCATTATAGATCTCAATTTTACCCTGATAATCTCAAGAAAAGATGGTTGCGGGATTAGTAGATGCTAATATGAAATGCTTATGTAGCTTAACATGGCTGATGCAGGGACCACATGCTTTTTATAAGGGTTTCCTCCCCAATTTTTTTCGACTTGGATCGTGGAATGTTATCATGTTTTTGACTCTTGAGCAAGTAAGTATAGCTCCTACGCTGGGATTAAAATGGTGACTACAGATGTTAAGCATAGTACTTACATTCCAATGAATTTTGAAAACGTAATTTTTCCATCATTGTTATATATGTTAAGCTAAATCAACTCTCGTTTAACCAAAGTACCTCTTTATCGTTTACATAGTCTTTTTTGACCATGGAAGACAATTGAGACAAGAGTTGGATTGTACATTGTCCAGTATTTACGGGGGAGTTAACATTTGCATGCTAACTTATATGTTTCTAGATAATGGAAGAACGGAAAAATTGTATCAAGTTTCAATAAGAGCGAGAGTGTCCCTTATAACATTTTTTGTTATATAAAATGATCAGAAAAGGGTTATAAAATGCCCTTAATGTATTGAAAATGAATCAAAAATACCCTCCTTCCACCTGTTGGACCATAATTTCCCTTAACATTATCTTTAAGCACAAAATTAACCCTCATTTTTACAGAAGCTGACATGGACTATGTGGACCTTTTAATTGAACATGTGGCACATTTTATTATTGGTCCACATGGCAATAAGACCAGCCCAAAAATAACCCCATCACCATAAATATAACCCCGATTTCACTATTGGAAATAATCACTCAAAACTCTTATATGTTCTTTCATTTCTTTATTCCAAAGGAATCATCTCTCGATTTGACACCTACAAAAGGATGTCATCCATGGCCAATGCCAAGTTATATTGCAGAGATTCTCGTGATATTCTTAATGATGGCTCTTTAGCAAGTGAATCTTCCTGTAGTATTGTTCTTCTAGCTGGGGGCCAATTTCGTCCACCTGTATCTGGTGAGTTCATCATCGTCGGAGAAATTTGTTATATAGGCTGAAATCTGGGGGTTAAGTTTATCCGTTTATGGTAGATACATGCATGGGTCTTTTAAAATGTGGTCGGGTTGTTTTGGGCTGGGTCTTCTTACCAATAAATTTGTGCCACATGTTCAATTAAAAGGTCCACATATTCCATGTCAGCTTCTGTCAATATCAGGGGCAATTTTGTGCTTAAAAGTAACATTAAGTGCAAATATGGTCCATTAGGTGGGAGGAGGGTATTTTTGATCCATTTTAAATATGTTAAAGACAATTTTGACCCTTTTCTATAAAATAATTAGTACCTTCCTTTCAAATGAAAGTGGACACCGTTTGGGACTGGTCAAGATGGAGAGTAGACTGCTTTTTCAAACAGATTAAGGAAACAGTTCAATTTTGTTATGTTCATAGGATGCCACCTAACTAAGATTCAATTTTGTTCTGTTTCTGGGACTGTTTTTTCTTGGTATAGTTATAATACATCCTTCTATACTCTTTTCTTTTAATCATTTTTATGATGGTGGTGTCTGGGCCAGCTTGTTCCACCCCGGCTAAATTAACCGGGTACCTACTAGTATTACACTTTTCATAGGTCACTAATTCCAACCGAATACGTTCTTTTGTACTCTGATCAAGGGGATTTTTGGTTTTGGTCATTTTAATTGATTATTTACTTTGTTGCAGCTCAATACCTCTCAGCTATAACTTAGGAAGAATAATGTGGACCTCCCCTCTAGTTTAACAAAACTAAGTAATCTTGCTTTCCACATCAGGAAATAACTAAGATCTCCTGACTAGTATATTCCATTACCAAGGACCTTGGTTGTCGTCTAACCAGTAAGACCATAACATTAAAGTCAGTCACTAGGTTTAAATTTTGCTTGCACTACCCTCCATTGGAATCAGATAGGGATTAGGAAAGATTTTTGTCAACCTTGAGCTAGCTTGATTCCACCCATTTAAGCATCAAGGGTGTGTTTGGTATGAAGGAAAATATTTTCTTGGAAAATAAGTGGGTTTCTTACTTATTGCCTTGTGTTTGGCACATAAGCAGAGAAATATTATCCCAAACATATTTGTTGTATAATATAGGAAAATACCATGGGAGGTGAGGGTGGAAGGATAGGGATAGGGGTAGGGGTGTGGGATGGTGGGGATGGGGCGTGTTTTTCCCTAATTCTATCAGAGAAGTCATTTTCCTCATTTTTATGAAATTTGCTTTCCTAGAGAACATTTTTCAATTTTTGACCTACCAAACATGGGAAAATTGAAAAATTTCCTCCATAGCCCATAGAAAAAACACACCCCAAGGTTTGATATTAATGATATATTGATATCCCTAAATACTCGTCAACCTTGAACCCTAGCTTGACTCCAGCCATGTGAAAACCCAAGTTTGATAGTAATGGATCCCAAAACTAGCTGCTCTGCCCTGATCACTTTCCTGCCCTCTCTCTGGTTCCTCAAACCATCCTGTCAGCTCCCTCCCCCAGTCTGCCTCTCTCTGCCCCCCTCCCTTCCAGTAAGGCATCTTCTCCCCCATTTGCATCATGGTAAAGCCACCATTTCTTTTGTATATATCTTCTTGTGTGCTCATCTGCAGTTCGATTCTTGCAGAACTGTGTTATTAAACATGTTTAATTATTTTGCTTACATTCTTTTGTTTTATTTCCTTTCCCGGTGAAAAACAAAAGTGACTGTTAAATTTCTTAATTAAAGGAGAATAGATATGTTTGAACAAGTGGCAGTTTTTTGCTTGGATGGGAGTATGTTGGGGACTTTGGAAAACGAATATGTAGATTTGTCTAATGAAGGAAGTCATTACCCAAATGGTGAATAGGGAAAAGCTAAGCTTCATTGTTCCATGTTTAATTATTGACTGGTATTGTGCGAACTAGGCCTTGCCTACAGCTAACTGGCCAAACCTTGTGAAGGTGATTCTACTTTTTTTTGTCGTTCACAGTAGAAGCTCCTGTAATTTCTGTATGAGGTGATCATTGTGTTTCAAGACAATAGCCTCTCTCTTATCAAACCAAAAAGAAAAAAAGGAAAGCCTCTCTTTCTTCATTTTCACTTGCAAACAAATAAAGAGGTTTTGGTGAAATCTCTATTTACGGTCAATATCATTTTCTGAAAGGTCTATTTTCACTATTCAAACTAGAGCTAGATCTAATTAGTTTTCTTTATACTGATGACCTAAGTGCCCTAAGGTTGGGATGACTTTGTTGATGATATTCTAGTACTCTATTGACCGTCCTATTTCTTATGTTTTCTGTAATATTTCTGTGATAGGTCAAGAGTTTCTTTGGATGATAATTAAATTTAATTGGCCTTCGAGTGTTTGCCAGCAGAAAGTGCTTTTAGCTTGGGATTGGATTTGTGCATTTGCAATTGCTTTCTGAAGAGGAAACAGGTGTTTCTCATAATCAGTGTGGTTGTTCCGACCTGGGGTTTAATCAGATAACAAAGGTTACTCTGGAGCTCTACTTATTCATAGGGCCTGCAGGGATACACTTTCATTGTGAAGAAGGGTTGCTTTTGTTTTTTCTCCGGTTATAATTTTGATACATCTGGACAATTAGTGAGGCAACTTTGACAAGTACAGCAGATATTTTTCAATGGTATTACATACCAAATGTCTTTCAAAGCCGAAGTGGAATAGAATGAGAAAATGTCATCACGGTTGAGTCATCGATGCTTAACTTTATATTCTTGTATATTTGACTGGCAGATCACTGATATAGTTGAAGCTCAATAGATTTTGTTTGCTTTTATTGGTATGGAGTAGGGCTCTTCTAATTGGTTGGTTGGGTTCAGTTTTGGTCGTTCTTTAATGCTCCCTCCGTTTGAAAATAACTAGTGCTTTTAGTTCAGGAACACCCCTTAAGAAAACTACTCATTCCTAGACAGAAAAATGTAATTTTATCCGCTTACCCATAATAAATATTTTTAAAAAGATGTAATTTTTTAATATTTTATTGACTGTGTAAAAATCTCTCCATTTAAATAAGGGTAAAATTGGAAGAACATCATTAATGTCTTCTTGATTATGTAAAACACCACTTATTTTGAAACAAAATCAAAAGGCTAAAACATTACTTATTTTGAAACGGAGGGAGTAGTTGGATTTATTGGTTATTGGTATGTACAATGACGATAATAACAAACTCTGTGTATTTTCACAGGTGGGGTTTAGAGAGTGTACATTGAATGAAAATCTTATCTCTATTTTTGAAAAGGTAGGGAGACTGTTTTCGAAGGATCCTCGTTGGGCAAATAGTGAGGTAGACAATAGCAACAAATAGGGACAACAAGATAATAAGATACTAAAACAACAAATAGTGATAAAAATTTAAATAATACTAAACTTAGGGAATAAGATGCTAAAACAATAAATAGTGATGGAAATCTAAACATAGGAAATACAAAATAATACTAAATTTTGGGAACTGGAATGAAATACCCCTGACTAGTAATTTTCTACCCTAATTCTCGACCTCCATACCTTCCTATCACGGGTCATGTCCTTGGTGAATTGAAGTGGCGCCATATCTTGCCTAATACCTCACCCCATACTTCTTAGGCTTACCTCTACCCTTCTTCAAACATACTACAACCAACCTCTCACATCTCCTAACTGCAACATCTGCACCTCTCTTTTTCACATGCTTGAACTATCTCAACCTCACTTCCCGCATCTTATCTTTTAGGGGAGCCACTTCTACCTTGTCCCAAATATCTTCATTTCTAATCTTATCTCTCATTGTATATTCACACATTCACTTCAATACCCTCATTTTCCCCATTCGCATTTTCTGAACATGAAAGTTCTTAATTGGCCAACACTCTGACCATATATTATAGTTAGTCTAATCACCACTCAGTAGAATTTACCTTTAAGTTTACGTGGTACATTCTTGTCACAGAATGCCAGATGCTAGCCTTCATTTCTTCCACCCTTCCCCAATGCGATAAGTGACATCCTCATTAATCTCCCCATTTCCTTGGATCACTAACCCCAGGTACTTCTTCTATTAGGGATGACCTGCGTGTTAAGCATCATGTCTAGGTCTGCTTCATAAGACATGTTATTGAACTTGCACTCCAAGTATTCAGTTTTTGTCCTACTCAACTCCATACCTTTCAACTCCAGGATTTGTCTCCAAACCTCCAGCTTCGCGTTAGATCTCCCTCACGTCTCATCAACTAGAACTATGTCATATGCAAATAACATGCACCAAGGCACATATCCTTGAATGTGATGTATTAGTACGTTTATAGTTAAAACAAATAAAAATGGGCTAAGGGTGGATCTTAGTGCAACCCAATTACAACTAGAAAATGTTTCAAGACACCTTCTATAGTTTTAACTCGGGTCTTAGCAGCATCATACGCATCCTTGATCACCCTTGTGTAGGCTACAGAAATACCTCTAGCCTCCAAGCATTTCGAAAGAACTGTTATAACCCATATTTTTAATGGTTATTTGATAATTTTAACTAAAAAAAGGGGGCAAATCCCAATTTAAAAGATAATAGCCAGCGATACTGGCCAAACCAAAAGGGCATCGCAGAAAAAGAGAAAAATAACGCGCAGAAAAGAAAAGAAAATAAAGTGAGAAAAAGAGAAGAAAAGAGGAGAGAAAAATAAGAATTTTCAATCCAAAACATCAAGATAATGACTTTAATCTTTTATTTAAGTTTATTACGTGATTATGAGTGAATTTTTTTTGTTGAAAACATGGAGAAATTATGAGGAATTTAGAAAGTTTAGCTCTAGGGTTCTCCAACCTAATCATTGATTTGAAAAGGATAACATTATCAAAATTCAATTTTTAATATTGTTCTAAATCCTCTCATCGAGGAGAATCTGTTGGTGGTCATGGTTCGGCAATTCTGCCCTGTTGATTAGAGTTGACTTTTTAGGTCAACCCTTGGACCATGAGTTTGACTTGTGTTAAAAATTTAGAAAACATCTTTCCAAGGGGTTTTGACAATTCTAAATCCATTTTTGTGTAGTTTGAAGTGATCCGAAGACCTGAAAACATAGTTCTACTTTATTGGAAAAGGCTTTGAGTTGTGAATTTGAGGTAAGTGAGACTTTAAGCTTTGAGTGCTTGCTTTTCAAATCTGTTTTAGAAAAATTATTGTTTCTGCCTGGTCCGTGTGTTGGGACAAGCATGTGCTTGGTAGAATCGGTGGTCTTCGAGGCCAGCCGCATATACTTTATGTTTAAGGATAGTAAGACTTTCTTTATAAATTTATTTCATGGAGTAATATGGGTGTGAATGATGGAGGTTGGGGAATTGTATATGCGTCTTGATATCATTGGGATTGTGTATGCTTCTTGATAGTATTGGGCATTGTGTATTGTCATGACCTGAGCTGGGACCCAAGGCCGAGACACAGGACCTAGATTCACGAATGGCTCCAAGCTAACCCATGGTACATACATAGCATGACTTAAAAGCATAATCAAGCAGAAATTAGCATAAGCATGAATAAGCGGAAGTCTAAATATCATAAAATGTAAATAAAAGTGATAATATCACAATGCTTAGTCACAAAGCTGAACATGCTAAGTCTATGTCTGAAAGCTCTACTGTCTGATGAAATGTTGGGACAAGTCCCCAGCTAACTCCAAGTATGAAACTAAAACAAACATAGCAAGCATAAACTGATAGTCGCCTTTGGATGATGAGGACTCACCCAAAGCGGGATGGAGCTGAACTGAGCTAGTGCGAGCTAGTGATGAGACTGGGAAGGATCACACAAACCTATATATCATGAGACAATATAGCGTAGAGTATGCAGTCAATACTTGAAATGTACCGAGTATGCAAGGTAAATAAAACATGCAAGTAAAATGATAGTCTGAAATCATGAGTATAAATCAAGATAGATCATGAGAGTAAGGACAACATGCTAAAAGACCAAAATCCAAAGTATACATATTCGTAAACTATTCATCGTAATATGAACATAATTACCCAAGGTTTAGAAAATAGAAGTCATATAACTTGTCATGCTTGAAATCGTAAGTGAAAGATCATAAAGTGATCAACGGGTCAAGTATGTTATAAAAACATGAGGAACAACGAAATATTCTTATAACCGACATACCCCACGTGAGCATACATGGAGCCCGACCTGTAAATCCCTAGTCGAGAGGATATTCGTACCTTGCCAAGGGTAGAACCATGAAAAAGGCATGATATCACTCATGGGTGGCCCATACGGGCGTGGGAGACACTCTCATGGAGGACCCCATCATGGCCTACTCGGTGTTAAATAATACTACTCCCAAAAATATATAGTGCTTATATCATAATCATGAAACATACTGAAGTACATGGGCTAGTTTAAATCCTGAGATTCATAATATGCTTGAGTTACGTGAACTAGCTATAAAATAGGCCCGTGAGTCGGCCATGATCATAAACTTGATATTCATAAAAGCCATGCATACTTGAGGAAATGATAATACTCTAAATACATAAATTCATGAAAGGTTCTTGTGGAAATTATGCATTATAATCATAAAACATAATTCACTTCATCATACTTGAAATCATAGACTCAAAGCTTAATTTCATAATTCATGTATATTAGGGCATAATTTTCATAAAATTTAAAAACATGAGTAGATAATCAAATTGAGTGTAAAATCTGTCCATAATTCTAAATCATTAATAGAAGCTTTAGGGAATTGGATCCATAGACATAACATGGATATTTACATAGAATTGGATTAAAACCCTAGAAGTTCAATATACTTGATTTGAGACTTGAGTTTATGAATTAGGGGAGAAATTTGGGCATGAGAGGAACAAATCCCCCATTCATGGCCCTACATACCTGGGTAACTTGATTCCTAAGCTGGTCTTGAAAGCCCAAGAGGATTGAGAGTGAAACTGATGAGGAATCCTAGCTTGATGTTGGAAGTGGATGAAGTTATGAGAGCATAATGACTTAGGCTAGGTTAAAACCTCTTAAAACCTTCATTATAAAGCCCAAAATAATGCCATTAGGAAGTTAGGAGCTTAGGAGTTTAGAAAACTATCCCTGGGAAATCGCATGAAATTTCCGACTGTCAGCTGCAATGACCCATCCAATGACTCGTTGCTGGACTCGACGACTCGTTGGATCCATCAGTTGTATCTTGAGTACTCCGGTTGTTACACCCCGTAAAAGTTAACGATTAGTAAGCGTACGAGTGAATTTGAAATAGATAAAGAGAGTACGACGCGTGTAAACAAGCCTCGGAAGTCGGGTCGAGCAAGGCCAGGCCGCAAGGGCCAGTGCGACGCACCAGTACCTTGGCGCCCTGGGCAGTGCGGCGCGCCAGCCCCTTGGCGCATTGAGGGGCGCGACGCGGGGGTGAGGGTAGCACGATGGGCAGTGCAGGGCGCCCCCCTGCCACCGCCCTAGTAAGTATATAAGGTCCTCCTTTCAATTTCATTTCATTTTCTATAGTTCTCCTCGGCCAGAGAAGGTAGAACACGAAGAATTCAATAAATTTTCATCCGATTACGTTGTCAAACGCCATCCAAATTCAAATTAACTTCGGGTATTGAAGTTTAAGGCTGTAGGGAGCATTTCTACGAAATTATTTTCACAAAACTAGCCCGGCAAATTGTAACCCCACTGAGCCAAAGTTGTTGGAATTGCTCCAAACTAATTTCTATACGATCACAGGCTTCAAGTAAACATTCCTCCCTTCTGGACTTTCGAGAAATTATGAGTTTTTGACCGCGTTCCATTAAGTTGAAATATAGTTAATATTTATATATAAAGTTATCGTTTTTGCTGAATTTAGTATTGAAAGTAGTCATATTCCTCCAATAATACAATTGCAGTTGAGAAGAGCAGTTGAATACGAACTGAAACTCTCCAGTTAATCAGTAATCAGCGAACGAGGTATGTTAACGCAGTTTCCTTCGGCAGGTTAGTTTCTTTAGCATGATATCTCAGTTTGAATCCCGGTAAGAATGCCAGAAGCATGTCTATTGTGATTAGTTCTTGTTATTAGCTGAAACCCATATTCCATGTTTAGTTTGGGATGGATTATGCCTGTATAGCCTTCATGACCGACCTCAGGGTTATTGGCTGTGTCAACGCCCGCTAGGGGCGAGATGACGTCGCTCTACGGAGCGGTATGCCGTCCGTGAGGGATGAAGATGGGGTCCCAGGTCCTCATACTGTCCATTCCATGGGTGGGCTACTATATGCCGTGGTTGGCTCTATACACCCTCCGTCGAGCCTGGTGCCCGGGGTGCAGATATCAGGAGTCCACTAGACTTAGACACAGCTACATTCAGGGGCCGAGCGGGCTCAGTTGTAGACCTAGGGGACTGGTAGGACGACTATAGCTATTATTTGACCCAGTGCGACCTTGATAGGGGTATATAGACTGAAGTGTACTCACCAGGGCTTATGGGGGCCCCAGGTGGGTTATTCTGTGCTGGTTGTACCTTCCGGCTTATGGGGGCCAGGTAAGATTTTTGTTTGCTTTAGTTAGTAATAAATTAGATAGTAAGAAGTTCTATTACTCAGGTATGATCTCTATCCCTTCATTTCAATTATTCTCAGTTCTATCTCTTTATTCAGTCATTTATAGTTATCGCCTTACATATTCAGTATATATTGTACTAACGCCCTTTATGGGGCGCTGCATTACTTGCCTGCAGGTACGGATAGATGAGGAGTAGATCCCTCCTAGCTTCCAGCCAAGATTAGCAGAAGAGTCAGCTCCTTTCTTTCGGAGCTTATAGACAGAAGGTTTACTCTTTTTTTGATTGTACAGTTTTGGGTAGGCCGGGGCCTTGTCCCGACCATTATATTACTCCTAGAGGCTTTCAAATTGTTTCTATTTCCCCATGGTTAGCTATCAGTGGCCTTGTGGGGGCCCATATGCGTTTTAGTTTACGTGTTGGCCGTGTGGGGCCTCGTTTAGTTGTCAGTTAGCGGCCTTCTCGGCCATAGTTTAGCTTAGCGCTGGATTTACTTTACAGTCATAACTAGACATCATGGTGGTCTTGTCGGCCCACATAGGATTCCCTCTTATTGCCTGTTTCTGGTTAGCTGTTTTCCTTTACAGGTGGCTATAAGGCCTTGTCGGTCGGAGGTTGTATTTACAGTCAATATATAGTCCATTGCTTTCTTGATTTGGGGAGTAAGCCTGCACTAGGAGTGCGCAGGCCTAGTTAAGTCAGTCCAGATCCTAGTAAGGCACCAGGTGCCAGTCATGCCTCCCAAGGTGGGGCGTGACCCGGTACTCTTCTGATTCCCTGACCAATGATTAGATAGGATGAGTTGTTATATGCAACAATGACTTGTCACTTCTCTTTCCATCACCACTAACTCACCTGTATAAATTTATAAGTCCTTCCAACGGATCTATACCATGGGTCGTTATATGTCACAACGAGCCGTAGTATCCGTCCGTTGTCTCCGAACCAACTTCGACCCTTTTTTTAAACTCCACTCAATGACTCCTAAGGACGACCCGTTGAATGAACCAATGAGTTGTTTCTAGACTCATTGTTTCTGGGGGGGGGGGGGGTCAAGACTGAAGGCTTACAATGAGGCACACAATGGGTCGTTTCCAACAACGACTCATTCCTCGAGTCGTTCTGTGACTCTGGTGCAGATTTTTCCGTTTTCTCTGATTCAACCCTCGGGTCTAAACTTAGGGACTTTTGGGGTGTTACATTATCTCCCCCTAAAGGAAGGGGAAATAACTGCAATCCCAAAACTGAACAATTATAGCTGAAAACTGACGGAGTGACCGACTTTGGACTGATATACATAACTGAACTGGATTCATGAAACAACATGCATGCAATGACATGAAAGAAACTTAGAGACATGGACTTGACATGAAACTGAATAGAGTACTAAGGAGGAAACTGGTACCTCATGCTAGAACTGAGTTGGAAGGGAAAAGATGCAGATATCTAGCCATCATTTCTGCTTCAGCTTCTCATGGAGCTCCCACAACAAGCTGATTTCTCCACAACACCTTCACTGAAGCTACCTCCTTGTTCCTCAACTTCCGAACCTGACAATCAAGGATCTCAACTAGAACCTCCTCATAGGTAAGACTATCCTTCACACCTATGCTCTCCACCGAAACAACCAAGGCCAGATCACCAATGCACATCTTCAACAAAGATACATGGAAAACTGAATGCACTGAAGCTAACTCTGCTAGTAATTCCAACTCATGCCCATCTTGCCAACTCACCTCAAAATCCTATAAGGACCAACATATCAGGGACTAAGCTTCCCCCTCTTACCAAACCTCATCACCCCTTCATGGGAGACACCTTCAGAAGCACCCAATCATCAACCTCAAATTCAAGCTCTCTCCGCCTAACATCCGCATAAGATATCTGATGACTTTGAGCTGTTTTCAGCCCTTCTCTAATAAGCTAAACTTTCTCCATGGACTCATGAACTGAATCTGGACCGATCAACGTAGCTTCACCTACCTCGAACCATCCAATAGGTGATCTACACATCTGCCCGTAAAGAGCCTCAATCTAAGCCATCTGAATGCTGGAGTGGTAATTGTTATTGTAGGCAAACTCGATGAGAGGCAAGTGATCATTCAAAATTCCCTTAAAATCAATCATGCACGCTCTCAACATGTCCCCAAGAGTCTGAATGGTCTGCTCGGCCTGACCATCTGTCTCTGGTGAAAAGCTGTGCTAAGCTTCAATTGAGTATTAAAGCCCATCTATAAAGGCCTCCAAAACTGAGACGTTACTGAGTACCCCTATCTGAGATGATGGACAAAGGAACTCCATGCAACCAAACTAACTCCCGAATTTACAATCTAGCATAATCCTCAGCTGAATTGGTAGTTTTGAACGGTAAGAAATGGACTGATTTGGTCAGCCTATCCACAATCACCCATATAGAGTCATACTGTTGGTGGGTACGAGGAAAGCCTGTGATAAAATCTATATTGATATCTTCCCACTTTCAAGTAAGAATGTTGATATCCTGAAGCATATTCCAAGGTCTCTAATGCTCAACCTTCACCTGTTGGAAATTCGAACACTTAGCCACAAACTCCGCTATGTATTTCTTCATACCATTCCACCAATAGACTTCCCATAGGTCACAATACATCTTGGTGGCACCTGGATGGATAGAGTACCAAGAGCCATGAGCCTCACTCAACATTCACTTTCTCAAGCCATCTACAATCAGCACACACAATCGACCCTGATATTGGAGTACTCTATCTCCCCCTTGGAAAAAAACCTCCACTTTCTGATTCTGGACAACTTTCTTCAGCTTTTATAGGATAGGATCCTCATATTTCCTAGCTTTGACTTCTGTCACCAATAAATATTTCGACCCATTCTGAATAATAACACCACCATCTTTCAAATCTGTAAGGAGAACCCTATATCCTTCACCACCTCCTTCCTCTCATTCTTGACATGAGACGCACTCGACATGGAATGCCTACAAAAAGCATCCACCACTACATTGGCCTTGCGTTGGTGATAAAGGACACTCATGTCATAGTCCTTGAGAATCTCTAGCCATCTCTTTTGCCGCAAATTTAGGTCCTTCTGAGTGAACATATACTAAAGGCTCTTGTGGTCTGTGAACACATACACATGCACCCCATTCAAATAGTGCCTCCAAATCTTCAAAGCAAACACCACCACCGCCAACTCTTAGTCATGCATCTAATAATTCTTCTCATGAGTCTTAAGCTGTCTAGAGGCACACACAATGATCTTACCATGCTGCATCAACACAAAACCAAGGTCAACCCTAGAGGCATTGTAATACACAACAAAATCATCTATGCACTCGGGCAGGGTCAATACTGGGGCTGAAGTGAGTCAAGTTAAAAAAGCTCCTTAAAACTCCTCTCACAAGCCTCAGACCACTGAAATTTGACCTTCTTCTGGGTCAACTTAGTGAATGGTGCTGCAATGGATGAAAATCCCTCTATGACCTCTTGTAATAGCCAACTAAACCCAAGAAGCTCCTAATATCTATAGGACTGACAGGTTTAGGCCAATTATTCACCACTTCTATCTTTTGAGAGTCCACCTGCACACCCCCGCTAGATACTACATGGCCCAAAAATGCTAATGAGTTCAGTCAAAACTCACACTTGCTGAATTTAGCAAGCAACTGGTGATCCTTGAGAGTCTGCAGCACAATCCTCAAATGAGCGGCATGCTTCTCGCTCCGAGAGTATATGAAAATATCATCTATGAAGACAATTATGAACATATCCAAATACTGCTTGAACACCCTGTTCATCAAATACAGGAAAGTTCGTTAGTCCAAAAGACATAACTACAAACTCATAATGACCATAACGAGTCCTAAAGGATATCTTCGGAATGTCATTCTCCCTAACTCTGAGCTAGTGATAGCCAGATCTAAGGTCTATCTTTGAAAAGCAATTAGTACCTTGAAGCTGGCCAAACAAGTCATTAATCCTGGGGAGGAGATACTTGTTCTTGATTGTGACCTTGTTCAACTGCCGATAACCAATTCACATCTTAAGGGAACCATCCTAATAATACATAGATGTCAAGATGGAATACACGTAACATACCAATAACCACATCAGGAGAGACCTCTTGCTCCTGACAAGATAATAGTGCATAGAACTTGTTCTGGCGCTAGCCGCCACCTACACTAGAAGATGCGCCCTGCTGAGATGGGTGGGCTGCGGGAGCTGCTAAACTGGTGGCTGGGGTATGAACTCTACCGTTGCTCCTGTATGGTTAAAGGGCAATCCCTGAGTCTATGCTCAGATTTGCCACACCCGAAACAAGTATCTGAGCCAACTAGATATCTCCCAAGGTGGTTCTTACCGCACCTCGCACAAGATAGAAAAGTGCGCTCTCCTGCCATGCTCCCCTGGACCCTAGAGCCTGATGCTCTACCCCCTGGTCATGTCTAGGTCTGGACGAAACACTGGCCGATGATGGGGATGGGGCTGACGGTCTCTGGTGGGACCGAGGGCGATGTCAACCACCGAATCTCTACTGGAAATACCCATATCTCCCTGTCCTGGCCCTCTTGGCCTCTCTCTCCTTCTCCTTCTCCTTCATCTGCTCCGCCTTTATATGCTAGGCATATATGAATAGCCGAGAGAAATCTATATCATTGATCAACATAACGGTCCTACACTTCTTGACCAGTGAATCTTCCACTCCATTCACAAACTTTCTCATACGAGCCCTCGGATCAGCAACCATTTCCGATGCATACTTGGACAACCAGGTAAACTCGAAGACATACTCCTGATAGTCCTATTGTTCTGCTTCAGATTAACGAACTCAGCTGCTTTTGCCTCTCTCAACTCCCTAGGAAAGAACCTGTCTAAGAAAGCAGTCACAAACTCATCCCAATCCACGGGACTTGCTCCAACTCCCCTACTGTCCCTCCACTAACAGAACCATATATGAGCAACCCCCTCAGCTAATAGGAGGCCAAGTTTGCACTCTCCTCTCCAGTCACCGCCATAATTTGGTTGATCATTTGCACCTCCTCTATGAATTCATGTGGGTCTGCATCCACCTTCGACCCAAGAAACTCAGGTGGGTTCATCCTGAGGAAGTCTCGCACTCTCACTGCTGCTGTATTCTCATTCAGGGGAACATGGGCCACTGCTTGCTGATTGTCTGAGCAATCATGTCCTGTGCCAACATCTGAAATATCACCCTAAACTCGGCATGAGTGACCTGCTCCGGCAAGGGATCTGTTAGAGCTGGTGGGGTTGGCTGATGCCTATCTTCATTGCCAATGCCATGGCCATTTCCGTTGCTATTTCTACTTCCATTTACTCGCGTGGAGGTATATTTCTGTAAACGCATATAGAACGAGGTAGAGGAATAGAGAGGTACTTCTTCGCATGACATAGATCATGAGAGAAAGGAAGTTTCCTAACATTTCTCGTAGCCTCTTCCCCATTAGTGTGACATGCTTCTCACCCATGAAAAAGACTCTACTTAATGCGACTTTCAAATACCCTAGGACACACTTAAACCTTTGCTTTGATACCAAGTTTGTTACAACCCGAGCTGGGACCTCAGGCCAAGACACGGGACCTAGTACCACGGTGGCTCCAAGCTAACCCACGGTACATACATAGCATGACTTAAGAGCATAATCAAGTGGAAATTAGCATAAGCATGAGTAAGTGGAAGTCTAAATATCATAAATCATAAATAAAATCAATAATATCACAACGTTGAGTCACAAAGCTGAACATGCTAAGTCTACATATGAAAGCCTCTGCTGTCTGATAAGATGCTGGGACAAACCCCCAGCTAACTCTAAGTCTAAAATTAAAACAAACATAACAACCATAAACCAATAGTCATCCTCGGATGATGAAGATTCACCCAAAGAGGGATGGAGATGAACTAAGCTAGTGCAAGCTAGTGACAAGACTGGGAGGGATCACCCAAACCTATATCATGAGACGATATAATATATAGTATGCGATCAGTACTTTAAATATACCGAGTATGCAAGGTAAATAAAACATGCAAGTATAATGATAGTATGAAAACATGTGTATAAATCAAGATAGATCATGAGAGTAAGGACAACTTGTTAAAATACCTAAATCCAAAGTATACCTATTCGTAAACTATTCATCGTAATCTGAACATAATGACCCAAGGTTTAGACAATAGAAATCATATAACTTGTTATGCTTGAAATCGTAAGCGAAAGATTATAAACTGATCAATGGGTCAAGTATGTTATAAAAAATAATATCATAAGTCATGAACATGAGTAATTGAAAACATGAGGAACAATGGTAGATTCTTATAATCGACATACCCAAATGTGAGCATACATGGAGCCCAACCTATAAATCCCTAGTCGGGAGGGTGTTCGTACCTTGCCAATGGTAGAACCATGAAAAAGGCATGATATCACTCATGGGTGGTCCATACAGACATGTGAGACATTCTCATGGAGGACCCCATCATGGCTACATTGGCATGTAGTTCTGAGACCTCGGTACTCTTGAACCCCAGCCTATTGGTGTTAAATACTACTTTCAAAACATATATAGTGCTCATATCTTAATCATGAAACATACTTGAAGTACATGGGCTAGTTTAAATCATGATATTCATAATATGCTTGAGATACGTGAACTAGCCATAAAGTAGGCCCGTGAGTCGGCCATGATCATAAACTTGATATTCATAAAAGCCATGCATATTTGAGGAAATCATAATACTCTAAATCCATAAATTCATGAAGGGTTCTTGTGGAATCATGCATTATAATCATAAAACATAATTCACTTCATCATACTTGAAATCATAGACTCATAAGCTTAATTTCATAATTCATGCATAGTAGGGCATAATTTTATAAAACTTGAAAACATGAATTGATAATCAAATTGAGTGTAAAATCTACCCATTAGTCTTAAATCATTAACAGAAACTTGAGGGATTTGGACCCGTAGACATAACATAGATATTTACATAGAATTCGGTTAAAATCCTAGAATTTCAATACACTTGATTTGAGACTTGAATTCATGAATTAAGGGAGAAATTTGGGCATGAGGGTGGATGAAATCCCCAATTCATGGCCTTACATACCTGGGTAACTTGATTCTAATGTTGGTCTTGAAAGCCAAAGAATTGAGAGTGAAATTGATGAGGAATCCTAGCTTGATCTTGGAAGGGAATGAAGTTATGAGAGCATAATGATTTAGGCTAGGTTAAAACATTTTAAAACCCTCATTGAAAATCTCAAAACGTCATTAGAAAGTTAGGATCTTAGGAATTTATATAACTATCCCTCGGAAATCGCATGAAATATTCTGACTGTCAGCTGCAACGACCCATCCAATGGTCATTGCTGGACTCGACGACTTGTTGGATCCACTCGTTGTATCTAGAGTAGTCCGGTACTCTTATGATTCCCTAACAACCGATTAGACAGGACGAGTCATTATATGAAACAATGACTCGTCACTCCTCTCGTCGTCACTACTGCTGCACCTGCATAAATTTCTAACTCCTTCCAACAGATCAATACCACAGGTCTTCACATGTCACAACGAGTCGTGGTATCCGTCCGTTGTCTCCAAACTAACTTCGACCCCTTTTCTAAACTACGCTCAATGACTCCTTAGGATGACCCATTGAATGAACCAACTATTCATTGCTAGACTCATTGTTTATTGGGATGGTCTAGACTGAAGGCCTACAATGAGGCACCCAATGGGTCGTTTCCAACAATGACTCGTTCCTCGAGTCATTCTGTGACTCTGGTGCAGGTTTTTCCTTTTTTCTCTAATTCAACCCTCGGGTCTGATCTTAGGGACTTTTGGGATGTTACATGTACACTTCTTGACAATACTGAGCATTGTATATGCTTCCTAATATATTTGGTCATTGTGTATGTTTCTTCACAGTATTGGACATTTTGTATGCTTCTTGACAATATTGAGCATTGTGTATGCTTCCTAATATATTTGGCGCATTGTGTATGCTGTCGTAGACTCGTGGTGTTGATTAACTAATATAACCATCATTTATGACAAGATTTTAGCATAAATTATGTTGATATATATATAATATTCTTGATAAATAATTGTGTGAACTTTATTGAAAATTTTATTATAATATAATTTTTGTGCATAATATTTTTGTGCCTGTGATGTGTTTGTATTTTCTAACACTTGTTTCAAGGGTATTTAATATGGCGGATCAAGAATCTTACTGAGTTATATTTACGTATAACTCACTCCTTACGTGCATGTCCATGCAGATACTATCGGTGACGATGAAGCTAGTCGATGAAGAGTGTGCTGAAGTTGATCAAATTGCTAAGGTGAGCCACTGTATTGTTCGTGGAGGCTTCGAAAAAAGTTTTTATCATTTATTTAACAATATTTTCTTGTTGGGTTACACATCCGAGTCTTTGTAGTTCACTTAGATGTTTCATGGTCTAGTGTGAGATTTGGATTTAAATTAATAATTTGAGATTTCAATTATTCATAATTAATTATCATATTATTTGAATTCATACCTAATTTATCAAGTATCGCGAATTGATGGTTAATATACAAAAGTTGGGTTCGCTTGGCCAATGGTGTGTGCTGGGTGTCAATCATGTCTAGGGGGTGATTTGGGATGTGACAAAGTTGGTATCAAAGCTTAGGCTTTAAGTCCTGAGTCATGGAGCAGTGTTTACTAGAGTCTTGTTCATCGGTATGTAGACGTCCATACTTATGACCTTGAGACTATCAAACATCGAGGAATTTTTTTCTTCTTTCACTCCTTATTCGTCCGTTGGGCTGAATCAAATTGAACATTGGGATGTTTCTTTCGCAGAAGACCAGGACATGCATATCCTTCTCTGCTAGATGACATAGTCAGTTGGAAGTTTTTAGCAATATGTGTGGAATTGAGAGTGGCATGGAGTACATAGGACAATCATATGTATTGATTGTAATTGAGATTGTGCAGGTTGTACATTTTGAGATAACTTTATTTACAAAGGAACCTCTGCTAAAATGTTTAAGAAGTTTGGAAGTTAGTGAAATTTTTGAATGTCAGGAACTTGTGTGAATGAAAAAGTGGCCAAACGATATGACTTTTGCGTAAGAGCGACATATTCAAATTTGAGGTCGTGGGTATAATTTTTTTCTATGAGTCTAATCAATATAGAGAAGAAGTATAGTAGAAAAGTAAGAAGTGTAATAACTTACTCACGTCTAAATTATTTGGCCTTCTGGTGAAAGATATTTTGAGGATAGTGTTTATATGGTGCTAAACTTAATGCATCTTAAAAACGATTCGTTGTTATTAGTAATATCGTGATGGTGATGTCATAAGTGTTAACTTGGTGAGATAATCATAATTTAAGTGCACTGAGTATGGGCATGACAGTGGCACTACGAAATGCACAATATGTTCATGAAGAAGGTTTATGATAAATTTTGGGTTGTAGGAGATAATAAGACATGAAAAACAATTATGGACAAACATGATATGAGATTGAGAATGAAACTCTGAGTAAAGTGGCATGATTAGTTGTTGAAGGGTAAAATGAGAAATATTAGTACCGTGCACCATGAAAATAAATGAACCATAAAAGAAGTTTGAATAAATGAAAAAAAATGGCATGACTGTATCGAGAAAAAAAATCAGTTCACACAGTTTGTTAGAATATATTGTGTTTGGTTAAGCTCAAGCTTGAGGAAGATGTACAACACATTAATGGTATACTAGTGTAGATGAGGAAAAAAATTTGAGTACTTAAATATATAATTTACGGGTCCTACCCAAGTGGGGGAGTCTATATTATTGACTAGTTGTTGAATAAGTGTGGATAAATTTAGAGTCATGAAATGCTTACGTACTGTTATAACTTGACAAAAAAGTTAACGTTGAGGTCATCTTTGGTTCGGGTTAGGGTCTTCTTATCTTACGTTTGATTGTCATGAAAAGACTATTGAATTTTTCATTATGGTTGAGCCCAATATTGAATATAAAAGATTCACGCTGTCTGTTTCTATGCTAAGCTACCAATCCGTAAAAGTTCTATATGATAAAAGGAGGACATGTGTACTTAACTATAACTTGACGCACACTGGGTTAAGAACGACTATTGAGTTAGTCTCAGTGGTTAATGAATCTCCTCATGTCATTTTGAGAGCCTACATGTACTACCTGATGGGGAGATAAACATGAGTATATCTATACAGATATATAGTTAGAAAATAATTTATTTTATTGGTATTACAAACTGGCTCCATGGAGCCAAGAAAACTAAGAGAATAAGTTGCAAAAATTCATAATTAAGAGGAAAAAAGGAATATTATAATTAGAGGGTTCAATGTATGTGCATTTGAGGTAGTTGACTTAAGAAGATTCATAATTTAAAAAAAGAAGAGATACAACGTTTATGGAATTTGGTACTTTCAAGATTCGCAAATACATATTAAAATTAGAGTAAGAGAGTTAATGTTGGAAGAAGATGATACAACATATGATAAATATTATTCTCTACTGTTAAATTGTTCATAGATTAAATACAAGTGTTAAAGAATTAAAAAAATCCCATAGACATGGTTGTACTCGGAAGAAAGTAAAAAAATCTCAATGTAGCCCTTGTAGATGATCTACACATTTATTTAGATAGTTGTGATTGTAGCTTGGTGAACTATATAGGCATAGCAAGATTGAGTACTTGATTCAAGTTAAATTATTTATACTAGCCTATGTGGCTATCACGCTCTATTTTGAACGAATTCAAAATAGTTCACAACTTTTCGGCTCTTCTGCCTGGTTAAAAGAGGTTCAGAGTCGCCACCTAATTTTAGAAAAAAATATTATAAAAATTATTTATAAAAAAAGAAAATAAATGAACAAACTCTGTTTAGGTCTTTGAAAAATCATTGAAAATCTGGGTAAGGATTTTGTTTACTCCAACGAGAAGGTGTTAGGCATCCCTCGGAGCCTATCTGAAGATAGTCCTTAAATTTAGCCTAAGATATGCTAGGGGATAATTTATTCAATTATTACATGCTAAAAATGCGGTTAATATAAGAGTGATAAAGAACGGGTTAAAAATGATTTAACAATAAAAATAAAATAAAATAAAAATTGATGAGGTATACAAAATATATAATTGATATCCATATTATATACGGGAGTGATATAGGATGTGTATATATCTTGATAAATGGTAGTTTGAAATGGTTGAGGAAAATGTAGCAAAATAACTTAAACTTTTTTTTTGATTGTGAAAAGATCTATGGGGTATATATAGAAAGTATGATATACATATTATATACTACATGATGTATGAAATATATGTAGGGTAAAAATATATGTGAAATAATTATAAAATAGCGTGCATGTAATTTTATAGGGTGTATAAAGTAATATATATGAGACAAGACATATATCTAAGAGAACATATGAGTGACTAAATGACTCGTAAATATATGTATGTATATGCATAAAACAATGCGTGTACTATATGTGTATGTGAAGTTAAATAGATAAAAGAAAAATTAGTTTATGATACGTAAATGATAAAATAATTATATGTGATATGTTAAATGCGAAAAATAAGTATGTATAAATATCTGCTAATATCTGACTAGAAAATAATTTAAAAGCTTGCACATATGGATGAGTAAAATAGTAAATTTATAATATGTAAAATAAATATGCACGTATAAATAAGTGTTAAAAAGAAAATTATAATATAATAATACACAAAATATATTTGTGAGATAATACATATGCATAATATATTTGTAAAATAATATACCTCATACTTAAACTTTCTGGACAAAAACCTTAAATGGATCAAGCCTTGAGGCTAAACTTTCTGCAAATAAATTTAATCTAGAAGCAAATTGGGCCAACAACCTGTTTAATATAATCAATAAATTAGAAAACAAATCATTGGGCCTGCAGCCCATTCTTTTTAAAGACTTTGGCAGATTTTAATTATTTTGGACCTATTTAAACATAATTCATTTGATCTTTAAAAAATCATTGGTTACCTCTTTTATCATTAGTTAATTGCCTAAAATAGAGCAGTGATTAAATATAAAAAAATATTTTTTTTTCAGATTTTCGCAAAAAAGGTTCATCTATTTATTTTCTTTCGAAAAAAATCACCTGTCCTAGTGATATCAAAACCCTTGTGATAAAAGAAATCTTAATGCTTTAAAAGGGAGATGGGTGTATTACTCATTAATGATATCAATGAACTATGAAGTAAAACGTAATTTAATAAGAAAGAAAATGAATTTTACCTAATGTCATGCAACGGTTAAGGATTATGAGTAGTCAAGTCTTACACTAGCTTCTCCGACTCTAAGTGTGAGCAAACAAAGAGACAAGAAGATGGACTAAATTTACAAAAAAAATGCAAAGTGAGCAAGGAAAAGAACAATGATGTGTTAGTTTTCATGGTTGGTGGTTGTGTTTTATCACTACCCTTCGTTCCAGTTCCTCTTTTTTTCATTTTTTATTGAGTGAGTTTAGATGTTTTTTTTGTGATTTTTACCTTCAAAGCGTTCTCCAATTATACGAGAGATTGGGGATTCTCAAAGCAAATTCCCAGAACTTGAGGATTCAAAATTGAATCCTCAAGTCTTTGATGGGATAGAGGTGTGAGGCAAAGAGGATAACATAGAGAAATAATGAAAACTTTAAAAATAAAAAAGGAAGAACAGTACCTGCTCATGCCAACAAAAGGGAAGAACAGTACCTGCTCCACTATGGAGCCTTTGCTCCATGCCAACAATAGGAGAAGGAAGAAGTTGCAGTGAGATTTCGTGAGCAAATTTTTTGGGTCTTGGGGAGAGTAACGGGTCAGACAGAGGGGGGGAGGGGTTCGCGAGAGGGGATTCTGCGGGTTCTAGGGTTCGTAGAGGAAGAGAGTTGGTGGTTGGCGGAGGTTTGGTGGCGGTGAGGTGGAAGAGAGAGGGAGGGGCGCTGGGTTTGGTTTCTGGCCGATGCTGAGGGAGAAGTTACGGTGGTGGGTCTACAATGGGGAAGAGAATAGCGGGTGAGTGTTTGGTTGAAGGGTTTTAGATGGGTCGGGTCGGTTCGATGGGTTAATGGGTTATGGATTGGGTCAAATGATTTGGACCGTGTAATCACTTGATCAGACGGTTGGAATTAAATGAGAAAATAAATAAATACATATATAATAAATACTAAAAAAATCTGATTTATTTTTAAAAAGAAATAAGTAGATCAATAAATAAAATTATATATATATATATATATATATTAGAGTGAGAAAAAAATGAACACTGTTGGATCAAATTGGATGGCTAGGATTAAAGGGAAAGAAGCACAATCCATGTGTTTGCTTATGTGGCGTACATGGATTGGCTGAAAAATATGGCAAGGATTTATGCAGATTTTTTGGCTCAATATGGCTAAAATTGCAATTTAAATCAAAGCTGATTTTATTTCAATTTTAGCGACTTTCTTGATAAAATAGCGTTAATTGAAAATTTTGAAATCATTTAAATCGTAAAATCATCTCATCTTGAAATATAAATAAAAATCAAGATGTATTATTAATCAATTAATTTAATTAAGCTTCTGAACTTAAATAAAATAAAATGCTTATTTGCGAAAATGGGTCAATTTAGCATTCAAATTTATAATCGACTTAGAACTGATAATTCAAACTACATACTCAAATAAAATACTTATTTTTGATATGAAAAATATAATAACATATATATATATATATATATATATATATATACACACACACACACACACACACATAAGTTGGCCCTTTCTTTTTTCTTATTATCTTTTCTTTACGTTTTCAAATATTTAAAATCGTAAGAAATAACGCGCGCGGCACACACATACATATATTTATTTATTTATTTATTTATTTTTCAATGAAAATATCAATATAATATCTAAAATAATTTAAAAATATTTTAAGTAATTTAAACATTTTTATTTCATTTAAAATTTTAGAAGCTTAAAATAATTAATCAAAAATGCGGAGAGCTAAATTTAGGCGTCAACAACTTGCCCCTCTTTGACCAAAGATGATGTAAGAGTCTTTGGGCGAAGATATTGACGAAGTAGCCAATTTTGACCAACCACCGACACATCTTTTTAGCAAAAATAAATTAAAATTTGAGAAATTATGGCGAGCTCTAGTTTCTGAGCTGCTTACATATATCGGGTTCCATGAGAAATCAGGCCATATGTAGTTCAAGGAGAGAAAGTCATCGTAAATTGATCGACTTTCAAAATTTTGCCCCAGTGTTAAATTATGATGACACTAGGTTCTTTTGTGATGGAAGTTAAGAAGATTTTGGCACGGATATAGTGAATTACGGTGGTGCTTAGATTTGAGCTACCTACTTATCTCTAAATGAGGCGTGATTTAGGCTGAATGCAGTTCAAAGGCGGAAGATTACGGTGAATTTTGAGGATGCCCTCAAAATTTTTCCCTAGTGTCGAATTTATGATTGACACTGGTCTTCTAGCCGAGTTTGGGAAGAACTTTATAGAAAGATGCAGGAGAAAAGAGTATTGATGCACTCAAAATTTGGATGTATGGGTGACTAATTGAGAATTGGAGTCGGAGCACTGGCCTTTGACTCTGGCTTGTGAGTTTGGTATTCCTCACCAAGCGATGCCTCAATCGCTGCTTAGAGGTAGTTCCACGTTGCATTGAAACTCCTGCAGAACTGAATGTGCTAGAAAAAATAATTAGTAATATATGTATAGATATATAAAATGTAAAGTGACATAAAATAAGCTCATGAAAATGACACCTCTCAGGCGTTAATATATGAAAATGTGGCTTTGCAAGCTGGAATAATTTAATAAAATGATGTCCTTGATAAAGGCTTATAAAAGATGAGGTTTTAGGCCAATGATTCATGATAATGGCGTCTTTCGGTGATGCTCAATGAAAATGAGGCCTTAAACCAAATAATTCATGATGATAAGCCTTTTTAAGACAAATGATTTATGAAAATTGTGCTTTTAATAATGCAGTCACCAAACGCTCGTGCAATATATTTAAAGCAATTGTGCAATGCATTTGAAAATAATTAAAGTCATGTGTAGTGCATTGCGATGCGTTTGAAAGCAATAAAAAAAATAATACAGTGCATTTGCGAGTAATTTTGCAGAGCATTTGAAACTAATTGTGCAGAATGCTTGAAAGCGATTGAAAGCCATGTGCAATATGGCGCGGAGCATTTGAAAGCAATGGTACAGTGCAGTGCAGAATATTTTTGAAATAAATTGAAAGCTATGTGCTATGCATGGCAAAGTCGTGTGCGATGCATATGCAGTGCAGAACATTTTTAAAATAAATTGAAAGGCAGGTGCGGTGCATTGCAGAGCATCTGAAGAAACTAAAGCACGTGCAGTATCTATGCAGAGTACTTGAAAGCAATGTGCAGAGCATATGTAGAGTATTTGAAAAAACTAGAGCATGTGCAGTGCATATGGAGAGTGTTTGAAAAATTAAAGCATGTGCCGTGCATTTGCAGAGTATTTGAAAGCAATGTGTAGTGTAGTGTAAAATATTTGAAATAACTTGAGAGAAAGGTGTGATGCATTATAAAAATATTTGGAGAAATTAAAGCCATGTCTGGTGCATATGTAGAATATTTTAAAGCGTTTGAAAGCTTGAAGTGCATTTGCAAATCACTTGAAGGAAATTGAAAGTGATTTGTAGTGCGTTTGAGGTATTTATGCATTAGTAGTTTTTATAAGTTTTCAAAGTCATAGATTCTGAAAACTATTTTATTCTGAGAGGTATAATTTTCTCATAAATACTATAAGAAATTCAAACTGTTTGACGCATAAGTCCGAAAAGTTGTAAACGTTGTTCACTTTTCGGCTTTTACAGTTCCAGAAATTCTGCACTCAAAGAAAATTTATAAGTTTTGATGGAGGTTGATTTGCATTGACTTTGAAGATCTGGCTCTTGATTCTTCGCGCTTCCCTCTTCGTTTGGACTTGTAACCCCTATCTATTATAAGTCTTGGATAATAGATAATAATAATAAAATAAAGAAGAAAATAAATAAATAAATAAAATAAAATAAAATAATGATGATAGCTATTAAAAATCATGTTATTTTAAAAATATGCATGGAAATAATTGTAAAAGATCTTTCTGCCGAACTTTTATAGTGTGCATGTTTGTCAAACAAAGTGAACATCCTTTATTCAAAATCCTTCTTTTGTCCAATGAGTTGGGTTGATTGTATACTCTTCGACATCTCTTGATATATTCTTGAAATGATGCCCTTAAAATTGCCCCAATTTCTATCATGGGAGATGTACTGAATTTTCTTCGTAAAGAGATGATCCTTGTGTATGCTGTATACATATCTCGAAAATGGAATGAGTCCAACATAGTTCCCGAATACACTTCTTTAAAATCCTAGTTTGAGGGGCCTAACCCTCCATAGATTTCTTACGTATCTAAGAGGATTTAAAACAGGTGTAGCTCATTGCATACAAGTAAAGAAAATAAAAAAATTAGAAATTTTCTCATAATGTGATCGAAATTGGTGTAGGCTGCTTATGTATCCCGCCAAAGGAATCAAGTCATAACGTAGTTCAAAATACATGGAGAAAGGATATTTTTGGATTTTTTATTACATAGAGACCCGACCGGATGTGGGTTGCCTACGTACCTAACCGTGGGAAGTCAGGTCGAGATGTAGTTCTATTACATAGAAAAATTTTGCATAAATAAAAATAAATAAACTTCTAGACGTATCTCTTGAAACATCTGAATTGATGGTCCTCGGCCACACTTCGCCATCCATCTCGCTATAACTAGTGCTCTTCCAGTCAATACTCGGTGAACCATGTATGGCCCTTGCCATTTATGCGCAAACTTTCCCTTAGCCTCATCTTGATTCGGGAATATGCGCTTCAACACCAATTGCCCCAGTTTGAATTGTCTCAATCTTACCTTCTTGTTGAAAGCTCCGGTCATTCTATTTTGATAAAGCTGACCATCGCAAATTGCATTCATTCCCTTTTCATCAATGAGCATCAATTGTTCATACCGACTCTGCACCCGTTCATACCGACTCTACACCCATTCAGCTTCTTGGATAATTCTCAAGGATGGTATTTCTATTTCTGGCGGTAATACTGCTTCTATTTCATAGACTAAGAGATAGGGAGTTTCCCCAGTTGAAGTACTAACCGTGGTGCCATAGCCAAGGAGCGCAAAGGTAGTTTCTCGTTCCAATGCTTGTAGTTTTGAATCATCTTCCGCATATTCTTTTGATATTCTTATTAGCCGCCTCAACTGATCCATTCATCTGAGGCCGCTAAGGAGTTGAATTGTGGTGAGTGATCTTAAAATCCTCGCATATCTCATGCATCAATCCGCTATTGAGATTAGCTCCATTATCTGTCGCAATTGACTCAGGGATTCCAAATCAACAAATGACGTTAGTGAGAACAAAATCTTCTACCACCTTCTTTGTCACAGATTTTTATGAAGATGCTTCTACCTATTTTGTGAAATAATCGATAGCCGACAAGATGAATCTATGTCCATTAGATGCGGCTGGCTCAATAGGACCAATGACATCCATCTTCTAAGCTGCAAATGGCCAAGGAGAACTCATCACGTTGAGTTCATTTGGTGAAACCTAAATTAAATCGCCAAGAATCTAATACTGATGACATTTTTGCACAAAGCGAATGTAGTCTGTCTCCATGGTCATCTAAAAATTAACCAGCTTGTATAATCTTCTTAGCCAGAGTGAAGCCATTCATGTGAGGCCCGTATGTACCCCCATGTATTTCTTCAACCAACTTGATCGTCTCTTTGGCATCAACACACCTCAACAATCCTAAATTAGGAGTCCTTCTATAGAGAATTTCCCCATTTAGAAAAAAGTGATTTGCTAATCTTCGAAGTGTTCTCTTTTGAGTACTGGTTACACCTTCAGGATAGTCTCTTCCCTTGACATACCTTTCAATGTCATAGTACCAAGGCTCTCCATCTGATTTTTCGTCTACATGAAAACAATAGGCCGGTTGATCCTGCATATTCACCATGATAGGATCAATGTAATCTTGTATGAGTTTTCAATCATAAAAGAAAGGGTCGGCAAAGCATCTGCAAACTCGGTTTTAGCTCTTGGGACATGTTTGTATTCTATTTTGACAAATTTCTTGCACAATTCCTTCATATTATGTAGGTATGCAAGGATCTTCACATTCTTAGTGGTCCATTCGCTAGCACTTGATGAACCAATAGGTCTGAATCATCTATGACTAATAATTCTTGTAAGTTCATATCAACAACCATTCTAAGTCCGAGAATATGAGCCTCGTATTTTTCCATGTTGTTGGTGCAAGGAATCTAAGCTTTTCGTAGATCGGGGAATGTCGGCCTGATTCTGAAATCAACACTACTCCAACACCAACTCCTTTGAAGTTTGACGCTCCATTGAAAAAAACATTCTCCACCCTGGATATTCTTTTGAAATACCCTCTCCAATAAACAAGGCCTCTTCATCTGGAATGTAAGTTTTAAGGGGCTTGTATTCTTTATTCACAGGGTTTTCAGCAAGATGATTAGCTAACGCTTGTCCTTTGATGACCTTTTGGGTAACATATATAATGTCAAACTTACTTAGCAAAATTTTCCATTTTTCTAGCTTCCCAGTAGGCATTGGCTTCTGAAAGATGTACTTGAGTGGATCCATTTTTGAGATGAGATAAGTGGTGTATGCAGACAAGTAATGTCTCAGTTTTTGTGCAACCCCAGTCAAGGCACAACAGGTGCGTTCCAACAAAGTGTACCGAGCTTCATAAGGCGTGAACTTCTTGCTCAAGTAGTATATGGCTTGCTCTTTCTTCCTAGTTTCTTCATGTTGCCCCAATACACACCCAAATGCATTGTCCGACACGGACAAGTATAGGAACAATGGTCTTCCCGATTTTGGAGGAACCAAGAAAGGCGGATTAGACAAATACTCCTTGATTCTGTCGAAATCTCATTGCAATATTTTGCCCATCTGGTAGCTGCATCTTTCTTCAACAACTTAAATATTGGCTCACAAATTACTGTGATTGTTCTATGAATTGACTGATATAGTTGAGACGACCAAGGAAACTCATAACGTCCTTTCAAATCTTTGGAGGAGGCAAATCTTGAATGACCTTTATCTTTGAAGGGTCTAATTCTCCCAACATCTTCCCCGCAGGGACACCAAATGCACTCTTAGTGTTTTAATTTTAGATTGTATTGCCTCAATCTATCAAAGAACTTCTTCAAATCCACCAAATGATCTAAACTCTTTCATGACTTAATGATGACATCATCCACATAAACTCCAATCTATTTATAGTTCATGTCATGAAAAATAATAGTCATGGCTCTCATGTAAGTGGCACCTGCATTCTTGAGTCCAAAAGGCATCACTTGATAACACTATACCCCCAAGCCATGAACACTATTTTCTCGGCATCTTCTTCATCCATCAAAATCTGGTGGTACCCTGCAAAGCAATCAACAAATAACTGTAACTCATGCTTCACACAATTATCAATAAGTATGTGAATTTTCGGGAGAGGGAAATCGTCCTTAGGGCTAGCCTTGTTGAGATTCTGATAATCCTCACATACTTTGATTTTTCCACGTTTGTTTGGTACCGGCACGATGTTGTCTAGCCAAGTAGGATACTTCGTGACTCGAATAACATTTGCATCAAATTGCTTGGAGACTTCTTCCTTAATTTTTAAACTCAAGCTGGCTTGAATTTTCTTGGCTTTTGCTTTACTGGAGGATAAGATGGATCAATTGTCAACCTACATGAAATGATGTCCGTGCTTAGACCTGGCATATTACCATAAGACCATGCAAACACATCCATATATCATCTTAAAATATCAACTAGTTCTTTCTTTTGAGACGGGGTTAGATGGACACTGATTCTTGTTTCCCTCACTGACTCCGAATCTCCAAAATTTATCGTCTCTATTTCATCCAAGTTTGGTTTTGCCTTATTCTCGAAGTGTTCGATCTCTTTAGTCAACTCTTCAGGTTGCATGTCTTCTTCATATTCTTCAAACTCTTCATTGCCATTTAGAATTTGTTCACTTGTTTCATTACACGTATAATTAAAAGATGATAATTTGAAATTGAAAACAAAAATCATGGTTTGGATTTGACATTGAAGCTTTCGAAAGGTGGAGGAAAAACACATCAAATTCATAAACACGATTTAGGCCTCAATTTTGAATCTTGGTATTTCACAAAATATTAATACAATCATCTACCAAGACTCCCGTAGAACCGGGGATGGGGTACAAGTCCAATTATTCAAAGCATCTGCAGGCTCAACATCCTAGATGGTTGGGGTCTCAGCACAATCCTTTCGAACCACACTGCATCCAACTTCCTCCTCAGCAATAAATAGGTTCTTGAGTCTTTCCACAAGGTTATCTTTAGAAACTTCATCTAATACTTGGGCAACAATTGTCTTAGAAAGTCCAGCGACAGGATAGGCTTTGGCAAGAGAATGTTACCTTTCCTTTTGAGACTAGCAATGAGATTCTTCGGGAGTAGGCTCATATCTGAGATCGAAAGTATACTTCTGATAAAGCAACTGAATCGGCTCTATTATTCCATCCAGATTCACTACGAGGCCTCGACCAGGTTCAAAACTGTTCTTCAACATCTCCCAAGCCACCATCATAAGCACATGTGGCAATTTTACCCTTTCATCTCGAGTAGGAAACATAATTTCCTTAGTATGGTAAAAGGATGCATCCAACTTTTTCACACTTTCAATAATAGGGACTGAGTTGTCGGGGTAGATTGAATTGTTGCATTCTCCATTAACCACAATTTCATGATTATTCCAGAAAAATTTTAAGGTCTGATGCAAGGTAGAAGTGATCGCACTGTCATGTGGATCCATGGCCTTCCTAGCAGTAAGTTGTAACTAGTCAATATGTCCAGCACCTGAAACTCCATGATGAACTCCATGGGTCCAATTTGCAAAGCCAAGTAAACCTCTCCAATGACTCCCCTTTGAGTTCCATCAAAACCTCTAATCTTCATATAAATTTCATGAATTTTCCCAATGTCAATTCCTAAAGCTCGGAGCATAGATAAAGGACATGTATTAACAGCCGAGCCATTATCAATCAAAACTATAGAAATGAATTTATCCCTGCACTTGACGGTAATGTTCAATGCTTTGTTGTGCCCCAAACCTTTAGGCAAAAACTCATCATCATGAAAATAGACTTTATGGGCCTCTAGAATTTGTCCAACCATAGCTAAGAAGCTCTTGCTAGTGGTCTCAGATGACATATGAGCCTCACTTAGCACCTTCACCAAAGCACTTGTATGAGTGGAGAAACTCATCAACAATGATAATAAAGAAATTTAGGCGGGCATTTTCTTCAATTGTTCGACAACAGAATTATTATACTCTAGAAGCCCAAAGATTAGACCTGGGAGTTGAAATGGAGAAAAACTTAAAACTGGCATCAGGTATCAGAATGGGTCGTGATGTGACTCGTGGTGAGACCCAGATGATGAGTTTGAAATTGGGAAATGGATCCCCATGGACGTGACCACGAGTTGTGGTCAGGCCCCATGACTAGTTAGGTCAGTCATGGGTAGTGGCGATTGAGATAAGAGGAAGAAGGAGGCAGTATACCTAATGGAAGGCACCCACAAGTCATGGTCAGTCGCCACGAATCGTGGGATGACTCGTGTTCAACTGATGGAAGTTATTTGAAAATCATAGGCAATATACAGGATGAGCAGTGACCACGAGTCATGGTCACCCAGTGATGAATCATGAAGTCTCCCATTGTGAGTCCCAGACAACTACTAGATAGTGTACTTGACGAATGATGCCACGAGTCGTGGCCAAGGGTGATGAGTCGTTAGGTCCCTCGTGGAGACTAACTGGCAGTTATTTTTTACGAATTTAGTAAGGGCTTTTCCGTAATTCCTAAGATCCTAAAGCCTAAAATATGTCATTTTAAGTTATAAGCGATGACTTTTAAGAGGGTTAAGTTCATTTTAGGCCATTTTTATTAATGCATGAAAGAGTGATTGTTAGAGAGGTGATCAAGACTCTCTTCAATTTCTTCTTGAGCATTCAAGGAAGTGTAAGAATTAGCTTCAATCAGGTATATAGGGTTATGAATGGGTGAATTCTTCACACTCATGCCCAATCGCTCTCTAAATCATGAATTTCTATGTCTAATCTATGGGGTTTTAACCCAATGCATGAATTTCCTAATTCTCTATATGGGTATGATCTAAATATGTCTCTACTATTGAAATTATAAAGCATGGGCGAGTTTTATATTTTTTTCAATTAAAAATCATGTTTCAAGTTTTATGAATTAAAAAGCCCATTGATGAGAAGTTTATGAAAGATGAGATTTGTGATAAATGTATGATTATGATGAAAAACCATGTTTTCAAGCTACCCATTTTTATAATCATGTTTTTGATATGAATTGAGTATTTTCAAGTGTGTGAAAGTATTGGACAGTGCCCACATGTTTAAGTATGATTTATGATTCTCCGAATTAAGCTTACCACATGGTTTTGGAGCGAAGACTCCCAATTATTTTTCAGCTTGTGGTATGGTTTGATTTAAAGCTTCTCATATGCATGATTTCATATTTGAGATGTATTTGATTATTGAGCTTTATCAATAGACAATGTTGAGCTTCATTGAAAAACAACGGAGAGCATATGCATGTTTTTAGGAGTAGTGTCTAGCACCGAGTAGGCTAAGGGTCGATCACCCTATGCCTCAAAATTACGCGCCAACATAGGTTTATACTTATAATATATATATATATATATATATATATATATATATATATACATGTTCTAATGCAGGTTTGACTTAATATTCAATTTTACTCACAACTATCAAATTTCAGCTTTGAGTCAATCGATTCAGTTATGATGTTATGTTATGTTATGTTATGATGAGATCATGATTTTAGAAAGAATGCATGCAAACCCTACTCTCAGATTCTTATTGTTTATGTTTTACATTATGCATGTCTTAAGTGATTTTATTTATTTAAGAAGTTTTACTTACCTTGCATATTCGCTATATTCCACGTACTGACCACATACTCTATGCTGTATCGTTTCATGATACAGGACCTGACACTCAAACTCAGCCCCGTTCTTAGCTAGTCTTCAGAGTTAGCATCTTACGCTTGTTGGTGAGTCCTCATCCCCTGAGGACTAGACTTATTAGATTTCCACTATGTATTTTCAATTTCATCTTGGTTGAGTTAGTTGGGGGTCTTGTCCCATTAACTCGTCATGTTTGGAGGCTTTTCAGACAAAAGAATGTATCCAGCTTCAGATTGTGTATTCTGATGTTATGTCTATCTCAGACTTCCGCTAAGCTTATCATGTTATTTATTTTATTTCATTGATTGAGTTAGATGTATGTTCATTCCATGGATCGAATCGAAGTCTCTCAGGGCTCCTTGTTCCGTGTTGCGATCGGGGCCTCCGTTCGGGTCATGACAAACTTGGTATCAGAGCAATAGGTTTGAAGTGTCCTAGGGTGTCTGAAAGCCGTGTTAAGTAGATTTTTTTCATGGGGGTGAAGCACGCCACACTTATGATAAAGAGGCTATGAAACGTTTAGGAAATGTTCCCTTCTTTCATGATCTATGTTGTGCAATGAAAAGTCTCCCTATCCTTCTAATTCGTACTATTTGCGATTGCAGAATTACAACTCCCTAAAGAGTAAGCGGTAGAATGGATGGGAAAGGGAATGACCACGAGGCCAACAATGGAAACGGGCACCATCAGGCCCCACCAGTTCAGGAGCATCATGCATTGGAGCTGGTTGCCCATGCTGAGTTTCGGGAAGCCACTCAGATGCTCGCGCAGGCCTTGACCGCTCAGGTCAATCAGGAGGTAGTTGCGCATGTTCCGCAAAATGGCAATGCTGTAGCGGCTCGAGTCATGGATTTCTTGAGAATGAACCTGTCAGAGTTCCTTGGGTCAAAAGTAGATGAGGACCCGCATGAGTTCATAGATGAGACAAGTTATGGGGGTGAATGGAGTTGAGTGTGCGGAGTTGGCCTCATATTAGCTAAAAAGGGTCCCACACATCTAGTTTCATCAACGGAAAGATAGTAGGGCCGCCGGAGCAGGTCCCGTCACTTGGGAGGGGTTCCATGTTGCGTTCTTAGATCGGTTCTTCCCTCGTGAGATGAGGAAATTGAAGGTAGCTGAGTTCGTGAATCTTAAGCATGGGAGAATGACAGTGCAGGAGTATGCCCTTGAGTTCACTCGCCTATTGAAGTTTGCCCCAGAGTTAATGGCTAATCAGAGGGCGTGGGTGAGCAAATTTGTTCATGGCGTGGCGGGCTATTTGGAAAAGGATTGTAGGACCGCCATGCTCCACCAGGATATGGATTTCCCCCAGGATAGTTTTGTACACCCAGCAAATGGAGGCGGCATACCTGAGAGAGAGGGAGGCCAAGAGGGCAAGGACTGATAGTCACAAATTCTCACAGCGAGGTCAGGTGGTGGGCACCAACAACAGACCCACTAGAGATCTTCAACCCCAACGTATTCAACATTTCCATCTAGGCCTAGGCACGATAAGAGGGGGAGAGCATCAGGCTCTAGGGGTCAGAGTAGCAGACCCGCAGATTCTAGTATTCTAGCTTGCCGCAGATGTGGTCGGGGGCATACGGGCCAGTGCTTGGTAGGTCAGGTGCTTGTTTCGGGTGTGGGAAGCCTAGACACATGTTAGAGATTTCCCAACAGCGAGACAGGATCATGATAGGGTCCGAGGCCCAACTTCTAGTTCAGCAGCCCCACCGGTACGCTCAACACATCAGGGGGCATCTACTAGTACAGGTGGTGGTCAACACCAAAATAGATTCTACGCCTTAGCATCCCGCTAGGAGCAAGAGGTCTCCCCAGATGTGGTCAATGGTATGTTTTGAGTTTTTCATCTTGATGTTTATGCTTTGTTAGATCCAGGGGATACCTTGTCTTTTGTGACACCTTATATGGCCAGTAGCTTCAGAGTCAATCCCAAAGTCTTGTCAGAACCCTTCTCAGCCTCTACTCTAGTAGGTGAGTCAATTGTAGCTAGACGGGTGTACAGAAGTTTTTCGGTCTTAGTCCCCCAGAAAGTCACCTCAGTAGATTTGATAGAGTTAGCCATGACTGATTTTGATGTTATCCTGGGCATGAATTGATTATTTGCATGTTATGCCTCAGTTTGTAAGACCCGGGTAGTAGAGTTCAGATTACCAGGTGAGCCAGTCTTAGAGTGGAAAGGTAGTTCAACTGTGCTTGTACGTCGTTTCATTTCCTACCTTAAGGCTAGAATGATGATTTCTAAAGGTTGTGTGTATCATCTAGTTAGGGTTAAGGATGCGACGTCTGAGACCCCAACTGTCGAATCAATTCCAGTAGTATGTGAGTATCTAGAGGTCTTTCCTGATGATCTACCAGGAATCCCTCCCGAGCGGGAGACTGATTTTGATATTGACCTTCTTCTCGACACGCAACCTATATCTATTCCTCCCTACAAAATGGCTTCAGTTGAGCTAAAGGAGTTGAATGAACAATTGAAGGACCTGTTGGATAAGGGTTTCATTAGACCGAGCAAGTCCCCATGGGGTGCACCAATTCTCTTTATCTGAAAGAAGGATGGTTCTCTTCGTATGTGTATTGATTATCGTCAATTGAACAAGGTCACCGTCAAGAACAGGTATCCTCTACCCAGGTTTGATGATTTATTCAACTAGCTTCAAGGTGCCAAGTGTTTCTCGAAGATAGATCCCAGATTTGGGTACCATCAGCTCAGAGTTCGGGAGAGCGACATCCCAAAGATAGCTTCAGGACGCGGTATGGTCATTGTGAGTTTGTAGTATGTCTTTTGGACTAACGAATGCTCCTGCGACTTTTATGGACTTGATGAACAGGGTGTTCAAGCCATACCTGGATATATTCATGATTGTTTTTATTGATGAAATCCTGATATACTCTCGGAGCAAGGAGGAGCATGCCGCTCATTTAAGAGTAGTGTTGCAGACTCTCAAGGATCGCCAATTATATGTTAAATTCAGCAAGTGCGAGTTTTTGTTGAACTCAGTGGTGTTTTTGGGCCATGTGGGATCAAGCGAGGGTACAAAGGTGGACTCTCACAAAATAGAAGTGGTGAAGAATTGGCCTAGACTGATGATTCCTTCAGATATTCGGAGCTTTTTGGGTTTAGCCAGTTACTATCAAAGATTCGTGGAAGGTTTCTCATCGATTGCAGCACCTTTGACCAAATTGACCCAAAAGAAGGTGAAATTCCAATGGTCGGAGGCTTGTGAGAAGAGCTTATAAAAGTTGAAGACTCGACTACTTCAACACCGGTGTTAACTCTACCGGAGGGTACTGATGGGTTCGTGGTGTATTGTGATGCTTCAAGTATCGGACTTGGGTGTGTATTAATGCAGCACGGAAAGGTTATAGCATATGCCTCCAGATAGCTAAAAGTTCATGAGAAGAATTATCCGACCCATGATCTTGAGTTGGCCACCGTGGTATTCTCCTTGAAGATTTGGAGACATTATTTGTATGGGGTCCATGTGGATGTGTTTACGGACCATAAGAGTATACAATATGTGTTTACTTAGAAGGATCTCAATCTTCGGCAAAGAAGGTGGTTTGAGCTACTCAAGGATTACGATATGAGTGTGCTTTACCATCCGGCAAGGCCAATGTAGTAGCAGACACACTTAGTAGACTCTCAATGGAGAGTGTGTCCCATGTGGATGAGGGGAAGATGAAGCTGGTGAAAGATGTGCATCGACTTGCAAGGTTGGGAGTTAGGTTGGTTGACTCAATCGGTGGCGGTGTTATTGTTCAGAACGGATCAGAATCGTCATTGGTGACTGATGTATAAGCCAGACAAGATGAGGACCCTATTTTGGTAAAGTTAAAGGAAGCGGTTCAAAATCAGAAGGAAGAGGTCTTCTCCAAATGAGGAGATGATGTGCTTCGGTATCGACTCGCTTATGTGTTCCGGATGTTGATAATTTGAGGGAACGGATGTTGCATGAGGCTCGTGGATCCAGGTATTCTATCCATCTAGGTGCCACCAAGATGTACCGTGACTTACGGGAAATCTATTGGTGGAATGGCATGAAGAAGGACGTAGCAGAATTTGTAGCTAAGTGTCTAAACTGTCAGCAAGTGAAGGTTGAGCACCAGAGACCAGGAGGTGTGCTTCAGGATATCAGTATTCCTACTTGGAAATGGAAAGAAATCAACATGGACTTCATCACAGGGTTGCTTGGCTGGCCAAGGCTGCTCATTTTCTACCGGTCAAAACCACAGATTCGATGGAGGATTATGACAAACTATATATCCGGGAGCTAGTTCGATTGCATGGAGTGCGCTTATCCATCATTTCAGATAGAGGTACCCAATTTACCTCTCAGTTTCGGAGGTCGTTTCAAAAAGGACTAGGTACTCAGGTTAAGCTCAGCATAACATTTCACCGGCAAATGTATGGTCAAGTAGAGCGAACAATTCAGACTCTTGAAGATATGTTGAAAGCATGCATGATTGACTTCAAAGATAGTTGGAATGATTATTTTCCTCTCATCGAGTTTGCATATAATAACAACTATCATTCCAGTATTCAGATGGCACCATTTGAGGCTCTCTATGGGCGGAGATGTAGATCGCCCATTGGTTGGTTCGAAGTTGGTGAAGCTGCGATGATAGGACCGAATTCGACATGAGGCTATGGAGAATGTTCAGCTCATATGAGACAGGTTGGAAACAACTCAAAGTCTCCAAAAGTCCTATCCTGATGTGAGAAGGAGGAAATTAGAATTCGAGGTGGATGATTGGGTGTTTCTGAAGGTATCTCCCATGAAGGGAGTGATACTTTTTGGAAAGAAAGGAAAACTCAACCCTCGTTATGTTGGCCCCTACCGGATTGTAAAACGGGTTGGCAAGGTAGCATACGAATTGGAGTTTCCCTCAGAATTAGCTTCCATGCATCCTGTTTTTCATGTATCGCTCTTAAAGAAGTGTTTGGGTGTTCCAGATCTAGTTGTCCCGATGGATAGTGTTGGTGTAAAAGACAGCCTTAGTTATGAGGAGGTTCCGATAGAAATACTGGATTGTCAGGTTCAAAGGCTAAGGAACAAAGAAGTAGCTTCAGTTAAAGTGTTATGGAGGAATAAGCATGTTGAAGGAGCTACATGGAAAGCCGAAGCGGATTTAATGGCTAGATACCCATCAGTTCCAACTTGAGGTATCAGTTTTGCTCTCAAACTCTACTTAGTTTTCATGTTTAGTTAATGTGCCCAAGTTTCTTTTATGTATATGGATGTATGTATGATTCATGAATTTAGTTCAGCTATGTAGTTTGAATCGGAGGTAGTCATTCCGTTAGTTTTCGGCTTAAATGATAAGTATTTGAATATGATGATTGCATTTCTCTTCTTTTCTGTATGTTTTCCAACATTCGAGGATGAATGTTCCTAAGAGGGAGATATTATTATACCCCGAAAGCCCAAAGATCAGACCCGAGGGTTGAAACGGAGAAAAACTTAAAACTGGCATCAGGTATGTAATACCCCGGAAGTTCCTAGGAGTAGACCCGGGAAGCTAAAATGCAAAACTACTGAAAATTGGGAAAAAGTTGCAGAACAAGAGGTACAACGACTTATGGTAAGTAACCACGAGCCGTTGTGAGCAGTCATGGAATGGGGTTAGGCCTGGTGGCAGTGTAGACAACGAGCGTCACAACGGCCCGTTGTGAGGAAGGATGTCCCGTTGTCTGGAGTCGTGGTAAGATAGTGGACCTTTTAGTGTAGACAATGGATGGGAACCACGACCTGTTTAGGACACTACGAGTCGTGGTTAGGCTCATTGTGAAGGAGTTCAGATTTTCAAAAAAGGGAAACAACGACTGGATCAACGACCTGTTGGAACCTAGAACGACTCGTCTTGTTCGTCTGTGGTTTGAATTCGACATTTGGCTGGGACAGTGCATAGCACGGGTAGATACCATGGATCGTGGTATCCTCCAATGACCCGTTGGTTCACCCGTTGTTTGGCCCAGTGATAAGTTTTCAGCGAATTCGGTAAGGGCATTTCCGTTATTTCCTAGTCCTAAGGCCCTATACTACATTGTTTAAGACTCTTTTTGAGGGGTTTTGAGAGGGGAAAAACCTACTCTAAGTTATTCTTCCCATGCATGCAAGATTGAAGGATTGAAGAGGTGATTCAAGGCCAAATTTCAAGGTTTTCATTAAATCCTTAGCTTGGGCAATTAGAGGGTGTTAGAATTCACCATTTCCAAGTATGTAGGGTTTTAATGGGTGTCTTCCTTCCACACCCATGCCCAATTCCTATCAATTAGTGTTAAATTATGAATAATCAATTATGGTGTTTTGATCAATTGCATAATTCATATACCTCTTTTTCATGGGTATGATTAGATTGAGTTGATATTGATTATTTACGAAGCTTGGGCGGGTTCTAACATGTTTCTCTTATAAAATTTATTTTTCTAAAAATTGAATCTAAAACGCCCATGGGTGAAGAGTTCATAAAAGAGGTGATTTATGGTAAATGTGTGATAATGATGAAGTTGGTGATGAAAAGCATGTTTCTAATGTTACCCATGATTATGATGTGTTTTCAAAAATAAGAATGTGTAGATCCTAGTATGATAAAGCTTTGGGCAATGCCCACATGTTGATTAAAGTGATGATTTTCCTAACATAAGCTTACCACATTGTTGAAAGAGAAATTTCCCAATTGTTATTCTAAATTCTAGCTTGTGGTATGTCGAGTAAATATTTCTATATGTAGCTTACCACATGATTTGGAGTAGATGCTCCCACCTATGATTGAGCTTGTGCTATGTTTCGAAATAAAGCTTCTCATATGCATGAATTTATAATTGAGATGTATGTCATTATTGATCTTTGTCGAAGGACAATGTTGAGCTTCATTTTCATATGATGTCCATTCTATGCATGATTTCATTAATGAGCTTTTTCAATAGACAATGTTGAGCTTCGTTTCATACGATGTTGAGTCATGCATGATTTCCTGTTGAGCTTAGTCAATAGACGATGTTGAGCTTCATTATATATGATGTAGAGCATTGCATGTTTTTGGGAGAAGGGACTATCACCGAGTGGGTTAAGGGTCGACTACCCTATGCCCCAAAACTGTGCGCCAATGTAGGTTGATACTTATACATTATTGGGACCTCCCTTGTGAGTTATCCCCGACCCGATCGGCCCTTGAGCTTGATATCAAAATCTTGGTAGCTTCCATCGCCCTGACAAGGTTATGGACGGCTCTTTCCACTTGAGTGTGATAGTTGGGACCACGTAAGCTCTATCATGGTATGTCGGTTAAGTGACGAGTCTCCCACTGTCCATATCATTCAGATTGCATATTCACTATTCATGATGATTAGTTATGTATGCACTTACAAGAAGTAAGGTTTGACTCACGGTTTCGCTTTTGATATAAATGTCATGTTTCAGTTGAGTCATTCGAGTCAGTCATGATGTCCTAAAGCCATGCATGATCATGTAGAATATGAGTATAATTTCATAATGAATGCATGTAGTCTTCTTCTTATCCTTAAAAGGTTATGATATTTGTATAACTTGCTTAAATGGATTTATATTACTTCACGGTTTTACTTACCTTGCATACTTGGTGCATTTCTCGTACTGACCACATACTTTCTATGCTGTATCATTTTATGATATAGGATCTGAATCTCAGGCTCGTCTTCATCCTTAGTCCATCTCAGCTTACACTATCAGCTCATTGGTGAGTCCTCATGTTTCGAGGGCTATTTGACAGACTTTTATGTTATCTTAATTTTCATTACTGTTCGGGTAAGTTGGGGATGTTGTCCCATCAACCCATCATATGTAGTAAAGACTTTCAGACTAGTATGTAGTAGAGACTTTCAGACTAGTATGTAGTACTTAGCTTTTGTGTATGTCCTGCATTTCTTGATGCTATGCTATGGTTATGTTTCGGCTATGTTTATATGATTATCATTCCGCTTATTTGATGAGAAGAGTTGTATGCATGAGCCATGGGTCAACTTGGGGTCCATCGGAGTCCCTTGTCCCGTGTCTACGATCCGGGCCTCCGTTCAGGTCGTGACAAACTTGGTATCAGAGCCATAGGTTTTATGTGTCCTAGGGAGTCTGAAATTCGCGTTAGGTAGAGTCTTTTTCATGGGTGTGAAGCGCGCGCCACTTATGAAGAAGAGGCTACTAAACATTTTAGGAAATATTCCCTTCTTTCATGGTCTATGTCGTGTGATGAGAAGTCTTTCTATCCTTCTAATTTGTGCTATTCGCGATTACAGAATCATGGATCCTCGAAAGATGAATGGAGGTGGTGAGGGCCGCGAGGATGGAAACGGTCATAAGCATCAGGCAGCCCCACCAGTTCAGGAGCCTCAGGCATCAGAGCCAGCCGCTCATGCTGAGTTCCGAGCTGCCATTCAGATCCTTGCGCTGGCTTGACCGCTCAGGTCAATTAGCAGGCCGTTGCACATATTCCACAAAATGATAATATGGCAGCGACCAAAGTCAAGGACTTCTTGAGGATCAACCCGCCGGAGTTATTAGGGTCCAAGGTAAATGAGGATCCGCACAATTTCATTGATGAGATAGTCAACATCACCCAGGTTATGGGGGTGAGTAATGTTGAGTGCACAGAGTTGGCCTCCTACTAGTTGAAGGGGGTTGCACATATTTGGTTCCGCTAGTGGAGGGACAACAGGGTCGCTGGAGCAGGTCCGGTCACATAGGAGGAGTTTCAGGTTGCATTCCTCGACCGGTTCTTCCCTCGAGAGATGAGGGTGTTGAAAGAAACTGAATTTGTAAATTTTAAGAAAGGGAGGATGAATATCCAGGAGTACGCCCTTGAGTTCAGCCGTTTATCTAAATATGCCCCTGAGTTGGTGGCTGACCAGCTGGCGCGGGTGAGTAGACTTCTGTATGGAATTGTAGTATATTTAGACAAGGACTGGAGGACAGCTATGCTCCACCAGGACATGGACTTCTCTCGCATACTGTTGTATGCTCAGTAGATGGAGGCAACACATTCGAGGGAGAGGGAGGACAAGAGGGCCAGGATTGAGGACCACAGGTTCTCACAGCAGAGGTCCAGTGGTGGGAATCGATAGCAGACCCACCAGAAATCATCAACCCCAGCATCTTCAGCACTAAGTGTGCCATCCAGGCCTCGACATGATCAGAGGGGGCGAGCATCAGGCTCGTAGGGTCATACCAGTAGACCCACAAATTCCAGCATTCTAGCTTGCCGCAGATGCGGATAAGGGAACACGGGTCAGTGCTTAGCAGGAGGATCAGGAGCTTGTTTTGGATGTGGGTAGCCTGGACATATACTTAGAGATTGTCCGGCTGCGAGGGAGGATCAGGTTGGGTGCTGAGGCCCATCTTCTAGTTCAGCATCTCCTCCTCCATGCATAACACACCAGGGGGCATCTACTAGCACAACTGGCGGGCAGCGCTCAGAACAAATTCTATGCCTTAGCCACTCGTCAGGAGCATGAGGCCTCACCAGATGTACTCACCAGTATGTTGAGGGTCTTTCATGTTGATGTATATTCATTGCTAGATCCGAGGGCTACCCTATCTTTTGTGACACCATATGTTGCCAGTAGCTTCGGATTCAGTCCCGATGTCCCCTTCTTTTCTACTCCCGTAGATGACTCATTTATATCTAGACGGGTGTATAGAGATTGCCCGGTATCAGTTCTTCATAAGGTCACCTCAGCAGATTTAATAGAGTTATCCTTGACTGATTTTGATGTTATTCTCAGCATGGATTGGCTATTTGCATGCTATGCTTCAGTTAATTGTAGGACCCAGTTAGTAGAGTTCATATTTCCGGGTGAACCTGTCTTAAAATGGGAGGGTAGTTCAGTTGTGCCTGTAGGTCGATTTATTTCCTACCTTATAGCTAGAAAGATGATTTCTAAGGGCTGTTTGTACCATCTAGTTAGGGTTAAGGACATGGAGTCGGAGACCCTGACTATCCAATCTGTACCAGTAGTACGTGAATATCCATAGGTCTTCCCTAATGATTTGTCAGGTGTCCCATCTGAGCGGGAGATTGATTTCGGTATAGATCTTCTTTCCGATACGCAACTTATATCTATTCCACCATACAGAATGGCTCTAGCTGAGCTAAAAGAGTTGAAGGATCAGTTGAAGAATCTATTAGATAAGGGCTTTATTAGGTTGAGTATGTCTCCATGGGGTGCACCAGTCCTGTTCGTTCGGAAGAAAGATGGTTCTCTTCGTATGTGCATTGACTATAGGCAGTTGAACAAGGTCACCGTCCAGAACAAGTATCCTTTACCCAAGATCGATGATTTGTTTGACCAGCTCCAGGGTGACAAGTGTTTCTCCAAGATTGATCTTAGATCTGGGTATCACCAACTCAGAGTTCGGGAGAGTGACATCCCGAAAACCGCCTTCAAGACTCGATATGGTCAATACGAATTTGTTGTTATGTCTTTTGGACTGACCAATGCCCCTGCAGCTTTTATGAATCTAATCAACAAGGTGTTCAAGGCATATTTGGACATGTTCGTGATTGTGTTCATTGATGACATCCTTATATACTCTCGAAGCGAGGAGGAGCATGCCGCTCACTTGAGGATAGTGCTTCAGACCCTCAAGGATCAGCAGTTATATGCAAAGTTCAGCAAAGGCGAGTTCTGGTTAGATTCTGTGGCATTCCTAGGCCATGTGGTGTCAAGTGAGGTTATACAAGTAGATTTGCAAAAGATCGAGGCAGTAAAGAATTAGCCCAGACCGATAAACCCATCAGACATCAGGAGCTTTTTGGGTCTTGCAGGTTACTATCGGAGATTCGTGGAGGGTTTTTCATCTATTGCCGCACCATTGACCAGGTTGACTCAGAAAAAGGTGAAGTTCCAATGGTAGGATTCTTGTGAGAAAAGTTTCCAAGAATTGAAGACTCGACTCACTTCAGCACCAGTGTTGAGTCTACCCGAAGGTACGAACGATTTTATGGTATATTGTGATGCTTCGCGAGTTGGACTCGGGTGTGTGTTAATGCAGCGTGGGAAAGTAATAGCATATTCCTTAAGACAGCTGAAAGTTCATGAAAAGAATTACCCGACCCATGACCTTGAATTGGCTGCGGTGGTGTTTGCATTGAAGATATGGCGGCATTACTTGTATGGAGTCCACGTGGATGTATTCACGGATCACAAGAGCTTGCAATATGTGTTCACGCAGAAAGACCTCAATCTTCGGCAAAGGAGGTGGTTGGAGCTACTTAAGGACTATGATATGAGTGTTCTTTACCACCTGAGCATGACCAATGTGGTAGTGGATGCATTTAGTAGACTCTCTATGAAAAGTGTGTCCCACGTGGATGAGGGAAAGAAAGAGTTGGTAAAAGATGTTCATCGACTTGCGAGGTTGGGAGTTAGATGGGTTGACTCGACCGATGGCGTTGTTGTTGTGCAAAATGAATCAGAATAGTCCTTGGTGGTTGGTGTCAAATCCATGCAAGATGAGGATTCAATTTTGTGGAAGCTGAAGGAGTCGGTGCAGAGTCAAAAGGTGGAGGTTTTCTCCCAAGGGGGATATGGTGTGCTACGATACCAAGGTCGTCTATGTGTCCCAGATATTGATGATTTGAGAGTTTGGATATTGCATGAGGCACATGGTACCAGATGTTCTATCCAAGATCCACGAAAATGTATCGAGACTTGCGAAGAATCTATTAGTGAGATGGTATGAAGAAGGATATTGCAGAGTTCATAGCAAAATGTCTGAACTGCCAGCAAGTGAAGGTCAAGCATCAAAGGCCTGGAGGTGTACTTTAGGATATCAGCATTCCCAATTGGAAGTGGGAAAAGATTAATATGGATTTCATTACAGGCCTACCTCGTATTCGCCGACACTATGACTCCATTTGGGTGGTGGTAGACAGGTTAACTAAGGCGGCACACTTCCTACCGGTCAAGTCCACCGATTCAACGGATGATTCCGCCAAATTGTATATTTGGGATTTGGTCTGGCTTCATGGAGTGCCCTTGTCCATTATTTCAGACCGAGGTACTCAGTTTACCTCTCAGTTTTAGCGATCTTTCGAAAAAGGGCTTGGGACTCAGGTTAAGCTCAGCACATCATTCCATCCGCAAATAGATGGCCAGGCAGAGCGAACAATTCAAACTCTCGAGGATATGTTGAGATCTTGTGTGATGGACTTTAAAGGTAGTTGGGATGACACTTACCCTTAATCGAGTTTGCTTACAATAACAGCTATCACTCCAGTATCCAAATGGCACTGTTCGAGGCTTTTTATGGGTGGAGGTGTAGATTGTCCATTGGATAGTTTGAAGTTAGTGACGCAGCCAGGATAGGGCCTGATTTGGTTCATGAGGTCATGGTAAAAGTTCAGTTGATAAGGGAAAGGCTGAAGACCGCTCAGAGTCGTCAGAAATCATATGCTGACGTAAGGAGAAGAGATTTGGAGTTTGAGGTGGACAATTAGGTATTTCTAAAGGTATCTCCCATGAAGGGAGTAATGCGGTTCGGAAAGTAAGAGAAACTCAATCCCCTCTATATTGGTCCATACCGGGTTATGGGTAGATTTGGTAAGGTGGAGTATGACTTGGACTTGCCATTGGAGTTATCTTCAGTTCATCCTGTGTTTCACGTGTCACTTTTGAAGAAGTGTTTGGGTGATCCAGCATCAGTAGTTTCGATGGACAACATTGGTGTAAAAGACAGCCTCAGTTATGAAGAAATTCCCGTTGAAATCTTGGATCGTCAGGTTCGGAAGCTAAGGAACAAGGAAGTAACTTCAGTTAAGGTATTGTGGAGAAATTAGTATGTTGAAGGAGCTATGTGGGAAGCCGAAGCAGATGTGATGGCTAGATACCCACATTTGTTGAGGTATCAGTTTTGCACTCAGACTCTATTTAGTCTTCATGTTTAAATTATGTGCACAAGTTCCTTTTTATGTATGTGGTTGTGTGTATGATGGTGAATCCAGTTCAGCTGTGTGTTTTGAATCGGAGGTAGTCATTCTGTCAATTTTCGATTAAAAGTGATCGGTTTTGAATATGATAGGTTATATGTTTCTATTTTATTCTTGTTTCCAACATTCGAGGATGAATGTTCCCTAGGGGGAGATATTGTAATACCCCGAAGGTGCCTAGGAGTAGACTCGGGAAGCTAAAACGCAAAACTGCTGAAAATTGGAAAAAGAGTTGCAGAACGAGCGGTACAACGGCTTGTGGCAAGTAACCATGAGCCATTGTGAGCAGTCTGGAATGGGGTTAGGCCTGGTGGCAGTGTAGACAACGGGCATCACAATGACCGTTGTGAGGAAGGACGGCCCGTTGTTTGGAGTCATGGTAAGATAGTGGACTTTTTAGTGAAGACGATGGATGGGAACCACGACTCGTTGTAGGACACAACGAGTCGTGGTTAGGCTCGTTGTGAAGGAGTTCAGATTTTCAAAAAAAGGAAACAACGACTGGATCAATGACCCGTTGGAATCTAGAATGACTCGTCCTGTTCGTCCGTGGTTTGAATCCGAGATTTGGCTGGGACAGTTCATAGCACGGGTAGATACCACCGATTGTGGTATCCTCCAATGACCCGTTGGTTCACCCGTTTTTTGGCCCAGTGTTAAGTTTTCAGTGAATTCAGTAAGGGCATTTTCATCATTTCCTAGTCCTAAGGCCCTATACTACGTCGTTTAAGAATTGTCTTGAGGGGTTTTGAGAGGGAAAAAACCTACTCTAAGTTATTTTCCCATGCATGCAAGATTGAAGGATTGAATAGGTGATTCAAGGCCAAATTTCAAGGTTTCCATTGGAATCTTAGCTTGGGCAATTAGAGGGTGTTAGAATTCACCATTTTCAGGTATGCAGGGTTTTAATGGGTGTCTTCCTTCCACACCCATGCCCAATTCCTATCAATTAGTGTTAAATTATAAATAATCAATTATGGGGTTTTGATCAATTGCATGATTCTTATACCTCTTTTTCATGGGTATGATTAAATTGAGTTGATATTGATGATTTACGAAGCTTGGGCGGATTCTAACTTGTTTCTCTTATAAAATTTATTTTTCTAAAAATTGAATCTAAAACACCCATGGGTGAAGAGTTCATCAAAGAGGTAATTTATGATAAATGTGTGATAATGATGAAGTTGGTGATGAAAAACATGTTTCTAAAGTTACCCATGATAATGATGTGTTTTCAAAAATAAAAATGTGTAGATCTTAGTATGATAAAGCTTTGGGCAATGCCCACATGTTGATTAAAGCGATGATTTTCCCAACATAAGCTTACTACATTGTTGAAAGAGAAATTTCCCAGTTCTTATTATAAATTCTAGCTTATGGTATGTCGAGTAAATATTTCTATATGTAGCTTACCACATAATTTGGAGTAGATGCTCCCACCTATGATTGAGCTTGGGGTATGTTTCGAAATAAAGCTTCTCATATGCATGAACTTATAATTGAGATGTATGGCATTATTGAGTTTTGTCAAAGGACAATGTTGAGCTTCATTTCCATATGATGTACAGTCTATGCATGATTTCATTATTGAGTTTTGTTAATAGACAATGTTGACCTTCGTTTCATACGATGTTGAGTCATGCATGATTTCATGTTGTGCTTCATCAATAGCCGATGTTGAGCTTCGTTATATACAATGTAGAGCATTGCATATTTTTAGGAGAAGAGTCTAGCATCGAGCGGGTTAAGGGTCGACTATCCTATGCCCCAAAACTACGCGCCAACATAGGTTGATACTTATACATTATTGGGACCTCCCTTGTGAGTTATCCCCAGCCTGATTGGCCCTTGAGCTTGATATCGATATCTTGGTAGCGTCCACCTCCCTAGAAAGGTTATGGACGGCTCTTCCCACTTGAGTGTGATAGTTGGGACAACGTAAGCTCTATCGTGGTATGTCGGTTAAGTGACGAGTCTCCCACTATCCATATCATTCAGATTGCATATTCACTATTCATGATGATTAGTTATGCATGCACTTACAAGAAGTAAGGTTTGACTCGTGGTTTCACTTTTGATATAAATATCATGTTTCAGCTTGAATCTTTCGAGTCAGTCATGATGTCCTAAAGCCATGCATGATCATGTATAATTGGAGTATAATTTCATAATGAATGCATGTAGTCTTCTTCTTATCCTTAAAAGGTTATGATATTTGTATAACTTGCTTAAATGGATTTATATTACTTCGCGGTTTTACTTACCTTGCAGACTTGGTACATTCTACGTACTGACCACATGCTTTCTATATTGTATAATTTCATGATACAGGGTCCGGATCTCAGGCTCGTCCTCATCCTTAGTCCATCTCAACTTACGCTATCAGCTCATTGGTGAGTCCTCATGTTCCGAGGGCTGTTTGATAGACTTTTATGTTATCTTGAGTTTCAGTACTGTTCATGTTAGTTGGGGATGTTGTCCCATCAACCCAACGTATGTAGTAGAGGCTTTTAGACTAGTATGTAGTACTCAGCTTTTGTATACGTCCTGTATTCCTTGATACTATGCTATGGCTATATTTCCGCTATGTTTATATGATTATCATTCCGCTTATTTGAATGAGAAGAGTTGTATGCATGAGCCATGGGTCAACTTGGGGTCTCTCGGGGTCCCTTGTCCCGTGTCTACGATCCGAGCCTCCATTCGGGTCATGACAAGGTATCAGATGGGTCATGAGGTGAACCGCGAGAGCAGCACATGAGTCATGATGTGACTCGTGGTGAGACCTAGATGATGAGTTTGATTGGGAAATGGGATCCCCATGATCACGACTCGTTAGGTCAGTCGTGGGTAGTGGTGATTGAGATAAGAGGAAGAAGGAGGCGGTGTACCTAACGGAAGGCACCCACAAGTCGTGGTTAGTCACCACAATTTGTGGGATGAGTCGTGGTCAACTGATGGAAGTTATTTGAAAATCATAGGCAGTGTATAGGACGAGTAATGACCACAAGTCGTTGTCACCCAATGACGAATCGTGAAACCGTTGTGAGTCCCAAACGACTGCTAGACAGTGTACTTGACGGATGATGCCACGATTCGTTGCCAAGGGTGACGAGTCGTTAGGTACATCGCGGGGACTAACTGGTAGTTATTTTCTGCGAATTTAGTAAGGGATTTTTCGTAATTCTTGAGATCCTAAGGCCTAAACTACGTTGTTTTAAGTTATGAATGATGACGTTTAAGAGGGTTAAGTTTATTTTAGGTCATTTTCATTCATGCAAACAAGAGTGATTGTTAGAGAGGTGATCAAGGCAATTCCTTCAAGGTTCTCTTCAATTACTTCTTGGGCATTCAAGGAAGTGTAAGAATTAGCTTCAATCAGGTATGTAGGGTTATGAATGGGTGAATCCCTTCACACCCACGCCCAATCCCTCTCTAAATCATGAATTTCTATGTCTAATTTATAGGGTTTTAACCCAATGCATGAATTTGCTAATTCTCTATATGGGTATGATCTAAATATGTCTCTACTATTGAATTATGAAACATGGTCAAGTTTTTTATTATTTTTAATTAAAAATCATATTTCAAGTTTTATGAATTAAAAAGCCCATTGATGAGAGTTTATGAAAGATGAGAATTGTGATGAATGTAGGATTATGATGAAAAACATGTTTTCAAGCTACCCATGTTTATAATGATGTTTTCGATGTGAATTGAGTATTTTCAACCATGTGAAAGTATTGAGCAATGCCCACATTTTAAGTATGATTTATGATTCTCTGAATTAAGCTTACCACATGGTTTTGGAGTGAAGACTCCTAATTAATTTTCACCATGTGGTATGGTTTGAGTTAAAGCTTCCCATATGCATGATTTTAGATTTGAGATGTATTTGATTAAGCTTCATCAATAGACAATGTTGAGCTTCATTGAAAAATGATGGAGAGCATATGCATGTTTCTGGGAGTAGTGTCTAGCACCGAGTAGGCTAAGGGTCGATCACCCTATGCCTCAGAACTACACGCCAACGTAGGTTTATACTTATATATATATTACTTCGGGACCTCCCTTGTGAGCTATCCCTGCCCTATCATGAGCTTGATATCGATATCATGGTATCGTCCCTAGCCCTGGCAAGGCTTTGGATGGCTCTACCCTCTTGAGTGTGGTACCATGTAAGCTCTATCATAGTATGTCGGTTAAACGACGAGTCTCCCATTGTTCCTCATGATTTCAGTTATGCATGTTCCTCATTCATGAGATTTATATGTATCTATACATGTTCTAAAATAGGTTTGACTCAATGTTAAGTTTTACTTATGACTATCAGATTTCAGATTTGAGTCAATTGATTTAGTTATTATGTTATGTTATGTTATGATGAGATCATGATTTTAGATAGAATACATGCAAGCTCTACTCTCAGATTCTTATTGTTTATGTTTTACATTATACATGTCTTAAATGATTTTATTTGTTTAAGCAGTTTTACTTACCTTGCATACTTGGTACATTCACGTACTAACCTCATACTCTATGCTGTATTGTTTCATGATACAGGACCCGGCACTCAAACTCAGCCCCATTCTTAGCCAGTCTTCAGAATTAGTATCTTACGCTTGTTGGTGAGTCCTCATCCCCCGAGGACTAGACCTATTCAGATTTCTACTATGTATTTTTAGTTCAGCTTTGTTGAGTTAGTTGGGGGTTTTGTCCCATCAACTCGTCATGTTTAGAGGCTTTTTAGAAAAAGAATGTATTCAGCTTCAGATTGTGTATTCTGATGTTATGTCACCTCAGACTTCCGCTAAGCTTATCATGTTATTTCTTCTGTTTTATTGATTGAGTTACATGTATGTTCATGCCATAGGTCGACTCGAAGTCTCTCGGGACTCCTTGTCCTGTGTGGCGATTCGGGCCTCCGTGCGGGTTGTGACAAGAATACTCCTTAGTCGGCATTTTCTTCCAAAACTCCTCTACTTCAGCCTCTGTCACAACTTTCTTTTGGTTATTTTCCTTGCTCAATTCTCCTCGTGCTACCTTCTTTGGGGCGTGACAATGCCCAGACTTTGTCATTCCTACAGCAGTTTCTACAACCATCTTTCCTTTTCCTTTGCTCTTTGCATCAGTCTGGTAATTCTAAGGGACAACCTTGTTGTTAGAAGAAGGTGCTTGAGCCACTAACGTTGTGATCTTGGGTTTGCGAATGACAACTTCCACTTTAATTGAGGTCCTCACCTATACTGTAACTATAGGAGCAACAAAGGCTGATGATGCAACCTTTTCCTCATTTTTGACTGACACAATGGTCCCTTCCAAACTATATTATTCAACAATGGTGATCATGTTCGCATTAACATTGTCATGATTTGGCAGAGGGTTGTTTCTTACATTAGAGGGAACCCCTTTGAGTTGAATGACTCCTTATTTGATCAGCGCCTCAATCTTGTCTTTGAGAGCAAATTTTTTTTAATGTCATGTCTAGCAACTCTAGAGTGATACACACAATTCTTAGTCTCGTCATACCATCCTGGAAGGGGGTCGAGAATCCTACCTTGGATCAGTTGGAGTATCCTTCTGGTTCTCAAACTTTCGTATAGTTGGACAAAAGGTTTGGCTAAGGGTGTATAGGTTTTGGCTAGCCTTTTTTCAAAGTTCAAGCGGGGTCTAGGTGCATTTGGTGGACAAATTTGTGGCTGGTACTAGGGTTGAGGCTGATAGGTAGGTTGGTATTGTGACGGGTTCTTATATGCAGGTGATGGGGGTGGATAATATGCTGGTTGGGTGTGGTAAACGGGATAAGGGGCGTTCAAAGGTTGGTAGTACAATTGAGGAGCTTGAGTGTATTGGTTATGGTATGAAGGCTGGGATAATGGGTTTAGGTAGGTTAACATCTGGTTTGGCCTACGTTCTTGGATGGTCATGATAGCGGACACTCCGTCCCTCTTTTTCTTAATTTCTCCCCCAACTGAATTTGACTGAATTGCCTTACTTGTCGCCTGCAAGGCTGCCAAATATGTGATTCTTCCAATTTTAATGCCTTCTTCTATGAACTCTCCCATCCTAACGACTACATAAAACTTTTGTCGCATCATGCTCAACATCCTTTCATAGTATGTCACGTCCTTTTGAGACTGTATAAAGAGAGAGGTCGTCTCACTTTCTACCATCGGAGGTTGAATTTTTGCGGCTTCTGCTCTCCATCGCATGACATATTCTCTGAAAGATTATGTCGACTTTATTTCCAGCTTAATCAAATAGAACTTTTCTGGGATGACTTCAGTGTTAAATCCAAACCTCTCCATGAGTTCTTGCGCCATCGCACCCCAACTATGCCACTTCTATGAATCTTGGCTTGTGTTCCTATCGAGGGCTTCTCTCGTCAAGTTCCTTATAAAAACATTCATCCTAATGGCCCCATCTCTACCTACTCCAACTAGTTTATCACAATACGACCTCAAATGGGCACGAGGATTTCCTTTTCCATCAAACATATCAAATTTTGGCACCTTATATCCTACAGGCAACTTGATATCTGGATGAACACATAGATCGTCATACTCAAGCCCTTCATATTCCTTATGGACTTAGATTCTTTTGAATGTTTCCTTTAGATTAAATATCTCCCTTTCCATATTCTCGTCTACCTTAGGTCCTACTTCTCTCTTCATCTCTTCATATGGATCGACTTCCGAATGTATGGTCGGAATTGGAGTAGTGAAAGGTTGCGGTGACACGACATATACTGGTGGCATATACTGCGTGCTAGGAATAGCAATGTGTGCCGCCGGTATGTGTTGGTTTTTTTTGGTGATTTTGGGTGAATGGGGTAGTTTGGACAAGTGGAGATTGAGAAATATTTGGAGTTGTGAAGGGTAATAGGTTGGTTTGTTTTGGGTTAGCTTGTTGCTTGTTGATTGTTGCAGGTTGACAGGTGGGTTGGCGATAGTTATATTGGTTTTGTGGGGTGAAGGTTTTGGTGGAAAGTTTTGAGGAGAGGGTGAGTTAATAGGTGGGAAAGGTGGTGGAATAGTTGCACTTGTTTTCTGTTCGGGAAGTGGCGTGTTCAAACTAATGGAAAGATTGGTGAGGTTCCGAAGTCGATCAATTTCACTTTGCATGTTGTCCATTTGTTGCATCATATAATCGATGTGTTCATCACGAAGGGTTATATTTTCTCCCTCCAAAGTCTCAGGCTCGTCGCTCGGAATAGTGACAATCCCTAAACCAGCCTGACCGGATGTACTTAAATCAGTCATATTGGCGGATGCTCGTGCTTTTGATCTTGTAAAGTATGGATAATTCACCAGTTCGTAGTCAACACGAATCAACCTTTGGGGAAATAATTTTAAAAAAACATTTAAAAAAGAAGAAACATCAGTAAATTTATGGTCATAATGCTTCAATAGTAAAAACAATATTGGTAGTTAAAGAAATGCTGAAAGCCACATAAGCCACATAGCAAATAGATTATGTAGCAAGAAACAAATTGAATAGTCATAGTGAGTCCTAGTATGCACAAGACCTTTTTTATGCCAAAGGTAGGCCTAAACACCACATATATGAGATTATGATAAATTGATCCAAGCTTTAATTATGGACAAAATTTGAGCTTGGAGTTAGATAATAAAATAAAACAGACAATTTCATTGAAATATTGCATCTAAACTATTATATTGAGTCCAAAAACGATGACTAACATAAGGAAAATATGAAACAACAAAAGCAAAATCCTAGCCGCTAGATAAAATCTTCATGCTCCTCCGTGGTTATGCTCCAAAGATCCAAGGATGATTTGTGCCCACGTTTCAGGTGTGACGATAAGGTTGTTAAACAGATGACGGTGCACCCACTTGGCTTCACTCAAATCCTCAAAATTAGATGTATTCCTTGAGGACTAAGGTTTGCATCCTTACAATCTTCCAACAGCCATACTAATACTCGGGAGTACAATATGATTGTTTGTTAAGTACTTTAACTGTCATCAGATTTTTTCCATGCTTGAAGCAACTCCTTTGCTCTAGGAATCTCCAAGTTTACCCCAAACTCAATCTCTACTTTACCCATGTGTGAGCAAAGTGGAGTGACTTGAGGACACCCAAATTGTTGAAGCACTTATATAGGAGCATATGGTTGGAGACCCTTCAGACCAATGAGCTCGATGTAATTCAGTTCATGCCCCTTATGATAGCAGTAGGAGGTGATAACCATGAATACCTTCATTGAATTAGATTACCAGTAAGTGTCTTCATGTATGTATACCAATCCGCAGTAGCAATTGGAGATGCAAACCTTATCATTCTTTGGTGATGACTGTCGATCTTGTTCGGTCTTCCCAAGAGTATGTCAACCATAGAGGAAATTCATAGAAGTGTTCCACAGTCCAAAGTTTGAGGAGGAGATTACGACCTTCAAATAACCTTCTTCCTCTAGCATATTTGGATAATGCCCTCAACATTTTTGCTATGATCATCGGGACTAATATGACCTCAGCGTTGTCAACCCCTTGGGAAAGTGCTCGGACTATAGAGCTAATGCAAGTATCTATCTTTCCATTTTCCTTTGGAAAAACTAGGATACCTAGCAAACCAATGGAAAATGCAATAGGGCGCTTCTTTGTCTAACTTCCAATAGAGCAAGAGAATTCCTTGTGAAAAACTTCATACCCGTCTTTGCGACCAAACCATTCATACAAGTAACATGGAGAGACCCATTCATGATCAAGACATGCAAGCTTAAGGTTATTTTTAAGTCCAAGATAATGCAAAAATTTCTTTCCGGATTCCCTGCGAGGTAGAATCATACCCTTTCCTTGATATTTTAAATTAGTAAATCCATCGATTTCTTCAATCGTGGGGGTCAACTCAAAATCTTTGAACCTAAACACAACTCTGTCAGGATACCAAAACATGATCAATGTCTTAACCACATATCTATCCGGAGAGATATAAATCAGTAAGGTCAGAAAATCCAAGCATCTCTGAATTTCTACCCCGTGCTCCATTGTAATACCCCATAAGTGTCTGAGACTAGACTCGGGATTTGAAATGAAAAGTAGCAGGAAATTTGAAAATTTTTCTCAGGTTGACTCATTGTACAGATCATTGGTGAGACTAACGACTCATGGAAGGTTCCCGTGGTAAGAAGCTGCAAAATCGGACTGAAAAGTAATGGGTCTCAGAATGACCCATTAGTTGTTGTAACGAATCATTGGATGGGAGTTGTGTGAGGTTGGTATTGATTAGGGAGAAAGTAACGAGTCATGAAATGACTTGTTTGTTCAAGCCACGAGTCATGGCATGGTCCTGTTGGAAGATTTCCGGAAGAAGGGACAGTGGTGATAATGGATGTTGCCACGAGTCGTTGGAACTGGGTATGACTTGTGGAACCTGTCATTGTGACAGGTCTGGGTATGGTAATCGGGGTGAACCAATGAGGGGTGTAACGGACCGCGGGAGCCAGTAACTGCCCGTTTTGACGCCTATTACCGCTGGCAGTGCGGTTTTTCCAGAAATCTCAGTAAGGGTATTTTCGTCATTCCTAAGCCCTAGGGTCCTAAACTACATTGTTTTAAGCTTTGAATAGTGTGTTTTAAGGGGTGTAAGTTCATTCTAAGTATCTGCACTCCATGCATGCAACCTAGAGATTTCATCAAATTCTCTCCAATTGCCTTTGGGTTTTCAAGTAGGTGTATGAATTTGATTTATCCAGGTATGTGAGGCTATGAATGAGAGTTCCGTTCACTCTCATGCTCAAAACTCTTCTCAATTTTCATGGATTTCAATTATAAATTCAAGTTTCATGATCTATGGAGTTTATTCCAGTTCTTTTGAAATTCTCCATGATCTATCTATAGGTCAATTCCTTTTATGTTTTAAATCATGTTTTGTGATCTATGGGCATATTTTATGATCATTTTGAATATAAATTTATAAATTTGAATTTAAATCCAATTATGCCCAATTTTATATGTTTTTATGAAAAGTCAAGTTATGATTTCATTATAATCTTGATCTAAATTAGCCAAATTATGATTTATGCTTTATTATATGAATTCTCTCAAGTACTTATCATGAATTTATGAAATATCAAGTGTATACATGTTTTACAAATATGCATGAATTTCATGATTTATGAACTTATGATTATGGTCGATTCACGGGCCTTATTACATGACTAGTTCACGTATTTCAAGTTTGCTTATGATTATTATGATTTAAACTAGCCCAAAGAATCTCATGTATGTTTTCCCTATTATGATATGAGCACTATATGTTTTAGGAGTAGTATTTAACACCGAGTAGATATGGAGTTCAAGCATACCCCGAGTCTCAGAACTACATGTAAACGTAGACATGATGGGACCTCCCTTGGGACTGTTCCCTTATGCCCGTATGGGCATTTCATGAGTGATATCACGCCTCTTTTCATGTTTCTACCCTTGGCAAGGTACGAGTACCCTCCCGACTATGGGTATACATGTCGGGCTCCATGTGTTCTCATGTGGGGTATGTCGGTTATAAGAATTTTCCCTTGTTCCTCATGATTTATGCATGGTTATGTTTACGTTACTTTGGCTCAAGTCATGTTTAATGAAGCTTTTCTCCTATAATTATGAGTATTACTGATTTATGAATGTTTTGAAAACCTTGAGGCCTTGTGTTACATTATGACATCTATGTTGTGATCATGTTGTCCTACTCTTATGAACTCTTACGTATTTTAACTATCTATTTTTACTTACCTTGCATACTCAGTACATTCCAAGTACTGACCATATACTCTATGTTGTATCGTTTCATGATATAGGTCTGAAGGATCAGTCTCAGCCGCATCATTAGCACCTGCTTTCCCACTCTGACCTAATCAGCCAGTGTTGGTGAGTCCTCATCCTTCGAGGAAGTTTAGTCATTTGCAGTTGTTATGTTCTTTCAATTTCAGACTTTGTCGAGCTAGTTGGGGGTGTTGTCCCATCAGCCTCATTTGTTATGTTAGAGGCTTTAAGACGTTATGTAGAAATTAGCTTGTTGTTATTGATTCAGTACTAGCTTGATATAAATATTTGTATGCAGACTTCCACTATGTTGATTATGTTGAGTTTAGACGTTATGTTCTTGCCATGGGTCGACTTGGAGCCTCTCGGGGTTTCTTGTCCCGTGTCTTGATCCAGGTCTACATTCGGGTCGTGACATCTATCTTGATGTTCTCCCACCATTTTCTTAGCTTGTGTGGCACACCCATAACCATTTGAGTATTGGAAAAACTTGGCAAGTTCTCCATTCTAGCTACCTAAAATTAAAAAAACAATAAGTAAATGTCAAACTCAATTTGGTCAAATTTTAGATTGGATCAATTTATCATTATTACATTGCACATAACATGAGTGATTGTCTTTGGGTCAAAAAATCCATTTCACATAAAGGTTTTTGTTAAATTTTTGGAATGACACCAAGGGTCAAACTACCTAACACTTATGCATGCATGACCTAGATGAAAGGTGGTCATCGCTCTATCTTAAGTTTTTCTAAGATTTGGGTAGACTTAGATTCAAAGTTTTTCTATGTGGGAAGAAACGTGGTCATACGGTAGTAAAACTATTCGCTCACCCCACGTATGCATCGACCCTCTAAATATGGTGTTTGAAAGAATTTCGGAAAAGTGCAAAGCACAACTCGCATGTATAAGTGTGTGAAAGTGTCAATTTTTCAGAATAGAGAAAGTATGAACGGAATGCCAGTAAAGAAAAGAAGTAGCACGTAGTGTTTTCAAATAAATAAGAAACGCAAGTTTGAATTTAGCTTGCGTCCTTTCAAACAAAACAGTGTAAATATCATAAAGTAATAGAAAAAATAAACAGTGAGCAAAGAAATAATATAAAACAAGTAATAAACAAGAATAAATAAACATTCCTCAAATATTTATTTTAAACTTAATATCCTAAGGTCAAAACCTAAAGATCTAGATCCCCAGCAGATTCGCCATCCTGTCACGCCCTATTTCGAACAAATTTAAAATATCAGAACTTTTCTGCTCTTCTACCTGGTTAAAAAGGGTTTAGAATCACCACCTAATTTTAGAAAAAATATTAGAAAAATAATTTATAAAATAAGAAAATAAATAAATAAATAAATAAATGAACAAATCTATTTAGGTTTACGAAAAATCATTGAAAATCTGGATAAGAGTTTTATTTACTTAAAGGGGAAGGTGCTAGACATCCCTCGGAGCCCATCCGAAGATAGTTCTTAAATTTAGCTTAAAATATGCTAGGAGATAATTTATTCAATTATTACATGCTAAAAATGGGGTTAATATAAGAGTGATAAAGAATGGATTAAAAATGATAACTCGATTGCCTTTAATATACTCTAACTCAGTGATGTCAATTATAGCACCATAAAAATCAATCACCTCGTTTTTATGAATGCCTTCAACTATTATGCCGCTATTTTGACTTTTACATAATTCATCATGACTTTGAATATGATACCTAACATTATTAACAATACAACCAGGATATGTCCTTCCACGCACATCAGGTCCCATTGCCAAAGATATAATCTCTTGATAGACTTTGACTTCTCCTTATTATACAATTGCATAATCTACCATGATAAATTATTGCATTTAATCAGTAAAAAAAATTTAAACTTAAACACAACAACACGATTATGATCTTAAAAATCACTTATTTTTCTTTTTAACCATAGAGCAAAAATGTTCTCTGTGTTTTTCTTCTTTATTCACAACAACTTGATCCGACAACTCTTCCTTATGCTCTCTACAAATAAAAAATTTAATTATTAGAAGTAATTTAAAATTATAAAATATCAATATAGATAAATAAAAAAATTTATTGTAGAAAAGATTCTGCTTCTTCACAATTATTCAAAACATACCACCGAGCCATATAAAAATCCTTTTTTGGTATTGCATTATAGTCTCCTTCTTTAAATGGTCTAACATTCTCTAAAAATATGTCTAGAACATGTTCATCTTTGTTGCCAGATCCCTTAGCATTTCGATCTTCACAATTAAATCTAGTCTCGATGTCAATAAGATACATAGAGCAAAATGTCAAACATTCATCAATAATATAACCTTCTGCAATAGAACCTTCTGGTCGTGCCTTATTTTACACATAACTTTAAGCTTGCACAATAATCTCTATTTTATACATCCAGTGATATTGTACTGGTCCCTTATACATAGCCTCTCATGGTAAATGCACAACCAAATGTACCATAACATCAAAAAAAGCAGGTGGAAGATCATCTCAAGCTTACATAATATAATAATTATATCCTTTTCAAGTTGTTCTAAATCATCTCGTCTCAATGTCTTACAACATAATCGATGGAAGAAATTGCCTAACTTAATCAATGCTAAAGAGACATCTCTATTTATAAATCTATGAATAACAACAGGCAATAGTCGTTGTAACAAAACATGATATTCATAATTTTTTAATCTAGTTATCTTACCACTGTCCATACTTACACACCCTGAAATATTTGAAGCATGACCATTAGGAAATTTAATAGATTTTAGAAATGTCCAAAAATTTTTACTCTCTTTTTCTGATATATTATAACAAGCAGATGGCATCGTATAACTAGAACCATCATGTTGCAACCATAGTTCTTTTCTTATGTTCATATCCTAAAGATCGTATCTTGCTTTATCTATATCTTTTGTTTTCCCCTCAATATTTAATAATGTCCCTAGAATACTCTCACAAATGTTCTTTCTATGTGCATAAAATCTAAATTATGCCGCAACTTCAAGCTCTTCTAGTAGGATAACTCAAATAAAATACTTTTCCTCACCCAGTTCAACTCTTTAGGAAGACGTTTATTTTTCTTCTTATTTGAGTGCTTTCTTGGTTCATATGTACTGAGTAAATCCAATTGTTGTAAGACATCATCTCCTGAGAGTTCTTTTGGTTTCAATTTTGTTCATCTTCCCATCAAACTTCTTTCTTCTTCTCTATGTGTGATTAGGTTCAATATACCGACGGTGACCTATGTAACAAATTTTACTTCTTACCGTTTGTGAAGATGCATCATTATTGCAAGTAGGACATGCCATGTATCCTTTAGTTCTCCATCCAGATAAAGTACCTAATACATAATAAATAATATAGTTAACTATTAGTTTAATATCTAAACTATATAAAACACTAGAAAAATATATTGAAATATTGAACATACAAACTTACACTACAAATGTGGTAAAAACTTGTAAAAGACAACTGTCAATTTATGTCGTTGTAGTCAAATACTGGAACATTTTAAGTTTATATGAGGAATAATATAATTAACTTTAGATGATGTCATTGAAGTTAAGTACACAACCAGTATTTGTGAAAGTGCGAAGGAAAAAAGTGACATGGCACGCTTCATGCTTTAAGCGAAGCGACCGCATTATTGAAGTGAAGAATAATTATTTTAAAAGACCAAAATAAATCTTGAACAAAACTTTTTATTATATAGAAGCAAATATTTCAATTTGAAACTAAAAAAGTAGAAAACAAAACTACCTAATGTACTTTTTAATAAATAAGTCTCGAAAAGAAGTCGCTGAAGATGTTGCAGACTAAGGTTATTTGGTGCAACTTCTTTTAGAGACATTGAATTTTCTTGGTGCGACTTCTCCAACGATTTATACCATGTTCATCACCTGAAAGGCTTTGAAATATACATTAAATTTTGTGGTAGCTGTTGATGATTAATATTGTGCAAGAGAGTTATAATTAGGAATGACAATGGGGCAGGTGCGGTGCGGTTGTGGGCAAACTTGCATAAATCCGCAAAGATTTCAACCCGTCCCGCTTTGCCCGCATAGCATAATTTGATATTTTTAATCCGCCCACCCCGCCCTATATAAACCTGCCCTACATAAACCCGCACGACATAATTTGTAAATTTTTTTTTGATTTATATTGTAAAAAAGAAAAAAATCACCTATGTATAATTTCTACTAATATAATAATTTTATTGCTAAAGAATTTAAACTCACTCTCCATACTTTTAAATCTTATGGTATGTTTGGCATGAAGGAAAAAAATTTTCATGAAAAATATTTTTCAATAAAATATTTTCTAGGAAAATAAGTTTTTCTTACTTATTTTTGTATTGCAAGCAAAATATATTTACATATAGAATCTAAGATAAAACTATGAGGATGGGATAAAGTCAATCAAAAATCATATAATTGTATATTAAAAGTAATATTTTTACAAGAAATAAGTGATTGGGCACTTAATTTAAATGCTAACAATAATTTTACATTCAGGTGGATAATGAGAAAGTTATTTTTAAATATTTTTGAATTGATTATTCTAAATTTAGACTTAAAAGACTATTAATACATTCAAATTTTCTTCAAGCAAATAAAGTTTTAAGAAATATGTCTTAAGAATTAGCGGTCCATCTAAAAGAATTATAGTAAAATTTAATGCCTTTTTAATTTTTTATTTTTTTCGAACAAACATCAGAGTTCAAGAAAAAGGTTTTTTGACAACATAGCGTCGAGTATTCGTATTGTGCAATTACTATATATAAATACAGAACTCCATAAAAAATCTATTTTCATCATTCTAAATACTATAATTCTCTCTCTAAATCCCTTCCTTTTAGACTTTCTCTCTCCTGTTTTCTCATGCATGGACACTCATCATGGAATTGGAAAAATTAGGGCATACAATAATTCTTTAATAATGTATAATATATTATTAAAGAATGATAATCATAAAATATATTATTGAAATAAGAGCTCTATTGTGTCAACAACAAAAATTATGTTTGAAAAAGATTACTATTAAACCCGCGTAGACCTGCATAAATCCGCAAGCAACCTGCCTCGCATTAGTCTTTTAAAAAATTATTTCAACCCGTCCGCACTTGCATAACCTAAAACCCACTCCGCCCCACATAGCATTAAACCCTCCCCGCTCCGCCCCACACCCGCCTCGCCCCATTGCCATCCCTAGTTATAGTGAGACTTTCTTCATTGTGAATTAAGTTTTCGTTTTAGAAAAAATAAATATGAATTTGTTATTAACTTTGATCATTAGCTTAGAGTTTGTGAAACAATAGAGCAACATGAGAGTTCATTGGTTCATTCATAAAAAAAAGTATTTCATTTATTTTAGTCACATAGTATAGATTTTAAGGACACCAACTTATATACGTGACATAACTATTCAAAGAACACAAAATGAAAGTAAAGAAAAATAGAGGTAGAAATTACTCCAAATTAATAGATAATATATCAGAGGATTGTATAAATTAAGACTCAAAAAAAAAAAGAAGGAACAAAAAAAAAAATAAATGGCCTTATGGTGTTGGGACTTGGGAGGATTGAGAGCCCAATAAATCACATAAGCTCATAAATTTCAGTCAAAAGTTTCAATTTAAATTCTCCACTCCATGACCTTGAAAGTTCATCTTCTTTAATTCCTAACTGTTTCCTTTCACAATTCACAAAGTTTCAAATTGATTGGGTAGGTGGGGCCAATTGGTCAATTCACCTGACCATTCAAGGTATAAATTCACCTAAGCTTGGTTTCACTCACCTGGTCATTCATGAGATAATTAAGAGAACACACTAAGCATCACAAGGAACCTTACATTCTACAAATCGTTCTAACAACCAACATCTCAAGTTCGATTTATTAGTAGAGCTAATATACCATACTCTAGCATTTATTAGTGTCTAAAGTCCAATTAAGCATGTTGTAAATCCACGCACATATAAATCATTATATAAATACTATTCATAAACCATAATGTACCTCGATTGCAGGGTAAGAGAATACAGCTACTCCCAAGAGCTTTGTCTTTTTCTTAGCACCTCCGAACGTTCAAAGTATAAACACAAGAAATAAACAACAATCGATTATCTACACTTTACTCAGGGCCTAGAAATTCGATTCTATCCCATATCACGATTGAATTCAATATCCCAAAGATCAATTTATCATGTTCTATCCCCACATAGGTTATTCCCACCTTTTCCACGGGGTTTCTATTCCTTAAACACTTTCTAAGCAGTTAATAATGCTAAAGGTCTCAATTTTACCAATATTTAGGTCTCAAACTTCCCTACTATCAAAATACTTACCTTCACATTCCCGTAGGAAGTGTCCAATACACACTTTTACTCCTAGGAGTCAACATCTAATCATTCCCATAACCCTGACCCTAGTTTGCACAAACGTAGTGTTCTTAGCTAGGAATTCACCATTAGAGACTACCTTTTGATTCTAGGTTATTAGAGAATCGAATGAGTGAAAGAAAGAGCTAGAATTCTTATCTTGGTTAGGAGAAACTACTTTTCCCTTTGAAAATCACCCTTCTTCTATCAAGTTCATGCCTTAGAATAATGGGGTGAAAAACCCTAAAATTTTGACCTAAATGGTCATACGGCCTCCCGTTGTTTGATACAGTGGAGGCGACCAGAGCCTTCCCATGGAGGATCTGAAGGTTATTTACCCCTCTTCTCCCCATCCCCCCCCGCTATGGCAGACCTCCGACAGTCATGACAATCTCACTACAACAGCACTCCCACCACTGCAGTGGTCCCCGCTAATCAGTAGCTCGAAAAATCCTGCATATTTTTCATTCCCCAAAACATAAGTCTCTAATCAAACACCTCTGAACTTTCCACCATGAAATTATGCAAAACAGGGTGCTAAGGTATTAATTACCCTGTAACGATGGATGAGTCTTTACATCAACTACCAGTTAAAACACCATTAATCACCTAAAGGTCAAAAAGGGAACAAAAGAAAGAAAACTACCTGACTCGACAAAAAGTTAGGGGTATTTGTATCGCAAGTCTGCTTTAGTCCCCAAGTGGTCTCCTCCACAGGACGGTTCTTTCGCTGGACCTTTATAGTCGCCATCTCCTTCGATCTCAACTTGCAGACCTCTCTATCTAATAGCCACTGGCTCCTCTTCATAAGACAAATTCTCATCAAGCAACACTGAATCCCATTGGATAATGTAAGTACCATCCCATGATATTTATTCAACATGGAAACATGAAATACAAGATAACTCTAGAAGACCTTGGTGGCCAGGCTAGTTCATTGGACACATCTCCCACACATGGAAGAATCTCAAATGGCCTAATATATCTCGAGCTGAGCTTGTCTTATTTTTCAAACCGTATCACACTCTTCATTGGTGAAACCTAGAGCAAGGCCTTTTCTCCCTCCATGAACTCCATATCCCTAGCCTTCCGGTCAGCGTACTTCTTTTACCTATTTTAAGCTGCCAAAAGCCTTCGTTGAATTATCCTGACCTTCTTTAGGGAATATTTCAATAATTCAATATCCTATGGGCTCACTTCGAATGCGTCAAACCAGCCAATAGGGAATCTACACTTCCTTCCATACAAGGCCTCAAATGGTTCCATGCTGATGCTTGAGTGATAGTTATTGTTGTATGCAAATTCTACCAAAGGTAAGAACATGTCCCAATGGCCCCCGCAGTCTATCACACGATCCGGAGCATATCCTCTAACACCTGGATTGTCCTCTCCGACTGTCCATCCGTCTGTGGGTGAAACACTGTGCTCGAGTCCATTCCAGTACCAAATTTAGACTACAAGGTTCTCCAAAAGTTAGAAGTAAACTGCGTACCTCTATCTGAGATAATCAATACTAGCACCCCGTGCAGCCAAACCACTTCCTTGGCGTACAGTTTGGCCAACCTTTATGCATTATAAGTCACTTGAACTGGAAAGAAGCATGCATACTTAGTCAGTTTGTCGATAATGACCTAGATTGAGTCGAACTTTCTCAAGGTCTTTGGAAGACCAACTACGAAGTCCATTGCAATCCTCCACCACTTCTATTCTGGGATGGGCATCCTCTTGAGCACTCCCGTAGGCTTCTGATGTTCTTACTTCGCTTGTTAGCAATTAGGCATTGGACAATATGCTTTATGATATCGCTCTTCATCCTGCTCCACCAAAAGTATTGCCTCAAGTTATGATACATCTTGGTGGCTCTGGGATGTATAGATTACCTCGAATTATGAGCCTCTAATAGTATGGTCTTGATGATATCACCAACCTGGGGAACACATACACGCCACAACCCCTTATCCTCTAGACCTCTTCTTCATCTATTACCGCATATTTGGCCTCCCCTCGTAAGACCTGATTACGAATTTTACTCAGCGTTGCATCCTCAAACTGTCTGGATTTAACCTCAACTATAGACAAACTTGGGATTTGCGATCCCAGGTAAGATCGATTCAGGATCATGGGATCCTAACAACAATGATCTAGCCTCTATACTAGCCAATACTCCACCCACTCCGACAGTGTAAGACTCACAAGGTTGTTGGCCAATGTCTAAAATTCCCTAGCCATCAGACACTAGGTAGCTTCTAAGCAATCCAAACTACCCATACTTATAGCCTTCCCGCTCAAAGAATCTACCACCACATTAGCTTTTCCCGAATGGTACAGGATCGTGACATCATAGTCCTTGAGAAGTTCCATCCACTTTCATTGTCTTAAGTTAAGATCCTTTTGGGTGAATACATGTTGTAGGATACAATGGTTAGTTAACACCTCACAACGGGCCCCATACATGTAACGCCTCTAGATTTTCAAAGAAAATACCACCGCTACCAACTCCAAATCATGTGTAGTGTAGTTCTTCTTGTGCAATTTTAGCTTCCTAGAAGCATATGCAATGACTTATTTTTCCTGCATTAGCACAACACCCATAGAAAATCGTAAGACACCACAATAAACTATAAAGTTTTTACCTTCCACCAGTAGTGCTACGATAGGGCTGCGGTGAACAAGGTCTTAACCTTTTAGAAGCTCCATTCACACCTATCTAACCATGGAATTGCACACCTTTCTGAGTGAACCATATCAAATGAGAGGCAATCGCTGCAAAATCCTTCACAAACCAATAGTAGTAACGACTAACCTCATAAAATACGAACCTCTGTCACCATCGTGGAACTAGCCCAATTTCGAAATGCTTACACCTTCTATGGATCCATCATGGTTCCTTCCTTGGAGAATACGTGTACCAAAAAAGACACTGATTTCATCCAAAATTCACATTTGGTAAACTTAGCATACAACTATTTCTCCTTTAGCAGCTAACATAATTCTTAGATGGTCCTCGTGTTCCTATTTAGTCTTTGAATACACTAAAGTATCATCAATCAAAATGATCACATAGGATTTCAAATAAGATTTGAAAATACTATTCATAAAGCTTATGAAGGTAGTTGGAGCATTAGTGAGCCCCAATGCCATGACCAAGAACTCATAATGCCCATTCCTGGTTCAAAAGGTTGTTTATAGAATAGCCTCAGAATAAATAAACAAAGGGAGGGGATTCTTCCTTCAATAAAGGTAATTCTTATTTTTCATGAATTTTCAGCTGAGGGTATTTCAGCCTCAAAGCAATCTTTGAGAACATAACTGTACTATAAAGCTGATCATATAGGTCATTTATTCAGGGAAAGGGATATTTGTTCTGAATAGTAACCTTATTCAGTTGGCGATAATCAATACACATCCACATGCTACCATCTTTCTTCTTCACAAATAACACCGGGGCACCCCACAGAGAGATATTCCTACTAAGTAATTCCAACATCGGGGCACCCCACCGGGACAAATTAATTCCTTACTAAGTAATTCCTACAATTGTTCTTTTATCTCTCTCAACTCAGATGGTGCCATTCTAAATGGTGGTATGAAAATAGGTGGGTCCCTGATCTAAGACTATGCAGAAATTAATATTGCAATCTAGTGGCATACCAAGCAAATCCATAGGAAACACCTCTAGAAACTCTCCATCTACCAGAACAGACTCTATGGAAGGACCTTCTATACTAGTATCTCGAATATGGGATAGGTAAACCAAACACCCTCCCTTTATCAGTTTTTGGGCTCGAATATATGAGATAAGTTTCTTAGGAGCAGGGCTATAATTGCCCTTCTTATCACGACTAGAGTTTATACCCTAGCCGTAACATGGGACCTAGAACCACGAATGACCCCAAGTCAACCCATGGCATAATCATATCATGATACTAACAAGATAACAGCTAACAGAACCATAACTGCGCGGAAGCTAGATGAAAGGGTCTAATCAACCATAAGACATAGTCTAATATAAACATTGAATCAAAAGTTGAATTTGTCTATACATGTATGAAATCCTCTACTAAACTGATGAGTTGCTGGGACAAGTCCCCAACTAACTCCTAAAGTCTAAAACTAAAGTTAAATCTGAAATAGGAAAATCATAACTCTTATCCTTGGTAGATGAAGACTCACCACAATCAGCCGAGATAGGAATAAAACGTGTATAACCACGAGCCTGAGTCTGGAAATCTGGATCTATATCATGAAATGATATAGCACATAAAGTATGTGGTCAATACTTAGAATGTACCGAGTATATGAGAAACGTAAAAGAATTGAAACATGCAAAATATACAGAGGGAAAGTAACTGAATACATAACTGAATGCATAAATGAAATTGAAGTACAATGACCCTATCTGAAATGTGTAGTTACTAATAAGATACGCTTATATGAAAACATTTAATAATATACAAGTAAAGCGGATGCATAAGGGTCATGTACATGCACTGAGTACTGATACTATAACTGATATCATACACCATACTGACTAACTACTGACAACTGAGACTGAACTCCACCGTGACTAAGATAAACTGAAGTCTGAGGATATACCGAGTTGAATTGGAACTAAAATCATAAACTAAGGGAACCCTTCTCTACTATTGAGAATCCTGAGTAAGCGAGGGGAAACACTCTTTACTATTGTGGATCTGACTGGACTGAGGGAACACTCTCTACTATGGAGGGTCCCTGACTGGGCTGAGGGAACACTCTCTACTATGGAGGATCCCTAAATGAGCTGAGGAGACACTCTCTACTATTGAGGTTTCCTGACTGAGCTGCGGGAAACACTCTCTACTATTGAGGTTCCCTGACTGAGCTAAGGGAGACACTCTCTACTATTGAGGTTTCCTGACTGAGCTGAGGGAGACACTCTCTACTATTGAGGTTTCCTGACTGAGTTGAGGGAGACACTCTCTACTATTGAGGTTCCCCAACTGAGCTGAGGGAGACACTCTCTACTATTGAGTTTCCCTGACTAAATTGAGGGAGACACTCTCTACTATTGAGGTTCCCTGACTCAGTTGAGGGAGACACTCTCTACTATTGAGGTTCCCTGACTGAGCTGAGGGAGATACTCTCTACTATGGAGGATCCTTGACTGGACTGAGGGAACACTCTCAACTATGAAGGATCCTTGACTAAGATGAGGGAGCACTCTCTATATGGAGGCTCCCTGACTGAGCTGAAGGAGACACTCTCTACTATTGAGGTTCCCTGATTGAGCTGAGGAAGACACTCTCTACTATTGAGGTTTCCTGACTGAGCTGAAGGAGACACTCTCTATTATTGAGGTTTCCTAACTAAGCTGAGGGAGACACTCTCTACTATTGAGGTTCCCTTACTGAGCTGAAGGAGACACTCTCTACTATTGAGGTTCCCTCACTGAGCTGAGGGAGACACTCTATACTAGTGATGTTCCTTGACTGAGATGAGGGAGACACTCTCTACTATTGAGGTTCCCTGACTGGACTGAGGGAACACTCTCTACTATGGAGGATCCCTGACTAAGCTGAGGGAACACTCCCTACTATTGATGTTCCCTGACTGAGCTGAGGGAGACACTCTCTGCTATTGAGGTTCCCTGATTGAGCTGAGGGAGACACTCTCTACTATTGAGGTTCCCTGACTGAGTTGAAGGAGACACTCTCTACTATTGAGGTTCCCTGACTAAGCTGAGGGAGACACTCTCTACTATGGAGGATCCCTGACTAGCGTAACACGTAGTTTTGAGGCCTGGGTATACTAGGACCCTGGCCTAATAGGTGCTGGGTGCCACTCTCAACTGATCTTAAAGAGAACATGCAACTGATGGCTCTGAAGCTGATGTCCTAAGACTAGTCAGAACCACTTTAACTATCAAGGGTCCCGAGATTAACCACAATTGTACTAACATGGGAGACACAAGGCTGACATTATTTTTCTATTCTAGGCTACTTCAGCTAATCAGAGACTTGAGTGTTCAACTATTCATAACATACAAAAATCATTAGATTCTGATCAGGGCTACTTTCTACTATCAAGAGGCCGAAAGTTTGAAGATTCATGATCATGCTTTATCATCAAAATTCATAACATTATAGACCCAAAATTGTAGTATAAATCATTTATTCTAGATTCATGAAAATTCATAGGTTAACAACATACTTTAGACATATATATATCGAGTTCATTACAAAATCATATAAATATTTCATAAGGGCCATATCTCGAAAATAGTGCTAAATCATGGTGAAATTCTTGAAGATCATGCTACTTCATATCATATACATAAATCATGAATTTGGGGCCATTTTATCAACATGCATAGTTACTTATCATGAGAGTCTTGAAACCCATAGGACACATGTGAGAATTCATGCATACATTGAAACCCTAAGGAACGCTTTTCTAAAAATCAAGGAAATTAGGGTTTTAACATACAATTGGGGAAAAAGGATGAAAGGAGATCCTTTTTGAAATCCCACTTCTGGATTGAAGAAATCCCTTACTAGAACTTAGATCTTGAAGCCCTTGAAGAAAACCCTAGTGTTTTAAAGCTTTGAGAGAAAAGGGAAGAAGAGTTTGGGACTGTTCTTGGATAGAATGACGGATTAGGCTAGATACCCCCTTGAAATCATCCCATATAATACCCCAAAATGGTGTAGTTTAGAAGTTAGAAGAATAAGACTTTACAAAAACACCCTTGGAAAAATGCAAGGAAATTCGTGCTGCCAGTCCCCACGAAGCCCTCCACGAGTCGTGGGGTTGGCAACGACTTATGGTGTCAAGTCATGGAGTGTACTAGAAACTTCTCAAAAATATTCCTCAAAGTACCGACGACCAACATAATGAATCGTGCTATGACCTAGTGGTTCATTGTATCCGTCCGTTGCCACTGAAACATTTCTTCTGAACTTCCACTTGATGATTCTCGGGATGACTCGTTATTGGACCCAATGAGTCGTCATGTCTCTCATCCCTTGGAGACTTGACTTTTAGGCTGGTGCTCGTAATAGGGAACCCCACAACTCGTTACCTCACCCCATGAGTCATGACGTGGTTCGTTACCCCTGGACTCTAGATTGAATACTCAATGCCTTCATGCTACGAGTCTGACCATGACTCATTCTGTGGCAAAATTTCCGCTTTCCAACTGATTTCTTTCTTTAAGTCTGGGATCTAATCTTAAGAACTTTTGGGGTGTTACGATATCTCCCCCTTGGGAACATTTGTCCTCGAATGTAGACTGAACATACTGAGAAATTGGGGAAGGGATCTAAAATCTCAACTACAGAACATCCGAAGTTGAAGACTGACGGGGTAATTGAGCTAAAACCTTGGGAAAGAGCTGCAATCCTGATGCCTGACTACTTAGAGCTGAATGCTAGTGGAATTTCTGACTTTGAGCTAAACTACCTATTTGAACTGAATATCAGAATCTCACATGTATGCTAAGACCTGCGAGGGACTAGAAGACATGAAACTGACATGGAACTAGATAGAGTACTGGGGAGGATTCTTTTCCTCAAACTGGAATTGAGTTAGTACAAATTGAGTCATCACTCTCGAACTGCTTTCTGATACTGAACTAGCAATCATGGAATCTGGTCTGACTGAAAATAAGGGACTCATAAGCCCGAATCATTCATGACATCTAAAACTGAGCACCTACATGAGGTAACCAGATTTGCTGAGCTACTAAAGCAACTTCTAAAGACTGGGTTTGAGCTGAGCATATTGGAGGACATGAGTTAACACACATAGCTAGTTTATGACATGAAGCTGAAACTTATAGATTTGCAGAGTAAGACTGGGACCGCTGTCTGAAGTGGTTATCTAGAAATTCTGTAAGTCTGCATATAAGAATGGTCAGAGCGTAACTTCAACTGAGCATGAGGGAAAATCATATGAACCTAAAGGGATTGGCATCTCATAGATATTAGTGTTGGGACTCCCCCACTAGCACACTCAATATTCGACTTATCTCATCGACTTATCATCTCCCCCTTAGCTTAAAGACATCATTCTAAGGCTTCTAGACTTTATTAAGGTTGGGCTAAACCACTAACTCTTAACTCCTCCTTCACCTCTAAGATTCACTTGTAGTTTCATACTCGTAGCTAATTCACACCATGCACCGACAATCATACATCAAAGGAATTTCTTATCCTATACTAGGGTTTGGGGCTAACAATATGCAAAGAGTAGTAGGAATAGCTCATAACATACCTGTGACTACTTTTGGTGATTTGCCCTTATCCTGGTATGCTGATAAGGTGTAAGAGCGGTTTTGACGCTTTCCACCACCTGTACTAGATGATGCGCCCTGTTGAAATGGGTGGGCTGTCAGAGCTACGAAAGAGGTGGCTGGGGCCCTACTCTCGCCCTGCTTGGTTGCTGGGTAATCCCTGAGCTTATGAATCGACTTGCCGCACCTAAAGCAAGTGTCCTAGACAATCATGCTCTCCCCCAAATGGTTCTCCCCATAACTCTTACAAGCTGGATATGAAATCTCCCTCAACCTGGGTCTATACAGGACACTGGTTATTGAAGGCGCTGGGGCTGATAACCTCTGCTAGGAGCGTGAGCAGTGTTCACCACTTGAACTCTGATGGGAGAACTCAGAATCTCCTATCCTGGCTCTCTTGGCCTCACTCTTATTTTCTTTCACCTGTTCCACTTCTATTTGTTGGGCATATATCACCAAACGTGAAAGGTCTATGTCCTTGTGCAACATGGCAGTCCTGCACTCTTTGACCAAGGAGTCTACCGCTCTGTTCACGAACCTGTTTACACGAGCCCTCCAGTCGGCTACCATCTTCGATGCATACTTGGACAATCGGGTAAACTCCAAAGCATACTCCGGGATAGTCATGCTGTTTTGCCTCGAGTTGATGAACTTCGCCGCCTTTGCCTCCCTCAACTCTCTAGGTAAAAACCTGTCCAAGAAGGCAGTCATAAACTCATCCCAACCTACAGGGACTGCTCCAACTCCGCAACTATCCTTCCACTGACGGAACCATATATGAGCGACCCTCTTCAACTAGTAGTAGGCTAAGTCTGCGCTCTCCGTTCCTGTCACTCCAATAATTTCGGTGATCTTTTGGATCTTCTCTAAGAACTCATACGGGTCTTTGTCCACCTTTGGCCCCAATAATTCGGGTGAGTTCATCCTGAGGAAGTCTCTTACTCTAGCCGCCATTATGTTCCCATTCTAGGGAACATGAGCCACCATCTGTTGATTAATCTGAGCGGTCATGGCCCGCGCCAACATGTGAAAGGCTTCCCTGAACTCGATATGAGTAACATGTTCATTCATAGGATTCGCTGGGGATGGTGGGGCTTGCTGGTGCCCATTACTGTTTCTCCTTCCATTTGCTCGTCTGGGAGGCAATATCTACGAGCGCGTAAATTACGAGTTAGGAGAGGAACTATTAGAGTCTCAAACTCTACGCAGGATAAGAATCATGAAGAAAGGGGATCTTTCCTAAAATGTCTCGTAGCATCTTCGTCATAGTGTGGCGCGCTTCACACCTATGAACAAGACTCTACTTAATGCGGCTTTCAGACACTCTAGGACACTCTAAACCTTTACTCTAATACCAAGTTTGTCACTAACCAAGTTTACACCCTAGCCATAACACGGACCTAGAACCACGAATGGCCCCAAGTCGACCTATGGCATAATCATAGCATGATACTAACAAGATAACAGCTAACAGAACCATAACTACGTGGAAGCAAACTGAAAGAGTCTAATCAACCATAAGACATAGTCTAATATAAACACTGAATCAAAAGTTGAATCTATCTATACATTTCTGAAAGCCTCTACTGAACTGATGAGCTGCTGGGAAAAGTCCCCAACTAACTCTTAAAGTCTGAAACTGAAAATAAATATGAAATAGGAAAATTATAACTCTTGTCCTTGGTAGATGAGGACTCACCAGAGTTAGCTGAGATGGGAATAGAACATGGCTAACCGCAAGCATGAGTCTGGAAATCTGGATCTATATCATGAAATGAATTAGCACATAAAGTATGTGGTCAGTACTTGGAATGTACTGAGTATATTGAAAACGTAAAAGAATTGAAACATGCAAAATATACTAAAGGAAACTAACTGAATACATAACTGAATGCATAATTGAAACTGAAGTACAATGACCCTATCTAAAATGTATAGTTACAGACAAAATACGCTTATACGAAAACATTTATTAATATACAAGTAAAGCGTATACATAAGGGTCATGTACATGCACTGAGTACTGATACTATAACTGATATCATACACCGTACTGACTAACTACTAACAACTGAGACTAAACTCCACCATGACTGAGCTGAATTGAAGTCTAAGGCTATACTGAGCTGAACTGGAACTATAATCATAAACTAAGGGAACTTTTCTGTACTATTGATAATCCTTGAGTGAGCTAAGGGGAAACACTCTCTACTTTTGAGGATCCCTGACTGGACTGAGGGAACACTCTCTACTATGGAGGATAGTGACTGAGCTGAGGGAACACTCTCTACTACTGAGGTTCCCTGACTGAGCTGAGGGAGACACTCTCTACTATTGAGGTTCCCTAACTGAGCTGAGGGAGACACTCTATACTAGATAAGTTCCCTGACTGAGCTGAGGGAGACACTCTCTACTATTGAGGTCCCTGATTGAGCTGAGGGAAACACTCTCAACTATTGAGGTTTTCTAACTGAGCTGAGGGAGACACTCTCTACTATTGAGGTTCCTTGAATGAGCTGAGGGAGACATTCTCTATTATTAAGGTTCGCCGACTGAGCTGAGGGAAACACTCTCTACTATGGAAGATCCCAGACTAGACTAAGGGAACACTCTCTGCTATGGAGGATCCCTAACTGAGTTGAGGGGACACTCTCTACTATTGAGGTTCCCTGACTGAACTGAGAGAGACACTCTCTTCTATTGAGGTTCCCTGGCTGAGCTGAGGGAGACACTCTCTACTATTGAGGTTCCCTAATTGAGCTGAGGGACACTTTGTACATTGAGATTCCCTAACTGAGCTGAGGGAGACACTCTCTACTATGGAGGATCCCTAACTAGCGTAACATATGGTTCTGAGGCCTGGCTTGATAGGTACAGGGACCCTGGCTTGATAGGTACTGGGTTCCACTCTAAACTAAACTTAAAGAACACATGCAACTGATGGTTCTGAAGCTGATGTCCTAAGACTAGTCGGAACCACTTTAACTATCAAGGGTCCCGAGAGTCTAAAGGACCACAATTGTACTAACATGGAAGACACAAGGCTGACATCATTTGTCTAGTATAGGCTAGTTCACATAATTAAAGACCTAAGTGTTCAACTATTCATAACATACTGAAATCATTAGAGTCTGATTAGGGCTACTTTCTACTATCAAGAGGCCCGAAAGTCTGAAGATTCATGATCATGCTTTATCATTGAAATTTATAAAATCATAGACACAAAATGGTAGTATAAATCATGTATTCTAGATTCATGAAAATTCATATGTTCACAGCATACTTTAGACATATATATCAAGTTCATTACAAAATCATGTAAATATTTCATAAGGGCCATATCTTGAAAATAATGCTTATTCATGGTGCAATTCTAGAAGATCATGCTACTATCATATGATATACATAAATCATGAATTTGGGGCCATTTCATCAACATGCATAGTTACTTATCATGAGAGTCTTGAAAACCCATAGGAGAAATGTGAGAATTCATGCATAGATTGAAACCCTAAGGCATGATTTTGTAGAAGTCAAGGAAATTAAGGTTTTAACATAAAATTGGGACACAAGGATGAAAGGAGATCCTTGTTGAAATCCCACATACCTGGCTTGAAGAAATCCCCCACTAGAACTTGGATCTTGAAGCCCTTGAAGAAAACCTTAGGTGTTCTAGAGCCTTGAAAGAGAAGAGGAAGAAGAGTTTGGAAGTGTTCTTAGATGGAATGACGTATTAGTCTAGATACCCCCTTGAAATCATCCCATATGATACCCCAATACGGTGTAGTTTAAGAGTTAGAAGCATAGGATTTTATGAAAATACCCTTGGAAAAATGCAGGAAAATTCGTGCTGCCAGTCCCCATGAGGCACTCCACGATTTGTGGGGTTGACAACGACTCATGGTGCCAAGTCATGGAGTATACTGGAAACTTCTCAAAAATATTCCTCAAACTTTCAATGACCAACATAGAGAATCTTGGTATGACCTAACGGTTCATCGTATCCATCCATTGCTAGTAAAAAGTTTCTTCTGAACTTCCACTCGGCGATTCTCGGGATGACTTGTTACTGGACCTAATGAGTCGTCATGTCTCTTGTCCCTTGGAGACTTGACTTTTAGGTTGCTGCTCATTATGGAGAATCCCACGATTCGTTATCTCACCTTACGAGTTGTGATGTGGTTCGTTACCCCTGGGCTCTCGAATTAATACTCAATGCCTTCATGCCACGAGTCTGACCATGACTCGTTCTGTGGCAAATTTTTCGCTTTCAAACTAATTTATTTCTTTAAGTCTGGGATATGATCTTATGAACTTTTAGGGTGTTACACTTCCACTCCAATCTAAATACCTATGGCATAGCTATGGTGTCTGTCTTAGCATGCTAATCCAAAATAGCATGGTAGGGAGACAACCAGGTCATCCCAAGGATAACATCAAAATCTATTTTGTCTAAGATGACCAAATCTACCTGAGTCTCATAACCCATGAATCCTATCAAACAGGCACGATAAACTCTATCCATAACCACAGAATCCCCAACAAGAGTAGAGACATGAATCGGGGTATCAAGAATATCACAAATAAGATTCAATCCCATAGAAAAGTAAGCAAAAACATATGAAAAAGTAGAACTAGGATCAAATAAAGCAGTAGCCATTTAGTCATATATAAGAACGGTACCTGTAATATCTGCATCTGAAGCCTCTGCCCCAGTTCGATCGGGGAATGTATAGAAATGAGTTTCGACCACCTGTTTGTGACCCACTCCTACTGGGCTGTGTACCACCTCTACTCAACTGAGTACCACCCCTTCCTATCTAAGCATCCCCTCTGCCAGGATGGGCTCCATCTCTACCAGTTGAGTGGCAGCCCCACCCAAGCTGAGGGCGATCCTTGCTGAAGGTACTCCCTCTCCTACCTATTGTAGTTGGGACTCGAGGAGTGAATGTGGGATAATCTGTCCACCTTGCCCGAACCTAGGACACCATATCTGAATGTGTCCATACTCACCATAGTCGTGATAAACCTTATCAATCACGAGCCTCTGAGATGGAATTGAAGAAATAACACGAGTATTGAAATATGATCAAACCATCTATATGCCCTCCATGGCATCTAAAATGTGTTGATTGGCACCTGGTGGACCCCCAACTGATACCTGCATCGCGATTGAATAGGGTGCCCAGAGTACCCTTGAGGAACCGAAGCCTTGGAGAAAGAACTACTAAAACTACCTCTCTTCCGAGCTTTCTTCTCGGTGTTCTTTAGATAACCATCCTACTTAACCCCATTAACATACTCCACCTCATGGAAGGTCTTACCTAACGAGACCATCTATAGAGCTAACAACTAAAGCCCAACATTCAGGTCCCTCACGAACAGCCTGATCCTCTCCTCCTCCATGGGTAGTAACAGTAAGGCATACCTGGACAATGAGTGAAAATGAGTATCATAAGCTGTAATTAAGGAGGTCCCCAACTCAATGCTAGTTAACTCATCATGCTTGTGGTCCCACAAGGTGCGAGGCACATGCTTCTCCAGGAAGGTGGAGTAGAATTGAGTCCATGTCAATGGTGGTGCCCCCCTTCCCCGACCTGCACTCAACAAAGGCCCTCTACTAGAGCTTAAAATCTCCTATAATTTGGAGAGTACTGAATTTCACCCCATACTTCTCCACTACTCTCATTTTAAAGAGCCTCTCATAGTAATCGATAATGAACTCATACGCATCCTCAGTCTCAGTGCCATAGAAGGTGGGACGCTTCATCTTCTTAAACCTCCAGAACAAATCATGCTCCTCTCCAGTCATCACCAGTCCAGTTACCAGCCTCGGGAACACGCCTGTCTCAAAATTATCGTCCATGCGGGGAGCTACAGCTGTTGCATGTTGTACCCCAAAGTGCTAACCTACTTGAGCTGCTGGGGCTACTCCATTACCCACTAGACCGCTCAGAAGATTCAACACCTAAGCTAGTACATTAGAGGAATTCGAAGCGGCTGTAACACCTCTTTGTATTGATACTTCTACCTCTGCTACTACCCCTTCCTGAACCACTAAGGCACTAGGGATTCAAAACTCTCCCAAGTAGGAACAACAGCCTGGGCCCTACCTCTGGCAGCGGAAGGTGTCCCCACCTGTGGCCTCGGCCTCGTCCTCTATCCTGTCCTCTATCATGAGCCACGACCGCCACAACTAGCTCTGGTGCCTTCTCTAGGACTCCTCTTGCACGTGTATTCACCATCTGTGAGATAAAAAAAGGAGAATGATAAATACCAATTTGGATTGCCATACGCCAATTGGAATCAAGTAATAACATGAAAGAAAGAAAGATAGGAGTTCTTCTAAAGTCCTATAGCCTCCCGAAGATAAGTTGTGGAGGTCTCCGCACTGATCTGCAAGACTCTACTAGAATCATCCTTATGCAATGAGATCAATGAACCTAGGCTATGGTACCATTTTTGTCACAATCCAAGTGGCCATGATTGGCACCTACACTAATTCCCTTGAAAAGTTAATGGCACTTCACATGGTTGAGGTGTTGCGAGTTCAAAAAGTAGTCATTGTTGGGGAGGTGCTGGCCAAATTGTTTTTTCCATTCTTGATTTGGAGTCACTTTTCTATTTTTTTGCTTCTTCTTTTTTTTTTCACTTGATAAAATGGAGACAATAACTGGCAGTACATTAGTTAAAGTGCAGCTTTTAGTCTTTCTTTTTGGATTTTGCATTAGATTTGATGATCACTCCCAAATTATACCTCGCGATTGAAGTATAAAGTGGTCACTATCAAATATAGTAACCCAACAAAGGTTGTGGTCGATCCCACAGGGAATAGGCAGAAACGATATGTTAACGAGAAAAATAAGCTAACTTGTAATCAATATCTCGGAAGGAGGGTTTGCAAATAAAAGAAAATAGTTCTAAGAATAATTGAGTTTGTATCAAATTGATAGAGCTAAGCTAGTACTGTGTTCCCCATGATTTCATACTTGTAGGCTTTTACTAGTGATCTATCCTGGTGAATTTTGTGTAAGACTTACGTTATTACATCTAACGTTTCTCGACTTAAGAACTACACTTATCTCCTCTCGATCTCAAAGTGCATGCGTTACGTGCGCTGATAGACAGTAGATGCTTTTCACCCGTCTTCTCTTGGTCTCAAGTCAAGGCACTTGAGCAAACGCCCGACTATGCTAAATTTATAAATGACTTGGTGACCCGAACAAGGACTGTGAGCTTTTAGCCAGCTGACAATCTGCACCACTATAGTGCAATAGCATCACAGATCCTTGTGTAGAAGAAGAAGGATCTAGGAGTGTTCACCTTTCCATGTACTATCGGAGCTTTCAATTTTGCAAAGGCTCTGGGAGCTAGCATAAACATGATGCCGCTAGCAGTATTTAAGTAGTTTCAGAATTGGAAGCCCCCACACCAACGTCATGTGGCTATTTATGGTGAATCGCACAGTGAAAAAGCTTGTGGGTGTCCCGTATGATGTGTTAGTGAAGATGGAAGCATTTATATTTCCCACAAACTTTGTTATCTTGGACTGGAGGTGGATTTTAAGGTCTCCATCATTTTAGGGTGACTATTCCTTGCCACCGCATGAGTACTTATTGATATGGAGACTGGATAGCTGAAATTTCAAATAAATAATGAAAAGGTGGCATTTTATGTGGGACGATCAACTAAGCAACCAGATAACATGAGAATGATCTTAGTGATTAGTTCTATTGACGAAGAGAGTTCACTAGTGCCCTTGAGGAGCGTCTTGGTGGCACTACCAGTTGTAATTATGAACTTCGAGGGGGATGATATTGAGGGATATGAGAAGATGGCCAATGCACTTGTTGGAATGGGGTCCTACAATTTTAAGCCAAAGAAGTTGTACCTTAATTTGACAAATCGTGCAACTCCTCCAGTAAAGATTTCTATTGAGGAGCCTCCAGTCTTAGAACTCAGTGCTCTTTCTTCACATATTAGATATGCATTTTTGGGACACAAAAATAACTTGTATGTTATTATTGCCATATATATTGTTAAGTGGCAGGTGGAGGCACTTGTATCAGTTTTGAGGTGATTCAAAAAGGCAATTGGTTGAACCATTACTGACATCATTGGGATTCCACCAGATATATGCACACATAAGATTCAGCTTGAATCGGATTGCATCTCTAGTATAGATCACCAGCAGAGACTAAATTCATCCATGTAAGAGGTGGCGAAGAAATAAATTATTAAGTGGTTAGACGTAGGTGTTCTCTACCCGATTATTGAAAGTACATCTTGCTTGCCGTAAACTATGTATCAAAGTGGGTGAAGGTTGTTGCGCTCCCCAACAATGAAGGTAAGAGTGTCATAGCATTTATGAGGAAGAATGTTTTTGCAAGATTCGGTACTCCCAAATCCATTATTAGTGATGGAGGCTCCCACCAATCATCTATTGAAGGCTCTACTCAAAAAATATGGTATGAAACATAAAGTGGCAACACCTTACCATCGTCAATCGAGTGGGCAAGTAGAGGTCTCCAACCGAGAGATCAAGACCATCCTTGTAAAACTGGTGAATACAAATCGAACGGACTAGTCTAGGAAGTTAGATGATGCATTATGGGCATACCAGACATCATTTGAATCTCTCATTGGTACTTCTTCATATCATCTTATGTTTGGAAAATCTTGCCATTTGCCTGTGGAGTTTGAGCACAAGGAATTATGGGAACTCAAGAGGTTGAATATGGAATGCAGTGATGCCGCTAAGTTAAGGCTAGAGTAGCTGAATGAGTTGGATGAATTCCGACTTAAAGCATATGAAAGTGTAGCAATCTACAAAAAGGTATAAAGCTGTACCATGACTGGAAGATCGGAAAGAGGGAATTCAATGCTAGTGACTTGGTTCTGTTGTTTAATTCTAGACTCCACTTGCTTTCAAGAAAGTTGAAGTCTAGATGGATGGGACCATATAGGGTGGTGAAAGTATTACCTTATGGAGCAATATAAATTGAGAATCCAGAAGGCAAGTGGTTTAAAGTGAATTGCCAAAGGGTGAAGCAGTACCCTGGAACCATTGAAGAGGTAAAGGTAATTGAGTTGGTGTATCTTGAAAAAGTATGGGTAGTCAAGATACCTGCATCGTGCTGCAGTGTTAAATTAGATGCTACATGGATGGCAACCCATGGGGTATTTTGGTGATGTTTTGAGTAGCCAAAATACTTGCGTCGTGCTGTGATATTATATCAGGCACTTCTTGAGGCAATCCAAGTGTTTGTTTTATAGTTTTCCTTTTTGTCTTTATAGAACTCACGTGTGTTGAAGTGTACAGGTGTGATAGGGGAAAAAATCTGGAAACAAAGTTGCAAGCAAGGACTATGAGTTGTGGCACGAATCATGGTATGATATGAAGGATTGTAGTCCCAGCTGTACTGACGAACTGCCGCTAATAATTTATAGAAGTTCACATCATGGTTGGATACCACGAACTGTACCTTTATGGCACGAGTCATGGTAATCATCTTGATGAACTCCTAAGAGCAAAGTTTCAAGAGTTTCAACCTACGATCTATGGTACGAGTCATGGTATCATACCACAATCTGTACTGATGGTCCGTAGGTTCCTAGGTAAGTAAGAAATTTTCTTGGCACAATTTGAGGTCACCAGTCATAGGTTCCTACCATGACTTGTGGGATGAGTCATGGTCAGGTATCAAATCACAATGACCTGCATGACCCGACTCAACCTTGTTATCTTAAAATCGCCGTAATGTATTTAAACACAAATCCTACACTACACCATCACACAAACCCACTCTAATACACTATACTCCCTCCACAACTCATTCCTAATATCATCCATCATGATATCACAAGTTAATTCAAGCATAATTTGGATTTTCGATCGAAACACTAAGCAATAAGGTAACTGTGCGTAGACTTTCAAGTAAGTTGAAAATTTTCATTGCCTCTTCTTGGTACTTTTCGCCAATTGTTCGTTGTGATACTCTAATAATTAATTATAATTATGGAGGAATATGATTAGGAGAACATCTCAGTTGATATAAATGGAAAAGTGGATTGAAAATTTTCTTTAGCTTTAAAATCTTTTGAAAAGGGTGTTAATGGAGAGAAGTGGAGTGTTAAATTGGAGTGGGTAGTTGAGTTCTTGTTGTACACGAATTAATGGGGTGGTGAAGTCTGAGTGATCCCCCAAAAACTTGTTTAACATTTTCTTTCGGCACACTGTGGGTGAGGACAAGCTTCACGAACCATCCTAAGACTCATGGTATCTCATCACAACCCGTTGGGTCTGTCCAAAAAGCTCCAAGGATGGGATGATGATATGAGGCTTTAGTATGACTCGTCGTATCTCACCACGAATCTTAATAAGAAATTTTATTAAACAAATAGAAAAGGGCATCTGTAGAACAGTAGCCATGATCCATGTCACAACCTGTGGTATCTCATCACGAGTTGTTATATGGAGTCATATTGAAACACTTGAACATGGGAACATGCAAGATTTGATCTCATGACCCTTAGTACGAATCATACCACCATGGTACAAGTCGTACTAAGAAGTCATCATTTGACACTATATTTTAATTTTTGCATATACACTTGTGAGTTACCTTCTTTAAATCTTTTCTCCACAGGTACCATGCCTTGAAAGGAGCAACATAGTAAGAAGCAACAGGAAACGAGGGCCTAGAAGGAGATTGCTTCCAAGAGGGCATTGAAGGACTAACCAACAACATTTGAAACTAAGTCTAACGTAGCTAGTGGTTCAGCGGAAAGCTATAACATTTCCACCAATGAGAATAAAGAGCCTCAAACCCTTAGAGCTCATGCCAAATCAAAAGCCATAGTACCCTCGGCGACTCCATTACTAGCTCCCTAGTCTGGGGAGGGAGAAAGTGCACATTGCAGTGAGTTGGGAGATGAATCAAAGAGGGATGAGGACTCTGGTGATGAAAGGTCCGCAGAGGGGTCAGAATAATCTAGTGATGAGGTTTCTCCCCATTTAGCTAGACAAAAAATTAGATAGGTTATACTGGGTTCAAATGAAATATATGAACAAGGTTTTGCTGTTATAGCAATGGGTAAGCCCAAAATTTTTATTGGGGCACTAAATGATATCTCGTCCTTGAAGAGATTGTTTGAGCTGTATGAGTTTGAGTGGATGGCAAAACCCTAGAGAAATATAGTTTCATACCTTGAAAAGTCCCTTAGATCAAACCCGAGACTTTTAATAGAAAACAGTAGAAAAATGGCACCAGGGTCATATGACGAGACACAAAATGACTTGTCCTTCCAACCAACAGGTTGTTGATTGTGGCTTTGGATTACTTCCAGTGAACTATCAAAAGTTGGCCTAGAACCCACAAGGGGATTGTAGGGGCCATTGTTTAATTGTATAGGTCATCGTTGGTGGTCGTCGAATTAGATTCAGAGAATTTCGAAGGAAGGATGGGAAATAATGGACGGACCAATGGTCCATTATTTGTGACCACGACCCGTTATAAGGGTCGCTAGTCTGCCAGTTGTTTTAAAACTTCGATAGTCCAGGGGCATTTTAGTAAACTCCTATGCTTTTACTCCTAAATAACATCATTTTAGGCTTCCTAAGGGTCAGATTAAAGGTGTTTAACTTATCTAAATTATTCTTTTCCTTCAAATAACGATAGTTGGAATTTCCTCTGAAGATCAAGGCTAGAGTTCTTTATCAAGTCTCTTCAAATCTTTCTTGGGTTTACAAGACAAGTATAGGAGTCATTTACCCAGGTATGTAGGGTTATGAATGGGGAAAAATCTTTCACCCTCATGCCCTTTCAAGTCCAAATCCATGATTTCTACTTCTCAAATTCTAGATTGTGAAATTCTAGGGTTTAATCTAATTCCACACAATTTTCCATGATATCTCTATGGGTTCAATTCTCTCATGTTTCAATTGATGATTTATGGCTCTTAGGGAAGGTTTGACTAAAGATTTACTTACTAATTCATGATTTCAAGTTTATGAAGATTATGCGCTATTATGCATGATTCATGAATTCCAAGCTTACGAGCCCATGATTCCAAGTATGATGAACTATCAAAGTATGCATGAATGTTTATGAATTCTTAAACTTATGATTCCATGATTTCAAATATGAAGCTTATTTTAAGTATGTACGATTTCATAACTTGGGCAAGCCCATGTAAAATTAAGTATGTTTCATCATGACTTTAGCCAAGGCTTACAAGATCAGTTTTAAAGAGATATTTTGAAGTTAAGATTCCCAACATTCAGATTTAAGCTATGTTTTGAGAATATAATTATGAGTTACATATATGCCTTGGGAGTAGTATCTAGCATCGAGTAGGCCAAGGATTCTGAGAACCCAAGTCTCATAACTAAGCTCCACCGTAGGTATATATTCTTATTTACGACTTCTCAAGATAGTGCTTCCCCCGCCCGAGGGCAACACCCGTGATATCACACCTCCATTGTTCTTTTCCCTGGCAAGGGTTAGGATGGCTCTGCCACATGAGAGAGATAGTTGGGGCATCATGTAAGCTCTATCATGATGGTGTCAGTTATGAAGAGTCTCCTATTTTTTCTCATGTTTTCAGTTACTTATGTTCATATCTTATGATATTATGTTTTATAGCATATCTGACCTAATGATTAGTTTATGTGTTTTCACATATGATTTTCAGTATGATACATTACATGATATCTATTTCTAAACCTTGAGTCATTATGTTCAGCTTGTGATGAATATCTCACGATTGTGATTCCTTCAAGAATATGAGGTTTAGCATGTTGTCCTTACTCTCATGTTCTATCTTGTTTAATATTCATGATTTCAGACTATCATTTACTAGCATGTTTTACTTCCCTACGTACTTAGTAAAGTACTGACTGCATATTCTATGCTATATTATTTTATGATATAGGTTCTGCCGATCCTTCTCAGTCCCGTCGTTAGCTCGCTCCTGCTCAGTCCAGCTTTATCAAAGATTTGGTGAGTTCTCATGGTCCGAGGACGTTAGATTTGATTATGTCTCTTTTGTTTATGTCTTTTAGTTTCAGACTTAGTGAGCTAGTTGGTGGTGTTGTCCCATCAGCTCATCAAATGTTTAGAGGCTTTACAGACAGCTAGATGTTTCAACAATGTTGGTTCGTGTTTACGTTCATGTTGATAAACTTTTGCTTATATCATGTTCATGCTTTATTTTTGCTTTAGTGATGCTCGTATTCATGCTATGTATGTTTCATGAGTTACATTGGAGCCATTCGTGGTTCTAGATCCTGTGTCCCGGTCTGGGGTCCCATCTGGATCATGACTTATAATGTTGATCTTGTCCAGGAGTTCTATGCTGTAAAACCCCAAAAGTTCCTCAAATCAGACCCAAGGGTTGAACAAGAGAAAAATAGGAAAAATTCTGCTAGAGTCACGGATGACTCAAGGGACGAGTCATTGTAGGGAACAACAACCCATTTTATCCCTCATGGTAAGTCCCCAGTCAGAATTTCCCCAGCAAGCAACAAGCCTAGCAACGATTCGTTGGAAGATCCAACAGACCATCCTGGGTGGTCGTTGAATGGAGTTATGTCATGACCTGAGCTAGGACCCTGGATCGAGACAGGGGACCTAGAACCACGAATGGCCCCAAGTCGACCCATGGAATAATCCTAGTAATTTAAGAGCATAACTAAAAGAGAAAATTAACCATATCATGAATAAAACAAAAATGGATAAATGGAAGTCTAAAAGATATAAAGCATGAACAAGAACGACAAGTTACAATGCTGAACCATCTAGTACATAACTGCCTGAAAGCCTCTAGTCATAAGATGGATGATGGGACAAGACACCCAACTAGATCACTAAGTCTGAAACTAAAAGACATAGACAAAGAATATAAAGCTGCTAGATGTCCTCGGATGATGAGGACTCACCTAGCAGGGGACTGAGCTGAGCTTCTGCGGAAGTGAGACTAATGGCGGGACTTAGAGTGATCCCTCGAACTTATAACATGAAATGATATAGCATAGAGTATGTCATCAATACTGTGAATGTACTGAGTATGCGAGGTAAGTAAGACAGACAATTAAAATACATAAGAGTTCATAAGAATATTACAGTACAAAGCATGAAGTAATAATTATAACTTGGACATGAGGGCTCAAGGTTTTCAAAACTATTCATAAACTACTGATAATCAAAATCATAAGAGAAATCCTGTAAAAACATAGCTTGAACCAAAATATCGTAAACATAATCATGCATAAACATAAGGAACAATGGAAGATTCTTATAACTGACATACCCTACATGAGCAAACATGGAGCCCAACCTGTAAACCCTACTCGAGAGGGTGTTTGTACCTTGCCAAGGTTAGAACCATGAAAAAGGGTGTGATATCACTAATGAAAGGACCATACGGGCAAAAGGGGACAGTCTCAAGAGAGGTCCCATCTTGGCTACATTGGCACTAGTTTTAAGACTCAATGTATGCTTAGACCTTGGTGTACTCGGTGTTAAATATTACTCCCAAAACATATATAGTGCTTATATCATAATAGTGAAACATGGGTGTACATGGCTAGTTAAAATAATGAAAATCATAACATGTTAATATATGTGAGCTAGCCATGAAAATAGTGTCGAAGATCGTTGATGATATATATACTTGAATTTTATGAAAATCATGCATAGTGGAGTAAAATCATCATATCTTGTAAATCATGGGTTCATGAGAAATTCTAATAGAAATCATGCATCATATTCAAAATTCATAGATTTAAACCTAAGAGAATAAAATTAACAGAAACTCATGGAGAATTTCATCAAAAATGAAGTAGAGACCATTGTAACTTGAAAACATAAGTTCATGAGGGGTTTTGATAGGAATCATGTAGTATAATCCTAGGAATATGGATTGAATCATGAGGGGATTAATTTCATAGAAGAACATGAAAGACTTCATCCAAATTAAACCTAACCCTGGATTATCGAAATTTTGAACTTGAAGATTGGAAATCATGTAATTCAAACTTAGAGGAGCATGAGGGTGGAAAAATTCCCCCATTCATGACCCCACATACCTAGGTTGATGATCCCTTGACTTGTCTTGAAGATCCAAGTGGAATTGAGAAGTTGGAGGTGATGAACCCTAGCTCCTTCTTGAGAGAAAATCTAATCTACAGATGTTTTAAGAGAATAAGGATTTAGGCTATGTTAAACCCTTTAATATGACCTTAAGGTAGCCCAAAACGACGTTATTTAGGAGTTATAACTAATCATCGGGTTCGGGTCTATCCACATACCTAGAAGGGTTCCAAACTTAACATGAAAGTCCGAGGCATTACAATATATCAAACACGACTGAAACGATGATTTGTACCATCATATTATGACTCATACCATGAGTTGTACCACCAATATACGACTTGTGGTTTCCTCCCATGACTAATGAGTCCATTTTCCCCAACTCTCTGAATATTTCCGCAGACGCATATCACGACTCGTCATTCCCTCATACGAGCCATACCATGACTCGTACAACCAACACTTGGAAACCCATAGGCGAGCTACGACTCTTGACTATGAGTCATACCTATACATTACGACCCATGACATGTACTCGTGGTCTAAAGGATCATTCTCTGAAATTTTCCACAGGTCGACTATGGCCTGTACAACCAAGCTATGACCCGTATAATGAGCCGTATAGAGAGAAAACTGCAGACTTTTAGCTGAACACACTCAGAATCTTGATTCTAAATCTTTGGAAACTTTGGGGTGTTATATTATCTCCCCCTTGGGATCATACGTCCACAAATGGAGACTACATAATCTAGAAATATAGGGAGGGAGCTGAAATCCCAGATTTAATAGCTATAGACTAAAAACTGACAGAGTGACTGACTTTGAACTGAGATACATGACTAAACTGAATCCATGAAACATTCATACATGCTAATACATGAATGGAACTAATATGAACGAACTTGACATGAAACTAAATAGAGTTCTAAGGATGAAATTCATACCTCAAGCTGGATCGAAACTAGAAGAGAGTAGGTGCAGGTATCTTGCCATCATATCAGCTTCGGCTTTCCACTTAGCTCTCTCAACAAGATGATTCCTCCACAAAACCTTCACCAAGGCTACTTCCTTGTTCCTCAACTTACGAACCAGACGATCAAGGATGTCAACTGGTACCTCCTTATAGGTAAGGCTGTCCTTCACCCCAATGTCCTCTACCAAAAAATCTAGAGATGGATCTCAGATGCATTTCTTCAATAAGGACACATGAAATAACAAATGCACCAAAGCTAACTCAGCTGGTAGCTCCAACTCATAGGCCACCTTGCCAACACATCTCACAATCCTGTATGGCCCAACATACCAGGGACTAAGCTTCCCCTTCTTTCCAAACTTCACAACTCGCTTCATGGGAGATACCTCCAATAATACCTAATCATCAACAACAAACTCAAGAGCCCTCCTCCTAGCATCCCCACAAGATTTTAGTTAATTTCGAGCTGTTTTCAGCCTATCTCTAATAAGCTGGACTTTCTCCATAGCTTCATGAACTGAATATGGCCCTATTAATGTAGCTCACCTACCTCAAATCATCCAATAGGTAGTCTATACCTCCACCCATACAGAGTCTCAAATAGAGTCATTTGAATGCTGGAGGGATAACTGTTATTGTAGGCAAACTCAGTAAGAGGTAAGTGATCATACCAACTACCTTTGGAATCAATCACACCTGTACTCAACGTATCCTCAAGAATCTGAATGGTCCACTCAAATTGATTATCTCTCTGCGTGTAAAAAGTTGTGCTAAGCATTACCGGAGTACCATGACCCTTTTGAATCGATCCTTAAAATTGAGAGGTGAACTAAGTACCCCTATTTGAGATGATGGACAAAGGAAATCCATGCAACCAAATTAACTCCCGAATGTACAATCTAGCATAGTCCTTGTGTGGACTTAGTTATTCGATACACTATTACCAATATAGAATCATATTATCGGCGTGTACGAGGCAACCCTGTGATGCAACCTATATATTTACCTCTTTCCACTTCCAAAAAGGAATGCTAATACCCTATTGCCTACTTCAACCCTGTTTGAGCCTAGCATGACCACACCTTCGACAATCTATAGGTATCCACTAGGAACATTACTTCCCCCTTAGCAAGAAAGTAGCACAAGTTCAAGCTTTAACCAAGAGGTCACTAGTCACACCGTACTATGGTCTACCTATACATCACCACCTTATTCAAGCCTATCACTTGTGATTATCCCTTGGCTCCTTGTAGCTGTTCGGTCTTTTTGGTGACTACACGCAAGTGCACGTGGTCGAACAAGTAGTAAAATGGCTAAAGTAAGCCAAGTATCGATCCCACAGGGACTGAACTAAGGTAATAATCAACTTAAGTGTTAATGAACTCTAACTCTAAAAATGTAGACAACAATTTAAAAAGGATTTTTGAGAGTTTGTTTCCTAAGTTATACTAATCTAAGACAAAATTATAAAGTGAGTCTGAACTATAGTAATGAGCAAGCTGAGGCTAAAACGAACACGCAGGGAAGTAATTTATTGATACAATTTGGTTAATCTTTCCTTCGGTTGCTAGTCAAGAATTATTGCCTATGGAGAGAAACTTTCGTATTCTACCCAACTTAAGAATCATGAACCTTCAACCTACATTTCTGTGACAAAAGAATTTCATGTTCTAGCCATACGAAACTGATTCCTTAATTGACTAATACGACTTTCAGATATATTTCAATTCAGAAGGTAAATCAATTCTCAATTTTCCCAAACTAAGAAGAGATCATATCCTACCAATTCACAACATTCCAATTTCTTTCCTTTTCAGGATGAAATTGGATTTTTTAGATATACATAACATTGGCCAGACATTAATGCAGTAAGAACAAGAATTGATAGAACAACCATGGAATAAAAGATGAAAAACCAAATTGATCAACAATTACATTCCACTACAAATGTTCTTAACCTCCGCAAGAAGTGAATTTAGCCACTCATTTGTGGATTAAACATCATCAAATGAGTACAAATCATACAAACAATTGAAATAAAGGAGAAATAGTTAGAGAAGAACCCTAAGATTTTCGTCTCCTCAACTGCCTGTAACCCACGTTCTTGCTCAACTAATTCAGAATAATTAAAAAATAAACCTAAGTGTGCTATTTATACTAGTGGGAATTTTTCCTGGAATAACAAGCAATGTGTCATGGAGTGCATCGCGGAGCACTGCCTCCGTGACACGTGCAAAAGCAGACCCTCACTGGAATTTTAGGTTCCAGGTAAATATGGGCAATGTGCCATGACATGTAATGCGGGGCTTGGCCAATGTGCCACGGCATCGACGCGCACCTTCACTGGATTTTGACAAAATAACTCATCTGGGGCAGACTGCCTCCGCGATGGCAGCGTGACACGGCTCCATCGTGGAGCCCCTTTGTTTGCTGCTTTTCCTTGACCTTTTCCACTGCTCGCTTCCGAGTCCATTCCCGATTTTCACCAACATGCAACTTAGCTTCCTAAAATTACATTTTTCCTGCAAAACAACACTAATCGTGTTGGTTAATATAAATTCACAATTTAACTACAAATCACGTGAGAATGTACAAATAACGATAGATTAACAAGACGGAATAGAGCATTTGAGCATCACTTGGGCATATAATTCTGCCCAAGATCACTTACCCCACACTTAAACCCTTGTTCGTCCTCGAACAATAATCTCATATCTCATGCAATTGACACCCACATATAGCTACTTTGGCTCGACAATTCAAGCTACGGTTATACCAATTATTTAATATAGAAAATCATCAAGAAAACATGCATAGTCTCATAAACACAATGACATTCACCACATTAAGACCTCCTAGACTCAAGAATCGACTCTCGATCTCGGCAAACTTATGCAAATCAGCTGATCAAGACATACGACATGAAATTCAATCTCTCGTCAAGCATGTGCCCTCACAACACAAGAGAATTACCCCTTTTTCAATCATATGATTTCCAAAGCATTACATGTTGGGGTATATAAACACGATTTCGCTCTCTCTCCCAAAGAATTCACATGCATCATGTCATGAACCATAGGCTTTCCTCTAGTGTGTTACTCCACTAATATAAGGACGCGTGATGTAAGATCACGTAGGACTTAACAGGTTGTAATGTAAGCTAAAGAACTAGTAAATACTGGGCTAACCAATAATACCAACTAGCCTCCTTAAGCGCTTTTCAATACATCCCACCATCATTATGGGCATTGTTTCTTCCTTCATCCTCCCATTCTTGAAGTCTTTCTTTATTTTTGTTCCCATTTCTTTAAGCACCATCGGCTTAATAACAAAGATTAGGTATACATCTTCATTTTATTTCAATTCGGCAAGTGCACCTTTGACCTTATCTTTACTTTCACCACTTCCGATTTTCCTTTCTTTTTCACACTTTTCACTCCTTGACACTGTGGGAAAATTATTTTTTCTTGAGCGCTTAAGAGTTTTGGATCAAATTCACGGCTAATGAAAAGTAGGGATTAAGCTCAATTTCTACCTCTTCAGTGAAAGAAAAAAATTAGGCTAAAGGCTCAATGGGGCTAACTAGGATGTACATTCAAGGTAGGTATGATAAGAAAAAAAAACTTTTGGTTTAATCAAAGAAATGCCTACATCCTTTCCTACACTACACATCCTTCATTTCGTTTCGTACACACACCAGGCAAGTTCTAGACACTTCACAATAGCATGGAAGAATCGAAACCTCACCTCACACTCATTGCACATGCTCAACTCAAGACTTATTCACAAACTCTTCAATCAGCTAGCTAATTACAAGAATTTAATATTAAGCCTCAATCACACCGAATCGAACTCTATGGCCTAGGTATCTCAACATGTTTCACATTTGCATGCTTTCATGCGAATTACCTTTGCATCTTTAATATCATGTACAACACGCAACAAGAATTCCAAACCATGGAGTAGCGACACGTTAAGGAAACAACCAAAAGAAAGAAAATAAAAGAAAGAAAAAAACTACTCCTATCGACTACATTTCCCTTAAGACGGTCGTCATCCATCCATCACAGGGAATGGTCACTATTTACGACTTCGATTCAATGGGACTATTCTCGGTAAACCCAATCATAAAAAAATTCAACAAAAATTTTAAAAAAATATTTAAAATATCGATAATTTCGATAGAAAACAAAAATATTTAAACAACCAACTAACAACAACTCAACACAGCACACAACAGCTTAACATTCATTACACACCACATTACAATACACAACATACTCACAAAATCACAGGGTCACAATTTTTTCACAGGCACTAAATTAAAATACACAACATATTCAACTTCTTCGTCAGGTGTCGTTGCCTCATCCCCCATATCTGAATCGCCCCCGCTATCCTCATCTGACCCAATATCTGAGTCATCGCGGCGTGTCTCCTCATCAGTGGGGACATCATCATCAACAGGCTCCACAAAAGCAGGCCCCACTCGGCATAGAGCCCTGGCATTTTCACCAAAGGGGTAATCTAGCTCGAGCTGCCTTAGCTCATCTTCTGTTGCTTGCCTCCCGCCTATTCTCAACTGCAGCATCTGTATCCCGTACATGCAGGCCATATATTGATCATCCCGAGCATGGCGCTCGGCTAGTGTGAGAACTGGCCTGTGAGTGGTGTCGGGTGCCTTGGTTTTGGTGACGTCCAAAGCACGCCTATCCATTTGCCGGATATAGTCTAGGGCCTCCTCCTCGATGTCACGGCCCCTTAGAAATATGGTCAGCAAACCACCAAACTCGTACCTGTGCCCTTGATGCAAATGGGCTCTCTTCATGGCGGAGATGATCACCGCCCCAACATTAATCTCCAGCCCTTTCATCAGGGCATAAACCAAACACACACGATCCCGGGTGATATCTGTCATGTGCACCCCCAGGATCAAGCAGGAACACACTATTTTAAGCCAAATCCTGGCTTCCCTGTTCATTTGAGAGTAAGGCAGCGTCTGATGATAGCCCCTCTCCTTGTGCCTACTCCACCGTGCTGTCGAACGGGCTCCACACAGAGTGCGTATGATATCCGCATAGGGTGGAGTTATGTTCAACTGCCGGAGTACATGGGCGTCTTTGTACTGCGCCCCTAATATGGCATTCAGGTGATGAGGCTCAAAGGTGACAACCTTCCGCCTTATCTTGACGGTGTGACTGCGGAGTGTCGGGTTCCAGTTTGCGTAGAACTCCGAATTAAATGGAGATTGCACTCCTTGGGCTCTTCGAAGATGAAGTTCAGCCCGACAACGTCAATCCTATATACGATTCTGGGGAATTCCTATGCAAGTGGCTCCCTTGCAATGTGCTCCTCAGGGAAGTATTTGATCTCCTTATGTTTGGGATACCATTTCTTCCCTTCGTCCGTCACCCATCGGGTTCCGTATTGACGACGTTGGCCGCGAGGAACCGTTAGTGCTGCTGGGACTGCCGTTCCCAGTGTAATCCTTTTTCTCCCGGCGCCTGACATAGATGCGCCCTTTACTTTATCTTGACTGCTTGACATCGTTCCTGTCAAATCAAACAGACAGTCCCAATGTTATTTAAGTCAAAAATTTGCTTCAATTAAGGTTGGGTTGAGTTAGGCCACCCCACACTTAATATTTAGCCACAATGAAAACAATTCGGCAAGACAATCATTCTTTTCCAATTTTTATCAATCAACATGCCTCGTGCATTTAGATAAGTCGATGGAATAATGACTAAGCACTACTCAGACTTCGTACAACTAATCACAATTTCACCATCGATTTCATTACATCACATAGCACTTAGCCAAACTTTTTCTCAACAACAACAACCTATACAATTCACCAATTTCATTTACATCACCCAACATGCACAACCCAATCATTATCAAATTTTCAATCAAATTTAGTTTCTTCCTATTCAAATTCCAACCCTAGCTACCAATTTTGCACAAATTCAATCAAACATGTATTTATCGAGTTCATATAATCATAACGATACTACGAACATCATTCGACAATAACTTAAATGAATTCATGCTCAATTTACACTTAGGGCAAGCTTTAGCTACCTCACATGCTCAAAAATTGAAAATTTCGGCAAAAATTGAGGTTAAGTTCAAGAACATACCTTTAATTTGATGAACTTGAAGAAAAGTTGAAGAAAATTTGATCCTAGGTCCGTGTCACGTTGGGGGACGGGGGATTTTAGGGAGTTTGTCGCGGAGGGGAGTGAGAAATGGGAAAAATGGGGTGTTTTCGGGGTTCAAAAGAAAATTTTTCACGCGGGTCACCCGGCGACCCGGTGTGACCCGTCGCGATAACACTTCAACGTGTCACGGAGGGTAACGCGGAGCCCCCCCTCTGTGACACGGAGCCATCGCGCAGGTGTTTTGGAATTTGTAAAAATTCCAAAACACGTTCAACGTGTCACGGAGGGTAACACCGAGGCCCTCCTCTGTGACACGGAGCCATCGCGCAGGCTCACTGTTTTGCCACTTTTTAATTATTTCTCACCTCGATTTTTTCCTTTGCGATCCTTTGTATTTTTGCCCTCCGTTACACCTAAAAATCATCTCATAACAAGAAATTGGTTAGAATTTATAGGTTTCAAACACGAACACAATTTTTATTTTTTATTTTTTATTTTTACTTTCTTTTTCTTTTTAACTAATTCTACTCATCTATTACAACAATTTCACGAGTTGCCTGTCGTGCAGCGCCTGGTTTACCGTTGCGGCTCGACGTCATTAAAGCTCAATCATCCACTAGAGTGACGAACGTTTTCTCCCGAATAACGTCCTCACCCCAATAATGTTTACACCACTGCCCATTAACCAAGAACGTGGCACTTTGATCTTCTTGCCACAACTCCACTGCCCCGTGCGGGGTCATTCTCACTACCTCAAACGGCCCTGACCATTTGGAATGCAATTTCCCTAGAAACAACTTCAATCTTGAGAAAAGCAACACTTTCTGCCCCGGCTCGAAAATACGATGCACCATATGCTTATCGTGCCACCTCTTTGTTTTCTCTTTGTAGCCCTTAGCACTTTCATAAGCATGCCAACGGAACTCATCAAGTTCGCTGAGTTGCATCAGCCTCTTCTTGCCCGCTAGATCTAGGTCCATATTCAATTTCCTCACGGCCTAGAAAGCTCGGTGTTCTAGCTCCACCAGCAGATGACATGCTTTTCCATAGACCAATCGGTATGGAGAAGTCCCAATTGGGGTCTTGTAAGCAGTTCTATATGCCCACAACGCATCATTGAGTTTGCTTGACCAATCACTACGTTGTGCATTCACTGTTTTCTGGAGAATTTGCTTCACTTCTTTGTTCGACACCTCCACTTGCCCACTAGTTTGGGGATGATATGTTGTTTCCACCTTGTGGCGCACCCCATACTTAGTCAGCAACTTTTTGAAACTTGCATTGACAAAATGAGCTCCTCCATCACTGATAATGGCTCCGGGTGTCCGGAACCTAATGAAAATGTGTTTCTTCACAAATTTTGTTACCACCTTGTTGTCATTCCTGGGGCAACTAGTGCTTCAACCCACTTTGATACATAATCAATGGCCACCAAGATGTAACGATTACCAAATGACGGTGGGAACGGGCCCATGAAATCAATACCCCATACATCAAAGATCTCCACTTCTAGTATATGCTGCAGTGGCATCTCTTGCCTCCTACCAATTGTGCCTGTCCTTTGACATCTATCACATATTTTGACGTATGCCATCGAGTCTCTGAACAGTGTAGGCCAAAAGAAACCTGACTGTAGAACTTTGTGCGCTGTCCGCTCACCTCCGTGGTGCCCTCCATACAATAAAGAGTGACAACTCCTCAAAACTTCTGCAATCTGGCTCTCCGAGATGCATCTTCTCATAACCTGATCCGGTCCCTGTTTAAACAAGTACGGCTCATCCCAAATGAAATACCTGCAATCATGCTTTAATTTTTTTCTCTGCTGAGCCGTAGCCTCCGGTGGATAGACTCCACTCACTAAAAAATTCACTATGTCTACATACCACGAGATCTCAGCTTCCCCTATTGCCAAGAGCTGCTCATCCGGGAACTCCTCTTTGATGCCGTCACCTTCCTTCACATGCGATCGACTTTCCAATCGCGATAGGTGATCTGCCACTTGATTCTCGCTCCCCTTTCTGTCTTTAATTTCTAGGTCAAACTCTTGCAACAACAAGATCCATCTGATCAGCCTGGGCTTTGCATCCTTCTTGTTAAACAGATACCGAATCACTGCATGATCGGTATACACCACTACTCTCGAACCCACCAAATAGGACCTAAATTTATCAAACGCAAACACCAATGCTAGCATCTCCTTCTCTATGACTGTATAATTACTTTGGGCAGTGTTCAGTGTTTTTCTTGCATAATGAATAGGATGAAAGATTCTATTCCTCCGCTACCCCAACACAGCTCCCACAGCCACATCGCTTGCATCACACATCAGTTCAAATGGTTGTTCCCAATCCGAAGAAATAAGGATAGGTGCTTCTATCAATTTCTGCTTCAACTCCTCGAATGCTTTGATACACTCATCATCCAACTCAAACTTCACCTCTATTTCTAGCAATCTGCACAATGGTCTAGAAATTTTGGAGAAGTTTTTAATGAACCGTCTGTAGAACCCTGCATGCCTGAGAAAACTGCGAACACACTTCACCGACACAGGTGGTGGTAGCTTCTCAATAACTTCGATCTTAGCACAATCAACCTCCAACCCCTTGCAAGACACTTTATGCCAAGGACGATACCCTCCTTGACTAAGAAATGACATTTCTCCCAGTTGAGTACAAGGTTGGATTCTTCACAGCGAGCTAGCACCCTGTCAAGATTCTGCAAACTAGTAGCAAACGAATTATCGAAAATAGAAAATTCATCCATAAATACCTCGACGAAATCCTACACCATGTCATGGAAGAGAGCTATCATGCATCTCTGGAATGTGGCGGGTGCATTGCATAACCCAAATGGCATCCGCCTAAAAGCATATGTCCCATAAGGACATGTGAAGGTAGTCTTCTCCCGATCCTCCGGGACTATGGCTATTTGGTTATAGCCAGAGAACCCATCAAGGAAACAATAATATTCTTGTCCCGCCAATCTATCCAATATCTGATCAATGAACGGGATAGGATAGTGATCTTTCATTGTGGCTTCATTGAGCTTTCTGTAGTCCATGCAAATCCGCCAGCCTGTGACGGTGCGAGTAGGGATCAACTCATTCTTCTCATTGGTGACCATGGTCATCCCTCCTTTCTTTGGGACACACTGAACAGGGCTGACCCATTCGCTGTCCGAAATAGGATAGACCACACCTGCATCAAGCCACTTAATTATTTCTTTCCTAACCACATCTTTCATTGCCGGATTCAACCTTCGCTGAGGCTGAACAGTTGGCTTTGCTCCTGTCTCCACGAAAATTCTGTGTGTGCAAAAAGCTGGGTTGATACCCTGAATATCTGACATTTGCTAGCCCATTGCTTTCTTCCTTCTTTTGAGGACCACCAATGCTTCCTTTTCCTGTGCCTCTGTCAATTCTGCGGACAGGATGACTGGCAAAGTATCCTCTTCCCCTAAAAAGACATATTTTAAATTGGGAGGCAATGTTTTCAATTCCAGCTTTGGTGCTTCCTCAATAGATGGTTTCGGCAATGGTTCCAGGGACCTTATTAAAGGCTGAAAGTCCTGCTTCCTTGGATACCTTTGTGTTTCATTCAACATTTGCACCACCTCATACGTATCTCTATCTCCGAAATGATCGGAGCTCAGTAATGCTCTTTCCAATGAATCTCGGGATTCAACAATGTGAAGAATTTCTTCTTGATCAAGCACACTGATTGCTGAAAGCTCCTCATGTATGGCTGGAAGCTTCATGGCCTTAAATACATCAAATACCTCTACTTTGTCATGCGCCCGCATGGTTAGCTGCCTTGCGGCTACATCAATCAAAGCTTTCCTGGTTGCCAAGAAAGGATGTCCCAAAATAAATGGGACTTCCGCATCCGGCTCAAAGTCAATCACAACAAAATCTACTGGGAAGATAAGGGAGCCCACTTGCACCATCACGTCCTCCACAATGCCATCTGGTCTGGCCAAAGAACGATCTGCTAACTGCAAGATCACTGTAGTTGGTCTAGGACTGCCCAGCCCCAATTTCTTGAATACCGATGTCGGCATCAAGTTAATGCTCGCTCCCAAATCGCATAGTCCATGAGCTCGGATAGTTTGCCCAATTGTGATTTGAATTGTAAAGCTCCCAGGGTCCTTGAGCTTTGTTGGAAACCTGTTCTGTATCCGGGAAGTGCACTCCTCCGCAAGCGCCACCGTAGCATACTCTGTCAATCTGCTTTTGTTCGCCACGATGTCCTTGATATATTTTGCATACTTCGGCACTCCCTGCAAAACATCAACAAGAGGTAAATTAATATGTACCTGTTTAAGCACCTCCATGAACATTTTGAAACACACTTCCTCCTTGTGTTTCTTTAATCTTTGAGGGAATGAGGGTGGTGGTCTTTCTAGTTCAGCTTCCTTTTTCTTCCCCCTCTCATCGTCGTGTTGCCTTTCTTTCTCAACTGCTCCTGACTGCTAAGGTGGTCTTTCTGGTTCCACCTCCCTGAGTTGTAAACCACTCCTTGTGGTCACTACATTTACTTGCTTGGGATTCGGGTCAGTGTCACTCAGTAGTCCTCCTCTTGGCCTGGTGTTTTGAGCTCCAGCTAGTTGCCCAAACTGGTACTCCAACGCCTTTGTAGCTAACTGATTGTTCTTTACATCTGCCGCCAACTTCACATAGTCAGCCTGTAATTGAGCTTGGTTAGCTATCATTGTTTTAAACATTTCCTCAATGCTGGGTGGTGGTGGTGGAGGAGGTGTATTGTTGCTTCTGTATTGAGTCTGATAGTTCTGCTGCCCTCCTTGATTTCTCTGTGCACCCTGATTCGAACTATGCCTTTGATGGTTGTTACTACACCAGGAGAAATTTGGATGATTCCTCCAATTAGAGTTGTAGTTGTTGCCATACTGTTGGTGATTATTTCTCTGTACATTACCAACAAAGTTCACTGAATCTGGATTTGCACCACAACACTCAGCTGAGTGTTCATTACTACCGCATACTTCACACCAAATCTGCTGCACTACATTAACTGGGGCTTGAGATTGATTTAAGCTCATGTTGCTAAAGTGGGTGTTGAGTTGATTTTGCAACGCAGCTATCTGTGCAGCGATAGCTGTAAAACCATCCACTTCCAAGATTCCTGCCGCTTTCCTTGTTCCTTCTCTAGAAGAGTCCGCATTTCACTTTGGATTTCCCTACGAAATACGATTTAACAAAGTATACAGCTCCTCATAAGTCTTTTCTAATGCTTGTCCCCCAGCTGCTGAGTCTAGCAAAATTTTTGTGTGGGGTTCCAAACCCTCTATGAACGTATGCACCAGCACATCATTGGACTGGTGTGATGAGGACAATCCCGTAACATGGATTTGAATCTTTCCCAAGCTTGATACAGATTCTCCCCCTCTCTTTGTTTAAAACTTAGAATCTGACTTTTGAGTGTTCCTGTTTTCCTGGATGGAAAGAACCGTATCAAGAATTTCCTTGCAAGATCATCCCAAGTGGTGATGGAATTAGGTGGCTCAGCTTTCAACCACCTCTTTGCATCTCCCAATAGTGAAAATGGGAACAATGTAAGCCTTACGTAATCAGATGATACTCCAGCAGGGATGTAAGTGTCACTTATCTCTAAAAAGTTTGGAGATGTTGTTGTGGATCCTCGTGAGGGAGACCTGTGAATTGCCCGCTGGTGTGCAGCAATTGCACCATATTCTGTTTCAGCTCAAACCTCCCTCCTGGCTCTGGTTTGCGAATGCTTGATGTAACATTGTTAGCATGTGGGATTGCCACTTCGCGAACCGGCCTAGCTGCCACTTCCTCGGGCACTAACACTGCCCTTGCAAGTTGTGGATTCTATTGTTGCTCCAGGATTGTTTGTCTGAGCAACTGCAGCTTTCGCTCTAGAGCTTCTCTCCTTTGACGATGAAATTGTCTTTCCGACTCTAAGTATGAGTCCACCAGCTCCTTGTCTCTTGCCAGTGTTCAACAGAATTCAATATCTGCAAAAGATAGGCTAAGATCAAGTTGTCAGCACAATATAGAAATCGTAGACTAACACTTAAGAAAACAATTTTACCAATTGCCAGTCCCCGGCAACGGCGCCAAAAACTTCTTCGGTCTTTTTGGCGACTACACGCAAGTGCACGTGGTCGAACAAGTAGTAAAATGGATAAAGTAAGCCAAGTATCGATCCCACAGGGACTGAACTAAGGTAATAATCAACTTAAGTGTTAATGAACTCTAACTCTAAAAATGCAGACAACAATTTAAGAAGGATTTTTGAGAGTTTGTTTCCTAAGTTATACTAATCTAAGACAAAATTCTAAAGTGAGTCTGAACTATAGTAATGAGCAAGCTGAGGCTAAAACGAACATGCGGGGAAGTAATTTATCGATACAATTTGGTTAATCTTTCCTTCGGTTGCTAGTCAAGAATTATTGCCTACGGAGAGAAACTTTCGTATTCTACCCAAATTAAGATCATGAACCTTCAACCTATATTTCTATGATAAAAGAATTTCATATTCTAGCCATACGAAACCGATTCCTTAATTGACTAATACGACTTTCAGATATATTTCTATTCTGAAGGTAAATCAATTCTCAATTTTCCCAAACTAAGAAGAGATCATATCCTACCAATTCACAACTTTCCAATTTCTTTCCTCTTCAGGATGAAATTGGATTTTTTAGATATACATTAACATTGGCCAGACATTAATGCAGTAAGAACAAGAATTGATAGAACAACCATGGAATAAAAGATGAAAAACCAAATTGATCAACAATTACATTCCACTACAAATGTTCTTAACCTCCGCAAGAAGTGAATTTAGCCACTCATTTGTGGATTAAAAATCATCAAATGAGTATAAATCATACAAACAATTGAAATAAAGGAGAAAGAGTTAGAGAAGAACCCTAAGATTTTCGTCTCCTCAACTGCCTGTAACCCACGTTCTTGCTCAACTAAGTCAGAATAATTAAAAAATAAACCTAAGTGTGCTATTTATACTAGTGGGAATTTTTCCTGGAATAACAACCAACGTGTCACGGAGTGCATCGCGGAGCACTGCCTCCGTGACACGGTGCAAAAGCGGACCCTCACTGGAATTTTATGTTCCAGGTAAATATGGGCAATGTGCCACGGCATGTAACGCGGGGCTTGGCCAATGTGCCACGGCATCGATGCGCACCTTCACTGGATTTTGACAAAATAACTCATCTGGGGCAGACTGCCTCCGCGATGGCAGCGTGACACGGCTCCATCGCGGAGCCCCTTTGTTTGCTGCTTTTCCTTGACCTTTTCCACTGCTCGCTTCCGAGTCCATTCCCGATTTTCACCAACATGCAACTTAGCTTCCTAAAATTACATTTTTCCTGCAAAACAACACTAATCATGTTGGTTAGTATAAATTCACAATTTAACTACAAATCACATGAGAATGTACAAATAATGATAGATAAACAAGACGGAATAGAGCATTTGAGCATCACTTGGGCGTATAATTCTGCCCAAGATCAGTAGCTAACACCATTCAAGAATTCCCCTATATCCCAAGCTTGGCTAATAACTGCGCTTCATGAACTTCTGCATACCTGGGACCTATGGCATGATAGGGGTTATCCTGAATGTACACATTGTAGCCATCATTTCTATCATGGGGAACATACATGGGGCTTAGAGTAAGGAAATCATAAGCACGAATCATTCGAGAAATCTAAGTTGGGCATATACCTGACAAAACACTATCTTACGAGCCGTTAAGGCAATTCTTAAGGACTGAGTTCATAGACCCGAGCATGCTGTGAGACATGAGTTTACATATATAATGAGTTTCTTGACATGAAGCTGAGTTTTATAGAGTTATGGAGTAAGACTGGGATCACTGTCTGGGGCGGTTACTTCTCATTCTGAGATCCTGAATAGCATGAGTAGAGCGTAGCATTGACTGAAACATAAGGGAAGCATCTGAATATGAATGGATCGACCTCCTATAGATACTATTTCTGGAACTTCCATACTAGAAACAACTCAAGATCTGACTTGGTCCTTCGACTTATCATCTCCCCCTTAGCCTAACGTCATCATTCTAAGACTCTTTAATCTTTTATTAAGGCTAGGATAACATCACTAACTATGGACTTCCCATCCACCTCTAAAGCTATCACTGAAGGATTCATCCTTATAACCATTTCACACCACCCACAGAAAGGATTTCATATAAGAAGGACAAAAGGAATCTTACACCTTATACTGCGGCTCTTGGGCCAAACACATGCAAGGATCAATCATGAAAAGCTTATGTCAAACCTGTGACTATATCTAGAGTTGGCTGCCACCCATACTGGGTAACCTGCCCTACTGAGATGGGCGAGCTACTAATCTGATAGCTGGGGCATGGGCTCCATCATCACCCAGTCTGGCTGAAGGACAATCCCTGAGTCTGTGTCTGGACTTACCACACCCAAAACAAGCATCCCAACCAATCAAACACTTCTCTGGGTGGTTCCTACCACATTTTAGGCAAGCTGGCCAACTGGACAGGACTGCTGAAGGGGTGGGCGCGGCACAGCCTCTCTGGCCACCCTGCTTGGTTGATGGGTAATCTCTGAGTTTATGACCAGGCTGGTGACATGACTCGAATGTAGGCCTGATTTGAGACACGAGACAGGGAACGCCGAGAGACTTCAAGTCGACCCATGACATGAACATACATCTAACTCAATCAAATAAAGTAGAAGACTTAACATACTAAACATAGAGTAAGTCTAATCATAAACATAACATCGGATCCGAAATTCACTTTAAACATGACAAGCTGATCACTACATACAGTATGAAAGCCTCTATAACATCTGATGGGTTCATGGGAAAACACCCCCAACTAATCCGACAAGTCTGAAACTGAAAATATAAGATAACTGGTAACGAATGGTCCTCGAGAGATGAGGAGTCACCGCTGAAGCTGGATGCTAACTATAGAGAACTGGCTAGTGACGGGGCTAAGTCTAAAAATCGGAGCCTGTATCATAAGATGATACAACATAGAGTATGCGATCAGTACGTGGAATGTACCGAGCATGCAAGGTAAGTAAAATGAACAGTTGAACTATATAAAGTTCATAAGAGTAGGACAATCGTAACATAAATATCATAATCCAAATATAATGCTCAAGATTTTTAACACATTCATAATTCATTCATAATCATAATCATAAAGGAAAAACCATATTAGACATAAGTTGAACCAAAGTGGATAAACATAACCATGCATGAATGATAAGGAACAATGGTAGGAATCATCATAACCGACCCCATCATGATAGAGCCTTACATGATACCCCAACTATCTCACTCAAGTGGGAAAAGTCATCCCCGGCTTGCTAGGCAAGGGACCTGAAGTATGTGATATCACAAGAGGGGATCCATTAATATTGGAATATATATATATATATATATATATATATATATATATAAATAAACCTACGGTGGCACGTAGTTATGAGACACTGGTATAGTCCTTTAAACGCTAGGCTACTCGGTGTCTCTGCTCCCAAAATATGCACATTAGGCTCGTATAGTAACCGTAACATCATTCATGATATTTATGGACAAATAAATAAAATCATCATTGATCCCCATTTGAAATACATGTTTAGCCATGAACAAGGGCCCATGAATTGGCCAAAAGTTATAAATCCATAAATTATGAAATCCATGCATACATGTAAAACATGTATATACTTGATATCTCCTAAATCCATGGTAAGTGCTTGAGAGAAATCATATCATAGGCCATAAATCATAATGGGTTAATGAACATCAAAATTAAATGGAATCATAACTTGAACTTCCATAAAACATGCATAATAGGCATAGTTTGTAGAGATTTAAATCCATAAGTTTATAATTCAAAATAGTCATAAAATCTCCCCATGATTTAATAAACATGAATTTATACATGAGAGGGATTAACACATAGATAGATCATAAGGATTTCATAAGAATTGGGATAAAACCCCCAAAGAATTATCAATAGAATTTCATGAATTCGAGAGAGATTGGGCATGGGTGTGAACAATCTCACCCATTCATAACCCTATATACCTGAGAAGAACTGATTCTACCACTCCCTTGATTGCCCAATGAAGAAATTGAGAAGAACTTGGAAGAAATTGAGCTTGATCACCTCTCTAGACCTTTACCCTTGCATGCATGAATAGGAATAGCTTAGAATAAACTTACCCCTCTTAAAAATCATTATTCACAGCTTAAAATAACGTAGTTTAGGCCTTAGGATCATAGAATTATGGGAAAGCCCTTAACAAACTTGCAGGGAAAAACTAACTGCCAGTCCCAACGAGGGACTGGACAAGTCGTTACCCCTGACCACGACTCAGTGGTCTCCTATCTTCAAGTGTACTGCCAGTTTTCCTCAAAGGGTCCCTACGAGGGACCTAACGACTCATCACTAGTGACCACGACTCGTGGTCACCTCTCGTTAACTCCACTGCCCAAAACATCAAGTCTTTAACCCATTGTTGACCATGAATCACCTAACGAATTATGGCATATGACCACGACTCGTGGTGTCCAGCTGTGGGGGACACAACTAGCTCATCTTTATTTTTCAACTGCCCTTAACCATGGGTGACCTGACAGCTCGTGGGGATTGACCATAACTCATGGTCACACCCATGGTCACCCCAATTTGAAATTTCCAGGCAAGTCAACATTCCTCACCACGAGTCACTTAACGACTCGTAGTCAACCTGACGAGTCAAAGGACGACTCCAACTGTGACCTGGTGTAGAAAATTTTATTTTCTCCCTTTTAACTCTCAGGTCTAATCTTTGGGCTTTCGGGGTATAACAGCTAGCCACAATAGAAGCAAGCATCTGAACCCACCAAGCATCTTCATAGGTGGTTCTTATCACTTTCTTTGCAAACTAGATAGGTAATCTCTTTTACCCTGGACTTGCTTCCCTGAGCTGGAGCCAATGATACTTGTTGGAGCTGAGAGTGCTTCCCACCACCTGACCCTTGCTGGGATAACTCAAAGTTGCCTGTCTTGGCTCTGGTGTTCCTCTTTTCTATTTCCTTGAAATTTCAATCCGTTTTTGGATCATGAAACTCAGATGGGCTCCTTTTTGTGAAGACTCGAACCCTAGTAGCTATCGTCTCTCTGGTAGGGTTTGCAAGTGCGATCCCCTACTGTTTAAGCTGAGTGGTCATGGCTTGTACTAATTCTCTGAAGGCAGCCCTAAGCTCTACATTTGTAGCTTGCCCATTTAGGGGACCCACTTGAGTTGGTGGGGTTGGCTGGCTTCTATTGGCTCTTCAAGGAGGCATACTTCTACAAACGCATATAATACGAGTTAGGAGAATAGAGATAGTTGAACTCATAGTATGAGATGGAATCATAAAAGAAGGAAAGTTTCCTAAAATGTTTCGTAGCCTCTTCCTCATAAGTGTGGCATTCTTTACACCCATTAAAATGACTCTAGTTAATGTGACTTTCAGACACCCCTGGACACTTTAAACCTAATGCTCTGACACCAAGTTTTTCATGACCTAAGCTTGGACCCCGAATCGAGACACATGACCTTGAACCACGAATGACCCCAAGTCGACCTATGGCATAATCTTAGTAATTCAAGAGCATAACTAAAAGTGGAAGTTAACGATATCATGAATAAAGTGGAAATGAATCATAAACATGGATAAGCAGAAGTATAAATGATGTAAAGCATGAACAAGAACAACAAGTTACAATGTTGAACCATCTAGTACATAACTGCCTAAAAGCCTCTAGTCATAAGATGAGCTGATGGGACAAGACCCCCAACTAGCTTGCTAAGTCTGAAACTGAAAGACATAGACTAAGAATATAAAGCTACTAGATATCCTCAGATGAGGAGGACTCACCCAACCGGGGACTGAGCTGAGATGCTATAAAAGTGAGACTAAAATTTGTTATATACCGAAAGCCCAAAGATCAAATCCAGGAGTTGAAACAAATAAAAATTTAAAACTGGCATCAGGACACAAAACGGTCATGAGGTGACCTGTGACAGCAGCCCATGAGTCATGATGTGACTCGTGGTGAGGCTCAGAAGATGAGTTAAAATTTGGGAACTTGGATCCCCATGGACGTGGCCAGCAGGGAAAGGTTTGGTTGAGATTAAGGCAGCGGACATGACAAGTGGTGACCACAAGTCGTGCTCACCAGTAGCGAATTGTGAAGTCACCCGTGACAAGCCCAGATGACTTAAGAAGTGTACTTGACGGATGATGCCATGAATCGTGGCCAGAGGTGACAAGTCGTCATGTCCCTCGTGGGGACTGACTGGTAGTTATTTTCTGCTAATTTAGTAAGAGATTTTTTATAATTCCTAAGATCTTAGGGCCTAAATTACGTCGTTTTAAGTTATGAATTATGTCTTTTAAGAGGGTTAAGTTCATTTTAGGCCATTTTCATCCATTCATGCAAGAGTGATAGTCTAGAGAGGTGATCAAGGCAAATCCTTCAAGGTTCTCTTCAATTTCTTCTTGGGCATTCAAGGAAGTGTAAGAATCAGCTATAATCAGGTATGTAGGGTTATGAATGGGTGAATACTTTCACACCCATGCCCAATCCCTCTCTAAATCATGAATTTTCTATGTCTAATCTATGGAGTTTTAACCCAATGCATGTATTTTCTAATTCTCTACATGGGTATGATTTAAATATGTAATTACTATTGAATTATGATTCATGGGTAAGTTTTATGTTATTTTCAATGAAAAATCATGTTCTAAGTTCATTAAATCAAAATGCCCAATTATAGAAAGTTCATAAAAGATGAGATTTGTGATGAATGTATGATTATGATGAGATATTATGATGAAAAGAAAGTTTTCAAGTTACCCATGTTTATAATCATGTTTTCGATGTGAATTGAGTATTTTTTTTCAAGCATGTGAAAGTATTGGGAAATGCCCACATGTTCAAGTATGATTTATGATTTTCCCAAATTAAGCTTACGACATGGTTTTGGAGTGAAGACTCCCCATTTATCTTTCAGCTTGTGGTATGGTTTGAGTTAGAGATTCTCATATGCATGATTTCAGATTTGAGATGTATTTGATTATTGAGCTTTGTCAATAGATGATGTTGAGCTTCATTGAAAAATGATGGAGAGCATATGCATATTTTTGGGAGTAGTGTTGCACCGAGTAGGCTAACGATCGATCACCCTATGCCTCAGAACTACGCGCCAATGTAGGTCTATTCTTATATATATTACTTTGGGACCTACCTTGTGAGCTATCCCCTGCCCTATTAGGCCACGAGCTTGATATAGATATCATGGTATCTTCCCTAGCCCTAGCAAGGCTTTGGATGACTCTTCCCACTTGAGTGTGATAGTTGGGACCACGTAAGCTCTATCATGGTATGTTGGTTAAAAGACGAGTCTCCCATTGATCCTCATGATTTCAGTTATGCATGATCATCATTCATGAGATTTATACATCTATATGTCTTCTAAAGCATGTTTGACTCAATGTTCAGTTTTACTCTTGACTATCAGATTTCATCTTTGAGTCAATCGATTTAGTTATTAGGTTATGTTATATTATGATGAGAACATGATTTCAGAAAGAATGCATGCAAGCCCTACTCTCAGATGCTTATTGTTTATGTTTTATATTATGCATGTCTTTAAATGATTTTACCTATTTAAGTGTTTTTACTTACCTTGCATACTCGGTACACTCCACATACTTACCATACACTCTATGTTGTATCATTTCATGATATAGAACCCGACACTCAAACTCAGCCTCGTACATAGCCAGTCTTCGGAGTTAGCATCTTACACTTATTGGTGAGTCCTCATCTCCCGAGGACCATGCTTATTCAGATTTCTCTATGTATTTTCAATTCTTAGCTTATTCGAGTTAGTTGGGGTCTTGTCCCATCAACTCATCATGTTTAGAGGTTTTTCAGACAAAAAGGATGTATTCAGCTTCAAATTGTGTATTTTTATGTTATGTTTAATTTCAGACTTCTGCTAAGATTATTATGTTGACTCTTCAGTGTTAGTAATTGAGTTAGATGTGTGTTCATGCCATGGGTCGACTTGGAGTCTCTCGGGAATCCTTGTCCCGTGTCTCGATCCGGGCCTCCGTTTAGGTCATGACAATATTGGGACTCAAAGTGATCACCCGAACCTATATCATAAAATGATATGGCATAGAGCATGAATCAGTACTTTGAATGTACTGAGTATGCGAGGTAAGTGAAATGGACAATTAAAATACATAAGAGTTCATAAGAATATGACGGCCCAAAACATGAAGTATTAATCATAACATAGACATGAGGGCTCAAGGTTTTCAAAACTATTCATAAACTAGTCATAATCGTAATCAAAAGAGAAATCCTTTAAAAACATAGCTTGAGCAAAAATATCATAAACATAATCATGCATAAACATAAGGAACAATGGGTGATCCTTATAACCGACACACCCTACATGAGCACACATGGAGCCCGACATGTAAACTCCTAGTCGGGAGAGTGTTTGTACCTTGCCAAGAGTAGGACCCTGAAAAAGGGTGTGATATAACTAATGAAAGGCCCATATGGGCAAAGGGGAACAGTCTCAAGGGATGTCCCATCTTGGCTATGTTGGACGTAGTTTTAAGACTTGAGGTATGCTTGGACCCTGTGCACTCGGTGTTAAATACTACTCCCAAAATATGTATAGTGCTCGTATCATAATCATGAAACGTGGGTATACATAGCTAGTTCAAATCATGAAAATCATAATATGTTAATATACGTGAGCTAGCCATGAAAATAGTGCCGAAGATCGGCCATGATATATATACTTGAATTTTATGAAAATCATGCATAGTGGAGTAAAATCATCATATCTTGTAAATCATGGGTTAATGAGAAATTCTGATAGAAATCATGCATCATTATCAAAATCATGGATTTAAACCTTAGAGAAACGAATTCATAGAAACTCATGGAGAATTTCATCGAAAATGAAGTTGTAACTTGAACACATAAGTTCATGAGGGGTTTTGATAGGAATCATGTAGCATAATCATAGGAATATGGATTGAATCATGAGGGGACTGATTTCATAGGAGAATATGAAAGATTTAATCCAAATTAAATCTAATCCTAGATTTCTGAAATTTGGAACTTGAAGATTGGAAATCATGTAATTCGAACATAGAGGAGCATGAGGGTGGAAGAAATCCCCCATTCATGACCTCACATATCTAGGTTGATGATCTCTTGACTTGTCTTGAAGATCAAAGAGGAATTGAGAAGTTGGAGGTGATGAACCCTAGCTCCTTCTAGAGAGAAATCTAATCTACTGATGTTTTAAGAGAATAAGGATTTAGGCTATGTTAAACCCTTTAATCTGACCTTAAGGAAGCCCAAAACGACGTCATTTAGGAGTTAGAAGCATAGGGGTTTACTAAAATGCCCCCAAAGTATCGAATTAAGACTTGCAATAGGAAGTTACTACGACCAACATTGCGGGTCGTTACTGGATTGTACGACCCGTACTAAGGTTCGTACAACGTCCGGTGCAGCTTCACTAATCCACTCATAACTTTTTACTCCAAACTCCGATTGATACAAGATCGAATGCATTGTAAAGAAGACTCAAAGGGATTCTATTTGAAATGATGGATCATCCAAAAACACTTTATAAAAAGGGAGCTATGATAGTTTGAAGTTGACCCTTATGAGGACTTATACGAAAACTTAATAGGTAAGAAGGCTCTAAATCTCAACTTTGTGCTAGAGGTTCCTTATGACCTTAATTTGCCTGCAATGCACTTCTTATACTTAGGAATTTATGTTACCACCTTTTTTCCATAAATTGCATTGAGTTAGGATCTATCCACATACCTAGAAGGGTTCCAAACTTAACCTAAAAGTCTGAGGCATTAAAATATATCAAATCACGACTGAAATGATGATTCGTATCATCATATTAGGACTCATACCATGAGTTGTACCACCAACTTACTGAATGGCATGCCACTATAAAAGGATAGTTGGCTCGTGGTTTCCTCTCGTGACTAATGAGTCCATTTTCCCCTACTCTCTAAATATTTCCACGGACAAATTTTATAACCCGTCATTCCCTAATCGAGTCGTACCATGACTTGTACTACCAACACTTGGAAACCCATAGGCGAGCTACAAATCCTGACCACAAGTCATACATTCACATTAAGACCTGTGACGTTTACTCGTGGTCTAAAGGATAATTCTCTGAAATTTCCACGGGTCATCCTACGACCTGTACAACCAAGCTAGGACCTGTATAATGAGCCGTATAGAGAGAAAACTGCAGACTTTTAACTGAACACACTCTGAATCCTAATTCTAAATCTTGGGAAACATTGGGGTTTTATAGTTTAGAAAAGATCCAGAATTGAACCAGTAATAATGGCTCATGGTATAGGTCGTAGGAGATTGTAATGGGTTGTTAAAAGTGGTCGTGGTTTGAACATGTCGTGGAAGGGTTCATATAACGAGTCAAGGTACTGCTTATTGTAAGAAACAATGAGTAGTGAAAGGCATCCATGGTTATGAACCAGTGCATTGGAAAATTTAGACTGGCTAGCAATGAGCAGAAACCATGAGCCGTGGTTTAGTGGTACTGGTCATTGTACGACTTGTGGGAGCTAGTAGTGTGTTTTTTCCCGTTGAATCATTAAGGGAATTTTCGTAATTCTTAAGCGCCTAACTCCCTAATGACATTTTTAAAGCCCTGAAAAGAGTGTTTTAATAGGGTTTAGCCTATACTAAGTCATTAGACTCCCATGCATGCAAAGTATTGGGATTCCCTTCCAAGATCAACCTAGAATTCTCCCTAAGTTCTTTCTCAATTCTCTTGGGCTTTCAAGACCAGTTTGGAAGTAAGTTTAACCAAGTATGTAGGGGCATGAATTAAGGATTTATTACACCCTCATTCCCAATTTCCTCTCATTTTCATGAATTCAAGTTCTTAATCAAGAATATTGATTCCTAGGGTTTTAACCCAATTTAATGAAATTATCTATGCTATGTTTATAGGTCTAATTCTCTCATGTTCTAAAGTATGTTTTAAGTCTAATGGATAGATTTTATCCTTAATTAGATTATAAAATTCATGATTTTAAGTTACTACAAATTATGCCCTATTATGCAACTTTTATGAAAATTCAAGTTTATGACTTATGATTTCAAGTATGATGAGATATCTCTTATGCAAGAATATTTATGAACTCTCAACTTATGATTCCATGATTTATACTCATGAAGTATATTTCAAGTATAAATTATTTTTATGATTTGGGAAAGCCCATGCAAGTATATTATGATTTAACCAAGGCTAATACGATCAAATCATGTCATGTTTGGAGTCAAGACTCCCCTATATCAGATTTAGACTATGTATGAGATTATGATTTCAGCTTAGTTGATAAATGATTTGAGCACTATGCATAATTTGGGAATAGTGTTTAGCACCGAGTAGGCTTGGGGTTTCGAGGTTCCCCGGTCTCATAAACTACACTCCACTGTTGATGTGTGTGTGCGTGTGTATGTATATATATATATATATATATTTGGGACCTATCAAGAGAGTTTTCCCTGCCCGCCAGAGGGCCTCAGCTTGATACCGATATCATGGAAGCGTCCATTACTCTGACAAGGTTTTGGACGGCTTTGCGCACTTAACTATAATAGTTGGGGCATCATGTAAGCTCTATCATGATGGAGTCGGCTATGATGAGTCTCCCATTTTTCCTCATGATTTCAGTTACTCATGTTCATGACTTATGATATTATATTTTATAGTAGCTTTGACCCAAATGATCAGTTTATGAGTTTTTACTAACGGTTTCAGAAATGACAAGTCATATGATTTCTATCTTTAAATCTTGGGTCAATATGTTCAGTTATGTTAACCAACCCATGATTATGTATATCTTAGATAAAACTTTAAAAATGCAGTCCTTACTCTCATGATCTATTTGATTTATAGGCATGATTTTAACTAACGTTTTACCAAGCATGTTTTATCTTGCATACTCAGTACATTCAAAGTACTGACCATATATTCTATACTATATCATTACATAATATATGTTCAGGTGATCCAGCTCAGTTCCCCTGATAGCTTGCTCCTATCTCAGTCTAGTTCAGCCGTTGCTTTGGGTGTGTCCTCTTCATCCAAGGATATTTATCAGTTTAGTCTTATGTGTTAGTTTTGTTTCAGTCTTGGAGATAGCTGGGGGCTTGTCCCAGTATCTCATCAGATAGTAGAGGCTTTTTAGACATACACTAGTATGTTCAGCGTTGAGACTCAAGTTGTGTTGTTATCATTTGATATATGCTTTATGATATTCAGTCTTCCGCTTATTCATGTTCTCGTTGTTTTCTGCTTGATTATGCTTTTAACTCATGCTATGTATGTACCATGGGTTAGCTTAGAGCCATTCATAGGTCTAGGTCTCGTGTCTCAATCCGGCTTCCCAACTCAGTTTCTAACATATGCCAACTATTTGGCTAGACTTGAGAACATGACACCAAAGGGAAAGAAGGCAAGGACTGACTCAGCTAGATGTTGTGATGGTTCAGGGTAAAGTAGTTAACGTTTCAGAGAGAATTATCTCCTGATTTTTATATGGCCCCAGATTTGAGGCTCCAACTGCTACACCAGAGTTTGATAACAAGATGAAGGCCTTGAAAAAGGTCAAACAACTGAGTGTAGAGGATTGGCATATACACTTCAAATGGTTGGCCAACATTATTGGCGAAGGATGAAGCAGAGTGGGTCACAAATGGCAAGTAGGTAATAAAGGAATCACTAAATTTCATTGCAAAAGCTTGTTGGGCACTGGTCCAACACCATCTAGTGTCAATAGGAAATGATAACATACTGAGTGCAGATCGGATAGGTTTGATGGACAACATCATGTTAGAGTCTGACTTGAACATTTAGAGGATAATAGCATAGGAGATTTGTGAGCGAGCTTTGTTGGGGAGTACCAGTATTCCATTCTCGAGCCTTATGTCCCGGCTAAGTAGGGAATGTAGTGTCCACCTCTTGTCGGACATTGATGTGCTGATCGGAGGCAACAAGACTGCATACATCGCCTTAATCAGAGATGATATGAACCCAATAGGTAGATCTAGTGGTTAGATATAAATATTGGGATCTAGAGTAGCTAAGGGAGTTGCGGGTGGGGGCAAACATGTTGAGGCCCCCACCCAGGTTGAGCCTAGTGGTGAGGTTCTGGCCTCTAAGGCTAGAGATACATTAGCTACACCCAACACATCATCTGCTCCCATATCGGTAGTACCGAGACAGGCATTGTCTACGTAATTATGGTCCCTTAGGTGTTCCTACAGAAATGGCCAAATAGTTAACCATCATGGAGAGAAAGGTTAAACATGTTGATGGATTAGGTCAAACCATGGGTCCAGTCCGAGATTGTCACGACCTGAGCATGAACACCAAATTGAGACACATGACCTAGAACCACGAATGGATCAAAGCTAACCTATTAGATAGCATAATGCTAACATAAAAAACTAATAGAACATAATTGAGTGGAAGCTTAACTAAAACATAACTAATAAAAAGGGAAGGATAAAAAAATTCGATAATAATATTGAATCATAAGCCGAAACTAATACTTCACTATCTAAAAGCCTCTACTAGTCTGATAAGTTGCTGGGACAAGCCCCCATCTAACTCCAAAATCTTAAACTAACATATATTGAACTAAAGAAACATAACACCCATCCTCAGAAGATGAAGACTCACCATTGACAGCTGATAGAGTATGGAACGTGGCTAACTGTGGGGCTGAGTCTGAATACCTGGATCTATATCATAAAATGGTATAGCACATAAAGTATGCAATCAGTACTTAAAGTGTAATAAGTATATGGGAAACGCAACTGAAGCTAGGAACATGCTAGTATGCTAAAAAAGACTAAGCTGAATACATAATTGAGGTGAAGCGCAAAGACCCTATTTGAGATGCACAATTACTAACATGATATGCTCATTTGAAAACATTTATTGAAATATAAGTAAATCTAATTTTGGGTCATGTACATGCACTGAATACTGAATCTGAAATCATAAACTGAAAACTGTAACTGAATTAACCATACTGAAGCTGAAACTGAATTGTACTATGGGAAAGACTATTAACCGACAAACTCCAATATGAGTCTTATGGAGCCTAATCTATAACCTCGGTTGGAAGGGTGTTTATACCTTGCCAAGAATAAGAACTCTGACTGGCGTGATATCTCTCGTGACTCAGGGCGACAATCTCGAATAATGATAACACCTGCATGCGCCCATTGAGGCAAGGGTGACACTCACAAATAACAAGGATCCCATATTCCTTGGGCTAAGGAAAACATTTTCTACTATTGAGAATACCTTATCCTACGGTGGCGCATAGTTTTGAGACCTAGGTACCCTGGAACCCTAGCCTACTCGGTGCTAAGTACTACTCCCAACTGAACATAAGGATACATGTAACTGATAAATCTGAAGCTGATGTCCTAAGACTAGTTAGAACCACTTTATCTAGCAAGAGTCCCGAGAGCCTAAAGGACCATGACATATTGATACTGAGGGCTCATAATTGATGTTCTAACACTAGTTAGGGCTACTTTCTACTGAGTCACGGGCCGAGGCTCCGACAGGACCTGGAGCCCGAATGAATCTTCTGATGAGGAATTTGATGGGCTGGAAGGGGCCGGAAGAGGAAGTGGCTGCCCTCCTCCCGAACCAACACTTAAAACAACAACAAAAGAAAAAACATCCAGTAAATAAACACCAAAGTGAGATAGAAAATGGGTGCGTAAACAACACCCAAATAACGAGATGGAAAATAGAATAGATATATATGATAAAGACAAGTCGAAAGCCATATTTTTGATTCAAACGAAAAAAATTTCTACGAACGATAAACGTCAGGCTCAAAAGAAGGATTCCAAAAATGCTGATCATATTGAATTCATGAGAGTTTAGTCAGGGCTACTTTCAACTATCAAGAGGCCTGAGAGTCTAGAAAATCATAAACATGCTAATCATACTGAATCCATGAAAAACATAGATCCAAGTCATATATAAATCATATGTACTAAATTTATGGTAAAATCATATATCTCAAACAGACCATATTTTCGAAAATAACTAATTCATGGGTTGAACTTTAGGAAATCATGCTAACATCTAACCATGGGAGTTTATCATGCAATTGAGAGTGAATTCATGAGCATCATGTGTTATTTATCATGAGGACCTTGAAAATCCTGAAAGACATGAGAGAAAATATTCATAGAATGGAAACCCTAATTCAACCCTTAGGAAGCCTAATTCAAGAATCACTAGGTCTTGGATCTTGAAGCTCTTGGAGAAGAACCCTAGGTATTCTTGAGCCTTGAGAAAAAGAGAGAAGAAGAGCTTACAAATGATTTTAGAAGGAATAAGGGATTAGGATATAAAAACCCCTTTATTCAACCCTTAGGAAGCCAAAAAAGACCTAGTATAGGAGTTAAAAACATAAAAATTACAAAAATACCCCTGGAAAAACGTCCTAAAAAATCTGCGCCTAGTGCTATGGGTCGTACCATGACTCGTGGTGACATACCACATGTCATGGTATGATATTCATGGCTTCTGGGATGCTTAAATAGCTTCCTGAAATCCTAGTATGGGTTCTTGCTACGAGTCATACCTACATACCACAAGTCATACCATGACTCATGGTGACAGGGCTTATCCTGTCTGCCAAACCTGACAGTACGTCACTAAACTGGTCATAAAGTTTTACTTCAAACTCTGATTGATGCAAGATTGGATGTGTTGGAATGAAGACCCAAAGGGCTTCAATTTGATATGTTGGATCACCCAAAAAATATTCGTAAAATAGGATTTATGATCATTTAAAGTTGACCCTTGTAAAAACTTACATGAAAAACTCCATCGGCAGGAAAGCTATCAACTCAACTTTATGTTAGAGGTCCCTTATGAACTTAACTATAATCCAATGCACTTATAACACTTAAGAGTTAATCTTAACACCTTGTTTACAGAAAGTTCATCAGGTTCGGGTCTATCCATACATTAGAAGGGTTCCAAACTTAGCCCGAAGTCCGAGGCATATAATATCTCAACTCACAACTGAAATGATGATTCATACCATCATATTACAATTCGTACTGAGTCTTTATAGCTACTAATCCTTCCTTGAAAATTCTCTGAACCTCCTACCCACAATCCTTCCCTACAACTCTTACCACCCTTGTATGGACCGTAGGATCTAGTCGTTGTTTCCTTGCCGCTTTCTGCTAATATCTTTGAACTCATACTATGAGCCTTGGTATGACTGGTACCATGCTCCCTTGGGTCAGTCATATTGAGAGTCGTAAAGAGGGAAATTTTTAGTTTCTCTACTGGTTCATACTCCATATCTTGGTCTAGTCTTATGGACTTTTAGGGTGTTACATTATCTCCCCCTTGGGAACATTCATCCTTGAATGGAGAATAATAGAGCTAAAAAGATAGGGAAAGAGCACCCATAAAACTCCGATTGATGCAAGGTTGTATATGTTGGAAACAATACTCAAAGGGCTTCACTTTGATATGTTGGATCACCCAAAAATACTTTGTAAAATGGGAGTTATGATAGTTTGAAGTTGACCCTTATAAGAACATACATGAAAAACCCAATCGTTGGAAAGCTCTCAACTCAACTTTATGTTAGAGGTCCCTTATAACCTTAACTTGAATCCAAAGCACTTATCACACTTAAGAGTTAATCTTAACACCTTGTTTTCATAAAATTCATCGGGTTCGGGTCTATTGAAGAAGGGTGAATTTACGCGTTTCTTATCCATATTTTGCCCATACTTTACTATGTTTCTAGAACAAATTGTGTGTGTTTTAATGTATTTTATGATATATTTGTGAAAAATAGCTAACACACATAATTAGATACTTTGAGGTATAAAAGTGATGAATTTGGTCTTGTTTCAAGCTTAAAAGTGCAAAAATGGCAAAACGGGGTTGACGAACAAAGTATATCGAAGTTTGCATCGCACAGGCATATCGGTGCTATGGCCTGCACGGGGCACAAGAAAGACTACTGCTATGAGAACTGGGACATAGCGCCATCTTGGCGTGATGAGTGACGTGAGGCATAGGGCAATTTGGGCAGCCAAAAGTCATATCCCAATTCTACTAGGAACAGAAGCTGCAAAAACCAATTTTAATACAAGAAGGAACAACGAAGGCTTAATCTACTACAATAAATACCCTCTCATATCATGTTTTTAGGTGTCAAAGACCAAGTCCCATTATTGTGGACTTCGTCCAACACATAGGAAGATTAAATTCATAGTGTTGCATAATTCAATTTGTGTAATAGTTTAGTTGACAATTGTTGGAGTTTCATAAAGTTCTTGTGATTCAATATAGTCTTGGAGATTTGCTACTCAATTTATTATTCTCGTAAGTATTTCATTATGATTTCTTCTACATCTTCTACTTGTTTTCTCATAAACATAAGTGGTTAAATCTCTTAGGCTAGGGTTGTGGGAACCATGATGGATTAACGAATGTTGGTATTATAAAATAGTGACTCTTGAATGGTTAATTGAGTGGATTGTTGTTCTCTTTGTTTTAATTAAGTTTTAGCGGTTGCAAATATTGACACAAGCCCGTTTCTTTAACTTGTCCAACCAAGGAGGCTGAAGTTAGGAAAAGAGAGTAATAATGAAAATTTGAGATTAATAATTCTCATGTAATTAACTTGAGCTCTAACCGAGGATAGTTAAAGTAAAAACTTATTGAAAAGCTAGAATATACACACTTTTGAGCCCGAGAGAAGATGGGTGGAAGTATCTATTGTCTATTGGTGCACGTAACACATGCACTTTGATTCATAGGGAAGATAAGTGTAGTTCTTAAGGTGAGAAACATTAGATGTACTAAACGTAAGTCTTAAAGAAAATTTACCAGGATAGATCACTATTTAAAGCTTTCTAAAGGTATGAAGTCATGGTATAACACCCCAAAACTTTTCTAGACCAAACTCAGACCTTGCATGAAAATTCAGGGGAAACCAGAAAATTTTGTCACTGAACGACCCAGACAACGGATCGTTGTCACCTCTAACAGGCCATTGTCAACTCTGCAAAATTTCCCACCAGGAACCAGCGAGGCATAGGACGACTCATGGGAGGGAGTAACGAGTCGTCCTGTCATCCGTTGCATCCCAAGTTCAAAAATCTACCAGACATCTCCAAGAAGCAATGAGTGGGACCAACGACTCATTGTCACCTCTAATGAGTCATCATTTTCATCCGTCGACAGATTTCAGGTCCAGGCAATGTTGGCCATGAGCAGAAATAATGACTCGTTGGCTCTACCAATGAGTCATTGTGTCATCCGTTAGCTGAGGGACCAAGTCTTCTTTCCTGTGACAACGAGAGGTACCAACGACCCATTGGTTCATCCAACGAGTTATGGGGTTCCCTTCGTTTTTAGTTTCCAGTGAGCCCCAATTCTAGTCCCAGGACCAACGACTGGTCCCAACGAATTGTGGTACCAACCAATGACTCGTTGTGTGACCCGTTGGTCCCTATCAGGCAGTTTTCCAATTTTTCTTTCAGGGGTAATTTTTGTAACTTGTCACCCTTTTAATCCCTAAACTATGTCATTTTTGGGTTATATTTAGGGGATTTAGGGAGGTAATCAATGTTTCCTCTTCATTCCTCCCTTTCTCTCAAAGTTAGAACGCAGAAACTCAGTCAGGCAGCAATGAGCAGGGTCAAAGGTTTCGACTGTTCTTCTCAAATTTCTCAAGGGTCTTCTCAGAGATTTCTACACCAGGTACGTGGGAATTCAAAAAGGGAATTGTTCTTCCCTTGTGCCCCAAAACTTTTCTAAAATGCTTATTAGTTCTAGCCCTGAAGTTAATAATTTGGGTTCATTTGTCAGTAACTTATGGATTCCTTCTTGTTATGATTTTCATGAGTATTGAGGGTTGTTATTAGCTATACTTCTGGTCATTATCTCCTTTCATGAAATTATATGATTTTAGCCCTAGTTTCTTGAATACAGTGCATTGAGTATTTCAGCATGTCCTAAAAACAAGTGTTGCTTGATTCTGATTGTTCTTGAAATCACCAGGATAGTATAGTTGTATGATCAAGAGTAGAATTATTGATTGTTTAGTCTCAGTCAGTACTTAGTAAATTTTAGTATCTTAAAGAAATGTCAGCTGATCAGTTTGACTATAGTCAGTTTCTTGAGGTGTCAGTAATACCTCCCAGTTCCAGTTTTCAGTTATCAGTATGTTCTTTTGATGGTTACAACACTTCCAAATAAGTAGCTCTGACCAGTCTTAGAACTAATAGTATTAATTTCAGTTAGTTCTTTAGATAGTTACGATGCTTCCAGATAAGAAGCTCTGACCACTCTTAGAATACCAGTTTTTTAGTTATTCGGTCCTGCAGACTCTCAGGTTATATCTAGATAAGTATTCTTGACTTAGTACAGGACCAGGGTTCCAGTGCACCCAGGTTCCCAGAATTATGTTGCCACCATAGGTTATTGGCCAACAGACCCCAACTTTGTGATCACCCAGCCATCCACTATACCATGGAAAGTTATAATGGGCTTTCTCCGATAGGGTGTATACATCAGACTCCATGTTTAGCTCACGCGGTTATATGTCAGTTATAGACTCTCCCACTTGTTAGTTTAGTTCAGTTCAGTCTCAGTTCAACTTAGTTTCAATTCAATTTAGTTTAGCTAAGTTCCGTCACTCAGATCCAGGACATGTTTATGACCATTAGTCAGGGTCATTATTGACCCTATCAGTTATAGCTCAGTTTTATCAGTGTTTAGTATAAGTTGGTCATTTCATGTTATTTCAGTTCAATTGTTTATCTTCTGTTCTCATTGTACATCTCACTTACTCAGTATGTTCAAAGTACTGACGCATACTTTCTATGCTATATCGTATTATGATACAGGCACAGGTTCTCAGTCCCAAGATTGTTAGTAGTTCCTCTCGATGATTCCAGCAGCAGCAGTCCATTTGGTGAGTCCTCATCTTTCGAGGATGATATTTTCTTTTCAATTAGTTTCTTTTCAGTAAGACATTAGAGTTAGCTGGGGGCTTATTCCAGCAACTCATTAGCTAGTAGTGGCTTTCAGACACAATTATTTAGTATTTTTTCAGTTATGTTTACACTTTCAGCAGTATTGATTACATAATTATTTTTATAAAGCTTCTGCTTATGTTTACTTAGTTTACCAGTGCAATGATAGACCATGGGTTGGCTTGGGGTCACTTGTGGCACCAAGTACCATGTCTCATCCAGGGTGTACACTCGGGTCATGACAAACTTGGTATCAGAGCACTAGGTTTAGAGTATCCTAGGATGTATGAAAGTTGCATCAAGTAGAGTCCTTTTCATGGGTGTGAAGCACGCCACAATTATGACAGGGAGGATACAAGACGTTATTAGGAGAACTCCTTTTTGTTCATACTCCTTATCGTGTGTTGAAGTTGAATTCCAAAATGACCTCCTAACTCGTGCTCTATTCATTTCAGTGAAACTATGCCTCAAAAATGAGGAAATGGAAGGAGGAGCAATGCCAACCGACCTGTCCCAGCAGCTCCAGTAGCCCTTAGGACGACCTAGTGTCCTTAGCAGAATTCCAAGCGGCTATCCAGCTACTGTCTCAAATGGTAACTAATCAAGTGAACCAGCAGGTGGTTCTAGTGAATACAAATGGGTCTGTAGTAGCTGTTAGGGTTCAGGATTTCACCCGAATGAACCCTCCAGCTTTCTATGGATCCAAGGTGGGAGAGGACCCGCAAGAGTTTGTAAATGAGGTGTGGAAGATCACCCGGATTATGGGTGTCCTACCAGTTGAAGGGGCTGGCTTAGATTTTGTACGACCAATGGAAGGAAGGGAGGCCAGCAGCAGCAGGGCCAATATAGTGGGAAGAGTTCACAATTGCATTTCGAAACAGATTCTTTCCTTGGGAATTGAGGGAGACCAAGGTTGCAGAATTCATGAATCTAACTCAGGGTAACAAAACCGTGGAGGAGTATACATTGGAATTCACTCAGTTGTCGAGGTATGCTCTAGAGATGGTAGTCGATCCAAGGGCTTGTATGCTCAAATTTATCAATCGAGTGTCAGACTTGGTACTTAAAGAGTGTAGAATTATGATGCTCATCAAGGATATTGACCTCTCTAGCCTTATCATTCACGCCCAACAGATTGAGGTCGAAAAGTTAAAGGATATGGAGTAGGATAACAAGAAGGCCAGAACAGGTCAGTCAGATTATGGCCACTAGAGATTCGATGGCAGTAGTCCCCCACAGCAACAACAACAGAAGACTCCAGCACCTACATCAGCCAGTGCCCCTACTTTCCGGTCCCGCAAAGATCAGAAGGGTGGAACATCTGGATATCAGCTGCAGAGTTACAGTGCCAGTAATTGTTACCCAGCTTGTCCTAAGTGTGGCAAGAACCATTCAGGGGAATGCTGCATGGGCAAGGAGGGTTGCTTTGGATGCGGGCAGTTGGGTCACAGGTTAAAAGAGTGTCCTTCAGTAGGACAAGGGAGAGCTTAGTATACTTCAGCAGCCCCAGAAGGCTGTCCAGCTTAGCAGGGAAATACTTCAGGTATGGATGGTGGTTAGCACCAAAAGCATTTTTATACGTTGTCCTCTAGTCAGGATCAGGAGAGCTCACCTGACGTGATCACGGGTATGTTACCTCTTTTCCACCTAGATGTATATGCCCTACTAGATATAGGAGCCACACTATCGTTCGTGACTCGTTATGTAGCTGTTCGATTTGAAATTAGTTGATGAGTCAGTTAGAGCCCAGTCAGAAGTTCTCCCAAAACCATTCTCAATCTCTACCCCAGTTGATGAGTCAGTTAGAGCCAACCAGGTATATAGAAACTGCCCTGTATCAGTGTTGAATAAAGCCATTCCTGCTGATCTAGTAGAGATAGACATTGTCGATTTTGACCTCATTCTTGGCATGGATTGGTTACATTCCGATCATTCCTTAGTCGACTGTAGAACTAGAGTTGTTAGGTTTCAGTTTCCCAATGAACCAATCTTAGAATGGATGGGTAAAGTTTCAACACCTAAGGGTCGGTTTATTTCCTACCTTAAGCTAAGGAAGCTCATTTCAAAAGGTACATCTATCACCTATTTCGGGTCAAAGATTCTAGCTCCGAGACCCCAACTATTCATTCAGTTTCAATTGTCAGCAAATTCCCTAACGTCTTTCCCGAAGATCTTCCCGGAGTCCCTCCCGAGCGGGAAATAGACTTCTACATAGACCTTCTTCCAGACACTCAGCCCATTTCTATTCCTGCTTATAGAATGGCTCCAACTGAGCTTAAGGAGTTGAAAGAATAGCTAAAAGACCTTCTTGATAAGGGTTTCATCAAGCCCAGCATCTCTCCATGGGGTGCTCTTGTATTGTTCGTGCGAAAGAAAGATAATACTCTCAGAATATGTATCAACTACCGTCAACTGAACAAGGTTACAGTTAAGAACAGGTATCCCATACCCAGGATTGATGACTTGTTCGATCATCTTCAAGGAGAAAGTTGTTTTTCCAAGATAGATCTCAGGTCGGGGTATCATCAACTTAGGGTCAGGGAATGTGACATACCAAAAATAGCCTTCAGAACTCGATATGGTCACAATGAATTTGTGGTTATGTCTTTAAGACTAACTAATGCCCTGAAAACTTTCATGGACCTGATGAATAAGGTATTCAAATAGTATCCAGACATGTTCGTCATTATATTCATAAATGACATTCTGGTATACTCCAGAAATAAGGAGGAGCACGCTAACCGTCTAAGGATAGTGTTGCAGACTCTCAAAGACCGCCAACTATTTGCTAAATTCAACAAATGTCAATTCTGGATGAAGCTATGGCTTTCCTCGGTCATGTGGTCTTAGGTGAGGGTATTCAGGTAGATCCTAAAAATATAGCAATGGTGAAAGATTGGCCAAGACCTACTTCCCCAACAGATATCAGAAGTTTCCTGGGTCTAGCCGATTATTATCGACGGTTCGTGGAAGGATTCTTTTCTATTGCATCTCCTTTGACTAAACTAACTCAGAAAAAAGTGAAGTTTCAGTGGTCAGATGCATATGAGAAGAGTTTCCACGAGCTGAAGACTCGACTCAATACAACTCTTGTTTTGACTTTACTAGAAGGAACAAATGGGCTCGTAATCTATTGTGATGCTTCTAGAGTTGGCCTTGGTTGCGTTCTAATGTAGCGGGGTAAGGTGATAGCTTATGCCTCCAGATAGCTCAAAGTTCATGAGAAGAATTATCCGACTCATGATCTTGAATTGGCAGCACTAGTGTTTGCTATAAAATATGGAGGCATTACCTTTATGGGTTTCATGTGGATGTTTTCACTGATCACAAAAGCCTTCAGTACATGTTTAGTAAGAAAGATTTAAACCTTCATCAGAGAAGGTGGTTGGAGTTACTGAAGGATTATGACATGAGCGTGCTATACCACTCGGGCAAGGCCAATGTGGTGGCTAGTGCCCTAAGAAGGATATCCATGGGGAGTGTTGCTCATGTTGAAGAGGGTAGAAAGGAACTGGCAAAGGATATTTACAGGTTAGCTCGGTTGGGAGTGCAGTTGGTGGATTCAGCTGAGGGTAGAGTAGTACTACAAAGTGGATCAGGATCCTCGTTAGTTGTTGAGGTCATGTCAAAGTAGGATGAAGATCCCATACTACTTAAATTGAAAGAAGCAGTTCTAAGAAAAGAAGTGGTGGCTTTCTCTAAAGGGGCAGACGGTGTGCTTCGTTACTAGGGCAGGCTATATGTTTTGGACGTAGGTGACTTGAGGTAGCGAATACTGGCAGAAGCACATAGTTCCAAATATCTATCCACCCAAGTTCCACTAAGATGTACCGTGACCTACGGGAAATCTACTGGTGGAACAGCATGAAGAGAGACATTGCAGTGTTTGTAGCTAAGTGCCCAAACTGCCAGTAGGTTAAAGTTGAACATCAGAGACCTGGAGGTATGAATCAGGATATCAGCGTACCCATGTGGAAGTGGGAAGAAGTGAATATGGACTTCATTAAAGGTCTAAATCATACTCACCGATAGCATGATTCAATTTAGGTGATAGTAGATCGGATGACCAAGTCAACACATTTTCTCCCTGTTAAAACTACAGACTCAGCTGAGGATTGTGCTAAAATGTACATCTGGGAGTTGTTTAGACTACATGGAATTCTCTTATCCATTATTGCAAATAGAGGTACCTAGTTCACCTCCATTTCTGGAAGTCATTTCAGAAAGGACCAGTACCCAGGTCAAACTCAGCACAACTTTTCACCCTCAGATAGATGGACAAGTTGAGCGGACTATTCATACCTTAGAAGATATGCTGAGAGCTTGTGTGATCGACTTCAAGGGTAGTTGGGATGATCACCTATCTCTCATTGAGTTTGTATACAACAATAACTACCACTACAATATTCAGATGGCCCCGTTTAGGGCATTATATGGTAGAAGGTGTAGGTCTCCTATAGGGCGGTTTGAGGTTGATGAAGCTACCTTGATAGGATTGGACTCATTTCATGAAGCTATGGAAAGTGCAACTGATCAGACAAAGGTTGAAAACTGCTTAGAGCTGACAGAAACCATATGTTGATATGAGGAGGAGAGAGTTAGAATTTTCTGTAGATGATTGGCTGTATTAGAAAATTTCACCCATGAAAGGGGTGATAAGTTTGGGAAGAAAGGGAAACTTAGTCCGAGGTATGTAGGACCTACAGGATTCTAAGGCGAATTGGCAACGTGGCCTATGAGTTAGAATTATCTTTGGAATTAGCATCTGTGCACCCAGTCTTCCATGTGTCACTGTTGTAGAAGTGCATTGGGGATTCAAGCTCAGTTGTGCCGCTAGACAGTGTGGGAGTGAAGGATAGTCTCTCTTACGAAGAGGTCCTAGTTCATATCCTAGACCGTCAGGTTCGTATGATGAGAAACAAAGAAATCACTTCAATGTAAGTCTTGTAGAGGAACCAGCTAGTTAAGGGAGCCACATGGGAGGCATAAGCATACATGATGGCTAAATACCCTCATGTATTCCCTTCTAGTTTAGTTTCAGGATCAGGTATTAAATTCCTTCTTAGTACCCTATTCAATTCCTCACTCATCAGCTTTATTCAGATTTTCAATGTGCACTCTAGTTGTGTTAACTCAGTTAGTATGGTTAAATCAGTTCGGAGTCAGCCATTCTTTTAGAAATCAATTTATATTTTTAGCCTAGGAATTGCAACTCTTTTCTCAATTTTTCAGCCGCTTTAGCCTTCATTCATGGATGAATGATCCCAAGGGGGAGATATTGTAAAACCCCAAAACTTTTCTAGACCAAACTCAGACCCTGTATGAAAATCCAGGGGAAACCAGAAAATTTTGTCACAGAACGACCCAGACAACAAAACATTGTCACCTTTAACGGGCTATTATCAACTCTGCAAATTGGAGTAACGAGTCGTCCTGTTGTCATTTCAATTCAGTTTAGTCTCAGTTCAACTCAGTATCAGTTCAACTCAGTTTTAGTTCAATTTAGTTTAGCTAAGTTCCGTCACTCAGATCCAGGACATGTTTATGACCATCAGTCAGGGTCATTATTGACTCTATTAGTTATAGCTCAGTTTTATCAGTGTTCAGTATAAGTTCGTCATTATGTTATTTCAGTTCAGTTGTTTATCTTCTGTGCTTATTGTATATCTCACTTATTCAGTACATTCAAAGTATTGACGTATACTTTCTATGCTATATTATATTATGATACAGGCGCAGGTTCTCATTCCCAGCATCGTTAGTAGTTACTCTCGATGATTCCAGCAGCAACAGTCCATTTGGTGAGTCCTCATCTTTCGAGGATGATATTTGCTTTTCAGTTAGTCTCTTTTCAGTCAGACTTTAGAGTTAGCTAGGGGCTTGTTCCAGCAACTCATAAGCTAGTAGTGGCTTTCAGACACAATTGTTTAGTATTTTTTAGTTAGTTTACTCTTTCAGCAGTATTGATTATATAATTACTCTTATAAAAGCTTCCACTTATGTTTACTCAATTTATCAGTGCAATGATCGACCAGGTTTTGCTTGGGGTCACTTGTGGCACCAAGTACCGTGTCTTGTCCAAGGTGTAGACTCCGGTCATGACACATGGGGAACACAATCCTAGTTTAGTCTTAGTAATTTGATAAACAACTCAAGAATTCTTAGCATTATTTTATTCTCTTTTTTGCAAACTCCCCTCTTGAAATATTGATTACAAGTTAGTTTATTTACTGTTAACATATTATTTCTACCTATTCCCTATGGGATCAACCTCAACCTTTGTTGGGTTACTATACTTGACAACAACTACTTTATACTTCAATTGCGAGGTGTAATTTGGGGGTGATCAAATTTTGGCGCCGTTTCCGGGGAATACAATTTTGAAATAAGTTAATTGGTGTATAACCTTAGCTTGTTGTCTTTATTTCCTACTTGTATGACTATATATTTTTTCTTTTCTTTCTTCTTTTAGTTTTGTTTTGTGTTTCTTTTAGTTAGTTCTTATTTTTACTATGGCATCATGGAATAAAGAGGGGTTTGCTGGTTGCATTTCATATCTTGATTACCCATGTCCATATTGTGGAGGACCCAATTTTTGGCAAGATTGTAAATATTCCCCTGGAAGAGAGATGTGTGCATCTTCTCACTTCTATTATGGGTATAATTGCACTTTATGTTGTGGTCAAGGTGGGCATTGGGGTGATTTTTTCAATTATTTTTCTTATCAACCCAATTGCTATAACGAAAATTCTAGTTGTGCTTTTGAATTTGACAGGAACAATGACATGGCATGTGAAGGACAAAACACTACAATTGAATGCATGGAAGCCATGCTCTGAGCTTTTTAGAGTAGGAGTCTAACTTGGAGAAGGATGCTGACTCCTCAATGCCCATGGAATTTTTTACTCCTCAAGAAGAAATGGTAGAAGAAGAGATTTCAAGCTCAATGGATGACACAACATATCATTGAAGAAGCAAAAACAACTTGAAGAAGAAATCTCTTGCTCTCAAGAAGAGGTTGAGGAAATGTTGAGAAGCATAATGGTGAAGAATGAGCAATAGGGCTGAGTCTTGACTATTGGTGGGAAAAAGTGCAACATGATGATGAGGAAGATATCCAAAACATCGAGTTTTCCATGGAAGGATTTTTTCAAGAGTTACAAAGTTCCCCTCATGAATCAAAACATGACCAAGTGGAAATTGTAAGCGATGATTACCAACCAACCAACGCAACAATAATGCAAGATGCCGAAATTGAAAAAGTGACACTAGAGTGGCAAAGAGAACTCGATCAAATAATTTTTGAGGACTCTAGTGCATTTGAGAGTGAGAATGTAAGAAGGAAGAATGCTTGAAAGTGGAGCTACTTAGACCACGTTCCAATTATTTTTCAACATTATACTGGGTTGACGATATGAAAATTGAGGCAACCGAGTCTATGGAGAATTTTGGAGAGGAAGGTCAAAGGTGCTTCATTCTAAAGTTTGTCATGCCAAAGGGAAAAACAAATCCCGCCTTTAAAGGACAAGAAGTTCAAGATGCGATATCTATTGCTTGGTGCCTATATCTTTACACTACCACCCCTCGAGAAGAGTAGAAAATTAGAAGAGCAGTTAGGGGTGCAGTTCATAAGTTCAAAGTGGAAGAAAAATGGTAAAATTGATGATATCATGATGCAACGTTAAATCAAGCGCTGCTTGGGAGGCAACCCAAGGTAATTTAATTTTTGATTTTTAGAGTTGATGTGTTTGTTCAAGTGTGCAGGAATTAAGTCATAACTCACAAAATGAGTTTGAGCATGAAAATTAAAAATTGGGTGCAAAGAAAAAATAATCAGGCCAAGCAGCGCACAGAGTGCTGCACCGCATAGGCCAAGCAGAGCATGTTGCTCAGGCACTAGCGCCGCAAGAAAGGTTGTGATGCGGCATGTAGACTGGTGCGTTAAAGCATGACGTGTTGCTGTGCAAAAAATGATTTCCCCATTGAAGATGAGGATTAGAGGGATAGGGAGTTCTTATTTCACTCTTTTACTTTATACTTTATTATTTTAGCACTGGGGCCAGTGCTATCGATTAAGTGTGGGGTGGAAGAAGTAAACTTCATTACCATGCATGCTTTGATTGCTAAAATCTATGGCCTAGTTTTTTTTGTGATCATGACTTATCTTACATACTTGGGTTATTTATAGTAGTTCTTTTTTGTTTTATTTTATTTTGGATTTTATTGGTTTTTGTTTTTGGTACTTTTCTGGTGGATAGTCCCTTAAAATCAATTAGTGGGTCTAGATTTTTTCGGTTAGTCATAGAGTCATGGCTTTTTACAATGATGTATGGATGACGACCGTCTTAAGAGAAAATTAGTCATTAGGAAAAGGAAGAACTTAAGACCTTATAAATGTTAGGTGCTTCACTTTAGGTATCATTGAGAGTTTGCAAAATTCACTCAAAATTGCATGAAAAAGATAGAAACACTTAGTCTTTTGGAACTTGACTCTTGTACTTGAAAAAGTGGGCTTAATTATGTTGTGCATGCAATATGGATATATGAGTTTGTGTAAACTTGATTGCCATTGTTGAACCATTTGTGCCATTGTGTGAGTGAGGTATTTTTGATATACTCCATGCTTGCAAATTGATGTCTAGAACATGCATGGTGTATCGGCAAAACAAATTAAGAATGATGAATCTAGGAAGTGATGTAGGAATTTCTTTGGTAGCCTATTTTTATTCTATTCTTACCTACCTTGATTGTAATTGTCCTAGTTAACCATTTTGAGTCTTAGCCTATTCTTTTGCTAGCCATATTATGAGCTTAATTCCTTTTTATTGTATTGACTTATATTTGATCAAAATGACTTTTTGAGTACTTTAATGAAATCTTTTGCACCAAAGGAGCATTAGTGGAGAAGTGAATGAAAAAGCTAGAAGTGTGAAAGTTAAAAGAAAAGGGTGAAATTTTCTATACAAGGATGGTGATGTTAGTGGGAAAGAAGAAGAAAGAAGAAGCTTTGGAAAATTGATGAATAAAAAGAAAAAATTATGAATGAACTTGACGTTGAAAAATCCCTATTAGTCACCTAAAGTTGAAAATTTGAATAACAAAAAGGAGGTATAAGGAATAAATAGGAGATTGGGGGAAGTGCTACAAAAAATCAAAGTGTTGTGAAGTATTAAAGTGCTTAGGGAGCTTAGTCACTATCTTGATCAAATAGTTCTTGGCTGTCCCTTAGCCCACATTACAATCAAGTTAAGTCTTAATTGATCCTGGACTCAAAGTTCTATATTAGTAGAGTATTACATAAGGGCAAGCCTATGGGTCGTCTTTTGCATGCATGTGGAGTTCTTTGGGTGAGTGAGTGAAATTGTCTAATTATGCCCATGTTTATATTGATATATATATATATATATATATATATATATCTTGAGTGTAAAGGGCATCTCTTCAAACAGTGAGGGGCACAATGGCAAGACTTTGGTATATCTTGATTGCTAAATTACATATGATTCATGTTATCCCAAATATATCTTGTTGAGTTAATTCTAAAAGTTAAGTGATTTCGAATATTGACATTTTAATGTTGATCCTATATGCGTATGAGTGAATTATTTGAGCTTCATTGTTTTGTCTAATGATCCTAAGTGTAAGTGGGGTGGTGATGAACGGTGAATTTACGTGTTTCTTAGCCATATTTTTGGCCATACTATACTATGTTTTGAGAACAAATTATGTGTGTTTTCATGTGTTTTATGATAGATTTTGGAAAAAGAGATAAAGCACACTATTAGAAGCTTTTAGGTATGCAAGTTATGAATTTGGGCTTGTTTGAAGCTTAAAAGTGCAAAAATGGCAAAACGGGGTTGATGGACCAAGTATATCGAAGTTGTCATCGCGCAGGCACATCGGTGTTATGGCCTCTGCGAGGCATAGGCAAGACTAGTGCTATGAGCAGTGTGACACGACTCCATCCTGGTGCGATGAGCGGCACTAGGCACAAGGCAGTTTGGGCGGCCAAAAGTCAAATCCCAATTCTACTAGGAACAGAAGCTTCTAATTCAATAAGGAACAATGAATGCCTAATATACTACTATAAATACCATATCATAAATTTTTTTTAGGTGTTGAAGTCCAAGTCCCATTATTGTGGACTTCGTCCAACACATAGGAAGATTAAATTCATAGTGTTGCACAATTAAATTTGTGCAATAGATTGGTTGACAATTGTTGGAGTTTCATCAAGTTATTGTGATTCAATATAGTCTTGGAGATGTGCTATTCAATTTATTATTCTCATAAGTATTTCATTATGATTTCTTCTACATCTTCTACTTGTTTTCTCATAAACTTGAGCGACTAAATCTCTTAGACTAGGGTTGTGGGAACCATGAAGGATTAACGAATGTTGGTATAGTAAAATAGTGATTCTTGAATGGTGAATTGAGTGGATTGTTATTCTCTTCTTTTTAATTATGTTTTAGCGGTTGCATATGTTGAAACAAGCCCTTATATTAAACTTGCCCTGCCAAGGAGATTGAAGTTGGTAAAAGAGAGTAGCAATGACAATTTGAGATTAGTAATTCTCATCTAATTAACTTGAGTTCTAACCGAGGATAGCTAAATTCAAGACTTATTGGAAATCTAGAATATACACACTTTTGAGAACGAGAGGAGATGGGTAGAAAGCATCTAATGTCTATTGGCGCATGTAACACATGCACTTTGAGATCGAGAGGAGATAAGTGTAGTTCTTAAGTCGAGAAACATTAGATGTACTAAACGTGAGTGTTACACAAAATTCACCAGGATAGATCACTAGTAAAAGCTTACTAAAGCTATGAAGTCATGGGGAACACAATCCTAGCTTATTCTTAGTAATTTGATAAACAACTCAACAATTCTTAGCATTATTTTATTATCTTTATTTGCAAACCCCCCTTTTGAAATAATAATTACAAGTTAGTTTATTTACCGTTAACATATTATTTCTACGTATTCCCTGTGTGTCATGACCCGAATATAGGCCCGGATCAAGATACGGGACAAGAAACCCCGATAGGCTCCAAGTCAATCCATGGAATGAACATACATCTAACTCAATCATAGATAAGCAGAAGTTCAACATGAATAACATAGTGGAAGTCTAATCAAATATAACATCTAAATACGTACATCAATCTAAAGCTGAATACAAACTATGTCTGAAAAAGCCTATAATACTGATGAGTTGATGGGATAAGGCCCCAACTAACTCACTATATTCTGAAAACTAAAAAGATGAAATACAACTGTTAAGAAGGGCCCTCTTAAGATGAGGACTCACCAAAGGACTCTGAGAAGTGCTAACTCTGAATGTCTGAGTAACAGCGAGACTGAGTCTAGATATCGGAGCCTGTATCATAAATGATATAACATAGAGTATGCGATCAGTACATGGAATGTACCGAGTATGCAAGGTAACTAAAACCACTAACTACGTAAAATAATAAATCATGCATATAATATAACATGATCAAGATAAGATTCTGAGAGTAGGGCTCGCATGCTATTTTCTGAAATCATGATCTGAGCATAACTGAACATCATACTAAATCAAATGACCCAAAGATGAAAAACTGATAATCATAAGTAAAACTGAACATTGGGTCAAACCTGCTGAAAACATAATATCTTGACTGATGTACATGCATAACTAAAATCATAAGGAATAATGGGAGACTTGTCATATAACCGACATTACCATGATAGAGCTTACGTGGTCCCGACTATCATACTCAAGTGAGCAGAGCTGTCCAAAGCCTTGCCAGGGATAAAGGCGCTACCATGATATCGATATCAAGCTCAAGGCCCCTTGGGGGCAGGGAAAGCTCATAGGGAAGGTCATTTGCCTCTCATTGAGTTGCATATAACAATAATTACCATTCCAACATTCAGATGGCTCCGTTTAAGGCTCTCTATGGGTGGGGATGTAGATCGCCTATTGGTTGATTTGAAGTTGGTGAAGCTGCGATGATAGGACCAGATTCAGTTCATGAGGCAATGGAGAAGGTTCAGCTTATACGGGGTTGGTAAAACAACTCAGAGTCACCAAAAGTCCTATGCGGATATGACGAGGAGGGAGCTTGAGATTGAAGTTGATGATTGCATGTTTCTAAAAGTGTCTTCCATGAAGGGAGTGATGAGGTTCGAAAAGAAAGGGAAACTCAGTCCTTGTTATGTTGGCCCGTATCGGATTGTGAAACGGGTTGGCAAGGTATCATATCAATTGGAGTTTCCCTTGGAATTAGCTTCTGTTCATCCAGTTTTCCATGTATCGCTCTTGAAGAAGTGGTTAGGTGATCCGGCTTTGGTTGTTCTGGTGGAGAGTGTAGGTGTGAAGGATAGCCTTAGCTATGAGGAGGTTCTGGTGGAAATACTAGAACATCAGGTTTGAAAGCTAAGAAACAAAGAAGTAGCCTCAGCAATGGTTTTGTGGAGGAATCAACATGTTGAGGGTGCTAGGGAAGCCGAAGTAGAAATGATGGTTAAATACCCACATCTATTCTCTTCCGACTCAGTTTCAACTTGAGGTATCAATTTCCTCCCTAGTACTCTATTCAGTTTCGTGTTCAGTTCATGTGCCCTAGTTTCTTTCATGTCAATGTATCTATATGTTATTTATGAATTCATTTCAGTCATGTAGTTCAGTTCGGAGTCAGTCACTCCATGTTCAGTATTTGATATGACAGTTGCATTTCTTAGCTTTTCTGTATGTTTACCCACATTTGAGGACGGATGTTCCCAAGGGGGAGATATTGTAATACCCCCAAAGCCCTAAGATCAGACTTGAGGGTTGAAACGGAGAAAAATAGGATTTTCTGCACCAGGTCACAAGACCCAGTGACCCGTGAGGTGCACATGAGTCGTTAAGTGACTCGGGGGGAGGAGGGAAGACTTGGTTGAATTTTGAATTTGGGGGTGACCACAAGTGTGACCACGAGTTGTGGTCAACACCATGATTCATTGTGTTAGCTGTGGTCAAGAATTGATTGAAAATTGAAGAGGTTGGGCAATGCAGCCCAAGACTTGGTCACCACGAGTCATTGGGTACACCACGAGTCGTTGGGTACACCACGAGTCATGGTGTCCCTCGGGTCACCCTCAGAGGTGTGAATTCCAGTATAGGCCACGGAAGACAGACCATGACTCGTTCCCTCAAGCCACGAATCGTCCAGTCCCACGTTGGGACTGGCAGTGCATTTTCCCCTGCAAATTTATTAAGTGCTTTTCTGTAATTCCTAAGTTCCTAAGACCTATTCTACATCATTTTAAGCTCAGAAAAGGGTGTTTTAAGAGGGGTAAGTTCATTTTAAACTTATTCTCTTTCATGCATGCGAATCTAGAGGTTCTAAAGAGTGATCATGCTTAGATTCATCAAGTGCTTCCTCAAATTTCATTGGGCTTTCAAGAGGGTTTGTGATATCATATTTCTCCAGGTATGTAGGGTTATGAATGGGTATATTCATCCACACCCATACCCAGTCCCTCTTAATTTTCAAGAAAATTCTAGTTGATGAACCTATGGGGTTTTAACCCAACAAGTGAATTTTTAAGTATCAATCATGGGTACGATATATGCATATTTCTAATGTTGAATTATGATTCATGGGCATATTTCACAATGTTTTCAATTAAAAATCATTTTTTCAAGTTTTACAAATTATGATGCACATCCATGGAAGTTCATGAAAGTTGAGATCTATGATATATGTATTCAAGCATGATGAGATGTACATGATGAAAGTATGATTTTGAATTACCCATGTCCATGTTCATGTATTTGAATGGTCAAGTCTATGTCAAGCATGTTTAAGTATTGGGCAAGCCCATGATCAAGTTTGTTTCATGATTTATCTAAATTTCGTGGTATTAGCTTAACACATGGATTTTGGAGTCTAGACTCCCACTATTTTCAGTTTGTGGTATGGTTTGAGCCCAAGGCTCCTCATGTTATGATTTCAGATATGCATGTATATTATGAGTTGGCTTCATCACTAGACGATGGTTTAGCTTCGTTGAAAAATGATGGAGAGAATATGTATGTTTTTAGGAGTAGCGTCTAGCACCGAGTAGGCTATGGGTGAGTGAACCCTATGGCTCAGAACTACGTGCCAACGTAGGTATGTTTCAATTATACGGGACCTCCATTGTGAGCTTCCCCTGCCTCCAAGGGGCCTTCAGCTTGATATTGATATCATGATAGCGTCCTTAGCCCTGGCAAAGCTTTGGACAACTTTGCCCACTTGAGTGTAACAATTGGTACCACGTAAGCTCTATCGTGGTAATGTCGGTTATAAGACGAGTCTCCCATTGATCCTCATGATTTCAGTTATGCATGTTCAGCAATCACGATATTATGTTTTCAATAGGTTTGACCCAATGTTCAGTTTTACTTATGAATAATTAGTTTCAACTTTGGGCCAATCAATTCAGTATGATATTCACTTATGATACTCAGTTATGTATGAATCATGTTTCAGATAATAGCATGAAAGCCCTACTCTCAAATTCTTAAGATGAAATGTTTTACATTAGGCATGATCTCTGTTTTACTTACATAGCGATTTTACTTACCTTGCATATTCGGTACATTCTACGTACCGACCACATACTCTATGTTGTATCATTTCATGATACAAGCTTGGATATTCAGGACCAGTCTCGCCATTAGCTAGACTCTCAATATTAGCATCTCCCAATCTCAGTTGATGAGTCCTCATCTTCCGAGGGCCTTTTATCGGTTGTATTTAGTATTTTGAGTTTCAGACTATGGTTAGTTTGTAATACCCCGAAAGTGCTTAAGAGTAGACCTGGAAATTAAAAGTTGGAAACTACTGAAATTGGGAAAAATAACATAGAACAGGCCATGTAACGACCCATGGTATCAAACCACGAGTCGTTCTATGCAGTCGTGGTGTGGGAAGTTCTGGTGGCAGTGGAGACAACGGGCAATGCAATGACTCATCTCTTGAAACAATGAGTCGTTGTTGGCAGTCGTAGGAGAGACTGGGCTTAGCAGTTAAGGATACCACGGGTCATCCAATGACTCGTGGTGAAAAGTGACGGCCCGTGGTCACCGGTTGTTGTTTGGTTGCAAGAATTTCTAGTGCACGTGACAGATCAAGACCACGACTCATTGGAAGAAACCATGAGTCATGGCGAGGCTCGTGGTAAGGAGGTTCAATTATTGTGAAGGGGCAAACAACGGTCGACTTGATGACCCGTTGGTCCAAAAGACGAGTCGTTCTGTCCATCCGTGGTTTAGTTCGGGAGGCTAGTCTCAGTAGTGCTTACGACGGGACATACGACGAGTGGTCATTTCTTCCAATGACCCGTTGGTGTGATCCATTGGACCGATCTGGACAGTTTCAGGAAAGAGTCATTAAGGGCATTTTTGACTTTTTTATGCTATGAGACCCCAAACTACGTCATTTTAGCTTATGAAAGATGGGTTTTTTGAGGGATAACTTATTCTAAGTCTTCATTCATGCATGCAAGAGTTTAGAGAGGTGATCAAAGGGTGATTTAAGGCTTCTCTCTTCAAATCCTTCCAATTCCTTCTTAGGCATTCAAGGGAGATTAAGAATCAGTTGTTTCTAGGTATGTAAGGCTATCAATGGGTGTTTCCTTTCATAGACATGCCCATTCTCTACGATTTCATGAAAATTTCTATAAAAAATTTATGGGGTTTTAAAGTAGATTTATATTAAAATCTAATGATTGTTAATGGCTTTTGTGATTTTCGAACCTTATCGTATTCTATGGGGTTTTGATCAGATTTTGTAATTTAATTTATTTATAATATTATTGATTATTGAATTCTCTTGAAATTAAGCCTAATTATGCATGACCCATGATGAATCGATTTATGATCTACTTTTCCATTAATGATATTCATGAGCCCAACATGGATCACGATTTAAAATATGGATTTAATCAATTACCCATCATGATTTTATGAATTTCAAGCTATATGCATGATCTACAAGTATATATGACTTTAGGATTCATGAATTATGTTTTGGCCGACTCACGGGCCTTATTTAATGGCTAGTTCACATTTGTACAAGTATGTTTATGATTATCATGATCTAACTAGCCCATGAATTAATGCATGTTATACTATGAGCACTATATATGTCTTGGGAGTAGTATCGAACACCGAGTAGGTTCGGGGCTCAGGTTAAACCCCGAATCTCACAAACTACGTACCACCGTAGGTATGTTTAGACCTCCTTTGTGACTTTCCCCGGCCCACATGGCCCTTTTCATGGTGATATCACGCCCTTCATGGTTCTACCCTTGACAAGGTAAGAACGGCCTCCCGACTAGGTTTACAAGTTGGACATCATGTGTGCTCATATGGGGTATGTCGGTTGAGAGAATCTCCCACCGTTCCTCATGATTTATGAATGTTTATGATTATGTACTTTGGCTCAAGTCATGTTAAGTAAAGATTTTCTCCTATGATTTTGATTATGTTTGTACTAAGAATGTTTTGAAAACCTTGAGCCTTAAGTTATGTTATGATGTTTACGAACCGAGCATGATGTCCTACTCTTTTAATCATTTATGAGTTTTATATATTTTAAATGTCCATTTTACTTACCTTGCATACTCGGTACGTTCCACGTACTGACCGCATACTTTCTATGTTGTATTGTTTCATGATACAGGACCCGACTCTCAGGCTCACCCTCCTCAGTAGCTCCTCAGAGTTCGCTATCATCCTAGTTGCTGAATCCTCATGTTCCGAGGGCCATATATTCAGACTCTATTATTCTCTTTTTAGATTTAGTATTGTAGGGTTAGTTGGGGTATTGTCCCATCAACCCGTCTTTCATGAATAGAGGCTTTTCAGACTATAAGTTGTCTTCAGTCGTCATGTATGGATCATTTTTTTGGTGGTTGGTTTTGTTACACCCGAGCATTTTTTTGTCTTGTTTCTTTTTCCTCAGGTATGCTATCTAGTAGAACCCACATATTTAGGATTATTGTTGTGATATGTTTAATTAGAAGGATATTGGGAGAACTTAGCAGTCACACAAAAAGTGCACATGTGAAAATGTTTGAGTTTTGGAAAAACTAACCCCCATGAATATTTGGTTTGAGTTGTGTTGTACGTTTGTTGCAAGTCATGACCAATGTGAATCTTTTTATGGCATTAGAAGTATGAACATGAAAACTGTAGATTAATTGTGTGCATGAATTGGATAGGTACTAGTTGGTAATGTAGCCTTGTGCCATATGAGAGCGAGGTATTTACTTAGTTTTGCCCAGTGTGTGTGATCTAGAACTTGCTCGATTAGTCTTTCCTAGGTTGGCGGATAGCTAGTTAGGAAAGGATCATAGGCCATTTTTGAACAGCCCACTATTAGCCTAAACTGTCCACCAAATGAAATAAGTATCCCTTGATTCTAAATTTTGAGCCAAAATTGACCTTTTCTTTGAGTGGCCTATTCACCTTCCCACTTTCTTTATAATGAACCGACTTTGGCCCTGATCCCTCCTTGGACATTGTGTACCTCAACTCAAGAAAATTGCCTAAGTTTAGAGTGGCTACTGTAGGGGTGCATAAAATTATTGGGTATGAAATGAAGAAGCTATTTTTGAAAAGAAACGAGTGTAGTATGGTTGAAAAATAAAGAAAATAAAAGAAGAATGAAAATGAATAAGAAAAGAAAACGTCGACATCTTGAAAAGAGAGAAAAGTAAACTGAAAACCAACCCACATGTTGAGAGAAAAAGAATAAAAAAGAGAAAAAAGGAGAAAAAGTTCAGAAGTGGAGCCAAAGCTAGTGTAGTATAAGGAGGGTTGAGTCACTTTAACCCCAAGCCTATATTACAAGTTGATAAAAGCCCTATAATGATCCTAATCCGATTGTCCGAAAAACTGAGGTAGAGAAAATTAGGACAAGCCTATGGCATTTTACACACATTACTTGAACTTTCTTGAGAGAGTGAGTGCTTCATTGTCAGTCCTTGTTTTTGATATACATCTATGTCTATGAGTGTACGGGACTTCTTTGTTGTAAGGGTGCGTAGGTTTCATTATTAGCTGCTAGTTTTCTAGGTCAGTGTCATTAGTGCTTGCTCGGTTGTCTGCTGATAATCTAATGCAATCCATATATCCCTTTTTGTCATGGTAAGTAGCTCTAGGTACGCCCAATTGTTTTGATTTTGGTTGTATAAGAGGGGGATTTATACTGTTTAAAGCTCATGTGTGCAAATTATTGATATGGCTGTCGTAAGACTTCTAGGATTCTTTTAATTAAGTGTCGTTATGTGTAGTTTTGTTTTATTTGCATGAGGACATGCAAAAGTTCTAAGTTGAGGGTGTTGATGTGTCGTGGTTTTATGACACTTTTGATGCTTAAAACATAGAAAACATGCTAGTACTTAGGTAAATATATCCAATATCAGGTGTTTTTGTCAATTTTGTAGGGAAAATAGTTTTGGGGAGTTGGATTTTAGCAAAGGATAGGGAAAGTGCAGAAAATGCATCTGACGAGCCTTAGTACGAATCGTACCACCATGGTATGAGGATGTGAACATCCGTGATGAGGAATTAGAGAATTGTCAAAATCATACCTTCAAGGCATGAGTAGGTATCACAGATCGTACCAGCATAGTATGACTCGTACTGATGACTCGTGGTGTGATGATCAGAGAAAGTGAAATCCAAGAGTTTAAATCATGACCAGAAGTCACGACTTGTGGTGTCATACCATTGGTCGTACTAAGCATTGATAACACCTAAAGTACACCTCAAAAGAAGTATATAGCCATCGTTATCGAATAAAGAACCCAAACCCTCGAATAAAGAACCCAACCAGGGTTTGGGTTGATCCACGAGGAATAAGATTAAGATTTCAACTATTGTTATTATTTATGCTTTTAGTTCAGTTATTTCCTAAGGGTTTAGGGTTTAGGGTTTAGCGTTTACCCTGAACTTTGAACCCTGAAACCTTGAATCAATCATATTATAATAAAGGGAAAGACAATACACTCATTCGTATTGGTTTAGAATCATATTGTGTTAACCCAACTTCGTTATTCCTCCATGGTTCCTGCAATACTAGTTGTGGAGGTTTAGCTACTCATAATTGCAAGAACAAAATTAGAAGACATAAGAGAAATCATAATTAAGGACTTATAATATTGAGAGAGTTAAACCCCAAGTCATAATTGTCAATTAATCTTCAAACTAAGAGCACAATGATGAAACTATGTTGTTCGAATCTCACGTATAAATTAAGTTTCCAAATAATGTTAGGAAAACCCCCAAAATATCTTAATATTCAAATCCCCAAGGAAAGTATTTATACAATCATTAAATATTTTTCTAAATTAACAAAGAATCCAGCTCTGGGATGACTACGAGCCATAGTAGGGTGCTACGACTGGTGGCGAGTAGTCATGGCATGGCTACCAACTTCTGATCTCCTCTGGTACAGGCGTCCTCTATGACTCGTGGTAGGTCACTAGGAGTCGTTGATAGCCATTGTGATATGGGCATATGCACTTCATCATCTCTAATCATCATCCTACGGGCCCTCACTAAGAGTCGTACTATGCTATCACAACCCATACAATCAACTGTGCCTTGAGGATGTCAACCTTGTTAGTTCTCTGCTTCTAGCTACAGGTCGTCAGTACGAGTCATATCATGTGTCATGATCCATGATGACCTGTCATACTCTGAGGTTCTGAACTTGCTGATTCTCCGATCTTTTGTTACGGGCACTTGCAACGACTCGTACCAAGATGGTACGGTTTGTGATGTGACCCGTAAGAAGTCATTTTCTGCCCTTTTACACTTCTTCTCACCAATCCAACTCCTGGAACTGATTCTCCCAGCTACAATAACAAACATGCCTTATATCCACATAAATACACCTAAGTACTAACATATTTCCTTTGTTTTAAGCATCGAAAGTTCCGTAAGACCACGACTCATCAACACCCTCAACTTAAAACTTTACATGTCCTTAGGAAAACAAAATATTACTACACTTATGACGCTGAATTAGAAAGAAACCTAGAAGACTCACATCCGACATGTTAAGAACTTGTATAGATGATCATTACCAATTATCAACTCCCGTCAAACAATTGAAACTGAGAATGCTATGTACAAATATAGCTACTCATCATGACACAATGGGATCTGAAGATGGCATCAAATATCAACACAAAACTGAGCATACACTAATGCTATTTACACAGACAACTAGCAGTTAATAATACAGCCCATTTACCCATGACAAAAGTTAGTCCCATACACTCAAGATCATATGAAAATTAGACACCGAGACTAGTAACAAAGCACTCACTGTCACAAAGAAGTTCAAACACTGCGCATATGAGACCATAGGCTTTTCCTTATGTTCTTTGATTCTTCAGACAATCGAGTTAGGATCAATATAAGACTTTTATCGGCTTGTAATGTAGGCTTAGGGATGCATATTGTAAATATGAATAAAGTGACTCAACCCCCTTTGGCATTACACTGATTCTGGCTCCACTTCCAACCATTTCTCTCATTTTCTCCCTTTTCCCCTTTTATTCTGTTCTCAACTCACAAGTGTGGTTTTTTTTCCCTTTTCTTCTTTCCTTTTCTTTTCTCTTTCTTTTTCTTCTTTCTTTTCTATTCTTCAACCACCCCGTCTCTTTTCACTAACTAGCTTTTTATTTTTCTACTCCACATAGTATATACACCCCTATAGTAGCCACCCTCAACTTAGACATTTTGCGTGAGTTGAGGTTCACAATGTCCAAGCAGGGACCAGGGCCAAAACAGGTCCACTATAAACAAGTGGGAAGGTGAATAGGCTAATCAAAGAAAAGGTCCAATTCAGGCTCAAACATAGGGATCAAGGGATACTTATTTCCTCTGGTAGGGCAATTAGGCTAAAAGTGGGCTTAATAAAAAATGGTCTATAATCCATTCCTAACCAACTATTTTCCGACCTAAGCAAGACTAACCATGCAAGTTCTAGCTTACCCACATAGAGGCAAACTAAGCAAGTACCTCACTCTTACATGGCACAGGGTTATATCACCACTACTATCTATCTAGTTCATGCACAGTTAAGCTATAATTATCATGCTCATATTTCTATTGCCATAGAAAGATCCACATTTGTCATACTTCACAGTAACCATACACACAACTCATCACAAAAATTTAAAGACGGTCATTTTCTTTCAAAATTCAAAAAACATGTGCACTTATTAGGATGCTAAGTACTCCTAAATTACTTCTAATTAAACAAAACATGCATCTTGAACATGCCATTTCTACTAGATAGCATACCTGAGGAAAAATAAACATGGAAACAAAAACCCTCGAGTAAAACAAAAAAGACATACACAGGTACCCCCTTTATAAAAAGATATGCACTTGTCCCTAAAGCATCAAAGTAAAATCAGGGTAGGAGAATACCTAATAGAGCATTCCTGCATAATGGTATGGTCACTTCCTTGGTTTGGATGGGATTACGAGCTGTGACACATCTCACATTCCATACTATGGCTCGTAATCTTGGTCTATAACACTATTTTCAACTTTCTATCAATCACGGGTAGTTTGGCTACTCAGACTTCATCAAACTTCCCCATGGGTTGCTTCCCATGTAATGCCAAATTTAATATCGCGACATAATGTGGATATATTGACTACTCAGACTTTGTCAAGATACACTGACTCAATTACCTTTATCTCATCGATGGTACCCAGGTACTGCTTCACCCTTTGACCATTCACTTTGAACCTCTTACCATCTTTATTTTCTAGTTCAATGGCTCCATAAGGGAATACCTACACCATACTATATGGTTGTATCCATTTGGACTTCAACTTGCCTGAAAACAAGTGGAGCCTTCAATTAAAAAGCAAAACCAGATCACCAGCCTTGAAGTCTCGCTTCTCAATCTTATAGTCGTGGTACAACTTCATCCTCTCTTTGTAAATAGCTGCACTCTCATATGCTTTTAGTTGGAATTCATTCAACTTATTCAGCTGATCCAACCTCAGTTTAGAGGTTTCACTCACTCCAAATTCAACTTCTTGAGTGCCCATAATGCCTTGTGCTCAAGTTCCAACAGAAAATGACATGCCTTGCCAAACACAAGCTGATATTGAGAAGCGCCAATGGGAGTTTTAAAGGTTGTCTGATATGCCCAAAGTGTATCGTCCAGCTTCCTATACCAGACCGTTCGGTTAGTGTTCACTGTTTTAGCCAGGATGGTCTTAATCTCCCTGTTGGAGACCTCTACCTGCCCGTTTGAGTGAGTATTGTAAGGCGTAGCCACCTCATGCTTCACACTATATATTTCAAGCAGAGCTCTGAAAAGATGGTTGCAGAAGTGAGAGCCCCCATCATTGATAATGATTCTGGGAGTATCGAATCTTGTGAAAATATACTTTTCCAGAAATGTTGTGACAACCTTACCTTCAATATGGGGAGTTCAGTAGCCTCCACCCACTTCAAGTCATAGTCTACAACAACTAGAATGTACTTTATCTCATATGAACTCACAAGAGGTCCCTTGAAATCAATTCCCTATACGTCAAATAATTCCACCTCCAAGATTGGGTTCAATAGCAGCTCATGCTTACGAGTTATGGCCCCTTATCTTTGGCATTAGTCACAGGCTTTGGCAAAGTCATGAGAATCTTGATGAATTGCGGGCCAATAGTATCCACACTGCAAGATGTTGTGCGCAGTCAGAATACCACCATGATGACCCCCAACTGGGGATGAGTGGCATGCCTCTAGTATACTCATCATCTCAACTTTTGGGAAACATTTGAGAATCAGACCATCTGCATAGATATGGAACAAGTATGGCTTGTCCTAATAGAATCTCCTCACATCAGCCAAAACCTTCTTCCTCTGATGGGACGTCAAATCTATAGGCATCATATCACTCACCAAATAATTTGCATAATCAGCAAACCATGGGATCAGATCTTGGTACGTACCCAACACCTGTTTGTATGGAAATGTATAATTAATACCAACCTTAACCTTCAACCCTGCATCTACCTCAAGTCTGGATAGGTGGTCGGAAAACTGATTCTTAAACCCTTTTCTATCCTTCACCTCAAACTCAAACTCTTGTAAGAGCAATACCCGTCTGATCATGTAACATCCCAAAAGTTTCTAAGATCAGATCCGAGTGTTGAAATAGAGAAAATAGGAAAATCTGCACCAGGTCACAGAACCACTTGTTAGGTGACTCGTTAAGCCACTTGTCCAATCGTTGAGTGACCCTTAAGTTGTTCCCAATAGAAAAAGATGTTACTTACTGAAATTTGTGATAAGTTGGACAATGAGTCATTTAGACTCCCCATGAGTCGTTGTTTGACCCATTAAGTGAGTAGTGATGGAGAAACTTTTAAATTCCAGTGTTCAGAATGGGTTGAAGGAATGAGTCGTCAAGTCCCCGACGACCCATTAAGTTGCTCTTTAAGTTGGGAAGGATCAGAGATTGAGTTGTGTGTTGCCAGTGGCATTGGGTTAGGGGACGACCCATTATGTCCCCAATGAATCGTCCAATCCCTTGCTGGGACTAGCAGGGTCATTTTTTAGTCAGTTTATTAAGGGTGTTTTCATTTTTCCTAAGTTCCTAAATCCTAAACTAAGTCATTTTGAGCTTAATAAGAAGGGTTTTACTCATTCTGATCCTAACCCTTTCATTAGAAGATCAAAGCCTCAAGTGAAGCAAGAATTCCCGATCTTCATCCTCTCAATCTCTCATGGGCATCAAACCCTAGAAATAGTTCTTCAAGACTAGGTATTTAGGGGTATAAATGGGGTTTTTTCCACCCTCATGTCAAAATTTCTCCTCTAATTCATGAATTTAAGTCTCTAATCAAATGTATTGATTTTTAAGGTTTTAACCCAAATTCTATGAAATTATCTATGCTATGTCTATGGGTCCAATCCCCTCATGTCTCAATTAATGATTTTAGACAAATGGGAAGATTGTACACTCAATTTGATTATAAATTCATGTTTTCAAGTTATTAGAAATTTGTCACACCCCGCCTTGGGGGGTATGACTGGCACCTGGTGCCCTACTAGGACCTGACCTGCTGGACTGTTAAGCCTGGGCACATCTGGTGCCTGGATAGCTCTAACTCATATTTCTGGAAACAAAGGGCTATATAACGGCTGTAAATACAGCCCTCGGCCTGTTGGCCTATAGCCTTCTGTATCTATACTAGCAGCTGACCAGAAACATATTATCTCAGGGAAACCTATGCGGGCCGACAAGGCCACCATGCTGTCTAGTTATCTGCAACTCAATCATAAAGCACAAAAGGAAACTACGTGACCGGCAAGGTCACCACTACTGGCAAGCTATGGCCCCACACGGCCAAAGTAAAAGAAAGCAAGAATACTGACAACCAAACAATTGCACGGCCTCACACGACCGGCTCATCTGACCACAGGGAATATATAGACTGCAAGCCTCTAAGAATAGCAATAGAACTGGTCGGGACAGGGCCCCGACCTACCCGTACTATGAAACAAAAGAACTGAAGTACACCTCTGGAATTCAGTCTTCGGATGACAGGAGCTGAATACTCGATCGCTGACAGGAATCACATGGTGTCACCTGCTCGTCTATAAGTACCTGCAGGCAAGTAATGCAGTGCCCCACCGGGCGTCAGTACCGCTGGTACTGAGTATGTAAAGCAATAACTGAAAGCAAAATCTGAATACAATAATATAACTGAAGAAACTGAAGTAGAGAGAATAGACTAACTGTCTGATAATGTAAATCATACCTTCTCTCAATCTTTACTGGGAAGGGTAAGAGTCATACCTGGAAACGTATCGTGCTACTGCTGATCTACTTGTATCTAACATAACATGGCATAACATGAAATAACATAACATAGCACACACAAACCTTACCCGGCCCCCATAAGCCGGGAGGTACAACCAACACAGAATCTATACCCCTACCCTGGTCATCCCATCTCCTATAGTGGTTGTAACCATCCTGCCGGTCCCAGGGTATGCACTTGGGCTCGTTGAGCCCCTGACTATAATCGTATCTGAGTCCGAAGGACTCCTGAATCTACACCCGGGCGTATCCGCTCGACTGGGGTGTGTAAGGGCCGATCAAGGCACAAATATGGGGAAAAACTGGCATCCCATCTTCGTCCCCTGGCGGGACGGCATGCCACTCCGTAGAGTGACGTATACTCGTCCTCTGGCGGACGAGTCGACACAGCTATTAACCCTGGGCGGTGATGGATGCTAGGTAATCCAACCCCAAACAACACAACAGTCTCAACTGGTAATACTGTCTGGGTATCTCACATGCTGAGGCTAATAGGGGTGAAGTATCATATATATTACATGCTGAGCTAATGATAGTAATCTGTACGTATTTAATACGTGCTAAGGCAGGTAAAGACGTATAAATATGAGTATAGTCTCCTGCCGGGCTGTACTGGAGCAAATGCTATATAAGACAATGTTTCTGCTGAAAACTCTGTTGTTTACTAAGTTTCTGTATACACTATATGCTGGACTAGTAATAGAAATGTGTACATACTTAATACATGCTGAGGCTGGAAGTAATATATATGTATGTACGAATATAGTCTTCTGCCAGACTATACTGAGGCTAATGCTGAACATGATATAGACTTCCTGCTGAAACTATGTTGTATACTGATTTTCTATAGTAACATGAGTTACTATTCCTGACATACTTTCTAAACTTTATTTTAGTCTACTATTCTATGTCGGAAATGCTTTACGGATACTATACTATGCCGCGGGGTTTCAGCTGAACACAACAATATCTTAACGTAGCATATTACATCACATACTGATAGGTCTCGTACACGTTACAGCCCAATGCTTCTCATGTTGTACCAATGTTCATAATAACGCAATACTGAACTATACTGTATCTGAGATATTAACTGACTGTCTGCCTATACTGTAACTGAGATATCATCTGACTATCTGATGTTGCTTTACTAACTTTGATTCTGAGTATATGTATATCATAATATCATAAAAACATGCTTACTAAATTCAAACTGGACTTAGTGCTTGACTTATAAGTTCTTTCTTCTGTACATCACGCTATCTATCGTACTGGATTACTAACTTGCCGAAGGAATTAGCTTTACTTACCTTATCCTTGACTTATTCGTCTGTCGGACGAGGCTCGGCCGGTACTTCAACTGTTTTCTCCCAACTGCATTCATAAACATATCAATCAATACTAAATACTACTTTATTTCAAAAGGCAACGTCACTTTCGATATAGTTTATATCCTAAACTTAGGCTTATCGAAAGACGGCCAGAAACTCGCTATTTTTCAGTGGCCCAGAAGGGAGAAATATTCACTTCCCAGCTAGGAACACATAGACACTATTTTAGATCAATTCCACTTACCTTGGCTCGGTGGCTCGACGATTCGTCGGCCGTATTTCGCGAAACTGAATCCGTAGGAATGCTCTCTGTCGCTAAATACCCCCGTATCTGGAGTTAATTTGAGTTTGGGCAGCGTTTGGCAGCGTAATCGGACGAAAATATATAATTTCCTTCGTTCCTTTCCTTTCCTCTACGTTGCCCTTTGTTTCTCTGGAAATTTTTAAGGATATAATCATTTAAAACCGAAGTGGGGCTTTATATACTTGGGCCTGGACAAGGCCAACGTGTCACGGAGCCAACGCGGAGGCTCCTCCTCCGTGACACGCTGCCATCGCGGAGGGGCTCTGCCTCAGCTCCTTCCGCGATGGTTCGACAGGCTTCTCGTCCGATCTTTTCCCGGGCCTTTCTCCAACACGTATGGCCTTCAAATATGCTTAACCAACATGGAAATAGGTCATCTAAGTGCCGGGAATTCTACGGGGTGTAACATTCTCCCCCCCTTAAGAACATTCGTCCTCGAATGTATACTGTTATCTAGAGGACTGATTACTTTTACTTTCTGGAAGAATTTCGGCAGAGTTTCCCCTGTAATATGGACTATCGCCAAACCTGAAATGCAGAAAAGTCTAACACAGGCACTGCACACAATATTCTAGGATCCACTGGATGACTAGATATCAATTTTCTTTTATCATTTACAGACATACAACCATAAGATACTGCATAAGTAATAATACGGACATACCTGTCGCCTGACTAGGCCTGAAATAGGGTGAGGATATCTGGTCCTTATATCTTCCTCCGTTTCTCAAGTCATCTCCTCTCGATTCCTATTACGTCTCAATACCTAGATAGACGCAATATCTTTAGTCCTCAATCTGCGAATCTGTCTGTTTAAGATAGTTATTGGAGCCTCTTCATAGGCCAGCTTTTTGTAACCTGAATATTCTGGACTGGGACTGTTCTGAACGGGTCTCCTATGCATTTCCTCAGCATCGTTACATAGAAGACCGGATGAATGGATTCTAATTCTGGAGGCAAATTCGATTAATGGTAAATGCTCATTTTGGCTATTACTGAAATCTAGCACACACGTTCGCAACATGTCTTCGAGCGTCTGAATTGTGCGCTCAGCCTGCTCATCTGTCTGAGGATAGAACGCTGCGCTTAAATTAATCTGCGCTCCCAAACTCTTCTGAAATGACTGCCAGAATCTAGCTGTGAAGTGTGCTCCTCTGTCTGAAATAATGGATACTGGTATTCCATGTAATCTGACTATCTTTCTGATATGCAACTCAGCATAATCTTCGGCCGAGAAAGTAGTTCTTACTGGCAAGAAATGAGCTGATTTTTGTCAAGCTGTCATTTATCACTCATATAGAGTCATGTCTGTGTTTAGTACGGGGTAATCTTGCTACAAAATTCATCTTCACTGCTTCTCATTTCCAAAGAGGCACAGCTATGTTCTAAATTAACCTGCCTGATTTCTGATATTCTGCCTTCAACTGTTGGCAATTAGGACACTGGGCTACCAATAGTTTTCTTTAATGTCATGGTACCTCTTTGTCATATCGGCATGAAGAGAATAGCAGGCGTAATGCGCCTCGCTCATAAACTGCTGACGATGCCCCAAAATCTCTGGAGCGCAATGCTGCCTTTATGTCGCCACATTTCATCCCCAGTTATCTGAAAATATGTCACTTCTCCTTACTGAACCTTGTGTTCAAGTTAAACCTGGCTAGGGTTTCTATACTGCCGTTCCTTTACTTCCACCACTAACGACAATACTGCGATATTCTGTATTATCGTTCTGTTATCTTTTATTTCTGCTATGTGAACGGCTAAACCAGCTAACTAGTGAAATTCTCGGGTCCATTTCCGCTGTTCAGGCGGCAAGTATGCCAACTCCCCATAGATCTATGGCTAAGGGCGTCTGCTACCATGTTAGCCCTTCCTGGATGATACAAAATTTTCGCTCTTGTAAGGCATAAGCTACTGCAGCTAACTGGGTAATATCCAAGTCGTGGGTGAGATAATTCTTTTCACGTTTCTTCAATTGCCTGAAAGTATAAACTGTTACTTTACCATGCTGCACCAATCCTCTGTACCTTCTGGCGATACTAACACTGGAGCTGATGTTAACCTGGCTTTTAACTCTTGGAAGTTCTGCTCACACACCTCAGTCTACTGGAACTTCACGGCCTTCTGTGTCAACTTAGTGAGAGGTGCTGTTTAAGGTGGAAAATCCTTCCATAGACCCTCTGCGGTATTCGGCTAACCGCAGGGACTGCGTACTTCGGTCGGAGTGGTAGGTCTGGCTGTGTCTTCGCTATTTCGATTTTCTGTGTATTTGTCTGTACACCAACCTTCGACACAATGTGACCAAAAAAAGCTACAAAACTCAATCAAAATTTACATTTGCAAAATTTGACATATAACTGACGGTCATACTGGTTTATTATACCGGAGAATCTGACAAGTAATCTACCGGTATAGTTAGAGCTTATCTGGCCTTCTGGCCGCATGCTAAGGCTACTTATTGCTGGGATAACCTGAACGACTGTCTGCACACCTTGTGCCTTTATCTGATCAGAGGGTCCTAATACTGACCATGATCTCTAATGATCTGGCTACATAACCTTAAATAACTGAATAGTCGGGTTGAATGACCCGAATGTGACAGTAGTCTAGTAATGCTCTAACTGTACTACTTGAGTACTTATAGTTCGTGCATCAGCGCCAACTCGTGGGCATCTAATTGCTCTATTATTTTACTTAAACCACTGTAAGGCTGGACTTAATCAACTTACTCCCAGGCGATCAGTCTCTGGATCTCCACGGGGAGTCTACTGATCCCCTGGTCTTAATAAACACTATACTAGCAGGGTACCGTTAATTTCTTATGCCTCGTGTGTATCCACTTGGATTTATACTGCTATTCTGGGGAATTCTCGGTCTTATGAGCTATTTTGTAAATACTGGCCCTCTGCTAGGGCTCTGTATCTAAATATCTTACGAAACCCAACTGAAGTACTAGTCTGTCACTGACTACTGATGTGGACCCTTCCTTGGGGTACCCACGGGTATTCTGATTGGGATGGCCGGCTGACTTCTGGGGTGTCCTACATAACAACTGCTAGGTTGGCTAAGGCCGACTGTCGCCCACAAGGCTGGGAAAACGACGTATGACCACTTAGCATGCTAGAATAATTCTGGTATTGCTAATCTCTGAAATTTGCCTATTCGGCCTCTAATCTTGGTTCTAGCACATGCACTACTGTTACCGATCTTCAGGGATGCCTCCCTGCTAATGCGGGCGCTAGCTGGTCGGTAGACCGTCTAACTGCGCCCTTATCATCTGGCCATCTGTCTTAGGCCAATAACTCTGGTAAGCTCCTAGAGCCTAGATCTGACAACAACACATAAATCTGTTAATCTAATAAATGAGAACTGAGATAGTTTAAGTTTCTATGACTTCATACGTAACTCACACTTAATCCGCCCTTTCCCTTCTTCTTTTCTTTCTTTCTTCTCTCTCTTTCTTCTCTTTTCCCTTTTTTGTTCCTGCAATGCAATTTGTATAGGCTTTCTATTACTAATCCGCATTTGTGATTGTAGCCCTTATAGGCAGCCACTCACAACCTATCTATTATCTGTATATCTATATATCGCTGGCTACGTACAATATGTACTGATTCCTGCGGTAATTCATAACCTCTTACATGTTCTGCTGAGTCTCACATCGTACATGATACATTTCTTCTACGGCCTAATAATATCTCCTGCCCTGACTTATCATTTCATTGCATTGTCACCCCATTCTGAAGGTAACAACATAAACATTTTAGTTATTGTCTGCTATTCGAAATTCCGCCACTCCTACGATGTGGGGTCGACGTTCGAATCTTGTAGCCTTACTAGGCATATATTGAGAGCCCATGACTGTCTGCTGGGCCTTATCTCCAGGCTACACTGAATTAGAATTGCTGTATCGGTAACTTCTTAACTTTTCCATGGCAGACATACTGCGGTATTCTGAACCGCAATCTTACTGTCAGCGCGAAGCTTAATCCTTAATACGATACTTTATCAATCCGGGGTAGTTCTAATTTCCCCACAAGATCTGACATTCCTGCTTCTTCCTCTCATCTCACTTAAACTGAACTCTGGGGTTCAAGGTACCTGCCTTTTGTTGCTAATGAGATTACTGATCAAGCCTCGGCCTATACTTCTTTGGGCGTATACTCAAGCCCATCTGACTCACATGACCTCTATATCTCTCGATGTCACAACTAGATCATAACTATAATCTTACAGGCATGTCTTGCTATCTGTTAGCATATATGGCGGGGTTGGCCTTTTTCTGGCTCAAACTCGACTATTACTACGCATTTATTACTAACAGGTCCTTTACCCCTGCTTCGGGTAAGCTAACGGTCTTACTTTCTCTACTGGCTTATTGTCATAAGGGTCTGCACAACTTACGTAATCTTAGGGGCTCGTTACACTTACTAATACTTACTAGGATCAATCAACCCATCTTTACTTACCGCTGGATTCGGCAACCCCATCTCAAGTCTTATGCCCCTTTACTATACTGACATCAATATCAAGAGGTGGGAATAGCCCTTTTCTTATTGCAACAAATAAAAGCACTTAACTGTACCATATCCAAAAAGATGTATTTGGGATTCCTGCATTTTTTTTCTCTCTTTCTTGTACCTACCTGGTGGTCTGACCTTATATGTAATCATAATCAGATCTTATATAACTAATAAGTAAATCAACTCATATGTACATTATACTACTGACTTCCTATTCCGACGTTGTCATCGTATACTAGGAATAATGCCAATAAAGGTATCACGCTGGGAGGTCTCTGATACCCCCTCCTGCTGCTATAGTTATCCTATAACTGACTGAGGTTCTCTTCTGTTGCTATTTCTGATCTTCTGCCTGTGATAGGGTAATGCTGATCTGCCTTTGTATCTGTAATCAAAGAATACGGTAAGTTCTCAGGGACTCAACCCTATACTGTACCACTCTAAAGCACGACTGACTGTGAAAGAAGGGTAACCATCATATCATGCCTCGCAGCCTCCTGCCTATAGTATGTGGTGCACAACACATCCATAGACAAAACTCTACTTAGCACGGCTTGCAGACTCCCTGGGATACGACCTGCTCTGACACCAAGTTTGTCACACCCCGCCTTGGGGGGTATGACTGGCACCTGGTGCCCTACTAGGACCTGACCTGCTGGACTGTTAAGCCTGGGCACATCTGGTGCCTGGCTGGCTCTAACTCATATTTCTGGAAACAAAGGGCTATATAACGGCTGTAAATACAGCCCCCGGCCTGTTGGCCTATAGCCTTCTGTATCTGTACTAGCAGCTGACCAGAAACATATTATCTCAGGGAAACCTATGCGGGCCGACAAGGCCACCATGCTGTCTAGTTATCTGCAACTCAATCATAAAGCACAAAAGGAAACTACGTGACCGGCAAGGTCACCACTACTGGCAAGCTATGGCCCCACACGGCCAAAGTAAAAGAAAGCAAGAATACTGACAACCAAACAACTGCACGGCCTCACACGACCGGCTCATCTGACCACAGGGAATATATAGACTGCAAGCCTCTAAGAATAGCAATAGAACTGGTCGAGACAGGGCCCCGACCTACCCGTACTATAAAACAAAAGAACTGAAGTACACCTCTGGAATTCAGTCTCCGGATGACAGGAGCTGAATACTCGATCGCTGACAGGAATCACGTGGTGTCACCTGCTCGTCTATAAGTACCTGCAGGCAAGTAATGCAGTGCCCCACCGGGCGTCAGTACCGCTGGTACTGAGTATGTAAAGCAATAACTGAAAGCAAAATCTGAATACAATAATATAACTGAAGAAACTGAAGTAGAGAGAATAGACTAACTGTCTGATAATGTAAATCATACCTTCTCTCAATCTTTACTGGGAAGGGTAAGAGTCATACCTGGAAACGTATCGTGCTACTGCTGATCTACTTGTATCTAACATAACATGGCATAACATGAAATAACATAACATAGCACACACAAACCTTACCCGGCCCCCATAAGCCGGGAGGTACAACCAACACAGAATCTATACCCCTACCCTGGTCATCCCATCTCCTATAGTGGCTGTAAGCATCCTGCCGGTCCCAGGGTATGCACTTGGGCTCGCTGAGCCCCTGACTCTAACTGTATCTGAGTCCGAAGGACTCCTGAATCTGCACCCGGGCGTATCCGCTCGACTGGGGTGTGTAAGGGCCGATCAAGGCACAAATATGGGGAAAAACTGGCATCCCATCTTCGTCCCCTGGCGGGACGGCATGCCACTCCGTAGAGTGACGTATCCTCATCCTCTGGCGGACGAGTCGACACAGCTATTAACCCTGGGCGGTCATGGATGCTAGGTAATCCAACCCCAAACAACACAACGGTCTCAACTGGTAATACTGTCTGGGTATCTCACATGCTGAGGCTAATAGGGGTGAAGTATCATATATATTACATGCTGAGCTAATGATAGTAATCTGTATGTATTTAATACGTGCTAAGGCAGGTAAAGACGTATAAATATGAGTATAGTCTCCTGTCGGGCTGTACTGGAGCAAATGCTATATAAGACAATGTTTCTGCTGAAAACTCTGCTATTTACTAAGTTTCTGTATACACTATATGCTGGACTAGTAATAGAAATGTGTACATACTTAATACATGCTGAGGCTGGAAGTAATATATATGTATGTACGAATATAGTCTTCTGCCAGACTATACTGAGGCTAATGCTGAACATGATATAGACTTCCTGCTGAAACTATGCTGTATACTGATTTTCTATAGTAACATGAGTTACTATTCCTAACATACTTTCTAAACTTTATTTTAGTCTACTATTCTATGTCGGAAATGCTTTACGGATACTATACTACGCCGCGGGGTTTCAGCTGAACACAACAATATCTTAACGTAGCATATTACATCACATACTGATAGGTCTCGTACACGTTACAGCCCAATGCTTCTCGTGTTGTACCAATGTTCATAATAACGCAATACTGAACTATTCTGTATCTGAGATATTATCTGACTGTCTGCCTATACTGTAACTAAGATATCATCTGACTATCTGATGTTGCTTTACTAACTTTGATTCTGAGTATATGTATATCATAATATCATAAAACATGCTTACTAAATTCAAACTAGACTTAGTGCTTGACTTATAAGTTCTTTCTTCTGTACATCACGCTATCTATCGTACTGGATTACTAACTTGCCGAAGGAATTAGCTTACATACCTTATCCTTGACTTATTCGTCTGTCGGACGAGGCTCGGCCGGTACTTCAACTGTTTTCTCCCAACTGCATTCATAAACATATCAATCAATACTAAATACAACTTTATTTCAAAAGGCAACGTCACTTTCGATATAGTTTATATCCTAAACTTAGGCTTATCAAAAGACGGCCAGAAACTCGCTATTTTTCAGCGGCCCAGAAGGGAGAAATATTCACTTCGCAGCTAGGAACACATAGACACTAATTTAGAGCAATTCCACTTACCTTGGCTCGGTGGCTCGACGATTCGTCAGCCGTATTTCACGAAACTGAATCCGTAGGAATGCTCTCTGTCGCTAAATACCCCCGTATCTGGAGTTAATTTGAGTTTGGGCAGCATCTGGCAGCATAATCGGACGAAAATATATAATTTCCTTCGTTCCTTTCCTTTCCTCTACGTTGCCTTCTGTTTCTCTGGAAATTTTTAAGGATATAATCATTTAAAACCGAAGTGGGGCTTTATATACTTAGGCCTGGACAAGGCCAACATGTCACGGAGCCAACGCGGAGGCTCCTCCTCCGTGACACGCCGCCATCGCGGAGGGGCTCTGCCTCAGCTCCTTCCGCGATGGTTCGACAGGCTTCTCGTCCGATCTTTTCCCGGGCCTTTCTCCAACACGTATGGCCTTCAAATATGCTTAACCAACGTGGAAATAGGTCATCTAAGTGCCGGGAATTCTATGGGGTGTAACAAAATTATTCCCTATTATTCATGTTTTTATGAAAACTCAAGTCTATGATCCATGATTTCAAGCATGATGAGCTATCTAGTGTGCATGAATGTTTATGAACTCTCAATTTAAGATTCCATGATTTTGACTTATGTAGTATAATTCAAGTATGTAAGATTTCATGACTTGGGAAAGCCCATGTAAGTTAAGCATGTCTATTATCATTTTAGCCAAGGCTCATAAGATCCGTGTAGGATGTGTTTTGGAGTTAGTTAAGACTCCCCATATTCCGATTTAAGCTATGTTTTGAGAATATAATTATATGAGCAATATACATATTTTGGGAGTAGTGTCTAGCACCGAGTTTTAATACCCTGAAAGTGACTAAGAGTAGTCTCGAGAGTTAAAGGTTTTTAGCAGAAAACTTGAAAAAATGTCACAGGATGACCCATTGAACGAGTCGTGGGAAGCTCCCATGGACTGTGGTCCTTGTCGTGGTGAGGGTGTGGTCAGCAGGTCCAGGAGCAACGATCCATGGAATGACTCGTTGGTCAATGTAACGAGTCATTGGTTGGGGTCGTGGGTTGTCACCAGGGTGCCACTATTGGATGGTATGAGTCATAGTATGGCTCGTTGTGAGGATCAATGAGTTGTAATATGACTCATTGTGAGAAACAACAAGTCGTGGAAAGAGCTCGTGAGAAGGTGTAATGGAAATTAGCCTAGAGGCAACAAATGGGTCCAACGGCCCATTGTTTGGAGGTATGAGCCTGTCACGACCTGAGCGTAGACCCAAATCGTAGACACGGGACAAAGGACCCCGAGAGACCCCAAGTCAACCCATATCATAAGCATTCACGAACTCATTCAATAAACATGAAGAAACACAATCATAAACTCAGCAGAAGTCTAACTTAACATAACAACAGAATGAACGTCTGAAGCTGAATACATGTCTAAGTTTGATAAGCCTCTAATCTAGACAAGCTGATGGGACAATACCCCCAATTGGCTCAATAATACTGAAACTGAAAATACAATCAAGATAACTGAAAGTCTAGTCCTCAAATATGAGGACTCACCAAACAAGCAGGTACTGACTCTGATAAGCGACTACGAACGGGGCTGAACCTGAGGACCGGATTCTGCATTATGAAATGATGCAGCATAGAAAGTATGCGGTCAGTACATGAAATCTACTGAGTATGCAAGGTAAGTAAAACCGCTTAAATAAAATAAATCATTTCTTTTAAAACCATTCATACATATCATAAGCTTTCAAAAGTAAGTAGGAGACTACATGCATTCATTATAAAATCATACTCTTATCATAACGTGTCCATGTATAGCTTTAGAACATCATAACTGACTCGAATGACTCAAAGTTAAAACATAACATTTACATCAAAACTGAACAATGAGTCAAACCTTGCTTTTTGAACATGCATGCATAAGATAATGATCATGAGTAATGGATATGCGAATTCGAATGATATAGACAGTGGGAGACTCGCCAGTTAACCAACATACCACGATAGAGATTACATGGTCCCGACTATTACACTCAAGTGGGAAGAGCCATCCAAAACCTTGCCAGGTCTAAGGACGCTACCATGATATCTATATCAAGCTCATGGACCATTAAGGCCGGGGATAGCTCACAAGGGATGTCCCAAATATAATAGAATCAACCTATATTGGCGCGTAGTTCTAGGACATAGGGTTGTCGACCCTTAGCCCGCTTGGTGCTAGACTCTTCTCCCAAAACATGCAATTCTCTACATCCTATATAATGAAGCTCAACATCGTCTATTGACAAAGCTCAACATGAAATCATGCATAACTCAACATCGTATGAAATGAAGCTCAACATTGTCTATTGACAAAACTCATAAATGAAATCATGCATAGACTGGACATCATATGAAAATGAAGCTCAACATTGTCCTTCGATAAAGCTCAATGGTGCCCTACATTTTAATTATAAATTCATGCATATGAGAAGCTTTATTTCGAGACATACCACAAGCTCAATCATAGGTGGGAGCATCTACTCCAAATCATGTGGTAGGCTACATGTAGAAGTATTTAGTTGATGATCTTGGGCATAATTGCATGCCCAAGTGTTACTTTATAACTCAACTTAGTCTTGTTTATCTACTTATTTATATACATTCTCATGTGATTTTATGTAAATGTGAATATATATACTAACCAACATGATTAGTCCTTGTTTTTTAAGGTTAATAATGTATTTGAGGAACTAATTCATGATTTTGTGAAGTGGAGGAATAGAATCAAGAGCAAAACGTGAAAGTCAACAAGAAAACATGCAATAACTGGCACCCTGCGCGATCGGGGCCGTGGCATGCTGCCAATGCGGCAACACTTGGGCGAAAATTGCATTTTTTGGCACATTCCAGTGAGGGTACGTGTTACCTCCGTGTCACGTAGGTCAATTAGGGCGTTCAGCTCCGTGATACGTTGCTGTTCCACCACAGGCCAAATTTTGCATTTTTTCAGCATAGTATAAATTGAACCCTTAGCTTCTAAAATCATTAAACACGCGATTTTCTGGAAAAACCGAAGGGAGGCGAGATGGAGACTTGGAGAACTCCTCTTGGGTTCATCTTTTCTTCATTTCTTTTCATCTATACTTGTAAGTAAACTACTCTAAACATGGTTTTGAGTATTTTTACAAACATGGGTGGCTAGAAACCTCCATCTAGGGTTGAGGCCATGGATATGATTGTATTTTCTTAGATTCATTTTGGGTTGAGTTGTAAGTTGTTGTTTTGTCTTACAATCTTTATTATTGTTGTTTTTATGCTTGATCACCATGAAAACAAGTGGGTTAAGCTTGGGTGGAAGCTTGGAAGAGCAAACCTAGGCAAGAATTGAGCATGTGCCATGAGTGTAAGGTTTGAATATTCCATGCTATTGTGTAGTGTCTAGAACTTGCCCGATGTGTATACAAAGCGAAATGAAGGATGTAGATTGTAGGAGATGATATAGGCATTTCGTTGCATGAGCCTAATTTTTTATCCCTTGTTTTACCTACCTTGAATGTTTAATCCTAGTTAACCCCATTGAGCCTTAAGCCTATTCTTTGATAGTTGCAACATAAGCTTAATCCTTTTCTTTTATTAACCTTGAATTTGATCCAAAACTCCTAAGAGCTTAAGTGAAAAATCCGAAAGAGTAAAGGAGTGAGAATCATGAAAAAGAAGGAAAAAGAATAGTTGTGGGAGTGGAGAAAAGGGCAGAGGTGCACGTGTTTGAAAAGGCTGGAATATTGGTAGGGAGTAAGAGAACAAATTAATGAAAAAGTTACTTATAGAACTCCTTACTAATAAGCTAAGAGTGCCTAAAGAAATGGGGAAACAAAAGAGGAAAAGGAAAGCTGAAAAAAGATAGAGGTGAAGTAAGAGAAGGGAAGTTCGTAATGAGTGTGTGATGTATTAAAAGCGCTTAGGGAAGATAGTCACTATTACTGGACAGAATAGTACCTACCCGTCCCTTAGCTTACATTACAACCCAAGAAATCATACTTGATCTTACGTTCAAACGTCCTTAAATTAGTGGAGTAAAACACTAAGGGCAAGCTTATGGTTCACTACATGATGCATGTGAATTCTTTGTAAGAGTGAGCGCAATTCTATTCATTTACCCATACATGTTGTGATTTAAAAATCTGCGTGTGAAAATGGGTAACTCTCTTGTTATGAGGGCACATGTTTAATGAAGGATATAATTCATGTTGGATTTCTTGATCAGTTGATTTGCATGAGTTTGCTAAGATTGAGAGTCAAGTCTTGAGGTTAGGAAGTCTTAACATAGTTAAAATTGATTTTAATGGTTAAATCTTGCATGGTCTATTTTTAGCTGGCTATCTTAAACAGTCATTGTAGCGATAACTTGAATTATCTTGCTAAATTAGCTATGTGTGAGTCTTCATGTGCATGAGATGTAAAAGGTTTATTCGAGGACGAACATGGCTTTAAGTGTGGGGTTGTGATCTTGGGCATAATTGCATGCCCAAGTGCTACTTTATAACTCAATTTAGTCTTGTTTATCTACTTATTTATATACATTCTCATGTGATTTTATGTAAGTGTGAATATATACTAACCAACATGATTAGTCCTTGTTTTTGAAGGTTAATAATGCATTTGAGGAACTAATTCATGATTTTGTGAAGTGGAGGAATGGAATTAAGAGTAAAACGTGAATGTCAACAAGAAAACATGCAATAACTGGCACCCTGCGCGATAGGGGCCGTGGCACGCTGCCAATGCGGCAACACTTGGCCGAAAATTGCATTTTTTGGCACATTCCAGTGAGGGTACGCGTTACCTCCGTGTCACGGAGGTCAATTAGGGCGTTCAGCTCCATGAACAGTTACTATTTCACCACAGGCCAAATTTTGCATTTTTTCAGCATAGTATAAATTGAACCCTTTGCTTCTAAAATCATTAAACACACGATTTTCTGAAAAAACCGAAGGGAGGCGCGAAGGAGACTTGGAGAACTCCTCTTGGATTCATCTTTTCTTCATTTCTTTTCATCTATACTTGTAAGTAAACTACTCTAAATATGGTTTTGAGTATTTGTACAAACATGGGTGGTTAGAACCCTCCATCTAGGGTTGAGGCCATGGATATGATTGTATTTGCTTAGATTCGTTTTGGGTTGAGTTGTTAGTTGTTGATTTGTCTTACAATCTTTATTATTGTTGTTTTTATGCTTGGTCACCATGAAAACAAGTGGGTTAAGCTTGGGTGGAAGCTTGGAAGAGCAAACCTAGGCAAGAACATAAGAATGTAGGAAGCAAGTTCTTGTCTATTGATAAGATTTGTGGTTAGGATAGGAGTATACCTAATTTACCTTGCTTGGTTGACAAAATGGGAAGATAGAAAGACACCAACTTAAGAATTGTACTCCACCACTTGTAGGAGTAGTTGTGAAGCTAAGTTTGGTTAAATGGTTGTAGGTACGGAAGTCCCCAATCAAGGGCATAAACCCCATAAACCACATCCATGTAGTGAATTGCCCACGAACTAGAAATGACGTCCTTGTTCAACGATGTAGTAGTGAGGCTAGTTTGTCGTGTTTAGAGGTTCAGAAGACCATGAACATGCAATTCCAATTATGTGAGACAACAATTTATAATTTCATACTTAACCCATTATGAATTGTAGCATTGCATGATTATTCGGCCTTAACTCTAGTTTTGTTTTGTATTGTATTGCTTCCAGATTATTTCGTGTCACCACTATGATTTAATTATAATTTATCGAAAACTTCTAAACTGACTTCTTAACTAACACTTGAACTTGATAATTCGCTGAATTGGTCCAGTCCCTGTGGGTTGGACATCCGGCTCTTAAAAAGGGCGACTATATTGCTTGTACGACCCGTACACTTGCGGGCACATCACTTGACATACCACAAGCTAGAATTTATAATAAGAATTGGAAAATTTCTCTTTAAATGGTAAGCATATGTTGGGAAAATCATTACTTTAATCAATATGTGGATATTACCCAAAGCTCTATCATTCTAGAATCCAATCGATTCATTTAGGAAACAACATCAAAATCATGGGTAGTTTTAGAAACATGATTTTCATCATCAACTTCATCACCACTACACATTTACCATAAATCACCACTTTTATGAACTCTTCACCCATGGGCGTTTTAGATTCAACTTTTAGAAAAACAAATTTATAAGAGAAACAATTTAGAATCCGCCCAAGCTTCATAAATCATCAACATCAACTCAATCTAAGCATACCCATGAATAGAGATATAAAACTCATGTAATTGATCAAATCCTCATAATTGATTATTCATAATTTAACACTAGTTGATACGAATTGGGCATGGGTGTGGAAAGAAGACACCCATTAAAACCCTATATACTTGGAAATGAGGAATTCTATCACCCTTCAATTGCCCAAGGTCAGATTGCAAAGGAAACCTTGAATTTGGCCTTGAATCACCTCATTCAAGCCTTCAACCTTGCATGCATGGGGAGTATGCACTTAGAATATGTCTTCCCCTACTAAAACCCCTCCAAAACGAGCCCTAAACGACGTAGCATAGAGCCTTAGGATTGGGAAATGAAGGAAATGCCCTCACTGAATTCACTAAAAACTTATCACTAGGCCAAACAACAGGTGAACCAACGGGTCATTGGAGGATACCATGACTCGTGGTATCTACCTGTGCTATGCACTATCCCAGTAATATCTCAGAATCAAACCATGGACGAATAGGATGAGTCGTTCTAGGCTCCAACGGGTCATTGATTTCTCTCCCCGAACCTTCTGGACTTCTATCCGACGGGCCTCACCATGGCTCGTCGTACGCTTCAATGGGTCGTGGTTACTATCCGTCCTTTCTCACTGAGATTTGGGCTCCCTTACCACGGATACCCACAATGGGTCGTTGCAAGCCATAATGGGTCGTTGCATAACCTGTCGTACCTTCCTACTACCAAGTCCACTTCCTACCACGACAACAAATGATGGCTCACGGTTGCTTATCATGAGTCATTAAATCAATCGTTGTTCCCCTCTGGTACCTAACCACCTGAACCCACGACCACCAACGACGGCCCGTGGTTACTTACCACGGGTCATGGTACCTATCGTCCTGCAACCTTTTTCCCAACTTAAAGAAGTTTTGCCTTTTAGCTTCCCGGGTCTACTCCTAAGCACTTCCGGGATATTACAATATCTCCCCCTTGGGAACATTTGTCCTCAAATGTAGGAAACAAGCAACAAACAGAAACATACAATTTATCATAATCTAATGCTGATTATTTTAACCAAAATTTCACGGAATGTCTACCTCCGAAAAGAACCACATAGCTGAACTAAATTCAGGCATCACATACATTTATCATAACATAATTCAAACTTGCGCACATGAACTGAACATGGAAACTGATTAGAGAATTAGGGAAAAAACTGATACCTCAAGTTAGAACTGAGCCGGTAGAGAACAAATGTTGGTATCTAGCCATCGTGTCTGCTTCGGCTTCCCATGTAGCTCCTTCAACATGATGATTCCTCCATAAAACCTTAACTGAAGCTACCTCTTTGTTCCTCAGACTTCGAACTTGTCGATCCATAATTTCAATCGGAATTTCTTCATAACTGAGGCTGACTTCACACCAACGCTGTCTACTAGAACCACCAAGGCTGGATCACCCAAGCACTTCTTCAAAAGCGACACATGGAAGACGGGATGAATCGAAGATAACTCCGATGGTAAGTCCAACTTAACAACTCTTTTCACAATCTGGTAGGGACTAACATAGCGGGGACTGAGTTTCCCTTTCTTCCCAAACCGCATGACTCCCTTCATAGGAGATACTTGTAGAAATACCCAATCGTCCACATCAAACTCCAAATCTCTTCTCCTCACATCAGCATATGATTTCTGACGACTCTGAGCGGTTTTAAACTAGTCCCTTATCAACTGAACCTTCACCATCACCTCATGAACCAAATCCGGTCCTATCATAGCTGCCTCACCAACCTCAAACCATCCGATGGGAGATCTACACCTTCGCCTGTACAAAGCCTCGAACATTGCCATTTGGATACTAGAGTGGTAACTATTATTATAAGAAAACTCAATCAGGGGAAAATGATCATCCCAACTGCCTTTAAAATCCATAACACATGTCCTCAACATGTCCTCAAGGGTATGGATTGTTCGCTCGGCTTGACCATCCATTTGCGGATGAAAGGTCGTGCTGAGCTTGACTTGCATCCCGAGTTCCATCTGAAAAGACCTCCAAAATTGAGAGGTAAACTGGGTACATCTATCTGAAATAATGGACAAGGGCACTCCATGCAACCGAACTAACTCCCGTATGTATAACTTGGTATAATCCTCTGCTGAGTCGGTAGTTTTGACCGGTAGAAAATGAGCCGCCTTAGTCAACCTGTCCACGATAACCCAAATGGAGTCATATTGCCTGCGAGTTTGGGGTAAGCCTGTAATGAAGTCCATATTGATCTCTTCCCAATTCCAAGTGGGGATGGTAATATCCTGAAGTACGCCTTTGGGTCTTTGATGCTCAACTTTCACTTTCTGATAGTTTGGACATTTCGCTACGAACTCCGCAATATCCTTCTTCATATCATCCCACCAATAGATTTCTTGAAAGTCCCGATACATCTTCGTGGATACTGGATGAATAGAATATATGGTACCATGTGCCTCATGTAATATCCGAACTCTCAAATCATCAACATTTGGGACACATAGACGGCTCTGATATCATAGAACACCATCTCCCCCTTGGGAAAAAACCTCCACCTTTTGACTCTACATCGCCTCCTTCAGTTTCCTCAAAATTGGATCCTCATCTTGCCCCGACTTAACATCAACCACCAAGGACGATTCTGACCCGTTATGTACAACAACACCGCCATCGATCGAGTCGATCAATCTATCTCCCAGCCTTGCGAGCCGGTGGACATCCTTCACCAATTCCTTCTTTCCCTCATTCACGTGGGATACACTTTCCATGGAGAGTCTATTAAGCGCATCCGCACCCATATTAGCTTTGTCCGGGTGGTAAAGGACACTCATGTCATAGTCCTTAAGTAATTCAAACCACTTTCTTTACTGAAGATTTAGATCCTTCTGGGTGAACACATACTGCAAGCTCTTGTGATCCGTAAATACATCCACGTGGACCCCATACAAGTAATGCCGCCATATCTTCAATGCAAACACCACCGCGGCCAACTCAAGATCATGGTTCGGGTAATTCTTTTGATGAACCTTCAGCTGTCTTGAGGCGTATGCTATTACCTTCCCACGCTGCATCAGCACACATCCCAGTCCGACTCTTGAAGCATCACAATAGACAACAAATCCATCGGTAACCTCGGGTAATGTCAACACTGGTGCTGAGGTGGTCGGGCCTTCAACTCTTGGAAGCTTTTCTCACAAGCATCCAACCATTGGAGTTTCACCTATTTCTAGGTCAACTTAGTCAAAGGCGCTGCAATGGATGAGAAACCCTCAACAAACCTCCGGTAGTAGCCGACTAAGCCCAAGAAACTCTGAATATCCAAAGGATTCACCGGTCTGGGCCAATTCTTTACCGCCTCAATTTTCTGCAAATCTACTTTTATGCCTTCGCTAGACACCACATGGCCCAAGAATGCCATGGAGTCCAACCAAAACTCCCACTTGCTAAACTTTGCATACAATTGGTGATCCTTGAGGGTCTGAAGCACTACTCTCAAGTGAGCGGCATACTCCTCCTTGCTCCAAGAGTATATTAAGATATCATCAATGAACACGATCACGAACATGTCAAAATATGGCTTTAATACCCTGTTTATCAAGTCCACAAAAGCTGCAGGAGCATTCGTTAGTCCAAAAGACATAACTACAAACTTGTAATGACCATACCGTGTTCTGAATGCCGTCTTCGGGATATCACTCTCCCGAACTCTGAGCTGATGATACCCAGATCTGAGATCTACCTTTGAGAAACACTTAGCACCCTGAAGCTGATCAAAAAAATCATCAATCCTAGGTAAAGGGTACCTGTTCTTGACCGTGACTTTCTTCAACTGCCGATAATCAATGCATATACGAAGGAAACCATCTTTCTTCCAAACAAATAAAATCAGTGCACCCCATGGAGACTGGCTCGGTCTAATGAAGCACTTATCTAGTAAATCCTTTAACTTATCCTTCAACTCTTTTAACTCGGCTGGGGCCATCCTATAAGGAGGAATAGATATGGCTGCATATTGGAAAGAAGGTCAATATCGAAATCAATCTCCCGCTTGGGAGGAATACCTGGAAAATCATCAGGAAAGACCTCTGGATACTCACGCACTACTGGAACTGACTGGATAGACAGGGTCTCAGACTCAACATCCTTGACCCTAACCAGATGATACATGCAACCCTTAGAAATCATCTTCCTGACCTTGAGGTAGGAAACGAAGTGACCTATAGGCACAACTGAACTACCCTTCCATTCTAAGACTGGCTCACCCGGAAATCTGAACTCTACTGACCGGGTCCTACAATTAATGGAAGCATAACAAGCATACAACCAATCCATGCCGAGAATAACATCGAAATTGATCATGGCTAACTCTATCAGATATGCTGAGGTAACCTTATGGAGGACCAAGACCAAAAAATCTCTATACACCCGTCTAGCTGTAACTAAGTCACCTATAGGAGTAGAAACTGAAAAGGATTCTGACAAGACATCGGGACTAACTCCGAAGCTACTGGCTACATAAGGTGGCCCCTGGATCTAACAGAGCATAAACATCAACATGGAAGACATAACATACCAGTAACCATGTTCGAGGTGACCTCCTACTCCTGACGGGATGCTAGGGCATAGAATCTGTTTTGGCGTTGACCACCAGCTGCACTAGTAGATGCCCCCTTGATGTGCTGAGCGAGGGGGTGGGGCTGCTGAGCTAGAAGTTGGGCCACGGCCCCCAACCTGATCCTATCTCACTGCTGGACAATCTCTAAGCATGTGTCCGAGTTTCTTTCACCCAAAACACGCATCCGAACTTGCTAAGCATTGGGATGCATTCCCTCGACCACATCTGCGATAAGCTGGAACACCTGAATCTGTGGGCCTGCTGCTCTGACCCCTCGAGCCTGATGCTCGCCCTCTCTGATCATGCCTAGGCCGAGATGGAACACTCAAGGTTGATGAAGCTGGCGGGGATGATCTCTGGTAGGTCTGCTGACGGTGCCCACCTCCTAACCTAAGTTGAGGAAATCTGTGATCATCAGTCCTGGCCCTCTTAGCCTCTCTCTCTCTCTCGAATGCATCACCTCCATCTACTGGGCGTACAACACCATCCGAGGAAAGTCCATGTCCAAATGGAGCATAGAAATCCTGCATTCCTTATCCAAGTAACTTGCTATCCCATGCACAAACCTGCTCACCCGTGCCCTCTAGTCAGCCACAAACTCCGGAGCATACTTCGATAGGCGGGAGAATTTAAGGGATACACTAGTACTGTCATCCTCCCGTGCTTCAGGTTCACAAACTCTACTGCTTTTAGCTCCCTCATCTCCCGAGGGAAGAACCGATCGAGGAATGCAACCTGAAACCCCCACCATGTAACCAGACTTGCTCTAGCAACCCTACTGTCCTTCCATTGATGGAAACAAATATATGCATCTCGCTTCAACTTGTAGGAGGCCAACTCTACACACTCAACACTATTCACCCCCATGACCTGGGTGATCTTGATAATCTCATCCACGAACTCATGTGGGTCCTCATCTACCTTGGACCAAAGAAACTCCAGTGGGTTCATCCTCAAGAAGTCCCTGACTCAAGGCCCCGCTGCACTGCCATTCTACGAAACATGCGCAACAGCCTGCTGATTGACCTGAGCGGTCAAGGCCTACGCAAGCATCTGGATAGTAGCCCGAAACTCAGTATGGGCGGCTGGCTCCGGTGCTTGAGGTTCCTGAACTGGTGGTACCTGTTGATGCCCATGACCCATACCATCCTCGTGACCTTCACCGTCTCTATTTCTCTGTCTGTTCACTCCTCGAGGAGCCATACTCTGCAATCGCGAATAGCATGAATTAGAGGGATAGAAAGACTCTTCATCGCATGACATAGATCATGAAAGATGGGAACATTTCCTAGAACATCTCGTATCCTCTTCGTCATAAGTGTAGCGCGCTTCACACTCATGAAAAAGACTCTACTTAACGCGACTTTAAGACTCCCTAGGACACTTCAAACCTATGGCTCTTATGCCAATTTTTTCACAACCCGAGCGTAGACCCGAATCGTAGTGGGACAAGGGACCCCGAGAGACCCCAAGTCAATCCATGGCATAAGCATTCACGAACTCATTCAATAAACATGAAGAAACACAATCATAAACTCAGCGAAAGTCTAACTTAACATAACAACATAATGAATGTCTGAAGCTAAATACATGTCTAAGTCTGATAAGCCTCTAACATGGATGAGCTTATGGGACAATACCCCCAACTAGCTCAACAATACTAAAACTAAAAATACAATCAAGATAACTGAAAGTCTAGTCCTCAAAAGATGAGGACTCACCAATCAAGAAAGTACTGATTCTGATAAACAACTATGAACGGGGCTGAACCTGAGGACCGGATCCTATATCATGAAATGATGCAGCATAGAAAGTATGCGGTCAGTACGTGGAATGTACTGAGTATAAAAGGAAAGTAAAACCGCTTAAATAAAATAAATCATTTCTTTTAAAACCATTCATACATATCATAAGCTTTTAAAAGTGAGTAGGAGACTACATGCATTCATTTTGAAATCGTACTCTTATCATAATGTGTCCATGCATAGCTTTAGAACATCATAACTGACTTGAATAACTCGAAGTTAAAACATAACATTTACATCAAAACTGAACAATGAGTAAAACCTTGTTTTTTGAACATGCATGCATAAGATAATGATCATGAGTAATAGATATGCGAATTCGAATTATATAGACAGTGGGAGACTCGTCACTTAACCGACATACCACGATAGAGCTTATGTGGTCCCGACTATTACACTCAAGTGGGCAGGGCCATCCAAAATCTTGTCAGGGCTAAGGACGCTACCATGATATTGATATCAAGCTTACGGGCCATTAAGGATGGGGATAGCTCACAAGGGAGGTCCCAAATATAATAGAATCAACCTACGTTGGCATGTAGTTCTGGGGAATAGGGTTGTCGACCCTTAGCCCTCTCAGTGCTAGACTCTTCTCCCAAAACATACAATGCTCTACATCATATATAACGAAGCTCAACATCTTCTATTGACGAGCTCAACATGAAATAATGCATAACTCAACATCGTATGAAATGAAGCCAACATTGTCTATTGGCAAAGCTCATTAATGAAATCATGCATAGTCTGGACATCATGAGTGATATCACACCTTTCATGGTTCTACCCTGCGTAAGGTATGAACGGCCCCCCGACTAGGCTTACAGGTCGGGCTCCATGTGTGCTCATATGGGGTATGTCGGTTATAGAAATCTCCCACTGTTCCTCATTGTTTTAATGCACGTATGATTATTTTCTTTTGGCTTAATTCATGTTTTATGAAATGTTTTTCTCTCATGTTGTGATTATGAAAAGTTTACGAATGATTTTGGGAAACCTTGAGCCTTACGATATATTTATGATTTCAGTATTTATGATCATGATGTCCCACTCCTATAACTCTTAGGTTTTTAAGTATTGTTTTTCACACCTTGCATACTCGGTACATTCCAAGTACTGACCCGCATAATTTCTATGTTGTATCATTTCATGATACAAGATCCGGATCTCATGTTCAACATTATTCCTAGCTTGCTCTCAGTTCTCAGTGGTGAGTCCTCATGATTCGAGGGCTTTATGTTCAGATCTTGGCTATCATTTAGTTTCAGTTTGTTGGGGTTAGTTGGGGTCTTGTCCCTCCAACCCGTCTATTATGATTAGAGGGTTTCAGACCTATTTCTAGTAATCAGTTGTTTATGCTTGGATCACGTATTGTTGTTTCTTATATTTCATGTCTCGGTTTTCTTTCAGTTCATGATCATTAAGCTAGTTCTTCCGCCTTATGTGAATGGTTTAGTTATATGCTCATGCCATGGGTTGAATTGGGGTCCCTCGGGGCTCCTTGTCCCGTGTTTACGATTCAGGTGTACTCTCGGGTTGTGACAAACTTAGTATCAAAGCAATAGGTTCAGATGTGTCCTAGGGAATTTGAAAGCCGCGTTAGGTAGAGTCTTTTTCATAGGTGTGAAGTGCGCCACACTTATGACGAAGAGGCTACTAAATGTTTTAGGAAATGTTCCCTTCTTTCATGATCCATGTCGTGCGATGAAAAGTCTCTCTATCCTTCTAATTCGTGCTATTTGCGATTGAAGAAAATTATGGCTCCCAAAAGAATAAACGGAAGGAGGAACAAAAATGATGAAAGCCACGTAGGTGGTAATGATCATGGGTGTTAGCAAGCTCCACCTGTCCAGGTGCCCCAGGCACCAGAGCCAGCTGCCCACATGGAGTTTCGAGCGGCTATTCAGATGTTGGTGCAGGCCTTGACCACTCATGTCAACCAGCAAGCTGTTGCGCATGTTCCATAAAATGGCAACACAACGGTAGCACGAATTAGAGACTTTTTAAGGATGAAGCCTCCCGAGTTCACGGGATCAAAGATGGACGAGGATCCACATGAGTTCATTGAAGGGATCTTGAAAGTCACTCAGGTGATGGGGGTGACAAATAAGGAGTGTGTTGACTTGTCCTCTTATCAGCTAAAAGAGGTTTCATATGTTTGGTTCAAGCAATGGAAGGACAGCAGGGCAGCGGATGCGGGCTCTATTAGTTAGGATGAGTTCCACATGGTCTTTCTCAATAAATTCTTCCCTCGGGAGATGAGGGAATTGAAAGAAGCTGAGTTTGTTAACCTCAAACAGGGAAAGATGATAGTGCTTGAATATTCACTTGAGTTCACTCGCCTGTCGAAGTATGCCCCGGAGTTAGTGATGGACCAGAGGGCGCGGGTGAGTAGATTCGTGTAGGGAGTAGCCGAGTATCTAGACAAGGACTGCAGAACAGCCATGCTTCATCAGGATATGGACTACCCATGAATAGCCCTTTATGCCCAGCAGATGGAGGCAGCTCATATGAGGTAGAGAGAGGCCAAGAAGGCCCGAATTGATAGCTACAGGTTCTCCCAGCCAAGGCCAGGAGGTGGGCCTCACCAGCAGTCCCAGCACAGGTCTATTACACCAGCACCATCTTCAGCCAGTACCCCATCCAGGCCTCTAGACGATCAGAGGAGCAGAGCCTTAGGTTCGAGGGGTCAAAGATGCGCACAGAGCGCACATTCCCATCATGTGTTAGTTGTGGCAAGAACCACCTAAGGAGGTGTTTGGTGGGCTCAGATGCTTGTTTTGGGTGTGGAAAACCCAAACATAGGCTCAGGAATTGCCCCACAGCCAGGTCAGGGGGTGGTGGAGCCTGCACTCCAGCAGCTAGTTCAGCAGCTCTAATGGCGCATCCCACTCAGCAGGGTGCTTCGACTAGTCCAGCTGGCAGCCCGCGCCAGAACCGGTTTTATGCACTTGGCTCTCGATAGGAGCAGGAGACTTCTCCTGATATGGTTACGGGTATGTTGCGAGTCTTTCATATTGATGCTTATGCTTTGTTAGATCCGGGAGCTACACTGTCTTTTGTGACACCTTACATTGCTAGTAACCTTGGGGTCAGTCCTGAAATTTCGTCAGAACCATTTTCTATATCTAGTTCGGTTAGTGATTCAATCGTAGCGAGGCGGGTATATAAGGTTGCCCCATTATGGTATTGCATAAGGTTACCTACGCAGACTTAGTAGAATTGTCTATGACTGATTTTGACATTATTTTGGGCATGGATTGGCTGTTCGCATGTTATGCTTCTGTTAACTGTAGAACCCAAGTAGTGGAGTTCTGATTTTCAGGTGAACCAGTTTTAGAATGGAGGGATAGTTCAGTGGTACCTGTAGGCCACTTTATCTCCTATCGCAAGGCCTGAAAAATGATTGCTAAGGGTTAGGGTTAAGGATGCCACATCCGAGACCCCGACCATTCAGTCAGTCCCCGTGGTAAGTGAGTATCCCAAGGTATTTCCAAATGTCCTACCAGGTGTTCCTCTTGAGAGGGAGATTCATTTTGAGATTGATCTTTTACCTGATACACAACCCATATCGATTCCTCCCTAACGAATGGTCCCAGCCGAGCTAAAAGAGTTAAAGGAGCAGTTGAAGCATTTGTTGGATAAGGGTTTCATCAAACTGAGTAAGTCTCCTTGGGGTGCCCCAATATGGTTCATTCGGAACAAAGATGGTTCCCTTTGGATGTGTATTGTCCATAGGCAGTTGAACAAGGTCACCATCAAGAATAGATACCCTTTACCCAGGATTAATGGCCTATTTGATCAGCTTCAGGGTGCCAAATGTTTCTCCAAGATAGATCTCAAGTCCGGGTATCACCAACTCAGGGTTCGGGAGAGCGACAGACTGCTTTCAAGACTCGGTATAGCCATTATGAATTTGTTGTTATGTCCTTTGGACTAACCCATGCCCCTACAACTTTTATGGATCTAATAAACAGGGTATTTAAGGCTTATCTAGACTTGTCCGTGATAGTGTTCATCTAAGACATATTGATATATTCCAGAAGCGAGGGGGAGCATGCCGCACACCTGAGGGTGGTACTCCAGACCCTCAAGGATAGCCAGCTATATGCCAAGTTCAGCAAATGCGAGTTTTGGATGAACTCAATTGCATTCTTGGGACATGTAGTGTCAAGCAAAGGTATAAGGGTGGATTCCCAGAAAATAGAGGCGGTAAAGAACTGGCCTAGACCGGTAAACCCTTTAGATATCAAGAGATTTTTGGGCTTAGCGGGTTATTATTGGAGGTTCGTGGAAGGTTTCTCGTCCATTGCAGCCCCATTGACTAGATTGACTCAGAAAAAGGTGAAATTTCAATAGTCGGAGGCTTGTGAGAAGAGCTTCCAGGAATTGAAGGCCCGACTCACTTCAGCACCGGTGTTGACTTTACCTGAGGGCACCAATGGCTTTGTTGTATATTGTGATGCTTCGAGAGTCAGACTGGGATATGTATTGATGCAGCATGGGAAAGTCATAGAATATGCTTCCAGACAGCTGAAAATTCATGAGAAGAATTACCCGACCCATGATCTTGAGTTGGCCGTGGTGGTGTTTGCTTTGAAGATATGGCGACACTACTTGTATGTTGTTCATGTAGATGTATTCATTGACCACAAGAGCTTACAATATGTGTTCATGCAGAAGGATCTCAATATTTGGCAATGGAGGTGGTTGGAGCTACTTAAGGCTATGACATGAGTGTCCTTTACCACTCGGGTAAGGCCAACGTGGTAGCGGATGCCCTTAGTAGACTCTCTATGGAGAGCGTGTCGCATGTGAGTGAAGAAAAGAAGGAGCTGGTGAAGGAGGTACATTGACTTACACAGTGGGGAGTTAGATTAGTTGGCTCGACTGATGGGGGTGTAGTTGTTCAGAACGAATTAGAGTCATCCTTGGTAGCGGAGGTGAAGGCTAAACAAGATGAAGATCCAACATTGGGAAAGTTGAAAGAATCTATTCAAAATCAAAAGGTAGAAGTCTTCTCCAAAGGGGGAGATTGTGTACTTCAGTACCAGGGCCACTTGTGTCTTCTGAACGTGGGTGATTTGAGGAGTCGGATGTTGCATGAGGCTCACGGATCCAGATATTCTATCCATCTAGGTGCCACCAAGATGTATCATGTCTTGTGGGAAATCTACTAGTGGAATGGCATGAAGAATGATATTGCAGATGTAGCCAAGTGTCCGAATTGCCAACAAGTAAAAGTTCAGCATCAGAGACCGGGAGGTGTACTTCAGGATATCAACATTCCTACTTGGAAGTGGGAAGAAATCAACATGGACTTCATAACAGGTTTACCCCACACTCGTAGACAATATGACTCCATTTGGGTTGTGGTGGAGAGGTTAACTAAGGCTGCTTATTTTCTACCAGTCAAAACCACCAATTCAGTGGAAGATTATGCCAAATTATACATCTGAGAGCTGGTTAGGTTGCATGGTGTGCCCTTGTCCATCATATCGGATAGAGGTACTCAGTTCACCTCCTAGTTTTGGAGATCCTTTCAAAAGGGACTTGGTACCCAGTTCAAGCTTAGCACGACATTTCATCTACAAATAGATGGTTAGGAGGAGAGGACGATCCAAACTCTCGAGGACATGTTGAGAGCTTGCGTTATTGATTTCAAGGGTAGGTGGGATGAGCATTTACCTCTTATTGAGTTTGTCTACAACAACAGCTATCGCTCTAGCATCCAAATGGCACCGTTCGAGGATCTTTACGGGCGAAGGTGTAGATCGCCCATTGGGTGGTTTGAAGTCGGTGAGGCTTCATTGGTGGGTCCAGATTCAATCCATGAGGCTATGGAGAAAGTTTAGTTGATAAGAGAAAGGCTGAAAATGGCTCAAAGTTGCCAAAAGTCTTATGCAGATGTGAGGATAAGAGAGCTTGAGTTCGAGATCGATTATTAGGTGTTTTTGAAGGTATTTCCCATGAAGGGAGTAATGAGGTTTGGAAAGAGACGAAAACTCATCCCCCGTTATATTGGCCCATACCGAATTGTGAGACGAGTGGGTAAGGTATCTTATGAGTTAGAGTTACCTTTGGAGTTTGCTTCAGTTCATCCCGTATTTCATGTATTGCTCTTGAAAAAGTGCTTGGGAGATCCAGCCTTAGTGGTTTTGGTGGAAACTGTTGGTGTGAAGGATAGCCTCAATTATGAGGAAATTCCCGTTGCAATCTTGGATCGTCAGGTTCGGAGGCTGAGGAACAAGGAAGTCGCTTTAGTAAAGGTGTTATGGAAAAATCATCATGTTGAGGGAGCTACGTGGGAAGCTGAAGCGGATATGATGGCTAAATACCCCCATTTGTTCCCTACTGGCTCAGTTTCAGTTTAAGGTATCAGTTTTTGCCCTAACCCTCTAACAAGTTTTTCATGTTTCGTTCATGTGTGCAAGTTTGTTTTATTATATGATATATGTATATGATGTATGAATTCAGTCCAGCTATGTAGTCCTTTTCGGGGGGTAGTCGTTTTATCAGATTTCGGCTTAAATGATCAGTATTTGCATATGGTGATTGTTTGTTCTTGAGTTTTCTACATGTTTCTAACATTCGAGGATGAATGTTCCTAAGGGGGAGATATTGCTATACCTTAGGGACCCAAGGATCAGACCCGGGAGTCAAACAGAGAAAATTTGAGAAAATGTTGCAGCAGTGCAGGACGAGTTACTAGATGACTCGTGAGGAGACCCCACAAGTCGTCTGGTTACTGTGGGGAGGATGGAATAGGCTGAGAAGCTGAGGTCCCCACAGGCATGGGAATGACTCGTGGTCAGCTACCACGAGTCGATAGGTCTCCCCTGGGGTGAGGTAAAGGGTTACCTGGGAGGTTTGACCAGTGTCCTAACGAATGGGACCCCACGAGTCATAGCCAGTCTGAATGACTCATGAGGTGGGTCATGAGTAAGGCTATGGAAATTTAATTAAGGATGAGGAAGTGTACTTGACCCCAAGGTGACCATGACCCATGGTCAGTTGTGATGAGTCGTTAAGTCACATGTTACAAGCCCAATGGACCTGGTATTCAGTGTACTTGGCGAGCGACATGATGAGTTGTTGCCTGTCCTGACGAGTCATCAGGTCACCCGTTAGGGTCACTTGGCAGTTATTTCCTGCGAATTGGTAAGGGCCTTCTCGTAATTTCCTACACTCCTAAGGCCAAACTATGTCGTTTTGAGGTTGAGACAGGGTCTTTTAAGGGGAAATAATTCATGTTAAGTCTCATTTGATGCTTGCAAGAGTTAGAGAAGGGAGTAGGAGGTGATCCTAGGTTCTTCAAATTCTCTGAATTTTCATCTTGGGCTTTTTAGGTGAGTTAAGAATCAAGTAATTCCAGGTATGTGGGGTTTTGAATGGATAGTTTAGTCCCTAGCCATGCCCAATTCTTCCCAAATTTTATGTTGAAAGTTACTAAATCTTTATGGGTCTTAATCCAAATGCATGATTCCTCGAAATTTGGTAGGAGCCTGTTGTAGTATGTCTAAATCATGCGTTTCAAATTATTGAGCTGTTTTCACTTGTTTAATTTAATGATTGATGATCAAATCCCTAAAAGCATAGGTGCCCAAATCATGAGGATTTTTGGTAGAGTTCATAGTTATGGTGATTCCTCAAGCATGATATGAATTTATGAATTTTAAGCATGTCTTCAATCTCTCATGTTATTATGATCATGTTTTCTATAAAATTTATGCATTTCAAGGATGTTGAAAATATGGGCAATGCCCATGTGTTGCTTATGGTTCATTAACTATGATTTTGGCTGATCCACGGGCCAATTTTATGGATAGTATTACGAATTCTCAAGCATGCTATGATTATCACGATTTAACTATACATGCATGTCATGTACGAATTTCTATGAGCACATTGCATGTTTTGGAAGTAGTACTTAACACCAAGTAGGTTTAGGGCCCAGGTTACACCCCAAATCTCAGAACTACAAGCCACCGTAGGTTATGTTTGGAACCTCCTCAGTGACCGTCCCCTATTCCCTACGGGGCCTTCATGAGTGATATCATGCCTTTCATGGTTCTACCTTGGCAAGGTATGAACGGCCTCCCGACTAGGCTTATAGGTTGGGCTCCATGTGTGCTCATATGGGGTATGTCGATTATAGAAATCTCCCACTGTTCCTCATTGTTTTAATGCATGTATGATTATGTTCTTTTGGCTCAGGTCATGTTTTATGAAATGTTTTTCTCTCATGTTGTGACTATGACAGGTTTACGAATGCTTTTGTGAAACCTCGAGTCTTATGATATATTTATGATTCAGTCTTTATGATCACGATGTCCTACTCCTATAACTCTTATGTTTTAAAGTATTGTTTTTCGCACCTTGCATAATCAGTGCATTCTAAGTACTAACCCGCATATTTTCTATGCTATATCGTTTCATGATACAGGATCCGAATCTCAGGTTCAGCATCGTTCCTAGCTTGCTCTCAGTTCTGCTCTCAATTCTCAGTGGTGAGTCCTCATGATTCGAGGTCTTTATGTTCAGATCTTGGCTATCATTTAGTTTCAGTTTGTTGCTGTTAGTTGGGTCTTGTCCCTCCAATCTATCTATTATGATTAGAGGCTTTCAGACCTATTTGTAGTATTCATCTGTTTATGCTTGGATCACGTATTGTTGTTTCTTATAATTCATGTCTCGGTTTTCTTTCAGTTAATGATCATTAAGCTAGTTCTTTCGCCTTATGTGAATAGTTTAGTTATATGCTCATGCCATGGGTTGACTTGGGGTTCCTCTAGGCTCCTTGTCCCGTGTTTACGATTCGGGTGTACTCTCGGGTCGTGACAGGTGGTGATCAATAGGTTGACCAAGGATGCACACTTCCTACCGGTCAAAACCACAGATTTAGCGGATGATTATGCCAAGTTGTATATTCGGGAGTTGGTTCGGCTTCATGGAGTGCCCTTGTCTATTATTTTAGACCGAGGTACTTAGTTTACCTCTCAGTTTGGTGGTCTTTCCAAAAAGATCTTGGGACTCAGGTTAAGCTCAACACAACTTTTCACCCTCAAATGGATGGTTAGGTAGAGCGAATAATCCAAATGCTCGAGGACATGTTGAGAGCCTATGTGATGGACTTTAAAGGTAGTTAGGATGATCACTTTCCTTTGATCGAGTTTGCTCACAATAACAACTATCACTTTAGTATACAAATGGCACCGTTCGAGGCTCTTTATGGGCGGAGGTGTAGATCGCCCATCGGATGGTTTGAAGTTGGGAAGCAGCTATGATAGGGCCAGATTCAGTTCACGAGGCTATGGTGAAGGTTCAGTGATAAGGGACAGGCTTAAAACTACTCAGAGCCATTAGAAATCATATGCGGATGTGAGAAGAAGAAATTTTGAGTTTTAGGTGGACGATTGGGTATTTCTAAAGGTATCTCCCATGAAGGGAGTCATGCAGTTCGGAAAGAAAGGAAAGCTTAGTCCCCGCTATATTGGTTCCTTCCGGGTTATGAGAAGGGTTGGTAAGGTAGCATATGAGTTGGACTTGCCCTCAGATTTATCTTCAGTACATCCCATGTTTCATGTATCGCTCTTGAAAAAGTGCTTAGGTGATCCATCTTTAGTTATCTCGGTGGAAAGCGTTAGTGTGGGAGATAGCCTCAGTTATGAGGAAATTCCAGTTGCAATTTTGGATCGCTAGGTTCGGATTAGCTTCAGTGAAGGTGTTATGGAGAAACCAGCATGTTGAGGGAGCTACGTGGGAAGTCGAAGCGGCTATGAAGGCTAAATACCCTCACCTGTTCCCTACCGACTCAGTTTCAGTTTGAGGTATCATTTTTTGCCCTAATTCTCTAAACAGTTTCTATGTTCAGTTCATGTGCACAAGTTTGAATTATGTTATGATAGATATATATGATGTCTAAATTCAGTTCAGCTGTGTAGTTCTTTTTGGAGGTAGTCATTCTGTTAGTTCTCGGTTTAAATAATCAGTATTTACATATGAAAATTTCATGTTTATGTTTTCTGCTTGTTTCTAACATTCGAGAATGAATGTTCCCAAGGGGGTGATATTGTTATACCCCAAAAATTCAAAGATTGGACTCGGGAGTTGAAATGGGGAAAAAATGGAAAATGATGCTTCAGTTGCAGGACGAGTCGTTGGACGACTCGTGAGGAGACCCCATGAGTCGACAGGTGGCTCGTGGGAAGGCTTGGATAAAATAAAGATTGAAGGTCCCCACGGGCGTGGGAACAACTCGTGGTCAGCCACTGCGAGCCTTCAGGTTAACCGTGGGGTGAAGTTGAGAAATAAATGGAAGGATCAACCAGAGTACATGACTAAAGGTGACCACGAGTCATGGTCTAAAGGAACAAATAGTTATGTCACCCGTTACGAGCCCTAAAGGATCTGTTAACCAGTGTACTTTACGAATGACTTAACGAGTCATGGCCCTTCATGACGAGTCGTCGGTCCCTCGTTGGGACCCTTGGCAGTTATTTTCAGTGATTTTAGGTGGTTTTTAGCAAGGAAAACCTATTTAAGGTCATTCTTCCCATGTATGCAAGTTTGAAGGTTTGAAGAGGAGATTCAAGGCAAGATCTCAAAGTTTCCGTTGGAATCTCATCTTGGGAAATTAGAAGGTGTTAGAATTCACCATTCCCAGGTATGTAAGACTATGAGTGGGTGTCTCTTTCCACACCCACACCTAATATCTGTCAAATCACACCCAATATCTATCAAATCATGATAAATTGCCTATGATTAAGTATAGGGTTTTCACCCAATTGCATGATTCTTCAATCTCTACACATGGGTATGATTAGATTATGTTTATATTGGTGGATTGTGAAGCTTGGGAAGATTTTAAATTGTTTTCAAACAAAAATTGTGATTTCTAAATTATGAAATTAAATGCCCATGGATGGGAAGTTCATGAAAGAAGAGAATGATGTTCAATGTATGATGATGAAAAGATTTAATGATTTTCATATGATGTCTTAGTTTATGCATGATTTCATGAATAATCTTTGTCAATAGACAACGTTGAACTTCATTTCATATGATGTTGTGTTATGCATGATTTCGTATTGAGCTTTGTCATTAAACGATGTTGATCTTCGTCAATAGACGATGTTGAGCTTCGTTATATATGATGTGGATCATTGCATGTTTTGGGAGAAGAGTCTACCACCGAGCAGGTTAAAGGTCGATCACCCTATGCCCTAGAACTACGCGCCAACATAGGTTGATACTATTATGTTATTGGGACCTCCCTTGTGAGCTATCCCCGGCCCAATTGGCCCTTCAGCTTGATATTGATATCATGGTAGAGTCATTATCCCTGACAAGGTTTTGGACGGCTCTGCCCACTTGAATGTGATAGTTGGGACCACGTAAGCTCTATCATGGTATGTTGGTTAAGTGACGAGTCTCCCACTGTCTATACTATTCAGATTTGCATATTCATTACTCATGGAAGTTATCTTACACATGTATGTTCTAAAGTAAGGTTTGACTCATTGTTCAGCTTTTAAAGATAAATGTTATATTTCAGCTTTGAGTCATTCGAGTCAGTCATGATGTTATAAAGCTATGCATGGTTATGTTATGATAAGATTATGATTTCATAAAGAATGCATATAGCCTCTCCTCTCATATTTGAAAGCTTGTGATATGTACGAAAGGTTTTAAATGATTTACTTTACTTAAGCGATTTTACTTACCTTGCATACTCGGTACATTCCACGTACTGACCGCATACTTTCTATGATGTATCATTTCATGATATAGGAACCAGCTCCCAGGCTCAGCCCCATACGTAGTTGGTTGTCAGAGTTAGCTTCTACGTGGTTGGTGAGTCCTCATCCTTCGAGGTCTAGACATTCAGTTCCTTATGTATTTCTCCATTCAGTATTGTTGAGTTAGTTGGGGTCTTGTCCCATCAACTCGTCCAGACTAGAGGGTTTTCATACTTATGTATGTGTAGCTTTAGAGATTTTTTTGATGTGATGTTGTTTTAGACTTCTGCTGAGATTATATTCCTATTTTCTTCAGTTTATTGAATGAGATAGTTGTATGATTATGCCATGGGTCGACTTGGGGTCTCTCGGGGTCCTTATTCGGGCCTCCATTCGGGTTGTGACAGTATCCCACCCAACATGTAAACTCGAGGCATGACAAACTTGGTATCAGAGCACTAGGTTCAAAGTATCCTCGGATGTCTGAAAGCCGCATCGAGTAGAGTCCTCTTCATGGGTGTGAAGCGCGCCAAACTTATGACGGGGAGGCTACGAGATATCATTAGGAAACTTCCCTTTATTTCATACTCCTTATCATGCGTTGAAATTCAGTTCCAAAATCATTCTCCTAACTCGTGCTCTAATTCATTTAAGTGAATCATGCCTCCCCGATTCGGTAATAGAAGAAGGGCCGAGAATGCTCAACGACCTGCCCCACCAGCCCTGGTAGCCCCTCAGGATGACTCGGTATCTACTGTAGAATTTAGGGCCACTATTCAGCTGCTCGCCAAAACTGTGACCAACCAGGTGAACCAACAGGTGGTTCCAATCAACAACAACGGTGCCATAGAAGCTGCTCGAGTGCGGGACTTCACCAGGATGAACCCTCCAGACTTTCATGGATCTAAGGTGGGAGAGGACCCGGAGGGATTTGTGGATGAGGTTAAGAAGATCACCAGAATTATGGGTGTCAGTCCTCCAAAGAGTGCCTATTTGGCTGCCTACCATCTAAAGGGGTAGCCTAAGTATGGTACGAACAGTGAAAGGGGGGAGGCTAGCGGAGCCAGGACCGGTAGAATGGGAGGAGTTCACTACATCCTTCCTAGAGAGATTTTTCCCTCGAGAGCTCAGGGACCAAGGTAGTAGAGTTCATGAACCTGATACAGGGAAACAAGACTATAAAAGAGTATGCTCTGGAATTCACCAGGTTGTCCAAATACGCTCCAGAGATGGTGGCCGAGCCAAGGGTTCCGATGCTACTTTTTTTAAATGGGGTGTCGAATCTAGTCCTTAAAGAGTGCAGAACAGCGATGCTGATCAAAGATATCGACCTCTCCAATCTGATTGTCCATGCCCAATAGTTTGAGGCCGAAAAACTGAGGGACATGGAGAGAAAGAATAAGTAGGCAAGGACTGGCCAATCAGATTATGGCCACCAGAGGTTTGGCGGTAGCAGCAACAGTGGGCTCCAACACCTAGCTTAGCCAGCACCCCTACCTTTTGGTCCCGCTAGTATCGGAGGGGTGGAGCATCTGGCTCTCAGACTCAGAGTTACAGTGCCGGTAACAGGCATCCAGCTTGCCCCAAGTGCGGCAAGAATCACCTAGGAGAGTGTTTTCAGGGTCAAGAGGGTTGTTTTGGTTGTGGACAGCTTGGGCATCAGCTTAAGGAATGCCCGTCACCAATACGGGGGAGATCACAATCCACTACCTCAGCAGTTCCAGCAGGCTGACTGACTCAGCAGTCTAACACATCAGGTACGGAGGGCGGTCAAATGCCAAAATCATTTTTATGCATTATCATCTCGTCAGGATCAGGAGAACTCACCGGATGTGGTCACGGGTATGTTACGTCTTTTTCATCTAGATATATATGCCCTGCTTGATTGGGGGGACACGCTATAATACATGACTCCCTACATAGAAGTTCCATTCAATATCAGTCCAGAAGTCCTCTCAGAACCTTTCTCAGTCTTCATCCCAGTTGGCGAGTCAGTTAGAGCCAATCGGGTGTATTGAAATTGTCGAATCTCAATCTGCAATAAAGTCATTCTAGCTGACCTTGTAGAGTTAGACATGGTCGACTTCGACCTCATCCTTGCATGGATTGGTTAAACTCCGATTATGCCTTAGTCGACTGTAGAACTAGGGTCATCAGGTTTCAGTTCCCTAATGAGCCAGCTCTAGAATAGTCGAGCAGTAGTTCAGCGCTAAAAGGTAGGTTTATTTCCTACCTTAAGGCAGGAAGCTTATTTATATGGGATGTATTTACCATCTAGTTTGGGTCAAGGATTCCGACTTTAAGACCCCAACTATCCAGTCAGTCCCTGTTGTCAGTGAGTTTCCAGATGTGTTCCTCGAAGACCATCCCGGAGTTCCTCCTGAACGAGAAATTGACTTCAACATAGACCTTATTCCAGATACTCAGCCCATCTCCATCCCTCCTTATATAATGGCTCCGAATAAACTTAAGAAGTTGAAGGAGTAGCTAAAGGATCTTCTTTATAAGGGTTTTATCAGACCCAACATCTCTCCTTGGGATGCTCCAGTGCTATTCATGCGAAAGAAAGATGGTACCCTCAGAATGCGCATCGATTACCGTCAGTTTAACAAGGTCACAGTCAAGAATAGGTATCCCCTGCCCAGAATTGGTGACTTGTTCAACCAACTTCAGGGAGCCAGCTTTTTCTCCAAAATAGATCTCAGGTCGGGGTATCATCAACTAAGAGTCAGAGAATCTAACATACTAAAAATAGCTTTCAGGACTCGGTATGGTCACTTTGAGTTTATGGTTATGTCCTTCAGACTAACAAATGTCCCTGCAACTTTTATGGACCTGATGAACAGAGTCTTCAATCAGTATCTGAATATGTTCGTCATTGTATTTATCGATGACATTCTGGTATACTCCAAAAATGAGGAAGAGCATGCTAATCACCTAAACATAGTGCTTCAGATACTCAGTAACCGCCAACTGTTCGCCAAGTTTAGCAAGTGCAAATTCTGGTTGAAGTCGGTGACTTTCCTGGTTCATGTGGTCTCGGGTGAGGGTATTCAGGTTGATCCTCAAAAGGTAGCAACTGTGAACGACTGGCCCAGACCTACCGCCCCAACCAAAATTAGAAGTTTCTTGGGTTTGGCCGGTTATTACCGACGCTTTGTAGAAGGTTTTTCTTCTATAGCATCTCCTCTGACTAGATTGACTCAGAAGAAGGTGAAATTTCAGTGGTTAGATGAGTGTGAGAAGAGTTTCCAAGATTTAAAAACTCCACTCACTACCGCTCCAGTGTTGACCCTATCGAAAGGATTAGATGGGTTTGTAATATATTGTGACGCTTCCAGAGTTGGACTCAGTTGCGTTCTAATGCAGCGGGGCAAGGTGATAGCCTATGCCCCCAAACAGCTCAAAGTTCATGAGAAGAATTATCCAACTCATGACGTGGAGTTAGCGGTGGTAGTGTTTGCATTGAAAATATGGAGACATTACCTATACGGGGCTCACGTTGATGTTTTCACCAATCACAAAAGCCTCCAGTATGTATTCAGTCAGAAGGACTTAAATCTTCGTTAGAGAAGATGATTAGAGCTCCTGAAGGATTATGAAATGAGCGTGCTATATCACCTGGGCAAAGCCAATATGGTGGCTGATGCCCTAAGAAGAGTGTTTATGGGTAGCATGGCTTAGATTGAGGAAGGCAAAAAGGAGTTGGTGAAGGATATTCACAGACATTCTCGGTTAGGGGTGCAGTTGGTTGACTCAGCTGAGGGTGGAGTGGTTATGCAAAGTGGGTCAGATTCCTCTTTAGTTTTTGAAATTAAGTTCAAAGAGGATGAGGATCCCATTTTACTTAAACTTAAGGAAGCAATTCTCGGGAAAGAACTTGAGGATTTCTCCAAAGGGGGAGATGGTGAGCTCCGTTACCAGGGCAGGTTGTGTGTACTGGACATTGGTGATTTGAGACAACAGATATTAGCTAAAGCTCATAACTCAAGATACTCCATCCACCCTGGTGCTACTAAAATGTACTGCAATTTGCGGGATATTTACTGGTGGAACGACATGAAGAGATATATCGCCGAATTCGTAGCTAAGTGCCTGAATTTCCATCAAGGCAAAGTAGAGCACCAAAGACGGCGAGGTATGACCCAGGATATCAGCATACCCACGTGGAAGTGGGAACAAGTAAATATGGGCTTTATTATGGGTCTACCTCACACTCTTCAGCAACATGATTCCATCTGGGTAGTAGTATACTGGATGACTAAGTCAGCATATTTCCTCCCAATTAAAACTATAGATTCAACTAAGGACTATGCTAGAATTTATATCCGGGAGTTGGTCCAGCTTCGTAGGGTGCCATTATTCATTATTTCAGACAGAGGTACCCAGTCCACCTCGTATTTCAGGAAGTCTTCTAAGAAGGTACTTGGTACCAAGGTCAAGCTCAACACAACTTTTCACTCGTAGGCAGATGGGAAAGCTGAGCAGACTATTCAGACCCTGGATGATATGTAAAGTGTGAACAATCGATTTCAAGGGTAGTTGGGATGACCACTTGCCTCTTATCCAGTTTGCGTACAACAATAGTTATCACTCCAGTATCCAGATGGCCCCATTTGAGGCATTGTCTGGTTGGAGGTGTAGGTCTCCTATTTGGTGGTTTGAGGTTGGTGAAGCTGCTATAATCAGGTTGACTCAGTTCATGAAGCTATGCAGAAGGTATAACTCATCATAGAAAGGTTGAAAATAGCTCAGAGTCGTCAGAAATCTTATGTTAATGTGAGGAGAAGAGAATTGGAGTTTTCTATAGATGACTGGGTCTATCTGAAAATTTTACCCATGAAAGGGGTGATAAGGTTTGGGAAGAAGGGAAAGCTCATTCCGAGATATGCGGGACCTTACAGAATTCTGAGGTGAATTTGCAAAGTAGCCTATGAGCTGAAATTACCTTCAGAGTTGGCTTTTGTTCACCCAGTATTCCATGTGTCACTATTGAGGAAATGTATTGGTGATCCAATGATGAGTTGGTAATTTACCAACTCATTAGATTCTTAAACATGAGTTTTTGTCTAGTTCCCAAGTTGATTATGTGGATTTTATGCCCTTTTTGCTTTTGTTGTGTGTAGATGCCTAAGTTTGAAGAAAAGAGCAAAAATGGAGTGAAAAGGAGGAAATGAGTATAAGCGGCGAATCACAAGTGTTAACCAGCAAAACGCTGGTCAAAAGCTAAAGGTCACTGCCTCAAGGGATGAATGCTACCAGCGGTTCACGAGTCACCAGTGGTGAGACACCAGTGCAGTTGCCGAATGACAATCAAAAAATTCTGAAATTAGCATTGAAGGTCCGACGGTTTCAAAATGATGCTTTTAAGGGTATAATTGTCCATGGCTGAAAAAGGAAGGAAAAGTACCCTACTTTTCAGGGTATAAATAGAAAGAGAAGTACTCTGAAAAAGGAGAAGAGAAGAGAGAGGAAGAAGATAGAGAGTTAGAGAGAAAAACCAAGTACACATCACATCATTATTTCCTCTTTTAGCTGAAGACAATCTCTTAGCTGAGAAAGGGATTTTGATTGAAATTTGTAGAAGATACTTTGCTCTATTTTCTTCTTGGATATTATTAAGTTTCAGTTGTAGTGAAGAATAATTGTGTTTTTGATTTATCTACTCTTCTTATTAAATTCACTGATGCTATTGATGATTGTGTTTATGAATTTCTTAACTTTGAGTAGCTAAAGAGGTGTGTGATGATGAATACTTAATTTGATTGGGTATTGCTAGAGTTAACTTCATAATTTTCAATTAAGTGTAAATCTATTGGATTGCTTTCAATCTATTAATGAAGATCCATTGATGATGATATGCGTCTACCTATACTTGCTTGATTGCTGCTCGGGAGAGAATAATTAAGTATTGAAAGGGAATCTAGTAGTGGGTATGGATAAGAGGTCATAAAATTAAGCTAGTAATAGCTAAAATTACTTTCTCCTTCCTACTTAGCAGCTAATTGCTAGAAATAGTGAAGTTGCTGATCCAAATCAATTCAGGTACGCTAAATCGCAGCTAGAGTTTGAGAAAACTCTAGCTAGGGGTAGTCAATAGGCTGGGAAGCTGAGGCTACCTATTTCCCGAGGTTATTTACACTTATTGAACTTATGAAGATGACCTAGCCCATCCCGATCTAATTAGTATTTCATCTACACCGCACCTCTAGTATTTCACAATATTGTCAACAACTTAGCTAATCCTTTTATTTTGAGTTCACTAAAGAAATTTGTGTAATTCTCTGCAAAGTTTATTCCCCCCATTTTCCTTGTTTTTATGTTAAATCTATATGGTGCAAGCTAATATCAACTTCTCAATCGACGCTTGAATTCATCACTCCCTAGTCCTTGTGGGATTTGACCCCGGCACTCGTCGGGTTACTTGTTTTGATACAACGACTGTGTATATTCTTTGACATAATAATATATTTTGGACATTATCAATAATGGCGCCGTTGCTAGGGACTAGCGCTTGATAATCTAGTGATTGATTGTTAAATTGATTAGTGTGCATCGTAGCTACTTGATTTGATTTACTGCTGTGTTGTTAGGATATCACCACCTCATGAGCCATCACTCCCAAGCAGGAGATAGCTCAGTGGAGGGGAACATGGAACTTGAAGAAGATAATCCGCTGATGCCGAAAGTTGCAGGAGCCATTCTCCTACCACCGACAGTAGGGAATGCGGTGTTCCATGTTACTAGCACCATGTTGCACTTATTGCAGATGAAAGGGCTTTTCAGCGGCAAACCAAGCGAAGATGCAAATCGGCACTTGAGGAATATCTTAGAAATTTGCCAGCCCTTCAACATCACAAACATTAGTCAAGAGTCAATCAGGTTGAGACTCTTCCCTTTCTCATTGATGGGGGAAGCAACAATATGGATGGAGGAACTTCCTCCGGGGTGTATTACTTCGTGGCAAGAGTTAATCGAGGCTTTCTTGGATCGGCTTTTTCCTCCCTCAAATATGTTACAACTGAGGGATGATATCACAAACTTCCAACAAGAACAAGGAGAGCCTTTGCATGAGGCATTGTTAAGGTTTAAAAAGAAGGTAGCTCTTTCCCCAAATCATGGATTACCGGATGGAGTGCTTCTCGAAAGCTTCTATAGGGCCCTTGATTCAATCAACAAATCCATTGCCAACAACCTAGTTGGGGGATGCTCAAAAATCAAAGAAATGCTCTCAAGAGTTTTGAAGAAGGTGGAGTCGACCGAAAGTGGGGTGAAAGAATTAAGAGGGAAGGTGTCTAACCTTGCTCAAATAGTGAGTTCACACTCAGCCACCATCAAGCATTTAAAAGCTCAAATGAGTCACCTATCGGCCCAAATGAACCTTAGTATGAAGGGAACATTACCTAGTGACACAAACCTAATCCAAAGAAAGATGGTCAATGTATGGCTATTGTCACTAGAAGTGGCAAGAGGATTAGAGATGCCTGGGAAAAGCCTAGTATGGTGGAGAACCCAAAAGTAGTTGATGAAGATGAGGTTGATAAAATGACAATGATTCTAGAGAATGAAGAAAATATTGATGAAGAAATAGAGGAAAAAGATGATGAGATCCATATTCATGTTGATGATGAAGAGGCGGGCATGAAGGTCCTGGTTGATGATAGAGTTGAATCAAGAATCCCACAACCATATCCAAACCGATTTACCAAGAAAAAGAAGGAGGATTAGTTTAAGAAGTTCGTTGATATGTTTAGCAAGTTGTCCATAAACATACCGTTAGTGGACGCTTTGATCCAAATGCCTGGTTATGCCAAGTTTATGAAAGACTTGTTGAAAAAGAAGAAGGTGGTTGATGTTTGAAATGAAGAGAAAACGCACCATTGTAGTGCGGTAATGATGAGAAAGCTTTCCCCAAAAAGGGTAGACTGCGGAGCTTTTACAATTCCATGCACGATTGGGATTTGTATGTTTAAGAAGGCTCTATGTGATATCGGTGCAAGTATAAATCTGATGCCCCTGCTCATTTTTAAGAAGTTAGGACTCAAAAGCACGAAATTGATATCGATGCGGCTACTAATGGCAGACAGGTCAATCAAAAGACCTGTAGGGGTGCTAGAAGATGTCCTGATACGAGTGGACAAGTTCATTCTCCCGGCTGATTTTGTTATTCTAGATTGTGACATGGATGTGGAAGTTTCCATTATTTTGGGAAGACCTTTGTTGGCTACCGAGATAGAAGTGGTAGATATGGAGCTTGGAGAGTTAAAATTTTGGGTTCGTAGTGTGGAAGTCACCTTCAAGTATGTTCGTCATCTGGAAATCCACCCGAATGCAAGGTGATTGGAGTATTACAAAATGATGATGAGGATAAGGGATTGAAGCTGAGGGAGATGGAAGAGGATGATGACGCTTCAGAAATGAAGAATTGAAAAAAAAAAGACTACGTCGTGCCGCGATGATAAATAAGGCACTTCTTGGGAGGCAACCAAAGTTTTTATTTAATTATTTGATGTTTTGTTGTTTTTGTTTGTGTAGGAACTAAGAAATGAGAAGAAAAGTAAGAAGCAACTCAGGAAGAAAGAACCGGCGAGAGACCGGTGAACCACCGGTCCTGAAACGTGGATCGCCGAGGACGATGGAGCACAAAGAAGAAAGCTGAGGTTTGAACTGAAGAATCGGTAGACCACCGGCAAACCATCGAACCAGATTTGTGCGTCGCTAGTGTATCACCGGTCTGAAGCAGAGTACCTGAAGCTAGGCCATAGATTCGGCGGATGACCGGTAGGATGCAGCTTTGATTCGTGAACCGTCGGTGCATTAGCCGGATGGAACCAGATCACTGGGTACAATATAAGTTGAAATGAAGCACATCGGCGAATCGCCGTATGGAATTGGTGAACCACCAGTGTAATGCCGGTCGGGGCTCGTACTAAGTAAAAGGGGGAGAATCTAAATAGATGGGCCCACAAAATTTCAAATGCCTACCCAGCCACCCTAAATTTGCAAATATTCCCATAGCTTCCCTTTTGACCAACATTTTTCTTTCCAATTTTGTCTCTCCATTACCCAACATCCCCAATTCCCTATATTCTTCCATTTTTGTTTTTCCACCTTTTCATGTTCCAACTTCCCACCAACACACCCACATTAAACTCCCCACCTTCCCCTCAACCTATCACATTCCCACTTTCCACCTATAAATACCCATCCATATTTCACCATCAAAATCACTTCACTCATACTAGCTACTCTATACTCACTCATCCGAAGGTTCCATTGAAATTGTGAGCTATTTTTCTTTTTGAAGATTAACAGAGTGTGCAGATGTTCTTCCAATTCGATAACATTTCTCTTGCCCATATTTTAAATTTAGTATAGTACCTGATTTTGTAGGAGTAATATTTCATTTCCATTCCTTGTTGAAATCTTGAATGTGTTGTACTTGTAAATGGAGTGGATCTGTGTTTTTGTGACGAAATTATGAAAAACGTGAAGTCTAAGTAACCCATTTACATCTAGCACAACGTTTTGCCCGATGATAGACCGGGTGACGACAATCTTAAGGACTAAACGTCATAAATATGAGTGTGAATGGATTATAGTTGCTGGTATTATGTGTGTTGTGAATGTGTGCTAATGAGTGTTTGTGAGTATTGAGTCGCAATTGGGGACAATAGGGCCGGCAATTCGCCGGTCAGATTTTGCGAAACGCCACTTAGGGCGCCGGTTCACTCTGAAAATGGTCCTGGCTACTGAGTGAGTCCGGTGCTACTTCGGCGGTTCGCGAAATGTGACCGACAAAACGCTATTTGAACCACCAAAAATGGATTGATTTCCCCAGTGCTCTATTAAGTATCGGCAGCCAGTTGATGGCTTGCGAATTGTCATCGGCAAACCGCCGGTTGTCTGCCGGTACCACCTGCTCTTTGAATGACTGTTTGATTTTTCTTTGCTTCTTAGTTCTTCTTTAGACTAGTTTCTTTTCTTGTAAAATTCTACTTCAATGTATTATCAGTAACATACCTCTTGCAGAAACACAAATCATGTCATCCTCCAGGAACACTGGCAAAGGAAAGGCCCCTGCTTCATCTGCTAGCAAGGGCAAAGGCAAAGTAAAGGCTACTCCTCCATGAGCCAACACGAAGGAAGCCATCATTCTCTGTGTTCCAAATATGAAGGAACATTATGTCATTTGCCAGGGACGCTCTATTACGGTGGAGAAGAGGTTTGGCTTGGCTGGGTTGAAAGGTGATTTCCCCAATATCACCGAGCAATTCACCCACAGGCAATGGCATGCATTTGCCAACCCTTTGCCCCCATACTACCCCAGCCTTGTCACAGAATTCTATGCCTCCTATCAGGCCCGCCAAGATAGCATGTGACATCGAGGTAAAGTGGATGAGTTTCCCTGCTTGCCTTTAGTGATGATTCGTAGGGTGGAAGTTGATATCATCCCAGCTACCATAAATTATCCGTTTTAGGAAGATGAAATAGACTGTGCTATGGAGTACATGGAACTGGTAGCCAATATGAAGGACCAGTATGAGTGGGTGGCTGGCATTATTGCTGCTGATACTCCCCTCTGGGCCTCTGGGTGGTGAAATCTCTCGCCGCAATTTTAAGTTTGAGGCCAAGCTATGGTTGGACTTTATTTCTTCTCGCATTATCCCATCCAAGAATGAGCAGCGGGTTACTATGGAGGTAGCCATCCTGATTGCTTGCATTATATCAGGGGTCTCCATCAACTTTGGTGAAATTATAGCTCAACAAGTGAAAAAGAAGGCTTGGCAGTCCAGCATTTCCATGCCATATGCTATTTTGATCTCCCAACTTTGTGCTGCAGCTAGAGTGCCTCTTTTTCCAGACGAGACTCCTTCCTCTTCTCTAAGAGTGATTAACATTGACAGGAAGAGAGACGCAAAGGCACCGACAGTGAAATGGAAGCACCTGCAAGCCTTCAGCGTACAAGAAGAAGCCCTCTCCCACGGGTCAGCCCAATCTCCAATCACCCCCGAATCTAATGTGCCCCAGCCTGTCATGTCAGGCCAAGAACTAGGTGATAAGCCCCAGCAAAGAGTGTCTCCACCTCCCCAATCTTCTCAATCAAATGGTCTCCATCGCCTTGTGGAGATGACAAACTCACACGAAAGCCAGCTTCAGTGTTTGGCTAAGAGCCTCCCGGCACTCATTGCCAAAACAGTCAAGAAAGAGCTCAAATCATTGTACGAGAATGTCTCCACTTTGTGTAAGAGGGTGGATGCAGTAGAAGAGGCAGTCACGTCCCTCTGATCTGAGATGCAGGAGTGGAAAAGTCAGACTTCAGTTGAAGTGCCCGACATGAGTGCTTTGGATGCTGCAATGGCTGCTCTGCCTTCAGCTCGAGGGACAATTGATGACTTGTTTGAAGGGTTGGGTCACGATTTTTCTAGGCTTGATGATGCCAGCAGAGGTGTTGGTGGTGACGATGAGGCTGATGATGAAGAGGAGTAACTTGTTTAGGGAGTTCCTTATCCCTTCTCCTATTGTTCTTTTTGCATATTTACATTAGGGACAATGTATGATCTTAAGTGGGGGAGGGATGAGCGTTGTTGAGCTGTTGATGGGGGGATTTTGTTTCTTTAGTTTTTATTTAAGTTTGAGTAAGTCCAGCCTTTGTCGGGCTATTGTGATTGATAATTTCCCTTGTCGGGCGTGTTTTGTTCTTTGAATGAATGAATGAATTGGTTTCTATCTTTTTGTGAATGGTAATTAGTGACTAAATGGAGTCTTTGGTTTTAAGTATCATATTTTGGAAATTTTTGAATGAGATGACCCTAAAAATTGTGTTCATTTTCTCCATTGTAAATATAGTAGTGAAGAAATTAAAACTCTGAGGGTTTTGTTTGTACCCCGGTCCTTTCCCAAGGAGCATTCTTTTATTCTAGTAATTTTTGTTGTCAAACTGGGTTGGGATTTCCCGATGATGGATTGAGTGGCGACATTCTTAAGGGAAATGCCATGTCTTTTTTAGTTTGTTGTGAAGTTGTTCTAAGAGGCACCAACTAAAAATTTTTCTTGTGTTGAAATGAGAATGTGAAAACAAGGGCATGAAGATGAAGATAATGAGCAAATGTTGACACTGTAGCATAATAATCTTGATTGTACATTGTAAATTCCCTACTTGGCTTATGATGTTTGCTTGCTTGATATCCTAATGTGATGTCTTGTTTGGAAAAATGACTCTTGTAGACCCTTTAAGGGTGATGATTTGTGTGGCGGGGATATTTTTGTTAATCTTGTGCATTACATCTTGTCTAGAACTTGCCCTAAATGTGATTCAAGGTGAAATCCTAGATGTAGTGGCACCAAGAAAATGAGTTTAGGCCCTCAGTTTTCTAGACACTTCAACCATACGCCCTCCCTAATCATTAATCCTTGTTAGCCAATTTCGAGCCTTAAAACCTTTCCTTGGAAACCACATTACAAGCCTTAAGACCATTCTTAATACCTCTTTTGGCCCCCCATTCTACCTAAGTGCTAATGACAAGATAAGTGCTGAAGTAAGGCTCAAGGCCTAAGAAGAAGGGAATGAGAAAAGCAAGTGTGGGAAATGAGGCAAAAGCCTAAGTTTTGGGGTATGCAAAACAAGGGGAGAAAGAAAAGAATCATAGTGTGAAGGTAACATCACCTTTTTCCAAGTGCGCAAAAAGATGAATAAGAAAAAGGACTATTTGTGTGAATTGGTGTTCCCTCTTGAGGTAATAAGGTTAGTGGTGGAAACAAAAGAGGGGTTATTAAGGGAGAGTATTAAAGAAATAAAAGGCAACAACAAGAAGGGAAATGAAAAGAAGGTTGAGTGTGCAAAATTGTTGTAAGGCATGTCACAAAAAGCATTAGGGAGGATCTAGTCACTATAGCCAGATGTTCATCCTACCCTGACCTTAAACTACATCACAGCCCGCAAGTCCTAAATGATTCTAGGTGCAGCTACTCTACATTAGTGGCGAACTACATGAAGGGCAAGCCTATGGGTCAAGTGTATGCATGAAGATATATTTTGGGAGAGTGAGTATGAGTGCCTCTTCCAATTAATCCCTGATATGCATTCAAATGATCAAAGAGTCAAGAGAATAGGGATCCTTATATTTGGTGAGTGGCATCATTCCTTTTAGGGGTGCAAGAGCATTTAGAGTTCATATGGACATAGAACAAGGAGTGCAAACTCTAAGGCAAGCTTTGAATTTTCCGTGGTTACAACTTGAGATGCTATGTGTGTTAATTGGTTGAAAAATGGCCTTGTACGGTTAATGATTCCTTTCAGAGCTTCACTTGATAGAAAGTTGCTGCCTTCTTGAAACATCTTCATTGTTTTGGTCTTTTGGGGTATTTTCTTCTTCGGTGAGCATAGTGAGTATTTTTAGGTTGTCATAGTCCAGGTGATCAGCGAAGTCTAATTGTGAAGAAATGTGACATTTTCATGAATAGTTGAAATATTGCATTACTTGAGGACAAGCAATGATTCAAGTTTGGGGGTTTGATGAGTTGGTAATTTACCAACTCATTAGACTCTAAAACATGAGTTTTTGTCTAGTTCCCAAGTTGATTATGTAGATTTTATGCCCTTTTTTCTTTTGTTATGTGCAGATGCCTAAGTTTGAAAAAAGAGCAAAAATGGAGTAAAAAGGAGGAAATGAGTATAAGTAGTGAATCACAGGTGTCAACCGGCAAAACGTCGGTCAAAATTTGAAGGTCACTGCCTCAAGGGAGGAATTCTACTAGCGGTTCATGAGTCAGCAGTGGGGAGTGCCAGTGCAGTCGCCGAATGACACTCAGAAAATTCTAGAATTGGCATTGAAGGTCCGGTGGTTCACGAATTTCATTGGTGAACCATCAGTACCTTGCCCATTTCAGAACGATGCTTTTAAGGGTATAATTTTCCATGGCTGAAAAAGGAAGGAAAAGTACCCAACTTTTCAGGGTAGAAATAGAAAGAGAAGTACTATGAAAAAGGAGAAGAGAAGAGAGAGGAAGAACATAGAGAGTTAGAGAGAAAAGCCAAGTACACATCACATCATTATTTCCTCTTTTAGCTGAAGACAATCTCTTAGCTGAGAAAGGGATTTTGATTGAAATTTGTAGAAGATACTCTACTCTATTTTCTTCTTGGATATTATTAAGTTTCAGCTGTAGTGAAGGATAATTGTGTTTTTGATTTATCTACTCTTCTTATTAAATTCACTGATACTATTGATGATTGTATTTTTTGAATTTCTTAACTATGAGTAGCTAAAATCATTAACAAGAGGTGTGTGATGATGAATACTTAATTGGATTGGGTATTTCTAGAGTTAACTTCATGATGTTCAATCAAGCGTGAATCTATTGGATTCCTTTCAATCTATTAATGAAGATCCATTGATGATGATATGGGTCTATCTATACTTGCTTGATTGCTGCTCGGGAGAGAATAATTAAGTATTGGAAGGGAATCTAGCAGTGGGCATGGATAAGAGGTCGTAAAATTAAGCTCGTAATAGCTAAAATTACTTTCTCCTTCCTAATTAGCTGCTAATAGCTAGGAATAATGAAGTTGCTGATTCAAATCAATTCGGGTGCACTAAATCGTAGCTAGAGTTTGAAAAAACTCTAGCTAGGGGTAGTCAATAGGATGGAAAGCTGAGGCTACCTATTTCCCGAGATTATTTACACTTATTGAACTTATGAAGATGACCTGGACCATCCCGATCTAATTAGTATTTCATCTACACCACACCTCTAGTATTTCACAATATTGTCAACAACTTAGCTGATCCTTTTATTTTGAGTTCACTAAAGAAATTTGTGTAATTCCCTGCAAAGTTTATTCCCCCCATTTTCCTTGTTTTTATGTTAAATCTATATGGTGCAAGCTAATATCAACTTCTCAATCGAAGCTTGAATTCATCACTCCCTAGTCCTCGTGGGATTCAACCCCGACACTCGTCGGGTTATTTATTTTGATACAACGACCGTGTATATTCGTTGATTAAGAATATATTTTGGATGTTATCATCCATCTTCAATTGTTCCATTGGACAGTGTGGAAGTAAAAGATAGTCTTTCTTACAAGGAGGTCCCAGTCCAGATACTTGACCTTCAGGTTCGTAAGCTGAGGAACAAGGAGGTAGCTTTAGTCAAGGTCTTATGGAGAAATCAACATGTAGAAGGAGCTACATAGGAAGCCAAAGCAGATATCAAGGCTAGATACCTACACTTGTTCCTTTCTAGTTCAGTTTCGGCATTAGGTACTAAATTCCTCCCTAGTACTCTATTCAGTCCCATACTCACCAGCTTTAACTAAATTTTCGATGTGCATTCTAGTTGCATCAGCTCTGTTAGTACGATGAAGTCAGTTCAGAGTCAGTTACTCCTTCAAAAACTAGCTCATAGTCTCAGTCTAGGAATCTCATCTTTTTTCCTCATTTTCAGCTGTTTTAGTCTTTATTTAACGACAAATGATCCCAATGGGGAGATACTGTAACACCCCAAAAGTTCCCAATATTTAAACTATGAATTTGAAATGATCTCAGTAGAAAAATCTGCAAAAAAGTCTCAGAATGACTCATCTAATGAGTCATTATAGCAACTAACGGGTCGTTGGATGAGTCCTGGGAAGTGTTTGGGAAGTTGAGTTCCCACGGATATGACCACGAGTCGTGGTCAGGCCCCATGACTTGTTAGGCAGTCGTGGGAAGGGGTGATTGAGAAATGGAAGGAAGGAGTCAGTGTACCAAATGGAAGGACCCCACAAGTCGTGGTCAGTCACCATGATTTGTAGGAGGAGACATGGTCAGCTCTATAAAAATTATTTGGAGTTAAGGCAGTGTACCTGACGAGTGGTGACCATGAGTCGTGGTCACCAGGTAATGAATCGTTGAGTCTCCCGTTATAAGCCCCAAACGACTAATAAGCAGTGCACTTGACGGGTGAAGCCACAAGTCATGGCCCAGGGTAACGAGTCATTAGGCCCCTCGTGGTGACCTTCAATATGCTCCAGGAAGTGTCGTCCATGAGTGTGACCTGTCGTGGTCACTGACAGGTCAGCCATGAAGGCTGACACTCAGTTTTTCCCTGCGAGTTTTTAAGGGTCTTTCAATAATTTTTTACCCTCCTAAACTTGAAACTACGTCGTTTTAGTCATAATTTTAGACTTACTGAGGGGTTAAATGGTTTCTTTCCTCATTCCCCACTCAGACCTTGTGTTACCCCGGGAAGGCCTAAGAATAGACCTGGGAGTGTAATTGGAAAAGTGCAGAATAACATGCAAATACCACAGGACGGACCACAGAACGACTCGTGGTATTAAACCACGAGTCATTGAATGTTGTCGTTGGTCAGGTAAAGGTTTGTGGAAGTGGATACAACGAGAGGTATGACAAACCCTTGTGGGATACAACGGGCCGTCCTTTGAAATCGTGGTTAGGGTCAGGCTGGGCGACAGGGTAAACAACGGGAGACCCAACGACCCATTAAAAGTAACCACGGGTCGTTGGTTGTGGTCGTTGTTGGAGGCTAATAATTTCCAATGTAGGTGACGGGTTGAGACCACGACTCATTGGAAGGAACCACGAGTCATGGTGAGGCTCGTGGTAAGCGGGTTCAGATTTTATGATGAGCAAACAACGGACGGTGTAACGGACCATGGTTTTAGAGGACGAGTCATCCTGTTTGTCCGTTGGTTAGTTCCGAGAGAAGGCATTCAGCAGACCATTCAACGAGGGACATGAAGGGTCATTGGTGGCTCCCACGACCCGTTGTTACCACATGTGGGTTCCATCTGGCCAGATTTCAAGGCAGGTTCATTAAGCGCATATTCTACTTTTTCAAACTTTTAAACCCTAAACTACGTCGTTTTGTGTATTTTTCTGAGTGTGATAAGATGAGTTAAGTCCTTTATGCATGCCCATACTAATGCAAGAACTTTAGAGAGGTTTTTGGAAGATTCAAGGCCTTCTTCACCAAGTTTCCATCAATTTGTTTGTGGGTATTCAAAGAACCTCGAAATCAATCCATTCCCAGGTATGTAGGGTTTAGAGTGGGTGATTTCTTTCACACCCATGCCTAAATTTCGATGAAATCATGAATGACTATTCAAATTCTATCGGGTTTTACTCAAATGCATGGAAAATGGATTTCTCTTTATGAGTTTGATTTAATTGAGTTTTAATTATTGAATTATGAATGATGAGAAGGTTTTATATTATTTTTCTTAAAATTATGTTTTAAGTTTTTAAATAGAAATTTCCCATTTGATGAAGGTTCGTGAAAGTTATGATTTATGATGAATATGCAATATTTTGAATTTATTGATGATGGAAACGTATGAATTCAAGTTACCTATGTTTATGAGCATATCTTGAAAGAATTGAATATGATGAAGTATTGGGCAATGCCCACATGTTAAAGAATGATTTATGATTTATGAAGTGAACTACATGATTTATTGATTTATGATGTCGGCTGATAAAAAAGGCCTATGATTCTTGGCTAAGCATGTTTTAAAGGGGATCAATGATAATAAATGTTATATTTTATCCAATGAATCTTAATGTATAATGTTATTGATATATGTATGAGCCTATGTGCATATTTTTGGGAGCCGTGTCTAGCACCGAGCAGCCTGACATTCAAAGGAATATGTCGGTGTCTCATAACCATGTGTCACCGTGGGTTTCTAATGATATGATGTATTGATAATTATCCCCTCAAATGTGATATCACACCTAATGCACGAACCTCGCCTGGCAAGCCAGGGTCGGCTCTGCCCACTTGAGCGAGATAGTGGGGCATCATGAAAGGCTCTACAATGATGGTGTCGGTTATGAAGAGTCCTCCCATTGTTCCGCATGTCTTATGCATGGTTATATTTACGCTATTGGCTCAAGTTATGTTTTGATAATGTTTACGTATGATTATGATTATGAACACTTTATGAATGATTGGAAAGCCTTGAGCCATATTTTTTCTTACGAAGTTTATGGTATATGCATGATGTCCTCCTCCTACGTTACTTATGAGTTTTGTTTTACTTTTAAATATCCGTTTTACTTACCTTGCATACTCGGTACATTCCACGTACTTACCGCATACCTTCTATGTTGTATTTTTTAATGATACAGGGTCTGGATCTCAGGCTCATCCTCATCCTTACCTCGCTCAGCTTACGTTCTCATCTTATTGGTGAGTCCTCATGTTCCGAGGGCCGTTTGACCTGATTTTATGTTATCTTCTATTTCAGTGTCTTTCGGGTTAGTTGGGGATGTTGTCCCATCAACCCATTGTATGTAGGAGAGACTTTCAGACAATGTGTAGTATTCAGCTCATGTGTACGCTTAGTATTTCTGGTGTTATGCTATGTTTACATTTCTTCTATGTTTTATGCTAAGTATTCTGCTTTACTTAAAGGAGATTAGATGTATGCATATGCCATGGGCTTACTCGGGGTCTCTCAGGGTCCCTTGTCCCATGTTTATGATCCGGGTGTACGTTCGGGTCGTGACTAACTTGGTATCAGAACAATAGGTTTGAAGTGTCCTAGGGTGTTTGAAAGCGCGTTAAGTAGTCTTTTTCATTGGTGTGAAGCGCGCCACACTTATGAAGGAGAGGCTACTAGACGTTTTGGAAATGTTCCCTCCTTTCATGTCCTATGTCATGCGATGAAAAACCTTTCCATCCTTCTAATTCATGCGATTCGCGATTGCAGAATTATAGCTCCTAGAAGAATAAACGAAAGGACGAATGGAAATGATGAAGGCCACAGAGATGGCAATGACCATGGGCATCAGCAAGCCCCACCTGTTCAGGAGCCCCAGGCACCAGAGCCAGCCGCCCACACTGAGTTTCAAGTAGCTATTCAGATGTTGGCGCAGGCCTTGACCACTCGGGTCAACCAGCGAGCTGTTGCGCAAGTTCCATAGAATGGAAATGCAACACCGTCTTGGATTAGAGACTTATTGAGGATGCACCCTCCTGAGTTCACGGGATCAAAGGTGGATGAGGATCCACACGAGTTCATTGAAGGGATTTTGAAGGTCACTCAGGTTATGGGGGTGAAAAATGGGGAGTGTGTGGACCTGGCCTCCTATCAGCTAAAAGAGGTCACCCATATTTGGTACAAGCAATGGAAGGATACCAAGGTAGAGGGAGCAAGCCCTATAAGCTGGGATGAGTTCCACATGGCCTTTCTCAATAGGTTCTTCCCTCGGGAGATGAGAGAGTTGAAAGCAGCTGAGTTTGTAAACCTCAAGCAAGGAAAGATGATAGTGTTCGAGTATTCGCTTGAGTTCACTCGTTTTTCAAAGTATGCCCCAGAGTTAGTGATGGATCAGAGGGCGCTGGTGAACCAATTTTTTCATGGTGTGGCTAGTTATCTAGACAAGGATTGCAGGACTGCTATGACCCACCAGGATGTGGACTTTCCTTGCATAGTGTTGTACGCTCAGCTAATGGAGGTGGCGCATGCGAGGGATAGGGAGGAAAAGAGGGATCAGACGGATAGCCGTGGGTTTTCACATCAGAGGTCCGGTAGTGGCTACCGTCCATAGTTTTAGCAGAAATCACTAGTGCCAACACCATCATAAACTAGTGTTCCATCCATACCTAGTGGTGATAAGAGGAGCAGGGCTTTAGGATCGAGGGATCAGAGAGGCACCCAGTTAGAGTATACTTCTCCAGCCTACGGGAAGTGAGGCAAGAGTCATTCCAGGGAGTGCTTGCTTAGTTCAAATGTTTGCTATGGGTGTGGTAGGTCTAGACACATGCGCTGAGTGTGCCCATATTCTAGACAGGGTGATGATAGGGGTCGTGCATAGACCACCAGGATAGTAGCAGCTCCAGCCCATTCCGCTCCGTAGGGAGCATCGACTAGTGAAGGTGGCGGACAATGCTAGAACCAATTCTATGCCCTTGCCTCACACCAGGAGCAGGAGACTTCGCCATATGTGGTCACTGGTATGTTGCATGTGTTTCATATTGATATTTATGCCTTTCAAGATCCAGGAGCTACCTTATCTTTTGTGACTCCTTATATTTCTAGTAGCCTTGGAGTTAGTCCCGAGACCTTGTCAGAATCGTTTTTAGTTTGGCCCCCATTGGTGATTCGGTCATAGCTAGATGAGTATATAGAAAATGCCCAGTCATAGTGTTGCATAAGGTTACCTCCGCAGACCTTGTAGAGTTAGCCATGACTAACTTTGACATTATTCTTGGCATGGATTGGTTGTTTGCACATTATGCTTCAAAAAATTGTAGGACCCGTACGGTGGAATTTCATTTTTCGGGTGAGTCCATGTTGGAGTGGAAGGGTAGTTCGGCGGTACCAGCAGGTCGATTTATTTCCTACCTTAATGCCAGGAAGATGATTTCTAAAGGTTGCATATACCACCTAGTTAGGGTTAATGATGTGGAGTCCGAGAACCCGACCATTCAATCAGTTCCAGTGGTGTGCGAATATCCGAAGTGGTTTTATGATGATTTTCCAAGTGTTCCTCCGGAGAGGAAAATTGATTTCGGTATTGATCTATTACCCGATACACAGCCAATCTCTATTCCTCCCTACAACATGGCTCCCACCGAGCTAAAGGAATTGAAGGATCAGCTAAAGGATCTATTGGATAAGGGATTCATTAGACTGAGCCAGTCTCCATAGGGTGCACCAGTTCTATTTGTTCAAAAGAAGGACGATTCCCTTCGCGTGTGTATTGACTATCGGCAACTCAATAAGGTTACCGTCAAGAATAGGTACCCCTTACCCAGGATCGATGATTTGTTGGACCAGCTTTAGGGTGCCAAGTGCTTCTCAAAAATTGATCTCAGGTCCAGGTATCACCAGCTCAGGGTTCAGGAGAGTGACATCCCAAAGACCGCTTTCAGGACTCGGTATGGTCACTATGAATTTGTTGTTATGTCTTTCGGACTAACCAATGCCCCTGCAGCTTTTATGGATCTAATGAACAGGGTGTACAAGGCATATTTGGACATGTTCATGATTGTGTTCATTGACGACATCTTGATATACTCACAGAGCAACGAGGAGCATGTCGCTCATCTGAGGGTAGTACTTCAGACCCTCAAGGATCATCAGCTATATGCAAAGTTTAGTAAGTGCGTATTTTGGCTAGACTCGGTGGAATTTATGGGTCATGTGGTATCAAGTGAAGGCATAAAGGTAGATTCCCAAAAAATTGAAGCGGTGGAGAATAGGCCTAAACCGGTGAATCCTTCAGAAATTCAGAATTTCATAGGTCTAGCTATCTACTACCGGAGGTTTTTTGAGGGTTTCTCATCTATTGCGGCTCCATTTACTAAGTTGACTCAGAAATAGGTGAAGTTCCAATGGTCAGAAGCTTGTGAGAAAAGATTCCAAGAGTTGAAGACTCGACTCACTTTAGCACCAGTGCTGACTTAGCCCGAGGGCACTGATGGCTTTGTTTTATATTGTGATGGTTCAAGATTCGTACTGGGATGTGTGTTGATGCAGCGTGGGAAGGTAATAGAATATGCCTCGAGATAGATGAAAGTTCATGAAAAGAATTACCCGACCCATGATCTCGAGTTGGCCGCGATGGTGTTTGCATTGAAGATATGGCGGCATTACTTTATGGGGTCCATGTGGATGTATTTACGGATCCCAAAACCTTGAAATATGTGTTCACACAGAAGGATCTAAATCTTCGGCAAAGGAGGTGGTTGGAGTTGCTAAAGGACTATGACTTGAGTGTCCTCTACCACCTGGGCAAGGAAAATGTGGTTGCGGATGCGCTTAGTAGGCTCTCTATGAAGAGTGTGTCCCATGTGGATGAGGGGAAGAAGGAGTTGGTGAAACATGTCCACCAACTTGCAAGACTGGGAGTTAGATTGATAGATTCGACTGATGGCGGTGTTTTTGTACATAACGGATCAGAATCGTCCTTGGTGGTTGATGTTAAATCCATGCAAGATGAGGATCCAATATTGAGGAAGCTGAAGGAGGTGGTGCGAAGTCAGAAGGTGGAGGTTTTCTCCCAAGGGGGAGATGGTGTGCTATGATACCAGGATCGACTATATGTTTCGAACGTCGATAATTTGAGGGATCAAATATTACGTGACGCACATGGTACCCAATATTCCATCCATCCGGGATCTATGAAGATGTATCGGGACTTGCGAGAAATCTATTGGTGGGATAGTATGAAGAAGGATATTGCAGAGTTTGTAGCTAAATGTCCCAATTGTCAGCAAGTGAAAGTCAAGCATCAAAGGTCGGGAGGGTACTTCAGGATATTAGCATTCCCACTTGGAAGTGGGAGGAAATAAATATGGATTTTGTTACAGGCCTACCTCATACTCGCCAACACGATGATTCCATTTGGGTGGTGGTAGACAGGTTAACAAAGGCTGCACACTTCCTCCTGGTCAAGACCACAGATTCAGCGGATGATTATGCCAAGTTGTATATTTGGGAGTTGGTTCGACTTCATGGAGTGCCTTGTCTATTATTTCAAACCGAGGTACTCAGTTTACCTCTCAGGTTTGGAGGTTTCTCAGAAGGAACTTAGGACTCAAGTCAAGCTCAGCACAGCCTTCCATCCGCAAATAGACGGCTAGGCAGAATGAACAATCCAAACTCTTGAGGACATGTTGAGGCATGTGTCATGGATTTCAAAGGTCGTTGGGATGATCACTTGCCCTTAATCAAGTTTTCTTATAATAACAGCTATCACTTTAGTATCCAGATGGCATCGTTTGAAGCTCTTTATGGGAGGAGGTGTAGATCTCCCATCGGATTGTTTGAGGTTGGTGAGGCCGCTATTATAGGGCCAAACTCGGTTCACGAGGCGATGGTAAAGGTTCAGTTGATAAGGGACCGGTTAAAAACCGCTTAGAGTCGTCAGAAATCGTATGCTGATGTGAGGAGAAGAGATGTGGAGTTTGATCTGGACGACTGAGTATTTCTAAAGGTGTCTCCCCTGAAGGGAGTCATGCGGCTCGAAAAGAAGGGGAAACTCAATCCCTGCTATGTTGGTCCCTACCGGGTTATGAGGGAGTTTGTAAGGTGGCGTACGAGTTGAACTTGCCATTGGAGTTATCTTCAGTTCATCCCGTCTTCCATGTGTCACTTTTGAAGAAGTGCTTGGGTTACAAAGCCTTGCTGGTCCCGGTAGACAGCATTGGGGTAAAAGACAACCTCAGTTATGAAGAAATTCCTGTTGAAATCTTGGATCGTCAGGTTCGAAAGTTGAGAAACAAAGAAGTAGCTTGAATTAAGGTCTTATGGAGAAATCAACATGTTGAGGGAGCTACGTGGGAAGCCGAAGCGGATATGATGGCTAGATACGCACGTTTGTTCTCTATCGGCTCAGTTCTGACTTGAGGTACCAGTTTTTTCCCTAAGAGTCTATCTAGTTTTTATGTTCAGTCATGTGTGCAAGTTTCTTTTATGTGTTTGATTGTGTATGTGAAGTATAAGACCAGTTCAGCTATATGGTTTCATTTTGAGGTAGTCATTCCCTGAAAATTTCGGTAAAAATGATCAGTATATAGCTATGATAAATTGTATATTTCTATTTGTTGCTTGTTTTCTACATTCGAGAATGAATGTTTCCAAGGGGGAGATATTGTAATACCCCAGGAAGGCCTAAGAATAGACCCGGAAGTGTCATTGGAAAAGTGCAGAAAAACTAGCAAATACCACAGGATGGACCACAAAACGACTCGAGGTATCAAACCACGAGTTGTTGAATGTTGTCGTTGGTCAGGGAGAGGTTGGTGCCAGTGGAGACAATGAGAGGTATGACGACCCGTTTTGGGATACAATGGGCCATCCTTTGAAATCGTGGTTAGGGTCAGGCTGGCGACAGGGTAAACAATGGGAGACCCAATGACTCGTCAGAAGTAACCAGGGGTTGTTGGTTGTGGTCTTTGTTAGAGGATAATAATTTCCAGTGGAGGTGACGGGTTGAAACCACGACTCATTGGAAGAAACCATGATTCGTGGTGAGGCTCGTGGTAAGGGGGTTCAGATTTTATGATGAGCAAACAACGGACGGTGTGACAGACCATGGTTTCAAAGGACGAGTCGTCCTATCCGTCCATTAGTTAATTCCGAGAGAAGGCATTCAGTAGTCCATTCAACGAGGGACATGACGGGTCATTGGTGGCTCCCACAATCCGTTGTTACCACTCGTGGGTTCCATCCGACTAGATTTCAAGGCAGGTTCATTAAGGGCATATTCGACTTTTTCACGCTTTTAGACCATAAACTATGTCGTTTTATGTATTTTTCTGAGTGTGATAAGATGAGTTAAGTCCATTATGCATGCCCATTCTCATGCAAGAACTTTAGAGAGATTTTTGGGAAATTCAATGTCTTCTTCCCCAAGTTCCCATCAATTTGTTTGTGGGTATTCAAGGAACCTCGAAATCAATCCATTCCTAGGTATGTAGGGTTTAGAATGGGTGGTTTCTTTCACACCCATGCCCAAATTTCGATGAAATCATGAATCTTCCTATTCAAATTCTATGGGGTTTTACTCAAATGCATGAAAAATGTGATTTCTCTTTATGGGTTTGATTTAATTGAATTTTATTTATTGAATTATGAATGATGGGCAGGTTTTATATTATATTCCTTAAAATCATGTTTTAATCTTTTAAATCGAAAATGTCCATTTGATGAAGGTTCATGAAAGTTATGATTTACGATGAATATGCAATATTTTGAATTTATTGAAGACGGAAAAGCATGAATTCAAGTTACCCATGTTTATGGGCATATTTTGAAAGAATTGAATATGATGAAGTATTGGGCAATGCCCACATGTTAAAGATTGATTTATGATTTACAAAGTGAACTACATGATTTATCAATTTATGATGTTGGACAATAAAAAGGGCCTATGTTTCTTGGATAAGCATGTTTTAAAGGGGATCAGTGATGATAAATGTTATATTTTAGCCAATGAATCTTAATGCATGATGTTATTGATTTATGTATGAGCCTATATGCATGTTTTTGGGAGCCGTGTCTAGCACCGAGCAGCCTGACATTTAAAGGACTATGCTGGTGTTTCATAACCACGTGCCACCGTGGGTTTCTAATGATATGATTTATTGATAATGATCCCCTCAAATGTGATATCACCCCTAATGAACGACCTTTGCCTGGCAAGCCAGGGTCGGCTCTGCCCACTTGAGCGAGATAGTGGGGCATCATGAAAGGTTCTACCTTGATGGTGTCAGTTATGACGAGTCCTCTCATTGTTCCATATGTATTATGCATGGTTATATTTACGTTATTAACTCAAGTTATGTTTTGATAATGTTTACTTGCGATTAGGATTATGAACGCTTCATGAATGATTTAAAAGACTTGAGCCTTATATTTTCTTACGAAGTTTGTGGTATATGCATGATATCCTTCTCCTATGTTACTTATGAGTTTTATTTTACTTTTAAATGTCCATTTTACTTACCTTGCATACTTGGTACATTCCACGTACTGACCGCATACCTTCTATGTTGTATTATATCATGATACAGGGTCCGGATCTCAGGCTCATCCTCCTCCTTAGCTTAGCTCAGCTTACGTTCTCAGCTTATTGGTGAGTCCTCATGTTCCGAGGGCCATTTGACAGACTTTTATGTTATCTTATGTTCTAGTGTCATTCGGGTTAGTTGGGGATGTTGTCCCATCAACCCATCGTATGTAGTAGAGGCTTTCAGATAATGTGTAGTATTCAGCTCATGTATGCTTAGTATTTCTGGTGTTATGCTATGTTTATGTTTCCACTATGTTTTATGCTAAGTGTCTACGATCCGAGTGTATATTCGGGTCGTGACAGAACTTTAGAAAACAGATTGTAGAATTCTCTCAGGGACTCTTAGAGCAAGAACTAGGGCAGTCTACTTCTCCTCAGATTCTCAAGGAATTTTGTCGGATTTCTTTGTCAGGTATGTGGGAATTCAACAAGAGGATTGTTCTTCCCTTGTGTCCCCCAAAACCCTTCTCTAGTTTCTCTATAAAATCCTAGCACTTAGCTTTCAATGTGAAGGGAATATATGTCAGTTTTCATTGATTTCACATAGAATGATATCCATGATTATTTCAGATATGATTTCCATCAGTTCATGTAAATTGATGTTATTCCCGTAAAAGTGAACTCTAGCCCTACAGATTTTCGAATGTTAAGAAATTCTTGGTAAAACTTCGTTTAATCCATGTGGAATTATTATGTTATATTAATCATGGATATTTTACACCAGTTAGGGACAATATTGATGCTTTTTCCTGTACATTGAGTTTAGTCTTCGAGAGTAGAAAAGACTAGAACCTTGCTAAAGCAATTAACCTAAAATTTTCCTGATTATATTAGTGTGGTGAATTCCCATATTATTCTGTATGCAAAATTCTCAGTAAGATACATGATTTCCTAGATTTATTTAAAATGTGATAATACTCAGTGTCGGTCAAAAACGTCAGGTGATCAGTTTGACTACAGAATTTTCTGAGGTGTCAGTATTACCTCCTAGTTATCAGAATCAGATTCAGAATTTATTTTATTGGTCCACTAGGCGGTCATGACACTTTAGATATATAGCTCTGACTATCCTTAGGACCCCAGTTCAGATTATAATTTGTTCTTAGACGGTTACGACGCTTCTAGATAAGTAGCTCTGACAATTCTAGAACCTAGTTTTTGAATCTGGTTCGATAAGACTCTCAGGGTACTTTAAAATATGTGTCCCTGACTAGTCTTGGGCCCCAGTTTTGAGATATCAGCTGAGTATTCAGTCCAGGATTATCCAGTCGGAGTAGGACTTAGCACCGAACAGATCGGGGTTCCAGCGCACCCAGGTACCCAGAACTACGTTGCCAGTATAGGTTACAGTATTTATTGGCCTGTTTGGCCCCAGACTTTTGTGATCACCCAGTTCATGCCTTTATACCCTGGCAAGGTATATTGGGTCCTATCGGTGGTGTGTACTGTTCGGTGCTATAGTGACCACACGCAAGTGCACGTGGTCGAACAAGTAATAAAGTGGCTTAATTAAAGCCAAGTATCGATCCAACAGGGACTGAACTATGGTACTGATTAACTTAAGCATTAGTGAACTATGTCTTTATGAATGAAGACAACCAAATAAACAATATTTGAGAGTTAAGTTTACTAAGTAATCAAAATCTAAGTTAAAATTATAATTTGAGCCTGAACAATAGTAATGAACAAGCTGAGGTTAAAACAAACATGCAGGGAAGTAATTTATCGATTCAATTCAGCTAATCCTTTCTTCGGTTTTTAGTCAAGAATTATTGCATATGGATTGGATCTTTCTACTCCTATCCAATTTAAGAATCATGAACCTTAGTCTGAATTTCTGTGATAAAAGAATTTCATGCTCTAGTCATACAATACCAATTCCTTAATTGACTAATAAGACTTTCAGATATATTTCTATTTTGAATGTAAATCAATTCTCAATTTTCTAAACTAAGAAGAGATCATATCCTACCAATTCACATCTTTCCAATTTCTTTCCTTTTCAAAATCAAAATTGGATTTCTAGATATACATTAACATTGGTCAAATATTAATGCAGTAAAAACAAGAATTGATAGAACAACATTGAAGAAAAGATGAAAACTGAAATGAACAACAATTACATTCCACTATAATTGTTCTTAACCTCAGCAAGAAGTGAATTTAGCCACTCATTTGTGGATTAAACATCATCAAATAAGTAGAATTCATACAAACAATTGAGATAAAAGAGAAAGAGATAGAGAAGAACCCTAGAATTTTCATCCTCTCAATTGCCTGTAACCCACGTTCTTGCTCAACCAAGTCAGAATATTTAAAATAAAACCTAAGTGTGCTATTTATACTCTTGAGAATTTTTTCCGGAATAACAAGCAATGTGGCACGGAGTGTATCGCGGAGCACTCCCTCCGTGCCACGGGGGTATCGCGGACCCTCACTGGAAGTTGGCTCCTCAGCAATTTCACCTCAGCGTGGCACGACTTGCATCGCGGAGCCTTGCCTCCGTGCCACGGTGATATTGCGCACCTTCACTGAAACTTGATGTTCCAGGTAATTATACTCAACGTAACACGGAGTGCATCGCGGAGCACTGCCTCCGTGTCACGGAGGTACCGCGAACCGCCACTGGAAATTGCCAAAATTATTTCATCCGAGGTAGAATGCCTCCGCGATGGCAGCGTGACACGGCTCCATCGCGGAACCCTTAGTTTTTATGCTCTCCCTTGTCATTTTCCATCCTTGTTTCCAAGTCCATTCCGATTTTCACCAACATGTATATTAGCTTCCAAAATTTCCTTTTATCTGCAAAACAACACTAATCATGTTGGTTAGTATAAATTCACATTTAACTAAAAATCACATGAGAATGTACACATAACGATAGATAAACAAGTCGAAATGAAGCATTTGAGTATCAGTTGGGCATGCAATTCTGCCCAAGATCACTTACCCCACACATAAAACCTTGTTCGTCCTCGAACAATACTCTCACATCTCATGCAATTGACACCCACGCATAACTACTTTGGCTCTACAGTTCAAGCTATGGCTATACCGATTATTTAATATAGCAAATCATTAAGAAAACATGCATGGTATCATCAATACAATGAAGTACATCACATTAAGATCTCCTAAGCTCAAGAATCAATTCTCAATCTTGGAAAACTCGGGCAAATCAACTGATCAAGACATCCGACACGAAATTTAATCTCTCATCAAGCATGTGCCCTCACAACACAAGAGAATTACCCCATTTGCCATCATATGATTTCCAAAGCACTACATGTAGGGGTATATGATACGATTTCGCTCTCTCCCCCAAAGAATTCACATGCATCATGTCATGGACCATAGGCTTGCCTCTAGTGTATTACTCCACTAATATAAGGACGCGTGATGTAAGATCATGTAGGACTTAATGGGTTATAATGTAAGCTAAGGAACTAGTAAATACTGGGCTAACCAATAATAACAACCAGCTTCCTTAAGCGATTTTCAATACATCCCACCATCATTATGGGCATTGTTTCTTCCTTCATCCTCTTATTCTTGAAATTCTTTCTTTGTTTTTGTTCCCATTACTTTAAGCATACTCGACTTACTAGCAAAGATTTGTTATACGCCTTTATTTTATTTAATTTCAGCGAGTGCACCTTTGACCTTTCTTTAACTTTCACAACTTCCTCTTTCCTTCCGTTTCACAATTTTTACTCCTTTACACTGTGGGAAAATTGTTTTTCTTGAGCGCTTAAGAGTTTTGGATCAAATTCACGGCTAATGAAAAGAAGGGATTAAGCTCAGGTTGTACCTCTTCAAAGAAAGAAAAAAATAGGCTAAAGGCTCAATGGGGCTAACTAGGATGCACATTCAAGGTAGGCATGATAATGGAGAAACTTTCGGTTCAATCAAAGAAATGCCTACATCCTTTCCTATAATACACATCCTTCATTTCGCTTAGTACACACACCAGGCAAGTTCTAGACACTTCACAATAGCATGGATTAATCGAAACCTCACCTCACACTCATTGCACATGCTCAACTCAAGACATATTCACAGACTCTTCAATCAGCTAATTAAAAGAATTCACTATTAAGCCTCGATCACACCGAATCGAACTCTATGGCCTAGGTATCTCAACATGTTTACACATTTTCATGCTTTCATACGAATCACCTTTGCATCTTAATATCATGTACAACACGTAGCAAGAACTCTGAACCATGAAGTAGCGGCACGTTTGGGAAACACACAAAAGAAAGAAAAGAGAGAAAAAAAAACTACTCCTATAGACTACATTTCCCTTAAGACGGTCGTCATCCATCCATCATAGGGAACGACCACTATCTACGACTTCGGTTCAATGGGACTATTCTTGGTAAAAGCACCAAAAACAAAGGTCGACAAACCCAACATAAAAAAATTTCAAAAAAATTCGATAGAAAAAGATAAAAATGAAAATTTTTAATTTGACCAATATTTACACAATGCAACCAACAGTAGCTCAACACAACACACAGCAGCTCAACATTCATTTCAACACCAACTTAATTACAGAACACACAACACAGAGTCACAAGGTCACATTTTGCATAGGCACAACAACAACATTAAAACAAAACATAAACAATGCAGCTGGCACCTAACTACTCCTACCCCACACTTAACCCGAACACTGTCCCCAGTCTTAACATAATTTCACATATCACAAAGGTTGGGTGGTGAAACTCCCTTATCAATCGAAGTATTCAACTTCTTCATCAGGTATCGTTGCTTCGTCTCCCATATCTGAATCGCCCCCGCCGTCCTCGTCTGACTTAACATCTGAGTCCTCCCAGCGTGTCTCCTCATCGGTAGGGACATCATCATGTACGGGCTCCACAAATGCGGGCCCCACTCTGCATAGAGCCCGGGCATTATCACCAAAAGGGTAATCCAACTCGATCTGCCAAAGCTCATCCTCTGTTGCCGGCCTCTCGCCTATGCGCAGCTACAACATCTGCATCCCGTACATGCGGGCCATATACTGGTCATCCCGAGCATTTCACTCGGCTAGTGTGAGCACTGGCCCATAAGTAGTGTCAGGTGCCTTGGTTTTGGTGACATCCAAAGCACGCCTGTCAATCTGTGGGATGTAATCCAGGGCCTCCTCCTCAATATCATGGCCCCTAAGGAACGTGGTAAGCAAACCAACCCATATCTATGCCCCTGATGTAGTCAGGCTCTCTTCATGACGGAGATGATTACCGCCCCAACATTGATCTCCATCCCCTTCATCAGGGCATACACCAAGCACACTCTATCCCGGATGACATCTGTCATGTGCACCCCCGGGATCAGGCAGGAACACACAATCTTCAGCCAAATCCACGCCTCCCGGTTTATCTAAGAGTAGGGCAATGTCTGATGGTAGCCCCTCTCCTTGTGCCTACTCCACCTTGCTGTCGATCGGGCTCCACATAAGGTGCATCTAATGTCTGCATAGGGTGGAGTGATGTTCAGCTGCCTAAGGACATGAACGTCTGTATCCCGCGCCCCCAGGATTGCATTCAAATGATGGGGCTCAAAAGTGACAACCTGCCCCCTGATTTTGACGGTGTGACTGCGTAGGGTCGGGTTCCAGTTTGCATAGAACTCCCTGATAAGATGGAGATTGCACTCCCTGGGCTCTTCGAAGATGAAGTTAAGCCCAGCGGTGTCAATCCTATGTAAAATCTGCTGGAATTCCTATGCCAGCAGCTCCCGTGCTATCTGCTCCTCCGGGAAGTATTGGGTTTCTTTGTGTTTTGCATACCACTTATTCCCCTCATCAGTCACCCATCGGGTTCCGTATTGTCGGCGTTGGCCTTGCGGAACCGCTGGTGCTGTTGGAACTGTTGTTCCCAATCTCACCCTTTTTCTGCTGGCGCCCGATGTGGATGCGCCCTTGCCCTTGTCTTGTCCGCTTGACATTTTTCTTGTATATTCGAACAGACAATCCCAATGTTATTCAAGTCATAATTAGATACAACTAAGGTTGGGTTTACTTGGGTCACCCCACACTTATTCTTAAGCCGTAATCCAAATAATTCGACAAAACATTCATGATTTTCCAATTCTTAACATTCAACATGCTTAGTGCATTCATATTAGTCGATGAAACAATTAATATGTACTACTCAGATTTCGTACAACAACTACAAATTTCTCCATCGATTCAGTTTCAACATCATAGCACTTAGCAATGTTTCAACAACCTATGTAATTCTCCAATTGCATTTTCCCAAAAATCCTTCTACTTTAGCATATGCAACATCAATCACAATATATTTCACTTCACCCAACATGCACAACCCAAGTTTTTCATCATTTCAAAGAATTTAGTCTTCTTCCTATTCAATCTTCAACCCTAGCTATCAATTTCGCAAGAATTCAATAAAACATGCAATCATTGAGTTCATATATTCAAACCGATACTATGAACGTCATTCAATCATAACTCAAGTGAATTCAAGCTTAATTCTCACTTAGGGCAAGGTTCAGTCACCAAACATATTCAAGAATCAAAAATTTGAGCAAAAATGAGGTAGAATTCAAGAACATACCTTTAATTTGATGAAATTGAAGAAAATTGATGCCTAGGTCCGTGTCACGTTGAGGGAGAAGGGGTTTTTGGGTGTGGGTCGCGGAGGAAATGAAGAAATAGGAAGAAAATGAGGGGATTTGGGGTTTTAAAAGGTATTTTTCGCGCGGGTTACCCGGTGACCAGGTGTGACCCGACGCGAATTAACCCTCAACGTGTCACGGAGGGTAACGCGGAGCACCCCCTCCGTGACACGGAGCCATCGCGCTAGTTTTCTAGATTCTTAAAAAATTCGGAACAAGCCTCAACGTGTCACAGAGGGTAACGCGGAGCACCTCCTCCATGACACGGAGCCATCGCACAGGCTCATTGTAGTGTGCCAATTTTTATTTTCTCACCTCGATTTTTTTCCTTTGCGTTTCTTTGCATTTTTCCCTCCGTTCCACCTGAAAATCATTTCACCACAAGAAATTGGTTAGAATTCATAGGTTTCAATGCAAAATTGTTTATTTTTCTTTTTCTTTGTTTTTCTCTTTTTATTTTTTTATTTTTATTTTTTTAATTTTTTTAAAATAGTTCTACTCATCTATTACAACACATTCACGGGTTGCCTCCCGTGCAGCGCCTGATTTACCATCGCGGCTCGACTTCATTCATGCTCAATCATCCTCTAGAGTTATGGACGTCTTGTCTCGAATAACGTCCTCACCCCAATAATGCTTACATCATTGCCCATTCACCAAAAATGTGGCACTTCTATCTTCTTGCCACAACTCCACTGCCCCGTGTGGGGTCATTCTCACCACTTCGAACGAACCTGACCATTTGGACCCCAACTTTCCTGGAAAAAGCTTTAGTCTCGAATTAAATAGCAACACCTTATGCCCCGGCTCAAAGATCCGATGCACCATATGCCTATCGTGCCACTTCTTCATTTTCTCCTTGTAGCATTTGGCACTTTCATAAGCATGCCAATGAAACTCATCAAGTTCGCTGAGTTGCATCAGCCTCTTCTTCCCTGCTAGCTCCGGATCCATGTTCAATTTCCTCACGGCCCAAATAGCTCGATGTTCTAGCTCCACAGGCAGATGACATGCCTTTCCATAGACCAATCTGTACGGAGAAGTCCCAATGGGTGTCTTGTACGCAGTTCTATAAGCCCACAACGCATCATCGAGTTTGCTTGACCAATCAATTCATAGTGCATTCACTGTCTTCTGTAGAATCTGCTTGATTTCTCTATTCGACACCTCCACTTGCCCACTAGTTTGGGGATGATATGCTATTGCTACCTTGTGGCGCACCCCATACTTAGCTAGCAAATTCTTGAAACGTGCATTTACAAAATGAGCTCCTCAACCACTGATAATGGCTCGGGGTGTCCCAAACCTGGTGAAAATATGCTTTTTCACAAATTTTGTTACCACCTTGTTTTCATTTCTGGGACAAGCTGTTGCTTCGACCCACTTGGATACATAATCAACGGCTACCAAGTTGTAACGATTACCAAATAACGGTGGGAACGGGCCCACGAAATCTATTCCCCATACATCAAAGATCTCCACTTCTAATATCTGCTACAGTGGCATTTCCTGCCTTCTACCAATTGTGCCTGTTCTTTGACATCTATGGCACATTTTTACATATGCCATAAAGTCTCTAATCAATGTAGGCCAAAAGAAACCTGGCTGTAGCACCTCGTGCGCTGTCTGCTCGCCTCCGTGGTGCCGTCCATACAATGATGAGTGACAACTCCCTAATACTTCTGCAATCTGGCTCTCTGGAATGCATTTTCTCATCACCTGATTCGGTCCCTGCTTAAACAAGTACGGCTCATCCCAAATGTAATACCTGCAATCATGTATCAACTTCTTTCTTTGCTGAGCTGTAGCCTCCGGTGGATAGACTCCATTCACTAGCAAAATCACAATGTCTGCATACCAAGGGATTTCAGCTTCCCTTATTGCCAAGAGCTGCTCATCCGGGAACTCTTCCTTGATGTTGTCACCTTCCTTCACATGCAACCGGCTTTCCAGTCGCGATAGGTGATCTGCCACTTGATTCTCGCTCCTCTTTCTATCCCGAATCTCTAGGTCAAACTCTTGTAACAACAAGATCCATCTAATCATCATGGGCTTTGCATCCTTCTTGTTATACAGATACTGAATCGCTGCATGATCGGTATACACCACTACTTTAGAACCCACAAAGTAAGACCTGAATTTATCAAACGCGAACACCAATGCTAGTATCTCCTTTTCAGTGACTGTATAATTGACTTGGGTTGCGTTAAGTATTTTTCTTGCATAATGAATGGAATGAAAAATTCTATTCCTCCGCTGCCCCAATACAGCTCATACAGCCACATCGCTTGCATCACACATTAATTCAAACGGTTGCTCTCAATCCGGAGAAATGAGAATAGGCGCTTCTATCAACTTCTGTTTCAACTCCTCGAATGCTTTAACATAATCCTCATCAAACTCAAACTTCGCCTCTTTTTCTAGCAACCTGCATATTGGTCTAGAAATTTTAGAGAAGTTCTTGATGAACCGTCTGTAGAACCCTGCATGTCCGAGAAAATCGCGAACACCCTTCACTGGCACAGGTGGTGGTAGCTTTTCAATCACTTCGATCTTTGCATGATCGACTTCCAACCCCTTGCAAGACACCTGCTAAGGACGATACCCTCCTTGACTAAAAAAAGACATTTCTCCCAGTTAAGTACAAGGTTGGAGTCTTCACATCGAGCTAGCACCCTGTCAAGATTCTACAAACATGTAGCAAATGAATTACCGAAAACAGTAAAATCATCCATAAATACCTCGATGAAATCTTCCACCATATCGTGAAAGATCGCTATCATGCATCTTTGGAATGTGGCGGGTGCATTGCATAAACCAAATGACATCTACCTGAAAGCATATGTCGCATAAGGACACGTGAAAGTAGTCTTCTCCTGGTCCTCCAGTTCTATGGTTATTTGGTTATAGCCAGAATATCCATCAAGGAAACAGTAATATTTTTGACCTACCAACCTATCCAATATCTGATCAATAAATGGAATAGGATAATGATCTTTCCTCGTAGCCTGATTGAGCTTTCTGTAGTCCATGCAAATTCGCCAGCCTGTGGCTGTGCGTGTAGGGATCAGCTCATTCTTCTCGTTGGTTACCACGGTCATCCCTCCTTTCTTTGGGACACACTGAACGGGACTGACCCATTCACTGTCTGAAATGGGATAGACCACACCTGCATCAAGCCACTTGATCACTTCCTTCCTAACCACATCCTTCATCACCGGATTCAACCTCCACTGATGTTGTACAGTTGGCTTTGCTCCTTCCTCCATAAAAATTCTGTGTGTGCAAAAGGTTGGGTTGATTTCCCTAATGTCTGACATTTGCCAGCCCATTGCTTTCTTCTGCCTCTTGGGAACCACCAATGCATCCTTTAACTATGCCTCTGTCAGTTTTGCGGAGATGATGACTGTCAAGGTGTCATATTCCCCCAAAAATACATATTTCAAATATGGAGGCAATGTCTTCCACTCCAGTTTTGGTGCTTCCTCAATAGATGGTTTTGGCAATGGTTCCAAGGACCTCATTAATGGGTGAAAGTCTTGCTTCCTTAGAAACCATTTTGGTTCGTTCAACATTTGCACCGTCTCATAAGTATCCCTATCTCTGAAATGATCGGATCTCATCAAAGCTCTCTCCAATGGATCTTGAGAATCAACAATCTGAAGAATTGCTTCCTGGTTTAGCACATTGATTGTTGATAACTCCTCATAGATGGCCGGAAGCTTCATGGCCTTATACACATCAAACACCTCCACTTTATCATGCGCTCGCATGGTTAGCTGCCCCGAAGCTACATCAATCAATGCTCTCCCGGTTGCCAAAAAAGGACGTCCCAAAATAAATGGGACTTTTGCATCCGGCTCAAAATCCAATATAATAAAATCTACCGGGAAAATAAGGGGCCCACTTGCACTAGCACGCCCTCCACAATACCATCTGGTCTGGCCAAAGAGCGGTCTACTAGCTGCAAGTTCACAGTAGTTAGTCTAGGACTACCCAGCCCCAACTTCTTGAATACCGATGTCGGCATCAAATTTATGCTCGCTCCCAAATCACATAGTCCGCTAGCTCGGATACTTTGCCCGATTGTGATCTGAATGGTAAAGCTCCCAGAGTCCTTGAGCTTTGTTGGCAACCTATTTTGTATCCGGGAAGTGCACTCCTCAGTAAGCACCACCATAGCATATTCCGTCAATCTGCTTCTGTTCGCTACGATGTCCTTGATATACTTTGCATATTTCGGCACTCCCTGCAAAACATCAACCAAAGGTAAATTAATGTATACCTGTTTTAGCACCTCCATGAACTTTTTAAAGAAAGCTTCCTCCTTGTGTTTCTTTAATCTTTGAGGGAACGGGGGTGGTGGTCTTTCTGCCTCGGCTGCCTTCTCCTTCCCCCTCTCATCATCATGTTCCCCATCTTTTTCCACTGCTCCTGATTGCTGAGGTAGTCTTTCTGGTTCCACCTCCTTGAGTTGTAGTCCCCTCCTTGTGGTCACTGCATTAACCTGCTTGGGATTTGGGTCAGTGTCACTCGGTAGTCCTCCTCTAGGTCTGGTGTTTTGAGCTCCAGCTAGTTGTCCAAACTGGTACTCCAACGCCTTTGTAGCTAACTGCTGATTTTTCATGTCTTCCGCCAATTTCACATAATCAGCCTGCATTTGCGCTTGGTTAGCTATAAGTGTTTTAAACATGTCCTCAATGCTGTTGGGTGGTGGAGGAGGTGCATTGTTTCCTCTGTATTGCGCTTGAAATCTAATGCCCCCCTTGATTTCTCTGCAGACCCTGATTCGAACTTTACCCTTGATGGCTATTACTACCCCAAGAGAAATTTGGATGATTCCTCCAATTCGAGTTGTAACTGTTTCCATACTATTGGTTATTATTTCTCTGGATGTTCCCAACAAAGTTTACTGAATCTGGATTTGCACCATAACACTCAGCTGAGTGTTCATTACTCCCACATACTTCACACCATACCTGCTGCACTACATTGACTGGGGCTTGGGCTTGATTCAAGCTCATACTGCTGAAGTGGGTGTTGAGTTGATTTTGCAACGCAGCTATCTATGCAATGATAGCTGTAAAACCATCCACCTCAAAGACTCCTGTTGCTTTCCTTGTTCCTCCCCGTGATGAGTCCACATTCCACTCTGGATTTCCCTGTGAAATACGATTCAACAAAGTATAAAGCTCCTCATAAGTCTTTTCTAATGCCTGTCCCCCAGCTGCTGAGTCTAGCAAAATTTTTGTATGTGGTTCCAAACCCTCAATGAAAGTATGCACCAACGCATCGTTGGACTGATGATGGTGAGGACAATCCCTTAACATAGATTTGAACCTTTCCCAAGCTTGATATAGATTCTCACCCTCTCTTTGTTTAAAACTTAGAATCTGACTTCTAAGTCTTGCTGTTTTCCCAGATGGAAAGAATCGTATCAAAAACTTTCTTGCAAGATCATCCCAAGTGGTTATAGAGTTAGATGGTTCAGCTTTCAACCACCTCTTTGCTTCTCCCAATAATGAAAATAGGAATAATGTAAGCCTCACGTAGTCGGATGATACTCCAGCGGGAATGTAAGTGTCACTTATCTCCAAAAGGTTTTGGAGATATTGTTGTGGATCTTCATGAGGGAGACCTGTGAATTGCCCGCTGGTGTGCAACAACTGCACCATGTTCTGTTTAAGCTCAAACATCGCTCCTGGCTCTGGTCTGTGAATACTAGATGTAACATTGTTAGCATGTGGGATTGCTACTTTGCGAATCGGCCTTGCTGCCATTTCCTCGGGCACTAAAACTGCCCTCACAAGTGGTGGAGTCTGTTGTTTCTCCAGAATTGTCTGTCTTAGCAACTTTAGCATCTTCTATAGAGCTTCCCTTCTTTGACGATGAAATTGTCTTTCCGGCTCTATATATGAATCCACCAACTCCTTATCTCTTTCCAGCGTTCAGAAGAAATAAATATCTTCAAGAGATAGGCTAAGATCAAGTTTTCAGCACTTATATAGAATTTGTAAACTAACACTAAGAAAATAATTTTACCAATTGCCAGTCCCCGGCAACGGCACCAAAAACTTGTTCAGTGCTGTAGTGACTACACGCAAGTGCACGTGGTCGAACAAGTAGTATAGTGGCTTAATTAAAGTCAAGCATCGATCCCACAGGGACTGAACTACGGTTCTAATTAACTTAAGCGTTAGTGAACTATGTCTTTATGACTGCAGACAACCAAATAAACAATATTTTGAGAGTTAAGTTTACTATGTAATAAAAATCTAAGTTAAAATTATAATTTGAGTCTGAACAATAGTAATGAGCAAGCTGAGGTAAAAACAAACATGCAGGGAAGTAATTTATCGATTCAATTCAGCTAATCATTTCTTCGGTTGTTAGTCAAGAATTATTGCTTATGGATTGGATCTTTCGACTCCTATCCAATTTAAGAATCATGAACCTTAATCTACATTTCTGTGATAAAAGAATTTCATGCTCTAGCCATACAATGTCGATTCCTTAATTGACTAATAAGACTTTCAGATATATTTCTATTCTGAATGTAAATCAATTCTCAATTTTCTAAACTAAGAAGAGATCATATCCTACCAATTCACATCCTTCCAATTTCTTTCCTTTTCAAAATCAAAATTGGATTTCTAGATATACATTAACATTGGCCAAAAATTAATGCAGTAAAAACAAGAATTGATAGAACAACCATTGAAGAAAAGATGAAAACTGAAATGAACAACAATTACATTCCACTACAATTGTTCTTAACCTCAACAAGAAGTGAATTTAGCCACTCATTTGTGGATTAAAAATCATCAAATAAATATAATTCATACAAACAATTGAGATAAAAGAGAAAGAGATAGAGAAGAACCCTATAATTTTCGTCCTCTCAACTACTAGTAACCCACGTTCTTGCTCAACCAAGTCAGAATGTTTAAAATAAAACCTAAGTGTGCTATTTATACTCTTGAGAATTTTTCCCAGAATAACAAGCAAAGTGGCACGGAGTGTATCGCGGAGCACTCCCTCCGTGCCATGGGGGTATCGCGGACCCTCACTGGAAGTAGGCTCCTCAGCAATTTCACCTCAGCGTGGCACGACTTGCATCGCGGAGCCTTGCCTCCGTGCCACGGTGCTATTGCGCACCTTCACTGAAACTTGATGTTCCAGGTAATTGTACTCAATGTGATACGGAGTGCATCGCGGAGCACTGTCTCCGTGTCACGGAGGTAACACGAACCTCCACTGGAAATTGCCAAAATTATTTCATCCGAGGCAGAATGCCTCCGCGATGGCAGCGTGACACGGCTCCATCGCGGAGCTCTTATTTTTGCTGCTCTCCCTTGTCATTTTCCACTCATTGTTTCCAAGTCCATTCCCGATTTTCACCAACATGTATATTAGCTTCCAAAATTTCCTTTTACCTGCAAAACAACACTAATCATGTTGGTTAGTATAAATTCACATTTAACTAAAAATCACATGAGAATGTACACATAACGATTGATAAACAAGTTGAAATGAAGCATTTGAGTATCACTTGGGCATGCAATTCTGCCCAAGATCATGTATACATCGGACTCCACGTCTAGCTCACGTGGTTACATGTTGGTTAAAGACTCTCCCACTAGTCAGTTCTGTCTAATCTCGGTTCAGTATAGTCTATATCAGTATTCCAGACTTAGAACATGCTTTGACCATCAAACAGGGTCTTCTAGACCACCTCAGTATTTCAGATATTCAAATCATTAACATTAGTGGGTCATTGCATGTCATTCAATTCAACATTTCTCTTGTATTTGTTCTATTGTGTATGGTTTCTCTCACTTACTCAGTACATTCAAAGTATTGATGCATACTTTTATGTTGTATTGTTTCATGATACAGCTGCAGGATCTCAGTCTCAGCTCCATTAGTCGGCAGTTCACCGAAGATCTAAGCTATTCCAGTTGGTGAGTCCTCATCCTTCGAGGACAGAGATTTATTGCTTTAGTTATACTTTTCTTCCTTTTATTTAGATTTAGAGTTAGCTGGGTGTTTGTCCCAACAGCTCATCAGTCATAGTGTCTTTCTGACGTAGATTTGTTTCTCAGACTTAGATTGGTTTTATTAGACATGTAACCTTGTTCTAATATTTCAAGTATTTAAAATTTTACTTTAAATTTCCACTGTATGAATTTTTATGTTACTCAGAATGCTAGTGTATGATAGACCAGAGGTTGACTTGGGGTCACTTGTAGCTTCAAGTACCGTGTCCCGCCTAGGGTGTAAACTCAGGGCATGACATCATGTCTTTAAGTGTCATGACCCGAATTCACACCCTGGACGCGACACGGTACGTAGGATCACAAGTGACCCCAAGAAAATCCATGGTAAAGCATATTAGCAGAAGGTAACTAAGGAATAAACAAGGATTGGATAATACAAAAAAACTCTGAGAACCTAAGCTGAATCTATAAACATTGTCTGAAATACTTCAAGAAATAACAAGTGAGTTACTGGGACAACCCCTATCTAACTCTAATGCGAAAGTAAACCATAAAAATACAACTGAAAATAGAACTCCGGCCCTCGGCACATGAAGACTCGCCACTGAAGCTACTAGAAATCGCCCAGAGAGAACTAGCTACAATGTGGAAGAAGGGTACCTAACCCCACATCATAAAATGATATAGCACATATAAAATGTGCGGTCAGTACTTTGAATGTACTGAGTATGCGAGAAGGAAGTAAAAAATACATATACTGAATAATAATAAGCTGAACTATAATACTGCAAAATATAGATTAAAATCTGAAGTCTAGGCTGGACTGAGTATCATGACTGTGTTGGATTGAACTGTATTGTGAGAGAGTCTATATCCTACATGTTATCACATAAGATGGACATGGATTCCGATGTATACACCCCATTGGAGAAAGCCCACTATACCTTGCCAAGGCATAGTGGCTGAACTAAGTGATCATTTTTTGGTGCACATCGGGCTAATAACCTATGGTGGCAACGTAGTTCTGGGAACCTGGAGGCTTAATAACATCTAAACTACACTCCTCTTTTATGAAAGAATGTAAACGGTCATTGCTCAAAACAAATATTTCCGAGGGATGTCGGGGTCAAATCCCGTAGTGAATTGAGTCAATAATTCAAAAGTTATAAACTAATTCAAACTAGAATGCATAATTGTTCAACATTTAAAAAGTAAGATTGGGGGGAAATTAAAAGAGAAAATAACTATCTAATTCTAAACTAAGACTAATTGGGGGGAATTCCAATTGAAGCAATCACAAGTGAGAGTCTAGGGGCATTCTATAGATGGGATCACAATTAAATCGGGAATTGACTAGCCTTAGATTCTCTCACAATTTCAACAAGTGTAAACAATCTCGGGACGTGGATAATCTCAACTTCTCAGGCTATTGACTACCTCTTGCTAGAGTTTTATTAAAATTATAACCACAACATAGCTCAACTCGATTTGATTTGGATTAGCAACTGCACTATTCCTAGCTATTAGTTGCCAAAAAGGAATGAGAATTCAGCTATTTCTAGCCTAATTTCACAATGTCTTATCCATGCCCACTACTATATTCTCTTCCAATACTTAATTATTCTCTCTCAAGCAATAATCAAGCAAGAATAAATAGACCCATTCATAATTAATGAATCTTCATTAATAGATTGAAGATAGTCTGATAGATTTACACTTAATTGAACAATATGTAGATGAATCTAGCAATACCCATCTATAATTCAATAAGAATTCAAGAGCAATTTATTAAAACCCCAATCAAATTCACAAACCCACCACGAATATACTTCTAACTAGCAAATTAGTAAAGCATATTTAAAGATAGAGAGAAGATACCAAGAGGATTCCCCTCATATTCATTGCATTAGCTTCACGAATTTGCTTCACAAGATCTTACAACAATGGTGGAATTCCCCCAAAATGGGTTAAATTAAAAGAAGAAGAAAAGTACTATCTAACTCTACAAATCTACGGAGAAACGATTCTACTAAAAATTCTATGAAGAAGATGAATTCTAGATGATTGAATTGATGAATGAATGAATTCCCCTTTGGTTGGTGTAGTACTTTCTTGTGTACAACTTTCCCCAAATGCACTTGAAGATTCTAGATGCTTTGGAGACCTTTTCGTACCCTAAAACCTTTATTAGACGACATCTTCGGCGAGGAACCGGCGTTTCACCGCTGGCAATTTGTGGAGAGCAAAACTATAGCCTGTTGAAAATAGTGGCCTGGCAGGGGTGAACCGGTGGTTCAAGGGTGTTTAGCTGGTGCCATTCAGCGAAGGGTTGGTTGTTTAGCCCATTTGGGCAATAGCTTCAGCATTTCGCCCGTGTTTCTCCCGTGTTTCTCCGTTCCAGATCCACGTTTAGCTGATTCAAAGCACGTCCTTGCACCTCTTTTTGAGCTCAAATCTTCCCTTATATTTGACTCCTGTCCCTCATATGCTAACTCATCAAATTTTTTCTCAAATTCCATGTTTTTTGCTTGATTTCATGCTTTATTTATTCACATGAGGTATGAGAAAGGGCATAAAATCCACATGAATGACTCAAAAACTAAGAAAAAAGTCATGATTAGGAGCCTAATGAGTTGGTAAATTTCCAACTCATAACACCCGCCAAACTTGAACCACTACTTGTCCTCCTCAGGTAATGCAATTCTTTACAGTTGAACAAATTAACAACATGCTATACATGAGTTTTTTGCATCAAGGGCCAATCAAGATATTCTTGCACAAGAGGCCATTGCTAAAACTTAGGGTATTATGGTAGTTGTACATAAAATCATCAATCCACAAGACAACCCAAACATTTTACACCAACTCAAGAAAAATAGAAAAGACTCAAACCATGTTGCACAAGCTTCAATAGGTAACCACAATCATTAAACGTATCTTGCGTGCATTCATTTTATTCAAACAAGGAGCATAGTTCCTCAAAACAAGTTCAAAGAGCATCTCAAGTCATTGATAACTCACATTCAAAGCTTGCCTTAAAGTTCGCTACCCGCTTTCCTAAATCATACCTCTCTTTGAAAATGATTTTAAGCATGTACCCTAAGGAAATGATGCCACTCACAAGAAGAGAGAATCCCACACACATTTTTCTTTTAGCATTTCACAAAATGGGATTATAAGATAAGAACAAGTGTGCTCACTCTCACAAAGAAATTATCCAAATTGACCCATAGGCATGACCTTCATGTATATCGCCACTAATGTAGTGCTGCTACACTCAAAATCAATTAGGACTTGTGGGTCATAATGAAGGCTAGGGGTGAGGGTAGGATAACTGTTTAGGTTTTGGTGACTAAGGACTCCCTAATGCCTTTACAAACACTTGTAACGGCCCATCATCTTATTGAGATTACTCCACCTTATTTCTCCTTGATCATAATTTTCATCATTTGTGTATCACAAGCTACCCTTATAACGCCGATGAACTTCACATTTAGCCTTATATATGCGATAGCACCTTTTTACTGTTCTTTCTCTTTTGAGGATTCGAGGTCTTTCAACCTATCGATTCAATCATTTCATCACAATTTTGGTTCTACCTCACATTGAATCTCTCATTTTTCCCCCTCCTCTTTCAAATCCCAAAACTTAGGCTTTTGCCTCATCTCACATTTGTTTCCTTCTCTCTTTCCATTTCATGGGCTTCAAGCCCCATCTATAATTCAATAAGAATCCAAGAGAAATTTATCAAAACCCCAATCAAATTAACAAACCCGCCATGAATATACTTCTAACTAGTAAATTAGAAAAGCATATTTAAAGATAGAGAGAAGATACCAAGAGGATTCCCCTTATATTCATTGCGTTAGCTTGACAAGCTCTTACAACAATGGTGGAATTCACCCAAAATGGGTTAAAGAAAAAGAAGAAGAAAAGTACTACCTAACTCTACAAATCTATGGAGAAAAGATTCTACTAAAAAATCTATGAAGGAGATGAAATCTAATTGATAAAATTGATGAATTGATGAATGAACGAATTCCCCTTTTGTTGGTGTACAATGGAGGTTATATATCTGTACGTTCTTTTGTACAACTTTCCCCAAATGCCCTTGAAGATTCTAGATACTTTGGAGACCTTTTTGTACCCTTTTACCTTTCATTAGACGGCCTGTCCGATGAGGAACCGGCGTTTCACTGGTGGCAATTCGTGGAGAGCCAAACTGTGGTCGGTTGAAAGCAGTGTCTTGCAGGGGTGAACTGGCGGTTCAGCGGAATTTATTTGGTGCCATTCTAGTGTGTTATGGATTTACAACACTTTACGATGCTCAAAACTAAAGAAAATAACATGGATTTAGGTATATTTATATGGATATGAGGTACTTTTCTTGTGTTTTCAGGTAAACTTAGGTGTTGAAGAAAGATTGTGCAAAAGAAGCTGGAAAGAGTAAAAAATTAGCCAAGATGACATTCTCAGTATAAGTCGTACATTGATGGTATGAATCGTACTAAGACTTGTGAAAATATTCAGAAGGATGAGTTGAGAAAGATATAATCCATGACTCACAGTAAAAGCCGTATGATCATTGTACGAGCCATAATTTCAAGTCGTGGAAAGATTCGGAGAAATTTCACAAAGGCTGACTCTGGGTACGAAAGACTACAGTACGAGTCATGAAGGTAAGGTATGATTCATACCAATACACTCATGACAAACTTCAGAAAAATTCATAATCTTCAGATGCAAACCACGAAAGCTAAATACGACTCGTAGGAAGTTGGTACGAGTCGTACCAAGATCCAACACTTAGCCAAATTTCAGCCAGCCAACTGACATACGGAAAGCAGGTACGATCCGAACATACCTGCTATGGATCGTAGGTTTGGTCGTGGCTTAAGCGGTAGCAGATTGGAAGTTTACCCTGTTAGCTTAGGAAAAGGATTTTTATGTCTGTATAAATACGTTTTATGTTTTATTTTTATAGGAGAGTCGACTAGAAGTAATTAGGAGTGATTAGAACTGATTAGCAATGAAATTAAGGAGATATAGATGTGAGAATTGAGTTGTTCAACTTGTGATCAACCTTTTCTTGATCTTCATATTATTCTTGAGGCTTTTGCTGATTAATTCAAGGAATTTTTTCTCTTAGTTATAATTGTAAGTATTGATTTATGTCTTTAATTATGCAAACAAATCACAATCTTGCAACTATGAGAGGCTAAAACCTCCATAGCTAGGGTTGTGGGAACCATGATGGATTAACAAGCTAGGTTACATAAAAGTGATTCAAAACCAATGCAAAATACGTGTATTCTATTCTATTCATGCTTAAACATTTCTTAATGGTGTACAACATTAGGACATGCCCGAATTCTTTACTTGCTTAGCTCTAAGAGGTACAACAAAGCCTTGGTCTTGATGATCATTGTATTAATTTGAGTTGTGCTCGCAGGATAGTTAAAATTTGGGACATATTGATAACGGTTAATTTGCAATGTCTCATGAGGCCTGGTCGGGTGATTGAGTATAGTCATTCAATAGGGATTGGTCAGTCATTTGAATGAATTTAGGTTATCAATTCTACAAGTAAGCATTGGTGATGATCACGTATTTATACCCGAAGCAGTTATGAACCCATGGGGAACACAAAACCCTAGTTATCTTTCATTCTTGATTTCCACAAAAGTCTTAACTGTGTTTTTAATTATTGCTTTCTTTAGAACCCCCCTTTTTTGGAGTAACTACCTAACAAGTTTATTTACCGGTTGTAGTCTAGCTCTTCCATATTCCCTGTGGGATCGAACCCAAGCTCTAGTTGGATTTTTTATTGACAACGTTCGCTTCATACTTTGGTATGGGTTATGGTTTGAGCGTTATCAAAAAGTGGCATCATTGCCAGGGAATACAACTAAGACTAGATTATTTGCTTGTATTAAGCTTGTTTGGTAATATTTCCTTAATTACATTTTCTTTTTGTGTTTTATACCCACAGGCTGTTCTTCTGTGAGTGCCAAGCACCCAAAGTATTGGAGATCCCATGATTCCTTTGAACCCAAAAATTGAATGAACACTGCACAGAATGGAAAACCAAGAACAAGGAGATGCCCTCATAGCTGAAGAAGCTAGGCAAGCTGAGCTAGCTCGTCATGCTGCACTTTAGGATGCAGAAGATGTCAGAGAAGAGGTAGTGAATGCTGGTCAACATGGGAGGGGTAACAGAGGTTACAGACATTCCCCTTAGTTCTTCGATGATGAGGACCCAAACATTGATGAAGTTGGGCCGACTGGAGCAATTGTGCCACCACAACTTCCCACTAGGACAAGTTCAATATCATGAGCACCATGATTCAATTGCTAAACATGAAAGGGGTGTTCAGTGATCATGCAGTGGATGACGCTAACCTGCACTTGATGAACTTTGTAGGAATATGCAAGGCGTACAGGTTGCCTGGAGTAAGCTAGGATGCCATACGACTCAGACTTTTCCCCTTCTCTCTATTAGGGGAAGCCATGTTATGGTTATCGGAGTTGCCTAACTACTCCATAACCAACTGGAGGGAGCTGAAATAGGCCTTCTTGGAGAGATTCTTTCCCCACTCCAGAATGCTGCAGCTAAAAGATGAGAATTACAAATTCCGACAAATTAAGACAGAGGCACTTCATGAAACCTAGTTGAGGTTCAAAAAGAAGTTGACAAAGTGCCCGAGCCACAAGATCCTAGATGACAGTTTGTTGGAAATCTTTTACAGTTCTTTGAATAATAGCACAAAAGCTGTAGTGAACATGGTGGAAGGGGGAGCATTGATGAGTCACACCTCGGAGCAAGCTGCTATAATCCTTGACAAGGTGACTAAGACCAATAGGGCATCGCATACGAGGGAGGCTGATGCAGCGGTTGGTATATATGTTGTTGGTTTGACTACATATCAATGAAGGAAAGAAGAGGAATGCGACTAGGAGTTGGCTCATATGCGCACATCATTGGACTTGCTGACAAAGCATACTATGGAAGCTTGAGCCAAAAAGGTAAATGCAGTGGGAACTCAAGGAATGGAGCAGGGAGCTGATCACTCTGATTTTGAGAAAGAGGCAAACTTCTTTGATAGCCAAGTGGCGGGTTTTCGAGCCAACGCCCAAGTTTCTAGACAAGACAATTGGTGCCAAGGTTCTGGACACCAAGGTAGGAACCAATATAGAGACAACTACAACAGAAATGGGTTTAGAGACAGGAGCCGAGGTCGTGAGCATGAAGGAGAATGGAGAAGAAATGATTGATACCACAATGACCGGGCTGGAGTTTATGTGCCTCACAATACACGAGAGGGGGAGGCTGGGCACTCAAAGCTGGAGAACATGATGGCTGAGATGCTGAAGAAGGTAAGCTCCACTGATGAGCAATTAAAGGAAATCTGAAGTGACTTATCGAGTATGGGTCAGAAAGTGGAGTCTCATGCTACAACCATCAAGTAGATCAAACATCAACTTGGGCAACTGTCAGCATCAATGAATCCTAAACAAAAGGGTACACTACCTAGCAACACTGTTCAAAACCCAAAGAAAGATGGCCATTGCATGGTAGTGATAACTAGGAGTGGTAAGACCACAGCTGACCCCCCTTTTCCGATTGTAGTTGAACGGATTAAAGAAATAATAATGGAGGAGAATGAGAAGAGTGTTGAGACAGAGGGCACTCTGCATGCTGAGGCCCCAAGAGTGAAGAGGAACCTCACATTGATCAAGGAGCACCTCAATTGCACAGAGCTATCTCACGACCACCACCACCGTTCCCTCAGAGAATGAAGAAAAAGGTGGAGAATGGTAAGTTCCAAAAATTCATTTTAATGCTTAAATAACTATCTGTGAACATACCATTGGTAGAGGCATTGAACAAATGCCAGGATATGCGAAGTTTATAAAGGACTTGGTGACTAAGAAGAGATCTGTGAGCTACAAGCCGGTAGACAATGTACATCACTATAGTGCCATTGCTACATGGGTCTTGGCTCAAAAGAAGGAAGACCCAGGTGTTTTCACTATACTATGCACAATTGGCAATGTCGAGTTTGCAAGGGCACTTTGCGATCTGGGAGAAAGCATTAATTTGATGCCCTTGGCAGTTGTTATACCCCAGGAACCCAAGGATCAGACCTGGGAGTTAAATGGGGAAAATTTGGAAAATGTTGCAACAGTGCAGGATGAGTCATTAGACGACTCGTGAGGAAACCCCACGAGTCGTCAGGTGGCTTGTGGGGAGGCTGGATGCGCTCAGGAGCTAAGGTCCCCACGGGTGTGGGAACGACTCATGGTCAGCTACCACAAGTCGTCAGGTCTCCCGTGGGGTGAGGTTAAGGGTTACCTGGGAGGTTCGACCAACATACCTAATGGATGGGACCCCAAGAGTCATGGCCAGTCCCAACAACTCGTAAGGTGGTTCATGAGCAAGCCTGTGGAAATTTAATTAAGGATGGGGCAGTGTACTTGACGGAAGGTGACCACGACTCGTGGTTAGGGGTGACGAGTCATTGAGTCACTCGTTGCGAGGCCAGCCGACCTGTATCCATTGTACTTGACGGGCGACACGACGAGTTGTTGCCCGTCCGGACGTGTCATCAGGTCACCCATTAGGGTCATCTGGCAGTTATTTCCTGTGAATTAGTAACGGCCTTCTCGTAATTTCCCAAACCTCTAGGGCCTAAACTATGTCATTTTGAGGTCGGGACAGGGTGTTTTAAGGGGAAATAATTCATGTTAAGTCTCATTCTTCACTTGCAAGAGTTAGAGGAGGGAGTAGGAGGTGATCCAAGGGGTCTTCTTCAAATTCTCTGAATTTTCATCTTGGGTTTTTCAGGGGAGTTAAGAATCAAGTTTTTCGAGGTATGTGGGGTTTTAAATGGGTGGTTTAGTCCCTACCTATGCCCAATTCTTCCTAAATGCTATGTTTACAGTTACTAAATCTTATGGGTCCTAGCCCAATTGCATGATTCCTCAAAATTTGATATGAGCTTGTTGTAGTATGTCTAAAATCATGGGTTTTGAATTATTGGACTGTTTTCACTTGTCGGACTTGCTTGAATCGATAGGATTACAAGACTTCTCTGTCTATTCAATTGATTTTGTTGTAGTTCTACTAAATATTTGATGATCTAATCCCTAAAAGAAGAGGTTCCCAAATCATGTGGTTTTTAGTGAAGTTCATAGTTATGGTGATCCCTCAAGCATGATATGAATTTTTGAACCTTAAGCATGTTTTCAATTACTCATGTTATTATGATCACGTTTCCTATAAATTTAAGCCTTTCAAGTATGTTGACAATATGGGCAATGCCCACATATAGCTTATGATTCATGAACTATGATTTTGGATGATCCACGGGCCCGATTTCATGGCTAGTATTATGATTTCTCAAGCATGTTATGATTATCATGATTTAACTAGCCATGCATGTCATGTATGATTTTCTATGAGCACGTTGCAAGTTTTGGGAGTAGTACTTAACACCGAGTAGTTTCAGGGCCCAGGTTATGCCTCGAATCTCAAAACTACATGCCATCGTAGGTTATGTTTGAGACCTCCTTAGTGGTCGTCCCCTATGCCCTACGGGGCCTTCATGAGTGATATCATACCTTTCATCATTCTACCCTTGGCATATGAACAGCCTCCCGATGAGGTTTACAGGTCGGGCTCCATGTGTGCTCACATGGGGTATGTCAGTTATAGATATATCCCACTGTTCCTCATTGTTTTAATGCATGTGGGATTGTGTTCTTTTGGCTCAATTCATGTTTTATGAAATGTTTTTCTCTCATGTTGTGACTATGATAGGTTTACGAGTTCTTTTGGGAAACCTTGAGCCTTACGATATACTTAATGATTTTAGTCTTTATGATCATGATGTCCCACTCCTATAACTCTTATGTTTTTAAGTATTGTTTTACACACCTTTCATACTCGATACATTCCAAGTACTGACCCGCATATTTTCAATGTTGTATCATTTTATGATATAGGATCCGGATCTCACTCTCAACACTACTCCTAGCTTGTCCCAGTTCTGCTCTCAGTTCCTATTAGTGAGTCCTCATGATTCGAGGGCTTTATGTTCATATCTTGGCTATCTTTTGTTTTAGAATGTTAGGGTTAGTTGGGGTCTTGTCCCTTTAACCCATCCATTATGACTAGAGGCTTTTTAGACTATTTGTAGTATTCAGCTGTTATGTTTGTATCATGTATCATTGTTTCTTATACTTCATGTCACAGTTTCATTCAGTTCATGATTTTTAAGCTAATTCTTCCGCCTTACATGAATGGTTTAGGTATTTGCTCATGCCATGGGTTGACTTGGGGTCTCTCGGGGCTCCTTGTCCCATGTTTACAATCCAGGTGTTCTCTCGGGTCGTGACAAACTTGGTTTCAAAGCCATAGGTTCAGATGTGTCCTAGGGAATCTGAAAGCCGCGTTAGGTAGAGTCTTTTTCATTGGTGTGAAGCGCGCCACACTTATGATGAAGAGGCTACTAAACATTTTAGGAAATGTTCCCTCCTTTCATGGTCTTTGTAGTGCGATGGAAAGTCTCCTTATCCTTCTAATTCGTGTTATTCGCAATTGTAGAATTATAGCTCCCAGAAGAATGAACAGAAGGAGAAACGGGAATGGTGAAGGCCACGAAGGTGGCAATAACCATGGGCGTCAGCAAGCTCCACCTTTCCAGGAGCCTCAGGCACCAGAGCCAGCTACCCACGCTGAGTTTAGAGCGGCTATTCAGATGTTGGCGCAGGCATTGACTACTCAGGTCAACCACCAGGCTATTGCACATGTCCCACAGAATGGCAACGCAGCGACGGCTTGGATTAGAGACTTCTTGAGGATGAACCCTCCCGAGTTCACGGGATCAAAGGTGGAAGAGGATCCAAACGAGTTCATTGAAGGGATCCTGAAGGTCACTCAGGTGATGGGAGTGACAAATGAGGAGCGTTTTGACTTTGCCTCTTATCAGCTAAAGGAGGTCGCTTATATTTGGTACAAGCAATGGAAGGACAGCAAAGCAGCGGGAGCGGGCCGTATCAGTTGGGATGAGTTCCACATGGCCTTTCTCGATAGGTTCTTCCCTCGGGAGATGAGGGAATTGAAAGCAGTTGAGTTTGTTAATCTCAAACAAGGAAAGATGACAGTGTTAGAATATTCACTTGAGTTCACTCGCCTGTCAAAGTATGCCCCAGAGTTAGTGATGGACCAAAGGGCACGGGTGAGCAGATTCGTGCAGGGGGTAGTTGAGTATCAAGACAAGGATTGCAAAACAGCCATGCTTCATCTGGATATGGACTACCCACGGATAGTCCTTTATGCCCAACAGATGGAGGCAACTCATATAAGGCAGACAGAGGCCAAGAGGGCCAGAACTGATAGCTACAGGTTCTCCCAGCCGAGGCCAGGGGTGGGCCTCACCAACAGTCCCGGCACAGGTCTGTTACACCAGCACCATCTTCAGCCAGTACCTCATCCAGGTCTCGAGACGATCAGAGGAGCAGGGCTTCAGGTTCGAGGGGTCAACGTAGCATGCGCACAGAGAGCACATTCCCATCTTATGCTAGTTATGGCAAAAACCACCCAGGGAAGTGTTTGGTGGGCTCAGATGCTTGTTTCGAGTGTGGAAAACCCAGACACAGGCTCAGGAATTGCCCCGCAGCCAACTCAGGGGGAGGTGGAGCCCGAACTCCAGCAGCTAGTTCAACAACTCCAGTGACACGTCTTACTCAACAGGGTGCTTCGACTGGTCCAGTTGGCGGCCAGCGTCAGAATCGATTTTATGCACTTGGCTCTCGACAGGAGCAGGAGACTTCTCCCGATGTGGTTATGAGTGTTTTGCAAGTATTTCATATTGATGCTTATTCTTTGTTAGATTCGGGAGCTACACTGTCTTTTGTGACACCTTACAATGCTAGTAACTTTAGGGTCAGTCTTGAAATATTGTCAGAATCATTTTCTGTATCTACTCAGGTTGGTGATTTAGTCATAGTGAGGCGGGTATATAGAGGTTCCCCATTACAGTATTGCATAAGGTGACCTCCGCAGACTTAGTATAATTGGATATGACTGATTTTAACATTATTTTGGGCATGGATTGGCTGTTCGCATGTTATGCTTCTGTTAACTGTAGAACCCGAGCGGTGGAGTTCCGATTTCCAGGTGAACCAGTTTTAGAATGGAGGGGTAGTTCAGCGGTACCTGTAGACCGCTTTATCTCCTATCTCAAGGCTAGGAAAATGATTTCGAAGGGTTGTATTTACCATTTGGTTAGGGTTAAGGATGCCACGTTCGAGACCTCGACCATCCAATCAATCCCCGTGGTATGTGAGTATCCTGAGGTATTTTTGCATGTCCCGCCAGGTGTTCCTCCTGAGAGGGAGATTGATTTTGAGATTGATCTCTTACCCGACACACAACCTATATTGATTCCTCCCTAAAATCTTGGGTTTCGAATTATTGGGCTGTTTTCACTTGTTCTACTAAATATTTGATGATTTAATCCCTAAAAGCATAGGTGCCCAAATCATGAGGTTTTTAGTGAAGTTCATAGTTATGGTGATCCCTCAATCATGATATGAATTTTTGAACTTTAAGCGTGTCTTCAATTACTCATGTTATTATGATCACGTTTCCTATAAATTTAAGCCTTTCAAGTATGTTGAAAATATGGGCAAGCCCACATGTCGCTTATGATTCATGAACTATAATTTTGGCCGACCCACGGGCCCGATTTCATGGCTAGTATCACGATTTCTCAAGCATGTTATGATTATCAGGATTTAAATAGCCATGCATGTCATGTATGAATTTCTATGAGCACGTTGCATGTTTTGGGAGTAGTACTTAACACCGAGTAGGTTCGGGGCCCAGGTTACGCCTCGAATCTCAGAACTACGTGCCACCATAGGTTATGTTTGAGACCTCCTCAGTTACCGTCACCTATGCCCTATGGGGCCTTCATGAGTGATATCACGCCTTTCATCATTCTACCCTTGGCAAGGTATGATCGGCCTCCCGACTAGGCTTACAGGTCGGGCTCCATGTGTGCTCATATAGGGTATGTCTGTTATAGAAATCTCCCACTGTTCCTCATTGTTTTAATGCATGTATGATTATGTTCTTTTTGCTCAAGTCATGTTTTATGAAATGTTTTTCTCTCATGTTGTGACTATCACAATTTTACGAATGCTTTTGGGAAACCTTGAGCCTTACGATATATTTATGATTTCAGTCTTTATGATCATGATGTCCCACTCCTATAACTCTTATGTTTTTAAGTATTGTTTTACACACCTTGCATACTTGGTACATTCCAAGTACTGACCCACATATTTTCAATGTTGTATCATTTTATGATACAGGATCCGGATCTCAAGCTCAACACCGCTTCTAGCTTGTCCCAGTTCTGCTCTCAGTTCCCATTGGTGAGTCCTCATGATTCGAGGGCTTTATGTTCAGGTTTTGGCTATCTTTTGTTTCAGAATGTTAGGGTTAGCTGGGTTCTTGTCCCTTCAACCCGTCCATTATGACTAGAGGCTTTTCAGACTATTTGTAATATTCAGTTGTTAGGTTTGGATCATGTATCATTGTTTCTTATATTTCATGTCACGATTTCATTCAGTTCATGATTTTTAAGCTAATTCTTCCGCCTTACGTGAATGGTTTAGACATATGCTCATGCAATGGGTTGACATGGGGTCTGTTGGGGCTCCTTATCTCGTGTTTATGATCTGGGTGTTCTCTCGAGTCGTGACAGTAGTGTTCAAGAAATTGGGCTTGGGATCCCCCACACTGACCACTATGTGGCTACTGATGGTCGACATAACTGTTAAAAAGCTAGTGAGGATCCTATTTGATGTGCTTGTCAAGGTAGACAAATTTATATTCCCAACAGACTTCATGATTTTGGATTGCTATGTTGATTATGAGGTCCCCATCATTTTGGGGTGACCATTCCTTGCAATCTGGAGGGTCCTAGTAGATGTGGAGGTTGGCCTGCTGAAGTTCAGACTAAACAAAGAGGAGGTCACTTTCAACATCTGTTAGACAATGCAGCAACAGGAATTCAGCGTAGTATCAACTCTAGAGGATGGATATGAGTTACTTGACGAATTTTGAATAGTCAAGAGACTTGCGTCGTGCCGCGACTTAAACCAGGCGCTTCTTGAGAGGCAACCCAAATGGTGGCTTGGGAAGGCTGAGTTACTGGGCCACTTGCGTCGCGCCGCGACATTAAATCAAGCGCTGCATGGGAGGCATTCCATGAATGGTGATGCCTAGAGTGCCACAGGTATGTTCCCTTCCCTATGATCTTATTGTTCATGCTTCAGGGACGAAGCTTAATTTTCAAAAAGGGGAGGGGGTGTACTTGTGATTTTTGGAATTTTTGATTTGTTTGAGGGTTTTTCTTGCCGTGTTTCTTTTCCCTCAAGCATGCTATATAGTAGAACCGACAAGTTTAGGATTTTTATTTTTATTTTTGTGGTTTTTGTTTAATTAGGAAATAACTTAGGAGTATTCAACCAATAAAAATGCACTAGTTTTGATTTTTGAAAAAAATTAACCCTGTTTAAAATTTTTTGATGCATTAGCTACATATTTGTGACTGTATGCATGATTTCTATGGATCTTTTGATGTTATTTAGTTTACTAGAATGAGGAGTCTGGTTAAGCCATGTGTAAAGCAAACAGGTGAGGAGAATTTAAGTCATGTACCATGAGTGAGTGAGGTATGTTACTTAGTTCAGTATTGTGTTGAAGATCTAGAACTTGCCTGGTTGTTCTTTGCATAGGCTAAGGATGGTTGGTTAGGATATGATCATAGGCTTTTTTTGTTAAAGCTCACTTTTATCCTAAATAACCCTACCAAAATCAAATGATTCCCTTGATCCCAATTTTGAGCCTTTAATAGACCATTTTTCTTTGATTTACCGAATCACCGTACTCATTTCTTTATAATGAACTTGTTTTGGCCCTGGTCCTTCCTTGGATATTGTGAACCTCAACATAGGCAAAGTGCCTAAGTTGAGGGTGGCTAGAGTGGGGGTGCATAAAGGTGGGAACGAAAAAAAGGAAAAGAAAAGAGAAAAAGGTGGAAAATGAGGTATAGTGGAAAGAAAAAGAGACGAAAAAGTTGTAAATCTTGAAAAAGTAAAATTCAATAAAATACTTGAAAAATAGTTGAAAATACCCCACACCCATGCAAAAGAACATAAAAGGGGTGAAAAGGGAAGAAAAGGAATAAAAGTTGAAAGAGGTGAAGAGTAAAGCCAATGTATGTAGTGCCAAGGATAGTCACTTAAAAAGATCTCATCTTTATCATGTCCATCCCTAAGCCTACATTACAAGTCATATCAAGTCCTATAGTGATCCTAATTTAACTATCTGACAAACCGGAACAGAGAAAATAAGGGCAAACCTATGGTATCTGATACATAATACTTGTAAACTTCTTTGTGAGAGTGACTGCCTTACTTGTTTAGTCCCATGCAATGTTTGACACTATATACATATTAGTGGGGACTTCATTTGTCGTGAGGGTACATGAATTATGTTTAATTTTACCATTGGTCTGTGTGAAAAACATTGGTGATGATTTAATTGCCTGTTGATACCTACATGACATGTCTTGATCCCTATATATTATGTTTTGTGGTTGCTTGTAATATATTAGCTGATGTTGGATCATGGAAAAAGGTCAGAAGTTGTTGTATAGAAAGTGTAAATTTTGTTTAAGTATTGGGTGTAGTATCCTAGGTTTATTTTCTAGTTGAACGTCATGTTTTAGTTTTTCTTTTCTATGCCTGGGGACATGCAAAAGTCTTGAGTTGAGGGTGTTGATGTGGTGTGGATTTACAACACTTTCGACGCTCAAAACTAAAGAAAATATCATGGACTTAGGTATGTTTATATGGATATGAGGTACTTTTCTTGTGTTTTCAGGTAAACTTAGGGGTTGGAGCAAGAGTGCAAAAGAAGCCTAAAAGAGCAAAAAATGAGCCAAGATGATAGTCTCATTACGAGTCGTACATTGATGGTATGAATCGTACTAAGACTAGTGAAAATATTCAGAAGGATGAGCTGAGAAAGATGCAATCCACGACTCATAGTACGAGTTGTATGATCATGGTACGAGTCGTAATTTCAAATCGTGGAAAGACTTAGAGAAATTTCAAAAAGGGTGACTCTGGGTACGGAAGACTACAGTACGAGTCGTGAAGGTAAGGTATGAGTCGTACCAAGGCACTCGTGACAAACTTCAGAAAAATTCATGGACTTCAGATGCAAACCATGGAAGCTCAGTACGACTCATAGGAAGTTGGTACGAGTCATACTAGGATCCAACACGTAGCCAAATTTCAGCCAGCCAACTGACATATGAAAAGCAGGTATGATCAGTACATACCTGCTACGGATCGTAGGTTTGGTCCTGGCTCAAGTGGCAGTAGATATGGAAGTTTACCCTGTTAGCTTAGGAAAAGGATTTTTATGTCAGTACAAATATGTTTTAGGTTTTATTTTCATAGGAGAGTCGACTAAAAGTAATTAGGAGTGATTAGAACTGATTAGCAACAAAATTAAGGAGATATAGATGTGAGAATAGAGTTTTTCAACTTGTGATCAACATTTTATTGATCGTCATATTGTTCTTAAGGCTTTTGCTGATTAATTCAAGGAAGTTTTTCTCTCAATTATAATTGTAAGTATTGATTCATGTCTTTAATTATGCAAACAAATCACAATCTTGCAACAATGAGAGGCTAAAACCTCCATAGCTAGGGTTGTGGGAACCATGATGGATTAAAAAGTTAGGGTTACATAACCAATGCAAAATATTTGTATTGTATTCTCTTTATGCTTAAATGTTTCTTAATGGTGTACAACATTAGGACATGCCCAAATTCCTTACTTGCTTAGGTCTAAGAGGTAGAGATTAGGAAAAGTGAATTACAACAAAGCCTTGATCTTGATGATCATTGTATTAACTTGAGTTGTGGTCGCAGGATAATTAAAATTTGGGACATATTAATAACGGTTAATTTGCAAATGCTCATGAGACCTGGTCAGGTGATTGAGTATAGTCATTCAATAGAGACTGGTCAGTCGTTTGAATGAATTTAGGTTATCAGTTCGACAAGTAAGCATTAGTGATGATCACGTATGTATACCAAAGCAGTTATGAACCCATGGGGAACAGAAAACCCTACTTATCTTTCATTCTTGATTTCCACAAAATTCTTATCTGTTTTTTTAATTATTGTTTTCTTTAGAACCCCCCTTTTTTTGGAGTAACTACCTAATTAGTTCATTTACTGGCTATAGTCTAGCTCTTCCATTTTCCTTGTGGGATCGACCCAAACCTCTAGTTGGGTTCTTTATTGACAATGTCTGATTCATACTTCGGTAGGGGGTGTGGTTTGACGTTATCACATTCTGTGAAGGGCCGGTTGTTTAGCCAGTCTGGGCAGTAGCTTCGGCATTTTGCCTGCGTTTCGCCCTTCGAGATCTGCGTTTAGCCGATTCACAACACATCCTTGCACCTCTTTTTGAGCTAAAGTCTTCCCTTATCTTTGGCTCCTCTCCCTCAGATGCTAACTCATAAAAATTCTTCTCAAATTCCATGCATTTTGCTTAATTTCATGCTTTCTTTACTCACATGAGGTACCTACAAAGAATTCAAGAGAAATTGCATAAAATCCACATAAATGACTCAAAAACTAAGCAAAAACTCATGATTAGGAGCCTAATGAGTTGGTAAATTTCCAACTCATAACACCCCCAAACTTGAACCACTACTTGTCCTCAGGTAATGCAATTGTTTACAGTTAAGCAAATGAACAACATGTTATACAAGAGTTTTTGCATCAAGGGCCAATCAAGATATTCTTGCACAAGAGGCCATTGCTAAAACTTAGGGTATTATGGTAGTTGTACATAAAATCATCAATCCACAAGACAACCCAAACATTATACACCAACTCAAGAAAAATAGAAAAGACTCAAACCATGTTGCACAAGCTTCAATAGGTAACCACAATCATTAAACGTATCTTGCGTGCATTCATTTCAGTCAAACAAGGAGCATAGTTCCTCAAAACAAGTTCAAAGAGTATCTCAAGTCATTGATAATTCACATTCAAAGCGTTCCTTAAAGTTCGCTACCCGCGTGCCTTAATCATACCTCTCTTTGAAAATAATTTTAAGCATGTATTTCAAGAAAATGATGCCACTCATAAGAAGAGAGAATCCCACAAACATTTTTCTTTTAGCATTTCACAAAACGGGATTATAAGATAAGACAAATGTGCTCACCCTCACGAAGAAATTCAAGTGCATCCAAATTGACCCATAGGCTTGCCCTCATGTATATCGCCACTAATGTAGTGTTGCTACACTCAAATCAATTAGAACTTGTGGGTCATAATGAAGGCTAGGGGTGAGAGTAGGATAACTGTTTAGCTTTTGGTGACTAAATCCTCCCTAATGCATTTACAAACACTTGTAACATTCCATCATATTATTGAGATCACTCCACCTTATTTCTCCTTGATCATAATTTTCATCATTTGTGTATCACAAGCCACCCTTATAACACCGATGAACTTCACATTTAGCCTTATATATGCAAGAGATAGCACCTTTTTACTATTCTTTCTCTTTTGATGATTCGAGGTCTTTCAACCTATCGATTCACTCATCTCATTACAATTTTAGTTCTACCTCACATTGAAGTTCTCATTTTCCCCCTTCCTTTTGCAAACCCCCAAACTTAGGGTTTTGCCTTATCTCACAATCATTTCCTTATCGCTTTCCATTTCATGGGCTTCAAGCCTATTTTTTTGTCATTTTATCACTAGCAATCAGGGAGGATGGGTACCAATGAGAAGGATTAAAAAATGGTTATTACGCTAGTAATGTGGTTTCCAAAGAAGGGGTCCAAGGCTTAAACGTTGACTATCAAAGATTAATGTTCAAGGAGGTCATTTGGGGTGAAGTGACTAACAAAAGAGGGCCTAAGATCATATTCTAAGTACAACCACATCTATCATTTTCCTTGAATCACACTCAAGGAAAGGTCTAGACAATCATGTATACACAAGAATTAAGCTAGAACCTTACCACACGAGGCATCACAATCCAAGGAGTTCACACAGTTCCTTTGTCACATTAAGAGGATGACTTTTAATGAGATACTTATGAATCAACAAGCCAAGCAAAGAATATATAATTCATGATAAGAGAGTGCTCATTTTCACATTTAGATACCCATATTTTCTTTTCAAAATTCATGCACAATGCCAAACAAGAGATGTTGGTGGTACCTCATCAAACACGTGCACAAAAGACTCTACAAGACTCTATACTTGACATTTTCCCTTAAAAAAGTCACCTCTCAATCTATCATCGGGAAGTGCCAACCTGGTTTGACAATAAAAAGAAAAGACAAAGAAATCACTCCCTGGGAAAGAACCATAATATAAAGAAAACTCTTGGAGTTTATTAGAAGACTACTATCTAAAAAGGTGATACTACTAATAAGTAATGACGATTTACCCTTAAGAATGATGCATCCAATCTATCATAGAGCCATATCGTGTATAACTTAACAAGTGGGCTACTCAGACTTCACCCCTAACACAAATAAAGCATTGTCCTTGATGCACATGGTAAAACAAAGCAAGAAAGGAATAGGTGAAAGAATTCCCTAGGCCTTCTACTCATAACCGACGTTCCACTGACGTTTCACGCCTTTAAACTGGTGTTTCATCGAGCTAACGTAGATGTGCCATTGCTTAAGAAATTTTCTTCCGGGCCTTCTATTTGACATTTGCATTTCGCGCATTTGGACATGTGCTTCACCGATTTAGCGCCGATTGCTCAATTTGAGTTTGGCTTCTCTCACCTTTATCACATTTCTTACCTGTTCCATCCCTGCACAATCAAAGACAACACCAACATAAAGTAAAGCAAAACAAAAGGAAAAGTAAGAACAAAAAGTAAAAGCACTTGGGTTGCCTCCCAAGAAGCGCCTTAGTTAACGTCGTGGCTTGACGACTTCAACTTTCACCACCTTTGTCTCCACTTTGAGAATTTGAATCACAACCCTAGTATCTTATCCATTCTTCTACTCCTCTTGAGGGGTGGTGGTGTAAGCATCAAGGGACCAAGTAATGGATATTGCATCTTGTGTTTCTTGGCCCTTAAAGGAGGGAGGTGCTTTGGCCTTGTTGGCATGCATACTCTAAGATGAAGCCACCTTGATCTTCCTCCTCAAATTCCTCCATTGACTTGGTATCCTCATTCTCCATTTTTTCAACCAAGTTCAATGTTGAAAAATGATAAGAGGGCAGTCTAAGTCGCTCCCCTTTTGAGCATGCTTCTTGCTTGACATCCTCCTTTTCAAGTGCACTAGAGTCCTTGAGTGCGATTTGTTGGATGTCATTTGGAGACTCTAGTTTCACTTCTTCAACCTTGGCATCTTCCATTTTTACAATGTTAGTTGGTTGACACACTTCTATGACTTCTTGAAAGTTTACCTCGACTCCTTCTTCATCATCAACTTGAGCTTCCTCCCATGAGTCTAGTTGAACTATGCCCCAATGTTCACTTCTTCTTGTTATTCTCCTCATTGTCTCTGGTTTTTCTTTTACAGATTTACCTCTCTCTTCTTGAGGAGTGGATGATTCCATGGGCATGGAGGGGTTGACGTTATTTTCCGTATTAGACTCCTGCTCTTAAAAGGATTGGAGCATGGTTTCTATGCGCCCACATGTATTTCTCTTTCCCTCTCTTGCCCTGGTTTTATTTCCTTCAAACATAGGAGCACAACTTCTTTCATAGACACTATAGCGAGAAGTGACCCCATTTGGGCGTCCATCCCAATGTCTCCCATGACTACCACATAATGTGCATCTATACCTATCATAGGAAGGAGAAGGTGCACTCATTTCCCTTCTAGGGGGATATTTGCAATCTTGCCAATAGTGTGGTCCTCCAAAATAGGGACATCGGTCATCATAATAAGGTTTTCCACCAACAAACCTCCTTTCATTCCATGATGCCATCATTCAACTACAAACAAATAAAAAAAACAAAAATAAAAGACAAACAAAATGTAAAACAAAAATGCAAAACTAGTTCCAATCAATAAATAACTAATGTCTTATCACAACTCAATTCCCCGAAAACAGCACCATTTTTGATAACGTCCAAACTACACTCCTCTTTTATGAAAGAGCATAAGTGGTCGTTGCTCAAAATAAATATTCCCGACGGAATTCAGGGTTGAATCTCACAGAGAATTGAGTCAACAATTCAAAAGTTATAAACTAATTCAAACTAGAACGCATAATTGTTCAATATTTGGAAAGTAAAATTGGGGGGAAATTAAAAGAGAAAATAACTATCTAATTCTAAACTAATATTAATTGGGGGGGATTCCAATCGAAGCAATCACAAGTGAGAGGCTAGGGGCATTCTATAGATGGGATCACAATTAATCGGGAATTGACTAGCCTTAGATTCTCTCACAAGTTCAACAAGTGTAAATAATATTAGGCGTGTGTAATCTCAGCTTCTCGGCCTATTGGCTACCCTCTTGCTAGATTTTTATCAAAACTGTAGCCACAACTTAGCTCAATCCAATTTGATTTGGATTAGTAACTGCACTATTTCTAGCTATAAGTTGCCAATAAGGAATGAGAAAGCAATTTCTAGCCTAATTTCACAATCTCTTATCCATGCCCACTACTATATTCTCTTCCAATACTTAATTATTCTCTCTCAAGAAATAATCAAGCAAGAATTAATAGACCGATATCATAATCAATGGATCTTCATTAATATATTGAAGAGAATCTAATAGATTTACACAAACCCCCAATCAAATTCACAAACCCACCACGAATATATTTCTAACTAGAAAATTAGTAAAGCATATTTAAAAATAGAGAGAAGATACCAAGAGGATTCCCCTCACATTCATTGCATTAGCTTCACTATTGGTTCACAAGCTCTTACAACAATGTGGAGTTCCCCCAAAATGGGTTAAAGAAAAAGAAGAAAAAAAGTACAACCTAACTCTGCAAATATATGGAGAAAAGATTCTACTAAAAATTCTATGAAGAAGATAAATTCTAGATGATTGAATGAATTCCCCTTTGGTTGGTGTACAATGGAGGTTATATATATGTACTTTCTTGTGTACAACTTTTCCCAAATTCCCTTGAAGATTTTAGATGATTTAGAGACCTTTTTGGACCCTTTTACCCTTCATTAGATGGCCTCTCCAGCGAGGAACCGGCATTTTGCCGGTGGCAATTCGTGGAGAGCCAAACTGTGGCCGGTTGACAATAGTGGCCTGGCAGAAGTGAACGGGCAGTTCAGGGGCATTTAGCTGGTGCCATTCCGTGAAGGGTCGGTTGTTTAGCGGATCTGGGCAGTATCTTCAGCGTTTCGCTCGCAGTTTGCCCTTCCAGATTTGCGTTTAACCGATTCAAAGCACGTCCTTGCACCTCTTTTTGAGCTCAAATCTTCCCTTATATTTGGCTCCTCTCCCTCATATGCTAACTCATTAATTTCTTCTCAAATTCCATGTGTTTTGCTCGATTTCATGCTTTCTTTACTCACATGAGGTAGCTACAAATATTTCAAGACAAAAGGGCATAAAATCCACATAAATGACTCAAAAGCTAAGCAAAAATTCATGATTAGGAGCCTAATGAGTTGGTAAATTTCCAACTCATCAATTATAAACCTATATGCATGCTTTTATTGTTCATCTCTTCACCTTAAACATTTCTTAATCATACACAACGTTAGAACTTGTCTAAATTCTCTACTTGCTTGAACCTGGAGGGGTAGAGATTACAAAAAGGGAAGAACAACAAAGCCTTGAACTTTATGATTGATTGAATAACTTAAGTTGTGGTCATAGGATTGTTAATTTGGAATATTTGATAATAGTTAACGTGAAAACACTCTAGAGACCTAATCTGATATTGAGTATAATCATCCAAAAGGGACGAACCAGTCATTTGGATGAACTTGCGTTATCAGTTCTGCAGGCTAAGTATGGGGACATATCACTAGTGTGATAGCCCGATGTTGTTATGAATCCATGGGGAACACTTCCCTAGTTACTTGCATAAACTTCACAACAACATCAACTTACAATACTCTTACTTAATTCTTGCATTGAAACCCCCATTAGGAGATAACTATGGTAAAAGCATAAATACTCGCGTTATTCTACATCCTGACCATATTTCCTATGGGATCGACCCCAACCGAATTGGGTTCTTTATTGACAACGTTCGCGTCATAGTTTTACAAGGGTGTGATTTGAGCGTTATCAAAAGTTGCACCATTGTTTTCTTAACATTAGATTAATTGCTTGTGTTTAGCTTTTAGTTATTATTTCCTCATTTACATTTTTCTTTTATTTTTGACACCCACAATTTGCCACTTGGTGAATGCCAAGTACCCAGTGAAGTGGAAACCTCTTGATTCCACTTGATCTAGAGCTTGAAAGGACACTGTGAATTATAGAGCAAAATGAAACCCCCGAACGGATGTATGTCAGATTAGCCATGAAGGCTCGTAAGGCAGAGTTAGCACGAAAAGCTTCTCTTCAGGGAGTTAATGATCCCCAAGGAGTTGTGGACAATGTTGACCGACACAGAAAGGGTAACATAGGCCAAGATATGCCCCTCAATTTGATAATGATGATAACTTGGATATTGGTGAAGGCGGGTCAACCGGAACAAATTGTGCCACCACCTTTGCCTGTTAGGGCAAAGTTTGATATCACTAGCACCATGATCCAGTTACTTAATATGAAAGGGGTGTTTCATGGTCATGCAGATGACGATGCAAATCTCCACTAACGAACTTTGTAGGTATTTGCAATACAGGTTGCCATGTGTGAGTGAGGATGCTATCAGGTTGAGGATCTTCCCACTCTCTCTATTTGGAGAGGCCACTTTATGGTTATCGGAGTGGCCTAACGACTCCATTACTAACTGGAGGAAGCTAAAACAAGCCTTCTTAGAAAGGTTCTTTCCACCTTCCAGGATGCTACAACTAACGGATGAGATCTATAATTTCTGACAGTTGAAGATGGAGTCACTGCATGAAACATGGCTGAGGTTTAAGAAGAAGCTAACAAAGTGCTTGAACCAGAAAATTCCTAATGATAGTTTGTTGGAAATATTTTATAAGTTATAGCATGAAAGTTGTAGTAGATATAGTGGCGAGAGGAGAACTGATGAGTAACTCGTGGGAGGAAGCAACTATTATACTAGATCAAGTCACCTAAATAAACAAAGCCTTGCACATAAAGGAAGCTGAAGCAGCTCAGGTACATATGCTATCGGGATCACTGCGGACCAACACAGAAAATAGAAGGAGCATGATCAAGAGTTGGCTCACATGAGAACATCTTTAGACCTTCTCACGAAACATATTATGGGCTCTGGAGCGCAAAAGGTGAATGTAATGGGAGCTCAGGGTCAAGAACTGAGGTTTGAATAGTCTGATTGTGAGGAGGAGGTGAACTATTTGGACAACCAGGTGGCAAGTTTTTGGGCCAATGCCCAAGGTTCTGGACAAGACACTTGGGTCCAAGGTTTCGAAAATCAAGGTTGGAACACATATAGAGATAACTACAATAGGAATGGATACAAGGAGAGGAGCGGAGGACACGAGCGAGAAGGTGAATGGAGAAAGAATGATGGCTACTGCAACAACCAAACTGGTGTTTATGTTTCTCCCAGGGCTCATGAGGGCGATGCTGGACCCTCAAAGTTAGAGATCATGATGGCTGAGCTGCTTAAGAAGGATAAATCCACAGATGATCATCTAAAGGACATTCGAGGAGACACATCTGGCATGAGCCAGAATGTTGAATCACATGTCACAGCAATCAAGCAGATTGAGCAGCAGCTAGGGTAGATGTCGGTATCCCTGAACCAAAGGCAAGAGGTTACACTACCTAGCAAAACAGTTCAAAATCTAAAAAATAACAGTCACTGTATGGCTATGATGACTAGGAGTGGGAAGACCATTATTGTCCCGCCTTTACCGGTTGTAGTTGAGATGGAAAGACAGAAGGAGATTGAGCTAAATGAGGAGGATGAGATTGCTGAACAAGACATTATAGGTGATGCAAAGGGGTCTAAGGTTGATGAGTGGAAGGAAGAAGGGAAAACTCATATTTACAGATCAATCCCTCGACCACCACCACCATTCTCTCAGAGGATGAAGAAGAAGGTGGAAAATGGGAAGTTCTAGAAGTTCTTGTCAATGCTAAAATAGTTGTCTGTGAACATTCCATTGGTTGAGGCATTGCAACAAAAGCCTGGGTATTCCAAGTTTATGAAGGACCTGGTGACTAGAAAGAGGTCCGTGAGCTATGAGCCGGTGAATAACTTGCATCATTGTAGTTCCATAGCCTCACGGGTACTTGTGTAGAAAAAGAAAGATCCAAGTTCCTTCACCATTTCGTGAAAAATTGGTTATTTTGAGTTTGCAAAGGCATTATGTGACCTAGGTGCTAGCATTAACTTAATGGAAGATCACACAGTTAAAAAGCCCGTGAGGATCCATTTTGATGTGCTAGTAAAGGTGGAAAGGTTTGTCTTCCCAGCTAATTTCATGATCCTAGATTACAATGTCGATTTTGAGGCTCCTAGTACCTTGGTGCAACCATTCCTTGCACTGGGAGAGCACTGGTGGATGTTGAGGCGGGCCAATTTAAGTTAAGGCTGAACAAAGAGGAGATCACCTTCAATGTCTGCAGGTCAATGAATAGTAGAGGATTCTTACCTAGTTCAATATTGCATAAAGGATATAGAACTTACCCAATTGGTCTTTACATAGTTTGTAGGACTGTTGGTTAGGAAAGGATCATAGATCATTTTTGTATTTAGCCCACTTTTAGCCTATATTGCCCTACCAAATATAGATGAATCCCTTGATCCCATGTTTGAGCTTGAAGTTAGCCTTTTTGTTGATTAGCCCATTCGCCTTTCGTATTTCATTTATAATGAACATGTTTTGGACCAAGTCCCTCCTTGGACATTATGCACCTCCACCAGGCAAAATACGTAATTTAAGGGTGGCTATAGTAGGCGTACATAGATGAGGTGGGGGAGAAAAATAGAAATAGCTGGTCAATGAAAGATTGGGTGTGGTGAAAAAAAATAAAACAAGGAAAATAAAAATAGAAAAGATGAAAAAGAAAAATGCATGATGTAAAGTTGAAAAAATAAAAGAAGAGAAAATTCACTACTTCCATATATGACAGTTGAATGGAGGAAAAGGGAGGAAAAAAGTGAAAAAAGGAAAAAGGATGAAGAGGTAAAAAAGTGAAGCCAAATTGCGTAGTGCCAAGGAGATTTAGCCACTATTTCCATATCTACCATACTCAATTTGAATCCTACATTACAAGCCGATAAAAACCCTATAGTGATCCTAGCCTAACTGTTTGGAAAACCAAAGTAGAGAAAACAAGGGCAAGCCTATGGTATCCGCTTAGTAGTATTTTGGAACTTCTTTGTGAGAGGGAGAGTCTACTTTACTAGTCCCAGGAGTCAATTATATATATCTATGAGTATTGGGGACTTCATTTACTGTGAGGGTACATGTTTTGTATTCCATTCTACCAGTTGTCTGTGTAAATAGCATTAGTGATAGTTCAATTCTCTACTAATAGTTAGATTTCGTATCTAGATACCTGTATGTCATTAGTTGTAGTTGCATGTATGCATAATTGACTTAGTTTGAAAGAAAAAATGGTCAATATCTAATAATGGTCTTTTGTACAAATTTTGTTGTGTTGGTTGTAGGTCTTCTACTTTACTTTCTAGTTAAGTGCCATTTCATAGATTTGTTTTGTTTGCCTGAGGACATGCAAAAGTCTTAAGTTGAGGGTGTTGATGTTTTATGGTTTTACAGCACTATCGACGCTTAAAACTAAGAAAATATGCATGGTCTTAGGTGTATTTGTACAGTTATGATGCACTTTTGCTTTGTTTTCAGGGAAATCTGGTGTTGGAGTTGCGATCTGTAAAAGAGGGGAAAAGAGTACAGAAAATTGGCTAAGTCCAGGCCTCAGTACAAGTTGTACTATGATTCGTGATAAACTTCAGAGGACCTACTTAAGGAAATGGCCAATTACAACTCTTGGTATGAGTCGTACCAAAGCAGTCGTGGAAATCTTCAGAAGGTTCTGCACTTGAATAATTTCCTGGTATGGGTAGAAACCATGATATGTGATGACTACCGACGACCTGTACCAAGGAACCATGGTGAATTTCAGAAAGGATGTATAATGATAGATTCTCTGGTACGAGAGGCAACCACGGGAATAAGAGCAAGGTATCGTATCATAGCACTCATGGAAATATTCATAAGATGCCAAAAATCACAGGATCATACCACAGTAGAGATGTACAACTCGTAGGAGCATTGCAGGAGTCGTCCCAACTCCCAGCACTTAACCAAAATGAAGGTTGCCAATAAACGCACGAGTATCAACTATGACTCGTACAGTCATAGTATGAGTCATAGGAGAAGGCGGCGATAGTTTAATTAGTTTCCCTGTTAATTTTGGAAAAGTTTCTAATTATTTGTATAAATACTTTTCTAGGTTATTGTCATGGCCCAAGTCTACACCTTGGATGCGACACGATAATTGGAGCCATAAGTGACCCCAAGCTAACCCCTGGCTAAACATCACACTGGTTTACTAAATTTAAAACATAAGCAAAAACTGTGAAAACATAACTAAATAAACTTATCTGAAAAGAAGAACAACCTGCAAATTTGACAACATAGGTTTATCCAAATGACTGATTTGTCCCTATTGGATAACTATACTCAATTACCGGATTAGGTCTCTTGAGTGTTTTCACATTAATAGTTATCAACTATTCCAAATTAACTATCATGCGACCACAACTAAAGTTATTCAATGAATCATAAAGTTCAAGACTTTGTTGTTCTTCTTTTTTCTAATCTCTACCCCTTTAGGTTCAAGTAAGTAGAGAATTTGGGCAAGTTCTAAACATTATGCATCATTAAGGAATGTTTAAGATGAAGAGATGAACAATACAAGCGTGCATATAGTTTTAGAATCACTTTTGTGTTAACCCTAATTAGTTAATTCCCCATGGTTCCCACAATCCTAGTTATGGAGGTTTTAGCCTCTCATGTTTGTAAGCGAAGAATTAGAATTCTTAGACAAGAACATAATTAGAAACTTACGATGATGATTGAGATAAAACCCACTTGAATATTGCAAAAATTCAACGAAGAACAATGATTAAATCTCCAAGAATATTGACAAGAAAACTCAAAAGTGTTGTTCTCTTCTCAAAAAGTTAAACTCCCTACTAAAATAACTGTAACACCCCAAAAATCCCTAAGATCAAACCAGGAAACTGAAATGAAGAAAATAGGATAACCTGCACAAATTCACAGAACAAGTCGTGGAGTGACTCCTTGTGTTACTTGACGGGTCGTTAAGTGACTCGTCATGTCTGCCTCAGTTGGTGAATGTTGGGATTCCCTGGGGACTTAACGAGTTGGGGGACGATTCGTTGTGCCACTTCACGAGTCATTGAGTGAGTCATCGTCTGGAAGGAGTGGAAGAAGAGAAAATTCTAGTGATGATGACGAGTGGGGGTTATGGTCATGGTCACACCTAACGAGTCGTTAGGTTTCCCGTGGAGTGAGATGTATGGTTGAAAAACTTGAGTTTTAGAGTGTCGTAAGGTATGGTGAAATGATCTATTAGGAGTCATGACAAATCATTATGTGGAATAGTCAAATAAGCTCTGAGAAGGGAAAAGTTGCCAGTGGCAAAGAGGGGAGGCCACGAGTCATCCAGTGACCTAACGACTCGTTAGGTTCCTCGTGGTGACTGGCATTGGGATTTTAACTGTCCGAATTCTAGGGGCAGTTTTGCAACTTCTTGCCATTTTTGTCCCTAAACCACGTCATTTTGAGTGTATTTAGAAGAGAATTAAAGGGGTTGATCGACTTATCCCACTCATTCTTTCTCTAAACCTTTGAATTCAATACGTTGAAGAACTCAGTTAGTTCCTCTCAGAGCAAAAGCTAGGGCTTGCAAGTTTCCTTCTCAGATTCTCAATATTCTTCCGAGAAATTATACTCCAGGTAAATGGGATTTCAATAAGGGAATTTCTCTTCCCTTGTGCCCTAAAACCCTTCTAAAAACATTATCAGTTCTAGCCCTTTTAGGATCAAAGATAGGGTTGTTTTTTAGTTAGAATATGAATTTCCGTCTTGTCATAATTCTTGTGATTCTTGAAGGTTACTGCTGGTTATAATTCATGTTGATATCTCTTTCCATGAAATATGTGTTTTACCCCTAATTTGTAAATCTGATTTGAAAAGGTCTTGCATAATTGTCCAGATACGAATGTTGCTTGATTATGATAGTTCCCTTCTAATCACCATGCTAATACAATTATGTGATCAAAAGTTGGCTTATTGATTGTCCAGTCTCAGTCAGTACTTAACACTCTTAGTGCCTTACAGAAATGTCAACTGATCAGTTTGACTATATTTAGTCTCTTGAGGAGTATAGTAAAACTCCGTAGTCTTAGTTATCAGTCATCAGGTTGTTCTTTAGCCGGCTACAATGCTTTTCGATAAAGCAGCTCTAGCCAGTATTAAAACATTTAGTTTTCAGTTATCTGGTCCTTCAAACTCTCAGGGTACCTCCAGATAAGTATTCCTGAATTAAGTCTTAGGACATTAGGTTCAAGTTATAAGCCCAGTAGTCACAGTTAGGTCTTCTAGTGGGAGTAGGACTTAGCACCGAGCGGGCCGGAATTTAGCATAGGTTCCCAGAACTACATTGCCACCATAGGTTATTAGCCCTAATGGGCCTCAAACAGTGATCACCTAGCTCAGCCACTATACCCTGGCAAGGTACAGTGGGCTTTCATCGATAGAGTGTATATATCAGACTCCACGTCTAGCTCACGTAGTTATATGTCAGTTATAGACTCTCCCACTTGTTAGTATGGTTCAGCTCAGTATAGTCTGAGTTTGTAGTTTAGTTCAGTTTATTTAGTTTTTAGGATATGTTTATGACCACCAGGCAGTGTCTGTATTAGCACTACTTCAGTACTTATTGGTTCATAGTTGGTCATTTCATGTCACTTCAGCTTAGTTGTGTTTCATATTACTTTGCTTATATCTCACTTACTCGTTACATTCAATGTACTGATGCATATTTTCCATGTTGTATCATATTATGATACAGGTATAGGTTCTAACTCTTAGCATCGTCAGTAGTTCCCTTCCGATGATTTCAGTAGTAGTATTTATTGGTGAGTCCTCATTTTTCGAGGATGAGAGCTTTCTTTAGTTCCATTTTAGTTTCTTAATTTCATATTTTATAGTTAGTTGGGGTTTGTTCCAGTAACTCTTTAGTTCTTAGATGGCTTCCAGATATAATGTAGTTCAGTATGTTCTTGCACTTTTTGCATAAATTTCAGTATCTTAAGTTGTTATGAATCCATGGGGAACACTTCCCTAGTTACTTACATAATCTTGACAACGACTTCAATTGACCATACTCTTACTTAATTCTTGCATTGAAGCCCCCATTAGGAGATAATAGTGCTAAAAGCATAAATACTTGCATCATTCTACATCCTGATCATATTCCCTGTGGGATCAACCCCAACCTCGTTGGGTTCTCTATTTACAACATCCGCGTCATACTTTTATAGGGGTGTGATTTGAGCGTTATCAGTTCCCCTCATACTCGAACTCGAAAGCTTCATGAGGATGCCATTCTAGAATAAGCACTCCAAAGGAGTAAAAGGAAAAAATCTTTTACTGTATCTCCTTCTAAAAAGGGAACATCATCAAAGGACGATATGTTACTCCGCAAGGTGTTGAAGTCAAAAGTGGTAAAATGCTCCCTTCCCAAATCCTTGTCTTTTCAGGCATCTACAAGTCCTCCTCCACCCTAGTAGGCTCCTAATTAAACTACCAAATCCCCTTCCAAATCTTCTTTCTCATCTACTTCCAAACCCTCTTCCAAGCCCACTTCTTCTACTCGTTAATTGAAACGAGTCTCCAAACATGGTCCATCTAAGGACTCTAACTCGGAGGCTTCAGATGATGATGTGTCTGTAGGTATTGACACTTCTCAGGTTCTTGATTCACATCTTTCCGGTCTTCTTCATTTTCAAAAGAGATCTATTCTTAGGGGAAGGGTGGTGATAGGTTTTTGTGGACCTGAGATGGTCACCTTACTCACTAAGTTGGAAGTTTTCGGGTGGACTATTTCATTTCTTCAAAGGGATGCCAAAGAAATCTTGGTAAATCTGAGGTTGTGGAGTTTTAGGAAAATGGTGTAGTGAATGGTTCCTTGTTCTCTACTTCTATCAGAGGGATAACTCTCCATTCGGTTGCTAAAGATCTTGCAAGGATTTTGTGTGTTCCTATTGGTGGTTTGGATCACTATGTTAAATTTAAATGGCCACCTTTGGGAAAAATGGCCTCTGCAAGAGACATATGTAGGAAATTCTCAGGTCAACCATCCTGTCACACCCTAAAACTAACGAGGGCGCAACTGGCTCCTGATACCTGACTGACTGAGAAGCCGACTATATAGCATCTATAATTGTAACACTTAGGCCTTCAAGGACACCTATCACAATCGACTAGAGTAATCATCTGGAACCATAAGGTCTCAACTACCACAAATAATTAACTAAAATGTCGATAAGGCCATGAATATGCTAAACCAAATAATGGAAAGTCGACAAGTCCACAAACTAAATAATACTATACATACTAAATCAACAAAGCCTTTAATGAGTAAAATGAATTGATGGTTGGAATAGGGCTCTGACATACCCATAACTATAACTCAAAACTCAAGATGAAATAACTAAGCCCTAGCTCCAGGAAGAAGGAGCATACCAACACATTCGCTGATCTCACGAAATGCTACTGCAACTGGTAATTCCATCCTTTACCTGCACCTGCGGCACGAATGCAGGTCACCAGGTGAGGGGACATCAATACGAATGAAATGTACTGGTATGTAAGGCTGAAACAATTAACATGAGATAACAATCCTGTAATAACTGAATCAACACATAAACATATAAGGGATAGAGATAACCTGGAACTCTGTAACCTGTAATGATAACAATTCACTATACCATAAGTGAACTCAAGATAACTGAACGAGGAATAACAACCCTGAATACTAAAAATTGAAACCTGATAATAACTCTATACTAACATGAAAATGCAATTAAGTAATGCACAAGAAAGAAACTATAACTGTAATGCCGGCGAGCAGCCAACCATAAATTCATATGTAAAATTCATCCAACTGGTGTACCACACCGGAGTAAAATAAAAATATCTCCAGCCAGGGTACCACACCAGGTAAAAGTAAAAAATATCTCTAGCTAGGGTACCACACCAGGGTAAAATAAAAATATCTCCAGCCGGTGTATCATATCAAGGTAAAATAAAAATATCTCCAACTGGTGTACCATACCAGGGCAAAATAAAGATATTTTCAGTGGTGTAACATACCTGGGTAAAACAAAAATAAATATTAATCACAATCATAAATGGAGCCAATAGGGCTCATACAAATCTATTGTATACTGACAACCATGAAATATGCACACTCAGTAACTATAGCATGTGTAAGATCTTACCACGACCCCAAGTAATACAATTATGTCATACACATATAGGTCTTTCATTTAGCATTTAAATATATACATATGTTGTGAATGAGTTCTAGGGAAGCTCCTAGTATTGGAATATCATAAAGACTATGTAGACACACATTCATGATTTTAAACATCTCCTAGCAACTTTAACACGTGGAGCAGGGAGGAATAACTTAACTTAACATTTTCTATTAACAATCTTAACATTCTTTTCATGCTTGTATTCATCTGAATTTCATACTTTCATATCAAGAATTGTGAGCATACCTCATTCATCGCACATTGTATCACATCTTAACGTACTTATGAACAAGAAGACATAGCTCGCTCATCTCAAACTTGGAGCTCTTTAACATGAAATACTAGGCAACTGTCTAGGGGCTACCTTAAGATAAATAATGACTTATAGTCATTCTTTAGACGACATAGGAATGGCTCATGTGAAACTGTACAATATATGAGGAGCTTAGGAAAGCTTAGCGACATTATAAACAATTTAGAAACATCCAGGAAAAATCCTTTAAAACTTGAAAAAATAAATCCAACTCATAGGAAAAATAATAAAAGATAATTTTTTAAAAATGCACGACAAAGAACTTCTCTTTAACATGAGTCATTATCACAAAAATATTCAATTCTAATCATTTCATAAGAAGTTAACCCTTTACTAGTCTTTCATCAAACTTAACACAAACTAAACATAAACAACTTTATTTATAACTCTTTTACTAAACGTCTTTAGAAAAGGATAAATCTTGATAGCCATTTGCCTACCATTCACAATCGTAACCCTTATCATCTAAGTTAACAACCTTTAGCTCTACTTTTTGTATTTATCTTAACTTATTTTCCAAATAGAATTCGTCATTCTCTACTTGATTATTTACTCTCATGTTCACTATTCCAGCAATTCTTGTACGCACTTACCTTTTTTACCTAATTGCTAACCTTATCCCTGAAACCTCGTCTGGCTCATATTTTAATGTCGTTCAAAGGTTCTTGAAATCAACTACGGACAGAATGCATATAACTCACATATTACCTTAAAAGGTCTAACATTTACTCTTATCTCTCCTTTGCTACTAGCGCCTCAACTTTTACACTTGGGTTAACATCCTTACACATATACAACTTTCAAAGAATATGCAACATGTGTACTTAAAGCCTTAAAAAATTCTTAGGAGGTTTACATAATTCAAGAGCTCTAATAAACATATAGCGACTTTCTAAATGCTATCCTTGCCGCCTTAGCATGTAACTTGAATGTAAGCATAAACATATACATATATTATGGTTTTTGTATAACCTTTAAACATCAAGATAATGTGTATAACCTTCCCATAGAGATGGTTTCATAGAAATATCAATAGTTTATACATTCGAGTTCTATTTTATAAGTTTAACATATCAGTTAATTAAGAAACATGTTAATTAGTTGCTTAGCTTAAGGGAGAGGGATCGGGGGACCTTCTCATGGACCCAGGTACCTTAAAACTTGCATATAAGAGGGTAGGTAAGTATTGTAAGGCAATTCTATTTTGTTACCCTCGTTAGCCCTTATTGAGTTAAAACCGATCTCAAATATTAGGTTCATCCGCGTGTTGTCGTCTTGCCATGTTTACCAATTTCCTTAGTAATCATAATGTGAAACCTTTGAAACCACAACAACATAACATAATGTAAAGGACCAACTCACAGTGCCCAAGAAAAGGGGATTTCAGACTCAATTTACAACTATGACCATAATCGAAGGGAATTTCCCTCTTCACTTTACATTCATGTGTTCTAACTCTTTAGAAAATACATAACTTAATACCAAGTAATTCTAACAATTGTGATGAACCATAATATGCTACTCCATAAGCTTAAGTACAGGGAAACGCTGGATTCATCCTTGGTACAAATTCATGCTTGAAAATCAAGAAACAATGGACGCCTTACATACCTTTTTTCCAGCGAGATTTCTTATATCGTTTCTTTCTTTCAACAATCAGCACTTATCCCCTTAAATTACTTGAGTGTATCACCATGTGATAGGGCTGTTTCAATCCAATTTATCCTACCAAAACTTTACACAACAAATAAGGCAACACTTAGCATTTCTTACTTCAACTTGTTTCTACAAATTTGAGGGAAAATAAAAGTAGGAAATTGCCTCACTTTTCTCATGAAAAACTACCAAAAATATAGAGTATATTCTCAGAAAAATAGAGTTGTTCCAACCTTCAAAAACGAGTAGAATTTCCACAACAACATACCAACAACGGCAGCCCAACATAGCTTCCAACTTCTAGCTTTAGCTAGGATTTTTTTGGCAATTTTAGTAATTAGAAACACTTACCCTTTGCAGGAGAATATCTTTGGATAATAACAGTATTTTCCTCCTTCCCAATAACGCAGAAATCTTGCTGCCCAAAATGCAGCAACATAACAGCACAACAACTACAACAAGTCAACATACAAACCATAACTTTCTTCTAGTTTTCCTTCAAAAATTCCATAGACTTATTAGAGATTTCAAAAGAGGGAAGTTACTTACTCTTTCTTATGATCAATTCCTAATAAGACGGAGTATAAATTTAGCTCAATATAGTCCCAAAAACGCAGCAACAACACTGCCAAAATGAAGCTACAAGGCAGCAACAACTTCACCACAATGTTGCCTTCACTTCTATCAACTTTTGCTTGAGTTTTGATGGTACTTTGTTGAGGGATTCCTCCTTGTTTCTTAGGCTTTGATACTGGAAAATATAGTATGCAAACACCTCAAATATGGAAATCTAGAAAATAATCTCATAGCATAAAACTTAAATGATAAAGGTGTTTGGGCGGTGGCCACGTGTCATGACCCGAACATACACACGGCTCGTAGACATGGGACAAGGAGCCCCGAGAGACCCCAAGCCAACCCATGGAATGAGCGTACATCTAATTCAATCACATAAGCATAAGACTTAACATAAGAAAATGTAAACATGTCATAAATACGGAGAAAGGACAATACACAATCCATACATGATGGCTGAATACAACTTGTAGTTTGAAAAGCCTCTAATCATGAAAGACAGGTTGATGGGACAACTCCCCAACTAACCCGATAATTCTAAAACTGAAAGAAAAGCATAGAGTCTGAACTTATGGCCCTTGAAAAATGAGGACTTACCAAATAAGCTGATAGCAAACTATGAGGAGCTACTGAGGAGGGTGAGCCTGAGAGTCGGGTCTTGTATCATGAGACAATACAACATAGAAAGTATGCGGTCAGTACTTGGAATGTACTGAGTATGCAAGGTAAGTAAAATGCACATTTAAAATATATAAATCTCATAAATGATCACAAGAGTAGGACATCATGCTCATGTCATAACTATCGTACCATAACATAAGGCTCAAGCTTTTCAAAACATTTGTAATACAATCGTAATCATAATCATAGGAAAAAAGCCTTATTTAACATGACTTGAGACAATATACATAATCATAAATATGCATAAATCATGAGAAACAGTGAGAGATTCTCTTAACCGATATACCCCATATGAGCACACATAAAGCCCGACTTGTAACCCTAGTGGGGAGGGTGTCCGTACCTTTCCAAGGGTAGGACCATGAAAGTGTGATATCACCATGAAAAGGGTCATTTGGTCTAGGGAAAGTCACATAGGAGGTCCCAACATACCTACGGTGGCACATAATTTATGAGGTTGGGGGCAAAACCTAGGCCTTGAACCCACTCGGTGTTTGATACTACTCCCAAAACATATATAGTTCTCATAGTATAACTTTCATGAGTTCATGGGCTATTGAAATCATGCTAATCATATACATGCTTGTACATACGTGAACTAGCCATGAAATAAGGCCCATAAGTCGGCCAAAACATAATTCATGATTCATAAGGTTCATACATACTTGTAAATCATGCATATATCTTGGAATTCATAAAAATCATGATGGGTAATATCATAAATTCATAATTCGAAATTGTAGATAATGATGGGTTCATAAATATCACCATTTGAAGAGAGGATCATAAATTGATTCATCATTGGTCAAGCATAATTAGGCTTAATTTCATAGAAATCAAAAATCAATAAAATTATGAATGATTTGAATAAAAAAACTGATCAAAAACCCATAGATTATGATGAGATTCTAAAATTACAAAACCCATTATCAAATCATTAGGCTTTTATAAAATCATCTTCAAAACACCATGAGTTTTTAATAAATTTTTTGTACAAATCATAGGGGATGGGCATAGGCAAGGAAGAAATCACCCATTGATAGCCTTACATACCTGGGAATAACTGGTTCTTGACTTCCCTAGATTGCCTAAGAGAATAATTGATGAAGAACACCATGAAATCACCTAGATCACCCTTCTATCACCTTCCCAAACCTTTGCATGTATGAATGAGGACTTAGACTAGTCTATTCCCTCTTAAACCACCCCTTCTGATGTTAAAACGACATAGTATAGGCCCTAGGACTTAGGAATTATGGAAAATCCCTTGCACAAATCACAGAAATTTGCTGACTGCCAGTCCCAACGAGGGACTGGATGACTCGTGAACAAGACCAACGACTCATGGCCTGGAGTCGTGTAGTCTAGTGCCCAATTAACTCAGAGGACACCACAAGGGACCCCACGAATTGTGGGAGATGCACACGAATCGTGGTCACCATCCGTGACCCCCACTGCCCCAAAACCTTAGCCAACCTCTCAGTCCATGCCACGAATTACCTCACGAGTTATGAAGTTTGACCACGACTCGTGGTCATGCTCGTGGTCTCACCCAACACCTTGCCAGGCCCTGCTTGACCACGAGTCACCTCACGACTCTTGGTCACTCCTCATGAGCCACTTCACGGATCGTTCTGCGATCTGGTGTGAAATTTCAGTTTTTCACCGTTTTGACTCCCAGGTCTGATCCTTAGGTCCCCGGGGTATCTCAATATCTCCCCCTTGGGAACATTCGTCCTCAAATGTTAGAAACACACAGAAAACTCAGCATCATACATTCATCAAATGCAAATACTGATTATTTAAATCGAAGACTGATGGAATGACTAACTCTAAAAAGAACTACATAGCGGAATCGAATTCAGACATCACATACATCTATCATAACATAAATCAAACTTGCGCACATGAACTGAACATGGAAACTAATTAGAGAATTAGGGCAAAACTGATACCTTAAACTGAAACTGAGCCCGTAGGGAACAGGTGAGGGTATTTAGCCATCATATCTGCTTGGGCTTCCCACGTAGCTCCCTCGACATGCTGGTTTCTCCATAACACCTTTACTGAAACTACTTCTTTGTTCCTCAGCCTCCGAATCTGATGATCCAATATTGCAACTGGAATTTCCTCATAACTAAGGCTATCTATGACACCAACACTTTCCACCAGGACAACTAAAGTCGGATCACCCAAGAACTTTTTCAAGAGCGATATATGAAAGACGGGATGAATTGAAGATAACTCTAATGGAAAGTCCAACTCATATGCTGCCTTACCAACTCTTCTCATAACCCAGTTGGGACCAACATAGTGGGGACTAAGTTTTCCTTTCTTTCTGAACCGCATGACTCCCTTCATGGGAGATACCTTAAGAAACACCCAATCGTCCACCTCGAACTCCAACTCTCTCCTCCTCACATCAGCATATGATTTCTGATGACTCTGCGTGGTCTTTAACTGATCCCTTATCAGCTAAACCTTTACCATAGCCTCATGAACTGAATCAGTCCCTATCATAGCTACCTCACCGGTCTCAAACCATCCAATGGGTGATCTACACCTTCGTCCATAAAGAGCCTCGAATGGTGCCATTTGAATGCTAGAGTGATAGTTGTTATTGTAAGAAAATTTGATCAAGGGAAAATGATCATCCCAGCTACCTTTGAAATCCATCACACATGCTCTCAACATGTCCTTGAGAGTCTGGATTGTTTGTTTGGCTTGTCCATCCATTTGCGGATAAAAGGCTGTGTTGAGCTTAACTTGAGTTCTAAGCACCTTCTGAAAAGACCGCTAGAATTGGGAGGTGAACTGAGTACCTCGGTCTGAAATAATAGAAAAGGGCACTCTATAAAGCCGAACCAACTCCCGAATATACAATTTTCCATAATCATTTGCTGAATCTGTGGTTTTCACTAGCAGGGAATGTGCTGCCTTGGTCAACCTGTCGACCACCACCCAACTAGAGTTATGTTGCCGGCGAGTACGGGGAAACCCAGTTATGAAGTTCATATTGATTTCTTCCCACTTCCAAGTAGGAATGCTAATATCCTGAAGTACGACTCCCAGTCTTTGGTGCTCGACCTTCACTTGCTGACAGTTCGGGAACTTGGCTACGAATTCTGTAATATCCCTCTTCATGCCATTCCACCAATATATTTCCCACAAATCATGATGCATTTTGGTGGCACCCGGATGGATAGAGTACCTGGATCCATGTGCCTCATGCAATATCCGGTCCCTCAAATCATCTACATCCGGAACACACAGACGACCTTGGTACCGCAACACACCATCTCCTCCTTGTGAGAAAACCTCCACCTTCTAACTCCGGACGGCTTTTTTCATCTTTACCAACATTGAATCCTCATCTTTTATAGCCTTCGCATCAGTCACCAAGGAAGATTCGGATCCGTTTTGCACCACAACGCCACCATCGGTCGAGTCAACCAATCTAACTCCCAACCTTGCAAGTCGATTGAAATCTTTTACCAACTCCTTCTTTCCCTCATCCACATGGGACACACTCTGCATAGAGAGCCTACTAAGTGCGTCCGCTACCACATTAGCCTTGCCCGAGATATCGTGGTCCTTAAGTAGCTCCAACCACCTCCTTTGTGGAAGATTGAGATATTTCTGTGTAAACACATATTGCAAGCTCTTGTGGTCCATAAATACATCCATGTGGACCCTATATAAGTAGTCACGTCATATCTTCAATGCAAACACCACTGCAGCCAACTCAAGATCATGGGTCGGGTAATTCTTCTCATGGATTTTCAATTGTCTTGAGGCATAGCCTATACTTTCCCATGCTGCATCAACACACACCCAAGTCCGATTCTCAAAGCATCACAATATAATACAAAACCACCGGTACCCTCGGGTAGGGTCAACACTGGTGCTAAGGTGAGTCGAGTCTTTAACTCTTGCAAGCTTTTCTCACAACCCTCCGACCATTGGAACTTTACCTTTTTCTGAGTCAATCTGGTCAAGGGTGCTGCAATTGATGAAAATACCTCAACAAACCTCCGATAGTAGCCTGCTAGGCCCAAAAAACTCTGAATCTCTGAAGGATTCACCAGTCTGGGCCAATTCATTACCGCTTCAATCTTTTGAGAATCTACCTTTATTCCCTCACTCGATACTATATGGCCTAAAAATGCGACGGAGTCCAACAAAAATTCACACTTGTTAAACTTTGCATACAACTGGTGATCCTTGAGGGTCTGAAGCACTACTCTCAAATGAGCGGCATGCTCCTCTTCACTTCAAGAGTATATAAGGATATCATGATGAACACGATCACAAACATGTCTAGATATTGCTTGAACACCCTGTTCATCAAGTCCATGAAAGCTGCAGGGAAATTGGTTAGTCCAAAAGACATAACAACAAATTCATAGTGACCATACCGAGTCCTGAAAATGGTTTTCGGGATTTCACTCTCCCAAACCCTGAGCTGGTGATACCCAAACCTGAGATCTATCTTTGAGAAAAATATGGCACCCTGAAGCTGGTCAAACAAGTCATCGATCCTGGGTAAGGGGTACTTATTCTTGATGGTGACCTTGTTCAATTGTCGGTAATCAATACATATGTGAAGGGATCCGTCCTTCTTTCGGACAAAGAGAATCGGCGCACCCCATGGAGACTTGCTTGGTCTAATGAAACCCTTATCCAACAAGTCCTTCAACTAATCCTTCAACTCCTTTAGCTTGGATGGAGCCATTTTGTACGGAGGAATAGAGATAGGCTGCGTATCGGGTAGAAGATCAAGATTGAAATCATTTTCCCTATCAGGATGAACACCTGGGAAATCATTAGGAAAAACCTCTGGATACTCACACACCACCGGAACTGACTGGATAGTCGGGGTCTTGGACTCAACATCCTTAACCCTAACTAGGTGATACATGCAGCCCTTAGAAATCATTTTCCTGGCCTTAGGATATGAAATAAGTCGATCGACTGGTACAGCTGAATTTCCCTTCCACTCTAAGACTGGCTCACCCAGAAATCTAAACTCTACTGACAGGGTTCTAAAACTAATCAATGAATAACATGAAAAAAACCAATCCATGCCAAAAATGCGGTCAAAGTCAGTCATAGCTAACTCTACTAAGTCTGCGGAGGTAACCTTATCCAACACTGTGATGAGGCAACCTCTATACACCCGCCCAGCTACAACTAATTCACCGACTAGGGTAGAGACTGAGAATGGTTCTGACAGAATTTCAGGGCTAACTCCAAAACTACAGCAATATAAGGGGTCACGAAAGAAAAAGTAACTCCTAGATATAACAAGGCATAAGCATCAATATAGAAGACTTGCAACATACCAGTAACCACATCTGGTGAAGCCTCCTACTCCTAACGGGGTACTAAAGAGTAAAACCTTTTTTGGCATTGATCGCCTGCTAAACTAGTAGAGGCACCCTACTAAGGGGGGCGTGCTACTGGAGCGGCAAAACTGGCAACTGTCACACGGGCCCCATCGACCTCTAACCTGGCTGAGGGATAATTCCTAAGTCTGTGTCCGGGTTTGCCACACCTGAAACACGCATCTAAGCTAACTAAGAACCTCCCCGGATGATTCTTTCCGCACTTCGCACAAACTGGAAAAGTGCGCTCCACCTGCATGCTACCCTAATCCCTTGAGCCTGAAACCTGCTCCTTTAATCTCCTCTAAACCTAGATAGCGTGGTGTCTGATGATGGAGCTAGAGCGATAGACCTATGCTGGGACTGCCGACTCTGTCCACCACTTGACCTGTCCTGAGAAACCCCATAGCTGTCGGTCCCGGCCGTCTTGGACTCCCTCTGCCTACGGTAGACCGACTCCATCTGCTGAGCATGCAACACGATAAGGGGAAAGTCGATATCCCGATGTAGCATGGAGATCTTACAATCCTTATCTAAACAATCCACCACCCCATGCATAAAATGACTCACCCGAGCCCTCTGGTCCGCCACCAACTCTGGAGCATGCTTAGATAATCGAGTGAACTCTAATGCATAATCCTGAACGAACATGTTACCATGCCTCAAATTAACAAACTTGGCCGCCTTGAGCTCCCTCATCTCTCAAGGGAAGAACCGATCCATAGAGGCCGCGTGCAACTCCTCCCAACCTATCGGGCCTTCACCCACTGCCCTGTCATCTCTCAACTGCTTAAACCATATATGAGCCAATCCCTTTAGCTGATAGGAGGTCAAGTCAACACCTCCCCCATTATTCACCCCAATAACCTGGGTGATCTTCAGAATCTCCTTGATGAAATCATGGGGATCCTAATCCACCCTAGACCCCGTGAACTCAGGAGGGCTCATCCTCAAGAAATCCATCACCCTGGCTGTCGCCGCATTACCATTCTGTGGGTAATGCACCACCATCTGATTTTGAACCTGGGCCATCATGGCCTGTGCTAGCATCTAAATCGCTGCCCTAAACTCAGTGTGGGCAGCTGGCTCTGGTGCGTGCTCCTCGCGAATGGGTGGGGCTGGCTGATACTCCTCACCATTGGCACCTTCATGATCATTACCATTACCATTTTTTTTGGTGTTCACTCGGCGTGGAGGCATGATGCTGCAAACGTGAATAGCATGAATTGAAAGGGTAGAGGACTTTCATCGCACGACATAGATCATGAAAGAAGGGAACATTTCCTAAATGTCTAGTAGCCTCTTCGTCATAAGTGTGGCACGCTTCACACCCATGAAAAAGACTCTACTTAACACGACTTTTAGACACCATAGGACATTTTAAACCTATGGTTCTAATACCATGTTTTTCACGACCCGAACATACACCCAGATCATAGACATGGGACAAGGAGCCCCGATAGACCCCAAGTCAACCCATGGCATGAGCGTTCATCTAATTCATTCACATAAGTGGAATACTTAACAAAAGAAAACATAGACATGTCATAAATAAAGAGAAAGGACAATACACAATCCATACATGACGACTGAATACAACTTGTAGTCTGAAAAGCCTCAAATCATGAAAGACGAGTTGATGGGAAAACTCCCCAACTAACCCAACTATTCTGAAACTGAAAGAAAAGCATAGAGTCTGAACATATGGCCCTCAGAATATGAGGACTCATCAAATAAGATGATAGCGAACTCTGAGGAGCTACTGAGGAGGGTGAGCCTGAGAGCCAAGTCCTGTATCATGAAACGATACAACATAGAAAGTATGAGGTCAGTACTTGGAATGTACTGAGTATGCAAGGTAAGTAAAACGGACATTTAAAATATATAAATCTTATAAATGATCATAAGAGTAGGACATCACGCTCATGTCATAAATATCGAACCGTAACATAAGGCTCAAGGTTTTCAAAACATTCGTAATACAATCATAATCATAATCGTAAGAGAAAAGCCTTTTTTAACATGACTTGAGCCAATATACATAATCATAAATATGCATAAATTATGAGGAACAGTGGGAGATTTTCTTAACCGACATACCCTATTGAGCACACATGAAGCCCGACTTGTAACCCTAGTCGGGAGGGTATCTGTACCTTGCCAAGGGTAGAATAATGAAAGTGTGATATCACCATGAAAAAGGCCATTTGGCCGGGGACAGTCACATAGAAGGTCCCAACATACCTACGGTGGCAAGTAGTTTATGAGGTCCAGGGCAAAACCTAGGCCCCGAACCCACTTGGTGTTCGATACTATTTCCAAAATATATATAGTGCTCATAGTATAACTTGCATGAGTTCACGGGCTAGTTAAATCATGATAATCATAAACATGCTTGTACATACGTGAACTAGCCATGAAATAAGGTCGTGAGTCGGTCGGAACATAATTCATGATTCATAAGGTTCATACATACTTGTAAATCATGCATATAGCTTGGAATTCTTAAAAATCATGATGGGTAATATCATAAATCCATAATTCCAAATCGTAAATCATACTGGGTTAGTAAATATCACCATTTGTAGAGAGGATCATAAATTGATTCATCGTCATGAATGATTTAAATAATAAATAATAAGAAATTGATAAAATTATGAATGATTTAAATAATAAAAGATGATAAAAAATGCATAGATTATGATAGATTCTAAAATTAAAAAACCCATTATCAAATCATTAGGCTTTTATAAAATCATCTTTAAACCCCATGAGTTTTTAATAAAAATTTTGTGCAAATCATAGAGGATAGGCATGGGTGTGGAATAAATCATCCATTAATAGCCTTACATACCTAGAATAACTGGCTCTTAACTTCCCAAGATTGCCCAAGAGGAAATTGATGAAGAACACCATGAAATCACCTAGATCACCCTTCTATCACCTTCCCAAACCTTTGCATGCATGAATGAGGACTTAGGCTAGTCTATTCCCTCTTAAACCACCCTTTCTGATGTTAAAACACTGTAGTATAGGCTCCTAGGATTTAGGAATTATGGAAAAGCCCTTACTAAAATCGCAGAAATTTGTTGTCTGCCAGTCCCGATGAGGGACTGGATGACTCGTGACCTCATGCTGGAGTCGTGGAGTTACTGCCCAATTAACTCAGGGGATACCATGAGGGACCCCACGAATCGTGGGAGCTGCACCCGAATCGTGGTCACCACCCCACTGCCCCAAAATCTTTGCCAACCTCTCAGTCCATGCCACGGATGACCTCACGAGTCGTGAGGTCTGACCATGACTCGTGGTCATGCTCGTGGCCTCACCCATCATCTTGCCAGGCCCTGCTTGACCATGAGTCACCTCACGACTCCTGGTCACTCCTCATGAGCCACTTCACAGATCGTTCTACGATCTGGTGCGAAATTTCAAATTTTCACCATTTTGACTCTCGGGTCTGATTCTTGGGTCCCCCAGGGTATAACACAAGTTACTACCCGATTGTGCCACCATAAAACGCATATAACTTTTTACTCCGAACTCCGATTGGTGGGTCGTTTGATGTTCTGACAACTAGATTCAAATACCTTTAATTTGATAGTTTATAGGGCTTCTAGCTCATTGTATATCGGGAGATATAGTCCTTTAATGTTGATCCTTACTTATGAACTTCACATACTCTTTGCTCTTACCTTTAAATATGTTTGCCTCCTCACCTACAATCAATATATAGCCCATACTTCCCATAATATGAATACAAACATCAAATAATCACAAAAGATATTCCCAGGGTGTAACATCCTCCCCCCTTAAAATCATTCATCCTCGAATGAGGGTTATACTTGGTAGACGTAGCTTGGACACAATACCTTTAACTTTTCCTTGCCTTTTTTCGTAAATGTACATTCCATATATTTATATAAACCTCATTCTCTCAACTCTATCTATTTATCTAACGTGAGGTAGGCATTCCTTGACACCATATAATTTGTGAAGTTTTCTAACCACAAGAAAATTTATACACTGCCACGGGAGTGATTAACGCCAATGTTACTTTTCCATTCACCACTTATGATATAAGATCAGTGTGAAGAATGTCTCAAACCTTAAGCTGCTCTCTTACCCTTGCCTTTACCATGCCTGTTATTGCTAGTCTTGAAAATGAGTGCTAAAAAAACTAAATCCTGATCTAGGGAAAAAAGTAGAAATTGAATATCGGTACTTGGGAGACGTTGAATCAAATCTTCCTTCTAAGCAATAGTCATATCTCTTTAGGTAGTTACCTCCGAATATTCTCAAACTAGATGGGTCCTAAACCTGATAGAATTCGATGGACATTATCGCTTATATTTCACGCCATGTCTGGAGGATATCGGGCCAAGGAATTGAACCTGAGGCTACATTCGTGAACACTCATGCTGCCATTTTCTAGGTGAAAAAACTAGTTAGCTCAAATCTGTCAAAGTTCCCATGTCAAGTAATAATCCATTAAAGCCTTTGAGAATTCCTCTCATTCAGTTCGAGGTGCATTAGCTCCCCTGGGTCGCTCCCAATATTCAAACCATAGGATAACCACTTTTCATTCCGTAAATGATGCCAACTCCACTACCTCTATTCCCATAGCCCGCATAATACATAGTATTATGTATATCTCATCAATGAAAACCAGGGGGTCCTCATCCAAGTCTGATCCAATAAAGATTAGAGGACTTAAGCTCAAAAACATAGGGGCCCTAGAACTCTCAGGATTGCTTCCCCTGGATCCTGTTATCGACTCCAACTGTTGATTTTTAATGGCACAACTCGGGTTAACATTCCAAATGCTTTCCCAAAATCTCCCCTCTCATACACTTGAATTTACAACTAGTGTTGGAGGATCAACAGCTCTATGTCCTCCTGGATCCACAAGAACTGGGGCAACAAGAGGGGCTGAATCCCTTTTTCAATAGTGGCTCCTACCAAAACATGAAAGAACTATGTCGAGGAGTGGGAAACTCACTTCGATCCTCTAATCTATTTCTCTGATCGACAAGAGGAAAATTGGAACCGTTTAAAATATCAGTGTTGATAAATCTCATATCCATCTGCCTTACTAAAGGAGAATTCTAAAACGTAGGCATGATTTAGATTTCAAACATCGTATACATTTTTGCTCTATAACACGATCTATTAATGAACAAAGTGAAACAACTCTTAAATGCCCTGTATCCTCTTGATTATAGTATGATGCACAACATACCCATAAGCAAGACTCTACTAGACATGGCTTATGGACTCCCTAAGATACGACTTCGGTCTGATACCAACTCTGTCACACCCCAAAACTGGGGGAGGGCGCGACTGACTCCTGAAACTTGACTGAACAAGAAGCTAACTATATAACATCTATAACTGTAACACTTAGGTCTTCTAGGACACCTGCCACAATCAACTAGATTAATCATTTGGACCCATACGGTCTCAACTACCATAAATAAATAACTGAAATGCCGATAAGGCCATGAATATGCTAAACCAAATGATGGAAAGCCGACAAGGCCACAAACTAAATAATACTATACATACTAAGTCCAGAAAGCCTCTAATGAGTAAATTGAACTGATGGTCGGAACAGGGCTCCGGCCTACTCATAACTATAATTCAAAACTCAAGCTGAACTAAGCCCTAGCTCCAGGAAGAAAGGAGCATACCAACACATATGCTGATCTCACGAACTGCTATTATAACTAGTAATCCCAGGCTCTACCTATACCCATGGCATGAACGTAGGTCCCTAGATGAGGGGATGCTTGTATGAATAAAATGTACTGGTTTGTAAGGCTGAAATTTTAAACATGAGATAACAATCATGTAATAACTGAATCAGCACATAAACATATAAAGGATAGAGATAACCTGGAACTCTGCCACTATAATTAATAACAACTCACTATAACATAAGTGAACTCAAGATAACTGAACTAACAACCTTGAAATCTAGACACAAAAACTTGAGAATAACTCTATAATAAGATGAAAATGCAATTAAGTAATGCACAAGAATGAAACTATAATGGTAATGTCGGTGACTAGACAACCATAAATCCATATATAAAATTCGTCCATCTGGTGTATCACACCGGGGTAAAATAAAAATATCTCCAGCCAGTGTACAACACCGGGGTAAAATAAAAGATATCTCTAGCTGGTATACCACATCGGGGTAAAATAAAAATATCTTTAGTCGGTGTATTATACCGAGGTAAAATAAAAATATCTCCAGTCAGTGTACCATACAAGGGTAAAATAAAGATACTCCAGCCGGTGTATACCGGTGTAAACAAAATAAATCTTAATCACAATCAAAAATGGAGCTGACGGGGCTCATATAGAGTCTATTTGTATACTGACAACCATGAAATATGATGATTTAGTAACTATAGCATGTGTAAGGTCTTACCACGACCCCAAATACTAGAATTATGTCATACACATATAGGTTTGTTATTTAGCATTTAAATACTTACATATGCAATGAATGTATTTTATAAAAGTTCCTAGGATTGGAATATCATAAAGAATGTGTAGACACATATCCACAATTTTAAACATCTCCTAGCAACTTTAACACAAGGAGCAGGGAGGAATAACTTAAGATAACATTTTCTATTAACAATCTTAACATTCTTTTCGTTCTTATAATCGTTTGACTTTCATACTTTCATATCAAGATTGCGAGCATACCTCATTCATCGCACATCATATCACATCTCAATGTAACTTATGAATAAGAAGAAATAGCTCGTGTATCTCAAAATTGGAGCTCTTTAACATTAAAACACTAGGAAACTGTCTATAGGCTTCCTTAAGATAAATAAATACTTATAGTCGTTCTTTAGACAACATAGGAATGGCTCATGTGAAACTGTACAATATATGAGGAGCTTAGGTGTAATGCCCCAGAAATCCTAAGACCAGACTCGGGAGTTGAAACAGAGAAAACATGATTTTCTGCACCAAACCAATTTACCCATGGGGTAGGCCACGGGTTGTGAAGTGACTCGTCGGGAAGGGTCCGGACTTGGTTGAAAATTTGGAGAAACTTTTTAGTTACCACGTGTGTGGCCACGAGTCGTGGTCAACACCACGATCCGTCAAGGGAGTCGTGGTCAAGGGTTGACTAAAATTTGGAAAAGTTTAGGCAGTGTACTCAACGGGTCCTCACCACGACTCATTTGGGATACCATGAGTCGTGGTATCGCCTATGGTGACCCCAGGAGGTTTTTGGCAGTGAGGGTCACGGGAGGCGACCACGAGTTTTCTCCTCCCCCCCCCCATTCCTACTCAAATTTTTCCAAAGCTAACATAAGTTTTCTCTCAAGAGCTCTCAAGCAAGATAAGGGTTCCTCATTCGTTTGCAGCAATTCAAGCTTTCTTCTCCAGGGAATTCTTAGCCAGGTATGTGGGAATTCAACAAGGGAATAGTTCTTCCCTTGTTTTCCCAAAATCCTCTTTTAGTTCTCTATTAGTTTTAATCCCTGAGTTATGGAATGTGAATTCAGTTGTCGATTAGATATCATCTAATTCATGTGTGACATTATTCATGTTAATTACAGATATGTTTCCACCGGATTATGACTACTTTGAAGCTTGTTCCCATAAAGTGAATTCTAGCCCTGAACTTTCGAATGTGAATAAATTATATGTCAGACTCTGGTTATAGCTTGTGAAATATGGTCTATGTAGGTTGTTGCATATTTCTATTACCTAGTTATCATATAAATGCTCATTCTTGTAAGGATGGTTTTGTCCCTAGTGTTGAATGAAATCAACTAGAATTTGGCCTGGTGGATTAGTCTTCCTTGTAGCTTGATCCTATCAGTTTGGGTTTCCCATATTACTAGACTATGTTGAGATCTTAGACAAACGCTTGTTAGTCCAGTCTCAAACAGTTATTAGCAAACTCAGTAATTTCAGGAATCTCAGCTGATCAGTTTGACTACAGTATTTAGTGAGGTGTTAGTGGTGCCTCCCAGTTATAAGAGTTGGACTCAGTATTAGATTTTAGTGGTTGTTCAGGCGGTCATGACACTTTCAGATAAGCAACTTTGACCAGCCTTAAGACGCCAGTCTTAGATAATAGTTTGTTCTTCTGACGGTTATGACGCTTCCAGATAAGTAGCTCTGACAAGTCTTAGAACTCCGTTATAAAATCCTATCTGATAATACTTTCAGGGTGCTTTCTATAGGTATTCATAACTTAGTCTTGGGCCCTAGTTTCTAGCTATCAGCCTATTAGTCAGTCTAGAAATATCTAGTGGGGTAGGACTTAACACCAAGCATACCAGGGTTCCAGTGCACCCAGGTTCCTAGAACTATGTTGCCATCATAGGTTATTTTTTATTGGCCTCATCGCCCCAGATTTGTGATCACCCAGTTCATGCCTCTATACCCTAGCAAGGTATATTAGGTCCTACCAATAGGGTGTATACATCGGACTCCACATCTATCTCACGTGGTTACACATTGGTTATAGACTCTCCCACTAGTCAGTTCAGTTTAGTCTTAGATTAGTCAGTTCAGTTTTAGTTTGGTCAGTTCAACACAGTTAGTTCAGACTCAGAAATCTTAGATTTAGGGAATGTCTTTGACCATTAGATAGGGTCATCTTGACCATCTCAGTGTATTTCAGTTATTTCAGTTCAGTATATCAGTTGGTCATTGCACGTCATTTCAGTTCAGTTATTTATATCCAGTATTATGTTTTCTCCTGCTTATTCAGTACATTCAATGTACTGAGGCATACTTCCTATGCTGTATCATTTTATGATATAGCTACAGGTTCTCAGTCTCAACGCCGTTAGTAGATTTCCTCAGGTGATTTCAGTAGCAGCTGTGGTGATTCCTCATCTTTTGAGGACGATATCTCATTTACTTCAGTTAATTTCCTTTTAGTTAGATTTTAGAGTTAGATGGGTGCTTACGTACCATGTCTCGTCAAGGGTATAGACTGGAGGTATGACAAACTTGGCATCAGAGCCCTAGGTTTAATGTATTCTCATATGTCTGAAAGCTGCATCGAGTAGAGTCCTTTTCATGGGTGTGAAGCGCGCCACACTTATGATGGGGAGGCTATAGATGTTATTAGGAAAACTCCCATTTTATTCATACTCTTTATTGTTCATTGAAATTAAACTCCAGAATCGTTCTCCTAACCCGTGCTTTTTTTCATTTCAGTGTATCATGCCTCCCGACGTGGTAACAAAAGAAGGGCCGGTAACGCTCACCAACTTGCTCCACCAGCTCCAGCTGCCCCTTAGGATGACTCAGTGTCCACCACAGCGTTCAGGGTGGCTATCCATCTACTTGTATAGACAGTTACCAATCAAGTGAACCAGTAGATGGTTCTGGTTAACCAAAATGGGTTCGCAGTAATTGGCTGAGTTTGGGACTTTACCCGAATAAATCCTCCGGTTTTTCATGGATCTAAGGTGGGAGAGGACTCATAGGAGTCGTGGATGTGTAAGAAGATCACCCGTATTATAGGTGTTAGCTCGTCTGAGAGTGATGACCTAGCTGCCTACCAGTTTAAAAGGGTAGCCCAGGTCTGGTGCGACTAGTGGAAGGAGGGAGGGCAGTAGGAGAAGGACCAGTGGAATGGGAGGATTCACCACAGCCTTCCTAGACAGATTCTTCCCTCGGGAGCTCAGGGAGGAAAAAATTACTGAGTTCATGAATCTGAAATAGGGAAATCGGACGGTGGAGGAGTATGCACTAGAGTTCACCAGACTATCTAAATATGCTCCAGAAATGGTAGCCGAGCCAAGGGCTCATATGCTAAAATTTGTTAATGGGGTGTTGAACTTAGTCCTCAAGGAGTGCAGGATAGCAATGCTGATTAAGGATATTGACCACTCCAGCCTCATTGTTCATACCCAGCAGATTGAGGTAGAAAAATTGAAAAACATGGAGCGAGAGAACAAACGAGCAAGGACTAGCCAATCAGATTATGGCCACCAAAGGTTTGGCAGTAGTAGCCGCCCACAACAACAACAACAACAATAGAGGGCTCCAACACCTAATTCAGTCAGTGCCCCTACCCGGTCCCGCAAGGAGCGGAGGGGTAAAGCATCTAGCTCTCATTCCCAAAGCTACAGTGCCAACAATCTCTATCCAACTTTCCCTAGGTGTGGTAAGAACTATCTAGGGGACTGCCTTCAGGGTCGAGAGGGTTTCTTCGGTCATGGACAGCTAGGCCACCGGCTCAGAGAGTGCCCGTCAGCAGGAAAAGGAAGGGCACAATCCACCTTAGCAGCTCCAGTAGGCCGACCAGCTCAGCAGGACAATACATCAGGTATGGATGGCGGTCAACACCAAAATCGTTTTTATGCATTGTCCTCTCATCAGGATCAGGAGAGCTCACCTAATGTGGTCATGGGTATGTTACACTCTTCCATCTAGATGTATATTACCTACTAGATCCTAGGGACATATTATCGTTCTTGACTCCCTATGTAGTATTCCACTTTAATATCAGTCCAAAGGTCCTCTCAGAACCATTCTCAATCTTCATCCCAGTTGGCGAGTCAGTTAGAAGTAGTTGGGTGTATAGAAACTGCCCAGTCTCAATCTTGAATAAGATCATTCCAGCTGATCTCGCAGAGTTACACATGGTCAATTTTGACCTCATCCTTGGCATGGACTAGTTACACTCTGGTTATGCCTCAATCGACTGCAGGACTAGAGTCATCAGATTTTAGTTTCCTAATGAACCAGTGTTAGAGTGGATAGGCAGAAGTTCAACGCCTAAGGGTTGGTTTATTTCCTACCTTAAGGCCAGAAAGCTTATCTCAAAGGGGTGTATTTATCATCTAGTTTGGGTCAAAGATTCCAACTCTAAGACCCCAACTATCCAGTCAGTTCTTATTGTCAGCGAGTTCCCTGATGTGTTTCCTGAAGATCTCCCTAGAGTCCCTCTTGAATGGGAAATAGACTTCGGCATAGACCTTATTCTAGACACTCAGCCCATCTCCATCCCTCCTTACAAAATGGCTCCAGTTGAGCTTAAGGAGTTAAAGGAGTAGCTAAAGAACCTTATTGATAAACTTTCATCAAACCCAACATCTCTCCCTAGGGTGCTCCAGTACTATTCGTGCGAAATAAAGATGGTACCCTCAGGATGTGTATCGTTACCATCAGTTGAACAAAGTCATAGTCAAGAACAGGTATCCCCTACCCAGGACTGACGACTTGTTCGATCAGCTTCAGGGAGGCAGTTGTTTCTCCAAAATAGACTTAGGTCGGGGTATCATCAGCTAAGAGTTAAAGAATGTGACTTACTAAAAATAGCTTTCAGAACTCGATATGATTACTACAAGTTTGTGGTTATGTCCTTCGGACTAACTAATACCCCCACAACTTTCATAGACCTAATGAACAAAGTCTTAAGCAGTATCTAGATATGTTCATTATTGTATTTATCGACGACATTATGGTATACTCTAGGAATGAGGAAGAACATGCTAACCACTTGAGAATATTGCTTCAGATGCTCAGAGACCGCCAGTTGTTTGCTAAGTTCAGCAAATGCAAATTCTGGTTGAAGTCTGTGACTTTCCTTGGTCACGTGGTCTCGGGTGAGGGTATTCAAGTAGATCCTCAAAATATAATAGTGGTGAAAGACTGGCCAAGACCTCTTTCCCAAATCAAAATCAAGAGTTTCTTAAGGCTAGCTGATTATTACCGACAATTTGTAGAAGGATTTTCTTCTATTGCATCTCCTCTGACTAAGTTGACTCAAAAAAAGGTGAAATTTCAGTGGTCAGATATATGTGAGAAGATTTTCCAGGAGTTGAAGACTCGACTTACTATAGCTCAAATTTTTACCTTACTAGAAGGAACAGAGGGATTAGTTATTTATTGTGATGCTTCAAAAATTGGGCTCGGTTGCATTCTAATGCAACAGGGTAAAGTGATAGCTTATTCCTCCAGACAGCTCAAGATTCATGAAAAGAATTACTCGACTCATGATCTAAAGTTGGCAGCAGTGGTGTTTGCATTGAAAATATGGAGGTACTACCTTTATGGGGCTCACGTGGATGTTTTCACCGATCAAAAGAGCCTTCAGTATGTATTCAGTCAGAAGGATCTAAATCTCCGTTAGAGAAGATGGTTGGAGCTATTGAAGGACTCTTAAATGAGTGTGTTGTACCACCCAGGCAAAGCTAATGTGGTGGTTGATTCCTTAAGCAGGTTATCTATGGGGAGTGTGGCCTATGTTGAAGAGGGGAAAAAGGAACTAGCGAAGGATATTCACCGACTAGCTTGGTTAGGGGTACAGTTGGTTGATTCAGTTTAAGGTAGAGTAATAATGTAAAGTGGGTTTTGTTGTTGAATTTTAAGTCCAGACAGGATGAAGATCCAATACTACATAAGCTAAAGGAAGCGGTTCCTAGAAAAGAAGTTGAGGCTTTCTCCAAAGGGGGAGATGGTGTGCTTCATTACCAGGACAGGTTGTATGTACTGGACATGGGTGATTTGAGACAACAGATACTTGCATAAGAACATAGTTAAAGATACTCTATCCACCCAGGTGCTACTAAGATGATCGTGATCTACGGGATATTTACTAGTGGAATGGCATGAAAAGAGACATTGCAGAATTTATGGCCAAGTGCCCAAACTGTCAGCAGGTCAAGGTTAAACACCAGAGACCAGGAGGTATGATGCAGGATATCAGTATACCCACATGGAAATGGAAAGAGGCAAATATGGACTTTATTAGAGGTCTACCCCGTGCTCGCCGGCAGCATGACTCAATTTGGGTGATAGTAGACCGCATGACTAAGTCACCAGACTTCCTCCTAGTTAAACCACTGACTCAACTGAGGACTATGCTAGGCTTTATATCTGGGAGTTGGTAATACTTCATGGGGTGCCCTTGTCTATTATTTTATGTATTTGACACCACAAATACATAAAATAATGTAAAGGACCAGCTCATAGTGCCCACACTGAGGGGACTTCAGACTCAGTTTACAACTATGACTATAATCGAAGGCAATTGCCCTCTTCACTTTACATTCATGTGTTCCAACTTTTTTCAAATACATAACTTAATACCAAGTAATTCATCCTCAGCACAAATTCGTGCTGGAAAATCAAGAAACAAAGGACGCCTTACATACCTTTTTTTTCAACGAGCTTTCTTATGTTGTTTCTTTCTTTCAACAATCAACACTTATCCCCTTTAATTACATGAGTGTATCACCAGGTGAAAAGGCTGTTTCAAGGAAATTTATCCAGTCAAAACGTTACATCAATAGGTAGTCACAACACAAACAAATAAGGCAACACTTAGCATTTCTTACTTCAACTAGTTTCTACAAATCTAAGGGAAAATAGAAGTAGGAAATTACCTCACTTTTCTTATGAAAAACTCCTAAAAACATAGAGTATATTCTCAGCAAAACACAGCTATTCCAACCTTCAGAAATAAGCAGAACTTCCACAACAACATACCAACAACAGCAGCCCAACATAGCTTCTAGGATTTTTAGGCAAGTTTAGAAATTAGAAACACTTACCCTGTGCACGAGAATATCCTTGGATATATTAGGAGTATTTTTCTCCAAATCATTTCCCAATAACACAACAATCTTACTTCCCAAAACACAGCAACAAAACAACACAACAACTACAACAAGTCAACATACAAATCATAAATTTCTTCTAGTTTTTCTTCAAAAATTCCATAGACTTATTAGAGATTTCAAAAGAGGGAAGTTACTTACTCTTTCATATGGGCAATTCCTACTAAGATGGAGTATAAATCTAGCTCAAAATAGTCCCAAACACGCAGTAACAACACAGCCAAAATGAATCTACAAGGCAGCAACAACTTCACCACAATGTTGCCTTCACTTCCATCAACTTTTGCTTGAGTTTTGATGGTGCTTTCTTGAGGGATTCCTCTTGGTTTCTTAGGATTTGCTACTGAAAAAGAGAGAGGATTTCAGAGGGTAAGCAAGCACCTCCAATATGAAAAAGTTGAAAATGATCTCATAGAACAAAACTTAAAATATAAAGGTGTTTGGGCGGTGGCTATTTTTAGGGTGGTGGCCACGTTACTGCCCGATAGTTCCACCATAAAATACTTATGACTTTTTACTCCGAACTCCGATTGATGATCCATTTGATGTTCTAAAAACTAGATTCAAATATCTTTAATTGATATGTTGTAGGGATTCTAACTCATTGTATATTGGGAGATATAGTCGTTTAAAAGTAACCCTTACTTATAAACTTTACATACTCTTCTCTTTTCCCTTCGAACATGTTTCCCTCCTCACGTACAATCAATATACAGCCCATAACACGACATATAAACATCAAATAATCTCAAAAAAAATTTTCTAGGGTGTATCACATCCCTCACTCATCATAGACGTGTTTAGAAGAGAGAGTTGTCTTTACTAGATCAATTTTGTTTTGATGTGATCCACAAAATCCTAATACCACAAAAAGAACAGAGGATAGAGGAAACATATCTCAATCTTACTTTGATGGAACTTCTTGACACTGAGGTCTAGATCGATTTGCCTAGCTTGGTAATCAAGAACATGCAATGTGTTCTTGCAAAGGATGAAAAGGGACATGCACTTCCTTATAGATTCTAATTGTTTCAAGTGTTTGAGGATTACTCTGTTCCTGTTCAAGTCTGGACATTTTAGAAAACTAAAGATGTACTTGGACATGTGAAACATGTCGACCTACGTGCTTTAATAAGGCAAGCTGCCACTCTTCTCCTAAAGCTGAGACTTGCCCTGGATGAGAAAATTGCTAAATTAGAAGCTCCCTAAGAAGCTCATGAGAAGGAGAAAACTATTCTTCAACGTAAAATTGATGAGCTGCAGGCAACTCTAGAGTCAGAGAGGGTTTCTTATGTTGAAGCTATTCATAGGTTGACCCAACTACTACCAACTGTCCCTCCATCTAGCGCTGTTTAGTTTCATGCCTCCATTATAGTTTTGTTATTTCCTATTCTCTCCTTTGACCTTGTTCTAGGCTTATCTTTTTTTGTTATATTCAGTATCACCTTGGATATGATGTAGAACAGACTCTTGATATGAATGAACTAGTACTTTCTTTAATCCTTTAGTATATTAATTTTGATTCATCTCTGATTGTTTTGGTGATCGCCCCAGTGGCAATAAATTGTTTAGCTCCATTCTTGGCATGTAAAAAGTTTGAATCAGCTTTTTGATGATGTCAAAAGGGGGAAAAATATAGATTGTGCAATATTTATAACCCATTGACTAACCTGTTTCAATAAAGTGTTTTCAATCTTAATACCTACAAGTAAAGGATAATTAATAGCACAAGGGCAAGAATTTTGTCATCATCAAAAAGGGGAAATTTTTTGGGTTCTATACAGTTTTGATGATTGAAAAGATGATGATGAAATAGGTAAGTCAAGTTGTTTTAAAGGAGTGCCAAATACACTGACTAAAGGAGCTGAAACTGCAACATTATAAATATGAGATAAAGACAAGTGTGCACAAATCAATAAATGGATAAGCCACATCAAACAAGCTCAGGAATATAAACATGTGCTGATTTGAAAATATTGGAGTTTGATTACATCATAAAAGAAGCCAAGAGTTTGACTTGAAGAAGGATTTTTATCTAAAATAGTACTCCAAGGCAAGAAGAGGTTGTTGCAGCGAGGAGTTTGAAAGTGAGAAAAACTCTTTGAAGAGTTGTGAATATATAGAAGAAGTGTTGCTCAGAGGAAAGCATGCACTTACAGGGAGAAAAATGGCAGTTGAAAAATTGAGAGAGGCAGCAAGATGTGAAGAGCGAAGAGACTCAGTGAAGAACCAGATCCTAGTATAGAGATTGTCTAAGAGTCTAGCATTCTTGTATTAGGAGTTTTCACAGAGTTGTAAGTTGATGTCATCTTAATTTAGTATGTTATAAACTGAATTAGGATCACCTAGTATTCCAGTTGGGTGAACTCGAAGGCATTAGGAACACATTCCTTGGGTGGTTTGTGAGTTTCTAGAAATTAAAATTTATAATTCCTTAGATTATAAGAGTTGTAATCTATTGTTCAAGGACTCATTAAATTTAGTAAAGTTGGGAAAATCCTTTGGAGGTATAGATCATGGTTTTTCACCTTTTGTGACCGAAGTGTTTTTCACATAAAAATTACTGTGCTCTTTACTTACTGTATTTAACTATTTAATTGAAACACATTAGAGAACCTATTTCATTCATAGGAAACCAATTAAGTTAAATAAAAAAACCTTGGTCATGTTGAATTTCAATTGGGATCAGAACGAGGTTATATTATAAGGATAGCACCTAAGAAAGGGACAAGTAAAAGAAAGGAAATTCAGAGTATCTATGATATTCACTGAGTATGAAACTTTTAAGATGAAGGAAAGTGAGTCATTGCAAGAAACTATTATGATACTCACGTCAATGAACTATCTTCCTTGGGAAAGGTTCTCACCATTGAGGAGCAAGTTGACAAAGTTCTAAGAATTCACCCAAAAGCCAAATGGGAGGTGAAAGTCACTGCTATAAGAGAAGCTAAAGATATTTCCACCATTACACTTGATGCATTGATAGGAAGTTTGAAAACTTGTTATATGAATATGGATGATCTCAAAAAGAAACATGGAACCAAGTAAACGTCACTGGCTCTTAAAGCATTTGATAGTGATGAGTCTATCCTTGATGAAGATCAAGTGGCATTTCTGGCCAAGATGTTTAAACAGTTTCTCAAGAAAGAGAAGGGGTATGACAAGAAAGGAACAGGTAGAAAAAAGGGGTCCAACAACAAATCTCCAACAGGTTGCTATAAGTGCTACAAAACTAATACGTGATTAAAGATGCCCAGTATGGGAATTTAAGTGGAGAAAGGAAAGGGCCAAAAAAGAAAGAGGTAAAAAAGAGATGAAGGAGAAAGAAAAGATGAAGGAGAAACAAAATTATGCAATGATGGCTATATGGGATCAGAATCTGACGAGTTCATCAATTAAGAGATTGTTGAGATTGCATTCATGGCCATAGAAGACTCTGACCTTGATGATGAAGAAAAGAATTCTGAGATAAGTACTCTTGACTTAAATGAAAATTGGCATATTCTTTCTAAAAAAAACTTTTTCTATAGTGAATGTTTTAATTAATAATCTTCAAGAGGTTATCTCTGATAGAGATCAACTATTTGGTGCTTTTTCAAATTTAATATTTGAGTATATTAATCTTAAAAATTGCAAGAAGATCACTGATGAAGAAAAAAGTACCCTAACAGAATAGGTAAACCAACTTGAATCAGCCAATCTGATCCTCAAATCTGAAAATTTGAAAGTCTTTCTCTCAAAAGGAAGACATGAGTGAGAATTAGAAAAATGTCGAGTCAGAACTTAAGAATTGCAAAATAGACCACTTCTATGAGAAAGAAAAAGTAAGAAAGTTTAATCTAGAAGTGTCTGGGTTAAAAATGGATCTTGAGAGACCAAGTAGGTGAGCAAAGTCATCTTCAATTATAAATAACTTAAGTGGAAGAGTTCACAATGAAAAGGCTGGAATAGATTTTCATAAAGAAACTAATATCATTGAAGATATCTGTTACTTATGTGGAAAACTTGGACATCCCACCACTGAATATCCAGTGGCTACTAGGAGCAGAAGCAGGAGCACTGTGTTGGCAAAAGGAAACTAGCTAAAACTTGTTTCCATGAACAGGTTCAATAACCTATTGCCAAGATGGGCAAGAAAAAATTTGATTCATCCTTTTAATCATAAGAAACGACCCAAGATTGTCTAGGTTCCTAAAACTAAACGCTAAAACTATTTTGCAGGTGAGAGTGAAAGAACGCAAGCGACATTGGTACATGAATAATGCCTATTCAAGGCATATGACTAGAGATAAGAAGAAATTTCTTTCACTCACACCACTTGAAGGGGAAATGTGTCCTTTGGAGAGGAAAAAAAGAGTACTGTCACTGGAATTGGAAAAATTGGAAGAACAAAAGAAAAATCATTGGAAGAAGTTAATCATATTGATAGTTTGAAATACAATTTTCTGAGTATATCTATGTTGTGTGAAAAACGCAATAAGGTAAATTTTACTTTTGCAGGTTGTAAGGTCACAAAGCTAGATCTAAAGGAAATTGTTCAAATTGCCAGCAGATAGAAAAATGTGTACAAGGCTGATATCATGGGAATGCCTGTTACAAATCTAACATGTCTCAGTGCAATTGAGTGTGATCCCTTACTCTGGCATAAAATACTTGGACATGCTTGTTTGACACAATTGAATAAACTTGCTTCATATGACATGGTTATACACTAGCCTAAAACTAAGTTCAAAAATGACAAAGTCTGTAGCGCCTGTGTAAGGGAGAAGCAAGTGAGATCCTCTTTCAAGCCAAAGAATCAAGTAGATACAAACATGTGTCCTCACATGTTCCATTTGAATCTTTGTGGACCAATGAAGGTAAGAAGCAAAGGAGGCAAAAGGTACATCTTTATTATCATAGATGATTATTCCAGTTTCACCTGAACCTTGTTTTAGCTTCTAAAGACGATGTCTTTGATGTCTTTTCTATTTTTGTTAAAAGAAATGAAAAAAAAAGATAGACACCTCATTGATTTCGATCAAATCTTACCATGGAACAGAATCTTAAAATGCTAAATTCTTAGAATACTTTTTATCAAATGGAATATATCATAATTTCTCTGTTCCAAGAACTCCACACCAAAATGGAGTAGTAGAAAGGAAAAATAAGACTTTGTAAGATATGGCTAGAACATTGAAGATTTCAGGAAATCTTGCGAAAAATTTTTAGGCTGAGGCCATAAGTACTGCATGTTATATTATGAATAGATGCATGGCTAGACCTTCATTAGAGAAGACTCCCTTAAATTACTCAAGGGTAGAAAACCTAACATTGCTCATCATAGAATCCTTGGGTGTAAATGCTTTATTCATGATAATAGAAAAGAAAATTTGGAAAATTTTGATGTAAGAAGTGATGAGGGAATCTTCTTAGGCTACTCCCAACACAGTAAAGCATACAAGGTGTTGAATAAAAGAAAAAAATTGTGTGGAAGAAAGTGTGCATCTTGTTTTTGATGAACCTAGTATTATGTTTAAGACTAACATGTAGGATGAAAGTGAAACTGATGAACATGCTCTGGAATAGGTTACACCACCTACTCAAACCGCTAAATAGATGTGAGCTCACGGATAGTGGGAACAACAAATCATGATGTTGATATAACACTAGTGAAAACAACTGACATAGAGGCTAAATCTTCACAAGGGGTAATGTTGAAAAGTTATAAATATAAGGAATCACATCCTCTTGAGAATGTTCTTACAAACCTCACGTCTGGAATCACTATCAGATCTGGTCTAGAGAATTTATGTGTCTGCAAATTCTTTGTACCAAAATTGAGCCTAAAAAGGTGAAAAATGCTTTTCTTGATGAAGACTGTATACGTTCCATGCAAGAAGAGTTAAATTAGTTTGAAAGAAGCAAGGTGTGGCACCTGGTTCCTCCGCTAGACGGTAGAACTGTGATTGGCACAAAATGGGTGTTCCGAAACAAGATGAATGAGAATGGAACAATTATGAGGAACAAGGCAAGATTGGCGGTTCAAGGCTATAATCAAGAAAAAGAAATTGACAATAACAAGACATTTGCTCCTATTGCTAGACTTTAAGCAATCAGATTGCTTGTAGCCTTTGCTTCCTTTAAGGAATTTACTCTTTGTCAAATGGATGTGAAGAGTGCTTTCTTAAATAGAAATTTAAAAGATGTCTATGTGAAGCAACCACAAGGATTTGAGAGTTATGAGTTTCCTGATCATGTTTATAAGCTAGACAAAGCTTTGTATGAGTTGAAGCAAGCTCCAACAACTTGGTATGAAAAGTTGTAAAAATTCTGTTTGAAACACGGGCCCACAAAAAATAAAATTGACAATCCTCTCTTTTTGAAAACAAAAGGCAAATATATGTTGATTGTGCAGCTGTATATGGATGATATTATCTTTAGATTAACTAATAGCCTCATGACTCATGAATTTGTAAAGCTCGTGATCTAAGGAAACAAAGGGCGAGGAAACAACGGGCAAGGCGATGAGATTGCAAGCACAATAGTTTTCCTACGAAGAGGTACTTGATTCAACATCCAAAAGGATGGCTTACCATGAACCCAACTTCAGCATCCCAGAGGAAGGCTTGACAAGTCAATCACATAGTAAACTTCATTATAAAGGTAAAAGATTTTCCCTAAAATATGGGTTGGCTTCAACATCCAATTGGACGGTTCGCCAAGCAACTCAACTTGGGAAATCTTTTACTCTACTTATAAATTTAGTTGTTATAAACTTTGAAAAACTATTATACTTGTAAAAAGCTAACTTACCCGATGTTTCAAGCCCTATATTACTTTAAAGATCATCCATACCATGTCTTTTGAAAAGACGAACAAGAGAGAATTTAGCAAACACATATTATTGAACTTGCCAAAACTTCTCTAAACTTGCCAAGACTCTTCCTATGGTATACAAACTAGACACTCTTATATAGGAGTTGGTAGAATACAAGATAAACTTATCTTACAAGGTAGACTCAACATGCTTATCTAGATAGCATAATAAAATAAACTTGGCACACAAAAACAAACTTGGCATGCTTATCTAGGCTCACTCATCTACATAGCCTAATAAAAACAGACGTCTAATACAAAAAATAGTCTAATACAATAAATAGCCTAATAAGTACAATAAAATCCCATGTGATGGCAGGTAAAGTGGGGCCCACTTTTATCTTGACATGGGTAGTAAACTTCAGTGGATAATCTGAGGCACTAAGCTTTCAGAATCTTGCACACGTCACATCAACCATTATCCAGTGGGTATCATATGATGATGTTGATGGTGGGTATGAGCATCCTTCATCTATATTCCATTGGAAGCCATGTTTTCCATCAAAGGAACTCGCATTTTCCAAGCTTTTCTTCAACGATCTTGTGATGTAACATTTTCTGCTGGACGTTCCTACCATGGAATGCTCCATATTTTGACAATGTTGTGATGGAAAATTTAATCTAATCCATGTGATGGCCTGAGTGATCTCATCTTTGGTGATCTTGTAGGGTGCTTGATATTCCTTCACTACTTGTCGAACATTTTCCTAGTGAGGATGTTTATCAGTGTGGTTCCATGGTGCCCATTCTTTAGGCCAAACTTCTTTTGGAATGCACTTATTTTGCTGGAAGATGAACCTTTGTGCTTCATAATATTCATCTTCCAAGGATAAAATAGAGATAAAAAATTCTAACATAATGAGAGTTCTGGCTCAGCATGACTTTTTATATCAATTATCTTTATCGACCAACGTAGCATAAACACCTCTGTATTATATGAATTTTATAAACATTGAAAACATACTATTTTTGTGCCCTTAACCACAGTAACAATTTAGAGCTAGTTCAATCTTGTCAAAATCCCAAAATACGTTGCACTTGAATTCCATAAGAATATAATACTGTTGACATAAGTACCAAAAAAAACCATAAGAGCTCTTGTGGAAAATCATTAGCAAGTGGTATAAACACATGACAAAACAGGTATGTTGGATTGACTCCATACAGCTTAAGGATGGATCCTGCATATTTTCTAAACACTTGAAGCTCATACAAAGTCCATCGTTCTATCAGAATGGATGGATCAAATGGGTCTACATATCAACAGAATAAGTTCGGTGGATGACTTGGCAGCTTTAATGAATTGAGACCTGTCGGGTTGGCGATCATGAAAACCTAGCCAGCTAGTTGCTTCTTCTTCATTGTTTGTTCTAGCAGAAACCTTTTTGCAAATTCATCTGGTCTGGATAGGAAATCTACTAGAAAATCATCTTTCCCCTTCAGATGCTTGACTTGGAATTTGTATGGGGAGAACCATTATGCCCATCTGAGAATTTGCAGATGTGGATTATCTAGATCATCTTCAGAGTTATCTAGATCATCTTTGGAAATGTTGTCATATCCATCTCAATTAGGTATTTAGTATGACTTAAAAAGAAATTGAACTTCTTGATCCCATTCTTCACAGCAAGAATTTAGTTGAAGGTGGACTGAGAGTGTTGTTCCGCATATTTGAGTCATCCACTAGCATATTCACATATCTTCCTATGACCATCTTATTCCTCTAGAAGAACTGCGCTCAAATATTTATTGTTGGAGTCAGTCTACAATATTTTCTTTCCATCTGATGGGATGTGGAGAGTTTTCACCTGTTGGGATACTTGTTTTATTTTTTGGACTGCTTCATCTTTCTTCATACCCCAAACATAGGCATTTTTCATGAGCATCTTTGTAAGTGGGGAAATGTATATAGAGACTTTAGGAATAAAATCCCTAACACAATTTATAACACCTAAAAATTGTTGGAGCTTCTCTATGGTTAAGTTGGTGTTTAGAAATTTGAGTAGTTCTTGACAAATGTGTGGACCTGGACTGTATGCTCTATTACTAAAATGCATCCCAAGGAAATCAATCTCCTTCTGCACAAGGACCATTTTCTTTGCAGAGAGTATGACTCCATGTATCCTTACTATATAATAAAAATATCAGAGTAAGGTGAGACGTTCCTCCAAAGTATCACTATACAGTAGTATATCAACAACGTTCACTAGTGAGGTATGGAGAATAGGCTAAAAGAATTTAATCGTGGCTTTGTGAAACAGAGATGGTGCAGCTTTCAGCCCAAATGGCATAACTTTCCATTGGAAATGTTGGTTAGGAATGCAAAATCCTATCTTTGGTCTTTCCCCCGGATGAATCCCCAATTACCAAAATCCATATTTAAGGTCAAACTTGGAAAAATATCTAGCTTTGGCTAAGTGTGAAAACAAGGTGAGTTTATTTGGGATAGGGAATTTATCATCTTGGAGGAAGTGGTTAAGAGGTTGTAGTTTATGACTAATCTGAGTTTACCTCCTGTCTGCTCAACTATTTTGTGGACATAAAAAGCTTCACATGCCCATTGAGAATCAGATGGTTTGATTAGTCCAAACTTAATGTGTCACAACCCGGACATAGGCCCGAATCAAGACAGGGGACAAGGAACCCCGAGAGACTCCAAGTCGACCCATGGCATGAACATGATATCTAAAAGTCAACATACATAAGTAGAAGTCTAACATACATAATAGTGGAAGTCTGCATACATATCAAGCTAATACGGAATCAAAATGACAAGCTGATTTCTACATAATGTCTGAATAGCCTCTAACATAACTGATGAGCTGATGGGACAGCATCCCCAACTAGTTTGACAAAAGTCTACAACCGAAAGAACATAATTACAGATAACTGAATGTCCTTGAAGGATGAGGACTCACCAACACTGGCTGAGGCATGTGAACTCTGAGAATTGGCTAATGGTAGGGCTGAACTTGAATGTCAGAGCCTGTATCATGAAATGATACATCACAGAGTATGTTCAGTACTTGGAATGTACTGAGTAAGCAAGGTAAGTAAAACTGCTAAGTAAAACAGAGATCATGCATATCATAAAACATTTCATCATAAGTGTCTAAGAGTACGACTTGCATGCTATTATCTAAAAACATGACTTAGACATAACTGAATATCATATCTGAATTAAATGACCAAAAGCTGAAAACTAACAATCATAGTAAAACTGAATATTGGGCCAAACCTTCTAAAAACATAACAACATAACTAATAAACATGCATAACTGAAATCATAAGGAACAATGGGAGACTCATCTTATAACCGACATTACCATGATAGAGCTTACGTGGTCCCGACTATTACAATCAAGTGAACAGAGCCATCCAAAGCTTTGCTAGGCTAAGGACGCTACCATGATATCGATATCAAGCTGACCGCCCATTTGGGGCAGGGGAAGCTCACAAGGGAGATCCCAATTAATCTGAACATACCTATGGTGGCACATAGTTCTGAGGCATAGGGTTGACTGACCCTTAGCCTACTTGGTGCTAGACACTACTCCAAAAAATATTCATATACTCTCCATCATTTTTCAACGAAGCTAACCATCATCTAGTGACGAAGCTGAATCATAACATACATGCATAATCTGAAATCATAACATGAGGAGTCTTAGGCTCAAAACATACCACAAGTTGAAAATAGTGGGAGTCTAGACTCCAAAATTCATGTGGTAAGCTAATACATGAAGTTTAGATAAATCATGAAACATACTTGATCATATGGGCCTGCCCAATACTTAAACATGCTTGACATAGACTTGCTCATTCATAAACATGTACATAGACATGGGTAATTTGAAATCATACTTTCATCATATACATCTCATCATACTTGAATACATATATCATAATCTCAACTTTAATGAAGTTCCATGGGAGGGCGTCATAATTTGTAAGAACTTGAAAACATAATTTGTAATTGAAAACATTGTAAAAAATTCCCATGAATCATAATTCAACATTAGAACCATGTGTAGATCATAACCACGATTGACTTTTCATGAAATTGAATAGGGATTGGGCATGGGTGCGGATGAATACACTCATTCATAACCGTACATACCTGAGAAAATATGATTTTACAACCCTCTTGAGAACCTAAAGGAATTTGGGGAAGAACTTCATGAATCTAAGCTTGATCGCCCTTATAAACCACTAAGTTTGCATTCATGGAAGAGGATGGGTTAAAATGAGCTTAACCCTCTGAAAACACCCTTTTCTGAGCTTAAAATGACGTAGTTTAGGCCTTAGGAACATAGAAATTACGAAAAAACCCTTAATAAATTCATAGAAAAATATACACTACCAGTCCTAATGAGGGACTGGACAACTCGTCGTCACTTACCACGAGTCATGGTCATCTCCCATTGCTAGAACAGGGAATTGATCATCACTGGTCACCACAAGTGACACCACGACTCATGTTGATTAGCCGTTAGGAGCATTGTCCAAACTTCCAACCTCCAAAATCAACTTCTGACCACGGATAACATGATGATTTATGGTGATGACCATGACTCGTGGTCTCTCCCATGGTCAACCCTCAAACCAAAAATCCAACCAAGTCCACCCTCTTCCCCACGAGTCACTTAACGACTCCTGGTGCACCTCATGGGTCACTGGATGACTCGTCCAGTTACCTAATGTAGAAGATCATTTTTTTCTCCATTTCAATCCTCGGGTCTGATCTTAGGGATTTCCGGATATTACAAAATGAGTATTGTTCATTTTTTTGCAAGTTGAAGGTGTTATGGATTCATGCTAGAGTGGCTTGCTTTGGTTGGGTTGATGTTTTCGTTTTTCTTGAACGAGAGTTTGATGAAAAATCCTTAATTAAGACGTAAAGGATTTTTTCACTTCTTCATAAACTCCTTGTAAGATTCAGCACATGAATGTTCCACCAATTGTTTTTCGATCTCCTTGATTCTCTCGTCCTCAGTGATCTGGAATAGGCATGACACTTCTGAATATGGTTTGAATTTCTTCTGGAATGCTATTCCATAAGTTCCTATACGGATTCGATCGTTGAGTTGTGTGTAGATGTCGAAACTAATTATAAAGTCTTTTCCTGGGACATTTAATCCGAACAACTTTGTTCTGGACTTTAACCCTAGAAAGAACTCAATTGTGATTGGGTGTTTTGTGATGAACGTGGTGGTTTGGATTCCATTTGATGCAGTGTTGAAGTTCTTGAAATGGGAACCCATTGATCATCAAGAAGAATGGTTTGATTCATCAGCGGTGAGCTGCTCCTGTAACCACGAAGATAATAACTTGAATTAGCTTATCATATTTGGATGGACAAACATTCAGTTGGACTTGAGGAATATTTATGATGCTGTTGATTTCTTCGTCATCCTTTGAGATCTAATAATGGTCATTCTCATGTTCTCATACACATCCATGGAGAAAAGAGTTTCCTCTGATGGTTCATCTTCTAGCGACAAAATTGATTCAAGATCAATGTCCATGATGTCATCATTCTCTTCTATCTTGGTAAGAAGTTGGATACATCTTCCAGCTTAAGGATAGTTCTTTGCAATGTGTTCGATCTTGTTGCAGATAAGCATCTGCCATTTTCCTGGAACTTGCCTGGATCCTTTCTCCTAAAGTATTTTGTTCACCTGGTAAATTTTGATCTTCCGCCGGTAGGCTTTGTCCATTTGAAGTTATTATATCTCTTGAACCTATTTTGTGTTCTAGGGGCATGGAAAGAGCAACTAGTCCCAGTGATTAGGTCGGTTCTACTGCAAGCTTTATCAATGGTTAGATTATTATGCATGATCTACTTCATAATAGATCTCTTTGTGCAGATATCCTCTAGTGCAAGAAAAATTGCTTGCTTTATATAACTAACTTGGGGAATTACTATTGACTAAAACATTTTCTCGGCAATCATCATGGTTTATCCCTCTAACATCTTAAAGTATTGATGAGACAAAGGTTTGCTTCAAACTGGCATCTTCACCTAGTTCAAAGTATTTCTTTGCCATCTTCTGGAAGTGAAGATAACTAATATCTCTATTGAAAGTGATACACACTTTATCTTGAAGAATTATCTTTGTAGCTTTTCTTGTCTTTGGTCAATATCTTCACAAAAGATTTCATGTAGGATTCTGACGTTGAAAGTAAAGTCTTGGGATGTTATAAAAGTGTTTTTATCATGTATCCCTAGCAAGTTCCACCAATCTCTAAGGATGCCAGAGAACCTTGACTTAAACTCTAATAGGATTAGATACTTCTCTCGTTCTATCAAGTGCTTTGTCACCATCCAAGTGAGGAAGTCTTAGATCCTTTGAGGCCATTTTATAACCTTGACATCATTAAGAGTAAAAGTATGGAATCCAGTTCGAACCACTTTTGGTGTTGGTTGTTCTGGTCTCCTTTCCAGTATTGGATCATCTATCATCTCATCTTAATCAGCATCGACTTCAGAAACTTTTACTTCTCTTGGTCGGTTCATGTATATCAGTTGATTGTCTTCCTCGGAGGTATCTAGTGAGTGATGTTCATAGGTGTCTAGTAAGAGATTCTCACTTGTCTCTAAATCTTCTTTAGCTTCTTTAGTAGGATCTTTATCTATTGTCTCCTCAATACTGGATCTTTTTCCAAGACATAGAGGTCAGGAACAACTTGATCTGAGATCATTAAGATTTTTGGATCTGGCTCTTAAAAACTTTCTCCAACCTCCTTCCTTCTTTTAGACTACTTTTCTGCTGCAAGAGCATCTTTTCATTCCTAGACCCATTTTGCAATATCAAATTCAGGCTCATCTTTGTATTTCTGAGTAAAGTAAATGGGTTCATGTGGAATGAAAGGGAAAGTAGTTTCGAAGCTGCCCAATTTAGGTGGTGAGTATGTCGGTGACGGCATGGATAAAATGGAGGTCTTTGTAGAGTGGCTTTGGATTTTTTGTGGCTCAAAAGGTCCATGTCTCAGTTGTTGTATTTGTTCCTTGATATTAGCCATCTCTTTTTGTTGCTATGAAAAAAAGTGAAAAAGTGAGGTGCCTGGTGGACAGATCTCACACTGCATGTTAGTCAGTAACAATTACAGGGCTCGGATAAGGCCGACATACTAAGTGGATGCCTGTTGTACTTTCTTCTCGATGTTTTCAACCTTTCTCATCATCTTGTTTTGTGTGTGAGCAACATTCTTGAGAGAAGTGCCAATATTGATCAATACTTTATTTAGGCAAATTGTCTTCTCTGGTTTCCAGTTGATGGTAGCCTCTATGTCACTTGTTGGTGGCTTCTCTCCAGTGGGCAGCACAACATTTTTCTTTGGTATTTTGGGTGCATGGCTTACACTACATTTTTGAAAGGGTTGTGGTGAGGGGAATTCTGGAGTATGATTGAAGCTGGATCGACTCATCATAAAGATTTGAGGGTTGTGAGATATTTTTTGGTAGGAGTGGGTAGAGTTGGCCAATTTTGAGGTTTGTAGAAAACAAAGAATTCATATTTTCCAGGGCATCTCAGGGAACCAATAGATGGATCCCCATCTTCATATCGCTTTTGGAATTCCTCTTCCAAGCATTTTCCCTTCATCTTTTGCTTCTTGGCTCTCTTCTTATGAAGCTCATCATATTCAATCTCATCCTCCACACATTCGTGGAAATTACATTCAATATCCCAGGGCAGTTCCCAACAAAGGCACATTTGAACCACGATATGTTGTGACCTTCATGATTGAACTGTTTGATCTAATCTTGTTCACTCATAAAAGTTAGGAGGTTCAAATCGAATGCATTCTCATCCTCTTCAGGTAAAGGAATGGATGCAGGTTGGTACATCTGAAGAGAAAAGGCTATACTGTTTGGCTTTTTTAGATAAGAGTGGTCAAAAATAATAGCAATACTTTTATCCTATTTTTTATGAAAATTGGTTTAGTGGATCGAAAAGGTTCAACAAGAGGTTCTCTCATCAACTCATAGTTGGTAACCCATGAGTCAGGAAGAATTTTGACAAGTTCTTCCTTTGGTATTTTTCGGGGTATTTGGGTGCATGTAGTAATTCTGTTTGTGACATCTAGATGTAGTAGAAAAGCATCATCACCCCCCCCCCCGGAAATAAAAGATCCATGGCATGGTTCTAAACGTTCCAAGCTATTTGGTAGTGAAGCGTTGCCTGGATAGCATCTCTAGCTTGTGGAGCTCCTTGTATTTTGATTTGGATCTTCAAGGCCTCTATTAGGTATGGATCACGTAGGGACATGTTGAAATTTTGAAATAACGTGACAAAAACTATCCTAGCATTCAAGGTAACCTCAGTTGTACCCAAATTAACATATTGATACTCTTGATATCGTGTATCAAGGAGTGAAAGGTGCCTGTAACAACGGGTTGGCCTTTTCTTCCATGATATGACAAGGTGATTCGAACAGCCCCAAAAATGGGTAAATCGATGATGTTTCCGTTACTTTAGAAAATCATCGGAAATTTGTAGGGTAACAAATTGTTCCTCTTGAGTAGCAAGAATAGGGTGTTGACTAAGTTTTGAAGCAGCAACATATTCTTTTACCCCTTTAGGTTTATGTTGGACTAGGGAACGAATTTGTAACCATGGATAGGTCATCTTTATGGCAAAAGCAGAGTAAGGATTTAAGATAGGTAAGTTGGTAGAAGACACTTTGTTTTTATCTTGGATTATATCTACTTTGTAAAGATAGTCATATTTAAAAGAAAGTGCTTTGCTAAGTTTAGGAGACATATCCACTTTGGTAAGGGATTTACAAGGACTAGAAAAATATGAATATTTATAAGGACTGGACACAGACGAAAAAGACTCACACATAGCTAACTAAACTGCTCCTCCCTCCAAAAGAATGGGCTAGCTCTGATATCACAGAGGAAATATGGGGCTTGGATATGGTGAGCAAGGAGGTGAGTTTGCAGGCATAATAGTTTTCCTACGAAGGGGGACTGGGCTTCAACATCTTGAAGGACGGCTTGCCACAAACCCAGCTTCAAGGAGATCAAACAATAGTTGGTGGAGCATTCATATGCAAAATCCCACAAGGAGTTTATTAGAATTGCAAAAATCCTTTGGCGGAGCATTCATATGAAGAATCCCACAAGGAGTTTATGTAGAATTGCAAAAATCCTTAGGCGACACGAGGCTTGGACACGGCGGGCAAGGGAAGGAGATTGCAAGCACAATAGTTTTCCTATGAAGGGGGATTGGGCTTCTACATCCCGAAGGACGACTTTCCACAAAGCCGGCTTCAACATCCTAGGGGATGGCTTGCCCAGTTAGTTGAATAGCAAACTTCATCATAGAAATAAAAGATTTTCCTGACAAAATGGGCTGGCTTCTACATCTACCTAGACAATTCGCCAAGCTACTCAACATGGGAAAACTTTTACTCTACTTATAAATTTAGTTGTTATAAACTTTGAAAAACTATTGTACTTGTATCAAGCAAACTTACCCAATGTTTTGATGCCCTATACTATGTTAAGGATCAGCCATACCATGCTTCTGAAAGGAAGAGCAAGAAAATTTAGCAAACACTCATATTATTGAACATTAGAAATTTTTACAATCTTTTTCAGACTTCTCTAAACTTGCCAATACTTCTCTAAGCTTGCCAAGACTTGTTCTACAATGTACAACCTTGCCTCCTTTATATAGGAGTTGGGAGACTAAAAGATAGACTTATCTTATAAGATAGACTAAGCACGCTTAGCTAGATAACCTAATAAAAAAAACTTGGAAAACTCATCTACATAGCCTAATAAAATAGATACCTAATACAACAAATAGCCTAATAAGTACAATGGAAGCTCGTGTGATGGCATGTGAAATGGGTCCTACTTTTGTCTTGACATGGGTAGTAAACTTTGGTAGATAATCTGAGGTGCTGAGCTTCCAGAAACTTGCACTGTCATCAGGCATTATCTGGTGGAGTGATGAACGGTAAATTTATGCATTTCTTAGCCATATTTTCCCCATACTTTACTATAATTTTGAGAACAAATTGTGAGTGTTTATGCATGTGCTTTATGATATATTTTGAAAAATAGCTAAAGCACACGAGTGATGCTTTCAGGTATAAAAGTGATGAATTTGGGCTTAAATGTTGCTTAAAAATGCAAGAATGGAAAAACGGGGTTGAAAAAATGAAGTGATAGATGTTGTCATCGCACAGACACGCCTATGTCTTAGCCTATGTGACACACATGTAGGTCGGTGCAACCAAAGGCGCGACGTGCCAGGGTTATAGCACTATCAGAGGCGTGGCGCATTGCCTAGTGTTGACGGCCAGAATTTGCAATCTCAATTCGATTAGGAACTGAAGCTGCAAAACCCAATTCAAATCCAAGAAGGAACAATGAAGGTTTCATCTACTATTATAAATACTCTTTATTTCTATGTCTTAGGTGCTAGAAAATATATCATATAGAGTTTAAAATTCAATTGTTGCACAATTAACACTTTGAGAATTTGTGTAATAGTTTAGTTGATAATTGTTGGAAATTTATCAAGTTCTTATGGAACCTTTTAGCTTGGAGATTTTGTTGAACAAGTATTTATTGAAGTATTTCATTATGATTTCTTCTACATCATCTATTTGTTGTCTCATAAACATGAGCGGCTAAATCTCTTAGGCTAGGGATGTGAAAACTATGATGGATTAATGAATGTAGGCATAATGATAGTGATTCTTGAATAGAGAATTAAGTAGATTGTTATTCTTTTCGTTTTAATTAAGTTTTAGCGGTTGCAAATGCTAAAACAAGCCTGTATCTTTAACTTGCCTGACCAAGGAGGTTGAAGTTAGGAAAAGAGAGTAACAATGGCAATTTGAGATTAACAATTCTCATCTAATTAACTTGAGCTCTAACTGAGGATAGTTAATGTCAATACTTATTGCAAAGCTAGAATACACATTTTTGAGACCGAGAGGAGATGGGTTCAAAGCTTCTAATGTCTATTAGCACACGTAACGCATTCACTTTGAGACTTAGAGGAAAGTGTAGTTGTTAAGTCGAGAAATATTAGATGAACTAAACATAAGTCTTATACAAAATTCACTAGGATAAATCACTATTAAAAGCCTTAGTAGTTAATAAATCATGGGGAACACAATCCTAGTTTAGTCTTAGTAATTTGATAAACAACTCAACAATTCTTAGAATTATTTTTTCTTTTTATTTACAAACCCCCCTTTTGAGATATTGATTACAAGTTGGTTTATTTGTTGTTAACATATTATTTCTGCCTAATCCCTATGGGATTGACCCCAACCTTTGTTGGGTTACTATATATGATAGAGACCGCTTTATACTTCAACTGTGAGGTGTAATTTGGGCGTGATCATGGGATATTTTTTGATGGTGTTGCTGGTGGGTATGAGAATCTTTCATCTGTATTCCATCAGAAGCCATATTTTCCATTGAAGGAACTCATATTTTCCAAGCTTCTCTTCAACTATGTTCTAAAGTAACATTTTATACTGGAAATTCCTACTATGGCATGCTCCATATTTTGACAGCGTTGTGATGTAACATTTAATCCTAACCTTGTGATAGCCTGAGCGATCTCATCTCTGGTGATCTTGTAGGGTGCTTGATACTCTTTCACTGCTTGTCGGACTTTTTCCTAGTGAGGATATTTATCAGTGTCGTTCCATGGAACCCATTCCTTCAGCAAAACTTCTTTTGGAGTGCACTTATTTTGTTGAAAGATAAACCTTTTGTCACGACCCAAACGTACACCCGGATCATAGACATGGGACAAGGAGCCCCGAGAGACCCCAAGTCGACCCATGGCATGAGCATACATCTAATTCAATCACATGAGCTGAAGACTTAACATAAAGAACGTAATCATAATATAGCATAAGCAAAAAGCAGTACTAGACTTATACAATACAGCGGACTACAACGTGTAGTCTGAATAGCCTCTAAACATGAAAGACGGATTGATGGGACAACTCCCCAACTATCCAACATTCAGAAACTGAAAGAAATAACATAGAGTGTGAACATTTAGCCCTCAGAACATGAGGACTCACCAAGTGCGCTGAGAGACAGTCCGAATCTATTTATGGGTGAGGACGAGCCTGAGAGCTGGGACCTGTATCATGAGACGATACAACATAGAAAATATGCGTTCAGTATGTGGAATGTACTGAGTATGCAAGGTAGGTAAAACGGACATTTAAAACACGTACAAAGTTCATAATGATCATAAGAATAGGAAAACATGCACGTATCTTAAATCATGATGACAAATCATATGGCTCAAGGTTTTCAAAGCATTCGTAACGTAAAAAAATCATAATCATAATACAAGAGATTTACTTAACATGACTTGAGCCAACATACATAATCATAACATTCATAAATCATGAGGAATACTGGGAGATTCTCTTAACCGACATACCCCATATGAGCACACATAAAGCCTGACTTGTAACCCTAGTGGGGAGGGTGTCAGTACCTTGCCAAGGGTAGGACCATGAAAGTGTGATATCAACGTGAAAAAAGGGCCTCATTTGGGCCTGGGACACTCATGAAAGAGGTCCCAATGTACCTACGGTGGCACGTAGTTCATGAGATCCGGGGCTTAACCTGAGCCCCGAACACACTCGGTGTTCGATACTACTCCCAAAATGTATATAGTGCTCATAATAATACGTACATGAGTTCATGGTCTAGTTAAATCATGATAATCGTAAACATACTTGAACATATAAGAACTAGCCATGACATGAGACCCGTGAGTCGGCCAAAAACATAGTTCATGAATAATAAGATTCATACATACTTGTAAATCATCTACATAGCTTGAATTTCGTAAAATCATTATGGGGAATATAATGAATTCATAATTGAGAACATAATTCATGATGGGCTCATAAGAACATCGATGGGATAATAGGTAATAAATCGATTCATCATGGGGCATGCATAATTAAGCTTAATTGTTTCAAAAATCAAAATCAATATCATTATAATCAATTTAAATCTAAATAAAATAATCAAAATCCATAGATTATGATAATATTTCAAAATCACAAAACCCATAATTAAATAATTAAATTTATATAAATCAAATACAAAACCTCGTGAGTTTTTGATAAATTCTAAGTAAAATCATAAAGTAGGGGCATGGGTGTGGAAGAATTCACCCATTGATGACCTTACATACCTAGGATTATCAGATTTTAAACCTCACTTGATGACCCAAGAAGAAAATGCAATGGATTGATGAATTCTAGGCTTGATTCACTCCCTAACTTCCTCTACCTTGCATGCATGAAAGAATGGAGTGAAATCTGAACTTAACCCCTTTAAATTTCCCTATTCATAACTCGAAACGTCGTAGATTAGGACTTAGGAATTTACATAAAAGCCATTACTAACTCGCAGGAAAATAACTGTCAGGGGTCACAACGAGTGACCTGACGACTGTTGCAAGTCCTCACGATCCGTCACCTTGCCCATTAAGTACACTATCTGAACTGGTCACTGGAACCTCTAACGGACGACATAACGATTCGTTACCGGTGGCCATGAGTCTTGGCCACCACTCGTCATGTCACTGCCTCCTTAAAACCATTTCATTAAAATTCCTCCCAACGACTCACATTATGACTCGTTGCCTGACATGATGAGTCATGGTCTCCTTCCGTTAAGAATACTAGTTGACCCTCCCATTTTATTTTTCAACTTCACCCCACGGCTGACTTGACGACTCGTGGTGGCTCATCACGAGTCGTTTCCTCACCCGTGGGGACGTTCAACCATCCTTTCCCACAAGTCTCCCCACGAGTCACCTGACGACTCATGGGATCTCCTCTGAGTCGTCCAATAACTCGTCCTGTGCCTGTAGCCCAGATTTTCAGTTTTTCCCTGTTTCAACTCCTGGGTCTGATCTTTGAGTTCTCGGGGTATAACAATATCCCTCCCTTGGGAATATTCATCCTCGAATGTTAGAAACATGTAGAAAACTCAGAAACAAGCAATCTCCATATATAAATACTGATCATTTAAGCTAAAAACTACCAGATTGACTACCTCCGAAAAGAACTACATAATTGAATTCAGACATCACATACATTCCCATATTATAAAATGAACTTGTACGCATGAACGGAACATGAAAACTAATTAGAGGTTTAGGGAAAACCTAATACCTCAAGCGGAAACTGAGTTGGTAAAGAATAGTTGTGGGTATCTAGCCATCATATCCGCTTCGGCTTCCCATGTAGCTCATTCAAATTGCTGATTTCTCCATAATACTTTAACTGAAGCTACTTCTTTGTTCCTCAGCCTCCTAACCTAACGATCCAAGATTTCTACCGAAATTTCTTCATAGCTGAGGCTATCCTTTACACCAATGTTGCCCACCAGGACTACTAAAGCTGGATCGCCCAAGCACTTTTTCAAAAATGACACCTGAAACACAAGATGAACTGAAGATAACTCTGTGGGAAAGTCCAACTCATATGCCACCTTACCAACTCTCCTCACAACCTAGTAGGGACCAACATAGCGGGGACTGAGTTTCCTTTTCTTCCATACCGCATGACTCTATTCATGGGAGATACCTTTAGAGATACCCAGTCGTCCACATCAAACTCCAAGTCTCTTCTCCTTACATCGGCATATGATTTCTGACGACTCTGGGTGGTTTTCAATCGGTCCCTTATCAACTGAACCTTCACCATCGCCTCATGAACTAAATCTAGCCCTATCATAGCTGCCTCACCAAGCTTAAAACATTCGATGGGAGATCTACACCTTCGCCCATAGAAGGCCTCGAACGGTGCCATTTGGATACTAGAGTGATAACTATTATTATAAGCAAACTCGATCAAGGGCAAATGATCATCCCAACTACCTTTAAAATCCATAATACATACCCTCAACATGTCCTCGGAGTCTGGATTGTCCACTCTGCCTAGCCATCCGTCTGCGGATGAAATGTTATGCTGAGCTTAATCTGAGTCCCAAGCCCTTTCTAAAAAGACCGCCAGAACTGGGAGGTAAATTGAGTACCTCGGTCTGAGATAATAGACAAGAGAACTCTATGAAGTCGAACCAACTCTCAAATATACAACTTGGCATAATCATCCGTAGAATTCGTGGTCTTGACCTGTAGAAAGTATGCAGCTTGGTTAACCTGTCTACCACCACCTAAATGGAATCATAGTGTCGACGAGTACGGGGTAAGCCTATAATGAAATCCATATTAATCTCTTCCTACTTCCAAGTGGGAATGTTAATATCTTGAAGTACACCTCCAGGCCATTGATGTTCGACTTTTACTTGCTGATAGTTTGAAAATTTAGCTACGAACTCTGCAATATCTTTCTTCATAACGTCCCACCAAGAGATTTCTCACAAGTCTCAATACATCTTTGTGGATCCTGTATAGATAGAATATTTGGTACCATGTGCATCATGCAATATCCAAACCCTTAAATTATCGACATCCGAAACACATAGTCGCCCTGGTATCACAGCACACCATCTCCCCCTTGGGAGAAAACCTCCACCTTTTGACTCCACGCTGCTTCCTTCAGCTTCCTCAAAACCAGATCTTCATCTTGCTTAGATTTGACATCAACCACCAAGGACAATTCTGACCCATTATGCACAACAACGCCGCCATCGGTCGAGTCGATCAATCTAACTCCATCTTGCGAGTCGATGGACATCCTTCACCAACTCCTTCCTTCCGTCATCCACGCGGGACACACACTCCCTAGAGAGCCTACTAAGTGCATCCACCACCATATTAGCCTTGCCCGGGGTGGTAACGAACACTCATATCGTAGTTCTTTAATAACTCCAACCACCTCCTTTGCCGAAGATTGAGATACTTCTACGTGAACATATATTGTAAGCTCTTGTGATCCGTGAATACATACACATGGACCCATACAAGTAATGCCTCCATATCTTCAATGCGAACACTACCACGACCAACTCAAGATCATGGGTCAGGTAATTCTTTTTGTGAACTTTTAGCTGTCTTGAGGCATATGCTATTACTTTCCCATGTTGCATCAACATGCACCCCAGTTCGACTCGCGAAGCATCACAATACACCACAAAACCATCGGTACCCTCAAGTAAAGTCAACACTGGTGCTGAAGTGAGTCGGGTCTTCAATTCCTAGAAGTTTTCCTCACAAGCCTCCAACCATTGGAACTTCACCTTTTTCTGAGTCAACCTGGTCAATGGGGCTGCAATTGATGAAGTGCCCTCAACAAATCTTCGGTAGTAGCCTACTAGGCCCAAGAAACTCCGAATTTCTGAAGGATTCACCGGTCTAGGCCAATTCTTCACCGCTTCAATTTTCTGAGAATCCACCCTTATGCCCTCACCGACACAACATGGCCCACAAATGCCACCGAGTCTAGCCAAGATTCACACTTGCTAAACTTTGCATACAAGTGATGATCCTTGAGGGTCTGAAGCACTACCCTCAAATGAGCGGCATGCTCTTCCTTGCTCCGGGAGTATATAAGGATATCATCAATGAACACGATCACGAACATGTCCAGATATTGCTTGAACACCCTATTCATCAGGTCCAAGAGAGCTACAAGAGCATTGGTTAGTCCAAATGATGTAACTACAAACTCATAATGGCCATACCGAGTTCTGAAGGCTGTCTTGAGGATATCACACTCCTGAACTCTGAGCTGATGGTATCTGGACATGTGATCTATCTTCAAGAAACACCTGGCACCCTGGAGCTAGTCAAATAAATCATCAATCCTAGGCAAGGGGTACCTGTTCTTGACAGTGACCTTATTCAGCTGCCGATAGTCAATACACATCCGAAGGGATCCATCCTTCGTTTGAATAAAGAGAACCGGCACACCCCATGGAGACTTGCTCGGTCTAATGAAACCCTTATCCAACAAGTCCTTCAACTATCCTTTTAACTCCTTTAGCTCAATTGGATCCATCTTGTAAGGAGGAATAGATATAGGCTGCATGTCTGAAAGAAGATCTATACTGAAATCAATCTCCTGCTCAGGAGGGACACCTGACAAATCATCAGGGAATACCTTCGGATACTAACATACCACTAGAACTAACTGAATAGTCGGGGTCTCAGACTCTACATCCTTAACCCTAACTAGGTGGTACGTGCAACACTTAGAGATCATTTTCCTAGCCTTAAGATATTTAGGTTTTCTTCCAATCATCTTTGTAAGTTCTAAATTATGTGTTTGTATATGAATGCTTATGATTCTCTTACAACCATGAGAAGCTAAACCTCCACAACTAGGGTTATGGGAACCATGGTGAGTTAACAAAACTAGAGTTGCACAAAGTGATTCTAAATAAATGCTAATGATTCTATTGTATTCTCTTCATCTTTAATATTTCTTAACATAGTGCAAGATTAGGACTTGCTCGAATTGTTTACTTGCTTGAATCTAGAGAAGTAGAGAATAGGAAAAGAGAATCACAACAAATCCTTGATCTTTATGGGTCATTATATAATTTGAGTTGCGATCGCAGGATAGTTAATTTGGAATAAATTAATAAAGGTTGAAGTGAAATCACTCATGATAACCTAATTAAGTGATTGAGTATAGTTATCCAATAGGGACGAGCCAATTGTTTGGGTAAACCCTAGTTATCAGTTCTACAAGTAAGCATTAGGACAGATCACAAGTGTAAAACCCAAAATAGTTATGAATCCATGGGAAACACTTACCCTAGTTATTCATATAAACTTGATAAACAACAATAAATTCCCTACTCTATTTACATATTTGCTTTTACAAAACCCCCCTTTGGGAGATAACACGCTTAAAAGCTTAAATACTTGCATTATTCTATATCTTGACCATATTCATGTGGGATTGACCCCAATATTTTTTGGGTTATATATTGACAATGTCTGCGTCATACTTTTATAAGAGTGTGATTTGAGCGTTATCAATCCTAAACTGTCATCTTTTTCCAAGCCATAGAGGTCTGGAACAAGTTTATATGAGATCATCAAGTTTTTGGTATCTGGCTCTTTAGAACTTTCTGAACCTCCTTCCTTCTTTTGGGCTACTTTTCTTTCCCAGATCCATTTTGCAATATCAAATTCAGGCTCAACTTTGGATTTCTGATTAAAGGATATGGGTTCATGTGAAATGAAAGGGAAATTAGTACTTGAGCAACCCAATTTAGGTGGTGAGTATGTTTGTGACGACATGGAAAAAAGGAGGACTTTGTAGAGTGGCTTTGGGTTTTTTGTGGCTCGAAAGGTCCATGTCTCAGTTGTTGTATTTGTTCCTTGATGTCAGACATCTCTTTTTTTTGTGAAAAAAGTGAACAATTGAGGCGCCTGGTGGACAGATTTCATATTGCATATTGGTCAACTGCAATTTCAGGGCTCGAATAAGGCCGACATGCTTAGTTGATGCCTATTCCACTTTCTTATTGATGTTTTCTGCCTTGCTCATCATCTTATTTTATGTGTGAGCAATGCTCTTGAAAGAAGTGCTAATATTAGTTAGCACTTTGTTCTAGCAGATTGTGTTTTCTGATTTCTTGTTGATGGTAGCCTCTATGTCACTCATTGGTGGCTTCTCTCCAGTGGGAAGCACAACATTTTTCTTTGGTATTTCTGGTGCATGGTTAATACCATGTTTTTCTATGGGTTGTTGTGAGTGGAATTCTGGAGTATGACTAGAGCTGGATGGACTCATCCTGAAGATTTGATGGTTGTGTGATTTTTTTGTAGAGTAGGTAGAGTTGGCCAATTTTGAGGTTTGTAGGAAACAACGAATTCATACATTCAAGGGCAGCTCAAGGAACCAATAGACGGATCCCTATCTTCATATTGCTTTCGAAATTCCTTCTCCAAGCATCTTCCCTTCTTATTTTCTTCTTGGCTCTCTTTCCATGAAGCTCGTCATATTCAATCTCATCCTCTTGACATTCTTGGAAATTACATGCAACATCCCAAGGGTAGTGCCCGATAGAGGGACATTTGAACCACCATATGTTGTGACCTTCATGATTGAACTGTTTAATCCAATCATGTTCACCCATAATAGCTGGGAGGTTTATATCTTATGCATCCTCATCATCTTCAAGTAAGGGATGATGTATGTTGGTATATCTGAAGAGAAAAGGTTGTACTATTTGGTTTCTTGAGATGTGAGTGGTTAAAACTGATGGCTACTATTTTATCCTTTTTTTGACAAAGATTGGTTCAATTGATCGAAGAGGTTCAATAGGAGGTTCTCTCATCCGCTCATAGTTGCTAACCCCTGAGTCTGGAAGAATTTTGGCAAGTTCTTCCTTTGCTATTTTATTTGGGTATTTTGGTATAGGTAGTAGTTTTGTTGGTGGAATCTACAAGTAGTAGTAAAGCATCATCACCGTACGGAAATGAAAGATCCATAGCATGGTTCTAAACTCGCCAAACTATTTGGTAGTGAAGATTTTCTTGGATAGCATCTCTAGCTTATGGAGCTCCTTGTATTTAGACTTGGATCTTCAAGGCCTCTATCAGATATGGATCACTTAGGGATATGTTGAAATTTAGAAATAACGTGACAAAAACTGTCCCAGGAAGGTGACCTTAGTTGTATCCAAATTAGCATGTTTGTACTCTTGATAACGGGTATCAAGGAGTGAAAGGTGGGCAACAGTGGGTTGGCCTTTCCTTCCATGATATGACAAGGCGATTTGGACAGCACGAAAATGAATATGGATAAATCCGTGATTTTTTTATTGCTTTGGAGAATCATTAGGAATCTTCAAGGTAACAAACTGTTCCTCCTAAGTAGCAAGAATAGGGTGTTGATCGAGTTTCGATGCAACAACATGTTCTTTTACCCCTTTAGATTTTTGTTGGACCAGGAAACAAATTTGTAACCATGGATAGGTCGTCTTTTTGGAAAAGGTAGATTAAGGATTTAGGAGAGGGAAGTAGGTAAAAGACACTAATTTTCATCTTGAGTTATATCTACTTCATAAAGATAGTCATATTTACAAAAAAGAGTTTTGCTTAGTGTAGGAGACATTTGTACTTTGGTGTGGGATTTACAAAGACTTGATGTAAATGGAAAATACTCACTCATAGATAACCAAACTGCTTCTCCCTCCAAAAAGGATGGGCTAGCTTTAATACCACTGAGGCGACATGAGCTTGGACACGACAGGTAAGGCGGTGAGATTGCAGGCACAACAGTTTTCCATAAAGGGAGCTAAGGCGGGATAGGGCGAGGAAACAATGGGCATGGCGGCTAGATTGCAGGCACAATTATTTTCCTACGAAGGGGGACTGGGCTTCAATATTCTGAAAGAGGGCTTGCCACAAACCTGGCTTCAACATCCAGAAGATGGCTTGCCAAGTCAGTTGAACATTAAACTTCATTATAGAAATAAAAGATTTTCCCTACAAAATGGGTTGTCTTCTATATCCCCCTTGACAATTTCCCAAGCTACTCAACTTGGGAAAATATTTACTCTACTTATAAATTTAGCTATTATAAACTTTGAAAAACTATTATACTTGTGACAAACTAACTTACCCGATGTTTCGAAGCCCTATACTAATTCAAGGATTAGCCATACCATGCCTTTTGAAAGAAAGAACAAGAGAGAATTTAGCAAACACTCATATTATTGAACATAGTGAATTTTTACAAACTCGTTAAGACTTCTCTAAACTTGCTAAAAGTTGTCCAACAATATACAAACTAGCCTCCTTTATATAGGAGTTGGGAGACTAGAAGATAAACTTATCTTACAAGATAGACTCGGCACGCTTATCTAGATAGCCTAATAAAACAAACTTGACACACCTTTTTACATAGCCTAATAAAAATAAATTTGGCGCGCTTCTCTAGGAACACTCATCTACATAGCCTAATGAAATAGATTTCTAATACAACAGATAGCCCAATACAACAAATAGCCTAATAAATATAACGGAGGCCCATATGATGGCATGTGAAGTGGGGGCCGCCTTTTGTCTTGACATGGGTAGTAAATTTTGGCAGATAATTTGAGGCAGTGAGCTTCAAGAATCTTACACATGCCATTAACCATTATTTGGTGGGGTATCGTGTGATGATGCTAATGGTGGGTATGAGAATCCTTCATCTATATTTTTCATGATCCGAGTCTACACCCTAGACACGATACAGTACCTAGGGCAACAAGTGACCCCAAGCTAATACATGGCATAGCATACTATTGAAATTTATAAATAAATGGAAGAAATCTATTAGTGGAAGCTGCAAAAAACATGACTAAGTAACACTTTTCTCAAAAGGAGAAATATCTGATATGAAATGAAAATTTATGCAATAAAGGCAAAACATACTGAAATAGCAACTCTGTTTGAAAGCTATATAAAGAACTAGCGAGTTGCTGGGACAAGCCCCCAGCTAACTTTAAAGTCTGAAATCAAAAAAACTGAAATGGAAGCTAAGTTCTCATCCTCGAAAGATGAAGACTCACCAATCTACACTGCTGCTAAAAATCATCGGAGGGGAATAACTGACAATGCTGAGACTTAGAACCTGCACCTTATCATTTAAAAGTATGCATCACTACTTTAATAGTATTGAGTAAGTGAGAATGTAAAGATACTGAAAGTTGTAAACTATACTAATAGAACATGTAATGACCATACTAGAATTTCAAACACTAAAGGCATATGAAAAGCAACTAACATTATAAGTACGAAATAATTAACTAAAGATCATTAACATGTCTGAGTCTTGGAGTACTGAATTGAACTTGATACTGAGACCGCACTGGAATGGGTTATACTGTACTTGCTGTGGGAGAAACTATAATCGACATTTAACCATGTGAGCTAGACGTGGAGTTCGATATATACCCCTCATAGAGAAGTCCCACTATACCTTGCTAGGGTATAGTAGCTGAGCTGGGTGATCACTGTCTGAGACCCATTTGGGCTAATGACCTATGGTGGCAATGTAGTTCTGGGAACCTGGGTGTGATGAACCCCGGCCAGCTCCGTGCTAAGCCCTACTCCCACCGGAAATCCTAACTTTGTCTGCTAAGCTAATAACTCGAACCTAATGCCTAAGACTCAAGTTAGGACCACTTATCTAGAAGCGTTCGGGGATCCTAGAGGACCTAATAGCTGAAATATAGGTGTTCTAAGACTTGTCAGAGATGCTTTATCTGAAAGCATCATAACTGTCTAAAGAACAATCTAATGACTGATAACTGGGACTACAAAGTTTTACTGAACTCCTCAAAAGACTGACTATAGTCAAACTAATCAGTTGATATTTCTATAAGACACTGAGAATGCTAAGTACTAACTAAAAAAGCCATAAGCTAACATCTGATCACATATCCGTACTACCATGGTGATTTAAAAGGGACTATCAAAATCATGCAACATTCATATCTGGCATGTCAATTATGCAAGATTCACTTAAATCACATTTATGTATTAGGGATGAAACACATATTCATGGAAAGGGATATCGATATGAATTATAGCTAGTAGAAGTCTTCAAGAATCACAAGAATTATAACAAGAAGGAATTTCATAATCAAACTAAAGAACAACCCTAGTTTTAATTCTTCAATGATAGAACTGATAAAGTTTCTGTAAGAGTTTTGGGGCACAAGGAAAGAGAAATTCCCTTATTGAAATCCTACATACTTGGAGTAGAAATTCCCTTAAGAAACTGCATGGAAAACTTGAGAAAAATGGAAGCCTAGTACTGCTTTGGGAGAATTATCTGAGTTCTTCATGATTTTCTAAATGGTTTTGGAAAGAATGTGGGAGAGGGTAAACTAATCCTCTAAAACCCCTCCTAAATAATCCTAATACGATGTGGCTTAGGATTTAGGACGATAGGGTTTTACAAAAGTGTCCCTGAAACATTTAATAGGATTTCTGCTTGTCAGGTGGTACGACTCAACCTATGAGCCATACCAAGGTCCTAGGATCCGCAACACTGTACCACGAGTCGTACCATGACTCATGCTTAATTGGGATTTCCCTGACCATTTCTCTAAACATTTCAAGGACTGGTTAGTATGATCCGTACCAGTATAATAAGATTCATAACATGAAGCCGTTGTTTCTCCAACCTGATTCACTGTTCTTCTCCATCTTCAAGTTACGATTCTAGGTATGATCTATACCTCAATTCTACGAGTCGTACTATGACTCGCATTGATGTCTTTTTCTTAGTTTTCTGCAAAATCAAGTTCTAAATCTAAAGGCTAGTCTTAGAAAGTTTTGGGTTGTTACAATATTCCATCAGAAGACATATTTTCCATCAAGGAACTCGCATTTTCCAAGCTTCTTTTCAACGATCTTGTGAAGTAACATTTTCTAGTGGACATTCCTACCATGGAATGCTCCATATTTTGACGATGTTGTGATGGAACATTTAATCTTATCTGTGTGATGGTTAGAGTGCTCTCATCTCTGGTGATCTCATAGGGTGCTTGATATTCCTTCATTGCTTGTCGGACCTTGTCCCAGTGAGGATGTTTATCAGTGTGGTTCCATGGAGCCCATTCTTTTGGCCAAACTTCTTTTGGAATGCCTTTATTTTGTTTGAAGATGAACCTTTGTGTTTCATAATATTCGTCTTCCAAGGATAAAATAGAAACTGAAATTTTCCTACAAAATGAGAGTTTTGGCTCAACATGGATTTTTCTATCAATTTTCTTCATCGGCTGATGTAGCGTAAACACCTTTGCATCATATGAATTTTTGAAACAATGAACCCAATATTTTCATGGCCTGAACCACAATAATAATATTTTTAGGGCTGGTTCAATCTTGTCAAAATCCTAGAATGCGTTGCACTTGAATTCCATAAGGATATAACACTGGTGACATAAGTACAAGAAAAACCATAAGAGCTTTTGTGGAAAATCATCGCCAACTGGTATGGAAACATGATAAAATCGGTATTCTGGGTTGACTCATACGTCTTAAGGATGGATCCTCCATATTTTCTGAACACTTGAAGCTCATAGAAAGTCCATCATTCTATCAAAATGGATGGATCAAATGGGTCTACATACCGACTGAATAAGTCCAGTTGATGACTTGGCAGTTTCAATGAACTGACACCTAGTCGGTTGGCGATCACGAAAATCTGGCCAGCTGATTGCTTCTTCTTATTTGTTTGTTCTAGATAAAACCTTTTTGCAAATTCATCTAGTCTGGATAGGAAATCTTCCAGAAAATTATCTTTCCCCTTCAAGTGCTTGACTTGGAATTTGTATGGAGAGAACCATTGTGCCCATATGAGAATTTGCAAATATGGAAGTATCTTTGGACTTCTCTAGATCATCTTTGAAAATGTTGTCATATCCATCTCAATCATAAATTCAGTGTGAATTAAAAAGAAATAAAACCTCCTGATCCCATTCTTCACAGCAAGAATTTCCTTGAAGGTGGAATGATAGTGTTGTTCTACATCTTTGAATCATCCACATGCATATCTGTATATCTTTGTACAACCATATTTTTCCGCTGGAAGAACTGCACTCCAATATTCATTGATGGGCTTCAGTCTGTAATATCCTCTTTTTGTCTAATGGGATGTGGAGAGTTTTCACCTGTTTGGATAATTTTTTTATTTTTTGGACTGCTTCATCTTGCTCTTTACCCCAAACTTGGGCATTTTTCTTAAGCATCTGTGTAAGTGGATAAATGTATGTAGAGACTTTAGGAATAAAATTTCTAACATAATTTATCACACCTATAAATTGTTAGAGATGCTTTATGATGATGTTGGGGTCTGGAAATTTGAGTAGTTCTTGACAAATGTGTGGACCTTGACTGTATGCTCCATCACTAAAATGCATCCCCAAGAAATCAATCTCCTTCTGCACAAGGACCATTTTCTTTGTAGAGAGCATGACTCCATTTGTCCTGACTATATCATGAAAATGATGGAGTAAGGTGAGGTGTTCCTCCAACGTATCACTGAATAGCAGTATGTCATCGATATACACTAGTGAGGTGTGGAGGATAGGCTGAAAGTGTTACACCTCATGAGTTTCTATTGTTTAACCAACGCGTGCGTACGTATATTGAGAGTTTTGGAGTACGACGCATGCAGAAAAGGACTCGGGGGATGAGTATGCAAGCATGGTATCGAGCGAGTGGGGGCCAAAGCATAGGTAGGGTGCAAGGAGCGCCGCGCCATTCCCCTGCCACGGTGCCTTGAGCGGCGCATTGCGCCCGACTCTTGGCATGCCACTCCCCCCTTCCACCAACTCAAAAGTTATATAAAACCCCCTCAATGTTTAAAGGACCCATTTCAATACTTCCCCAAATCAAAGGAGTGAGGTTGAGCGACAATTTCAATCAATTTTCGCCGAACTACGCCATTAAACTCTGCTCAAATGCAAATTCATCTTGGGTAACAAGTTCCGAGCCTACGAGGAACATCCCTATGGATTTATTTCTTGAAATCTAACTCAGAGTACCGAAACCCTGCCAAGTAAATGTTGTATAAATCACTTCTAAATGAGTCCTAAGCGGCAAGTGATAGGTAATCCTTTCTACCTTTTAAACTCTCGGGAATTTGTAAGCTTTCGGCCGAATTGGACAATGTTTGAGTTGTAGCTAATGTCTTTGAAGGATATTGTTATTATCCATTTTCTATTATTGAAAATAACCTTATTCTCTCAATGTAAGAGCTTCAATTGAGTGGAATTATCGTCTTCAGGGTTGAAGCTGTTTGGGTGAATGAAAATCGGTATTTGAGGTATCTTAAGGCTGACCTCTTCGGCAAGTTATTCTCATCATATAGTTGATAGGGCCTATACCTTTGTAAATAAATTGAATGTATGTACGTTGTGATTAGTTGCTGCAAAAAGATAATGATTACATATGTTGTGGTTAGCTACTATGAGACGAATTGAGATTAGATCATAGTATTTTTCATCGGGACAGAGTGCATACAATATGACAAACGCTGGGAGCATCATAGAAACTTCCCTATTCAATTTTTCATAGTATTAGTGGGATTTTGATGTCTCGCTGTCATACAAAGGCCTTAGAAGCTTGTGGATAGCTGTTGGGCCTAACTTGGTATAGTTAGACAACATGATGCGTAGCTGGGCGATATAACTTTTTGGTTGATGACTATATAGACAATAAAGCTCGCCTTTAGGCTGTTGTCATACCTTGACACCTCCAAGGCCAGAATCATAATAGAATGGTCTTACCTTTGAGTCGATGGCACTAGGGTTTCCTAATGAACTGAGCATTATCCTACCATATGATTGGCTATTGTTAGTGACCATTAGCTTCAGTCGACCTACTGTTGGTTGTATAGGTCATTCAGGCAACCACCCCAGTTGTTAGAAATAAGAGGGAAAACTTGTTAGGGATTAGTTTTGGGGCCAACGCCCCAGGATACTCTTGTAGACACCCATGTACATGTTACCACGAAGGGCTAGATCCAGATATATTAGCCTACAGGGATATGGATTGCTTGAGAAAGCTATATGTCATCTGGACAAACTGAGTTAACGCTTAAAGGACTAGAAGAATGATATTATAGTAATACCTTCTATCTAAGAATTACAGTAAGCCACCTATGGGAAGTTAGAGCTGACTTCTTAGGAGCATGTCCGATTAGTAGCAACGTTCTAAGCGAAGGAACTAGATAGCTGGTCACCTGCAACCTTTCTGTTTGCTTATAAGATATCATCATACTAGGATGGCCTTCAAAGTATCACTTAGGTCACCCGGACCTCGCCCTAGTCTGTCTAAATTGACAGAGTGCTAGAATCGCTGCTAGGACCCATTCGTCAGGTGTAGGCACATGGGGTGCGCCTGTTGGCGGCTATATAGACTATTTAGGGACGAGTAGATGTTGTGTTAATCCTAAAGAGCTAGATATGCCTAGTGAGTGACTTTATTTAGGCTATAGAATCGTACTCCTGTAGGGATTGACCCACTATAGTTGGTATCCCATCAAATGACCTCAGGATTACTAACTATATCATTGCCTATGGGGCTACAGAGTGTTAGAGGAGCTATGTGATGTTCGAAAGGACTATATTCAAGCCTACAAGGGCGAAGTCCATTTGTGTATGGCTTTCCTTTATGCCGTAATGGCATTATTGACCCTTAGTGGAGCCTTGTGAGCCCAGTTTGTAGCTAGAAATGTCGAGAGGGCTGAGATATAGTTACAGGAGCACATTGGCTCATTGGTAGTTACAGAAGCTGAGAGGGCTTAGATACAATTATAGGAGCCCATTGGCTCAGTTGCAGTTCTAGAGGCCGGATAGGTTTGGTTATAGCTACTTGTGACATCATAATGACCTGGTTAGGGGTATCTATTGAGCTGTACTTGTCGAGGCTTATGGGGGCCTAGGTAGGTTATCTCTATGATGTCTATAATATTTGTACCTTCCATTCTTATGGGAGCTAGGTTAGGTTCTTGTTTGTATACTTGCTTGCCAATTATAGCTTATGAATATATAATCATATAGCTTACACTCTTATTTATATAGTTGTCAACTAGATGTAGGTTATGGTTATATAAGCATATAGGTTAACTTCTGCTCCCTTTTGCTGATTACTTTAGTCCTTTATCAGCTTCTATTCAGCTATTGTTACTGCCTTACATACTCGGTACATATTGTACTGATGCCCACACCTGGGGCGCTGCATATTTGCATGCAGGTTTAGACAGACAGGTTTTAAGAACTCCTTTAGTAGCTATTCAAAGTTAGCAGATTGGTCAACTCCTTTCATTCAGAGTTTCCAGGTAGTAAAGGTTTGCTTGTCCTTTATTATATAGATTTTGTTTAGCTCGGGGCCCTATCCCTACAAATATGTTTCACTATTAGAGGCTTGCAGACCACAATCTTTAGTTCCTAGCTAGTTGTGCATTGTTGGCCGTGTGGGGCCTATATGTACTATGTTTTGTGTTTTAGCCATGTGGGGCCTAGTTTAGTTATTAGTTTGCATCCTTTTCGGCTATGGTTCATATATGACTGCTTGTTTTCCTTCTATTATGACATAGAAAGAATGGTGGTCTTATCGGCACGCGTAGGATCCTTGTATTATTGTGACTGTTGGGTTAGATGTTTCTTTTTATAAATTTGTTATGTGGCCTTGTCAGCCCAAGGTTGTGTTTACAGCTGATATATCGCTATTTATTTTCTTGATTCTGTGTTACTGTAATGCCCCAGAAGTGCCTAAGACTAGACTGGGGGTTTGAAATGAAAAATGGCTAAAAAATCTACTCAGAACAACTCATTGAATGGATCATTAGTGGGACCAATGACCCATGGAATGTTCCCATGGTGAGAACCTGCAGAATCGGCTAGGAAATAATGAGACTTAGGATGACCCATTGGTCGTTGCAATGAGTCATTAAATGTAGTTGTTGTGAGGTGGGTCTTGATTGGGGAGGAAGTAACGAGTCATGGAATGACCCGTTGTTGGAAACAATGAGCCGCTGTCAGCATCCGATGAGAGGAATCCTAAGTTAGGGAAGTGGTGACGATGACTAGAAGCAACGAGTCGTTGTAGCTTGTAACGACTCGTCCCGTCCGATCGTGGTAGGGGATCTGAGACCTAAATAGGGGATGAGACGACGAGGGGTAGTAACGGATCGTGGGATCTAGCAATGGTCCGTTGTGTCGACCATTGCCACTGGCAGAGCAGTTTTTCCAAGAAACATATTAAGGGTATTTTTGTCATTCCTAAGACCTAGGGTCCTAAAATACTTTATTTTAAGCTCAAAAAAGTGTGTTTTAAGAAGGGTTAAGTCATTTCAGGCCTATCCTAATTCATGCATACAAGCTTAAGGGTTGGAGAGGTGATCAAGTCTAGTTTTCTTCAAAGTCCTTCCTCAATTCTCCTTGGGAAATCAAGGAAGTGGTATGAATCAGATCTCTTCAAGTATGTAAGGCTATGAATGGGTGCAATTGTCCACACCTATGCCCAATTCCCTCACAATTCATGATGTTCTAATTTATGATTCCATGGGGTTTTTACCGAATGCATGAATTCCTACGTTTTAGCCATGGGTATGATCTAAGAATGTTTTAAATGATAAATTATTATTAATGAACAAATTTTACAATGTTTTAAATTATAAATTATGTTTTCAAGTTTTCTAACTATGATGCCCATCCATGAATGTTCATGAAAGTTGAGATCCATGAGATATGTGTACAAGTATGATGAGATGCTATGAAGAAAGTATGATTTCGAAATAACCATGTTTATGTTCATGTTTTAAAAATAAATCAAGTTGATTCAAACATGTTTAAGTATGGGGCAAGCCCATATGATCAAGTATGTCTTATGATTTCATGAATTGGCTAACCACATGGTTTTGGAGTCAAGACTCCCATTATTTTCAACTTCTGGTATGGTTTGAGCCAAGGCTCCGCATGTTATGATTTTAGATTATACATGTATATTATTATTCAGCTTCTTCATTTGACAATGGTCAGCTTCCTTGAAAAATGATGGAGAGCATATGCATGTCTTTGGGAGTAGTGTCTAGAACGAGTAGGCTAAGGGTTAGTCAACCCTGTGTCTCAGAACTATGCACCAACGTAGGTTTACTTATAAACTTTGGGACCTCCTTTGGAGCTTCCCCTTCCCCCAAGGGACCTTGAGCTTGATATTGATATCATAGTAGCATCCTTAGCCCCTAAAAAGCTTTGGATGGCTCTGTCCATTTGAGTGTGATAGTAGGGACCACTTAAGCTCTATTGTGGTAATGGCGGTTATATGACGAGTCTCCCATTGTTCTTCATGATTTCAGTTATGCATGTACATCAGTCATGATATTATATTTTCAGCAGGTTTGACCCAACATTCAGTTTTACTTATAATTACCAGTATTCAGCTTTAGGTCATTCGAATCAGTTATGATGTTCAGATCATGATTTCAGAAAATAGCATGCAAGCCCTACTCTCAGAATCTTATCTTGATTATGTTTTATATTTTGCATGTTTAATGATTTTACTTACTTAGCAGTTTTACTTACCTTGCATACTCGGCACATTCCGCGTACTGACCACATACTCTATGTTGTATCATTTTATGATACAAGCTCCGATACCCAAGTTCAAATCCCGCTGCTAGTCAGATTCCAGGAGTTAGCTTTCCTCAGCCTCAGTTGGTGAGTCCTTATATTGCGAGGGCCCTTCTTATCAATTGTATTTCGTCTTTTCATATTCAAACTATAGTGAGTTAGTTGGGGTCTTATTCTATCAACTCGTCAGTGTTAGAGGCTTTTCAGACATAGTTTGTGTTTCAGCTTTCGATTCATGTATGTAATAAGATGTTATGTTCTGTTTAGACTTCCGCTATGTTATTTGTGATGATCTTTTGCTTATCTGGGATTGAGTTGGATGTATGTTTATTCCATGAGTCGACTTGGATCCGCTTGGGGTTTCTTGTCCCATGTCTTGATCCGAGCCTATGTTCGGGTCGTGACAAACATAGTATCAGAGCATTAAGTTTTGAAGTATCCTAGGGTGTCCGAAACTCGCGTTAAGTAGAGTGTTTTTCATGGGTGTGAAGCGTGCCACACTTATGACGAAGAGGATACGTGACATTTAGAAAATGTTCTCTTCTTTCATGATCTATGTCGTATGGTGAAATGTCTCTCTATCCTTCTAACTCGTTCTATACGCATTTGCAGAATCATGCCTCCACGCAGAGTCAATGAAAAAAGAAATGGAAACGAAAATGGCCATGAGGATGGCAATGGAGACGGGCATCAGCAGGCCCCACCGGCCCAGGAGGAGCATGTACCTGAGCCGGCCGATTGCCCATGCATAGTTTAGGGCATCCATTTCGATGTTAGCCCAGGTCAATTAGCAGGTGATAGTGCATGTCCCTCAGAACGGAAATGTGGCAGAGGCAAGGGTTGGAGATTTTAAAGGTGGATGAGGATCCACATGAGTTCATTAAGGAGATTTTGAAGATCACCTAGATTATGGGGGTGACTGGGTAGGAGTGCACTGATTTGGCCTCGTATCAATTGAAGGGGGTCTCGCATATTTGGTACAAGCAATGGAAGGATAGTAGGACAGTTGGAGAAGGCCCTATCAGTTGGGATAAGTTCCATGCCGCTTTTCTAGATTGGTTTTTCCCTCGGGAGATGAGGGAGATCAAAGCATCCGAGTTTGTAAATCTAAAGCAAGGAAAGATGACAGTTCAGGAGATGCCTTGGAGTTCACTCGTTTGTCCAAGTATGTATCTGAGATGGTGGCGGACCAGAGAGACCGTGTTAGCAGGTTCATACATGGGATAGCGAACTACTTGGTCAGGCATTGTCGTACGACGATTCTTCTTTAGGATATTGGCTTTGCTCGGATAGTCTTGTATGCCCAGCAGATGGAGGCGGTATAGATGAGTGAGAGGGAGAGAGAGCCCAAGAGGGCCAGGATAGAGAGCTTTGATTTCTCCCAACAAAGGCCTATTTGGCACCATCAGTCATCTTACCAAAGATCTTCAGCCCCAGCGCCTTTGCCTATGAGTGTGCCATCCAGGTCCAGGCGCCATCAAAAGGGATGAGAATTAGGCTAGAGAGGTCAGAGTAGCATACCTGTAGAGACTAGCCCTCCAAAGTGCAGCAGAGATGGCCGAGGACACACAGGCAGTGTTTCTCAGGTACAGGTGCTTGCTTTGGGTGCGAGAAGCCCAGACACATTCTTAGAGATTGTCCAACATCCAGAAAGGGTCATGATAGGGGCCGAGTCCCAGCTTCCAGTTCAGCAGCTCCACCAGCACGCCCAGCTCTGCAGGGAGCATCTACTAGTACAGGTGGTGGACAGCGCCAAAACAGATTCTATGCCCTAGCATCTCCCCAGGAGCAGGAGGTCTCCTCGAATGTAGTCACTGGTATGTTATGAGTATTCCATCTTGACATATATGTATTGTTAGATCCAGGGGCTACCTTGTTTTTATGACTCCCTATTCTGCTAGTAGTTTCTAAGTTAGTCCCGAAATGTTATCAGAATCATTCTCAGTCGCTACTCCAGTTGGTGATTCAGTTATAGCTAGACGAGTGTATAGAAATTTCCCTGTCACAGTCCTTCAAAAAGTCACCTCAACCGATTTATTAGAGTTAGCCTTGACTGATTTTGATGTAATTCTCAACATGGATTGGTTGTTTGCATGCTATGCCTCAGTCAATTGTAGAACCCGTGCAGTAGAGTTCAGATTTCTGGGTGAGCTAGTCTTAGAGTTGAAGGGTAGTTTAGTTGTGCTTGTAGATCGTTCCATTTCCTACCTTAAGGCCAGAAAGATGATCTCCAAGTGTTGTGTGTACCATCTAGTTAGGTTTAAGGATGCTACATCCAAGACCCTGACTATCCAGTCAGTTTCTGTAGTGTGTGAGTATCCATAGGTATTTCCAGATGATTTACTAAGAATCCATCCTGAGCGGGAGATAGATTTTTGTATTGACCTTCTTCCCAATATGCAGCCTATATCTATTCCTCCTTACATAATGGCCCCATCCGAGCTAAAGGAGTTGAAGGAGCAGTTGAAAGACCTTTTAGACAAGGGATTCATCAGACCGAGCAAATCCCCATGGGGTGCACCAGTTATCTTTGTCCACAAGAAATGTGGGTCTCTTCGTATGTGCATTGATTATCGATAATTGAACAAGGTCACCATCAAGAACAAGTATCCTCTCCCTAGGATTGATGATTTATTTGACCAGCTTCAGGGTGCTAAGTGCTTTTCGAAGGTAGATCTTAGATCTAGCTACCATCAGCTTAGGGTTCGGGAGAGTGACATCCCGAAGACAACCTTCAGGACTCGTTATGGTCATTACGAGTTTGTAGTTATGTCTTTTGGGATAATGAATGCTCCTGCAACCTTTATGGATTTAATGAACAAGGTGTTCAAGTCATACTTGGATATGTTCGTGATTGTGTTCATAGATGACATCCTCATATACTCTCAGAGTAAGGAGGAGCATGCCGCTCATCTGAGGGTGGTGCTACAGACTCTTAAGGATCACCAGTTGTATGCTAAATTCAGTAAGTGCGAGTTTTGGTTGAACTCGGTGGCATTTTTGGGTCATGTGGTGTCGAGTGAAGGTATACAGGTGGACTCTCAAAAGATAGAAGCGGTGAAAAATTAGCCTACACCGATGAATCCTTCGGATATTAGGAGTTTCTTTGGCTTAGCTGGTTATTATTGAAGGTTTATTGTGGGGTTCTTATCTATTACAACTCCGTTGACTAAATTGACCCAAAAGAAAGTGAAGTTCCAATGGTCGGAGGCTTATGAGAGGAACTTTCAAGTGTTGAAGACTCGACTCACCTCAGCACCGGTGTTGACCCTACCCGAGGGTACCGATGGGTTTGTAGTATATTGTGATGCTTTGAGGATCAACCTTGGTTATGTATTGATGCAGCATGACAAAGTTATAGCATATGCTTCTAGGAAGCTAAAGGTTCATGAAAGGAATTACCCGACTCATGATCTTGAATTGGCAGTGGTAGTATTTGCCTTGAAGATTTGAAGACACTATTTGTACGGGGTCCATGTAGATGTGTTTAAGGACCACAAGAGTCTACAGTAGTGTTTACCCAAAAGGATTTGAATCTCCATCAAAGGAGGTGGTTGGAGTTACTCAAGGATTATGATATGAGTGTCCTTTACCATCCGAGCAAGGCTAATGTGGCAGCAGACGCACTTAGTAGGCTTTCTATGAAGAGTGTGTCCCATGTAGATTAAGGGAGGAAGGAGCTGGTGAAGGATGTGCATCAGCATGCATAATTGGGAGTTTATTTGGTTGACTTGACCGATGGTGGTGTTATTGTTCAGAAAGGATCAGAATCATCCTTGATGACTGATGTAAAGGCTAGACAAGACGAGGATCTTATCTTTGTGAAGTTAAAGGAAGTCGTTCCGAATTAGAAGGTAGAGGTGTTCTCCAAAGGGGGAGATGGTATGCTCTGATATCAGGGTCATCTGTGTGTTTCGGATGTTGATGATTTATGTGATTGGATGTTGCACTAGGCTCATAGTTTTAGATATTCCATATATATAGGTTCCACCAAGATGTATCATGACCTAAGGGAAGTCTATTGGTGGAATGGCATGAAGAAGCACATTGCAGAATTTGTGGCTAAGTGTTCGAATTGTCACAGGTTAAAGTGGACCATCCAAGACGAGGAGGTGTGCTTCAAGACATTAGTATTCCTAGTTGGAAGTTGGAGGAGATCAATATGGACTTCATCACAGGGTTGCCTCGCACTCGTCAATAGTACGACTCCATTTGGGTGGTCATGGACATGTTGACTAAAGCAACTCATTTTCTACCAATCAAAACTAGTGATTCGGTGGAGGTTATGCTAAATTATACATTCGGGAGCTAGTTTGGTTGCATGGAGTGCCCTTTTCCATCATATCAGATAGAGGTACTCAGTTTATCTCCCAGTTTTGGAGATCGTTTCAAAAGGGACTTGGTACCTAGGTCAAGCTCAGTATAACATTTCACTCGCAAATGGATGGTCAGGTGGAGAGGACTATTCAGATTCTCGAGGACATATTAAGACCATGTGTGATTGACCTCAAGGGTAGTTGGGATGACCATTTGCCTCTCATTGAGTTTGCATATAACAACAGCTAACATTCCAGCATTCAGATGGCTCCGTTTGAGGCTCTCTATAGAAGGAGATGTAGGTCGCCTAATGGTTGGTTTGAAGTGGGTGAAGCTGTGATGATAGGTCCAGATTTAGTCCATGAGGCCATGGAGAAAGTTTAGCTTATAAGGGATAGGTTGAAAACAGCTCAGAGTCGCCAAAATTCCTATGCAGATGTGAGAAGGAGAGAACTTGAGTTTGAAGTCGACGATTGGGTGTTTCTTAAGGTGTCTCCCAAGAAGAGAGTGATGAGGTTCAGAAAGAAAGGGAAACTCAGTCCACGTTATGTTTTCCCGTACTAGATTGTGGAACGGGTTGGCAAAGTAGTATATGAATTAGAGTTGCCCTCAGAATTAGCTTTGGTCCATCTAGTTTTCTATGTATCGCTCCTAAAGAAGTGTTTGGGTGATCCAGCTCTGGTTGTTCCAGTGGATAGTGTTGGTGTGAGAGACAGCCTTAGTTATAAAGAGGTTCCAGTGGAGATACTGGATCATCAGGTTCGTAAGATAAGAAACATAGAAGTAGCTTAAGTTAAGGTTTTATATAGGACTCAGCTTGTTGAGGGAGCTACGTGGGAAGCCGAAGCAGATGTGATGGCTAAATACCCACATCTATTCCCTTCCGACTGAGTTCCAGCATGAGGTATCAATTTTATCTTTAGTACTCTATTCAGTTTCATGTTCAGCTCTTGTATCTCAGTTGTTTTGATGTAAATGGATGTATATGTGATTTAGGAATTCAATTTAGTCATGTAGTTCTATTCGGAGTCGGTCACTCCATCGGTGTTCAGCATATATGTTCAGTTTTTGAGTATGACGATTGCATTTCTATGTTTTTTAGTATGTTTTCCCAAATTCGAGGATGAATGTTCCCAAGGAGGAGATATTTTAATGCCCTAGAAGTGCCTAAAACTAGACTCGAGAATTGAAATGAAAACTGGCAGAAAAATCTGAAAATCTACTCAGAACGACTCATTGAACGAATTTTTGGTGGGACCAACGACCCTTGGAAGGTTCTCGTGGTGAGAAGCTACAGAATCGGCTGGGAAATACTGGGCCTTAGGACAACCAGGAGGACGTTGCAATGAGTCATTGAATGTAGTCATTGTGAGGTGGGTCTTTATCGGGGAGGAAGTAACAAGTCGTGGAACGACCCGTTGTTGGAAATGAGCCATTGTTAGCATCCGTTGAGAGGAATCCCAGTTAAGACTCATCCTATTAGGTCGTGGTAGGGGATCTGAGACCTGAATCAGGGATGAGACGACGAGGGGTAGTAACGGAGCGTGGGAGCTAGTTACGGTCCATTGTGTTGACCATTGCCACTGGTTGAGCAGTTTTTCCAGGAAATTCTTAAGGGTATTTTTGTCATTCCTAAGCCCTGGGTCCTAAACTATGTTGTTTTAAGCTCGAAATAGTGTGTTTTAAGAAGGGTTAAGTTATTTCAGGCCTATCCTAATTCATGCATGCAAGCTTAGGGGTTGGAGAGGTGATCAAGTCTAGTTTTCTCAATGTCCTTCCTCAATTCTCTTTGGACAATCAAGGAAGTCGTAAAAATCAGATCTCTTCAGGTATGTAAGGCTATCAGATGCAATTGTCTACACCCACGTTCAATTCCCTAATAATTCATGATGTTCTAATTGATGATTCCATGGGTTTTTTACCCAATATGTGAATTCCTAAGTTTTAATCAAGGGTATGATCTAAGCATGTTTTAAATGATGAATTATGATTTATGGGCAGATTTTACAATTTTTTAAATTATAAATTATGTTTTCAAGTTTGCTAACTATGAAGCCCATCAATGAATGTTCATGAAAGTTGAGATCCATGAGATATGTGTACAAGTATGATGAGATGTTATCAAGAAAGTATGATTTCAAAATACCCATGTTTATGTTCATATTTTCAAAGTAAATCAAGTTAATTCAAGCATGTTTAAGTATTGGGCAAGCCCGTATGATCAAGTATGTCTTATGATTTCATGAATTAGCTTACCACATGGTTTTAGAGTCAAGACACCCATTTTTCTCATCTTGTGGTATGGTTTGAGCCAAGGCTCCTCATGTTATGATTTTAGATTATGCATGTATGTTATTATTCAGCTTCTTCATTAGACGATGGTCAACTTTGTTGAAAAATGATAGAGGGCATATGCATGTTTTTGGGAGTAGTATCTAGCACCGAGTAGGCTAAGGATTAGTCAACCTGTGCCTCAGAAATACGCACCAACATAGGTTTACTTATATACTTTGGGACCTCCCTTGGAGCTTCCCCTTCCCACAAGAGGCCTTGAGCTTGATATCGATATCATGGTAACGTCCTTAGCCCTAGCAAAGCTTTGGATGGCTCTTTCCACTTGAGTGTGATAGTCGAGACCACGTAAGCTCTATCGTGGTAATGTCTATTATATGACGAGTCTCCCATTGTTATTCATGATTTTAGTTATGCATGTACATCAGTCATGATATTATGTTTCCAGCAGGTTGGAACCAATGTTCAGTTTTACTTATGATTATTAGTTTTCAGGTTTGGGTCATTCGAATCAGTTATGATGTTCAGTTATGTTCAGATCATGATTTCAAAAAATAGCATGCAAGCCTACTCTCAGAATCTTATCTTGATTATGTTTTATATTATGCATGTTTAATAATTTTACTTACTTAGTGGTTTTACTTACCTTGCATACTTGGTACATTCCACGTACTGACTGCATACTCTATGTTGTATTGTTTTATGATATAGGCTCTGATACCCAGGTTCAGTCCCGCCGCTAGTCAGATTCCAGGAGTTAGCTTTCCTCAGCCTCAGTTGGTGAGTCCTCATCTTGCGAGGGCCCTTCTTATCAATTGTACTTTGTCTTTTCATTTTCAGACTATAGTGAGTTAGTTGGTGTCTGATAATGTCCAAAAGACAGTCTTCTTTTACGAAAGAGCGTAAATAGTTGCTTCTCACAACAAAATATTCCCGATGAGTGGTCGGGGTCGTATCCTATAGAGTATTGAGTCGATAATTCAAAAATTATAAACTAATTCAAACTAGAGCGCATAATTGTTCAACATTTGAAAAGTAAAATTGGGGTAAATAAAAGGGGAAAATTAACTAACTAATTCTAAACTAAAACGAATTGGGGGTAATTCCAATTCAAGTAATCAGAAGTGAGAGGCTAGGGATATTCTATGGGTTAGATCACAGTTAAATCGGGAATTTCTTCAATGGCTTAGACTCAAGTGTAAATGATCTCAGTAAGTAGGTAGCCGCAGCTTCTCAACCTATTGACTACCCCTAGCTAGAGTTTTCTCAAAATCTAGCTGCAATTTAGCTCAACCGAATTGATTTGGATTGGCAACTTCACTATTCCTAGCTATTAGCTGCCAATTAGGAAGGAGGAAGTAATTTCAGCTATTTCTAGCTTAATTTTATAAACTCCTATCCATACCCACTACTAGATTCCCTTTCAATACTCAATCATTCTCTCCCGAGCAACAATCAAGCAAGTATTGATAGACCCATATCATAATCAATGGATCTTCATTAATAAATTGAAGAGAATCTAATAGATTTTTAATTGAACAATAGGAAGATCAATCTAGAAACACCCAACTACAATTCAATAAGAATCCAAGAGCAATTTATCAAAACCCAATCAAATTAACAAACCCACCATGAATATACTACTAACTAGCAAATTAGTAAAGCATATTTAAAGATAGAGAGAAGATACCAAGAGGATTCCCCTCACATTCATTGCATTAGCTTCACAAATCTGCTTCACAAGCTCTTACAACAATGGTGGAATTCCCCCAAAATGGGTTAAATAAAAAGAAGAAGAAAAGTACTACCTACCTAAACGGTCGCTTCTCAAAACAAATATTTCCGACAAGTGGTTGGAGTTGTATCCCACAGAGAATTGAGTCGATAATTCAAAATTTATTAACTAATTCAAACTAGAGAGTGATCTTGGGCAGAATTATATGGCTATCTATCGTTATTTGTACATTCTCATATGATTTGTAGTTAAAATGTGAATTTATACTAACCAACATGATTAGTGTTGTTTTGTAGGAAAAATGTAATTTTAGGAAGCTAAGTTGCATGTTGGTGAAAATCGAAAATGGACTTGGAAGCGAGCATTGGAAAAGGTCAAGGACAAGCAGCAAATAAAGGGGCTCCGCGATGGAGCCGTGTCACGCTACCATCGCGGAGGAAGTCTGCCTCAGGTGGGTTACTTGGACAAATTCCAGTGAAGGTCCGCGTCGGGGCCGTGGCACGTTGGCCAAGCCCCGCGTTGCATGCCGTGGCACGTTGTCCATATTTACCTGGAACATGAAATTCTAGTGAGGGTCCGCATTTGCACCGTGTCACGGAGGCAGTGCTTCGCGATGCACTCCGTGACACGTTGCTTGTTATTCCGGGAAAAATTCCCACTAGTATAAATAGCACACTTAGGTTTATTTTTAATTATTCTGACTTAGTTGAGCAAGAACGTGGGTTATAGGCAGTTGAGGAGACGAAATTCTTAGGGTTCTTCTCTAACTCTTTCTCCTTTATTTCAATTGTTTGTATGATTTATACTCATTTGAAGATGTTTAATCCATAAATGAGTGGCTAAATTCACTTCTTGCTGAGGTTAATAACATTTGTAGTGGAATGTAATTGTTGATCATTTTGGTTTTTCATCTTTTCTTCCATGGTTGTTCTATCAATTCTTGTTCTTACTGCATTAATGTCTGGCCAATGTTAATGTATATCTAAAAAGTCCAATTTTATCTTGAAAGAGAAAGAAATTGGAAAGTTGTGAATTGGTAGGATATGATCTCTTCTTTGTTTGGGAAAATTGAGAATTGATTTACCTTCAGAATAGAAATATATCTAAAAGTCGTATTAGTCAATTAAGGAATCGGTTTCGCATGGCTAGAACATGAAATTCTTTTATCACAGAAATGTAGGTTGAAGGTTTATGATTCTTAAGTTGGGTAGAATACGAAAGTTTCTCTCCATATGCAATAATTCTTGACTAGCAACCAAAGGAAAGATTAACCGAATTGTATCGATACATTACTTCCCTGCATGTTCGTTTTAGCCTCAGCTTGCTCATTACTATAGTTCAGACTCACTTTATAATTTTGTTTTAGATTAGTATAAATTAGGAAACAATCTCTTCAAAATCTTCTTTAAACTGTTGTCTGCATTTTTAGAGTTAGAGTTCATTAACACTTAATTCGATTATTGCCTTGGTTCAGTCCCTGTGGGATCGATACTTGAATTACTTAAGCCATTTTACTACTTGTTTGACCATGTGCACTTGCGTGTAGTTGGGAAATACACCGAACAAGTTTTTGGCGCCGTTGCCGGGGACTGGCAATTGGTAAAATTGTTTTCTTAAGTGTTAGTTTATGATTTCTATATTGTGCTGACAACTTGATCTTAGCCTGTGTTTTGCAGATATTGAATTCTGTTGAACACTGGCAAGAGACAAGGGCTGGTGGACTCATACTTAGAGCCAGAAAGACAATTTCATCATCAAAGAAGAGAAGCTCTAGAAAAAAAGCTGCAGTTGCTCAGACAAACAATCCTGTAGCAACAACAGAATCCACCACTTGTAAGGGCAGTGTTAGTGCCCGATGAAATGGCAGCTAGGCCGGTTCGCGAAGTGGCAATCCCACATGCTAACAATGTCACATCAAGCATTCGCAAACCTGAGCCAAGAGGGAGGTTTGAGCTGAAACAGAATATGGTGCAATTGCTGCACACCAGCGGGCAATTCACAGGTCTCCCTCACGAGGATCCACAACAACATCTCCAAAACTTTTTGGAGATAAGTGACACTTACATCCCCGCTAGAGTATCATCTGATTACGTAAGGCTTACATTGTTCCCATTTTCACTGTTGGGAGAAGCAAAGAGGTGGTTGAAAGTTGAGCCACCTAATTCCATTACCACGTGGGATGATCTTGCAAGGAAATTCTTGATACGGTTCTTTCCATCCGGGAAAATAGCAAGACTTAGAAGTCAAATTCTATGTTTTAAACAAAGAGAGGGGGAGAATCTGTATCAAGCCTAGGAAAGATTCAAATCCATGTTACGGGATTTTCCTCACCATCACCAGTCCAATGATGTGGTGGTGCATACTTTCATAGAGGGTTTGGAACCCCACACAAATATTTTGCTAGATCAGCAGCTGGGGGACAAGCATTAGAAAAGGCTTATGAGGAGCTGTATACTTAGTTAAATCATATTTCGCAGGGAAATCTAGAGTGGAATGCGGACTCTTCTAGAGGAGGAACAAGGAAAGCGACAGGAGTCTTGGAAGTGGATGGGTTTATAGCTATCACTGCACAGATAGCTGCATTGCAAAATCAACTCAACACCCACTTCAGCAACATGAGCTTAAATCAATCTCAAGCCCCAGTTAATGTAGTGCAGCAGATTTGGTGTGAAGTATGCGGTAGTAATGAACACTCAGTTGAGTGTTGTGGTGCAAATCTAGATTCAGTGAACTTAGTTGGTAATGTGCAGAGAAATAATCACCAACAGTATGGCAATAACTACAACTCTAATTGGAGGAATCATCTGAATTTTTCCTGGGGTAGTAAAAGCCATCAAGGGCAGAGTTCGAATCAGGGTGCACAGAGAAATCAAGGAGGGCAGCAGAACTATCAGACTCAATACAGAAGCAACAATGCACCTCTACCACCACCATCACCCAGCATTGAGGAAATGTTTAAAACAATGATAGCTAACCAAGCTCAATTGCAGGCTTACTATGTCAAATTGGCAACAGATGTAAAGAACAATCAGTTAGCTACAAAGGCGTTGGAGTACCAGTTTGGGAAACTAGTTGGAGCTCAAAACACTAGGCCAAGAGGAGGACTACCAAGTGACACTGACCCGAATCCCAAGCAAGTGAATGCAGTGACCACAAGGAGTGGTTTACAACTCAAGGAGGTGGAACCAGAAAGACAACCTCAGCAGTCGGGAGCAGTTGAGAAAGAAAGGGAACATGATGATGAGATGGGGAAGAAAAAGGAAGCTGAACCAGAAAGACCACCACCCCCGTTCCCTCAAAAATTAAAGAAGCACAAGGAGGAAGCGTGTTTCAAAAAGTTCATGGAGGTGCTTAAATAGGTACACATTAATTTACCTCTTGTTGATGTTTTGCAGGGAGTGCCGAAGTATGCTAAATATATCAAGGACATCGTGGCAAACAAAAGCAGATTGACGGAGTATGCTACGGTGGCGCTTATGGAGGAGTGCACTTCCCGGATATAGAACAGGTTGCCAACAAAGCTCAAGGACCCCAGGAGCTTTACAATCCAAATCACAATTGGGCAAAGTATTGGAGCTCGTGGACTATGCGATTTGGGAGCGAGCATTAACTTGATGCCGACATCGGTATTCAAGAACTTGGGGCTGGGCAGTCCTAGACCAACTATAGTGATCTTGCAGTTAGCTGATCATTCTTTGGCCAGACCAGATGGTATTGTGGAGGACGTACTGGTGCAAGTGGGCTCCTTTATCTTCCCGGTAGATTTTGTTGTGCTGGATTTTGAGCCGGATGCAGAAGTCCCATTTATTTTGGGACGTCCTTTCTTGGCAACCGGGAAAGCTTTGATTGATGTAGCCGCAGGGCAGCTAACCATGCGGGCACATGACAAAGTAGAGGTATTTGATGTATTTAAGGCCATGAAGCTTCCGTCCATACGTGAAGATCTTTCAGCAATCAGTGTGCTTGATCAAGCAGAAATTCTTCAAATTGTTGAATCCCGAGATTCATTGGAAAGAGCATTACGGAGCTCCGATCATTTCGGAGATAGGGATACTTATGAAGTGGTGCAAATGTTGAATGAACCACAAATGTATCAAAGGAGGCAGGACTTTCAGCCTTTAATGAGGTCCCTGGAACCATCGCCGAAACCATCTATTGAGGAAGCACCAAAGCTAGAATTGAAAACACTACCTCCCCATTTAAAATATGTCTTTTTGGGGGAAGAGGATACTTTGCCAGTCATCATCTCTGCAAAATTGACAGAGGCATAGGAAAAGGAAGCATTGGTGGTCCTCAAAAGAAGGAAGAAAGCAATGGGCTGGCAAATGTCAGATATTCAGGGTATCAACCCAGCTTTTTGCACACACAGAATTTTCACGGAGAAAGGAGCAAAGCCAACTGTTCAGCCTCAACGAAGGCTGAATCTAGCAATGAAAGATGTTGTTAGGAAAGAAATAATTAATTGGATTGATGCAGGTGTGGTTTACCCTATTTTGGACAGCGAATCGGTCAGCCTCGTTTAGTGTGTTCCAAAGAAAGGAGGGATGACCGTGGTCACCAATCAGAAGAATGAGCTGATCCCTACTCGCACCATCACAGGCTGGTGGATTTGCATGGACTACAAAAAGCTCAATGAAGCCACAAGGAAAGATCATTATCCTATCCCGTTCATTGATCAGATATTGGACAGATTGGTGGGACAAGAATATTATTGCTTCCTTGATGGGTACTCTGGCTATAACCAAATAGCCATAGCCTCGGAGGATCAGGAGAAGACTACATTCATATGTCCTTATGGGACATATGCTTTTAGGCGGATGCCATTTGGGTTATGCAATGCACCCGCCACATTCCAGAGATGCATGATAGCTATCTTCCCCGATATGGTGGAGGATTTCGTTGAGGTATTTATGGATGATTTTTCTATTTTTGGTAATTCGTTTGCTACTTGTTTGCAGAATCTTGACAGGGTGCTAGCTCACTGTGAAGAATCAAACCTTGTACTCAACTGGGAGAAATGTCATTTCTTAGTCAAGGAGGGTATCATCCTTGGCCATAAAGTGTCTTGCAAGTGGTTTCAGGTCGATCGTGCTAAGATCGAAGTTATTGAGAAACTACCACCACCTGTGTCGGTGAAGGGTGTTCGCAGTTTTCTCGGGCATGCAGGGTTCTACAAACGGTTCATCAAAAACTTCTCAAAAATTTCTAGACCATTATGCAGATTGCTAGAAAAAGAGGTGAAGTTCGAGTTGGATGATGAGTGTGTCAAAGCATTCGAAGAGTTGAAGCAGAAATTGATAGAAGCACCTATCCTTATTTCTCCGGATTGGGAACAACCATTTGAACTGATGTGTGATGCAAGCGATGTGGCTGTGGGAGCTGTATTAGGGCAGTGGAGGAATAGAATCTTTCATTCTATTCATTATGCAAGCAAAACACTGAACACTGCCCACAGTAATTATACAGTCACAGAGAAGGAGATGCTAGCATTGGTGTTGGCGTTTGATAAATTCAGGTCCTATTTGGTGAGCCTAAGCACATCTGGTGCCTGGCTAGCTCTAACTTAGATTTCTGGAAACAACGGGCTATATAACGACTGTAAACACAGCCTCCGGCCGACTGGGCCTATAGCCACCTATATAAAACTTCAGCTAACCAGAAACATACTTACAAAGGGGGAAACCTATGCGGGCCGACAAGGCCACCATGCTGTCTAGTTATCTGTAACTCAACAATAGCATACTGAATAACTACGTGACCGGCAAGGTCACCACTACTATCAGACTATTGGCGCCACACGGACAACATAATCAACAATGCTAAAAAGCTAAACAAAATACACGGCCTCACACGACCGGCACAACTAACCACAGGGAGATGAATATATACAATCTGCAAGCCTCTATGAGTACTGATGAAATGGTCGGGACAGGGCCCCGGCCTACCCATGTTGTACAATAAAAGAAAATGAACTACACCTCTGAATATCAAGCTCCGGATGACAGGAGATGATGACTCTATAAGCTGGCTGGAATCACGAGGGATCGCCTCCTCGTCTATGAGTACCTGTAGGCAAGTAATGCAGCGCCCCAAATGATCTTGGGCAAATTTATATGCCCAAGTGATACTCAAAAGTACCATTTTCGCCTTGTTTATCTATCAATGTGTATACATTCTCATGTAATTGGTAATAAAATGTGAATTTATACTAACCAACATGATTAGCATTGTTTTGTGGGTAAAATGTGATTTCGGAAAGCTTAAATGCATGTTGGATGAGATTGGAGTTGGACTTGGATGCGAGCAAGGAAAAAGGCATTGGACAACATGAATTAAAGGGGCTCCGCGATGGAGCCGTGTCACGCTGCCATCGCGGAGGCATTCTGCCTGGATGGGGAAAATTCGCCCAAATTGCAAAGAGGGTCCGCGTTTGCTCCGTGGCACGGAACCAGTGCTCCGCGATGCACGCCGTGCCACGTTGAGCCTAAATTTCCGGACCCCCAGTTCTAGTGAGGGTCCGCGTTCGTAGCGTGTCACGGAGGCAGTGCTCCGCGATGCACTCCGTGACACGTTGCTCGTTATTGCGGGAAAAATTCCCAACAGTATAAATAGAACACTTAGGTTCATTTTTTAATATTCTGACTTGGTGGAGCAAGGACGTTGGTTACAGGCGTTGAGGGACGAAAATATCAGGGTTTTTTCTCTCTTTCTTTCTTCTTTAATTCAATTGCTTGTATGATTAACACTCATTTTAAGATGTTTAATCCATAAATGAGTGGCTAATTCCTCTTCCCTCAACGACTAAAGAAACACAAGGAGGATGCGTGTTTCCAGAAATTCATGGAGGTGCTGAAACAGATACATGTTAACTTACCTCTTGTTGATTTCTTACAGGGAGTGCCGAAATATGCTAAGTACATAAAGGACATCGTGGCCAACAAAAGTCGATTGACTGAGTATGCTACGGTGGCTCTAACAGAGGAGTGCACTTCCCGGATTCAAAATAGACTGCCCACAAAGCTAAAAGACCCTGGGAGTTTTACTATCCAGATTACTATTGGGCAGAGCATCCGAGCTCGTGGATTGTGTGACTTGGGAGCGAGCATAAATTTGACGCCGTCTTCGGTATTCAAAAAGTTGGGCCTAGGGAGTCCTAGACCCACAACGGTAATCTTGCAGTTGGCGGATCGATCCTTAGCCAGGCCTGATGGCATTGTTGAGGACGTTCTGGTGCAAGTTGGCTCCCTAATTTTCCCGGTAGATTTTGTCGTGCTGGACTTTGAACTAGACGCGGAAGTCCCATTTATTTTGGGACGTCCCTTCTTGGCAACCGGGAAAGCACTAATCGACGTAGCTGCGGGGCAGCTAACAATGCGAGCACATGACAAGGTAGAGGTGTTCGATGTGTACAAGGCACCCAAGCTCCCGATGGTGCATGAAGAACTCTCGGTGATCAATGTGATTGATCAAGGTGATGATAAGCAGATGGAGGATTCCCGAGAGTTAATGGGAAAACCACCAGAAAGGTGTAAGCACTACTGGGGGGAGGACGGTGATCGAGAGAAATCGTCCATCATCCTAGCGGACAATTGAGCTTAAACGACATCGAGCCGAGACGGTAAACCAGGCGCTGCACGGGAGGCAACCCGTGAAAAATTGTTCTTTCATTTTGTAAAGTGTAAATTGATTTTTCTTTTTCTTTTTCTTGATTTACTACAGAATTTTTCGTTTTAGTTTTTGTTTTATTTTTATTTAGAGTGAAACCTATAATTCTAACTGATTTTGTATAGTGAGATGAATTTCAGGTCAAACGGAGAAAAATATGCATGGAATCGCGAAGGAAAATTTGAGGTATGAAAAATGAATAAAAAATAGAAAACAGTGAGCTGGGGCGATAGCTCCGTGTCACGGAGGTAGACCTCCGTGTTACCCTCCGTGACACGTTGAGGTATAACCCGGAAATTTTAAAAATTTCTAGAATAGTCTCGCGATGGCTCCGTGTCACCGAGGCAGTGCACCACGGTGCACTCCGTGACACATTGCCTTGTATATCGCGACGGGTCACACCGGGTCGCCGGGTGACCCGCGCGATTTTCTTACTTTTTAACCCCGAAACCCTTCCCTTTTCCCTTATTTTTTAATCCCTCCGTGACCAAACCCCCCAAAACCCATCCCCTATCAATGTGACACGGAGTAAGGCAAGAAATTCACCGAGTTTTCTTCGATTCTTCAAAGTCAAGGTATGTTTTTCGATTCCCTCTCAAATTCTTGTCGATTTTCTTCGATTTTGAGCATGGGAGGTGAACTAAATTGCCCTACGTAGTAATTAAGCATGAATTCGAGTTAATTGTTGTTGATGAATGTTCGGAATGTCGTTATGATTACTTGAACTTGTCGATTGCATAACTTAATTGAATTTGATTGATAATCTCAATTCTAGGGCTTGTTTGTTAAATTTGAAGTTGAAAGTGTGTTGAAATTGTGAATTTTATGCCGGGATGGATGTGTTGAATGAGATGAGTCGATGTACAAATTGTTAGGATGTTAATAGAACGACTGATTCTCGGGTTGGGGGAAATGTGGAAATTTGTAAGAATTTGGTTGGTTATATAGGTTCATGTAGATAAATGTTTGTTGTTGTTTTTGTTTCTTTGTTTTTCATTGCTAAGTGTGATGGGTTAAAATGTTAGCGATGGTAGTGATTGTGATTAGCTGTACGAAGTCTGAGTAGTACGCAGAAGTTATACCGTCGAATTTTTCGAACGCACTAAGCATGATTGTATAGTTGTTTATCGTGTGTAAATAAAGATAATCTTGTCGTAGTGCTGTAACTGTAGCTAAGGACTAAGTGTGGGGTAACCTAGCGTAACCCTACCTTAGCCGAAGTTAATATCCGTTAGCTTAACATTGATCTTGTTTACTTGGGTTGACAGGTGAAATGGCAAGCCGGCAAGATAAAGGAAAAGGCGCATCAACTTCATGCGCCGGAAGGAAACGAATCAGACTGGGCACAGCAGTCCCAGCTGCACCAGCAGTTCCACGCGACCAACGCCGCCAATACGGAATGAGATGGGTGACCGATGAGGGGAAAAAGTGGTACGCGAAGCACAAGGAAAATAAATATTTCCCCGAGGAGCATATAGCACGGGAACCATTGGCACAGGAGTTCCCTAGAATGGTCCACCGGATTGAGGCAGCTGGGCTAAAGTTCATCTTTGAAGAGCCCAAGGAATGCAATCTGCACTTGGTTCGGGAGTTCTATGCCAATTGGAACCCGACGATCAGGAGTCACACCATCAAGATCAGAGGGCAAATAGTCACTCTGGAGCCCCACCACCTCAATGCCATCATAGGAGCGCGGGACACAGACGCCCACGTACTCCGACAGCTGAACATTACCCCACCGTATGCAGACATCAGACGCACATTGTGTGGGACCCGATCGACAGCTAGATGGAGCAGACATAAAGAGAGGGGCTACCACCAGATGTTGCCCTATTCACAGATGAACAGGGAAGCCCGAATCTGGCTGAAGATAGTCTGCTCATGCCTTATCCCGGGGGTACATATGATTGATGTAACCCGGGATCGTGTTTGCCTGGTGTACGCCCTGATGAAAGGGCTGGATATCAATGTCGGGGCGGTTATTATATCCGCCATGAAGAGAGCCCGGTTGCACCAGGGGCATAGGTATGGCTTTGGTGGACTACTGACCACCTTCCTCAGGGGCCTCGATGTTAAGGAGGAGGCCCTTGACTATATCCCGCAGTTGGAGCGGTGGGCCTTAGACGTTACTAAAACTAAGGCTCCCGACACCACCCACGGGCCAGTGCTTACACTTGGTGAGCGACATGCTTGTGATGACCAGTATATGGCTCGGATGTATGGGATGCAGATGCTACAGCTGAGGATAGGTAGGAGGCCGGCGACAGAGGAGGAGCTATGGCAGCTCGAGCTAGACTACCCTTTTGGCGAAAACGCCAGGGCTCTATACCGAGTGGGGCCAGCATTTGTAGAGCCCACAGATGATGATGTCCCCACGGACGAGGAGACACATCAGGAGGACTCCAATGTGGAGTCTGATGATGACGACGGAGGCAACTCGAATATGGGAGATGAAGCAGCAGCACCCGACGAAGAAGTGGAATACTTTGACTGATCAGGGAGTTCCACCACCCGAATTTGTGCTATTTAAATTTTTTGTGAACACTAGGGACAGTGTTCGAGCTAATTGTGGGGTGGGAGTAGTTAGGTGCTGGGCTAGGTTGTTTTGTATGTTTGCTCTCTTCTGTTATCGTGTATGTTGTTTGTCCCTGTGAGTGTGAAGTGTTAAGTTGTTCTGTATTTGCAAATGTTGGTTAAATTGTTGTGTGTTGCTGAATGTTGCTAGCTGATTCTGATTCTGTACATATTTTTGTTATCAAAATGATCGATATTTTTTAAAAATTTTAAAATAGTTTGTAAATTTTAAAATATTTTGTAAATAATTTTTCTATCGAAATGATCGATATTTTCGACATATTTTTAATTTTGGGTTTCTCGGCGTTTGTTTTCGGTTCTTTTACCGAGAATGGTCCCATTGAACCGAAGTCATTAGTGACCGTTCCCTATGATGGATGGATGACGACCGTCTTAAGGGAAATGTAGTCGTTAGGAGTAGATTATTTTCAATTATTTTTCAATTTTTCAGTTTTTATTTAGTGGATTGCATCCTGAAACCTGTAGTTACTCTATGGTTGCGGAATTCTGGTTGCGTGTTGTGCATGATATTCAAAATGCAAAGGTGATTCGTATGAAAGCATGCAAATTTGTAAATATGTTGAGATACCTAGGCTGTAGAGTTCGATTCAGTGTGATTGAGGCTTAATGTTTGAATTCATGTAATTAGCTGATTGAAGAGTCTGTGAATACATCTTGAATCGAGCATGTGCAAAAAGTGTGAAGTGAGGTGTTGATATTCCATGCTATTGTGAAGTGTCTAGAACTTGCCTGGTGTGTGTACAAAACGAAATGAAGGAGGTGTATTGTAGTAAAGGATGTAGGCATTTCTTTGTTTTAACCGAGAGTTTCTATTTTTCCTTGTCATACCCCCCTGTGATTGTATACCCTAGTCAGCCCGTTGAGCCTTTAGCCAATTATTCTTTTCTTTTGTCAAAAAGTGTAAACCGAGTTTAATTCCTTCTTTTCATTAGCCGTAAAGTCTATACAAAACTCTTAAGCGCTTAAGAAGAGAAAATCATTTTCCCAAAGTGTCAAAGAGTGAGAATGGTGAAAAGAAAGAGAAAAGCAGAGTGATAGAAGAAAAGAAAAGGTTGAAGGTGCACTTGCTATAAATAGGCGATAATGAAGGTGCATGAACAATCTTTGTTGTTGTGTCAAGTGTGCTTAATGCAATGGGCCATACTAAAGAAAATCATCAAGAATGGGATGATGAAAAAAAAAACAATGTCCATGAGTTGATGGGATGTGTTGAAAAGGCGCTTAAGGATGATAGTGGCTATTATTGGCTGATCCAATATTTACTAGTTCCGGAGCTTCCATTACAACCCATTAAAGTCCTACGTGATCTTACATCGCACTTCTTTATATTAGTGGAGTAATACACTAAGGGCAAGCTTATGGGTCATGACATGATGCATGTGAATTCTTTTGGGAGAGAGAGTGAAATTGTGTGTACATGCCCCTGTTTGAATGTTTATGAGTCATATGAACAAAAAGGGGAAGATTCTCTTGAGTTGTGAGAGCACATGCTTGATGAAAGATTAATTTTCGTGTCGGATATCTTGATTAGCTAATTTGCATGAGTTTACCGATATCGAGAGTCGATTCTTAAAGTCTAGGAGGTCTTAATGTATTGAAGGTCATTGCATTGACAAGACCATGCATGTTTTCTTGATGATTTGCTGTATTGAATAATTGGTATGACCTTAGCTTAAATTGTCGAACCAAAGTAGCGAGGTTGGGATGTAAATTGCATGAATTGTATGTTTGTTGTTCGAGGACGAACAAAGATTTAAGTGTGGGGTAAGTGATCTTGGGCAAATTTATATGCCCAAGTGATACTCAAAAGTACCATTTTCGCCTTGTTTATCTATCAATGTGTATACATTCTCATGTAATTGGTAATAAAATGTGAATATATACTAACCAACATGATTAGCATTGTTTTGCAGGTAAAATGTGATTTCGGGAAGCTTAAATGCATGTTGGATGAGATCGGAGTTGGACTTGGATGCGAGCAAGGAAAAAGGCATTGGACAACATGAATTAAAGGGGCTCCGCGATGGAGCCGTGTCACGCTGTCATCGCGGAGGCATTCTGCCTGGATGGGGAAAATTCACCCAAATTCCAGAGAGGGTCCGCGTTTGCTCCGTGGCACGGAGACAGTGCTCCGCGATGCACGCCGTGCCACGTTGAGCCTAAATTCCCGGACCCCTAGTTCTAGTGAGGGTCCGCGTTCGTAGCGTGTCACGGAGGTAGTGCTCCGCGATGCACTCCGTGACACGTTGCTCGTTATTCTGGGAAAAATTCCCAGCAGTATAAATAGAACACTTAGGTTCATTTTTCAATATTCTGACTTGGTGGAGCAAGGACACGGGTTACAGTCAGTTGAGGGACGAAAATATCAGGGTTTTTTCTCTCTTTCTTTCTTCTTTAATTCAATTGCTTGTACGATTAACACTCATTTTAAGATGTTTAATCCACAAATGAGTGGCTAATTCCTCTCCTTGCTGAGGTTATGAACAATTGTAATGAAATTTGAGTATTGATTCTTTGGTTTTTCATCTTTTCTTCCATGTTGTTCTATTAATTCTTGTTCTTACTGCATTAATGTGTGGCCTACATTAATGTACATCTAAAAAGTCCGGTTTCACTCGAGAGAGAAAGAAATTAGAAAGTTGTGAATTAATAGGATATGTTCTTTACTTGGTTTGGGAAAATTAAGTCTTGATTTTCTTTCAGGATAGAAATATACCTGAAAGCCTTATTAGTCAATTTAGGAACCGGAATTGTATGGCTAGGACATGAATTATATTTGATCACAGAAATGTAGACGGATGGTTCATGATTCTTAAGTGAGGTTAAATACAAGAGTTTTAATCTCTTGGCAAATGTTCTTGGCTAGCAACTGGAGGAAAAGATTAACCAAAGTATGATGATAATTAATTTCATTACATGTTCGTTTAACCTCAGCATGCTTTCATTCATAGTCAGATTCAAAGTAGATAATTGTTCTTAGTTTTAGTATAAAAATTTATAAAACAAACTATCAAACTTTTGGTTACACTGTTGTCTGCATTTTTAGAAGTAAAATATAGTACGCTTTAGCAAATTGCACTTCATCCAAGTCTCTGAGAGATCGATACTTGGCTTACTAAAGCCACTAACTACTTGTTCGACCACGTGCACTTGCGTGTCATTTTATATACCCATAAAACACCCGAACACCAAACGGGCGTCAATACCACTGGTACCAAGTATGCAAAGCAACTGGATACAACTGAATACAAATAACATAACTAGAAATTCTGAATAGCAGGAGATAACTGAATCTGTAAGAACTGATATGAACTGAATCAGACTTTCTGTGTTGTGATAGGGCAGGAGCGTACCTGTAGACGCGGCGGCCTGCTGTCTATTAACTAATATATAGCACATAAATACATATATATATATATATATAGCAAACAAGAGCCAATACCAACCCCCATAAGTCGGATGGCGCCAAGCAAGCAAACAATCTATATACCCCTAGCCGGGTCAAAACCAGCCAAAAATAAGTCACTCCACTCATCTGCTAACTACGAGCACCTCTGCCGGCCCCCTGGGTCTCCGGCTCGGGCCATAGCCTCCGATATAAATAATCGTGTCTGAGTTCGAAGGACTCCTACACTGTATTTGTAACTGTAACTGTATCTGAAACTGTTCCCTGAGCGCTTGCGCACAACAGGGCTATCTGTACTGTAATGCTGATCAGCCTGATATGGGGAAAGCTTCATCCCATCTTCGTCCAAAATGGGGACGGAATGCCTCTCCTTAGAGTGACGTAAACCCACCCGCTCAGTGGGCTACACAGTTACCAACCCAGGGGCGGCGAGGACGCTCAAAAGGGTGCCCTCACGACACAACCAAGTCTCAACAAACAATAAGAACATATATAGCAAGCATGTTTAAACTGAAAAATACTATTTGAATTGTGATTTCTTTCTGTATTATACTGATTCTCATTCTGCTTTATACTGAATCTGTGATCTTTATCTAACTACATGGCTAATCTGTAGCCAAGATACTATCTAACTGTATGGCTATACTATAGCAAAGATATCCTCTGTCTGTATGGCTAATCTGTAGCCATGATACTATCTGACTGTCTGATTTTACTTTACTAACTCTTATTCTGAATATCTGTCATAATATTCTAGAAACATGCTTGCTAATCACATATTGGGCTATACTGAGTCTAGAATGCTAACTTGCCATTTTGGCGCATGCTTTACTAACTTTCTGACTGAGTACGATATAACAACGCAAACCAGATTTACTGAACTTGCACAATACTCAATATTCAACTCCGGGAATTCTCCTACGGAGTTTACTATGCTATACAAGGCTAAAACTACTAACTTGCCGAAGAAACTGGCTTTACATACCTTAACCTCGGTTTATCCGACTAACGGACGAAGCTCGGTCAGTACTCCAGCTATTTCTCCCAACTGCATTTACATATATGTCAATTAGAACTAAATACACCAATATTCTGAAAGAAAACGTCACTTTTGATATATTTATAGCCTAAACTTTGGCTTATCGAAAGACGGTCAAAAACATGCTATTTCTCGAAATTCCAGAAGAGAGAAATACTCACTTTAGGGATAGGACTATATTGACACTAATTTGGAGCAATTCCACTTACCTTAGTTCGGTAGCACGACGATTCGCCGACCGAATTTCGCGAAACTAAATCCGTAGAAATGCTCCTTGCTGCTAAATACCTCGATATCTGGAGTTAATTTGCAGTTGGAATATGTTTGACGGCGTAATCGAGCGATAATTTAATAGTACTTTCGCACCCTCTCTGTTTTCTCACGAGTTCTGGAAATTATTTGATATCATAATGAAATGAACTAAAGTGGAGGCTTTATATACTTGGGCCTTGACAGGGCCAACGTGCCACGAAGCCAACGCGGAGGCTCCACCTCCGTGACACGTTGCCATCGCGGAGGGGCTTTGCCCCGGCTCCTTCCGCAATGGTTCGACAGGTTTCTCGTCCGATCTTTTCCCGGGCCTTTTTCTAGCATGTATGGCTTTCAAATACTCTTAACCAACACGTGAATAGGCCATCTATGTGTTTGGAATTTTACGGGGTGTAACATTCTCCCCCTTAAGAACATTCCTCCTCGAATGTAAGCTTCTATCTGGAGGACTTCTCAACTTACTCAACTTGTTTCTAGAAAAATTTTGGCAGAGTTTCCCCTGTAATATGGACTATCCCAAAAACCTAAAATGCAGAAAAGTCCCATACAGGTACTCCACACAATACTATAGTATTTAAATGACAAATTAAAATAGATTCTCATTTATATGTATACTATAAGGCACTGCATAAGATAATAATACTAACATACCTGTCGCCTGACTAGGCTTGAAATAAATGAGGGTATCTGGTCTTCATATCTTCCTCCGCCTCCCAAGTCATCTCCTCTCGGTTCTTGTTACGCCACAATACCTTGACAGACGCAATATCTTTAGTTCTCAATCTACGAATCTATCTGTCTAAGATGGCTACTGGAACCTCTTCATAGGCCAGCTCTTTCGTAACCTGGATATCCTGGACTGGGACTACTCTAGATGGGTCTCCTATGAATTTCCTTAGAATAGATACATGAAAGACCGGATGAACGGATTCCAATTCTGGAGGCAAGTTCAACTCATATGCTACTCGGCCTATCCTTCAACGAATCTGATAAGGCCCAACAAATCTCGGACTAAGCTTACCTTTCTTGCCGAATCTCATCACCCCTTTCATCGGAGATACTTTCAGAAATACCCAGTCATTCACCTCAAATTCCAGGGCTTTGCGCCGCACATCAGCATATGATTTCTGGCGGCTCTGTGCAGTCAGTAGGCGTTCTCTGATAAGCTTTACCTTCTCCTCTGACTGTTGAATGATGTCTGGCCCAATCAACGCTGATTCTCCCACTTCAAACCAGCCAACCAACGATCTGCATTTTCACCCATACAATTCTTCAAAGGGCGCCATCTGGATGGCTGAGTGATAGCTATTATTATAAGCAAATTCAATTAACGGAAAATGCTCGTCCCAGCTACCTCCAAAATCTAGCACACACACTTGTAGCATGTCCTCGAGCGTCTGAATAGTGCGCTCAGCCTGTCCAACTGTCTGAGGGTGGAATGCTGTGCTCAGATTAATCTGCGTTCCCAGACCTCTCTGAAACAACTGCCAAAATCTAGCTGTAAACTGTGCTCTTCGGTCTGAAATAATAGATACTGGCACTCCATGTAATCTAACTATTTCTCTGATGTATAATTCGGCATAATCCTCGGCCGAGAAGGTAGCTTTCACTAGCAGGAAATGAGCTGATTTTGTCATCCTGTCAACTATTACCCAAATAGAATCGTGTCTATGTCTGGTACGGGGTAATCCTGCTACAAAATCCATATTCGCTGCTTCCCATTTCTGGAGAGGCATAGCTGACTTGAGTTAACCCGCCTGGTTTCTGGTGTTCCACTTTTACCTGTTGGCAGTTAGGACACTGGGCTACAAATTAGGCAATTTCTCTTTTCATTCTTGGCCACCAATAATTCTCCTTGATATCATGGTACATTTTCATCGCACCGGGGTGAAGAGAATAACGGGCGTAATGTACCTCGTTCATAATCTGCTGGCGGAGCCCTGAAACATCTGGAACATAGAGGCGGCCTTTACATAACAACACTTCTTCCTCAGCTATTTGAAAATCTGGCGCTTTACCCTGCTGGATTCTATCTTTAAGATGGATCAGGTCAGGATCCTCATACTGCCGTTCTTTTACTTCCACAACTAATGATGACATGGCAGTGTTCTGAATTACCGCTCTGTTGTCCTCTGTGTCTGCTATACGAACGGCTAGATTGGCTAATTGATGTATCTCCCTGACCAACTCCCACTGCTCAGGATGCAAATATGCCAAACTTCCCATGAATTTACGGCTGAGAGCATCTGCTACTATGTTGGCTTTTCCCGGATGATACAGAATATCCACATCATAATCTTTTAATAGCTCCAACCAGGATGCTTTCGCAGATTCAACTCCCTCTGGGTGAGGATATACTGTAGGCTCTTATGATTTGTGAAAATATCCACATGGACACCATACAAGTAATGTCTCCATATCTTTAAGGCGTGGATCACTGCGGCTAACTCCAGGTCATGGGTAGAGTAATTCTTTTCGTGTTTCCTCAGCTGTCTGGAAGCATACACAATTACCTTACCATGCTGCATCAACACACAACCCAACCCAACGCCTGATGCATCGCAATACACTGAATAACCTTCTGTACCTTCCGGCAATTCTAACACTGGGGCGGAGGTTAATTTGTCTTTTAACTCTTGGAAGCTCTGCTCACATGCCTCTGTCCACTGAAACTTCATTGCTTTCTGCGTCAGTTTGGTCAGAGGTGCCGCTATAGTAGAGAATCCCTCAACAAATCTCCTGTAATATCCTGCTAACCCCAGAAAACTGCGGACTTCGGTCGGAGTGGTAGGCCTAGGCCAGGTTTTGACTGCTGCTATCTTCTGCGTGTCAACTTGTATACCAGCATCCGACACAATATGCCCCAAGAAAGCTACTGAGTTCAGCCAGAATTCACACTTGGAGAACTTAGCATATAATTGACGGTCCCTGAGAATCTGGAGCACTGTCTATAAATAAGCCTGGTGATCTGCTTCAGAGCGAGAATACACCAGAATATCATCAATAAACACTATCATGAACAGGTCCAGGTATGGTCTAAAAATGCTATTCATCAGGTCCATGAATATTGCTGGGGCATTCGTTAACCCAAAGGACATAACTAGGAATTCAAAGCGTCCATATCGGGTCCTGAAGGTCATTTTAGGAATGTCTCTTTCACGAACTCGAACCTGATGATATCCGAACCGTAAGTCAATCTTGGAGAAATATCTGGCCCCTTGTAACTGATCAAACAAATCATCTATTTTGGGAAGCGGATACTTATTCTTTACTGTAACTTTATTCAGCTGTCGGTAATCTATACACATGCGGAGCGAGCCATCCTTCTTTCTCACAAATAGAACCGGCGCACCCTACGGTGAAGTACTCGGCCTGATAAAGCCCTTATCTAACAGATCCTTCAACTGCTCCTTTAATTCTCTGAGTTCTGCGGAGCCATATGATACGGAGGAATTGATATAGGCTAAGTGCCTGGTAGTAAGTCGATTGCAAAATCTATTTCCCTTTCTGGGGGAATACCAGGTAACTCATCTGGAAATACATCAGGGAATTCATTCACCACCGGAACAGACTGAAGTGTTGGAGATTCTACCCGAACATCCTGAACCCTGAATAGGTGGTAGATACATCCCTTAGTTATCAATTTCCTCGCCTGAAGGTAGGAAATAAACTTACCTTTTGGAGTAGCTGTGCTGCCTTTCCACTCTCACACTGCCTCTTCTGGAAAGTGGAATCGGACCGTCTTGGTCCAACATTCTACGTTGGCATAGCATGGCGCCAACCAATCCATACCCATAATGGCATCGAAATCAATCATCTCTAGTTCTACCAGATCTACTATAGTCTGGCGATCAACAACCTCTATTGTACACCCTCGATAAATTCTACTAGCTATAATGGAGTCACCGATGGGTGTAGATACTGAAAAGGGCTGCTGTAATAACTCTGGTGCGACATTAAACTTTCGAGCCATAAATGGGGTAATATATGACAGAGTGTACCTTGGACATAAGCAGGGCATGAACAGATAGTCATCATACCTGTCACTACATTTGGAGATGCCTCTGAGTCCTGTCTCCCTGGTAATGCATAGGTACGGCTGGAGCCCGTACCTGAACTGGAGGCTCGTAATCTACCTCGGCCTCTACCTGCTGTACCTGAGGGCCTACGCCCTGCCGACGCTGCTGGAGCTCGTAGCCCTATAGATCCCCTATCCTGTCTAGCTCGGCTACCTTGCCCCCTGGCCGGACAATCTTTCATCAGGTGCCCTTCCTGCCCGCATAAAACATCCTGAGGAGCCATATCTACAAGCTCCGATGTGAGGTCGGCTGCAAATAGGGCAGGGTGGGGGTGTGTATCTACTCTTCTCCACCCTCCTCTACTGAGGTGAATCCATCATATGAGAACTGCCACCAGACTCTGGCTGCCCTCGACGAACAAATCTACCTCGCTGTTGTTGCTGTGATGGAGGTGGGGGTCTAGGGGGTCTGTCTGACAATCGAGGTTTGGGTCTTCTCTGAACCTCCCTCCGCATTCCATTTGATCTGTCTCTGCGGTGCTGTTCCTGATTTGTCTGTCTACTGCACTGTTGCCGCTGTCTAAGGCCCTCAATGGTCTGGGCAAAGGCCTGTACTCGGGCAATATCCATATCTTCTCGTAACGTAGCCGTCATGAAGGCTTCAATATATTTTGGGTTTAGACCCATAATGAACCAGTGGACTCTGGATGGCATGGTGTCCACAAAAGCTGGAGCATAGTGGGCTAGGGAGTCAAACTGTTGGGCATATTCTCGTACGCTCCTTGCCCCCTGCTCCAAATGCAAAAACTGATCCATCCGGGCCTGCCGGATCTCCCGTGGCAAATAACGGTCCAGGAAGGCCTCCGAGAAGCTAGACTAGGTCGGAGGGGCAACATCTCTCCCTCGAGACCTTTCCCAACTCTCGTACCATAATTCAGCTATATCCCACAACCGAAACACTACCAGCTCAATTGATTCTGTAGGGGTCACATGCATAACCCGGAAAATTCTCTGCATCTGATCTAGGAAATCCTGGGGGTCCTCTGCTTGATCTGACCCAGTGAACTGTGGGGGACCTAGTGCCAAAAACTCCCTGACCCTGGAACTACCTAACCCACCTGAAGGCTCTACTGCTACAGGTGGCACTGACTGGCGCTGTGTGGCCATCATTTGTGCCAACATAACCACTACGCTCCGAACTTCCTGGTCTGATGGCGAAGATACAGGAGCTATCGGAGGCGTTGTCGTGACCAAACAGCTCCTGATGTGAGGGGGACTGCTGAGAGGGCTGTGATGAAGCCTCTATATCACCCTCAGATCGTGCTGACTCTGAATGGAACTGAGGCATCCTGTTGGTTCCTTCTCCTGCTGCTGTGTCTAATCTTCTGCCGGCGGCAGGGTGACGCTGGTCTGCCATTCTTATCTGTAGACAAAGAATATGATAAGTTTTAGGAACCCAACCCTATACTGTACCGCTCTATAGCACGACTGAATGAGAAAGAAGAGTAACCATCCTATCATGCCTCGCAGCCTCCTGCCTATAGTATGTGGTGCACAACACATCCATAGACAAGACTCTACTTAGCACGTCTTGTAGACTCCCTGGGACACGACCTGCTCTGATACCAAGTTTGTCACGCCCCGCCTTGGGGGGTATGACAGGCACCCGGTGCCCTAGTAGGACCTAGACTGCTAACTGATGAGCCTAAGCACATCTGGTGCCTGGCTAGCTCTAACTCAGATTTTTGGAAACAACGGGCTATATAACGGCTGTAAACACAACCTCCAGCCGACTGGGCCCATAGCCACCTGTATAAAACTTCAGTTAACCAGAAACATACTTACTAAGGGGGAAACCTATTCGGGCCGACAAGGCCACCATGCTGTCTAGTTATCTGTAACTCAACAATAGAATACTGAATAACTACGTGACCGGCAAGGTCACCACTACTATCAGACTATGGCCCCACATGGCCAACATAATCAACAATGCTAAATAACTGAACAAAACGCACGGCCTCACACGACCAGCACAACTAACCACAGGGAGATGAATATATACAATCTGCAAGCCTCTATGAGTACGATGAAATGGTCGAGACAGGGCCCCGACCTACCCATGATGTACAATAAAAGAAAATGAACTACACCTCTGAATATCAAGCTCTGGATGACAGGAGCTGATGACTCTATAAGGTGGCTGGAAGCATGAGGGATCGCCTCCTCGTCTATGAGTACCTGCATGCAAGTAATGCAGCTCCCTAAACGGGCGTCAGTACCACTTGTACCGAGTATGCAAAGCAATTGGATACAACTGAATACAAATAACATAACTAGAAATTTTGAATAGCAGGAGATAACTGAATCTGTAAGAACTGATATGAACTGAATCAGACTTTCTGTGCTGTGATAGGGCAGGAGCGTACCTGTAGACGCGGCGGCCTGCTGTCTATTAACTAATATATAGCACATAAATACATATATATATATATAGCAAACAAGAGCCAATACCAACCCCCATAAGCCGGATGGCGCCAAGCACGCAAACAATATATATACCCCTACCCGAGTCAAAACAAGCCAAAAATAAGTCACTCCACTCATCTGCTAACTACGAGCACCTCTGCCGGCCCCCTGGGTCTCCATCTCGGGCCATAGCCTCCGATATAAATAACCTTGTCTGAGTCCGGAGGACTCCTATACTATATCTGTAACTATAACTGTATCTGAAACTATTCCCTGGGCGTTTGCGCACAACTAGGCTATCTGTACTGTAATGCTGATCATCCTGATATGGGGAAAGCTTCATCCCATATTTGTCCAAATTAGGGACGGCATGCCACTCCTTGGAGTGACGTAAACCCACTCGCTCAGTGGGCTACACAGTCACCAACCCAGGGGCGGCGAGGACGCTCAAAAGGGTGCCCTCACGACACAACCAAGTCTCAACAAACAATAAGCACATATATAGCAAGCATGTTTAAATTGAAAAATACTATCTGAATTCCGATTTCTTATTCTGATCTCTTTCTATATTATACTGATTCTCATTCTGCTTTATACTGAATCTGTGATCTTTATCTAACTACATGGCTAATCTGTAGCCAAGATACTATCTAACTGTATGGCTATACTGTAGCCAAGATACTATCTAACTGTATGGCTATACTGTAGCCAAGATGTCCTCTGTCTGTATGGCTAATCTGTAGCAAGATACTATCTGACTGTCTGATTTAACTTTACTAACTCTTATTCTAAATATCTGTCATAATATTTTAGAAACATGCTTGCTAATCACATACTGGGCTATACTGAGTCTGGAATGCTAACTTGCCATTTTGGCGCATGCTTTACTAACTTTCGGACTGAGTACGATATAACAACTCAAATCAGATTTACTGAACTTGCACAATACTCAATATTCATCTCCGGGAATTCTACTACGGAGTTTACTATGCTATACAAGGCTAAAACTACTAACTTGTCGAAGAAACTGGCTTTACATACCTTAACCTCGGTTTATCCGACTAACGGACGAAGCTCGGTCAATACTCCAGCTATTTCTCCCAACTGCATTTACATATATGTCAATTAGAACTAAATACACCAATATTCTGAAAGAAAACGTCACTTTCGATATATTTATATCCTAAACTTTGGCTTATCGAAAGACGGTCAAAAACTTACTATTTCTTGAAAGTCCATAAGGGAGAAATACTCACTTTAGGGATAGGAGTATATTGACACTAATTTAGAGCAATTCCACTTACCTTAGTTTGGTAGCACGACGATTCGCCGGCCGAATTTCGTGAAACTAAATCCATAGGAATGCTCCTTGCTGCTAAATACCTCAGTATCTGGAGTTAATTTGGATTTGGACTAGGTTTGACGGCGTAATCGAGCGATAATTTAATAGAACTTTTGCACCCTCTCTGTTTTCTCACGATATTCTGGAAATTATTTGATATCATAATGAAATGAACCGAAGTGGAGGCTTTATATACTTGGGCCTGGACAGGGCCAACATGCCACGAAGCCAACGCGGAGGCTCCACCTCCGTGACACGTTGCCATCGCGGAGGGGCTCTGCCCCGGCTCCTTCCGTGATGGTTCGACAGGTTTCTTGTCCGGTCTTTTCCCGGGCCTTTTTCTAGCATGTATGGATTTCAAATACTCTTAACCAACATGCGAATAGGCCATCTATGTGTAGGGAATTTTATGGGGTGTAACAGGTTTGAGAGTAGTGGTGTATACTGATCATACAGCGATTCGATATCTGTTTAACAAGAAGGATGCAAAGCCCAGCTGATCAGATGGATCTTGTTGTTGCAAGAGTTTGACCTAGAAATTAAAGACAGAAAGGGGAGCAAGAATCAAGTGGCAGATTAACTATCGCGATTGGAAAGCCGGTCGCATGTGAAGGAAGGTGACAACATCAAAGAGGAGTTCCCGGATGAGCAGCTCTTGGAAATAGGGGAAGTTGAGATCCCATGGTATGTAGACATAGTGATTTTGCTAGTGAGTGGAGTCTATCCATCGGAGGCTACGACTCAGTAGAGGAAAAAATTGAAGCATGATTGCAGGTATTTTATTTGGGATGAGCCATACTTGTTTAAACAGGGACCAGATCAGGTTATGAGAAGATGCATCCCAGAGAGCCAGATTGTAGAAGTTTTGAGGAGTTGTCACTCTTCATTGTATGGAGGGCACCACGGGGGCGAGCGGACAATGCACAAAGTGCTACAGTCAGGTTTCTTTTGGCCTACACTGTTCAGAGACTCGATGGCATACATCAAAATGTGTGATAGATGTCAAAGGTCAGGCACAATTGGTAGGAGGCAAGAGATGCCGCTGCAACATATACTAGAGGTGGAGATCTTTGATGTATGGGGTATTGATTTCATGGGCCCGTTCCCATCGTCATTTGGTAATCATTACATCTTGGTGGCCGTTGATTATGTCTCAAAGTGGGTTGAAGCACGAGCTTGCCCCAGGAATGACAACAAGGTGGTAACAAAATTTGTGAAGAAACACATTTTCACCAGGTTCGGGACACCGCGAGCCATTATCAGTGATAGAGGGGCTCATTTTGTCAATGCAAGTTTTGAAAAGTTGCTGACTAAGTATGGGGTGCTCCACAAGGTGGCAACAGCATATCATCCCCAAACTAGTGGGCAAGTGGAGGTGCCGAACAAAGAAGTGAAGCAGATTCTCCAGAAAATAGTGAATGCACAACGTAGAGATTGGTCAAGAAAACTCGACGATGCATTGTGGGCATATAGAATTGCTTACAAGACACCAATTGGGACTTCTCCATACTGATTGGTCTATGGAAAAGCATGTCATCTACCGGTGGAGCTAGAACACCGAGTTTTCTGGGCCGTGAGGAAATTAAATATGGACCTGAGCTAGCGGGGAAGAAGAGGCTGATGCAACTTAGCGAACTTGATGAGTTTCGTTGGCATGCTTATGAAAGTGCCAAGGGCTACAAAGAGAAAACAAAGAGGTGGCACGATAAGCATATGGTGCATCGTATTTTCGAGCCGGGGCAGAAAGTGTTGCTTTTCAATTCAAGATTGAAGCTGTTTCTAGGGAAATTATGGTCCAACTGGTCAGGGCCATTTGAGGTAGTGAGAATGACCCAGCACGGGGCAGTGGAGTTGTGGCAAGAAGATGGAAGTGCCACGTTCTTGGTTAATGGGCAGCGGTGTAAGCATTATTGGGGTGAGGACATTATTCGAGAGAAAATGTCTGTCACTCTAGTGGATGATTGAGCTTTAATGACGTCGAGCCGCGATGGTAAACCAGGCGCTGCACAGGAGGCAACCCGTGAAATTGTTGTAATAGATGAGTAGAATTAGTTTAGCAAAAGAAGAAAAAAAAAAGAAAAGAAATTAAAAATAAAAACAAAAACCAAAAAAAAACTTTCATTAGTGTTTGAAACCTATAAATTCTAACCAATTTCTTGTTGTGAGATGATTTTCAGGTGTAACGGAGGGAAAAAATGCAAAGGATCGCAAAGGAAAAAAAATCGATGTGAGTAAAAATTAAAAGTGGCAAAACAGTGTGCCTACGCGATGGCTCCGTGTCACGGAGGAGGGCCTCCGCGTTACCCTCTGTGACACGTTGAAGGTGTTTTGGAATTTTTTACAATTCCAGAACCCCTGTGCGATGGCTCCATTTCACGAGAGGGGTGCTCCGCGTTACCCTCCATGACACGTTGAAGTGTTATTCGCGAGGGGTCATACCGGGTCGCCGGGTGACCCGTGCAAAAAACCTTCTTTTTAACCCCGAAAACACCCAATTTTTCCCATTTTTCACTCCCCTCCGCGACAAACTCCCCAAAATCCCCCCTCCCCCAACGTGACACGGACCTAGGATCAACTTTTCTTCAACTTTTCTTCAAGTTCATCGAATTAAAGGAACGTTCTTGAACTTAACCTCAATTTTTGTTGAAATTTTCAATTTTTGAGCATGTGAGGTAACTAAAGCTTGCCCTAAGTGTAAATTGAGCATGAATTCATTTAAGTTATTGTTGATTGATATTCGTAGTATCGTTATGATTGTATGAACTCGATAAATACATGTTTGATTGAATTTGTGCAAAATTGGTTGCTAGGGTTGGAATTTGAATAGGAAGAACCTAAATTTGGTTGAAAAATTGAAAATGATTGGGTTGTACATGTTGGGTGATGTAAATGATGTTGTGAATATGGATGAATATGCTAAATAAACAAGGGAATTTTTGGGAAAATGAAATTGGTGAATTGTATAGGTTGTTGTGTTCACACAAACCCATATCATATCATATGGATTTAGAAAGTTCGATCAAAAAACAATAAAAAAGGACTGGGAAGGCTTGAATGGATGGCTTCCAAGGCCAGGGCTCAATCCTGCACAATTCAGACCACCTAGTATCTGTTTAATTTACTTAATGCACTCACAAGTGTTCGCATCGTTGCCCTAGCTTCGTGTTAAGGGCACAACTTAAAGAACAACTTACTCTATTGACGTAATATTCATAGGCGTGCCTTCTCCCAAGTTGCGGTGCCACAACCTTCGAACTAGGCGTGCCTTCTCCGATTCAATCAGGGGGCTAATCTGTTCGGCCAAGCGATCTTAACTATTATGCCCTTTTCTGACGAATCGTATAGTTTTACGATTTCATCACCTAAAAGGTTATCAAATGAATTAAAATTACAATTGAAATGATCGAAAAGGACAGTACCAATATCCACTAATCGTTGTTTCCAGATACAGTTGCTGGTTGACATCTCTTCTAATTCGTCGATACGAGAAGCAAATTGTTGTGTGAATGAATCAATATCTGTTGAGAAAAAGTTTGGCTAAGTGCTATGTGATGTAATGAAATCGATGGTGAAATTTTGATTAGTTGTACGAAGTCTGAGTAGTACTTAGTCATTATCCCATCGACTTATCTAAATGCACGAGGCATGTTGGTTGACAAAAATTGGAATGGAATGATTGTCTTGCCGAATTGTTTTCATTGTGGCTAAAGATTAAGTGTGGGGTGGCCTAACTCAACCCAACCTTAATCGAAGCAAATTTTTGACTTGAATAACATTGGGACTGTTTGTTTGATTTGACAGGAATGATGGTAAGCAGGCAAGACAAAGGAAAGGGCGCATTCCACATCAGGCGCCTGGAGAAAAAGAACTAGACTGGGAACGACAGTCCCAGCAGCACCAGCAGTTCCACGTGGCCAATGCCGTCAATACGAAACCCGACGAGTGACGGACGAAGGGAAGAAATGGTATGCCAAACAGAAGGAGATCAAATATTTCCCTGAGGAGCACATTGCAAGGGAGCCACTTGTTCAGGAATTTCCCAGAATAATACACTGAATTGACGCTTCTGGGATGAACTTCATCTTCGAAGAGCCCAAGGAGTGCAATCTCCACTTGATTCAGGAGTTCTATGCAAACTGGAACCCAACACTCCGCAGTCACACCGTCAAGATAAGGGGGCAGGTTGTCACCTTTAAGCCCCACCACCTAAATGTCATATTGGGGGTGTGGGACACAAACGCCCATGTACTCCAGCAGCTGAACATAACTCCACCCTATGCGGATATCAGACGCACTCTGTGTGGAGCCCGTTCGACAGCACGATGGAGCAGGCACAAGGAGAGGGGCTATCATCAGACGCTGCCCTACTCTCAAATGAATAGGGAAGCCAGGATTTGGCTTAAGGTCATGTGTTCCTGACTGATCCCGGGGGTGCACATGACAGATGTCACCCGGGATCGTGTGCGCTTGGTTTATGCCCTGATGAAAGGGCTGGAGATTAATGTTGGGGCGGTGATCATCTCCGCCATGAAGAGAGCCCGTTTGCATCAAGGGCACAGGTACGGGTTTGGTGGTTTGCTGACCACATTTCTGAGGGGCCTTGACGTCGAGGAGGAGGCCCTAGACTACATCCCGCAGATGGATAGGCATGCCTGGGACGTCACCAAAACTAAGGCACCCGGCACCACTCACGGGCCAGTTCTCACACTAGCCGAGCAACATGCTCGGGATGATCAGTATATGGCCCGCATGTACGGGATGCAGATGTTGCAGTTGCGCATAGGCAGGAGGCCAGCAACAGAAGATGAGTTGTGGCAGCTCGAGCTAGATTACCCCTTTGGCGAAAACGCCAGGGCTCTATGCTGAATGGGGCTTGCTTTTGTGGAGCTTGTTGATGATGATGTCCCCACGAATGAGGAGACACACCGCGATGACTCAGATGTTGAGTCAGATGAGGATAGCGGGGGCGATTCAGATATGGGGGACGAGGCAACGGCACCTGACGAAGAAGTTGAATACTTCGATTGATCAGGGAGTTTCACCACCTACTTCTGTGCTTGTTGAATTTGATGAACACTGGGACAATGTTCGGTTTAAGTGTGGGGTGGGAGTAGTTAGGTGCCAATTGTTTTGTTGTTTATGTTCATGTCTTGTTGTTGTGCATGTGAAAAAAATTATGACCCTATGATTTTGTGAGTATGTTTTGTATTGTAATTCGATTTGTAATGAATGTTAAGCTGTTGTGTGTTGTGTTGAATTATTGTTAGCTGGTTGTGTAAATATTTTTTCCCCTATCGAAATTATCGATATTTTTAAAATCTTTTTAAAATTTTTTGTTGAATTTTTATGATTGGGTTTCTCGGCCTTTGTTTTTCGGTGCTTTTACCGAGAATAGTCCCAGTGAACCAAAGTTGTAAATAGTGACCGTTCCCTATGATGGATGGATGACGACCGTCTTAAGGGAAATGTAGTCGATAGGAGTAGTATTTTTCTTTATTTTATTTTCTTTCTTTTGGTTGTTCCCCAAACGTGTCGCTACTTTATGGTTCAGAATTCTTGTTGCGTGTTGTACATGATATTAAAGATGCAAAGATGATTCGTATGAAAGCATGCAAATGTGAAACATGTTGAGATACCTAGGCCATAGAGTTCGATTCGGTGTGATTGAGGCTTAAAATATTGAATTCTTGTAATTAGCTGATTGAAGAATCTGTGAATAAGTCTTGAGTTGAGCATGTGCAATGAGTGTGAGGTGAGGTTTCGATTCTTCCATGCTATTGTGAAGTGTCTAGAACTTTCCTGGTGTGTGTACGAAACGAAATGAAGGATGTGTAGTGTAGGAAAGGATGTAGGCATTTCCTTGTTTAAACCGAAAGTTTTTTTCTTATCATACCTACCTTGAATGTACATCCTAGTTAGCCCCATTGAACCTTTAGCCTATTTTTTTCTTTCACTGAAGAGGTAGAAATTGAGCTTAATCCCTTCTTTTCATTAGCCGTGAATTTGATCCAAAACTCTTAAGCGCTCAAGAAAAAAATAATTTTCCCACAGTGTCAAGGAGTGAAAAGTGTGAAAAAGAAAGGAAAAGCAGAAGTGGTGAAAGTAAAGATAAGGTCAAGGGTGCACTTGCCGAATATAAATAAAATGAAGATGTATAACTAATCTTTGTTAGTAAGTCGAGTGTGCTTAAAGAAATGTGAACAAAAATAAAGAAAGACTTCAAGAATGGGAGGATGAAGGAAGAAACAATGCTCATAATGATGGTGGGATGTATTGAAAAGCGCTTAAGGAGGCTAGTTGCTATTATTGGTTAGCCCAGTATTTACTAGTTCTTTATCTTACATTACAACCCGTCAAGTCCTACGTGATCTTACATCAAGCTTCCTTCTATTAGCGGAGTAATACACTAGAGGCAAGCCTATGGTTCATGACATGATGCATGTGAATTCTTTGGGAGAGAGAGCAAAATCGTGTTTATATACCCCTACATGTAGTGCTTTGGCAATCATATGATTAGAAAATGGGTAATTCTCTTGTGTTGTGAGGGCACATGCTTGCTGAGAGATCGAATTTCGTGTCGGATGTCTTGATTAGCTGATTTGCATGAGTTTGCCAAGATCGCGAGTCGATTCTTGAGTCTAGGAGGTCTTAATGTGGTGAATGTCAGTGTGTTTATGGGACTATGCATGTTTTCTTGATGATTTGCTATATTAAATAATCGGTATAACCGTAGTTGAATTGTCAAGCCAAAGTAGCTATATGTAGGTGTCAATTGCATGAGATATGAGATTATTGTTTGAGGACGAACAAGGTTTTAAGTGTGGGGTAAGCGATCTTGGGCAAAATTATATGCCCAGGTGATGCTCAAATGCTCTATTTTGTCTTGTTTATCTATCATTATTTGTACATTCTCATGTGATTTGTAGTTAAATTGTGAATTTATACTAACCAACATGATTAGTGTTGTTTTGCAGGAAAAATGTAATTTTAGGAAGCTAAGTTGCATGTTGGTAAAAATCAGAAATGGACTCAGAAGCGAGCATTGGAAAAGGTCAAGGACAAGCAGCAAATAAAGGGGCTCTGTGATGGAGCCGTGTCACGCTGCCATCGTGGAGGCAGTCTGCCTCGGGTGGGTTACTTGGACAAATTCCAGTGAAGGTCCGCGTCGGGGCCATGGAACGTTGGCCATGCCCCGCGTTGCATGTCGTGGCACGTTGGCCATATTTACCTAGAACATGAAATTCCAGTGAGGGTCCGCGTTTGCACCGTGTCACGGAGGCAGTGCTCCACGATGCACTCCGTGACACGTTGCTTGTTATTCCGGGAAAAATTCCCACTAGTATAAATAGCATATTTAGGTTTATTTTTAATTATTCTGACTTAGTTGAGCAAGAACGTGGGTTACAGGCAGTTGAGGAGACGAAATTCTTAGGGTTCTTCTCTAACTCTTTCTCCTTTATTTCAATTATTTGTATGATTTATACTCATTTGATGATGTTTAATCCACAAATGAGTGGCTAAATTCACTTCTTGCTGAGGTTAAAAACATTTGTAGTGGAATGTAATTATTGATCATTTTGGTTTTTCATCTTTTCTTCCATGGTTTTTCTACCAATTCTTGTTCTTGCTGCATTAATGTCTGGCCAATGTTAATGTATATCTAAAAAGTCCAATTTTATCTTGAAAGAGAAAGAAATTGGAAAGTTGTGAATTGGTAGGATATGATCTCTTCTTAGTTTGGGAAAATTGAGAATTGATTTACCTTCAGAATAGAAATATATCTGAAAGTCGTATTAGTCAATTAAGGAATCGATTTCGTATAGCTAGAACATGAAATTCTTTTATCACAGAAATGTAGGTTGAAGGTTCATGATTCTTAAGTTGGGTAGAATACGAAAGTTTCTCTCCATAGGCAATAATTCTTGACTAGCAACCGAAGGAAAGATTAACCGAATTTTATCGATACATTACTTCCCTGCATGTTCGTTTTAGCCTCAGCTTGCTCATTACTATAGTTCAGACACACTTTATAATTTTGTTTTAGATTAGTATAAATTAGGAAACAAACTCTTCAAAATCTTCTTTAAACTATTGTCTGCATTTTTAGAGTTAGAGTTCATTAACACTTAATTCGATTATTACCTTGGTTCAGTTCCTGTGGGATCGATACTTGGCTTACTTAAGCCATTTTACTACTTGTTTGACCACGTGCACTTGCGTGTAGTTGTGAAATACACCGAACAGAGAGCATATTTGTTCAACATTTGAAAAGTAAAATTGGGGGAAAATAAAAAGGGAAAATTAACTAACTAATTCTAAACTAAAACTAATTGGGGGGATTCCAATTGAAGTAATCACAAGTGAGAGGCTAGGGACATTCTATGGGTGAGATCACAATTAAATTGGGAATTTCTTCAATGCCTTAGACTCAAGTGTGAATAATCTCGAGAGGTAGGTAACCTCAGCTTCTCAGCCTAATGACTACCCCTAGCTAGAGTTTTCTCAAAATCTAGCTGCGATTTAGTTCAACCGAAATTGATTTGGATTGGAAACTTCACTATTCCTAGTTATTATCTGCCAATTAGGAAGGAGGAAGTAATTTCAGCTATTTCTAGCTTAATTTTATAATCTCCTATCCATACCCACTAATAGATTCTCTTCCAATACTTAATCATTCTCTCCCAAGCAACAATCAAGCAAGTATAGATAGTCCCATATCATAATCGATGGATCTTCATTAATAGATTGAAGAGAACCTAATAGATTTATACTTAATTGAACAATAGGAAGATGAATCTACCAACACCCACCTACAATTCAATAAGAATCCAAGAGCAATTTATCAAAACCCAATCAAATTAACAAACCCACCATGAATATACTTCTAACTAGAAAATTAGTAAAGCATATTTAAAGTAGAGAGAAGATACCAAGAGGATTCCCCTCACATTCATTGCATTAGCTTCACAAATCTGCTTCACATGCTCTTACAACAATGGTGGAATTCCCCCAAAATGGGATAAAGAAAAATAAGAAGAAAAGTACTACCTAACTCTACAAAACTATGGAGAAAAGATTCTCCTCAAAATTCTATGAAGAATATGAAAATTAGATAAATAAATTGTTGGTTGAATGGTTCTCCCTTTAGTTGGTGTACAATGGAGGTTATATATTTGTACTTTCTTGTGTACAACTTTCCCCAATTGTCCTTGGAGATTCTAGATGCTTCTGAGACCTTTTTTGACCCCTTTTACCTTCATTAGACGGCCTTTCGGCGAGGAACCGGCGTTTCGCCGATTGCAATCCGTGGAGCACCAAACTTTAGCCGGTTCAAAACAGTGGCCTGGCAGGGGGAAACCAGCGGTTCAGTGGCTTTTAGCCAGTCAATTCCTAGATGGGATGATCATTTTGCCGGTCTGGGAAGTAGCTTTGGCGTTTTGCCTGCGTTTTGCCCTTCCAGATCCGCGTTTAGCCGATTCAAAGTACGTCCTTGCACCTCTTTTTGAGCTTAAATCTTCTCTTATCTTTGGCTCCTCTCCCTCATATGATAACTCATCAAATTTCTTCTCAAATTCTATGTGTTTTTCTTGATTTCATTCTTTCCTTACTCACATGAGGTACCTACAAAGAATTCAAGAGAAAGGGCATAAAATCCACATAAATAACTCAAAAACTACGCAAAAACTCATGATTAGGAGCCTAATGAGTTGGTAAATTTCCAACTCATCAGTGTCTTGTCCCATCAACTCGTCAGTGTTAGAGGCTTTTCGGACATAGTTTGTGTTTCAGCTTTCGATTCATGTATGTAATCAGATGTTATTTCTTTTAGACTTCCGCTATGTTATTTATGATGATTTTCCGCTTACCTGTGATTAAGTTAGATGTATGTTCATGCCATAGGTCGACTTAGAGCCTCTCGGGGTTTCTTGTCCCATGTCTTGATCCGGGCCTATGTTTGGGTCGTGATAGTTACTGGAAGGCACCAGAGGTGCTTATGCCAATCTAGGTCAGCCTAGGTCCCAATGTGACATTAGGTGCCAGTTACACCTCCCAAGGTGGGGCATGACAAATGTGGTATCAGAGCAATATCATATCCTAGGGAGTCTGCAATCCGTGTATAGTAGAGTCTTGTTTATAAGTGTGTTGTGAACCACATTTTATAAGCAGGAGGGTATGAGACATGAAAGTTTTGTTACCCCTCCTTCTCAGATCGTGCTATAGAGCAGGGTTGTATAGGGTTGAGTCCCTAAGATGCTATAGAGCAGAGTTGTATAGGGTTGAGTCCCTAAGCTTTCATTATTATGTCTATCTAGAATAATATTTGATATGAGACAGACTACAACCAGCCGCAAGTTAGATACAGTAGTAGGAGAGGGTAGTAGCGAGGTGCCACAGTTGCCTAAGGGCAAAAGGGAGACCTTCTTTCCAACCTCCCCAGCATCCTCCTGGGTCACCAGGAACTTCATAGGGTAACAGATATGCCAGTACTTTTCCAAGTTTTTCCTACATCCCTCGGATTAGGATGTTAGGAGTATAGCATACATGTTGTCTTACCTAGTAGCTACTTAGTATTAGATAGGGGTAGCAGTTAGTATTAGATTACCTTAAAGGTACGAGAGATTGTGAAACTAAGAGATTCTCACCTTCGGCCCTTTAGAGTTTGTCGAGTTTCACACTTCAGCCCTATTATAGTATGATATGGTTAATTCTCACCTTCCATCCTTTCTCAATATAGTAGAGAGCGTAAGCATTGATGTTATGTTGCCAAGAGTAAATAGTAAAGGAGGGCTAGACCTTTTGATTCCTAGCGGTGTTAGGAAATGTGGTCAAGACCCTAGTACTTAACTAAGCCACCTATACCTTTACTATAGTAAAGATTAGGATGACAAGCAAGATTGTTAGGAGAAGCCGAGTACTGGTGAGAGTCCATAAGCAGTAGGCTCCCAATAATAGCAAAGCTCAGGTCAGAAATAGGCTAATCCCACCGCAATGTGTTGATAGCGGTAGGAAATGCCTGGAGAATAAAGCCTTTAACCCCTAGCTTATTATGTGGAGGAGTAGAGAGAGTATCTGATGGGAACTAGCCTGAGTGCAGGTCAGGACGACATAGGTTAGTAGACTTGGCCAGTAACATCCTGGTTAGTGTGGTGCATGGGGCATGAACCCTAATCATTCTAAGCGAAGGAACTAAATAGCTTGTCGCCTGCAACCTTTTTGTTCGCTTATAAGCTATCATCGTCCAAGGATGGCCTTCAAAGTATTGCTTAGGTCACCCCGGACTTTGCCCTAGTCTATCTAAATGGACAGAGGCTGCAATCGCTTCCAGGACCCACTGGTCAGGTGTAGGCACATGGGGTTCACCTATTGGTAGCTATATAGATTGTTTAGGGGAAAGTAGTGGTTGCGTTAAGCCTAAAGAGCGAGATACGCCTGGTGAGTGACTATATTGAGGCTATAACATCGTATTCCTATGGGGATTGACCTACTATAGTTGGTCTCCCATCAAACGACCTTAGATTGCTAACTGTATCATTGCATATAGGGCTACAAAGTGCTTAGAGGAGCTATGCGATGTCCGAAAGGACTATATTCAGGCCTACAAGGTCGTATCGAAGTCCATTCGCGCATGGCTTTTCTTTATGCCTAACGGCATTACTGGCCCTTAGTGGAGCCTTTCGAGCCCAGGGTGCAGTTATAGAAGCTGAGAGGGCTCAGGTATAGTTATAAGAGCCCATTGGCTCTGTTTCAGTTCTAGAGGTCGGATAGGTTTTGTTATAGCTACTTGTGACACCATAGTGACCTGGTTAGGCGTATCTAGATTGTACTGTACTTGCTAGGGCTTATGGGGGCCTAGGTAGGTTATCTCTATGATGTTTGTACCTTCAATCTTATGGGGGCTAGGTTAGGTTCTTGTTTATATATTTGCTTGCTAGTTATTTCTTATGAATATATAACAGTACAGCTTACGCTCTGATTTGTATAGTTGTCTACTAGATGCAGGCTATGGTTATAAAAACATACAGGTTAACTTCTACTCCCTTTCACTGATTACTTTTAGTTCTTTATCAGCTTCTATTTAGTTATTATTATCGCCTTACATACTCGGTACATATTGTACTGACGCCCATCAATATTGTATGTCGGGGGCCCTATCCCGACCAATATATTTTATCTTAGAGGCTTACAGAACACAGTCTTCAGTTCCTAGCTAGTTGTGTGTTGTTGGTTGTGAGGGGCCTATATATGCTATGTTTTGTGTGTTGGCCATGTGGGGCCTAGTTTATCTATTAGTTAGCAGCCTTGTCGGTTATAGATCATATATGAGTGCCTGTTTTCCTTCTGTTATGACTTAGATAGCATGGTGGTCTTGTCAGCCCGTATAGGATCCTTGTATTGTTGTGACTGCTGGGTTAACTATTTCTTTACAGGTTTGTTGTGTGGCCTTGTCGGCCCAAGACTGTGTTTACAGTTGAGATATAGCTGTTTTTTTCTTTATTATGTGTTACTGGCAGACACCAGAGGTGCTTATGCCCAGCTTGGTTAGCCCAGGTCCCAGTGTGGCATTAGGTGCCAGTTACACCTCCAAAGGTGGGGCATGACAGAAAGATTTTGATTATGGCTTTTTAGAACAGAGATGGTGCAGGTTTCATCCCAAATGACATAACTTTCCATTGGAAGTGTTGATCGGGCGTGCAAAATCCTTTCTTTGGTCTTTCCTCAAGATGAATCCCCGATTGGCAAAATCCAGATTAATGGTCAGAACTTGAAAAAAATACCTAGCTTTGGCTAAGTGTGAAAACAAACTGAGTTTATTTGGGATACGAAATTTAAGAGGATGTAGTTTATGACTAATTTGAGTTTACCTCTTATCTACGTAGCTCTTTTGTTGACATAAAAAGCTTCGTATACCCATTGAGAATTAGATAGTTCCATTAGTCCAAACTCCATGAGTTCTGCATATTCCTTTTTTGCAATTTGAAGGTGTTCTGGATTCATGCCAGAGTGTCTTGATTTGGTTGGGTTGAGGTTTTCATTCTTCTTGAATAGGAGTATGATGAAAAACTCTTTATTCAACCATTAAGGATTTTTACACTTTTTCATAAACTCCTTGTGGGATTTTGCACATGAATGCTCCACAAACTGTTGTTCGATCTCCATGATTTGTTCATCTTCAGTGATTTGGAATAGGCATGACACTTCTTAGTATGGCCTGAATTGCTTCTTGAATACTATTCCATAAGCTCTTATGTGAAGATTAATGACATCTCTGTTGAATGACACACACTTCATCTCGAAGAATTGTCTTTGCAGCTTTTCTTGCCTTTGGTTAGTATCTCCATAAATGACTTCCTATAGGATTCTAACATTGAAAGCAAAGTCTTGGGACGTGAGGAAAGTATTTTTATCGTGTATCTCCAACAAGTTCCACCAATCTCAAATGATGCTAGAGAACCGTGACATGAATTCTAACAGGATTAGATACTTCTCTCGCTCTACCGAGTGTTTTTTCACCATCCAAGTAAGGAAGTCTTGGATCCTTTGAGGCCATATTGTAATCTTGATATAATCGAGAGTGAAAGTATGGAATCTAGTTCTAACCAATTTTGGTGTTGGTTGTCTGGTGTCCTTTCCGAAATTGAATCACCTGTCATCCTATCTTGATCATCATCAACTTTAGAAACTTTTAGTTCTCTTGGTCGATTCATGTATAACGGTGGATAATCTTCCTGGGAGGTGTGTAGTCAGAGATTCTCACTTGTCTCTGAATCTTCTTTAGTTTCTTCAGTAGGATCACTATCCGTTGTTTCTTCAGTATTGGATCCTAAGTTGGCATCTTCTTCCGAGCAATAGAGGTCTGCAACAACTTGATCTGAGACTATCAAGTTTTCTGGATCAAGCTCTTTAAAACTTTCTCCAACCTCCTTCCTTCTTTTGGACTGCTTTTCTACTCTAAGAGCATTTTTTCTTTCCCATACCCATTTTGCAGTATCAAATTCAGGATCATTTGAGTAAAATACATGGGTTCATTGCGAATGAAAGGGGAAGTAGTACCTGAGTGGCCCAATTTAGGTGGTGACTATGTCTCTGATGACATGGGGAAAAAGGAGAATTTTTCAGAGTGGCTTTGGGTTTTTTGCGGCTCAAAACATGTCTTAATTGTATTTATTCTTTGATGTCAGCCATCTCTTTTTGTTTCAATGAAAAGAAGTGGAAAAGTGAGGTGCCTAGTGGATAGATCTCATACAACATGTTGGTCAGTCGCATTTTCAAGGCTCGGATAAGGCCGACATGCTGAGTGGATGCCTGGTCCACTTTCTTCTCGATGTTTTCCACCTTGCTCATCATATTGTTCTGTGACATGAGAAATGTTCTTGAGGGAACTTTGTTTTGGCAGATTATGTTCTCCGATTACCAATTGATGGTAGCCTCTATGTCACTTGTTGGTGGCTTTTCTCTAGTGGGTAGAACAATATTTTTCTTTGGTATTTTGGGTGCATGGATTACACCATCTTTTCAAAGGGTTTTTGTAGGGGAATTTTGGTGTATGACTGGAGCTAGATGGACTCATCATAAAGATTTGAGGGTTGTGAATTTTTTTGGCTGGAGTAGGTAGAGTTGACCAATTTTGAGGTTTGTAGGAAACAAGGAATTCCTACTTTCCAGGGCGCCTCAGGGAACCAATAAATGGATCCCCATCTTCATATTGCTTTTGGGATTCTTTTGATGAGCATCTTCCCTTCTTCTTTTGAGATTTGGCTCTTTTCCCATGTAGCTCGTCATATTCAATATCATCCTCCAAACATTCGTGACAATTACATTGAATATCCCAAGGGCAGTGCTCGGTAAAGGGACATTTGAACCACCATATGTTGTGACCTTCATGATTGAACTGTTTCATCCAATCATGTTCACTCATAACAACTAGGAGGTTCATAATGAATGCATCCTCATCATCTTCAGGTAAAGGAATGGATGTAGGTTGGTACATCTGAAGAGAAAAGGTTGTACTATTTGGTTTTTTGAGATAAGAATGGTTAAAATTGATGGCTACGATTTTATCCTCTTTTCTGACAAAGATTAGTTCAGTTGATTGAAGAGGTTCAACAGAAGGTTCTCTCATCCACTCATAGTTGGTAACCCATGAGTCAAGAAGAATTTTTACAAGTTCTTCCTTTGGTAATTTTTTGAGTATTTAGGTGCATGTAGTAGGTCCGTGATGGCGTCTACATGTAGTAGCAAAGCATCATCACCACCCAGAAATGAAAGATCCATGCATGGTTCTTAACTTCCAAGCTATTTGGTAGTGAAGAGTTGCTTGGATAGCGTCTCTAGCTTGTGGAGCTCCCTGTATTTAGACTTGGATCTTCAAGGCCTCTGTCAGGTATGGATCACTTATGGACATGTTTAAATTTGGAAATAACATGACCAACACTGTCCCAACGCTCAAGGTGACTTCAATTGTACTCAAATTAGCATGTTGGTACTCTTGATATTGGGTATCAATGACTGAAAGGAAGGCAACAATGGGTTGGCCTTTCCTTCTGTGATATGACAAGGTGATTCAGACAACACCAAAATGAATATGGGTATATCCGTGATTTTTCCATTGCTTTGGAAATCATCGAGAATCTATAGGGTAACAAACTATTCCTCTTGAGTAGCAAGAATAGGGTGTTGGTCGAGTTTTGAAGCAGCAACATATTCTTTTACCCCTTTAGGTATATGTTGGACTACGAAACGAATTTGTAACCATGAATAGGTCGTCTTTTTTGCAAAAGCAGAGTAAGGATTTAAGAGAGGTAAGAAGGTAGAAGACACTTTATTTTCATCTTGGATTGTATCTACTTCATAAAAATAATTATATTTACAATAAAGAATTTTCCTACGTGTAGGAGACATATGTACTTTGGCAAGGGATTTACAAGGACCTGACAGAGATGAATATTTACAAGGAATGGATGTAGATTGAAAAGACTCATTCATATCTAACCAAACTGCTCCCCCCTCTAGAAGGTTAGGCTTGGCTCTGATACCACTGAGGCAGAACAGGGCGAGGAATCAGCGAGCAAGGCGGTGAGATTGCAGGCACAATAGTTTTCCTATGAAGGGGGACTGGACTTCAACATCCCAAAGGATAGCTTGCCACAAACCCAGCTTCAACATCCCGAAGGATGGCTTTCCAAGTGCATCCTTAGAGATTGGTGGAACTAACTAGGGATACTCTCCTCTAAACCCTATTCTTTTCCACTAACATCTCACCCGGTAGTAGTACTTTCCTCCTCTCGCCAAAAATCTTGATTCATTAGCAGAATTATGTGAAGGAGCTTCTAGAAAGATTCAAAATTGAAGATGCAAAGGATATTGGTATTCCCATTGCCACTTCCACAAAACTGGACCTTGATGAAACAGGTCCATTCGTAGAGCAGACGCTCCATACAGGTATGATTGGATCTCTTTTATATCTCACAACATGTAGACCTGACATTGTTTTTAGTTTTGGACTATCTTCTATATTCCAAGAAAATCCTAAAGAATCCCATCTTAAGGTTATCAAGAGAATATTTGGGTATCTAAAGGGAACCACTGATTTGGGCTTATGGTATCCAAAAGGAAGCAATTTTCCTCTTGTGGGGCATGCAAATGCTGATTACACAAGGTATTTAGTTGACAGAAAGAGCACCACAGATATGGCACACTTTCTTGTAACATGTTTGATCTCTTGGTAAGCAAAACTCTGTAGCATTGTCTACTATTAATGCTAAATATGTGTTTGCTGGATTATGTTATGCTCGGTTGTTATTGATCAAACAACAACTGATGGATTTTAGCATGGATGTTGGATATGTCCCTATTTTGTGTGACAATACTAGTGCCATTAATATTGCCAAAAATCCTATCCAACATAAAAGAACTAAATATATTGACATAAGACATTTTTTTCTTAGAGACAATGTAGAAAAGGGTCATATGTCAATAATGTTTTGTTCTATTGAAAATTAAATTGCTGATATTTTTACCACGGCTTTTGGTAGGGAACATTTTGAAAGAAATAGGTTAAACTTGGGGTTGATTAAGATTGTATAAGTCTCTCTCAATGATTGTCTAGAATAAAGGTCTTTTCAAAAATGTTACTATCCAAATTGTTGTTCAATTTAGCATTGCACATTTAATTGTGTGTCCCATTACCAGGGTATTGATCTATTTTAATATAATTTTGTATCAAATTGTGCAGAGACACTGTCCACGCAAGCAATTGTGAGAATTTAAATACTTCTATCAAGTACGTTATATATCATTCCAGGTTATTATTGGTGCAGATTAAATAGATAAGAATGTCGATTCCATGTATTCATTACTTTTTCAACTGTAATTGTTCATAAAGACTACAACTGCCATCACATCACCCATTTTTCTCTCTACTGCTCCAGTCACGTCTTGCAGCATGATTCATCTTCTTCCTCTCTCACCTATAAATATGGAAGTTGGATATATTGAAGTACAGAGTCAACATTGTTTTTCATCTCTCTTCAATCTTGAAACCCTCTCTTCTTGAAAGTTCTTCTTCCTTATCATGACCGCATCATCTTCCTCTTCCAGCAAAAATCCCATCATGTTTGAAGATGCACCATCTAAATCCCTTGAGATAATGGTCCATGAAGAAGCCAATCCAACTCATCGTTCCTCTTTCCATCAAGCCCATAAAATTCCTTTGTTCGTTCCCTTCAAAATGTCTAATTTTGTTGCTTGGAATGCCTTCAAGAATCAGTTCTCCACTTTCTCTTGTGTCCCATCCTTTGATCCATCAATCTCTGTGTGTGATGTTGAGCCTCTTTAGTGCCAAAAATGAGGGCATTCCGATTGTGGATCTTATTCCTAAAAGAGTTCATTCTCATTTAAGAAGGAAATTTGGTTCTGCTATCCCAATCCCATAAGATGAACCAACTAATGAACAACCCCCACCTCTTGTTCCATCTAGGGTTTTGAATTCGAAAGCTTCAAGAGGACGTCATTCTAGAACAAGCACTCCAAAGGAGTAAAAAGAAGAAATCTTCTATTGTATCTCCTTCTAAAAAGAGAACATCATCAAAGGATGATTTTTTACTCTACAAGGTGTTGAAGTCAAAAGTGGAAAAATTCTCCCTTCCCAAATCCTCATCTTTTCAGGCATCTCCAAGTCCTCCTCCACCCAAGTCAACTTCCAAGAGAACTACTAAATCTCCTTCCAAACCGTCTTGCTCATCTGCTTCCAAACCTTCTTCCAAGCCTACTCCTACTACTTGTTCTTCAAAACGAATCTCCAAACCTGGTCCATCTAAGGACTATAACTCGAAGGCTTTGGATGAAGATGTGTTTATGGGTATTGACACATCTAGGGTTCCTGCTTCACATCTTTCCCATCTTCTTCATTTTCAAAAGAATCTATTCTTAGGGGAAGGGTGGTGATAGATTTTGGTGGACCAGAGACGGTCACCTTACTTATTAAGTTGGAAGTTTAGGGGTGAACTGATTTATTTCTTCAAGGGAATGCTCAAAGAAAGCTTGGTAAACCTAAGGTTGAGGAGTTTTATGCAAATGGTGTAGTGAATGGTATTGTGTTCTCTACTTTTTTCACAGCGATAACTCACCATTTGGTTGCTGAAGATGTTGCAAGGATTTCACCTGTTCCCAGTGGTGGTTGGGATCACCATGTCAAATTTGAATTGCCACCTTTGGAAAAAATAGCCTCTGCAAGAGATATATGCAAGAAGTTGTTAGGTCAACCATCCCTCACTCATCAAAGATGTGTTTAGAAGAGAGAGATGTCCCGTTTACATTAACTATATTTTAATGCGATCCATAAAATCCCAATTCCACAAAAAGAGTGGAGGACAGAGGCAAACTATCTCGATCTTACTTTGGTGGAACTTCTGGACACTGAGGTCAAGATCGATTTTCCTAGCTTGGTAATCAAGAACATGCAATGTGTGCTTATAAAGGATGAGAAAAGGACATGCACTTCCTTATGGATGCTGGTTGTCTCAATTTTTTGGGGATTACTCTACTTCTGTTGAAGTTTGGACATTTCAGATGACTAAAGATGTACTTGGATAGGTGAAACATGTCGACCTACCTGCTTTAATGAGGTGAGCTCACACACCTCTCCAAAAGTTGAGACTTTCCCTGGATGAGAAAACTGCTGAATTAGAAGCTGCCCAAGTAACTCATGCGAAGGAGAACATTGTAACCCAATTATTGCAATTGCTTAAGATAGCCTTTTTTAGCTTCTAGGGTCTATTTCTTAGTTCAAGATCCCTCTCTTCAGGGTAAAATTGATGAGCTACAAGAAACTCTAGAGTAAGAGAGGGCTACTATCTTGAAGCTATTTGTAGGTTGACCCAGCTCCTACCAACTGTCCCTCCATCTAGCTCTGTTTAGTTTCATGCCTCCATCGTAGTTCTATTATTTCCTATTCTCTCATTTGTCCTTGTTCTATGCTTACCTGTTTTTGTTGTATTCAGTATCACCTTAGGTATGATGTAGAACTAACTCTTGATATGAATGAACTGGTTGCTTTTGTTTGAAATGACTAATATTCTTGCTCTCTTTAATCCTTTAGTATTATAATTATTGTTTATTTCTGATTGTTTTGGTGATTGCCTCAGTGGCAACAAATTGTTTAGCTCCATTCTTAACATGTAACAAGTTTGAATTAGCTTTTCGATGATATCAAAAGGGGGAAGAGTATAGATTGTGCAATATTTATAACCCACTGACTAATCTATTTGAATCAAGTTTGAATAAGGTAAAGGATAATTGATTGCACAGGGACAAGGATTTTGTCATCTTTAAAAAGGAGAATTTGTTGGGTTCAATTTTTTTATGATTGACAAGACGATAATGAAATAGGTAAGTCAAGTTGTTTCAATGGAGTGCCAAATACACAGACTAAAGGAGCTAAAATTGCAATATTATAAATATGAAATAAAGACAAGTGTGCTCAAATCAAGAAATGGATAAGCCATGTCAAACAAGTTCAAGGAAATAAACATGTTCTGATTTGAAAGTGTTGGAGTTTGATTACAATACTAAAGAATCCAAGAGTTTGACTTGAAGAAGGAGTTTTATCTGAAATAGAACTCCAAGGTAAGAAGAGGTTGTTGTAGCGAGGAGTTTGAAAGTGAGAAAAAGTCTTTGAAGAGTTGTGTATATATAGAAGTAGTGCTACTTAGAGGAAATCACTCACTTATAGAGAGAAAAGAGGCAATTGACAATTGAGAGAGGCAGCAAAATATGAAGAGCGAAGAAAGTCCATGAAGAACCAAGTCCTAGTATAGAGATAGGCTAAGAGTTTAGCATTCTTGTATTAGGAGTTTTCATTGAGTTGTAAGTTGATGTCATCTTAATTCAATGTGTTATGAACTGAATTAGGATCACTTAGTCTTCAAGTTAGGTGAACCCGAAGGCATTGAGAACACATTCCTTGGGAGGTTTGTAGGTTTCTAGGAATTAGAGTTTATAATTCCTTAGGTTACAAGAGTTGTAATCTAGTGTTGAAAGGCCCATTGAATTTAGTGAAGGAAAATTTCTGTGGAGCTACAGATCGTGGTTTTTCACCTTTTGTGAGTCGAGTGTTTTCCAAGTAAATATTATTGTGTTCTTTACTTACTGTATTTCATTGTTTAACTAAAACACGATAGGGAACTTGTTTAATTCATAGGCAACTAGTTAAGTTAAATAAATAAAACCATGGGCATGTAGAATATCACATTCATACTAGGATTCGATTTAATCTCAAAATGTTTGCATTACTACTTATTTCCTCAAAAGTCTCATCTATATCATATTCAACGTCCTGATTCATTGTTTCATGATTAGCCTAGATTTTATGTTCTAGCTTAAAATTCTGCATGTATATCATATCACTAGAACCGACATAGAAAGAACTGCACTAAGGAATATAAACAACATATATTAGACTTAAATAGAAAAATAGAAATTGTATTTCATTGAAAAGGAAGATAGAAAGTGTTGAACATTAAACAAACAAGATAAAATCTGATATAACAATAAAATAACTTAGATAATAGAAAGCAAAACATAATGGACTACAAAAACTCATTCCTGATGGGGAGAGGAGTGACTTCCCAATTGTTGAGCTAGACATCAGTGCCAATGAACTGCACCTCCCTGTTGTTGCGACCCTCTCCACTTTTCAACCATATCAGCCTCAATGAATAGGTTCTGGAAGTAACCAATCAACTTGGTATCAACCTCTACCACCGACTTTAGAACTGGTGACACGGAAGACCTAGTGTTGTCGGGTTTGTTGAAATACTGGTAGGCCGGTGGCACAGGCTTAGCAAGTGACCATGTTTGATTTTTCTTCTTCTTAGCCTTCTTTCTATCTTCAGCTGTAGGTCTGTACCCTAGGACAAAAGAACCAAAACTCTGATGTGGGAATATTGGATGAACCCTACCTTGCAGAGCTACCCCTAATCCCTTTCCTGGTTCAAAAATATTTTTCAGCATTTTGTTTATTACCATAACTGATGCAAGAAACAGTTGTGGCCTTGGAATAGGATTCCCTTCAAGGATTTGGTCAACAACCACTACCTTAAACATTTTATAAATAAGTTTTTCATCAATATTACCAATCTCAACAAAAAGAATAGAAGAGTCTTTGTAGGCAGACAGGTCCCCTCACCGTGAACTACCACTTCTTGCCTGTCGTATTCAAATTTAACTATTTGATGTAATTGTTACACGTTAAAAACTTTTTGGTGATTATTTAATATTTATATACTATGTTAAGTGAAGTACTGGCTGTATATTGATCGTAGGTGTGGAGGACAACATGTATGAAGAAAAAAACGAAGAGTATGTAAAGTTCATAAGTAAGGATAAACTTTAAATGACCATATCTGTATATCTATAATGAGTTAGGAGTTCTACAATATATTAAATTAAAAGCCTATAAAATTAAAGGTATTTGAGTCTAGTATTTATAACATCATACCTCTCATCAATTGGAGATTGGAGTAAAATGTTATAGGTATTTTATGGTGGCATTATTGAGTAGTGACGTGGCCATCACCCTAAAATGCCTCTACCACCTCAAGTCTATAAAAATCTAATTTTTGGATTATACTTCACTTTAACACTTTTCATATTTGAGGTGCTTGCTTATACTCCAAAATGCTCTCAAATTTCCAGCATGCAACCAAGGTGAATTGAAGAGGAAACATCAATATGAAATTCCATTAAAACACAAGACAACTTGAGAATTAGTTTTCAAGTGTACAAGGTGAGTTAGGGGCTGTTTTGGAGCTCATTTTGGTAGTGATTTGGAGGTGATTTGCTGCTTTCTAAAAGTTGTTTGTACTGACTATATGTCTCTCTTTGAATAAGGGTTGAAGCCAACAATAAAGGTAAGAATTTTACCCTCTTTAAGTCCCTCAACTTGCAAGACAAAAGCTGGAATTTGTCAAGTAAAGTGAGCTGTTGTTTGATTGTTTTTGAGCTAAGTTCTTGCTCGATTTTTCTAGGATTATTGGCAGTTTTTTTGGCTGGAAACATACCTCACTTTGAGAGGAAGGATTACAGTAGAATTTAGGTAATTATCCTTTCTTACTTTCTCCCTCAAAATCTTGTGAAAACAAGTAAAGAAAATGGCTATAGTTGTTGGTATTGCCATGAGTTATTGTTGTTGTTGTGACTGCCATTTGGTGAATTATTTTGGATGCATTTTGTGATACAGATTAGGATTTCTATTTGCCTATAAATTTTAGAGACTAATAAGGTTAAAGTCTGGTCATTGAATGTCACGACTTGAGTCTATACCCTGGATGAGACACGGTACTTGGAGTCACAAGTAACCCCAAGCCAACCCATGGTCTATCATAACACTAGTAATCTGAGTAATAATCATAGCGGAAGCTTAAGTAATAAAACCATTTAAGAAAAAGATGAATAATAAAAGATTATACATCTAAAAGCAAAACTAAAAGTCTGAGGTCTTGTCTAAAAGCCATCTACATATGAAGAGTTGCTGGGACAAGCCCCTAGCTAACTCTAAAGTCTAACTGAATGAAAATAACTAAAAAAGTAAATATCGTCCTCGAAAGATGAGGACTCACCACTGGTACTACTGATATCACCTGAAGAAGATCTACTAATCGTGTTGAGGCTGAGAACTTGTGCCTGTATCATGATACGATACAACATAGAAGGTATGCGTCAGTACTTTGAATGTACTAAGTAAGTGGGAGAAAAATATAACATAAAGAACAAATAACTGAACTGTAATGACATGCAATGACCAACTAAAATATTGAAAACTAATCAACTGAAATACAAATGAAATGGTCAATAATGACCCTGAATGCTGGTCATAAACATGCCTTGAATTTGAGATACTGATCTGAGCTAACTGTATTGAACTGAGTAAATCTAAAATGGTATTGAGCTGAGCTAAATTGAAACTATACTGACTAGTGGGAGACTTTGTAACCAATATATAACCATGTGAGCTAGACGTGGAGTCCGATGTATACACCCCATTGGTAGGACCCAGCATACCTTGACAGGGTATGAAGGCTTGAACTGGGTGATCACAAGTCTAGGGCCATAGGGCCAATAAAATAACCTATGGTGGCAACGTAGTTCTGGAAACCTAGGTGCACTTGAACTCCAGTCTGCTCGGTGTTAAGTCTTACTCCCACTGGATAGTCCTAGATTGACTACTAAGCTGATAGCTAGAAACTGGGGTACAAGACTAAGTTAGGGATACCTACTTGGAAGTACCCTAAGAGTCTTATCAAACCGGATGTTGTAACTGGTATTCTAAGACTGGCCAGAGCTGCTTAACTTGAAGCATCGTAACCATCTAAAGAATAAACTAAAATATGATAACTGATATTTGAGTCTACAAATTGATAACTGGGAGACACCACTAACACCTCAAGAAAAGACTATAGTCAAACTAATCAGCGACATTTCTACAAATACTGAGTAAGCTAGTATTCTAATTGAAACTGGACTAGCATAAACTGACTGAGATAATCAATTGATAATAACAATATGGGAATCCTAATGCTGATAGAATCCAGCAATATGAATAACTAATCAATTTGTAAGACTCTAATTTACTGCATTCAAAAAAACTAGGGCTAAATCATTTTACAAGAAGCTAGTTTCCACATGATTTCTAAGAATTTGGGAAAAATATAGCAGCTAATAACATGAATAATATGCCACCTAAAATTTATAGAATTCTGTCTAAAAACTTTCTAAACTTTGAAACCCCAGGGCTATAACAGATAGAAGATTAAGAAAGGGTTTTGGGGACACAAGGGAAGAACAATTCCCTTGTTGAGTTCCCACATACCTAGTGAAGATATCCTAGAGAAAATCCCTTGAGAATCTGATAAGCAATTTGACTGCCCTAGCTCCTGCTTTGAATTTTTCTGAGAGAATTTTTACAATATGATTTCTAATGGAATGAAAGGAGTGAAATATAACATCGATTAACCCTCTAAATTCCTTGAAAATAACCCAAACGACGTAGTTTAGGGGTTAAAAGGGTGGAAAATTACAAAAATATCCCTAGAAAGATCTGGAAAAACTGCCGACAAGGACAAACTAGTCACTCAACGAGTCATTGACTAAGACCATGACTCGTTGGGGCTAGTCGTTGGTCCCGAGGCCTGGTTTTAGGCTCACTGGAACTGGAAACGAGAGGGACCACGACTCATTGGATGAACCAATGGGTCGTTAGTTCCTCCCGTGGCCACTGGAAGAAAAAATTGGGAAGCCTGACAATGGGAAACACAATGACTCATTGGTAAACCCAACGGGTGGTTATGCCGAGTCGTCACCTCCATTGGAAAGGTTCCTAAGATCCCTGAACATGGCACCACGAGTGGTCACAATGACTCGTTTTGTGATAAAAGGGGTTGTTGCTGCCACTCGTTGTCACTAAAGAAAGTTTATGGGAATCCCAACTAATGACTCACACCATGAGTCGTTGTCTCATACCATGACACGTTGGTTAAGTCATGGGTTCCTGGAAAAGGGAGTTCTAAGCTAGGGACCAACGAGTGACAGGACGACTCGTTGTTTCTCACAACATTTCATTCCATGTTCCATTGGTTCTCGAAGGACCAAGGCAAGCTGACCACGACTTAGACAACGGATCGTTAGAGCTAACCACGACTCATTGTCTCAATCGTTTTGAGGCAACTTTCCTAGTTTCTTCTAGATTTTTCTTGCAAGGTCTGAGTTTGGTCTAGGAAAGTCTTGGGGTGTTACAATATCTCCCCCTTTGGATTATTTGTCCTCGAATAAAGGCTAAAACTGTTGGAAAACTGGGAAAAGAGCTGTAATTCCAAGACTGAGGCTATGAAATGATTTCTAAAGGGGTAACTAACTCCAAACTGACTTAACCATGCTAACAGGGTATATGCAAATATAATGCACATTGAAAATCTAAATAGAGCTGATGAGTACGGAACTGAAAAGAGTATTGAGGAGAAATTTAGTAGTTGATGCTGGAACTGAACTGGAAGGGAATAAATAAGGGTATCTGGCCATCATGTCTGCTTCTGCCTCCCATGTGGCTCCCTCAACTAGTTGGTTCCTCCACAAGACTTTCACTGAATTGACTTCCTTGTTTCTCAGCTTACAAACCAGATGGTCAAGGATCTAAACTGGGACCTCTTCGTAAGAGAGACTATCTTTCACCCCCACACTGTCTAGTAGCACAACTGAAGTTGGATCACTGATGCACTTCTTCAATAGTGACACATGGAAGACTGGGTGCACAGATACTAACTCTGGAGGTAATTCAAACTCATATGCCACACTGCCAATTCACTTCAGAATTCTATAGGGTCCCACATATCTCGGACTGAGTTTTCCTTTCTTCCCAAACCTCACCACCCCCTTCATGAGTGAAATTTTCAGATAAACCCAATCAAATTTTTAGATAAACCCAATCATCTACTGTAAATTCTAACTCTCTTCTCCTCATATTAGGGTAGGATTTCTATCGCTTTGCGCTGTTTTCAACCTCTCCTTGATAAGTTGCACCTTCTACATAGCTTCATGAACTGAGTCTGGCCTTATTAGGGTAGATTCACCAACCTCAAACCACCCTATAGGATACCTACACCTCCTACCATATAATGCCTCAAATGGGGCCATCTGAATATTGGAGTGGTAGTTGTTGGTTTACGCAAACTCAACGAAAGGTAGGTGATCATCCCAACTGCCCTTGAAATCAATCACACAAGCTCTCAGCATATCTTCTAAGGTATGGATAGTCTACTCAGCTTGTCCATCTGTCTGAGGGTGAAAAGTTGCGCTGAGCTTGACCTGGGTACTGAGTCCTTTCTGAAATGACTTCCATAAATGCGAGGTGAACTGGGTACCTCTATCTGAAATAATGGACAAAGGCACTGCATACAGTCTGACTAACTCCCGGATATATAGCCTAGAATAATCCTCAGTTGAGTCTATAGTTTTAACTGGGAGGAAATGTGCTGACTTGGTCATTCAGTCTACTATCACCTAGATTGAGTCACGCTGCCGATGAGTACGGGCTAGGCCTATAATAAAGTCCATATTCACTTCTTCCACTTCCATGTGGTTATGCTGATATCCTGAGTCATACCCCCAGGTCTCTAATGTTCCACCTTAACCTGCTGGCAATTCGGGCACTTAGCCACAAATTCTGCTATGTTTCTTTTCATGTTGTTCCACCAGTAAATTTCTCATAGATAACGGTACATCTTAGTGGTACCTGGGTGGATAGAATATCTCAAACTGTGTGCTTCATCCGGTATCTGCTGTCTCAAGTCACCTACATCTGATACACATAGTCTACCCTGGTAATCGAGCACACCATCTCCCCCTTTGGAGAAAGCCTCCACTTCTTTTCTGAGAACTGCTTCTTTTAGCATAAGCGGTACAGGATCTTCATCCCACCTTGACTTAACTTCAACAACTAATGAGGAATCTGATCGACTCAGCACTACTACTCCGTCCTGAGCTGAATTAACCAACTACACTCCCAACTGAGCTAACCTGTTAATATCTTTTGCCAGTTCTTTTCTGCTCTCTTCAACATGAGCTACACTCCCCATAGACATCCTACTTAAGGCATCAGCCACCACATTGGATTTGCTCGGGTGGTATAGCACACTCATGTTGTAATCCTTCAATATCTCCGATCACCTTCTCTGGTGAAGATTTAAATCTTTATGAATGAACACATACTGAAGGCTCTTATGATCAGTAAAAACATCTATGTGAGCCCCATAAAGGTTAGTGCCTCCATATTTTCAACACAAACACCACTGCTGCCAACTCAAGATCATGAGTTGGGTAGTTTTTTTCATGAACCTTGAGCTGTCTAGAGGCATAAATTATCACTTTACCCCGCTGCATCAGAACGCAACCAAGTCCAACTCTAGAAGCGTCACAATACACTATGAACCCATCTGTTCCTTCCGGCAAGATTAACACTGGAGCAGTAGTGATTCGAGTCTTCAACTCTTGGAAACTCTTCTCACACACATCTGACCACTTAAACTTCACCTTTTTCTGAACCTAGTCAGAGGAAATGTAATAGAGGAAAAACCTTCCACAAAACATAGGTAATAACCGGCTTGACACAAGGAACTTCTAATTTTAGTTGGGGAAGTAGGTCTTGGCCAGTCTTTCACCATTGTTATCTTTTGGAGGATCTACCTAAATACCCGCACCCGAGACCACATGACTAAGGAAAGTCATAGACTTCAATCATAATTCACATTTGCTGAACTTAGCGAACAACTGGTTGTCTTTGAGCATCTGTAGCCCTATCCTCAAATGGTTAGCATGTTCCTCTTCATTTCCGGAGTAGACCAGAATGTCATCAATGAACACAATGATGAACATATCTAGGTACGACTTGAAAATCGTTTTCATCAGGTCCATGAAAGCTACGGGGGCATTAGTTAGTCCAAAGGACATAACCATGAATTCGTAGTGATCATACCGAGTTTTGAAGGATGTATTTGGTATGTCATATTCTCTGACTCTTAGCTGATGATACCAAGACCTGAGATCTACCTTGGAGAAACAACTAGCTCCCTGAAGCTGATCGAACAAGTCATCAATCCTGGGTAGGGTATACCTGTTCTTAACTGTGACTTTGTTTAGCTGATGATAATCGATACACATTCTGAGAGTACCGTCTTTCTTTCGCATGAATAATATTGGAGCACCCCATGGAGAGATGTTGGGCCTGATGAGACGTCTATCAAAAAGATCTTTTAGCTTCTCCTTCAACTCCTTAAGCTCAGCTGGAGCCATTCTGTAATGTGGGATGGAGATGGGCTGAGTGTATGGAAGAAGGTCTATGCCGAAGTCTATTTCCCACTCAGGAGGGACTCTGGGAAGATCTTCGAGAAACACGTCAAGGAACTCGCTGACAACTGGAACTGACTGGATAGTTGGGGTCTCAGAGCTAAAATCTTTGACTCAAATTAGATGATAAATGCACCCCTTAGAAATAAGTTTTCTTAACTTAAGGTAGGAAATAAACCGACGCTTAGGCGCTGAACTACTACCCGTCCACCATAACACTGGCACATTAGGGAATTGAAATCTGACGACTTTAGTTCGGAAGTCGACTGAGACATAACTGGAGTGTAACCAATCCATGCCAAGAATGAGATTGAAATCAACCATGTCTAACTCTATGAGATCAGTTGGAATGATCTTATTCAAGATTGAGACTGAAAAGTTTCTAAACACCCGACTGGCTCTAACTGACTTACCAACACGGGGTAGAGTCTAAGAATGGTTCTGAGAGGACTTCTAGACTGATTTCAAACTGGATAGCTACATAGGGAGTCACGAACGATAGTGTGGCTCCTCGATCTAGTAGGGCATACACATCTAGTTAGGTGAGCTCTCTTGATCCTGATGAGAGGACAAAGCATAAAAATAATTTTGGTGCTGACCGCCATCTATATCTAAAGTGTTGGCCTACTGAGCTAGTCGGCCTGCTTGAGCTGCTAAAGTGGTAGACTGTGATCTTCCCCGTCCTGCTAACGGGCATTCTCTAAACCAGTGACCTAGTTGTCCACACCCAAAGCAACCCTCTATGCTTGAAGGCATTCCCCTGGATGGTTCTTGCCATACGTAGGGCAAGCTGGATAGCAGTTGCTAGTGTTGTGACTCTAGGACTGAGAGTTAGATGCTTCACCCTTCTAATCCTTATGGGATCGAAAAGTACGGGCGCTGGATGAAGTGGGTGTTGGAGCCCTCTGCTGCTACTACTACGACTACTACCACTGGATCTTTAGTTTCTATAATCTGATTGGCCAGTCCTAGCCTGCTTATTCTCCCGCTCCATGTCTTTCAGCTTTTTTGCCTCAATCTGTTGGGCATGAATGATGAGGCTGGAGAGGTCAATGTCTTTTATAAGCATCACAGTCCTGCACTCCTTAAGGAACAAGCTTTATACTCCGTTGATGAACTTAAGAATGCGAGCCCTTGGCTCGGCTACCATCTCTGGAGCATATCTTGATAACCGTGTGAACTCTAGTGCTTATTCTTCCACCTTCCGAATTACCCTACATTAAATTCATGAACTCTGCAACCTTAGCCTCCCTTAACTCCCGGGGGAAGAATCTATCTAGGAAGGCTATTGTCAACTTTTCCCACTCCACTGGTTCCGCTCCTGCGGGTCTCTCTTCTTTCCACTGATCGTACTAGATCTGGGCTACCCCTTTCAACTGTAAGGTATCCAGGTCAGCACTCTCAGCGGAGCTAACACCAATAATCTGGGTGATCTCTATATCTCATCCATGAACTCCTATGGGGCCTCTCCCACCTTAGATCTATGAAAGGTTAGAGGGTTCATTTGGGTGAAATCCCGAATTTGGGCAGGTACTGCGGACCCATTTTAGTTAATCGAAATCACCTGCTAGTTCACCTGGATTATGACTGTCTGTGCCAACAGCTGGATTACCGCTCTAAACTCCATTGAGGACACTTGGTCGTCCTGAGGGGCTGTTGGAGCTGGTGGGCAGGTTGGGTAGCATTGCGGGCCCTCCTTCAGATTCCGCATCTTGGAGGCATGGTTTTGCACTGAAATGAAATAGAGCACGAGTTAGGAGAACGTTTCTGGAATTGAAATTCAACGCATGATAAAGATTATGAACGAAGGGGAGTTTTCCTAATAACTTCTCGTAGCCTTTCCGTCATAAGTGTGGCATGCTTCACACCCATGAAAAGGACTCCACTTGATGCAGCTTTTAGACATCCTAGGATACTCTAAACCTAGTGCTCTGATACCAATTTTTCCATGACCCGATTCTATACCCTGGATGAGACACGGTTCTTGGAGTCAAAAGTAACCCCAAGCCAACGCATGGTCTATCATAACACCGGTAATTTGAGTAATCATAGCGGAAGCTTAAGTAATAAAACCATTTAAGAAAAAGTTGAATAATAAAAGTTTATACATCTGAAAGCAAAATTGTAAGTCTGAGTCTATGTTTGAATGTCATCTACATCTGACGAGTCATTGGGAGAAGCCCCCAGCTAACTCTAAAGTCTAACTAAATGAAAACAACTAATAAAGTAAATATCATCCTTGAAAGATGAGGACTCACCACTAGTACTGTTGATATCACCTGAAGAAGATCTACTAACGGTGTTAAGGCTGAGAACCTATGCTTGTATCATGATATGATACAGCATAGAAGGTATGTGTCAGTACTTTGAATGTACTAAGTAAGTGGGAGAAAAAATAACATAAAGAACAAATAACTGAACTGTAATGACATACAATGACCAACTGAAATATTGAAAATTGATCAACTGAAATACCACTGAAATGGTCGATAATGACCCTAAATGGTGGTCATAAAACATGCCCTAAATCGGAGATGCTGATTTTGGAGGAAATCCATTGAGAATCTGATAAGCAATTTGACTGCCCTAGCTCCTGCTCTGAGTTTTTCTAAGACAATTTTTACAATCTAATTTTTGAGGGAATAGAGGAGTGAAATATAATGTCAATTATCCCTCTAAATTCCTTGAAAATAACCCAAAAAACATAGTTTAGGGGTTATAAGGGTGGGAAATTATAATAATATCCCTGGGGAAGATCTAAAAAAACTACCGATAGGGACCAACGGGTAACTCAATGAGTCATTGGTTAAGACCATGACTCACTGGGACTAGTCGTTGGTCTTGGGGCCTAAGTTCTGGGCTCACTAGAACTAGCAACGAGAGGGACTATGACTCGTTGGATGAACAAACGGGTTGTTAGTTCCTCCCTGGCCACTGGAAGAAACAATTTGGAAGCTTGACAATGGGCAACACAATGACTCGTTGGTAGACCCAACGGGTCATTGTGTCGAGTCATTTCCTCCATTGGAAAGGTTCCTAAGATCCCTAAACTTGTTACCATGGGTGGTTACAATGACTTGTTGTGTGATACAACGGGTCCTTGTTGTCACCCGTTGTCACTAAAGGAGGTTTCTGGGAATCCTAGCTAACAACTCATACTAGGAGTTGTCTTCTCACATGACGACTTGTTGTTGAGTCGTGGGTTCCAGGAAAAGGGAGTCCTGAGCTAGGGAAGAATGAGTGAGAGGAAGACTCGTTGGTTCTCACAATGGGTCATTCCATATCCCGTTGGTTCTCGAAGGACCAAGGCAGGGCTAACCACGACTGAGACAACGATTCGTTGGAGCTGACCACGAGTCGTTGTCTCAATCATTTTAAGGCAACTTTTCTAGTTTCTTCTGTATTTGTCTTGCAAGGTCTGAGTTTGTTCTAGAAAAGTTTCGGGATGTTACATTGAAGTATGAAATTGGCTAAGGAAAGTTCGTCGGGAAAAGGTATGTAAGGCGTCCCATCCATTGTTCTTTCAAGCACGGTTCGTGCATTGTGAGTTGAATTAGTCAGCAAAATTCTCATGTGTGTTGAGGCCATATGTCAAGATATACTTAATCTTTAAGTCCCATGTTTTATTGAATCAAAATGTTGAGATTCTGTCTAGCACAAAGAGGCATATAAAGTGTGATATCGTATCGATTGTTGTCGTAGTTGTACACCGAGTTGGAGACCCCTCAGTGTGGGCATTGTTAGTTGGTCCTTTACGGTATGTCTTATATGTTATGTTGGTCATGTATGAAGTTCTTGTCACCTTATGAAATTATAAATTTAAGCTAAGACGGCGACGTAAGAATAACCTATGCTAATCATGAATGTCAAGTTAGTAAGGGCAAACAAGGGTACAAATGCAGCAATTCCTTGATATAGTCACCTACATTTATGTATATATGTTTTAAATTTCTTAAGGATTAAAATAAATTCCATAACTCCTATTCCTTAAGTTATTGACAAGTTACCAATTTACTAGTACTAAAGTAGCGAATGTTGATGCTAAGTATACATAATTGAGCCCGAGTTCTCCTAGTTGAGTTCAAGTTGACTCTAAGCTTTTTAAATTGAATCCAAGTATCCAAGTGGAGTCCAAGTATTCCAAATTTGGGTCTGAGTATCCAAAGCTGGTTCTAAGAACCCATAAACAAGGTCCAGTGTCATGTTCCTCGAGTCTCATGTCCATATTAATCTTCCAAGTCAAGTTATGTCTTATGTCTCCTCCTGTCAGTTGCTAGGGGTAGTATGTTTAGTTGGTCCTCCGAGTTTGACCCATTATCTGAGTCAGTTATATTGAATTATTCAGTTGTTGGTCAAAGTATCAGTTTGTTTATTTGCATGGTTTGAATTATTTACCACACACCCTCTCTTGTCCGAGAATCAAATGGCTGATTGTGCAATGTCGCATGTGCTCTCTGGTCCGAGTATCAGATGGCTGAATGTGTGAAGGAATACATATGAAAATCCTGGTCCAATTATCAGGTCGGTCGTACAAATTCCTGGTCCAAGTATCAGGAAACTCCTAAAGTACTGGTCTGAGTATCAGGCGACCATACTTTAATCCTGGTCCAAGTATCAGATAGCCACCGAGTCGATTGTCATAAACTCCGGTCCAAGTATTAAAAGTGTTGGCATATGAGTCAATTATGTGATACTCATTCATAGAGTATGCATATAGGGTAGTCAGTTACAGAGTTATGGAGTATCTCTCTCTACCCTACCTTCTGAGTTATGTCCAATTGTTGTTTGCCATTGTTTATGTTGATAGGTTCCAGAGTGTAAGGTTATTGTTTTTCCATTATCTGGTTTAGTTATCTTTGGCATTGCTTTATTTATAGCTTTATGTCTTACATACCAGTACATTTCTTTGTACTGACGTTCCTTCACTTGGGGACTCCTACAATCATGTTGCAGGTGTAGACAGGAGCTCAGATCGACCTATACAGCAAGAGCCCAGATCCAGCAAAGAGTTGGTATGCTCTTTTCTTTCAGGAGTCCTATATTTGGTTTGGTCATTTTGAGTTTTGATGTACATATGGATGGATTGGGCCCTATCTCATGCATTCGATATTATTTACTCTTTTAGAGGCTTTTGTAGACTAGTTGTATAGTTGTTCAATTTTAGTTTAGTTTGGGGCCTAGTTGACCTTTTGCAGTTCTTTTCAGTTGTTATCATGGCCTTGTTGGCATTCTATCTTGTCTTGTTTATTGAGACCTGGTCAGTCCATTTCCATTATATAGTTGACTGTGACAGATGGACCAAATGGCCTAAAGATTAAAGTTCAGATGTTATATAGCCAGATTCGCGATCTCTTTGGAATTGAGCACCACTCGTGCTCTCCCCAGTTTTGGGGCGTGACAGCAATGTATACAGGACCACTCTAGCTATGTGTACCCATTGTCTTTCCAGTAACGGATTGTAGGAAGTCGTAATGTCCAACACTTGAAAATATATAGAAAAATTTATAGTTCCAATCATCAACATAAGCTCTATCTCTCCAACGGCATCTGTTTTTTGCTCCATCAAAAGATCTAACACATACATTATTGGGTTGAATCCATTCAATGCTAACATTCAACTTTTGCAGAGTTTATAGAGGAAAAATATTACCACCAGAGCCTCTATCGATCATAACTCAAGTGACATAGGAACATTCACATTTCACAGTAACATAAAGGCCTCAGTTATGCATAGTACCTCCCACTAGTAGTTCATCATTCAAAAAGGTGTTATATTTACCTCAAAAATTCTCCCAGTAATTTTCTCCATCTGATTCACCATAATCTCACTAGGACATGTGCTTCATTCAGGATTTTCATTATAGCTTTGCAATGTTCATCTGAGTGTAATAGCAACGATAACAAGAAGACTTGAGCTAGATTTTTCCCCAATTTCTCTATAGTGGAATAGTCTGGCAATTTCATCTTTTTTAAGAATTCTTTAGCTTCTTCCTTGATGACTAGTTTCTTTGCAAGCATTTGACCATCCCTTATTTGCATGGTATTCCTCAACTCTTTCGGGGCAAAGCATCTCCCAGAATGAGTCAAACCCCCTACTTCATTTACTTTATTAGTGACTTCCTTCCTTTTATAAGTTACTATAGTATGCTTATAATTCTAGGGGACTGCCTCGGTATCAAACATTAGAAGTTGTGCTACTGTCTTGATAACAATATGTGCGATGAGTGCCCCTTTTACTGTTAGTATAGGCTTGCTCGACACTCCCAACACAATTAGATTTGATTTTTCTTAACTTGAACAAACATTTTTCGAGACCCCCCTTACAATCAACATGGGCTTTTTCACATCCAGCTGGCCTGGCTTTCCTACCGCCTCTTTTACCCTCAAAGGCTCTACTCTTGTCGAATCCGCAATATTAGCCGACTTCTCCACACTAGTTTCAATCTTGGTGATAGGGTTGTAGGAAATCACAAACTCTTCACCACTATGAACCACCTCCAACATGTTTATTTTATTATGGGTAGATAGTGGATTATAATTGATGATTAGTGCATCTTGGCTTTGCACCATGATAATGACACAGACAGCAAAAGACTCTAAAAATTAGAAGATTAGAAAAGGGGGAAGAATTTTATTCTTGAAAAGAGAAGAAACAAGAAATAGTGAATCAATAAAGAAGAAGAAAAGGGGGGAGGGAACTCAAACAAGGAATCTTGCCATTAAAGAAATCCAAGTTATGGTTCAAAGTAGAACAAAAAGGGCATAACCCAAAGAGAACCTACAAAGGTCTCCACAAGCCACAAGACTGCTACCAATATGTTAAATCAAACTTAGTTACAATGAAAAAAAAGAACCCCTTTATATAGAATCCTAGAAGGGGCTGGTCAAAGACTCAATTAAAAGAAATTATATTCCCTAGGGACATAGAAGGCTACCCACACTTAGACCAATGTAGTCAACATAGATTAAAATAAAATACTAAATGGCATAGAAAGCTGCCACACACAAAGTCCTAGGAAGTCAACATAGAAACAACTCTTAAATATATAATTCTAGAAACCAATTTAACCAATGTTGCAGTATTTTCTCCATTTGGGGATGATTTGGGCCCCATTCCATCTCCGCTTGGACTTTAATTTGGGCCTCCAAATATATGTAAGTGTTGCACAAAATATCTTCATTGGGCTTGAGATCTTCTTCCATCACAAGACACTTTTTAATAGCAAATTGCAGCCCATTTGAGTATGTCTTGAAATTCCTTATTCGATGGAACTTCCAAATCTTTATCCATGTCTATTAATGACATTGAGCTGCCAAGGATGCTATAATTCTCTCCTTCTTAAAGAATTTTCGTCCTCGAATCTTGATATTGACTATATTTGCACCTTCATTAGATTTGAGCCTTTTTGGTTGCTATCATTCTCCCCCACTTAAAGAAGAATTGTCCTCAAAGCTTGACCAATACCTTCAATCAAAATTATAATCAAAATTAGTAGGAGGTAAACAAAGGAAGTACAACAAGCATTTGACAAAAATAACACCAGGTAGTGACCATGCAACCACTTAATCCATTTAGTTCTTTTATGCACAAACACCCCTTTTAAATATCCAAGCAATACATCATTTAACAAAACAATGTAATTACCCACACAAGTAGTAAAAGCATAATTCATATGCTCTTTACATAATAGAGGGTCATTAGCTAGACCAAAAAAATATGAATACAAAATAAACATACCGTATTTGCTCTTGCTAAACAACTTAACATCACTATTGGATATACCATAGTTAAGATATGGATCAAAAGCAATTCTTTTGAGAAGTGGCTTGGATTGAACCTGTAAAAAAGGATCTTCAGAACAAGATAAAGATACTATGAAGTGTAATGGCCCGAAAACTCAAGGACTAGACCCTGGACTTAAATCAGAGAAAACTGGGAAATCTGCTCCAGGTTATAGAACGAGTCGTTCTGTGACCTGTGCGGAGTGACCATGAGTCGTTAGGCGACTCGTGGTGAGACCTAGGGGTTTATTTTGAAATTTTGGTATTTGGGGTGACCACGAGTGTGACCTGATCTTGGGCAGATTTATATGCCCAAGTGATACTCAAACGTATCATTTTTACCTTATTTGTTGTGCAATGTGTATATAATATCATGTATTTGGTAATAAAATGCGAATTTATACTAACCAACATGATTAGCATTTGTTTTGCAGGATAATGTGATTTTTAAGAGCTAAAATGCGTGTTGGAACTATGTCAGAGTTGGACTTGGATGCGAGCGTGGAAAAGACCTCGGATGGCATATTTTGCAGTGGCTCCGCGATGGTGCCGTGCCACGCTGCCATCGCGGTAGCACACTGCCTGGGCAGAAATAAAAGTGGCAATTTCCAGTGTGCCTGCGCGTCAGCTCCGTGGCACGGAGACAGGCCTCCGCGATGGCCTCCGTGCCACATTGAGGCTAATTATCCGGACCATGCAATTTCCAGATAGGGTCCGCGTCCACGCCGTGTCACGGAGGTAGTGCTCCGCGTTGGCCTCCGTGACACGTTGCTTGTTATTCCGAGAAAAATTTCCCACTAGTATAAATAGCACACTTAGGTTATTTTTAGGGAGTTTTTTTTTTAGTTTTAATTTTTTAGCCTGAGTTCAGAAGTGGGAGCAGGAACGTGGTTTTGTGGCAGTTGAAGAATAGAAAAGATAAGAGTTTTCTTCTCTTCCCTTCTTCTTTCCTTCAATTGTATGCATGATTCACACTCATTCTAGGATGATTAATCCAAGAATGAGTGGTTAATTCCTCTCTTGCTGAGGTTTTGAACTTGTGAAATGAATGTTGGTAATAATTGATATGGTTTCTTCTTCTTCTTGCATGTTGTTCTATTAATTCTTGTGCTTATTACATTCTTGCTTGGCCACCATTAATGTATATCTAAAAAGTCCAATTTCACTCGAGAGAGCATGAAATTGGAAAGTTGTGAATTAATAGGGTATTGTTCTTAACTTGATTTGGGAAAATTGGGTTTTGATGTGCTTTCTTGATAGAAATATACTTGAAAGCCGTATTAGTCAATTTAGGAACCGGAATTGTAGTGTTAGGTCATAAATTGCATTTGATCACAGAAATGTAGACGAATGGTTTATGAAGCTAAAGTGAAATTAAATACGGAAGTTTTAATTTCTAGGCAAACGTTCTTGGCTAGCAATATGAAGAAGAAGATGACCAAATTATCATGATTATCAAGTTCATTACTCGTTCTTAACCTTGGCATGTGCATATCCATTGTCTAAACTCAACGTAAATAGTAGTTATTAATTTTAGTAGATAATTAGTTTAGAAACAAAACTTACTCAAATCTTGGTTGGATTGTTGTTAACATAGTTAGAAATAGAATAGAGATATAGTAAACTAGGCAGTTTTGCATATCTAGAGCAGCCTCCTTGGATCGATACTTGGCTACTTAGCCACTTTATTACTTGTTTGACCACGTACACTTGCGTGTCGGTGTATAATATATACCGAGCAGCAGAGCGCGAGCAAGTTTTTGGCGCCGTTGCCGGGGAGGCTAGGCGATTTGTAAAATTTTGTTTAGTGTAAATTTACTATATTTGTATTTTTATCTTCTTAAGTGTTAACAACTTGGTCTTAGCCTGTATTTTGCAGATTTTTATTTCTGTGAACACTGGCAAGGGACAAGGAGCTGGTGGAATCTTATTTAGAGCCAGAACGTGAATTGCATAGTCAACGTAGAGAAGCTCTTCGGAAGAAGTTGCAGTTGCTCAAACAGTCTATGATGGAGCAACCCAATCCACCAGTTGTGCGGGCAGTGTTAGTGCCCGAGGAAGTAGCAGCCACGCCGGTTCGCGAGGTGGCAATCCCACACGCTAATAATGTACATTCCAGCATCCGCAAACCAGAGCCTGGGGGGAGATTTGAGTTAAAGCAAAATATGGTGCAACTTTTGCACACTAGCGGGCAGTTTACCGGTCTCCCTCACGAAGATCCGTAACAACATCTCCAGAACTTTTTGGAGATAAGTGACACTTACATCCCCGCTGGAGTGTCACCTGATTATGTTCGGCTCACCTTATTTCCATTTTCCTTACTTGGTGAAGCCAAGAGGTGGTTAAAAGCTGAACCACCCAACTCTATATCAACGTGGGATGATCTTGCAAAGAAGTTCTTGATCAGATTTTTCCCTTAAGGTAAAACAGCTAAACTTAGAAGTCAGATTCTAAGTTTTAAACAGAGGGAAGGAGAAAATCTTTATCAAGCCTAGGAAAGATTCAAGTCCATGTTGCGGGACTGTCCTCATCATCATCAGTCAAATGAGGTGTTGGTCCACACTTTTATTGAGGGTTTGGAACCCCACACTAAAATTTTGTTAGACTCAGCAGCTGGAGGGCAAGCGCTGGAGAAGACTTATGAGGAGCTGTACACTTTGCTCAACCGAATTTCACAAGGCAATCCGGAATGGAATGCAGATTCTTCAAGAGGTTGAGCAAGGAAAGCAGCGGGAGTGCTTGAAGTGGATGGATTCACAGCTATCGCTGCACAGATAGCTGCTTTGCAAAATCAGTTAAACACTCACTTCAGCAATATGAATTTGAACCAGCCGCCAGCCTCAGTTAATGCAGTCCAACAGATGTGGTGTGAAGTGTGTGGTAGTAGTGAGCATTCAGCTGAATGCTGTGGTGCAAATCCTGATTCTGTCAACTTTGTGGGCAATGCACAGAGGAATCAACAGCAGTTTGGTGGTGGCTACAACTCGAATTGGAGGAATCATCCAAATTTTTCATGGGGTAGCAACAATCAACAAGGCCAGGGTTCAGGGCAGGGTATGCACAGAAACCAAGGAGGGCAACAAGGCTATCAGAATCAGTTTAGAAATCACAATGCCCCTCCTCCACCACCATCACCGACTATTGAGGAAATGTTCAAGACCATGATTGCCAACCAGGCACAATTGCAGGCTGACTATGTCAAACTGGCGGCCGAAGTAAAGAACAATCAATTGGAAACCAAGGCTCTTGAATATCAGTTTGGGCAATTTGCCAGTGCCTAAAATACTAGACCAAGGGGAGGACTACCTAGCGACACGGATCCCAATCTTAAGAAGGTAAATGCAGTGACCACGAGGAGTGGTTTACAATTAAAGGAGGTGGAACCGGAAAGACCGCCTCAGAAGTCAGGAGCAGCAGATGTTGAGGGAGAACAAACCTCAGATACGGGGAAGACCAAAGAAGCTGAACCAACAAGGCCTCCAACCCCGTTCCCTCAACGACTTAAGAAACACAAGGAGGAGGCGTGTTTCCAGAAATTCATGGAGGTACTTAAACAGGTACATGTTAACTTACCTCTTGTTGATGTCTTGCAGGGTGTGCCAAAATATGCAAAGTATATCAAAGACATCGTGGCCAACAAAAGTCGCTTGACCGAGTATGCCATGGTGGCTTTAACGGAGGAATGCACATCCTGTATTCAGAACAGGTTGCCCACTAAACTGAAGGATCCTAGAAGTTTTACTATCCAGCTGACGATTGGGCAAAGTATCCGAGCTCGTGGGTTATGCGACTTGGGGGCAAGTATAAATCTGATGCCATCTTCGGTATTCAGAAAGTTAGGGCTAGGGAGTCCTAGACCTACAACAGTGATCTTGCAGCTAGCAGACAGGTCTTTAGCTAAGCCGGATGGCATTGTGGAGGATGTGCTAGTGCAGGTAGGCTCCCTCATTTTTCCGGTAGATTTCATTGTTCTGGATTTTGAGCCAGATGCAGAAGTCCCATTTATTTTGGGACGACCATTTTTGGCAACCGGAAAGGCATTGATCGATGTAGCTGCGGGTCAACTCACGATGCAAGCACATGACAAGGTGGAGGTATTTAATGTGTTAAAAGCCATGAAGCTGCCGGCTATACATGAGGAGCTTTCGGAAATCAGCGTGGTTGAACATGTAGAAAGTACGCCGGCTGTTGAATCTCAAGACCCATTGGAGAGAGCGCTTACGCATTCTGATCATTTTGGGGATGGAGAAGCTTGTGGAATGGTTCAATTGTTGGATGGAGCACCTAAATATCCAAGAAGACAGGAATTTCAGTCCTTGATGAGATCACTAGAGCCGTTGCCGAAACCGTCGGTTGAGGAGGCACCGAAATTGGAGCTGAAAGAATTGCCTCCCCATTTAAAATATATCTTTTTGGGGGAGGGAGAGACGTTACCAGTTATTATCTCTGCAGACTTGACAGAGGAACAGGAACAGGCAGCTTTGGGAGTCTTAAGGAATAGGAAGAAAGCAATGGGTTGGCAAATGTCCGACATTCAGGGTATAAATCCAGCTTTCTACACGCACAGGATATTTATGGAGACAGGAGCCAAGCCAACTGTTCAGCCACAGAGGAGACTTAATCCAGCAATGAAAGATGTGGTAAGGAAGGAAATAATTAAGTGGCTTGATGCAGGTGTAGTCTACCCAATTTCAGACAGTGAGTGGGTCAGTCCCGTTCAATGTGTTCCTAAGAAAGGGGGGATGACTGTAATCACCAATGAGAAAAATGAGTTAATCCCCACATGAACTGTCACAGGCTGGCGAATTTGTATGGACTACCGAAAACTGAATGAAGCCACGAGGAAAGACCATTACCGCATTCCTTTTATTGACCAAATACTTGACAGGTTGGCAGGGCAGGAATATTATTGCTTTCTTGTTGGGTATTCCGGCTATAACCAAATAGCCATCGCTCCTGAGGATCAAGAGAAGACGACGTTCACCTGTCCTTATGGGACATATGCTTTCAAGCGAATGCCGTTTGGGTTATGCAATGCACCCGCCACATTCCAGAGATGCATGATGGCTATATTCCATGACATGGTTGAAGACTTTGTTGAGGTATTTATGGATGATTTTTCTGTTTTTGGTAATTCGTTTGCTACTTGCTTGCAGAATCTTGACAGGGTGCTGGCTCGATGTGAAGAATCCAATTTCGTGCTAAACTGGGAGAAATGCCACTTCTTAGTGAAGGAGGGGATTGTCCTGGGCCACAAAGTGTCTAAAAAGGGGTTGGAAGTCGATCGTGCTAAAATTGAGGTTATTGAGAAATTGCCACCACCAGTATCCGTGAAAGGTGTACGCAGTTTTCTGGGACATGCAAGATTCTACAGACGATTCATTAAAAACTTTTCCAACATTTCTAGACCGCTATGCAGGCTGCTAGAAAAGGAGGTCAAGTTTGAATTAACCAATGAGTGTGTTGTAGCATTCGAAAAGTTGAAGCAGAAATTGATAGAAGCACCCATACTTACTTCTCCGGACTGGGAACAACCATTTGAGCTGATGTGTGATGCCAGTGATGTGGCTGTGGGAGCTGTATTGGGACAAAGGAAGAATAGAGTTTTTCACTCTATTTATTATGCAAGCAAGACGCTGAATACGGCTCAGAGCAATTACACAGTCACAGAAAAAGAAATGCTAGCTCTGGTGTTTGCATTTGACAAGTTCCGGTCTTATTTGGTGGGTTCGAAAGTGGTGGTGTACACTAATCATGCAGCTATTCGATACCTATTCAACAAGAAAGATGCTAAGCCCAGATTGATCAGATGGATTTTATTGCTACAGGAGTTTGACCTTGAGAATAGAGACAGAAAGGGGAGTGAAAATCAAGTAGCAGATCACTTATCACGACTGGAGAGTCGGTCGCATGTGATGGAAAGTGATGACATTAATGAGGACTTCCCAGATGAGCAACTATTGGCAGTAGGAGAAGCAGAAGTTCCCTGGTATGCTGACATAGTCAACTTGCTAGTGAGCGGAGTTTACCCCCCTGAAGCAACAGACCAGCAAAGAAGAAAATTGAGGCATGACAGCCGATACTATGTATGGGACGAGCCATATTTGTTCAAGTAGGGACCAGACCAGGTGATAAGAAGATGCATCCCAGAGAGTCAGGTAGCAGAGGTGCTACGGGGCTGCCATTCGTCGTTGTATGGAGGGCATCACGGAGGTGAGAGAACAACACATAAGGTTCTTCAGTCAGGTTTCTTTTGGCTGACCCTGTTCAGAGACTCTATGGAGTATGTCAAAATGTGTGATAGATGTCAGCGGACAGGAACAATTGGCAGAAGACAAGAGATGCCTTTGCAGAACATACTGGAAGTTGAGCCCTTTGATGTATGGGGCATTGATTTCATGGGTCCATTCCCACCGTCATTTGGAAATCGTTACATCTTGGTAGCTGTAGATTATGTATCAAAATGGGTGGAAGCAATAGCTTGCCCCAGGAATGATAACAAGGTAGTAACGAAGTTTGTGAAGAAACACATTCTCACAAGGTTTGGGACACCCCGAGCAATTATCAGTGACGGAGGAGCTCATTTTGTCAATGCAAGCTTCAAGAAATTATTGGCTAAGTATGGGGTGCGCCATAAAGTAGCCACAGCATACCACCCACAAACTAGTGGGCAAGTAGAGGTGTCAAATAGGGAGGTAAAATAGATTCTGCAGAAAACGGTGAACATTCAACGGAATGATTGGTCTGGTAAACTTGATGATGCGTTGTGGGCCTACCGAACTGCTTATAAGACACCGATTGGAACGTCACCATACCGATTGGTCTATGGCAAAGCATGTCATCTCCCAGTTGAACTAGAGCATCGAGCTTTCTGGGCCGTAAGAAAGTTAAATATGGACTTAGAGCTGGCGGGTAAAAAGAGATTGATGCAGCTCAGCGAACTTGAGGAATTTCGCTGGCATGCCTATGAGAGTGCGAAGTACTACAAGGAAAGAACCAAACGATGGCATGACAAGCATGTGGTGCATCGCATTTTCGAACCAGGACAGAAAGTTTTGCTTTTTAATTCAAGATTAAAATTGTTTCCTGGTAAGCTGAGGTCTAAATGGTCTGGACCGTTTGAAGTAGTGAGAATGACCCCTCATGGAGCGGTAGAGCTGTGGCAAGAAGATAGGAGTGCTACGTTCTTCGTAAATGGGCAGAGATGCAAGCACTACTGGGGAGATGACCATGATCGGGTCAAATCGTCCATCTCCCTAGTAGAAAATTAAGCGTAAAGGCTGTCGAGCCGCGACGTTAAACCAGGCGTTGCACGGGAGGCAACCCGTGAAAAATATTTTCTTTCTTTTTCCTTAGTGTAAAGTTTTTCTTTTATTTTATTTTCTCTTCTTTTTCTTGACTAGGTTTAGATGTGCATTTTAATTAGTAATTTTTATTCTTTTAGTAGGGAATCTAGTCATTTAACCAATTTTTGTTTAGTGAGGTGATTTTCAGGTATACCGGAGGAAAAATACGTGGAATCGAGAAAACGAGGCGAGGTAAGAAAAATAAAATTTGATAGTAAAACAAAGCACTGGCGCGTTGGCGCCGTGTCACGGAGGCAGTGCTCCGCGTTGGCCTCCGTGACACGTTGAAGGCAAATCTGGAATTTTTTAAAATTCCAGTAAGCCAACGCGTTGGCTCCGTGTCACGGAGGAGGGCCTCCGCGTTACCCTCCGTGACACGTTGCCCTTATCCCAGTGCCGGGTCACACCGGGTTTCCGGGTGACCCGCGTGTTTTCTTAATAAAAACCCCCGATTTCGCCCCTATTTTCCCCATTCCCTCTTCCCTCCGCGACCAAACACCCATTCCCCTACCCCCAAGCTCCGTGCCACATTAAGAGGCAAGGAAAACGTCAAGTCTTTATCGATTCTTCAATTCCAAGGTATGTTTTCATCGTCTATCTCAAATTTTTGGCGATTTTTGTCGATTTTGAGCATGTGAGGTGAGATATATCACCCTAGGTAGAAATTAAACATGACGTGAATTATTTTGCGATTGATTGTGTTCGGATTGTTGTAGTTGACGGGTGAACTTATCGATTGATTGAATAATTCATTGTTGATTGTCGAATTGAGTTCTGGGGTTTGGGGTTGTTGAATTTTAACTTGGGTAACTTGATAGTTTGACGAAATTGATGCCGGGGTGTGTTTATTATTTGAGATAAGTCGTGGTAAATATTGTATAATTGGTGAAAGACGACTAATTCTCGATTTTTAGTGGGACATTGCGTAATATGTGAATTGGTTGAATTGCTTAGATTAGTGTATATAAAATGTTTGTATTGTTGTTTCTATTTGGTTGTTGTTATTGTTGCTAAGTGCCATGGGTGAATAGCTGTCGATGGTAGGATTGGGTTAGCTGTATGAAGTCTGAGTAGTTCGCTAGCCGTTATGCTGTCGAATTTTTGTGAACGCACTAAGCAATATGTTTATAGTGATTGTGTTTGGGGTGTAAATAGATCTATCCTTCCTAACATGTTGTAAATATTGTTAAAGACTAAGTGTGGGGTAAATTTTGTTTAACCCGACCTTAGCCAAAACTAACAAGTTTTTAGCTTAATGTTGTGCTTGTCTGTGTAAATGGACAGGTACAATGGCCAGCCGACAAGATAAAGGCAAGGGTGCTTCAACCTCAGGCACCGGCAGAAAGAGAATGAGACTGGGCACTGTTGTCCCAGCTGCACTTGCTGTTCCACGCGGTCAAAACCGCCGATACGGAACACAATGGATTACCGATGAAGGGAAGAAGTGGTACGTAAAGCATAAGGAGAACAAGTACTTCCCGGAGGAACATATTGCAAGGGAACCACTTGCACAGGAGTTCCCTCGCATCGTACAGAGGATTGAAGCAGCTGGGCTCAGCTTTATTTTTCAGGAGCCCAAGGAGTGCAACCTCCACTTGGTCCGGGAATTTTATGCCAACTGGAACCTGGCCATCAGAAGCCACACTAATAAAATCAGAGGGCAGATTGTCACTCTGGAACCCCAGCAGCTGAATGCCATCGTTGGAGCGCGGGACACAGACGCCCACGTTCTCAGCCAGCTCAACATCACCCCACCGTACGCCGACATCAGACGTACATTGTGTGGGGCTCGATCCACAGCCCGATGGAGTAGACACAAAGAGAGGGGTTACCACCAGACTCTGCCTTATTCGCAGATGAACAGGGAGGCCAGAATCTGGCTAAAAATTGTATGTTCGTGTTTGATCCCGGGAGTACATATGACAGACGTGACCCGGGACCGTGTCTGCCTAGTGTATGCCCTTATGAAAGGGCTTGAGATTAATGTGAAGGCGGTTATAATATCCGCCATGAAGAGAGCCAGACTACACCAGGGCCACAGATACGGGTTTGGCGGACTCATCACCACCTTCCTCTGAGGCCTCGACGTTGAGGAAGAAGCCTTGGATTACATTCCGCAGTTGGAGTGGCGGGCCCTTGATGTGACAAAGACCAAGGCCCCCGACACTACACACGGACCTGTGCTGACTCTAGGCGAGCGACATGCTTGTGACGACCAGTATATGGCCTGTATGTTCGGTATGCAGATGCTGCAGCTACGGATAGGTGGGAGACCAGCCACCGAGGATGAATTATGGCAGCTGGAGCTGGACTACCCTTTTGGCAAGAACGCCAGAGCTTTATGCAAGGTGGGGCCAGCCTTTGTGGAGCCGACTGACGACGACATCCCTACTGATGAGGAGACACGTCGTGAGGACTCTGATATGGAGTCCGATGACGGCGAGGGAGCTGATTCAGATATGGGCGACGAGGCCGCAGCACCGGATGAGGAAGTCGAATATTTCGACTGAGCAGGGAGTTTCACCACCCAAAATTTTGTGCTTTGTATTTTTGTGAACACTGAGGACAGTGTTCGATTTAAGTGTGGGGTGGGGAGTAGTTAGGTGCTGGGTCATAGACTCTAAATCTGCTGTATATTCTTCCTTGACGTTTGTGTATGTCTGTGCTTTCCCTGTTGTTGTGAACTAATTTGTGAATGATGTGTATATATTTGTTTGTGGCTAATGATGTGTGTCTTTAAAAAGTTATGGTTGCCTTTGTAAATATTTTGTAAATTTTGTAAATATTGTTTTCTCTATCGATATGATCGATATTTTTCAAAATTTTTGCGAAAGGATGTTGCACTTATCAACATATTTTGTAAATATTCTTTTTCATCGAAATGATCGGTGTGTTGCAAAAATTTTGAAGTTTTATTTTTGGGTTTCTCGGAGTTTGTTTGAGGTTCTTTTACCGAGAATAGTCCCATTGAACCGATGTCATAGTTAGTGAACATTCCCTATGATGGATGGATGACGACCGTCTTAAGGGAAATGTAGTCGATAGGAGTAGATGATTTGTTTTTAGTTTCTTTGGTGGATTGCATCAATAAACTGTAGTTGCTTATGGTTGCTAAAATTTTGTTGCGTGTGTAATTGATGTTCGAAATGCGAAAGTGATTCGTTTGAAAGCATGTAATTGTGTAAATATGTTGAGTTACCTAGGCTATAGAATTTGGTTCATTATGATTGAGGCTTAATCTTGAATCCATGTACTTGACTAATTAAAGAGTCTGTGAATGCATCTTGATTCGAGCATGTGCATGAAGTGTGAGTGAGGTTTTGCTATTCCATGTCATTGTGAATTGTCTAGAACTTGCCTGGCGTGTATACAAAGCGAAATGAAGGAAGTATAGTGTCGGAAAGGATGTAGGCATTTCTTTGTTTTAACCGTTAGTTTCCATTTTTTTCTTGTCAAGTTCTACCTTTTTATATGTTGTATACCCTAGTCAGCCCGTTGAGCCTTTAGCCGATTTCTTTCTTTTGTCCAGAATTGTATGAACTAAGCTTTGTTCCTTCTTTTCATTAGCCTTAAAGTCTATAAGAAGCTCTTAAGCGCTTACAAATAACAAAAAAATTGTTTCCCAAAGTGTTAAAGAGTGAAAAGAGTGAAAAGAAAAGAAAAGCAAAGTGAGGAAAGAAAAGATGGTGTTGAAGAGGCACTAGTTGTAATTAAATGAAATTGAGGGTACATGAAAACCTTCCGTTTGGGGTCAAGTGTGCCTGATGAAATGGGCTGTATGAAAGTAAACCAGCATGAATGGGAGAAAAAGAGAAAAGAGAGGAACAATGTCCATGAGTCGATGGGAATGAGTTGAATAGGCGCTTAAGGATGCTAGCAACTATTATTGGCTAATCCAATATATATATACTAGATCCATAGCCCAGTTAGAACCCATTAAAAGTCTTATTTGATCCTACACTGCATTTCTTTATATTAGTGGAGTAATACACTAAGGGCAAGCCTATGGGTCATGACATGATGCATGTGAATTCTTTTGGGAGAGAGAGTGAAATTAATTTCTATATGCCCCTACTTGCATGTTTGTGTGCTGCAGGAGCATAAAAGGGGAAGTTTCTCTCGAGTTGTGAGGGTACATGCTTGATGAAAGATTGATTTTCGTGTCGGATTTCTTGATTAGTTGATTTGCATGAGTTTGCCGATATCAAGAATCAATTCTTAAAAGTCTAGGAAGCCTCGATGTATTAAGGTCATTGTCTTGTACGACCAAGCATGTTTTCTTGATGATTTGCAAAAATTGAATAATCGGTATGACCGTAACGTAAATGGTTGCACCATAGTGACAAAGGTTGAGATGTGAAGTGCATGATTTGTGTATGTGTTGTTCGAGGACGAACAAGGATTTAAGTGTGGGGTAAGTGATCTTGGGCAGATTTATATGCCCAAGTGATACTCAAACGTATCATTTTTACCTTATTTGTTGTGCAATGTGTATATAATATCATGTATTTGGTAATAAAATGCGAATTTATACTAACCAACATGATTAGCATTTGTTTTGCAGGATAATGTGATTTTTAAGAGCTAAAATGCGTGTTGGAAGTATGTCGGAGTTGGACTTGGATGCGAGCGTGGAAAAGACCTCGGATGGCATATTTTGCAGTGGCTCCGCGATGGTGTCGTGCCACGCTGCCATCGCGGTAGCACACTGCCTGGGCAGAAATAAAAGTGGCAATTTCCAGTGTGCCTGCACGTCAGCTCCGTGGCACGGAGACAGGCCTCCGCGATGGCCTCCGTGCCACGTTGAGGCTAATTATCCGGACCATGCAATTTCCAGAGAGGGTCCGCGTCCACGCCGTGTCACGGAGGCAGTGCTCTGCGTTGGCCTCCGTGACACGTTGCTTGTTATTCCGGGAAACATTTCCCACTAGTATAAATAGCACACTTAGGTTATTTTTAGGGAGTTTTTTTTTAGTTTTAGTTTTTTAGCCTGAGTTCAGAAGTGGGAGCAGGAACGTGGTTTTGTGGCAGTTGAAGAATAGAAAAGATAAGAGTTTTCTTCTCTTCCCTTCTTCTTTCCTTCAATTGTATGCATGATTCACACTCATTCTAGGATGATTAATCCAAGAATGAGTGGTTAATTCCTCTCTTGCTGAGGTTTTGAACTTGTGAAATGAATGTTGGTAATAATTGATATGGTTTCTTCTTCTTCTTGCATGTTGTTCTATTAATTCTTGTGCTTATTACATTCTTGCTTGGCCACCATTAATGTATATCTAAAAAGTCCAATTTCACTCGAGAGAGCATGAAATTGGAAAGTTGTGAATTAATAGGGTATTGTTCTTAACTTGATTTGGGAAAATTGGGTTTTGATGTGCTTTCTTGATAGAAATATACTTGAAAGCCGTATTAGTCAATTTAGGAACCGGAATTGTAGTGTTAGGTCATAAATTGCATTTGATCACAGAAATGTAGACGAATGGTTTATGAAGCTAAAGTGAAATTAAATACGGAAGTTTTAATTTCTAGGCAAACGTTCTTGGCTAGCAATATGAAGAAGAAGATGACCAAATTATCATGATTATCAAGTTCATTACTCGTTCTTAACCTTGGCATGTGCATATCCATTGTCTAAACTCAACGTAAATAGTAGTTATTAATTTTAGTAGATAATTAGTTTAGAAACAAAACTTACTCAAATCTTGGTTGGATTGTTGTTAACATAGTTAGAAATAGAATAGAGATATAGTAAACTAGGCAGTTTTGCATATCTAGAGCAGCCTCCTTGGATCGATACTTGGCTACTTAGCCACTTTATTACTTGTTTGACCACGTACACTTGCGTGTCGGTGTATAATATATACCGAGCAGCAGAGCGCGAGCATGACCACGAGTCGTGGTCAACCCCACGAGTCATGAGGTGACCCGTGGTCAAGAGTAATGTGAAGACTAGGAGAATTTAGGTAGTGAACTTCACGATTGGTCACCACGAGTCATGGGGTACACCACGAGTCGTGGTGTTCCTTGTGGTGACAAATAGGGGGTTCCTGGCAGTGGATGTGTGAATGTGGTTGTGCATTGTACGTGGGATATTAAGGAGGGGGAATAGAATATTATGGACTTTGGGGAGGAAAGTAATGTTGCGGGTAGTTATATGAATTTTTGATATAGGTTTAGGGTTGAGGCTAGGTTGTATTGTCTAGGTAGACCATTTGATCTTCGTCGTGACCTTGGTAAAACCATAGCTATATCTTTTTTCTTCCCTCCAGAACCCCCTAAACCATGTAAAATTGCTTGAGTAGTCACCTTCAATGCAGTGAATCTCATGATACATCTTGTCTTAATCCCATATTCTATCATTTCTCCCATTTTGATAACCTTAATAAATGATTTGCCTATTGCAGGAAGTAGGTGTTGATAATTTCTTTGGGAATCCTAGACTCGAGTTTCGAACTTTAATGGATTAAATGTTAACTTTATTGGACTTCACATAGCATGAGATTTATGATTATTTTAGACATGATTTCCATTAGCTCACGAGTAAATTGATATTATTTCCACAAAAGTGAATTCTATCCCTGTAGATTTTTGAATGTTTAGAAATTCTTGATAATGTCTTGATTAATCCATGTGAAATCATCATGTATATTAATTATGGGTATTTTTCCACCAGCTAATGATAGTATTGACACTTATCTCTGTGCATTGACTTTAGCCCTAGTTCTTGAGGGTAGAACAGACTAGAAATTCATGTTGAAATGATAAATCTTGGAATTTTCTTGATTATACCAATGAAGTGAATTTCCTTACTATTTTACATGCTAAATTCCTAGTCGGATACATGATTGTTTAGCCTCAGTCAAAATATGAAATTTCTCAGCGTCAGTCAGAAACGTCAGCTGATCAGTTTGACTACAGAAACTCCTGAGGTGTCAGTATCACCTTCTAGTTATCAGAATTCAGTTTAGTGGTTCACTAGGCAGTCGTGATACTTTATACATATAGCTACGACTAGCCTCAGGACCCCAGTTCAGATTTCAATTTGTTCTTAGACGGTTACGATGCTTCTAAATAAGTAGCTCTAATCAGTCTTGAACCCAATTTTAGAATCTGGTCCATTAAGACTCTGAGGGTACTTTCATATATGTATCCCTAACTAGTCTTGAGCCCCAGTTTTGAGCTATCAACTTGGTATTCAGTTTAGGATTATCTACTGGGAGTAGGACTTAGCACCGAGCAAACCGGGGTTCCAGCGCACCCTGGTTCCCAAAACTACGTTGCTGACATAGGATTTAGTATTTATTGGCCTTCTTGGCCCCAGACTTTTGTAATCACCCAATTCATGCCTTTATACCTTGGCAAGGTGTATTGGGTCCTACTAGTGGGGTCTATACATTGGACTCCACGTCTAGCTCACTTGGTTACATGTCGGTTATAGGCTCTCCCACTAGTCAGTTTAGTCTAGTCTCAGTTCAGTTCAGTTTAGATCAGTAATCCAGACTTAGAATGTGCTTTGACCATCAGATAGGGTCATCTAGACCACCTCAATATTTCAGTTACTCAGTCATTGCATGTCTTTTAGTTCAACATTTATTTGTTATTCATTTTATTATATTATGTTCCTCTAACTTGCTCAGTACATTCAAAGTACTGATGCATACTTTTATGCTGCATTTCATGATATAGCTGCAGGATCATAGTATCAGCCCCGTTAGTCGACCTTTTACCAAAAAACTTAACTATCCAGTCCGTGAATCCTCATCCTTCAAGGATGGAGCTTATTTACTTTAGTTATGCTTTCATTTTATTTATTTATATTTTGAGTTAGCTGGGGGTTTGTCCCGGAAGCTCTCCATACCTAGTAGCTTTCAAATGTAAAGTTGTTTTTAGACTCAAATTGATTTTATTTAATATGTAACCTTGTCCAAGTATTATTATTTTTGCGTAAAGTTTCCGCCGCATGTATTTTTATGTTACTCAGAATGCCAGTGTATGATAGACCAGGGGTTGACTTGGGGTCACTTGTGGCTTTAAGTACCGTGTTCCGTCCAGGGTGTAAACTCGGGGTGTGACATGAAGTTAGCAACCTGTGAGCACTTCTCCTTCTCTACACTTTAGCTATTACATTTATCATTTAGCTCAACATTCTCAACATCTATGGCTTCAAATTTTTCATGTGTCTCATTGCCTTCATTGGCAACTTCTCCAGTGATATTCTCAAACCATAACAGATTAGAGAACACTTTAAAGTCTTCTCCAATTTCTTCCCACAATGAGTTATTGTACACTTTAGAACCCCAGCCAATGTTAGTTTTTTCTTTAAATGAGGTACTATCATCCTCTTCACAAGGTTCGTCCTCAAATTTTTGCATGGGTTGAGAAGTGGTACTAAAACAAGAAAGATTTAGCAAATTGGAATCTGAACAAGAATCATTCTCTCTCAAATTTTCTTGGACTTGTTCACTCAAGTTATCCTACACCTCTCTTTCATCACATTGTGTCAGATTGCTCATGTGAGAAACATAATCAAAAAGGGAAGGATCACTCCCAATTTGAGTTATATCTTCACTTAAAACTTTTGACTCATGAATTTGTGGTACAAGTTCAGTGTCATTTGAAACAAATAGATCATCAATAAAGTCATAGCCCATGAGATAATCAAGGCCAAACTTGTCTTCAACTTGTAATTTCTTCCATAAATCATTGGCTTTTACACTTTCCAAATCCTCTTTAAAATTGAATTTCCTTACTTCGTGCAATTGTTGTTCCAAGTCTTCATTGGTTCCTTCTTCATTTACCTGCACATTTGGAACAAAAACTATAGAAAAAGAATGAGTTAACTGGTTAGAGCTTGAACAAGAATATCTCACACTAATGCACTCTTTTATTTTAATCTCTTCATTTTTTTTTATCACTCAAATGCACTGGTTCATTCTCTATTTTACCTCTCAAACTCACATCACTCAATTCTTTCCACTCATTCTTACTTTTTGACAACTCACTCTCTTCACTCATCACTTCCTCTCCTTTTTCCTCTCTTGAGTTGTCAAGTTGCCCATCCTTACTTCTCTCTTTCTTTTGTCTCTCATCCTTACTTTTATTTGGTGTGGAGAAGTTTGTCACTGCACTAGCCCCTATGTACTTCCCAAGAATCCCTCATTTATCCCTTGGAGGACTTCTAAGATCAACTCTAATTTTAGGCTTCTCAAACCTGTTGTTGTTTCCCCTCTTGCATTCCTTTTCCTTTTCAAACACCTCCATTGATCTTCTTACCCTTAATTGATCTTCTTGAATCTCCATAGGTACCAAAGAAACAAGGGTAGTCTTTTTTTCCATCATCTTTCACCAAGAAGTACCTATTCTTTTCTGGATCATATGAAGCTTTTCTATAGAGATACCATGGCCTTCCCAATAAAACATGACATGTGAATAAGGGAACCACATCACACCAAACCTCATCCTTGTATCCCTCAAGATTAAATCGCACCAGCACTCTCTTGTCCACCTTCACTCCTTTGAAGGTGTAGGGTGAAGCATGCTTAACACAAGATAAACCCACCTTTTTAACAAAGTAAGTACTGACTAAGTTGTGACAAACATTTCTATCAATTTTAGTAGCACACACATTAGACAATACTTCCGTTCTAGTTTAAAAAATCTTGTTAACTCTAGTAAGGTCATGGCCTCTTCTAGGATTCCTCCCCAAACTAGATCTTACTAGAGTACATTTAATAGGATTCACACTCCCAACTCCAACATAAGCACATTCACCACTATAACTAATCTCATATTAATCAAAAGATTCATCGTTACAATATTCATCACAAACGTTATTGGTTTTACTCAAATCACAAATCTGATGGATTTATCATAGGCACCACACTCATAACAAGAATTATAGTACATGTCCCTTCCATCATTCTTTACATCTGATTCCCAATCGCCACTATAATAATCCATTTCTTCGTTCCAATTGCTTTCAAAATCTGTAGAAGACATGCTAAAACAAGAGATTGTTAGTAGTAAAGTTGTCTCACATTCACTCCCTCACATGTATCTTGTAATGGATATCAACACTCGTATATCACATAATTAGGCTTTTACCCTCAAAATCTCACCACTCTTGCCTTTTACCACTAAAAGGATGCTCCTCAAAGTTCTTCAGTGAGCCAATTCAAACACTTCAAAGCAAGTTCCAATGTTTGGATCAAGAATGGAGTTTATGTCAAATAAAGAGAAGGAAAGAAAACTATAACGAACTGGAAATAAAGGAGTACATAATGAAAATAAAGAGAAAACATGAAAAAATTTCACATGAAATTTTAAAAAATGCACACAAATCACTAGACTACACTAAGTATGAACAAATACTTAAAGTATCTACCAAGAGAATAGTATGAAACTAGATATAGTGTATAAACACTTTCAAGAATACCAAGAACATATTCAATGATCTTTTGAATCCAATGTGCTACAATGACCTTTACAATCCCCAAGTGACGTTTGAGTTTCTTGTTGACCAAAATTCAAATAACCTTCAAATCAAATGAGATTTTCAAGAGATTGATCAGATTTTTAACAAATCAAAGTCACCAAATCACAAGGTAAAGTATAGAACAAACCATGAACAAGTGAAGAGCACTAGAAATTACTGTTCATGTCACTATTCACTTGAGGAAATAATTTTTTTTGACTTTTTTTAGGTTAGTGTTCAAGATACAGTACTTTTTTTTTCAAAATTCTATTGTAGTTTTCTATGATTCAAATCAGTAGATCGGGTGAGTATAAGAATACCCAAACATCCAAAGCTCTTATACCACTTGATAATGACACGGATAGCGATAGAATCTAAAAATTAGAAGATTAAAAAAGGGGGAAGGAGTTTATTCTTGAAAAGAGAAGAAACAAGAAATAGTGAATCAATTAAGAAGAAGTAGAATAAGAAAAGGGGGGAGGGAACTCAAACAAGGAATCTTACCATTGAAGAAATCCAAGTTATGGTTCAAAGTAGAACAAAAAGGGTATAACCCAAAGAGAACCTACAAAGGTCTCCACAAGCCACAAGACTGCTACTAATATGTTAAATCAAACTTAGTTAGAATGAAGAGAAAGAACCCCTTTATATAGAATCTTAGAAGGGGCTGGTCAAAGACTCAATTAAAAGAAATTATATTCCCTAGGGACATAGAAGGCTACCCACACTTAGACCAATGTAGTCAACATAGATAAAGTAAAACATTAAATGGCATAGAAAGCTGCCACACACAAATTCCTAGGAAGTCAACATAGAAACAACTCTTAAATATATAATTCTAGAAACCAATTTAACAAACTGCAATATTTTCTCCATTTGGGGCTGATTTGGACCCCATTCTATCTCTTCTTGGACTTTAATTTGGGCCTCCAAATAGATGTAAGACTTGGACAAAATATCTTCATTGGGCTTGAGATCTTCTTCCATCACAAGACACTTTTTGATAGCAAATTGTAGCCCATTTGAGTATGTCTTGAAATTTCTTATTTGGTGGAATTTCAAAATCTTTATCCATGTTGTATTAATGACATTGAGCTGTCATGGATGCTATCACACCATAATTCGATTTGTATTAATTAGATCTTGTATCGCCCTCTTCAAGTACCAACATTTTTCTATGTTATGCCCCAGGGTATCCGAATAATATGCGCACCTCTAAAAGTAATCAAGATTTCTCGAGGGTGAATTTGGGATTATTCCCTCACTTGCGCTCAAAATATTCAATGCCCTCAGCTTTTGGAATAAACTAGTGTATGATTCTCCAATAGGCATGATATCCTTGACTAAATTTTGCTTTATGTATTTTGGCGTGGGTCAAATATTAGAACTGGAAGGGCCTTGGTATATTTAGGGGGTTGGAGCATGATTTTGAGGAGTTGGTGCAAGTCATTGCTGGTAAGAAGGGGTGTGTGAATGTAGTTGTGCATTGTACGTGGGATATTAAGGAGGGGGAATAGAATATTATGGATTTTGGGGAGGAAAGTAATGTTGCGGGTAGTTATATGAATTTTTGATATGGGTTTAGGGTTGAGGCTAGGTTGTATTGTCTAGGTAGACCATTTGATCTTCGTCGTGACCTTGGTAAAACCATAGCTATATCTTTTTTCTTCCCTCTAGAACCCCCTAAACCATGTAAAATTGCTTGAGTAGTCACCTTCAATGCAGTGAATCTCATGATACATCTTGTCTTAATCCCATGTTCTATCATTTCTCCCATTTTGATAACCTTAATAAATGATTTGCCTATTGCAGTAAGTAGGTGTTGATAACATGTTTCGTCTTGTGCTTGGATAAAAATCTCCACCATTTTGCCTTCTTTCATTGGTAGCTTTACCATGGTGGTCTTTCTTACGCCATCTAATGACATACTCTCTAAAACTCTCTGCACACTTCTTCTTCAAGTTGATCATGAACTTTTCATTGGAGACCAAATCAATATTATATTGAAATTTCTGCATGAACTCACTAGCCATATCATCCCATGTGTTCCACTTAACAATGTCCTAATAAATAAACCATCCTGAAGCCACACCTATTATACTTTCACCGAAATAGGCCAAGCATAATTCTTCTTTTCCTTCGGCTCCTCTTTATTGATTATAGTATTGTCTCAAGTGTGCCACAGGATCACCATGGCTATCGTACTTATCAAACTTTAGCATTTTAAATTCAGGAGGAAGGTGGACACTTGGGAACATGCACATGTGCTTGTATAAAATACTTTTATGGCCTCCCAATCCTATAAGTTTCTCATAGCCTGTTCTAGGCTTTTCATTTTCCTAGTTATTTCCTCTAGTTCCTCTGCCCTAATTGTCTTTTTAATTTTAGGTGAAGGAGGGACTATAAAGGATAGAGTAATAGGTGGTGCAGGGTGTGAATTGACTCTGTGTTGTGGAGTAGGGGCATATACTATTGAGATGCTAGGATAGAGATAGCACGAGGTATATCATGATGCATGTTGTGGTGAAGGGTCAACAGAAATAGAAAATTGAGCATGTGATAATGGTCAGGGGTTAGGGGATTGTTAGGGTTATCCATAGGGAAGAGAGGAGGAGGTAATCTACACACCCATGCCCGGTGCCATTTAGCCAATTGTTGTCTTAAATTAAGAACCTCTTCATGAGCCCCTAAGTCCTCTTCTACGGGATTCTTTGTCTGGTCAACTATGGCGACCCCGTGTCTTTGTAGGTCATTATTTCTCTTCCTTTAGACCTGGTGTAATACAGATGACTAGCCAGAATGCCATAAACCAACCACTTTTACTCTTTTTTAATATAGAAGCAAACATGATCAGTTAATCATTTCATACATTATAATCACGCATTGCATGTTATGCACCTAAATATAATGAAGATATTTTGGCTCATCCTTTGTGCTTGAAATATCTTCTTCAACCATTTCTTCTTGAGGGGTAGACAATTCCATAGGCATTGAGGAGTCGGCATTTCCTTCAAGTTAGACTCCTACTCCAGAAAAGTTTGGAGCATGGCTTCCATGCATTCAAATGCAGTACTTTGTCCTTCACATGCCATATGTCATCGTTCCTTCAAAACTCAAAAGCATAACTAGCATTTTTGTTAAAACAACTGGCCAAGAAAGTGAAATAATTTGGAAGATCACCCCAATATCCACCTTGACCACCACATAAAGTGCAATGTACCCATCATAGAAGTGAGAAGGTGCACACATCTCTCTTTTAGGGGCATCTTCACAATCTTGCTAAAAGTGGAGTCCTCCACAATATGGACATAGGTCATCAAGATATTGGTTGCAACCACAAAATTCCTTTTCATTCCATGATGCCATAGTAAAAATAAAAGCTAACTGAAACAAAAAAACAACAAAAGCAAATAATAATAATAATTATTATTATTATAAAGTGATACAAGAACTATGGACTACATGATGAATTTAAACACTGTTTAACTATCTCTAAACAATATTCCCCGGCAATGATGCCAAAATTTTATCATGCCTAAATTAAACCTTGCAATAAAGTATAAAGTGATTGCTATCAAATTTAGTAAGGAAACTAGGTTGGGGTCGAATCCCACAGGGAATATTGCAGAAAATTAGTCGATCGTGAGTAATTGAACCAATAATCATTATTTCAAAAGGGGGATTTGTAATAAAAAGTAGTAATTTAAACTAGTTGTTTGTAAACTTGTTCGTTGTGATCATTATCAATGAATAAATTAGGAATGTATTCTCCATGATTTCATAATGTAGTAGGTTTATTTTATTAGTGATTTATTCCAGTGAATTTTATGCAAAATTGACAATTAAGTTCATCTAACGTCTCTCGACCTACATAGATGAATGTCACACTAAATCCTCTGGGACTTTAAGTGTTTATCTTTTACCGTGGTCATTAGTTTTGGATTGACTATCCTCGGTTATAGATCAAGTCAATTAGATGAGGGTTGGTAGCCTCAAATTTTCATTATTATTCTTTTTTCCTAACTTCAACCTATTTGATCAAGAAAATTGATAATATAGGCAAGTTTTAATGTTTGTAAGCGCTAAAAGCAAATTAAAATGAAGTGAATAACAATACAATCATACTCACCGTTCAAGAATCACAATTTTATTTTACCTATATCTTTTAATCCATCATGATTCCCACAACCCTAGCTAATTAGTTTAACTACTCATCCTTGTAGAAACAATAACAAAATATGAATAAGAAGTGATAATAGTTACTTACAAATATATGAAATTATTTGACAAACCAATCACAAGAACTTGATGTTTGTATCTCAACAATGATACAGAATAAAGTGTTTCACGCTCAAAATTTCCTATGAACTGCGAGAACTATGCGTGAATGAATAAACAAAACATCCTAAGGGGTATTTATAGTAGTAGGATTAGTTTGGCTATTTCTTTAAATATAATTGGGCTTTCCAAAACTCTGGTTGGCTTACATTACCTGCGAGTCGTGAGGATGGACATGGAGCTAGTGTTGTGCGATCGGGCCCTCATGCAGAGCAGGTGTTGTGCAACGCGCACCTGGTTGCTAATGCGAGACGTGAGGATGGACATGGAGCTGGTGCTGTGCGATTGGGCCCTCATGCAGAGAAGGTGTTGTGCAACGCGCACCTGGTTGCTAATTTGGGGCAATTCGATCCTCCTCTAAAGTTTGGTCACAGGTGCAATGCGGAGCTCATTCTTGGTCTTTAGTCTGCGATGCCGACCCCCTTTTTGCTTTGAAACTTGTCCCTTTTGAGAGTCGGGTCATCAAAACTTGGTTTTCAATGTCAAACTAGCCAAATCTCAGCACTTTTCAACCTATAATCATGTAATCATTTGTGCTAGCTTCTTTATCACAATTATCATATAAAACCAAAGCAACAAAGGACTTCCTCTCTCAAAAATGTATGGGCAAAATATAGTAACTAAGTGTGTAAATAGCCCAATATCACCACCCACAACAAAATTATTGTTATTCCTTGACCAATCTACTACTCCCCACGAAAGATTCAAATACAAATTCACTTTGTGAACAGGTCTAGTTACACTTAGGTCCATTAAACAATTCAAGCATGCTCAAGAATCCACTAAACATGCATATAAAATCATTGCATTTAAAGGTCATATGTCGAAACCACTTAGCTTCTAGAACTAAATCAACAACATAGATTTGGGACAACATGAACATGTATGATATAGTAATCAAAGATACATCAAAATCTTACAATTATATGCCCTCACCATTCAGAGAGATCCCCTTCTCTCACATCATGCATCACATAGTTAATTCGAGGGCAAAAATATAGAAATATCGCTCACTCTCTCAAAGAACTTCACATGCATGCAAATTGATGAACCAAAGGCTTGCCCTTAGTGTAAATACTCCACTAATATATGACATTAAATCTAGAATTAGTTAGGACATTAGTTGGTTGTAATGTAGGGTAAGGGACGAGAAGAGATTATTTGGCCAGAATAGTGACTAACTTTTCCAAGCACGTTAATACCTTACATCTTTTTTCAACTTTAGCACACTCTTTGATCTACTACTTTCTTCCTTATGCTTCCCCTTTATTAATGTTTTTGCAACATAAGTGATTAGTAAGGAATTCTTGACAATATTTACTTTTAAGATCATTCAACTTTATCTACACTTTTTTCTTGTTTTGCTTTACATTCTTTTCAAAATATGATCACACCCAAATTATACATCACAATGAAGTATAAAGCAGTCATTGTCAAATATATTAACCCAACTAGATCGGGGTCGAACCCACAGGGATGGCAAGAAATTAGTTGAACATGAGTATTCAACCAGTACTCAGTACTTCAAGATGGGGGTTTTTTCTAATACCCCAGGAACCCAAGGATCAGACCCGGGGGTCAAACAGGTAAAATCTGGAAAATGATGCTTCAGTTGCAGGATGAGTCATTGGATGACCCATGAGGAGATCCCACGAGTCGTTAGGTGGCTCGTGGGAAGGCCTAGATGAAATGAAGGGTTGAGGTCCCCATAGGCATAGGAACAACTCGTGGTCAGCCACCACGAGTTATCAGGTTAACCGTGGGGTGAAGTCGAGAAATAAATGGAAGGATTGACCAGTGTACCTAACGAAAGGTGACAACGGGTCGTGGTCTCGAGGAAAAAATCGTTAAGTCCCCTGTTACGATCCCTAAGTGATCTTCTATCCAGTGTACCTAACAGACGACTTGACGAGTCGTTGCCCATCTGAGTCGTCAAGTCACCTGTTAGGGTCACCTGGCAGTTATTTTCAACGATTTTAGTAAGGGCTTTTCTGTAATTCCTAAATACTAGGGGCCTATACTACATCGTTTAAGGCTCATTTAGTGGGTTTTTAGCAGGGGATAACCTATTCTATGTCATTCTTCCCATGCATGCAAGTTTGAAGGTTTGAAGAGCAGATTTGAGGCAAGATCTCAAGGTTTCCATTGGAATCTCAGCTTGGGAAATTAGAAGGTGTTAGAATTCACCATTTCCAGGTATGCAGGGTCATGAGTGGGTGCCTTCTTCCACACCCATGCCCAATCTCTATCTAGTGTAAGAAATTCCCATGATCAAGTTATAGGGATTTCACCCAAATTGCATGATTCTTTAATCTCTATACATGGGTGTGATTATACTATGTTTGTATTGGTGAATTGTGAAGCTTGGGCAGATTTGAAATTATTTTCAATCCAAATTGTGATTTCTGAATTATGAAATTGAATGCCCATGAATGAGAAGTTCCTGAAAGAAGAGAATGATGTTGAATATATGGTGATGATGAGATTTGATGATGAAAAACATGTTTCTAAAGCTACCCATGACTATGATGTTGTTTTCAAAATGAATTAAGTAGATATAAGTTTGATAAAGCTTTGGGTCAATGCCCACATGTTGATCTAAAATGATGATTTTTCCGAAATAAGCTTACCACATGGTTTGGAGTGAAGTCTCCAAATTTCATAATTTCTAGCTTGTGGTATGTTGAGTTAGATATTCCTACATATAGCTTACCACATGATTTGGAGTAGATACTCCCCATTTATATTTGAGATTGTGGTATGTTTCGAAATAAAGCTTCTCATATGCATGAATTCATAATTGAGATGTATGTCATTAATGAGCTTTGTCAATAGACAATGTGGAGCTTTGTTTAGTACGATGTTGAGTTATGCATGATTTCATATTGAGCTTCATCATTAGAAGATGTTGAGCTTCATTATATACGATGTAGAGCATTGCATATTTTTGGGAGAAGAGTCTAGCACCGAGCGGGTTAAGGGTCGATCACCCTATGCCCCAGAACTACGTGCCAATGTAGGTTGATACTATTATGGTATTGGGACCTCCCTTGTGAGCTATCGCCGGCCCAATTGTCCTTTTGAGCTTGATATCGATATCATGGTAGCGTCCTTAGCCTTGGAAAGGTTTTGACGGCTCTGACCACTTGAGTGTGATAGTTAGGACCACATAAGCTCTATCGTGGTATGTAAGTTAAGTGACGAGTCTTCCACTGTCTATATCATTCATATTTGCATATTCATTACTCATGGTGATTTCTTTACTCATGCATGTTCTGAAAGTGAGGTTTGACTCACTGTTCAGCTTTTAAAATAAATGTTATGTTTTAGCTTTGAGTCATTCGAGTCAATCATGATGTTATTAAGCTATGAATGATCATGTTATGATGAGATTATGATTTCAGAAAGAATGCATGTATGCCCTTCCTCTCATGTCGAAAGCTTATGATATGTATGAAATGTTCTAAATGATTTACTCTACTAAGCAGTTTTACTTACCTTGCATACTCGGTACATTCCACGTACTGACCGCATACTTTCTATGCTGTATCGTCTAATGATACCGGACCCAGCTCCCAGGCTCAGCTCCATGTGTAGTCGATTGACAGAGTTAGCTTTTACATGATTGGTGAGTCCACATCCTTCGAGGGCTAGACATTAAATTCTTTATGTATTTCTTTCTTTCAGAATTGTTGAGTTAGTTTGTGTCTTGTCCCATCAACTCGCCCAGACTATAGGCTTTTCAGACTTATGTATGTGTAGCCTTGAATATTCTTCCGATGTGCTGTTGTATGAGACTTCCGCTGAGTTTATTTTTATGGTTTCTTCATGTTTATTGAGTGAGTTAATTGAATTCTTATGCCATGGGTCGACTTGGGATCTCTCGGGGTCCCTAGTCCCGTGTCTATGATTCGAGCCTCCGTTCAGGTCGTGACATTTGTAATAAGAAGAATTAATTTAACCTAGATATTTGTAAACTTGTTGATAGTGATCAACATCAATGAATACACTAGGACTGTGTTTCCATGATATCATTACCTAGTAGGTTTATTTTATTAGTTATCTATCTCAGGGAATTTCATGCAAAACTAATGATTAAGTTCATCTAACATCTCTCGACCTACATAGATGAATGTCACACTGAATCCTCTCAGACTTTAGGTGTTTGTCTTTTGCGCTCGTCATTGGGTTTGGATTCACTATCCTTGATTATAGCTTAAGTCAATTAGATAAGAGTTGGTAGCCTCAAAATTTCATTGTTATTCTCTTTATCTAGCTTAAACCTCTTTGATCAGGCAAGTTGATGATACACAGATTTTAACATTTGCAAATGCTAAAAGAAAATTAAAATGAAGAAAATAACTATACAATCATGTTCACCCTTCAAGAATCACTATTTTATTTTACCTATATCCGTTAATCCATCATTGTTCTCACAATACTAGCTAATTAGTTTAGCTGCTCATGCTTGGAGAAACAATAACAATATATGAATAAGAAGTCATAATAATTACTTACAAATATATGAAATTATTTGATAAATCTTGATAAGCTAATAGAATCACAAGAACTTCATGTTTGTATCTCAACAATGATATGGAATAATGTGTTTCATGCTCAAAATAGCCTATGAACTCCGTGAACTATGCATGAATTAATAATAAAAATGTCCTAGGGGGTATTTTTATAGTAGTAGGATTAGTTTGCATCTCTCCTGCTTTGACTAGGATTGGACTTTGCAAAACTCTAGCCGGCTAACATGGCCTACGCGACAGGGGACTGGATGCGGAGCTGGTGCTGCATGACGCGGCCCTCCGTGTGGGGTAGTTTCTATGCGACACATAGCTGGTTGTTGAACTAGGGCAATTTTATCCTCCTATGAAGTTTGGTGATAGGCGCGACGCAAGGCTATAACACCCCAAAAGTTCCTAAGATCATATCCTAGAAGTTGAAGTTGGTTTTGTGACTCATTTTTGGTGTACTTTTTGGGGGATGTTTCTGCCCATTTTTGGAGGTTGATACAGTTGTATGTTTCTAGGAATATACTCCTTTTACGGTGGGGAGTGACAACAAGCAAAGTTAGGTAAGTTCACCCTTTTGCAAGTTCACCCTTTCATTTTTGTCCTTAGAGGTTGTGGAAACAAATTAAAACAAAATATTGAAATGTTTTTTTTTTGTTGTTGTTATGGCTGCTGTTGGGATGACATTTTGGCTAGCAAATTGGCTCAAACCAGTCGAGTTACATGAGTATAAATTCAATGAATTGAATAAGACTAAAAGTGGTTGTTGGAGGAAACAAGCTACTATGGAAAACTTGTCAAAACAAGGTATGTAAGGTGCTCTTTGTCTCTTGATTTTCAAGCACGATTCATATTGAGGATGAATCAGGCATTCCCCTATGCTTAAGATTATGTAGTAGCATATTATGATTCTTCAAAGGTGTTATAAATACTTGGTATGAAGTTATAGATTGCTAAAGAGTTGGAACACATGAATGTAAAATGAAAAAGGCAATTGCCTTCGATTATGATAATAGTTGTAAATTGAGTCTGAAGTCCCCTCAGCGTGGGCACTATAAGCTGGTCCTTTACATTATATTATGTATGTATGGTTTCAAAGGTTTTTTACATTCTGGTTTGTTAGGAAATTGGTAAACATGGCAAGATGGTAACACGCGGACAAACCTAACATTTGAAATCAGTTTTAAGTCAATAAGGGCTAACGAAGGTAACAAAATGGAATTGCCTTATGATAATTGCCTACCCTCTTATAATTGCCTACCCTGGGGCCATGAGAAGGTCCCGCAATCCCTCTCCCTTAGTCTAAGAGACTAATTAATGTGTTTCTTAATTAACCGATATATTAAACTTAGAAAATAGAACTCGAACGTGCAAACTACTGATATTTCTATGGAACCATCTTTATAGGTAGTTTATACATAGTATCTTGATGTTAGTAGGCTATACGAAAATTAAAATATATATACACGTATGCTTATGTTCAAGTTACACATTAAGGAGGCAAGGATTACCTTTAGAATGTCGTTGTATGTTTATTATAACTCTTGAGCTATCTGGACCACTTAAGTATTGTTTAAGGCTTTAAGTAGACACGTTGAATGTTCTCTGAAAGTTGTATATATGTAAGGAAGTTAATCCAAGTGAAAAAGTTGAGGCGTTAGTAACAAAGGAAAGATAAAGAGTAAATGTTAGACCTTTTAAGGTAATATGTGAGTTATATGCTCTCTATCCATAATTAATTTCAAGAACCTTTGAACAATGTTAAAATATAAGCAAGATGAGGTTTAAGAGATAATGTTCGCAATTAGGTAAAAAGGTAAGTGCGTATAAGAATTGATGGAATAGTGAACACGAGAGTAAAGACTTAAGTGTGGAATGACAAACCATGTTTGGAAAAGAAGTTATGATGAATAAGTAAAGTAGAGCTACGGTTGTTAATTTAGACAATAAAAATTATGATTGTGAACAAGTTAGGCAAATGGCTAGCCAGATTGACCCTGTTCTAAAGATGTTTAGCAAGAGAGTAATAAATAAATTAGTTTATGTTCAGTATGTGTTAAGTCGATGAATGGCTAGTAGAGTGTTAACTTCTTATAAAATGATTAGAATCGAATGTTTTTCAGATAGTAATTCAATTTAAAGAGAAGTTCTTTGTCGTACCTTTTAACCAATTATCTTTGATTAGTTGTCCTAAGTGTTGGATTATTTTTCAAGTTTTAAAGGATGATTCCTAGAAGTTTCTTAACTTCTTATAATGTTGTTAGGCTTCACTAAGCTCCTCAGATATTGTAAAGTTTCATATGAGCCATTCCTATGTCGTCTATAGCACGACTATGAGTTTTTATTTTTCTTAAGGCAGTCCCTAGGCAATTGTCTACGAGTTTTCATGTTAAAGAGCTCCAAGTTTAAAATATGCGAGCTATGTCTTCCTGTTCATAAGTTACGTTGAAAAGTGATATGATTTTGAACGAACGAGGTACACTCACAATTCACGATATGAAAGTATGGAAGTTAACGATGCATAAGAGAACCTAAGCTAAGAATCAATTTCATAATCTAGTAAAGGTAAATGAGCTTATCAAAATGTGAATACCATATCACGACTGTCCTATATCTTATATATACATTATGAGCTATGTGAGGCTAAGGGGAGGTTCCATGATTCCTCTCCCTTAAGTTGAACATCAGGTTATTGAGTTCCCGAATTTTAAATGTACCTAAGTGTTGCCTGTGGAGCTGGTTGAAAATTTTAAGTACTATTTTCTTGGGGTAGTTTCATAACTTCCCGCTCTTTTAATTCCTAAACTATGTAGTATTGAGATATTTTGGAGGGAATTAAGGGGATTAGTCGACTTTCTCCTCTCATTCTCTCTTAAGCTCTCAAAAATACACCATAGAAGTTCAAGGGTTCTATCAAAGCCCGGTTAGGGTTCTTCTTCAAGCTTCAAGAATTCAAGATCTATCCAAAGGGTTTTCTTCTCTAGGTATGTGGGACTTCAACAAGGATCTTCTTCCACTCAAGATTTTCAGCAAAACTCTAGTTTTTCTAGAAATCATTACTTAAGGTTTTCTTCAAATTGTTGAATTTCCCTTATCTCCTCTATGCTCTAAGATTTTCATGACTAGCATAATGTGTATTCATGAAGTTAGTTTCAACTTACATAGTATCTCTTCCATGATCTTGGTCCTGCATGATTTTAGAGATTTTACCTCATAAATCAGTATTATTCTCAATTAGGTTGATTTGTCAAAATATATATGATTTTCTCAATAATTGTGCATCCATGACTTACATTATTTATAGCATTATCAATATACTTAGTAACAACAGTATTATCAGTTTATCAAGTGCAATAGACTCTTAGGACACTTTTAGATAAGTAGTTCTGACTTAGTCTTAGGACATAAGATTTCGAGCTATCAGTATATCAGTATATATGTATATATAATTATCTATTTGGGAGTAGTAATTAGAACCGAGTTGGTCGGGGTACAGCTCACCCAGGTTTCCAAAACTATATGCCACCATAGGTTATTAGCCTCATAGGCCTCATTTTAGGGATCACACAGCCATGCCTTATATTATGAAATTGTTCGTGTTGTCAGCACAAATGTGCTCCCTATTAGCTGTTAGTAATTTAATCGGTTAGAACACAGAACTCTATCAGTTTAGTCTTAGTCAGAATCATATCAGTCTAGCTTTAGTCAGATTTTAACAACCTCAGTGTTGTCTAGGAAATGTCAACTGATCAGTTTGACTTTAGTTTATTTTTGAGGTAGCAGTGGTGCCTCCTAGTTTCCAGACTCAAATTCAGATTTCAGATATTTGGTCCATTAGGCGGTCATGATATTCAATCATAGCTCTGACCATCCCCAGGACCCCAGTTCAGTTACTAATTGTTATGTAGAAGGTTACGATGCTTCTAGATAAGCAACTCTGACCAGTCTTAGAACTCAGTTTTCAAATCTGGTCCTATAAGACGCTCAGGGAACTCTCTGATAGTATCCTTGGGTCAGTATAGTTACAGGGTGTAGGGTCCAAAAGCATAGGAAAGTCAAATTTTCCCTTAATGAAATTTCCCTAAAAAACAGATCTGTCCCCGACCACGACTCGTACCACGGAGTCACGACTCGTGGCCACCTCTCGTGGTCACCTCACCATTTTCTTTAATCTTTTGAAACTGGCCAAGACTCGCATCCTATGACTCATACTGCCATCCTACAGATCGTACTGTCAGTCGTGGTATCATCCACCTATACCAACTATGACCTACCCACGATTCCTCCTCACGACTCATTATTACATCCTATGAGTCATACCATGACCCGTGACGACTCACTCTGGCGCTACTAAAAATTTCACCACAACTACTAACTATGAGTCATACCTACGCGTCATGATTCGTAGGACCACTCGTGTTATGACCTCAGGCTCCTGAACTTCATCACGACTCGAGTCACGAGTCGTAGGTCCTCATCATGACTCGTACCTCGAGTGGTGCTGGTGCAAAATTCCAGGTTTTTCTGCAACTTCTAACTTCAACTCTCGGGGCTATTCTTAGGCACTTGTTTGGGGTATTACAATATCCTCCCCCCCCCCTAGAGACATTTGTCCTCAAATGTTAGAAAACTCATAAAAACCAGAAAAATAACAATCAAAACATCCAAATACTGCTCATTCAACAACTGAACTAAATTTTTGCTTTTTATAAACACAACCATAGTCAGGAAGAAAATTTAATTACATGAATTTAATTCAACAACTAGCTCCAGTCTTAAAGAAAAATTCACATATCAAACTGCAATAGAGTCGGTAGAGAACAAGTGTCGGTATTTGGCTCTCATATCTGCTTCAGCCTCCCACGTAGCTCCTTTAATTGCTTATTCCTCCACAAAACCTTGACTGACTCTATTTCTTTATTCCTCAATCTACGAACCTGTCGGTCTAGGATTTAGACTGGTACCTCCTGATAGGTGAGGCTATCCTTGACTACCACATTATCCATTGGCACCACAGAGGTTGGATCTCCGATGCACTTTTTCAAAAGTGATTCATGGAAAACTGGATGTACAGTTGCTAGTTCTGAAGGTAACTCTAGCTCATAGGCTACATTGCCGATACGCCTCATAATTCTATAAGATTCCACATACCTAGGACTGAGCTTCCCCTTCTTTCCAAACCTCATCACCCCTTTCATGGGTGAAATTTTCAGGTACACCCAATCATCAACTGCAAACTCCAGCTCTCTTCTCCGCATATCGGTATAAGATTTTTGGCGGCTCTAACAACATGCAAGGATCAAAATGAGAAGCTCATGACATACCTGCAACTATATCTGGAGTTGTATGCCACCTTTACTAGATGTTATGCCCTGCTGAGATGGTCGAGCTACTAGAATGGTGGATTGAGTCTTCCCACATCCTGCTAGAGGGCAATTCTTTATTCTATGACCCGATTGACCACATCCAAAACATCCTTCCTTACCGAGTAAACAATTACCATGGTGGCTCCTTCCGCATTTCTCGCAAATTGGGTGACTTGACAGGACTGCAGAAGAGTTAGTCGGATCTCTACCTTCACCCTGTTTGGCTGCTGGGCACTCTCGGAGTTTATGGTCTGGCTTGTTGCACCAAAAGCAACCACTTGAGCCAGCCCTGCATTCTCCCAAATGTTTCTTCCGACAGTTCTCGCAAGCTAGGTATGTAATCTACCTTACTCTGGGTTTGTTAGGACCCTTGGCTACCGATGGTGCTAGGGCTGATGACCTCATATGAGACTGAAAACGAGGTCTGCCACTCATCCTCTGTTGGGAATATCTTATACCCCTTATCCTTCCTCTCTTGCTTCCCTTTTCTTCCCCCCTGATCCTTCCATCTTCTTTCGGACCATAAAGCTCAGATGGATCCCTTTTTAAGAAGTTTCAATCCCTGGTAGCTATTATCTCTTCGGTAGGATTTGTAGGTGTGATTGCCTGCTGATTAACCTGAGTGGTCGCAGCCTGTATTAACACTCTAAGGGCAGCCCCAATCTCTACATCCGTCGGTTGTCCACTCAGAGGGTCCACTGGGGTTGGTGGGACTGATGGATTCCCGCTATTCTTTCCTCTATCAACACCCCTTCTAGGAGGGTCCATAGGCACAGGCTCAAAATAGCTAGCTTGATTGTCACGCCCCGAATCTACATCCTGGACGTGACATGGTACTTGAAGCCAAAAGTGACCCCAAGTCAACCCCTAGTCTATCATTCACTAGAATTCTGAGTAAACATGCACAACGGAACTTAAAATAATAGCATAAAATATTTAAGAAAGACAAATCTGAAAGTAAAAGTTCAAATCTTTAAATAACACTGAATAAACTGAAAGTTGTGTCTATCTGAAAGCCATCTATCTGAGGAGTTACTGGGACAAACCCCCAGCTAACTCTATGTTTAAATTAAGCTAATAAGTGACTGAAAGAAAGAAATTATGCCCCCGGATGATGAGGACTCACACTTCAACTGCTGAGGTGGGATACTCTAAAATGTGGCAGCTATCAGTATTGAGTCTGAGAACCCGTGGATGTATCATGAAACGATACTGCATAAAAGTATGCTTCAGTACTTTGAATGTACTGAGTATGTGAGAGAAGCATAACACGAGATAAGTACTACTAATACTGAATTGATAAAACATGCAAGAATTAACTAAAACTACTGAACTGAATAACTAATATAACTGGAAAGGTCTGAAAGACCCTGTTTGGTGGTCTAGCTTGTTTTAAGTCTGATTCTGATCTGAACTGAGCTAAACTTAACGGATACGACATGAAATGACCAACTACAATACTGAAAAGTGATACAACTGGTGGAGAACTGATATGGTCAAAAATGACCCTTACTAATGGTCATCAACATGTTCTAAGTCTGAGATACTGAGTCTGGACTACTGCACTATACTGATCTAGACTGAAGGATCTGAGAGTAACTGCACTGACTAGTGGGAGAGGCTATAACTGACATATAACCACATGAGCTAGATGTGGAGTTCGATGTACACACCATGTCGGTAGGACCCAATATACGTTGCTAGGGTATAAAGGCATGGACTATGAAAATCACAGTCAAAAGGGGGCCATTAGGCCAAGTAAGTAAAACCTACGGTGGTGATGTAGTTCAGGAATCTGGGTGCACTGGAACCCCGGTCCTTTTGGTGCTAAGTCCTACTCCCACTGGAATAACCCTATTACTGTTACTACTTACAAACGGATAGCTCGATATTGGGGTCCAAGACTATATTGACCCAGGGATACTGTTAGAGAGTTCCCTGAGCATCTTATAGGACCAGATTTGGAAACTGAGTTCTACGATTGGTCAGAGCTGCTTATCTAGAAGCATCGTAACCGTCTACATAACAACTAATATCTGAATATCATGAACCTCTAATGGACCAAATATCTGAAATTGAATCTTAGTCTGGAATCCTTGAGGCACCACTGATACCTCGAAATTAACTGGAGTCAAACTGATCAGTTGACATTTCCTGGACAACACTGAGGTTGTTAAAATCTAACTGAAGCTAGACTTATATGGTTTTGATTGAGACTAAACTGATAGAGTTCTATGTTCTAACCGATTAAATTACTAATAGCTAATAGAGAGCTCATATGTGCCGACAACAAGGACAATTTCATAATATAAGAAAATTTCAAGAATTTTGGGAATTTCATTTAACAATGCAAAAAGTCATTTTTGTGTATGGAACATTTTCTCATGATAAGTATATATGTAGGAAATTCTAGAAAATTTCAACTCAAGCATCCTTCATTCACTAGAGAGAACTGAGCAAATAAAATCATTACTCAAAAATTAGGGTTTAAATTCACCTTTGTGATAACACTGACAATTTGATAAGGAACTGATGAAGATTATAGTAGTAGTAAATATAAACAGCATTCTGAGTGAATTCAATGAAAATAAAATAAATGCTTCTCATACTCAAAGGCTCAGGGCTTAGAATTATTAGAAAAAATTGAGGAGGAATTTGCGGACACAAGGGAAGGACAATCCCCTTGCTGAAACCCCACATACCTGGTGAAGAATTCCCTGGAGAAGAGGATCTGGACTGCTGTGATGAATGAGTGACCATAAGTCTGCTAGAGGATTTCTTGAGTGAACTATCGATGAAATTCTGAGAGTAAATGTGAGAATGAGAGGAGAAAACCGTTTAAACTCTCTAAAACATCTAAAATTGAGGCTAAAATGACAGGGTCTAGGGTCCAAAAGCATAGGAAAGTCGAATTTTCCCTTAATGAAATTTTTCTAAAAAACAGATCTATCCCCGACCACGAGTCGTACCACGATTCGTACCACTGAGTCACGACTCGTGGCCACCTCTCGTGGTCACCTCACCATTTTCTTCAATCTTCTGAAATTGTCCACGACTCACATCCTATGACTCGTTGTGCCATCCTACGGGTCGTACTGTCAGTCGTGGTATCATCCACCCATACCAACTACAACCTACCCATGATTCCTCCTCACGACTCGTTGCTACATCCTACGAGTTGTACCATGACATGTGATGACTCACTCTAGCTCTATAAGAATTTCACCACTACTACTAACCACGAGTCATACCTACGTGTCATGATTTGTAAGACCACTCATGATATGACCTCAGGCTCCTGAACTTCATCACGACTCGAGTCACGTGTTGTAGGTCCTCATCACGACTCGTACCTTGAGTCGTTCTAGTGCATAATTCCAAGTTTTTCTGCAGCTTCTAACTTCAACTCCCAGGTCTATTCTTAGGCCCTTTTTGGGGTATTACATGGATAATAACATTAGGGTAGATAAAAACATAATAAAAATAGGTTACCAAAGAAATGTCCTTACACTACTAGATTCAATATCTTCATTTCTCTTAGCACACACAAAAGGCAAATTTTAGACATTATTTTGCAAGCATGGAATATATGAAAAAAGTCTCACACGCAGATGGCATAAATAGTTCTATAATGGCGATCAGGATTATATAAACACATATATCCACATTGAATATCTCATATTATTAAGCCCATTTTTTCGACCATAGGAGTTAATTCCAATAGCCTAAGTGTCTCTACCTGTTTCATGCATTTTTCTTAAGTGAACTGTTATGACATATTAATGTTTTCCTGAATGAAGCACCTAGTATTCGGAAGGTTTCAAGTTGTTATTCTCCTACAATGACTAATTTTTTCTTAAGACGGCCATCATCCATCCTTTATTAGAAAAAGTCAAGACTATGACTAACTGACTCAATCTAAAAAGAATCTAGTCGGTTCTAAGGAACTATCCACTGAAAAAGTACCGAAAATAAAAACTGAGGGAACCTAAATAAAAACATACCAAACATATCACATCACAAGATTAACATATTACAATAAACTAAATGAGGATTGTACTAAGTTATGACATGTTTAGTAAACATGGGAATTCACTTACCCCTAACCCATACTTAAGACTTAGCATTGTCCCCATTGCTTTAAATAGGAAATTACAAGTAAAGGGTGCAAGAATGCACTCCCTAGTCCTAATCCTCACCGTCTGTGGGAAGAACTTCTAACCAGATGACCCTGCCCATATCTCGCGGCTCAGTGAGTTGTGAGCATGTCGCGTCATGCACATAGATGCCCAGAAGGGCCACCACATCATGTAGCTTCGTACGGAGTCTGGCACATGCTTCGCTTGTTGTGTTATGGCCCAAAACCAACTTTGTACCTATGGTGTATTTTCCAATGCACTTGAACAAACATATTATATCCAAATAACAAAAAAAAAAACAAAAAAAAAATATAAGTTATCTTGGGTTGCCTCTCAAGTAGCACTTGATTTAATGTCGTGGCACGAGATTATTAATTTACCACTTTTCTTTCCACTTTAAACTTATGAATTGCATCCTTAATTTCTTTTCCAATTTTTTACTCCGCTCAAGGATAGTGGTGTAAAAATAAGGCACCAAGGAATAGTTATCACATCTTACACTTCTTGGCCCTTAAATGAGGGATGTGATTTTGCCCTATTGGTATGACAAATTTTAAAATGAAGTCACTTTGATCTTCCTCTTTGAAATTCTCCACAGACTTGGTTGCCTCAATTTTTATATCGTCAATAAAGTGCAATGTTGAAAAATAATTGGAATGCGGTCTAAGTCGCTCTATTTTCAAGTATGATTCCTTCTTGACATCCTCACTCTCAAATGCACTAGATTCCTCAAAAATGATTTGATAGACTTTTCTTTGCAACTCTAGTGTCGCTTCTTGAATTTCAGCATCTTGCATTATTATTGGGTTGGTTTGTTAAAAAATTTCTCTTAGCTCTTCAAAGTCCATCTTGACCTCTTCTTCATTGGGAGCTGACTCAAAACTATTACCCATGACCAGTTGACGATGAGCATTGCATGCCTAAGTCATAGCATTGTTTAATTAGGCCTTCAATTTTTAGGTAGCAATTTCTAATAGCTCTACTTCTTGACTTTGCTCAGTATACATTTTTAAGAAGTCTTCTACTAGCCATGAAATTCCTTCACGGTGATCTTCATATACCCCAAGTTGTTGATCTTTCTTCGATAGCCAATCATCCCTCACAATTTCCACTTGGTTAAGTTTTTCTTAATGATAAAAATTTTGTAAGGCTTGTAAAAGTCCTCCCATGGAAAAATCCATATTTTGGATAACTTTCTCATCATCATGTTGAACTTTTTCCCACTAGTTAGTCAGAACTCAGCCCCATTATTCCCTCTTACCTATTATGCTTCTTAATTTCTTCTTTTTGAGAACTAGAGATTTCTTCTTAAAATTTTTGCTCTTCTTCAATTCCATAATTTTCATTGTGGTCATAAAGATATTTTAGCTCATCTGTTGAGCTTGAAATCTCTTCTTCAACCATTTATTCTTGAGGAGTACACAATTCCATGGACATTAAGAAGTTGACATCCTCCTCCAAGTTAGACTCCCACTAGGAAAAAGTTTGGAGCATGGCTTCCATGCGTTCAAATGCAGTGTTTTGACCTTCACATTCCATGTCATCGTTCTTGTTAAAATCAAAAGTACAACTAGCATTTTTGTCAAAGCAATAGGGCTGGGAAGTGAAATAATTTGGACAATCACCCCAATGTCCACCTTGACCACCACATAAAGTGCAATTGTACTCATCATAGAAGTGAGAAGGTGTACACATTTCTCTTCTGGGGGCATCTCACTTTCTTTCCAAAAGTGGAGTCCTCCACAATATGGACATGGATCATCAAGATATGGGTTGCAACCACCAAACCCATTTTCATTCCTTAATTCCATACCAAAAATAAAAGCTAATTAAAATAAAAACAAAAACAAAAACCAAAAAGCAACAACAACAACAACAACAACAACAATAACAACAACAACAACAACAACAATAATAATAATAATAATAATAATAATAATAATAATAATAAAGTGATATAAGAACTATGGACTACATGATGAAGTTAAAAACTATTTAACTATTTCTAAATAGTATTCCCCGGCAACGACATCAAAATCTGATCACGTCCAGATTATACCTCGCAATGAAGTATAAAGCGACCGCTGTCAAATATAGTAACCCAACTAGGTTGGGGTCGAATCCCATAGGGAATATCACGATAAAATGTTCAAACATGAGTATTGAACTAGTAATCAGTATTTTAAAAGACGGGTTTGTAATAAAATGAAATAATTTAAACTAGATTTTTGTGAACTTGTTGATTGTGATCATTCTGAATGAATAAACTAGAACTGTATTTATCATGATTTCATAACATAGTAGGTTTATTTTATTAGTAATCTATCCCGGTGAATTTCATGCAATACTGACGATTAAGTTCATATAATGTCTTTCAACCTACATAGACGAATGTCACGCTAAATCCTCTTGGACTTTAGGTGTTTATCTTTTGCCCTCGTCATTAGTTTTTGACTGACTATCCTTGGTTAGAGTTCATATCAATTAGATGAGGGTTGGTAGCCTCAAATTTTTATTGTTATTCTCTTTTCCTAACTTTAATTCTTTAATTAAGCAGGTTGATGATATAGGCAAGTTTTAACATTTGCAACCGCAAAAAGAAAATAAAAACAAAGAGAAAAATAATAAAATCATGTTCACTATTCAAGAATCACTATTTTATTTTACCTACATCTATTAATCCATCATGATTCTCACAATCCTAGCTAATCAGTTTAACTGCTCATGTTTGAAGAAACAATAATAAAATATGAATAAAAAATCATAATGATTACTTATAAATATATGAAATTGTTTGAAAAATCTTGATAGCTAATAGAATCACTAGAACTTGATGTTTGTATCTCAACAATGATATGGAATAATGTGTTTCATGCTGAAACTATCCTATGAATTGCACGAATTATGCGTGAATTAATATTAAAAATGTCCTAGGGGGTATTTTTAGTAGGATTAGTTTGCATTTCTCCTTCTTTAATTAGGATTGGACTTTGCAAAATTCTAGCTGGCTGACACTGCCTGTGCGATGCGAGGCTAGACGTGGAGCTGGAATTGCGCGATGCAGCCCTCCATGCGGGGCAAATGTTACACGATACATAGATTGCTGAGCTGGGAAAATTTAATCCTCCTCTAAAGTTTGGTGATACGTGCAATGTAGGGCTCACCGTTTCAGCTATGTTCCATGATGCCAACCCCTTTTTTTCTCTGAAACTTGTACCTTTTGAGTCTTGGGTCATCAACACTTATTTTTCAATGCCAAACTAGTTAAATCTTATCATTTTTCAATCTTTAATCATCTAATCATGCATGTTAGCTTCCTTTTCACAAATATCACACAAAACCAAAGCAACACTTGATTTTGTTCTCAAAACATAGCTAAGTATGGATGAAATATGGTAATTAAGTGCGTAAATAAGCTCAACATCAAGCATTCCACCTTAGAGAGATTCCTCTGCATGAACGGTGGTGGACGAAATGAAAGTGAGATTGTTGTCTTGAGTAACACAGACAATGGTGATAATCTAATGCCCCAAAAACCTAAGGATTCATCCGTAAGGTTTTTCCACAAAGGGTGATTCAAGGCCTAAGATCAGGCAGAAAGGCATAGTCGATGGATAATAGGTGAATATTTCTGTACTACCCTTGTTGTCCCGAGGGATGAAGAAGGCTAGGTTAGCTGAAAGATGATTATCGGTCCAAGAACGTTAAGGTGTCCCTACTTTTTCAAGGTAAGAAAGGATAGAGAAAATTCATTGAGCCAATATCTGAATACCAGGCACTACGGCACTGAAGTAACCCATGCCATACTCCTATGAAAAACTTAAACAACTTTAAGCAAGAGGGTACATATACGTGGAACCAACATAAGTGGGTAGTTAGAGAATACCTAGAGGCACGAGACAAATCTCTCTAAGGAACTTGACATAATAGCCTCCTCATAAAAAGGGTCACGTGACCGGGTTCGGGCGACTATTTACCAAAAACACAGGTCTCCTCTAAGTCATAACACCATGAATAGGAGCTGACGCCTGCCCAATGTCGTAAGGTTAAGAAATTTTGTAACCTGATGATAGGGGAGCTGGTGACCAACTCTCCCAGTGAATAGTGGTCATAACTATAACGGTCCTAAAGTAGAAAAATTCTTGTCGGGTAAGTTTTGACCTGCAGGAAAGGCATATTAATTTTGGCACTATCTCAAACAGAGGCTTGGTAAAATAGACATATCTGTGAAGATATGTCTACCGTCACCTAGCCAGAAAGACCCTATGAAGCTTCACTATTCCTAGGGATTTTGTTTGGGCTTTTGCTGTGCAACTTAGGTGGAAGGAAAAAGAAGGCCTCTTCCGGGGGGCTCGAGCCATTAGTGAGATACCATTCTGGAAGGAATAGTATTTTAACCTTATGTCAGGACCTACGGGCCAAGGGACATGTCACGACTCGAGTCTATACTCTGTACGAGACACGATACTTGATGCCACAAGTGACCTCAAGCTAACTCTTTGTCACGACCCGAACATAGGCCCGATTCGAGACATGACACAAAAAACTCCGACAGTCTCTAAGTTGACCCATGTCATGAACATGAAATCTAAATTCAACATAATAAAGCGGAAGTCTAATAATAATATAACATCTGAAACATACACAAATCTGAAGCTGATTACAATCTATGTCTAAAAAGCCTCTATTTCTGATGAGTTGATGGGATAAGACCTCAACTAACTCTCTAAGTATGAAACAGAAAGTACATAGCATAACTGAATAGAAAGGGGCCCTCAAAAGATGAGGACTCACCACTAGAGACTGAATGCTAACTCCAGAACTGGCTAGAGACGGGGCTGAGTGTGAAGATCAGAGTCTGTATCATAAAATGATACAACAGAGAGTGTGCAGTCAGTACATGGAATGTACTGAGTATGCAAGGTAAATAAAACCACTAAGCAAATAAAATCATTAAAACATGAATGAGATAAAACATATTCAAGATAAGATTCTAAGACTAAGGCTCGCATGCTATTTTCTGAAAATCATGATTTGAACATAACTGAATATCATAAGTGAGGACTGAACATCAGGTCAAACCTACTTCAAATATATGTATATATATATATATATCATGAATGATAATAATGCATAACTTAAAACATCAGGAACAATGGGAGACTCATCACATAACCGACATTACCACGATAGAGCTTATGTGGTCCCAACTATTAAACTCAAGAGGGCAGAGCCGTCCAAATCTTTCCAAGGATAAGGATGAAACCATGATATCGATATCAAGATGAAGGCTCGTTGGGGCAGGGGAAAGGTCACAAGGGAGGTCCCAAAAGTTTGTATATATAACCTACATTGGCGCGTAGTTCTGAGGCATAGGTTTGACTAACCCTTAGCCTACTCGGTGCTGGACACTACTCCCAAAAACATGCATATGCTCTCCATCATTTTTCAATGAAGCTGACCATCATTTTTCAACGAAGCTGACCATCGTCTAGTGACGAAGCTGAATAATAATATACATGCATAATCGGAAATCATAACATGAGGGGCCTTGGCTCAAACCATACCACAAGCTGAAAATAGTGGGAGTCTTGACTCCAAAACCATGTGGTAAGCTTATTAATGAAATCATAAAACATACTTGAATATCTGGGCTTGCCCAATACTTTAACATGCTTTAAAATCACTTGATTCACTTGAAAACATGATCATAAACATGGGTAACTTGAAAACATACTTTTCTCATAAATATATCATAATGCTTAAGCATATATCCTAGATCTCAATTTTATGAACCGTTATGGATGTGCATCATTGTTTAAAAAACTTGAAAACACAATTTATAATTTAAAACATTGTAAAATTTTCCCCTTAATCATAATTCATCATTTAAACATGCTTAGATCATACCCATTGTTAAAAATTAGTATGCATTGGGTAGAAACCCCATGGAATCATCAACTAGGACATCACGAATTGAGAGGAAATTGGGCATTGGTGTGGAGTATTGCACCCATTCATAGCCTTACATACCTAGGTTGATGATATCTTGACTTGTCATGAAGATCCAAGAGGAATTGAGAAGTTGGAGGCGTGAACCCTAGCTCATTCTTGAGAAAATCTAATTTAAGCATGTTTGAAGAGAGTAAAGATTTAGGCTAGGTTAATCCCTTTAATCAGTCCTTAAGAAAGCCAAAACGACGTCATTTAGGAGTTAGAAGCATAGGAGTTTACCAAAATTCCCCAAAAATATCAAAATAAAACCTGTAACGGGCAGTTACTACGACCAACAGTATGGGTCTAGGTTGATTGTACAACTCGTACTGAGAGTCATAAAATGCCTGTTGCAGCTTTTCTAAATCACTCATAACTTTTTACTTCGAATTTCGATTGGTACAAGGTTGGATGCATTGGAAAGAAGATTCAAAGGGCTTCAATTTGATATACTGAATTATCCAAAAACATTTTGTAACGTAGGATCTATGATCAATTGAATTTGACCCTTATACGAACTAATACGAAAAACCCAATCGGTAAGAAGACCCTCAACTCAACTTCATGATAGAGGTTCCTTATGATAACTTGCATCTAATGCACTTCTTATACTTAGAAATTGATCTTAACATCTTGTTTCCATACATTCATCGGGCTCGAGTCTATCCATATACCTAGAACGGTTCCAAACATAGTCGAAAGTCCGAGGCATTATAATATATCAACTCACGACTGAATCGACGATTCATACCATCATATTATGACTTGTACCATGAGTCGTACAACCAACCTACAACTCGTGGTTTCTGCCAGTAACTAATAAGTCTATTTTCCCCAACTCTCTGAGTACTTCCATGACCCGTAACTCCATCTTACAAGTCGTACTATTACCTATACAAGCATTCACCTTATAACTCCAAAGTCTTTCTACGACTTCTGGACACGGGTCTTACCCACATATTATGGCTCGTAGTGGGGAATCGTGGTTGGGAAACAAAATATATGATCTAGAGCATGGATCTTTCTGCAACCCGTACTACCAACCTACGACTCATAGGTTGAGTCGTACTGAAATAATTTTTTTTAAAAAAAAACTTTTCCTGCTGATCACACTTCAAATCTTAAGTATAGTCTTAGGAACTTTCAGGGTATTCCAATATCTCCCCCTTGGAAACATTCATCCTCGAGTGTGGGTTAAACATACTAGAAGGTTGGGAAAAGAAACTACAATCCCACATACCAAACATCTGAAGCTGAAAGCTGACGGAGTGATGGATGAACTAATTTCATGAATCATACATACATGTTAAACATGAAAGGAACTAAGAGGCATGAACTGGACATGAAACTGACACCTCAAACTGGAACTGAGCCGGAAGGGAAAAGATACGGGCTCCGCCTCCCACTTAGCTCCCTCGATAAGATGATTTCTCCATAGAACCTTCACCGAGGCTACTTCCTTATTTCTCAACTTATGAACTTGATGATCAAGGACCTTGACTGGTACTTCCTGTAATACCTCGAAAGAGCCTAGGATTACACCCGGGATCAAAATTTGATGTTGGCTAAAAAACTGGGAAAAAGTCACAGGACAGATGATGTAACGACTCGTGGTTCGGAGCCACGAGTCGTTGTTAGTAGTCTTAGGAAGGAATTGGACCTTGGTAGTTGGGGATACCATGGGTCATCCAATGACTTGTGGAGAGAGGTGACGACCTGTGGTTACCAGTCGTAGTTTTGTTGCCAGATTTTCCAATGGAGGTAATGAATCAAGACCATGACTCATTGGAAGCAACCATGAATCATGGTGAGGCTCGTGGTAAGGGAAGTTCAGGATTTTTAGGAAAGCTGACAACGATCGATCTAGAGACCCATTATTTGAAGCAACAACTCGTCCTATTGAGTCGTGGAAAGAATCCGAAGGCATGAAGTGAGGCAGTGGACCCAACGACTGGATACCACGAGTCGTGGTTTCATGCAATGACTCGTGGGATCAGTCGTTGGTTCGCCCAGGACAGTTTTTCAGGGAAATTTCATTAAGGATATTTTCGACCTTTCTATGCTCTAAGGCCCTAAACTAAGTCGTTTTATATATTTTTCTAGGCATAATAAGATAGGTTAAGTCCCTCTTGCATAATTCATTCCCATGCATGCAAATTAAGAAGATTTTAGAGAGATCAAGCATATTTTCAAGCTTTTCCTTATGAATTCTCCATTGGCCATTAAAGGAACGCTAGAATCTGACCTTACCTAGGTATGTAGGGTTATGAATGGGTGTTTCCGTTCACACCCATGCCTATTCTTTATCAATTTATGAAAATCTATCAATAATCTCATGGGGTTTTGAATCCAATTTTTTGAAAATCTAATGATTTACTAATGGGTTGTTATGATTTGCGAATTACATCATAGTTTATGAATTTTAATAAGATTTTACAACTATTTTTCTTATAAAATTATTGATTTCAATTTCTACTAAATCAAGCCTATTTAAGCAGGATCTATGATGAATCAATTTATGATCTTCTCTTCAATTAATGATATTTACAATCCCAACATGATTTATGATTTTAAATATGGATTTATCCAATTACCTATCATGATTTGAGGATTTACAAGTTATATGTATGATCTACAAGTATGCATGAAACCTATGATTCATGAATTATGTTTTGGCTTACTCATGGGCCTTATGTCATGCCTAGTTCACATATGTACAAGTATGTTTATGATTATCATTATTTAACTAGCCCATGAATTCATACATTTTATACTATGAGCACTATATATGTTTTGGGAGTAGTATCGAATACCGAGTAGGTTCAGAGCCTAGGTTCTGCCCTGGATCTCAAAAGTTACATGCCATTGTAGGTATATTAGGACCTCCTTTGTGACTGTCCCCGCCCCAAATTTCCCTTTTCATGGTGATATCACACTTTCATGGTTCTACCCTCGGCAAGGTATGGACACCCTCCCAACTAGGGTTACAAGTCGGGCTTCATATGTGCTCATATGGGGTGTGTCAGTTAATAGAATCTCCCACTATTCCTCATGATTTATGCATGTTTATGATTACGTATGTTGGCTCAAGTTATGTTCAATGTAGCTTTTCTCTCATGATTATGACTACGAATGTATTATGCATGTTTCGGAAACCTTGAGCCTTATGTTATGTTACGTTATAATACTTACAATATGAACATGATGTCCTACTATTATGTTGTTATATGAGTTTTTACATATTTTAAAATGTCTAGTTTACTTACCTTGCATACTCAGTACATTCCACGTACTGACCGCATACTTTCTATGCTGTATCGTTTCATGATACAGGACTTGGCTCTAAGGCTCATCCTCATCCTTAGACCATATCGGGATTATTATCAGATTTGTTGGTGAATCCTCATGTTTTGAGGGCCATTTGACTATACTTTCATGTTATTTTATGTTTGAGTATTGGCCGAGTTAGTTGGGGTGTTGTCCCATCAATCCATCTTATACAGTAGAGGCTTTCAGACAGTATGTAGTACTCAGCTTATGTAAATGTCCTGTATTTTCAAATATTATGATATGTTATGCTATGTTTATGTTTCCGCTATGCCTTATGTTCAGTCTTTCACTTAAAGTGAATGAAGTTAGATATATGCCTATGCCATGGGTCGACTTAGGACCTGTTGGGGTTCCCTATCCCGTGTTATGATCCTGGTCTACATTCAATTCATGACAAACTTGGTATCATAGACAGGGTTTGAAGTGTCGTAGGGTGTCTAAAAGTTGCGATAAGTAGAGTCTTTTTCATGGTTGTGAAGCACGCCACACTTATGACTAAGAGGCTACGAGGCGTATAGGAAATATTCCCGTCTTTCATGATCTATGTCATGCGATGAAAAGTCTTTCTATCCTTCTAATTCGTGCTATTCGCGATTGTAGAATCATGGCTCCCAGAAGAATGAATGGAAGATGAGATGGAAATAGTGAAGGCCACGGAGATGGCAATGATCAAGGGCATCAACAAGCCCCACCTGTTCAGGAGCCCCAGGCACTAGAGTCGGTTGCCCACGCAGAGTTTAGGGCGGCTATCCAAATGTTGGCGCAGGCCTTGACCGCTCTGGTCAAACAACAGGCTGTTGCGTATATCCTGTAGAATGGCAATGCGGAAGCAGCCCAGATAAGAGATTTCTTGAGGATGAACCCTCCGGAGTTCCTTGGGTCCAAGGTGGATGAAGATCCACATGACTTCATCGAGGAAATTCTAAAGATCACCCAGGTTATGGGGGTGACCAATGGAGATTGTGTTGATTTGGCCTCCTATCAGATAAAGGGGGTGGCACACATATGGTTCAAGCAGTGGAGAGATGCTAGGGCAATGAGTGCAGGCCCTATAGGTTGGGAAGAGTTCCATGCGGCATTTTTAGATCGATGTTTCCCTTGAGAGATGAGGAAGCTTAAGGCAGCCGAGTTTGTTAACTTGAAGTAGGGTGACATGTCCGTTCAAGAGTACACATCAGAGTTCACCCGTCTATCCAAGAATGTGCCAGAGTTGGTGGCAGACCAGAGGGCCCGAGTGAGCCATTTTGTACATGGAGTGGTGGGCTATCTAGATAAGGACTGTAGGATCGCAATGTTGCATAGGGATATAGACTTTCCCCGCATTTTGTTGCATGCTCAAAAGATGGAGTCGGTGTACCAGAGGCAGAGAGAGGCAAAGAGGGCCAGGACCGACAACTATGGGACTTCTCAAGCAAGATAAGGGGGTGGACAGCATTAGCAGTCTCAGCATTGGTCTGTTTCTCCAGCACCATCGTCAGCCACTACGCCATCTAGATTCCAAGGGGATTGGAGGAGTAGGGCTCCAGACTCAAGAGGCCAGGGTAGCATGCAGACAGAGCGCACTTTTCCAACTTGTGCGATGTGTGGCAAGAATCATGCAGAGAGGTCCTTAGTTGGTTTGGATGCTTGTTTCGGGTATGGCAAACCCGTGCGTAGACTTAGGGATTGCCCTTAGGCCAGATTAGGGGGTAGTGGAGCCCGTATGCCAGCAACCAGTTCTGCTACTCCGGCATCACGTCCTCCTTAACAAGGTGCCTCAACTAGTTCAGCCGGCGGTCAGCGCCAAAATAGGTTCTATGCTTTAGCACCCCGCCAGGAGTAGGAGGTTTCCCCAGGTGTGGTCACTAGTATATTACGAGTTTTTCATATTGATGTGTATGGTTTGCTACATCCGAGGGCTACTTTTTCTTTTGTTACTCCTTACATTGCTAGTATCTTTTGAGTTATTCCCGAGATTTTGTCAGAACCCTTTTTAGTTTTTACTCCTATTAGTGATTCGTTTGTAGCTAGGCAAGTGTATAGAGGATGCCCGGTCACTATCTTGCATAAAGTCACCTCCGCAGACCTTGTAGAGTTAGCCATGATAGACTTTGATATTATTCTTGGAATGGATTGGTTGTACACATTTCATGCTTCTGTAAATTGTAGAACCCGTTCGTGGAATTCTGTTTTCCGGGTGAATTGGTCCTGCAATGGAAGGGTAGTTCGATTGTACCAGCAGGCTGATTTATTTCATATCATGGCTCCCAGAAGAATGAATGGAAGATGAAATGGAAAAGGTGAAGGCCACAGAGATGGCAATGATCAAGGGCATCAACAAGCCCCACCTGTTCAGGAGCCCCAGGCACCAGAGCCGATTGCCCATGCGGAATTTAGGGCGGCTATCCAAATGTAGGCGCAGGCCTTGACCACTCAGGTCAACTAGCAGGCTGTTGCACATATCCCATAGAATGGCAATGCGGCAGCGACCCAGATAAGTGATTTCTTGAGGATGCACCCTCTGGAGTTCCTTGGGTCCAAGGTGGATGAAGATCCGCATGACTTCATCGAGGAAATTCTAAAGATCACCCAGGTTATGGGGGTGACCAATGGAGATTGTGTTGATATGGCCTCCTATCAGATAAAGGGGGTGGCACACATATGGTTCAATTAGTGGAGAGATACTAGGGCAGTGGGTGCAGGCCCTATAGGTTGGGAAGAGTTCCATGCGGTATTTTTGGATCGAATTTTCCCCCGAGAGATGAGGGAGCTTAGGGCAGCCGAGTTTGTTAACTTGAATCAGGGTGACATTTCCGTTCAGGAGTATGCATCGGAGTTTACCCGTCTATCCAAGTATGCACCAGAGTTGGTGGCAGACCAGAGGGCCCGAGTGAGCCATTTTATACATGAAGTGGTGGACTATCTAGATAAGGACTGTAGGATCGCGATGTTGCATAGGGATATAGAATTTCCCCGCATTGTGTTGCATGCTCAACAGATGGAGTCGGTGTACCGGAGGCAAACAGAGGCCAAGAGGGCCAGGACTGACAACTATAGGACTTCTCAGGCCAGATAACCGGGTGGACAGCTTTAGCAGTCTCAGCATTGGTCTATTGCTCAAGCACCATCATCGGCCAATATGCCATCTAGATTCCAAGGGGATCGGAGGAGTAGGGCTCCAGACTCAAGAGGCTAGGGTAGCATGCAGATAGAGCACACTTTTCCAATTTGTGCGAAGTGTGGCAAGAATCATGCAGAGAGGTGCTTAGTTGGTTTGGATGCTTGCTTTGGGTGTGGAAAACCCAGGCACAGACTCAGGGATTTCCCTTCGGCCATATTAGGGGGTGGTGGAGCCAGTATGCCAGCAGCCAGTTCTGCTGCTCCAGCAGCACGTCCTCAACAGCAAGGTGCCTCAACTAGTTCAGCCAGCGGTCAGTGCAAAAACAGATTCTATGCTTTAGCACCCTTCCAGGAACAGGAGGTTTCCCCGGGTGTGGTCACTGGTATATTACGATTTTTTTCATATTGATGTTTATGCTTTGCTAGATCCGGGGGCTACTTTGTCTTTTGTGACTCCTGCATTTCTAGTAGCTTTGGAGTTATTCCCGAGACTCCGTCAGAATCCGTTTTAGTTTCTACTCCTGTTGGTGATTCGGTTGTAGCTAGGCAGAGGATACCCAGTCACTATCTTGCATAAACTCACCTCTGCAGACCTTGTAGAGTTAGCCATGGCGGACTTTGATATTATTCTTGGAATGGATTGGTTGTACACGCGTTATGCTTCTGTAAATTGTAGAACCCATGCGGTGGAATTCTGTTTTCCAGGTGAATTGGTCCTAGAATGGAAGGGTAGTTCGATTATATCAGCAGGATGATTTATTTCATATCTTAAGGCTAGGAAGATGATTTCTAAGGGTTGCATGTATCATCTAGTTTGGGTTAAGGATGTTGAGTCCGACAGCCCAACTATTCAGTCAGTTTTGGTGGTGTGTGAGTACCCAGAAGTATTTCCCGATGATTTACCAGGTGTTCCTCCTAAGAGGAAAATTGATTTTTGTATTAACCTTTTACACGACACACAGCCTATCTCTATTCCTCCATATAGGATGGTTCCAGCCGGGCTTAACGAGTTGAAGGATCAGTTGAAGGACCTTTTAGATAAGGGTTTCATCAGACCGAGCAAGTCTCCATGGGATGCACCAGTTTTGTTTGTCCCAAAGAAGGATGGTTCGCTTTGGATGTGCATTGACTATAGGCAATTGAACAAAGTCACCGTTGAAAAGGTACCCTCTTCCTAGGATCAATGATTTGTTCAACCAACTTCAGGGTGCCAAGTTTTTCTCAAAGATAGATCTCAGGTCCGTGTATCATCTGCTCAGGGTTCAAGAGTGTGATATCCCGAAGACAACCTTTAGGATGCGGTATGGTCTTTATGAGTTTGTAGTTATGTCCTTTGGACTAACAAATGCTCCTGTAGCTTTTATGGACCTGATGAACGGGGTGTTCAAGCTGTACCTGGACTTGTTCGTGATCGTGTTCATTGACGACATCCTTATACACTCCCAGAGCAAGGAGGAGCATGCCGCTCATTTGAGAGTAGTGCTTCAGACTCTCAAGGATTGCCAATTGTATGCCAAGTTCAGCAAGTGCGAGTTTTGGTTGAACTCGATAGCATTTTTGGTCCATGTGGTATAGAGTGAAGGCATAAAGGTTGATTCTCATAAAATTGAGGCGGTGAAGAATTGGCCTAGACTGGTGAACCCTTCGGATATTTGCAGTTTATTAGGTTTGGCTGGCTATTACGAGAGAATTCTCGAAGGTTTTTGTTCTATTGCAGCACTTTTGACCAAGTTGACTCAGAAAAAGGTGAAGTTTCAATGGTCGGAGGCTTATGAGAAGAGCTTCCAAGAATTGAAGACTTGACTCACTACCGCACCGGTGTTGACCCTACCCGAGGGTACAAATGGTTTTGTGGTATATTGTGATGCTTCGAGAATCAGACTTGGGTGTGTATTTATGCAGCGAGGGAAAGTGATAGCATATGTCTCTAGATAGTTAAAGATCCATGAGAAGAACTACCCGACCCATGATCTTGAGTTGGATGCAGTGGTGTTCGCATTGAAGATATGGCAACATTACTAGTATGGGGTCCATGTGGATGTGTTTACGGACCACGAGAGCTTGCAGTATGTGTTCAAATAGAAGGACCTCAATCTATGACAAAAGAGGTGGTTAGAGCTACTCAAAGACTATTATATGAGTGTTCTCTACCATCCGTATAAGGCTAATGTATTAGCGAACGCACTTAGTAGGCTCTCAATGGAAAGTGTATCCTGTGTGGAGGAAGGAAAGAAAGAGATAGTGAAAGATGTGCATCGTCTCACAAGGTTGGGAGTTAGGTTGGTTGACTCTACCAATGGCGGTATTGTTGTTCAAAGCGGATCTGAATCGTCCTTAGTGACTGATGTGTAAGCTAGACAAGATGAGGACCCAACTTTGATAAAGTTGAAAGAAGCCATTCGAAGTCAGAAGGTACAGGTCTTCTCCCAAGGGGGAGATGGTGTGCTTCGGTACCAGGGTCACCTATGTGTTCTAGATGTTGATGATTTGAGGAGCCGGATATTGCATGAGTCCCATGGATCCAGGTATTCCATCCAAACGGGTGCCACCAAGATGTATTGTGATTTACAAGAAATCTATTGGTAGAATGGCATGAAGAAGGATATTGCAGAATTCGTAGTCAAGTGCCCGAATTGTCAGCAAGTAAAGGTTAAGCATCAAAGGCCGGGAGGAGTACTTCAGGATATCAGCATTCCTACTTGGAAGTGGGAAGTGATTAATATGGGCTTCATCAGAAGACTACCTCGTACTCGCCGACAATATGATTCCATTTGGGTTGTGGTAGATAGGTTGACCAAGGATGCACATTTTCTACCGGTGAAAACCATGGACTCAGAGGAGGATTATGCCAAGATATATATCCGAGAGTTTGTTCGATTATATGGAGTTCCCTTATCCATTATTTTAGACCGAGGTATTCAATTTACCTCTCAATTTTGGCGGTCTTTTCAAAAAGGGCTTGGGACTCAGATTAAGCTCAGCATAACATTTCATCCGCAAAAGGATGGTCAAGCGGAATGGACAATACAAACTCTCGAGGACATGTTGAGAGCATGTGTCATGGACTTTAAAGGTAGTTCGGATGATCACTTGCCCTTGATCGAGTTTGCATATAAAAACAACTATCACTCCAACATTCAGATGGCTTCATTCGAGGAACTTTATGGGCAGAGATGTAGATCGCCCATCAGATGGTTTTGAGGTTGGTGAGGCAATTATGATAGGGTCAGATTCGGTTCACGAGGCTATGGTGAAGATTTATTTGATAGGGATAGGCTAAAAACTGCTCAGAGTCATCAAATGTCCTATACTGATGTGAGGAGGAGAGAGTTGGAGTTCGAGGTGTACGATTGGGAGTTCCTGAAGGTATCACCCATGAAGGGAGTGATGCAGTTTGGGAAGAAAGGGAAACTCAGTCCCCGCTATGTTGGTCCCTACCAGATTATGACAAGAGTTGGTAAGGTAGCATATGAGTTGGAACTGCCCTCAGAGTTATCTTCCATACATCCTGTGTCTCATGTATCGCTTTTGAAGAAATGTTTGGGAGATCCAGCTCGAGTAGTTCCGGTGGATGACATTAATGTAAAAAATAACCTTAGCTATAAGGAGGTTCTGGTGGAAATATTAGATTGTCAGGTTCGAAAGTTAAGGAATAAGAAAGTAGCTTCAGTTAAAGTATTATGGAGGAATCAGCATGTTGAAAGAGCTACATGGGAAGCTAAAGCGGATATGATGGCTGAATACCCACATTTATTCTCTACTTGCCCAGTTTCGACTTGAGGTATCAGTTTTGCCCTATGACCCTATTTATTTTTCATGTTCAAATCATGTGTTCCAATTTCTTTTATGTATATGGATGAGTATGTGAAGCATGAAATTAGTTTAGCTATGTGATATTAATCAGAGGTAGTCATTCCGTTAGTTTTCGGTTTAAATGATCAATATTTGGGTGTAATGATTCCATGTCCTTGGTTTTTTGCTTGTTTCCAACATTCGAGGATGAATGTTCCCAAGGGAGAGACATTGTAATACCCCCAAAGTGCCTAGGATTAGACCAGGATCAAAATTTGAAGTTGGCTGAAAAACTAGGAAAAAGTCATAGGACGGATGATGTCACGACTCGTGATTGGAAGCCATGAGTCGTTGTTAGCAATCATGGGAAGGAATTGGACCTTGGAAGTTGGGGATACCACGGGTCATCCAACGACTCGTGGTGAGAGGTGATAACTCATGGTTACTAGTTGTAGTTTGGTTGCCATGTTTTCCAGTGGAGGTAATGGATCAAGACCACGACTCGTTAGAACCAACCACGAGTCGTAATGATGCTCGTGGTAAGGGAAGTTCAGGATTTTTAGGAAAGCTGACAACGATCGATCTAACGACCTATCGTTTGAAGAAACGACTCATCCTATCGAGTCGTGGAAAGAATTTGAAGGCATGAAGTGAGGCAGTGGACCCAATGACTGGATACCACGAGTCGTGGTTTCATGCAACGACTCGTGGGATCAGTCGTTGGTTCGCCCAGGACAATTTTTCAGGAAAATTTCACTAAGGGTATTTTTGACCTTTCTCTTCTTTAAGGCCTTAAACTACGTCATTTTATGTATTTTTCTGGGAATAATAACATAGGTTAAGTCCCTATTGCATAAGCCATTCCCATGCATGCAAATGAAGAAGATTTCAGAGAGATCAAGCATAGTTTCAAGCTTTTCCTTATCAATTCTCCATTGGGCATTCAAGGAACTCTAGAATATGACCTTACTCAGGTATGCAGGGTTACAAATGGGTGTTTCTGTTCACACCCATGCCCATTCTCTATCAATTTATGAAAATCTATCAAAAATCTCATGGGGTTTTGAATCCAATTTTGTAAAAATCTAATGATTTACTAATGGGTTGTTATGATTTGCGAATTACATCACATTTTATGAATTTTAATCAGATTTTACAACTATTTTTCTTATAAAATTATTGATTTCAATTTTTACTAAATTAAGCCTATTTAAGCATGATCTATGATGAATCGATTTATGATCTTCTCTTCAATTGATGATATTTACAAGCCCAACATGATTTATGATTTTAAATATGAATTATCCAATTACCCATCATGATTTGAGGATTTATAAGTTATATGTATGATCTACAAGTATGCATGAAACCTGCGATTCATGAATTATGTTTTGGCCGACTCACGGGTCCTATGTCATGGCTAGTTCACGTATGTACAAGTATGTTTATGATTATTATGATTTAACTATCCTATGAATTCATGCATGATATACTATGAGCACTATATATGTTTTGGGAGTAGTATCGAACACTAAGTAGGTTCGGGGCCTAGGTTCCTAGCCCAGATCTCATAAAACGTTCCATTGTAGGTATGTTGGGACCTCCTTTGTGACTGCCCCTGGACCAAATGGCCCTTTTCATGGTGGTATCTCACTTTCATGGTTCTACCCTTGGCAAGGTACGGACACCCTCCCGACTAGGATTACAAGTCAGGCTTCATGTTTGCTCATATGGGGTATGTCGGTTAAGAGAATCTCCCACTGTTCCTCATGATTTATGCATGTTTACGATTACATATGTTGGCTCAAGTTATGTTCAATGTAGCTTTTCTCTCATGATTATGACTACGAATGTATTATACATGTCTCGAAAACCTTGAGCCTTATGTTATGTTATGTTATGATACTTACGATATGAGCGTGATGTCCTACTCTTATGTTGTTATATGAGTTTTTACATATTTTAAAATATTCGTTTTACTTACCTTGCATAATCATTTAATTCCACGTACTGTCCACATACTTTCTATGTTGTATCATTTCATGATACAGGACTTGGCTCTCAGGCTCATCCTCATCCTTAGAACATCTCGGGATTAATCAGCTTTGTTGGTGAGTCCTCATGTTCCAAGGGCCGTTTGACTAGACATTCATGTTATTCTATGTTTCAATATTTGCCGGGTTAGTTGGGGTGTTGTCCCATCAACCCATCTTATATAGTAGAAGCTTTCAGACAGTATGTAGTACTCAACTTATATATATGTCCAGTATTTCCGAATGTTATGATATGTTATGTTATGTTTACATTTCTGCTATGCCTTATGTTCAGTCTTCCGCTTAAAGTGAATGAAATTAGATATATGCCTATGCCATGGGTCGACTTGGACCTCTCGGGGTTCTTTGTCCCGTGTTATGATCCGAGTCTACGTTCGGGTCGTGAAACTTCCTCATAGGTAAGGATATTCTTCAGCCCCAGTGCCCTCTAACGGAACCACTAAAGATGGATCTCTGATGCATTTCTTCAAAAAGGACATATGAAACACCAAATGCACCAAAGCTAACTCCACTGGTAGCTCCAACTCATAGGTCACCTTGCCAACATGTCTCACAACCTTATATGGCCCCAACATACTAGGGATAAGTTTCCTCTTCTTTCTGAACCTCAAAGAATCAAGAAATCTCCACTTTCCTTAAAACGAAGCTCAAGCATCAAATTATGAATTTTCCCTTCTGTAACTCTTCTGAATGATGAAAATCTAGTCAAATACGTATTCTACATAAGAAAATAAAATCATGGACACCCATATTAATATACTTCCATTCTGGGTTCAAAAGTCAATCCAAACCCCGAGCCCGTAAGGGCAAAACTTGAATTTTATTTAAAATCATGTTATCCATAATGTAAAGAACTCAAATATGAAATTTCATCCAAAAAGGAGCTCAAATCGACTTTGCAATCATCAAAATATGGTTTCTTAACTTTAGACTCAAATCTCCACTTTTCCTCCAATAAATTCACGGATAAAAATGAAAACCAACTGAAGGAATCATGGAGAAATACCAAAATAAGGATTAGATACTTACCCCCTTGTTAAATAGAGAAGAATGCCACAAAAATCACTCAATTCCAAACTCTAGAACTCCAAATATACTCAAAATACCAAGTAAACACAATCTGTGCAAAATACACTGCTCAGGTATTTATATAGGGTTGCACCAGCACTGCACCAGCCACTTTAATTTTTCACTAAAATGGCCATAACTTCATCATGCGAACTCAATGCGACAATTATTTCTCCTACAATTCCTAAATAATGTTAAGGACCTACTCGTCCAATCAAAACTCCATTTGGTGCTCGTTTGCCCAGTCAAACATCATTTTTGCTCGTTCAAGAATTATTTTATCTTTTGCAATAAAAACTCGATCTTGACTTATCGAAATTGCACCAAACTTTTCCAAATAAATCCTCTAATTCATGCTAAGAATTTTGAAAGTCTCAGAGTAATTTTTCGATCTCAAAAACTAAAAATGAACCTCTGAGTTGCCACATTTTATGCTTAAAATCATGCTAACACAAAAAATATTCAAATCCACCCGAAACTCATCCAGAATCCTCCGGTCATAAACCAAATATGCAACTCAATCATAAAACACATCCCTGACCTATTGGAATCATCAAATCACTGATATGACTTCATTTTGATCGAAAGTTGACCGTGGTCAAACTTAGCTTCCTCAAAGCTCATAAATTCAACCAAGGGTTCAAATCACTCCCGAACACCCGGGATCCATGCAAACTATCCAACTAAGCCATAATTCACCATCCAAAACTAACAAAGCTTTCAGAATTCAAATTCGAGCTCATAAACCTGAAATGTTGACTTTGGTCAAACTTCTCAAACTTCAAACCTTCCAAAAACAAAAAATCTTATCCAATCTTCATCAGATCATCTCAAAAATTGTGTCATCCATCTCCACAAGTCATAAATAACAGAATAAAGACACGAAAAGGTTCAACCCAGGGAAATGGATCATTAATCACAAAATGTCCATGTGCGTTGTTACACTTCCAAGCTTGGCTAATAACTGCGCTTCCTGAACCTCTACATACCCGACATCTATGGCAGGGATAAGGAGTTATCTTGAACATACACATTTTAACCATCATTTTCACCATGGGGGAAACATTCATAGGGCTTGGAGTAAGGATATTACGAGCACGAATCATTCAAGAAATCTAAGTTGGGCAGATACTTGATATAACACGATCTTATGAGCCGATAAGGCAAATATTATGGATTGAGTCCATAGAGCTGAGCTTGCTGAAAGAAATGAGTTTACATACATAACGAGGGTCATGACATGAAGATGAGATTTATGGAATCATGGAAGATATTGGAATCATCATTTGAAGTAGTTACTTCACATTCTATGAATCTGAGTATGAATACACGTAAGGAGTACTTGGAACTTAGACATGGGCATAACATGTTCACATAAGGCATAAGTAGAGTATCGCATAGACTGAAGTACAGAAGGACACCTGAATAAGAGTGGACTATCTCCCATAGTTACTAATCCTGGACCTTTGTACTTGAAACTAAAAGCATGACCTCGTCCTTCACCTTATAATCTCCCCTTTAGCTTAAAGGTCATCATTTTGAGGATTGGTCCCCTTCTTAAGGCTAGATAGAAATCACCATCTCTTGAATTCCAATTTTCCTCTAAGGCTATCACGGAAGGCTTCATACTTCTCCAGTCGTACACCCCCACTCTTTTGGTTCCTTACTTCAAGTTCACAAATTCTTCTGCCTTAGTTTTTCTTAACTCCTATAGGGAGAAATGACTCGAGAGCGCCTCTTATTCCACTGACTGGCGTTATTCTTTGGAGTGTGAATACATGAGTTAGAAGGATAGGAAGATATTTCATTACACGACATAGATCACGAAAGAAGGAAAATTTCCTAAAATGTCTTGTATCCCCTTCGTCATAAGTGTGGCGTGCTTCACACCTATGAAAAATGCTCTACTTAACGCGGATCCCAAACACCCTAGGATACTTCAAAACCTAATGCTCTGATACCAAGTTTTTCATGTTCCAAACATAGGCCCGGTTTGAGAGACGGCACAAAGAACCTCGAGAGTCTCTAAGTCGATCAATGGCATGAACATGACATCTAAATTCAACATAATCAAGCGTAAGTCTAACATATGTAAATAAGCGAAAGTCTGATAATAACATAACATCTTAAGCTGATTACAATCTATGTCTGAAAAGCCTCTATTTCTGATGAGTTGATGGGACAAGACCCCAACTAACTATCTAAGTCTGAAATGGATAGTACATAGCATAATTGAATAGAAAGAGGCCCTCGATAGATGAGGACTCATCAATGGAGACTGGATGCTAACTCCGGAACTGTCTAGAGATGGGGCTGAGTTTGAAGATCGGAGGCTGTATCATAAAATGATACAACATAGAGTATGCGGTCAGTACGTGGAATGTACTGAGTATGCAAGGTAAGTAAAATCGCTTAAGAAAATAAAATCATTAAAAATGCATGAGATAAAACATAATCAAGACTGAATATTGGGTCAAATCTGCTTTAAATATATATCATGAATGATAAACATGCATAATTGAAAATATGAGGAACAATGGGAGACTCATCACATAATTGACGTTACCACGATAGAGCTTACGTGGTCCCAACTATTAAACTCAAGAGGGCAGAGTCGTCCAAAGCTTTCTAGGGTTAAGGACGAAACCATGATATCAATATCAAGATGAAGGCCCCTTGGGACAGAAGAAAGCTCAAAAGGGAGGTCCCAAAAGTATATATAACCTATGTTGGCGCGTAGTTTTGAGGCATAGGGTTGACAGACCCTTAGCCTACTCGATGACAGACACTACTCCCAAAAATATGCATATGCTCTCCATCGTTTATCAACGAAGCTGACCATCATTTTTCAACGAAGCTGACCATCGTCTAGTAACGAAATTGAATAATAACATACATGCATAATCGGAAATCATAACATGAGGAGCCTTGGCTCAAACCATACCAAAAGCTGAAAATAGTGGGAGTCTTGACTCCAAAATCATGTAGTAAGCTTAATGAAATCATAAAACATACTTGAACATGTGAGCTTGCCCAATACTTTAACATGCTTGAAAATCGCTTGATTCACTTGAAAACATGATCATAAACATAGGTAACTTGAAAACATTCTTTTCTCATAAATATATCATCATGCTTAAACAAATATCATAGATCTCAATTTTTATAAACCGTTATGGATGGGCATCATAGTTTAGAAAACTTGAAAACACAATTTATAATTTAAAACATTGTAAAATTTTCCCCTTAATCATAATTCATCATTTAAATATGCTTATATCATACCCCATGGTTAAAACTTAGGAAATTTATGCATTGGGCAGAAACCTTATGGAATCATCAACTAGGATATCACGATTTGAGAGGAAATTGGGCATGGGTGTGGACTATTCCACCCAATCATAGACTTACATACCTGGGTTGATGATAAGGACTTTTCTTGAAGATCCAAGAGGAATTGAGAAGTTGGAGGTGATGAATCCTAGCTCCTTCTTGAGAGAAAATCTAATCTAAGCTTGATTGAAGAGAGTAACGATTTAGGCTAGATTAATCCATTTAATCTTACCTTAAAGAAGCCCAAAACGACATCATTTAGGAGTTAGAAGCATAGGAGTTTACCAAAATGCCCCAAAACTATCGAAATAAAACCTGTAACTGGCAGTTTTTTACGACCAACAGTATGGGTCGTAGGTTGATTGTATGACTCGTACTGAGAGTCATACAATGCCTATTGCAGCTTGACTAAATCGCTTATAACATTTTATTCCGAACTCCAATTGGTGCAAAGTCGGATGAATTGGAAAGAAGACTCAAAGGGATTAAATTTGATGTGCTAAATCACCCAAAAACATTTTGTAACATAGGATCTATAATCGGTTGAAGTTGACCCTTATACAAACTAATATGAAAAACCCAATCGGTAAGAAGACCCTCAACTCAACTTCATACTGGAGGTTCCTTATGACGTTAACTTGCATCTAATGCACTTTTTATACTTAGAAATTGATCTTAACATCTTATTTCCATAAACTTATCAGGCTCGGGTCTATCCATATTTCTAGAATGGTTCCAAACTTAGCCAAAAGTCTGAGGCATTATTATATATCAACTCACAACTGAATTGATGATTCACACAACCATATTACGACTCAAACCATTAGTCGTACCACCAACCCACAATTCATGGTTTCCTCAAGTGACTAATGAGTCCATTTTCCCCAACTCTCTGAATATTTTCATGACTCGTACCACGACCTGTAACTCCATCCTATAAGTCATACTATAACCCAAACAATCATTCACCTGATAACTCCACAGACTTGCTACCACTTCTGGACACGGGTCTTACCCACATGTTATGGCTCGTAGTGGGGACTCATGGTTGGGAAAAAACTTATACGATCTAGAACTTGGGTCTTCCTACGACCCGTACTACCAACCTACGACTCGTAGGTTGAGTTGTACTGAAATAATTTACTTTTTAAACTTTTTCTGCTGATCACACTTCAAATCTCAGGTCTAGTTTTAGGAACTTTTGGGGTATAACACCCATGGTCTATCATTACACTAATAAACTAAATAAACATAAGCGGAGGCTTAAAAATAAAATCATTCAATAAATACTGATTTGACAATAGTCAATAGATCAAAATAAACAATACTACATAACTGTGTTTGAAAGACAACTACTAACTGATGAGTTTCTAGGACAAGCCCCCAGCTAACTCTAAAATCTGTCTAAATGAGATCTAACTGAAAACAAATATCATCCTCGAAAGATGAGGACTCACCAAACGTGGTTACTGATATTGTCTCAAGGAACTACTAACAATGCTGGGACTGAGAACCTACACCTGTATCATAATATGATACAACATGGAAAGTATGCGTCAGTACTTCGAATGTACTGAGTAAGTGAGAGATATGATAAGCATGAAAGAATGAGTAACTAAACTGCAATAACATGAAATGACCAACTGAAATACTATAAGCTAGTAAAAACTGAACTATAATTGATATGGTCAATAATGACCCTGGCTGATGGTCATAAACATGTCCTAAAACTGAGATACTAAGCTAAACTAATCTGAACTGAACTAACACTATACTGACAAGTGGGAGAGTCTATAACCAACATAACCAGGTGAGCTAAATGTGGAGTTTGATGTATACGCCCCATCAGTAGGACCAAATATACCTTGCCAACATATAAAGGCATGAACTATGAGATCACTTTCTAGGCCCATTTCGGCTAAATAACCTATGTGGCAACGTAGTTCTGGGATCTTGGTGCGTTGGAACCCCATTCCTCTCGGTGCTAAGTCCTACTCCACTAGATAGTCCTAATCTGACTACTAAGCTAATAGCTCGAAGCTGGGGCCCAAGACTAAGTTAGGATACTTATCTGGAAGTACACTAAGAGTCTTCTTGGACTGGATAACTGTAACTAGTGTTCTAAGATTGGCCAGAGCTACTTGTCTGGAAGCGTCGTAACCGTCTAGAGAACAAACTGATAACTGATAACTGGGAGGCATTACTGACACCTCAAGAACTGACTATAGTCAAACTGATCAACTGAAATTACTTAAAGATACTAAAGATGCTAACATTTTGACTGAGACTGAACTAGCACACAACTGATTGAGAATCCGTGATAGTAATAACATGGGAATTCTAACACTAATAGAGCCAAGCAACATTAATGTGTAATCAATTACACAAGACCCTAATTACTGCATTTACAGAGTTAGGGCTAAAATCATTTTTACAGGAAACAAGTATCAACATGATCACTAAGTAGTAGAAATATAGCAACAAATAATATGAACAACATTCCATATGAATTAGTCAGAATCTGACTGAAAATTTCTCTAATTTGCAAATCTCATGGATAGAACTCATAGGAGATTAGGGAAGGTTTTGGGACACAACGGAAGAAAAATTCCCTTGTTGAATTCCCACATACCTGGTGGAAGATTCCTGAGAAAATCCTTGAGAAATTGAGAAGAAGATTGAATGCCCTAGCTTTGCCCTCAGAAGTCTGTTTGTAACTTCTTCGTACTGAGTCTGAGTGTTGAGAGAGGAGTAAGAGGAATACATCGATAAACCCTTTAATTCTCTCATAAACATGCCCAAAATGACGTAGTTTAAGGATTAAAAAGAAGGGAAGTTACTAAAATAGCCCTAGAAGAAAATTTGGAAAACTGGCTGACTGGGACCAACGGGTCACACAACGAGTCGTTGGTTGATACCACAACTCATCGAGACCAGTTTTTGGTCCGGGGCCTGACTTCAGGCTTACCGGAATTTGGCAACGAAGGGGACCATGACTCATTGGATGAACCAATGAGTCATTGGTACCTCTCGTGGCCACTAGCAGGGACTTGAACTTAACATTGGACCCCCTTCTCTAACTGATGACACCACGACTCATTGGTTGAGACAGCGAGTCATTGTTACCTTTCATCCTTTCTACTAGAATCCTGAAGGATTTTGGTACTTGACACCACAGGTGGACAGAATGACTCGTTATATGATACAATGGGTCGTTGTTGCCACTCGTTGCCACTGAAATATTTTGTTGTTAACACATTGAAGCTCCAAATAATGAGTCACCCCATGAGTCGTTACATCAAACAACAACTCGTCATTTGACTTGTGGGTTCCTGTAAAGAGTTTAACTAATCTCTGAGAGGGGAAGGCAACGACTGATAGGACGACTAGTTGTTCCTCACAATGGGTCATTCCATATCTTGTTGATCCCTAAACACAATTGACAGGGTTGACAACGACCCAGACAATGGGTCATTACTATTGAAAATGACTCCTAGTCTTGGTCGTTCTGAGACAAAAATTTTTGGTTTCCCCCTAGTTTTTCATGCAAGGTCTGAATTTGGTCTAGAAAAGTTTTCAGGTGTTACAATATCTCCCCTTTAGGATCATTCGTCCTCGAATGAAGGCTAAAACTACTGAAAAAATTGGGAAGAGAGATGCAATCCCAGACTGAGACTATAAACTAATTTCTGAAGGAGTAACAGACTCCGAATTGATTTAGTCATACTAACTTAGTTGGCACCACTAGTGTGCACACTGTAAATATGAATAGAGCTAATAAGTATGAAAATGATATAGAGTACTGAGGAGGAATTTAATACCTGATGATGAAACTAAACTAGAAGGGAATAAATGGGGATAACTTTCCATCATGTATGCTTTTGCTCCCATGTGGATCCCTTAACTAGCTGGTTGTTCCACAAGACTTTTACTTAAGCGATTTCCTTATTTCTCAGCTTATGAACCTGACGGTCTAGAATCTAGACTAGGACTTCTTTGTAAGAAAGGCTATCCTTCACTCCCACACTACCTAATGGCACAACTGAGCTCGGATCATAGATGCACTTCTTCAATATTAACACACGGAAGATTAGGTGCACCGATGCTAACTCTGAAGGTAATTCTAACTCATAAGCCACACTGCCAATTCACCTCAGAATCTTGTAGGGTCCTACATACCTCAGACTGAGTTTCCCTTTCTTTCCAAACCTCATTACCCCCTTCATGGGTGAAATTTTTAGGTAAACCCAATCATCTACAACAAATTCTAACTCTCTCCTCTTCACATCAGCATATTATTTCTACCAGCTCTAAGCTATTTTCAACCTTTCCTTGATAATTTGCACTTTCTGCATAGCTTCATGAACTGAGTCTAGTTCTATCAAACTTCAAACCCCCCTATAAGAGACCTACACCTCCTACCATATAATACCTCAAACGGGGCCATCTGAATATTGGAGTGGTTGTTGTTGTTGTATACAAACTCGATAAGAGGGAGATGATCATCCCAATTGCCCTTAAAATGGATCACACAAGCTCTCATCATATCTTCTTAGGTCTGAATAGTCCACTCAGCTTATCCATCTATCTGAGGGTGAAAAGTTGTGCTGAGCTCGACTTGAGTACCAAGTCCCTATTAAATGACTTCCAGAAATGTGAGGTGAACTGAGTACCTCTATTTGAAATGATGGACAAGGGCACTCCATTCAGTCTAACTAACTCTCGAATATAGCCTAGCATAATCCTCAACTGAGTTTATAGTTTTGACTAGGAGGAAATGTGCTGACTTGGTCATCCGATCGACTATCACCCAAATTGAATCGTGCTGCCAATGAGTACGAGGTAAACCTTTAATAAAGTACATATTCACTTCTTCCCACTTCCATGTTGGTATGCTGATATCCTGAGGAATACCCCCAGGTCTATGATGTTCCACCTTAACCTGCTGGCAATTTGGGCACTTAGCCACAAATTCTGCAATGTCCCATTTCATGTCGTTCCACTAGTAGATATCTCGTAGGTCACGCTACATCTTAGTGGCACCTGGGTGGATAGAATGTATGGAGTTGTGTGCTTCTACCAATATCTGTTGTCTCAAGTCACCTACGTCCGGAAGACATAGTCTTGCCCGGTAACGAAGCACACCATCTCCCCCTTTTGAGAAAGCCTTCACTTATTTTCTAAGAATTGCATCTTTCAGCTTAAGCAATATGGCATCTTCATCCTGCTTTGACTTAACCTCAACAACTAACGAGGATTCTGACCCCCTCTGTAGTACTACTCTGCCTTCAGCTGAATCCACCAATTGCACTCCCAACTGAGCTAACCTATAAATATCCTTCGCCAGTTCTTTTCTGCCCTCTTCAACATGAGCAATGCTCCCCATGGATATCCTTCTTAGGGCATCAGCCACCACATTGGCCTTTCCTGGGTGGTATAGCACGCTCATGTCATAATCCTTTAGTAACTCCAACCACCTTCTCTAGCGAAGATTGAAATCCTTCTGACTGAACACGTACTGAAAGCTCTTGTGGTCGGTGAAAACATCCACATGAACCCCATAAAGGTAATGTCTCCATATCTTCAAAGCAAACACTATCCCTTCCAATTAAAGGTCATGAGTCAGATAGTTCTTCTCATGCATCTTGAGTTGTTTGGAGGCATAAGCTATCACCTTACCCCACTGCATCAGAACACAACTGAGGCCAACTCTAGAAGCATCACAGTAGACTACAAATCCATTTATTCCTTCTAGTGAGGTCAAAACTGGAGTTGTAGTGAGTCGAGTCTTCAACTCTTGGAAACTCTTCTCAGATGCATCTGACCATTGAAACTTCACCTTTTTCTGAGTTAGCTTAGTTAGAGGAGATGCAATAGAAGAAAATCCTTCTACAAACCAGACCCAAGAAACTTCTGATATCTGTTGGGGAAGTAGGTCTTGGCCAGTCTTTCACCGCTGTTATCTTTTGAGGATCTACTTGAATACCCTCACCTAAGACCACATGACCAAGGACACAAACTTTAGCCAGAATTCATATTTGCTGAATTTAGCGAACAACTGATGTTCTTTGAGAGTCAGTAATACTATCCTCAGATGGTTAGCATGCTCCTCGGCCATCTGTACCTAAAGTGTTACCCTGCTAAGTTGGATGGCCTGCTAGGGCTGCTAAAGTGGTAGACTGTGCTTTCCCCCGTCCTACTGGCGGACACTCCTTTAGCCTGTGACCCAACTGTCCTTATCCAAAGAAACCCTCTTTGCCTAGGAGGTATTCACTTGGATGGTTCTTCCCACACTTAGGACAAGTTGGACAGCGGTTGCTGGCACTATGACTCTGGGACTGAGAGCCAGATGCTCCATCCTTTCGATCTTGCAGGGGCACTAGCTGATGTGGGTGTTGGCATCCTCTGTTGTTGCTGCTGCGGGTAGCTACTACTGCCAAAATTCTGGTGGCCATAATCAGATTGACCCATTCTAGACCGTTTGTTCTCCCGCTCCATATCCTTCAAACTTTCTGCCTCAATTTGTTGGACATGAACAACGAGGCTAGAGAGGTCAATGTCCATGATGAGCATCGCGGTCCTGCACTTCTTAAGTACTAGGTTTGATAATTGACGAATTTGAGCATGCGATCCCTTCGCTTGGCTACTATTTATGGAGCATACCTCGACAACCGAGTGAAATCCAATGTATATTCTTCCACGGTCCTATTACCCTACTTTAAAGTTCATGAACTCTAAAACCCTAGCCTCCCTCAACTCCCAAGGGAAAAATGTGTCTGGAAATGCTAGGGTGAACTCTTTCCACTCTACTGGCCCTACTGTTGTTGGCCTCCCTTCTTTCCATTGGTTGTATCAAATCTGGGCCACCCTTTCAATTGGTAGGCACCCAGATTAACACTCTCCGTAGAACTAACACCCATAATAATATGGGTGATCTTCCACACCTCATCCACAAACTCCTGCGGGTCCTCTCCCACCTTGGATCCATGAAAAGCTAGGGGGTTCATTCAAGTGAAGTACCGAACCCTAGCAGCTACTATGGACCCGTTTGTATTCACAGAAACCACCTGCTGGTTCACTTGGTTAGTCACTGTCTAAGGCAGCAGTTGGATTGCCGCTCGGAATTCTACTGAGGACACTTGGTCGTCCTAAGGGGCTGCTGGAGCTGGTGGGGCAGGTCAGTTGGCATTACCAGTGCTTCTTCCGTTTCCTCATTTTGGAGAGATAGTTTCACTTAAATGAATAGAGCACAACTTAGGAGGACATTTTCGAGATTAAACTTCAACTTACAATAAGGAGTATGAACGAAAGGGAGTTTTCCTAATAACGTCTTGTAGCCTCTCAATCATAAGTGTGGCGTGCTTCACACCCATGAAAAGTACTCTACTTGACATGGATTTCAGACATCCTAGGATACTCTAAACCTAGTGCTCTGATACCAAGTTTGTCATGACCCGGGTCTATACCCTGGAAGAGACACGGTACTTGGTGCCACAAGTGATTGATCTCTGAGTGGGGAAGGCAACGAGTGACAGGACGACTTATTGGTCCTCATAATGAGTTTTTCCATATCTCATTGATCCCCGAAAGACAACTGACAGGGATGACAATGACAAAGACAAAGGGTCCTTACTGCTGACAATGACTCATTGTCTCAGTCGTTCTGAGATAAAATTTTCCGATTTCCCCCTTGTTTTCATGCAAGGTTTGAGTTTGGTCTTGGAATGTTTTGGGCTGTTACAGGACAATTATAAGTGGTCAATTTTTATGGGGTATAGGCCTCCCAAAATATAACGGAAGTGTGTAAGTTTTCCTCACGTCCAACGGAGATTGGCCCTCAAGTGCAAAGGCAAAGCGGAGCTTGACTGCAAGACCCATCCATCAAGTAGGGATGAAACTAATCCTTAGTGATTTGACAGTGCTAAGTGGAAGGTCCATCGCTGAAAAGATAAAATTAACTCTAAGTTTAATAGGCTAATCTTCCCCAAGACCTCACATTGACCAGAAAGTTTGGCCCCTTGATGTCGTCTCTTCGCCCCCTGAGGTTGTAGTATGTTCCAAGGGTTAGGTTGTTCACCCATTAAAGTGGTATGTGAGCTGAGTTCAAAACGTGATGTGATAGTTCGATCCATATCCAGTGTGGGAATTAGAGCATTGACAGGATCTTTTCCTAGCATGAGAGGATTGGGAAGGATGCACCTATTATGTGTCAATTATCATGCCCACGATAAACATTGGGTAGCCAAGTGCAGACCGAATAATAGTTTAAAGCATCCAAGTAATAAGCCCACCCAAGATGAATGCTGTCCTATTCCAACTTCCCGAAAGCTTCTAGTACCATAGCTGAGATAGTTATGGATCTTTTTCCCCTACGGAAATGGAGCAATAGAAGCTTTTTTTGAAAACTTAAGAAAAGGTCACGTTGAGACGAGTTGTTTATCATGTGTCAAGTGAAAGTGTAGTGATGTATGCAGCTAAAGCATCCTAACAAACCAGTAGATCTTGAATCTTGTTCCTACATGGCCTGATCAATTTGATCAGGCGCTCCCATCTATTCTCATTGTTCAAATCTTTGACAATATGAAAAAATCATTATTCAACTCTTTGACAACATGAAAAAAATCAAAAGCTCTACCCTCCCTCTCTACCTATCAAAGGGATGGAGGCCACACCCTTCAGTCAAGAATTAATGCCTCAAAATAACTAGCTAATGTGATTTTCTCTGATGCTTTTCTCCATTCATGGTTCGATATTATGGTGTCCTAGGCATAAGGATCCACACTAATCCATCCTGAACTTGGTGATTAAACTCTACTCCGATGATAATACTATAAGGGAGGTCCTACAAAATATAGCTCGATGTTGGGATGATAAAAAACCTTAATAGCTCTCATTCTTATTACTTTTTCAATATGAAAACGAAAAAAATTAAAAGGACATTTTATTCAAAACCCAATTGCGACATCCATTCTCACACTTCATACCTCGGAGCGCACCCTTCTTATAGAGATAAACATGTTTACACATCTTCTTAACCCAAAATGGCTGGAGAGAGAACAGGTTCCTTTATTAAGGATACTCACGGGAATAGATCCAGTGGAGATGGGATGGGGCCAATAGCTCAGAGGATTAGAGTGCGTGGCCATGAACTATGAAGTTGGGGGATCGAATACCTCCTCACCCACAACTAGACCAAAAGGGAAGTACATTTTCCTCTGGGGTAGGAAAATCATGATTGGTATAGTGAACCAAAAGCTATGAAATTAGGTGTGCGTCTTTTATCAAAATCGAATGGCTTTTCTTGTTATCTTTTTATTTATTATGTATTGTGAATGGGGGAATTACTACACATAGTATGCCCGATCAACATATTCTTCTATTTTACGCTTCATAACTATTCCTCGGCCATGCTTGGGCATGATAGAATAGCAAGTATTAGTAGCATAACAAAAAAGCCTTCCTCGCCATTAATATCTTTGCTTGTGGAAATTGTGACCTCTCAGGAGAATCAATGACTGCATCAAAAATGCAGCGCTAATACATCTGAGACTTCTTAATTGGATAATTGTAAATAGTCCCAGGTCTATGGAACAAAAGATTATCTCAGACCTAGATAGAGGTATTGATGGTGATTCTCTAATATCACAAAATAGAATGTGATACAATGAGATAGATCGCAATAAAAACAAATACAGGGAACGGGTTACCAACTCTTAACGAGCAAATCGAGCCCTTTTATTCTGAATTAAAGAATTCAGAATCAATTAAATCTCCCCAAGTAGGAGTCGAACCTACGATCAATTAGCTAACAGTCAACTACTTTACCATAGGAGCTATTGAGGAGCAACAAGAGATTCGATCTTATAGAGTTCAATTCTCATTCTCGGCCCATGAATAATATAAGCTCGAACCTTCCTTTGTAACTCCTAGAACTTTTTCATGATGGCTCCCTGACATGCCTTATTTTAGAGGGAACCTCAAAGTGTATTTATTTCATTATATTTCATTAATTTAATATTCTTTTGGTGTCATTGACATAATAGATGACGTTTCTAGTCTATCTCTTTATATTTCTTTTCCATATGTGAAAAGTTCAAAAATCATCATATAATAATCCAAAAATTGCAAGAGAAAAGAAATAAAAGAGGTTTGTGATGATTTTTCAATCTTTTCTAATTGGTAATGTAGTATCCTTATGCATGAAGATAATCAATTTGGTCATTTTGGTTGAACTCTATTATGGATTTATGACCACATTTTCCATAGGACTCTCTTATCTCTTGCTTCTCCGAGCTTTGGTTGTGGAAGAAAAAACCAAGAAGAAGGTATAGTAAGACATAACCCAATACCTCATGGCTCGAGATGATGTCAGTCATGCACCACATGTGTCCATATTCCCGAAGGCACCCCTCTCTTTCAAGAGAATTCATGATATGTCAAGCCCTAGTAAGGTCCATTACTTTGCATCGAACTAAACCATATGTTGCACCACTTGTGTGGACCCCTGCCAATTTCTTTGAGTGTCATTCTTGCGAACGTACTCCCTAGGTGGGATACTTAATGCATTAGCTATGACACAACAAGGGTGAATACGCACAGTGCCTATTATCCATCATCTATGGCTAGGACTACTAGGGTATCTAATCATATTTTCTTCTCAGCTTTCATTTCTCAGTGTCAGTGTTCACCCAATAGAGTGCTTTCTTTGTTAATATCCTTTTCAATCTCTACGCATTTCATCGCTCTACCGAAAATTCCCTCTTACCTTACCATACTCCAACTTGGTAGTTTCCACCACCTATCCAGGTTTGAGCCCTGGGATTTGATGGTGGATTTAAAAGGCCACCTACAAATGCTTTATTCCTAATTATTTTGAATAATGTTTAAATCCTCTGTATTACCGTGGAGTGGAGTTATCTGATGCTTATTTTCCTAATACCGTCATTATTTATTCTCTAGGAAAAACATTTCATGACTCATAATCCTTCTACCTCTGTACAGCATTACTCCATCAGGGTTTTGCCTATTACAGAAAATTCCCCACTACTATCTCCTGTAGGAGTCTGGATCGTGTCTTAGTCCTAGTGTGACTGATCATCCTCCAGCTACTAATCATTGCATTGGTAAGTTATCGCCTCACTACAAGCTAATCTGACGCGAGCCCTTCCTCGGGTGAATTTCTCCTTTTGCTCCTCGACCTATGGGGTATTAGCAACTATTTTTAGTTGTTGTTTCCTTCCTAAAGGTAGGTTCTTATGCATTACTCACCTGCCCGACACTGGAAACACCATTTCTCATGTTTCCTATCCAACTTGTATGTCTTAAGCATGCTGCTAGCTATTCATCCTGAGCCAAGATCGAACTCTCTATGTGATTCATAGTTGCATAACTTATATCTTCCTTGTTTGTAGACAAAGCGGATTCAAAATTGTCTTTCATTCTAAGGCATAACTTGTATTCATACAATGCATATTCACCTAGAGTTCTCTCTTAGAAATATATCCATCTATTCCCCCTCACGTGAATCCCACGAGCCTCTTATCCATTCTCATTGAATGACCATGGGTGACTAAATCCAACTAAAAAAACTCACATTGGTCTTAGAGATAATGGGGCACGAACTAGTGGCTTCCACAATGTCTAGGTGACACTCTACAATTGAGTTATATCCCTTCTCCGGCCTATCAAGAAATAGAACAGACTAATAAACGCAATGACATTATTCTTGAACAACTTAAAGATGGGCCTTCTTTTCGCACTATTACGGATATGAAAATAATGATCAAATCAAATTCAGTTGCCAACTTCCCCTACCAGAAATAGGATCGACTATCAATTTCGAAGTAACAAAAGTTACATCTCTTTTCCATTCAAGAGTTCTTTTACATTTCCATGTATGCCTCTTTGAGACCCCAAATAAGGGACGAATTTCTTTTCTTAGGAACACATGTAAGATTTGTTACTACAAAGAGGACAACGGTAACCCTTCCATTAACTACTCTGTTTATAAATTTCATATTAATAGAAATACATGTCCTACCGAGACAAAATTTGGAACTTGCTATCCTCTTGCCTAGCAGGCAAAGATTTACCTCCGTGGAAAGGATGATTTGTTTGGATCGACATGAGAGTCCAACCACATTGCAAAATTCATGTTTTATATTTGAAAAATATTGACCTCCTTGCTTCTCTCATGGTACACTCCTCTTCCCATCGAGCCCTTTTTCCCCTTGGTCCATAGAGATAAAATGTAGCACTGGTGCCAACAGTTCATCATGGAAGAAAGGACTCACTAAGACAGGATCACTAAATAATACTAATCTAGTATAATAATCTAATATATCAAATATAATAGAAAGTACTAATATAGTAAACAAGAACTGACTTTTTTTGTATACTTTCCCCTATTTCATTTCTACTGTGGGATTTATGAAATCAATCGAATTAGATAGATATCCCTTTAATATAGATCATCAAAAGGATCCCGTAGACCCACTAAAGTATGAAAGCTAGGATCTTTCAAAAAATGGATTTATATTCAAAGAGTGCATAACCGCGTGGATAAACTCACACTAACCGTCAATTGGGGATCCAAATTGGAGATTTTCCTTGGCAGGTAGTGTAAGGGTTTGGAATGGAATAATATCAATTCATACAGTATAAAAGGTTCTCTATTGATTAAAACAGTGTAGTTGTGGTATAGGAATCAAGGAAGGGGAAAATTGAAAATATCACATGGTACTTTTATAAATATGATTTATTTCATACCTTTCGTTCAATGAGAAAATGGGTCAATTTCTACAGGATCAAACCTATGGAACTTAAGGTATGATGTAAAAAAAAAGGAAAGATATTCATATTAAATAAATATGAAGTAAAAGAATCCTGATTCCAAATGTATAAATTTAAACTTGAAAAGTATCTTCCTTATTCTTGAAGAATGAGAGGCAAAAAGATTGATCAAGGAAGATATTTTGTTCTTCTTATGTATAAGATCGTGATTCTATTCGCATATGTTTGGTAAAAAAAATAATATTATACTTTGAGAATAATCAAAAATGGATAATATTCAATTGAAACATGAAAACATGACTAAATTAGTCCTATTTAATCTTAGGGGCAGAGTGGAAGAAGGGGGATTCTCGAATGAGGAAAAGTATCCGATTAATTCAAAAGAATTGGACAAGGAGTCTATGAGGTAAAAATCTCATGTACGGTTCTATAGAGTGAAAGTAAGGGTGACTTGTCTATCAACTTTCCACTATCACCCTAAAAAACAAAATTCTGGCTTATGTAAAGTTGTCAGAGTACGATTAACCTTTGGATTTAAAATCACTGCTTATATACCTGGTACTATCCATAATTTACAAGAATATTCTGTAGTCTTAGTAAGAGGGGTAAGGGTTAAGGATCTATCTGGTATGAGATATTACATTGTTTGAAGAACCCTAGATACTGTCAGAGTAAAGGATTGTCAACAAGGGAGAAACTAGTGTATTGTAGATTCTTATCCAAGACTTGTATCATTTGATGATGCCATGTGAATCGCTAGAAACATGTTAAATGTATGACTAACTCAATAAAAATAGTTTCATAAGGGGACTAGAGCAGGCTACTATGAGACAAAAGATCTTCTATCTAAAGAGATTTGATTTGAAACTCTTATATGTCCAAGGTTTAATATTGAAATAATTTCAGAGGTTTTTCCTGACTTTGTCTGTGTTAATAAATAAATCAAAATACCTTGACTTTTTTAGAATAGGTCTGAGGAAAATAGCAATAATTCGAAGCCCTTGACTTTTTAGAACAAGTTTGAGGAAAATAAGAATGATTCGAAGCATTTCTTTTCATACTATTTCAGAAACCCAAGGACTTAATCGTCTGGATATGTAAAATACAGGAATTTTAATTCTAGTAGAAAAGAGAGGGAAACATATACTTAATTTAAAGTGAGTAAATAGAATTTCATACTGTCACGACCTGAGCTGAGACCCCGAAGCAAGACATGGAACCTAAAACCACGAACGACTCCAAGTCAACCCATGACATGAACATAGCGGCTAAAGGGCATAAATTAATGAAAACTGATAACTGAACATGAATAAGCGAAAGCCTACACACATAATAATCATAAATCGAATCATCACTACAAGATGAGATTCTACATATAGCCTCTAACATAACTGATAAGCTGATGGGAAAGCATCCCCCACTAGCTCGACAAAACCTGTAACTAAATTAACAAAAACAATAAACTAAATTGAATGTCCTCAGAATATGAAGACTCACCAACACTGGCTAAATTGGACTGATATGAAAGTAGGAGTAATGGTACGGCTGAGTCTGATCTCTCAGACCTGTATCATTAAACGAGACAACATAGATTATGTGGTCAATACTTTGAATGTACTAAGTGTGCAAGGTAAGTAAACACAGGCTAAATAAATATATAAGAGTTCATAAGAGTAGGACAGTTCAAAACATGAAATGATAATCATAACATAAACATGAGGGCTCAAGGTTTTCAAACCATTTATAAGAGGAACCTTGTAAAATATAACTTGAGCCAAAGTATTGTAATCATAATCATGCGTAAAATGTAAGGAACAATGGAAGGACTCGTCTTAACCGACACCATCATGATAGAGCTTATATGATGCCCCAACTATTTTTCTCAAGTGGGCAGAGCCGTCCCAAGCTTGCCAGGAGAGGGACCTAAATGGAGTGATATCACTAAAAGGAACCCACCTAGAGTCCATGAATATATATCTATGGTGGCACATAGTTTTGAGACCATGGAGTTTGCCTGAACACCGGGCCTACTCGGTGCTAGATAATACTACTCCCAACACATGCACATAAGGGTATCACGATTCAAACATAGGCCCCTATTGACACACAGGATAAGGAGCCCGAAAAGACTCCAAGACGGCCCATGGCATGACCATACATCTAACTCAATTAATAAAAGTAGAAGATTTATCATAATAAACATAGCGAAAGTCTAGACATAACATAACATCAGAATACATACACGAATCTGAAGTTGATTATACACTATGTCTGAAAAACTCTATTTCTGATGAGTTGATGGGACAAGACCCCAACTAACTCTCTAAGTCAACTAACCCTCTAAGTCTGAAACTAAAATTATAAAGATAACTGATAAGGAAGGGTCCTCGGGAGATGAGGATTCACCAACTTAGACTGGATGCTAACTCCGGGAACTAGCTAACGACGGGGATGAGTCTGAAGATCAGAGCATGTATCATAAAATGGTACAGCATAGAGAATGCGGTTAGTACATGGAATGTACCGAGTATGCCAGGGTATGTAAAACCGCTTAAGTAAAATCATTAAAACATGCATAATATAAAACATAATCAAGATAAGAATCTGAGAGTAAGGCTTGCATGCTATTTTTGGAAATCATAATATGAACATAATTGCATATCATAGCTGATTTGAATGACCCAAAGCTAAAAACTGATAATCATGAGTAAGAACTGAACATTTGGGTCAAACCTGCTTGAAAGATACATATATACAAATATCATGAATGATAAACATGCATTACTGAAATCATGAGAAATAATGGGAGACTTGTCATATAACCGACAATATCACGATAGAGCTTACGTGGTCCTGACTATCACACTCAAGTGGGTAGAGTCATCCAAAGAATTTCCAGGGCTAAGGATGCTACCATGATATCGATATCAGGTCAAAGGATCATTGGGGAAGGGGAAAGCTCACAAAGGAGGTCCCAAAATAATCTGATCATACCTGCGTTGGCTCATAGTTCTGAGGCATAGGGTTGACTGACTCTTAGCCTACTCGATACTAGACACTACTCCCAGAAACATGCATATGTTGTCCATTATTTTTCAATGAAGTTGACCATCGTCTATTTGCGATGCTGAATAATCATATACATGTAAGATCTGAGATCATACATGTGGAGCCTTGGCTCAAATCATACCACAAGCTAAACATAATTGGGAGTCTTGACTCCAAGACCATGTGGTAAGCTAATTCTTGAAATCATAAAGCATATTTGAACATATGGGCTTGCCCAATACTTAAATATGCTTGAAAATACTTGATTCACTTGAAAACATGATTATAGACATGGGTAACCTGAAAACATTCTTTTCTCATAAATATCTCAACATACTTGAACATACATCATAGATCTCAACTTTCATGAACTTCTCATGGATGGGAATCATAATTTAGAATACTTGAAAATGTAATTTATAATTTAGAACATTGTAAAATCAGCCCATCAATCATAATACATCTATTAAAACATGCTGGGATCATACCCATGATAGAAACATAGGGAATTCATGCATTGGGTTAAAACCCCATAGAATCAACATGTAGATTTTCATGAATTAGAGAGGGATTGGACATGGGTGTGAACAATTTCACCCATTTATAACCTTACATACCTGAGAGAATCTGATTCTACAACTTTTCTAATTGCCCAAGGAATAATTGAGGAAGAACATTGAGAGCTTAAGCTTGATCACCCCTCTAGACTTCTACTTGCATGCATGAATTAGGAATAGCTTAAAACACTTCATTCTGACCTTAAAATGACATAGTTTAGGCCTTAGGATCATAGGATTTACGAAAAATCCCTTAATAAACTCGCAGAGAAAAATAGACTGCCTGTCCTAACGAGGGACTGGATGAGTCATCATCACAGGCCATGACTCGTGGCCTAGATTCGTTAAGTGCACTACCAAAATTTCACTGGGTCTTACCATGGGACACACCACGACTCATGGTATATACCCAATGAGTCGTAGTGACCCAGCCGTTAGGTGCACTGCCTAAATTCTCCTACCTTCACCTCATCCTTGACCACGACTGACTAAACGAGTCGTGGTGCTGACCACGAATCGTGGTCATGTCCGTGGTGACCCAAAAACCATAAATTCCAACTTAGGTCCAAATCCTCACCACGAGTCACTTAACGACTCATGGTCATCCTGGCGGGTCACAAGACGACTCGTTCTGTGACCTGGTGTAGAAAATTCTATTTTTTTCTGTTTAAACTCCCGAGGGTTTCTGGGGAATTATAAAGGGCTCATGTATTTGAAATCATACATTAAGTTCATGGCTAAATAAATTATAACATACTTGATCATACATGAAATACATAATTAGCCATGAAATAAGGGCCTGTGGGTCGGCCAGAGTCATAAACTCATAAATCATGGAGAACATGCATGCTTGAGAAATCATCATACTTGTAAATTCACAAATTCATGATGAGTATTTGTAGTAAATCATGCCATAAGTGATAAACCATAAGTTAGGGCTTAGGAGAATCAACATCATAATAGAATCATAAACTTGACTTTTCATGAAACTTGCATAATTGGGCATAATTTTCTAAAATTTGAAATTATAAATTAATAATCAAAAATAAGTATAAAATCTGCCTGTAGATCTTAAAATATGATTTGAAAAATGAAGGAAATTGACCATACATAAATCAAATAGAATTTCATGAGATTGGGATAAAACCCCATAGGATCATACACTCGAATCAATACTAAAATTCATGAGCTGGAGAAGAAATTTGGGCATGAGAGTGAAAGGAAACTCTCATTCATGGTCCTAGATACCTGGGTAAATTGATTCTCAACTTTACTTTGAAAGCCCAAGAGTTTTGGAGGAGAATTGGAGGATTTCTAGGCTTGATCTTTAATAGAATCCTCTAAACTTGCATGCATGGGAGAGGAAGGACTTAGAATAGGTTTAACCCTCTTAATATACTTCTTTCAGGGCTTAAAACAATGTAATTTAGGACTTAGAGGCTTAAGAATTACAAAATTGCCCTTACTAAATTCGCAGGAATTTCACACTGCTAGGAGTAACGACTCAATCAACAAGTCATCCATCGATCCAACGAGTCGTTACTTCGCTTGTTACTTCCTTCATTTTTCCCAGACTCTGATCTTTAAACCACGACTAAATAGGACGTGTCGTTACTCATGACAACGACTCGTTACTTCCACCTTTCGTCACCACTATCCAAATATACTTAGCTTCTGAAATTTATATTTTTTCCCAACGGGTCCATACCACAAGTGTTACATGTTCCAACAGGTCGTTGGACCATCCATTGTCACTGCAGCTTCCCATGGGTCTTAACCATGCCCCGTTGTTCCCTACAACGAGTCGTACCATGACTCGTACCATCCATCTTGACAAAACAGATCCAAACAATGACTCCAAGCCACAACCCATTATAGGGACCCACAAGTCATTCCATGCCTCGTTGGTTCTGGACTTGTCAACTAAAATTCTCACCATGACTGGAACCCATAAGCCATTATTGCTTCCCACGACTCATACAATGAGTCGTCCTGAGGAAATTTTTCAACTTTTTCTGCTAATCACATTTCAAATCCGAGTCTAGTCTTAGAGAATTTCGGGGTATTCCAATATCTCCCCCTTGGGAACATTCTTCCTTGAATATGGTTAAACATACTAATAAGGTCGGGGAAAGAACTGAAACCCAAAACTGAACAACTAAAACTAAAAATTGATGAAGTAACGGACTTCAGACTGAAATACATGACTGAACAGAATTCATAAATCATACATACATATTAGAACATGAAAAGACTGATAGACATGAACTGGACATGAACCTTAATAGAGTATTAAGGAGGAAACGGATATCTCAAGTTGGAACTAAGTTGCTAAGGAATAAATGCGGGTATAGCGCTCCTATCTGCTTCAGCCTTCCACGTAGCTCCTTCAACAAACTGGTTCCTCCACAAGACTTTCACCGAAGCTACCTAATGTTAAGCCTGAATTTTTGGTTAGTTTTAAGTTGTTTATGTGGATTTTATGCCCTTTTTGCTTTTGTTGTGAGCAGATGCCTAATGTGAAGGAAAGAGCCAAAATGGAGCAAAAAGAAGGAAGTGAGATGAAATTCAGCGTTCCACCGAAGAAGACCGGCAAAACGCCGGTCAAAATCTGACCACCACTGCCTCTGGGAAACAAGCCACCAGTGAAACATGAGTAGCCAATGGTGACTCGCCGGTCCAGCCACCGAATGACACCTGACCTGCTGGATTGAAGATCAAAGCATCGGCGGTGCGCGGATGGAGATCGGCAAAATCCGAATGAACAGCCAATGGCTACTGGAATTCATTAACAGTCCAGTTAGTGTAACCGGTGAACTGCTGATACTCCCATCGATTCGAGAACACTGCTCAGGGGAAAAATTGTTCAGCACGGAAAAAGAGAGAGAAGATACCCTATTTTCTTGGATATACAAATTCTAGAAAAAGTACTGTGTACTGAGCATATCATATCATATGTCATCTTTCCATTCTAAGCTTTAAAACATTCCCTTGGCAGAGAAAAGGAGAATTTGATTGGTAGAATTTGAAAAATACTACCCTCTTTTTCTTCTTCTTCTTCTTGATAGAAAAGTACTGTCATTGTTGAAGACTACTTATGTACTTGATTTTACTACTCTTTCTATTGAATTCAATGAGTTTATTATTAATTGTGCTTTTGAATTTCTTTATTATGAGTAGCTAAATCATTAACTAGAGGTGTGTGATGATGAATGCTTAATTAGAGTGGGTATTGCTAGAGTCATCTCAATATTATTTACATAAGTGTAAATCTGTTAGATTCTCTTCAATTTATAACGGAAGACCCATTGACTATGATGTGGGTCTAATTGTTCTTACTTGATTATTGCTTGAAAAAGAATAATTAAGTATTGGAAGAGAATTTAATGGTGGGTATGGATGAGAAATTGTGAAATTGGGCTAGAAATAGCCAAAATTACATTCTCACTCCTAATTAGTAGCTAATAGCTAGAAATTAGTGCAGCTATTAATCCAAATCTGATCAGGTTGAGCTAATGGTAGCTAGATGTTTGATAAAACTCTAGCAAGAGTTATTTTTAGAGCTGAAAAGCAGTAAATACCCATTTCCCGAGATTATCTACACTAATTCAACTCATGAGATGACCTAGCATGGCCCTATCTAGTTAGTATATCATCTACACCACACCTCAAGTGTTTCACATTCTTGTCAACAACCTTGGAAATTTTTCTATCGTGGTTAACCAAATTAGCAATCATACTCTATTAGAAATTCCAATCCCCCCGAGTTTTTTATTTCTATGTTATTTCTAAGTGGTGCTAGCTAAATTCAATTTCTCAACTGACCCTTGTAATTATCACTCACTAGTCCTTGTGGGATTCAACTCTGATATCCATTGGGTTACTTGTTTTGATACAGTGATCGTGTATACTCTTTGTATGAGGAGTATATTTTGGACATTATCTAAAATGGCGTCGTTGCCAAGGACTAGTGCTTGATATTTTCGTTTTGATTGTTCATTTGAATTAGTATCACACCACATTTGTTTCTACTAACCTGTCGTTGTGTGGCTCATGAGCAGCTTTGGAGTGTGGTCATGAGACCCTGAGGGGGTGCCTTGTGTGGATACTATCAAGCTAGTAGACAAGATGTGGCGTAGAGAGGGGAAGAAAGATGCAATGTTGCTAGTCATGATGAAATAGATGGAGTTGTTGATGAACTATATGAAGGGTTTTCATGCAAGATACCACCAAGACAACCATGGCTATGAGTATGATTATCATGGATATCAAGGTCAGAACAATGTTTGGTCAGGTGATACAAGTAGCCAGAAGAGTGATGAGTCAGTCCCACCCCACATGGAAAGTATTCTCGAAGTGGTGCTTGAAAAGGTCCTTTCAACTGAAGAGGGAATTTAGGACTTGGGGAGTAAATTATTGGACCTTACAACCACTGTGAAGAGTCGTGATGTAATAATTCAACAACTGGAGGATAGGATGAACGAGTTAGCATCTTAGGTGGCAGCTCAAACAATAGAAACCAACACGTCTTCAACTTAGGCCATCATGGACGATGATATATTCAAGTGGGAAATGGAGGAAGAGGTTGTACAAGAACTAATTGCCAATGTCTTTAAGAAAGGTGAAGAACTTGAGGAGGTTCATTAAGTGTATACGGAGATGAGAAATTATCCTTTCCCACCAAGAAAGCTTGACCTCGATTTAAAGAATTGTACAACTCCTCCGTCACAGCCACCTATTGTGGCGCCACTGAAGTTGGAGCTCAAACCCTTGCCCACTCACCTGCAATACACATACCTGGGGGAGTATGCAATGCTTCTGGTCATCATTTCAACAAAGTTCACCCCTTCTCAAGTAGAAAAACTCAATGTGGTATTAAAGAGCACATTCAAGCTATAGGATTGTTAATAGCTGATATCATTGGTATTCCTCCAGGGATTTGCACTCACAAGATTAATCTTCAAGAAAATTATAGCCCATCAGTTGAGAATCAAAGGAGTTTAAACACACCTATGCAAGAGGTGGTCAAAAAAGAGATTGTTAAATGGCTAGATGTAGGTGTATATGTCCTATCGTAGACAGCAGTTGGGTAAGCCTTGTGCAGTGTGTGGCAAAGAAAGGAGGCATCATGGTTGTTCTAAATGAAAAGAATGAATCGATACCACTCGCCCCAGTCACTGGATGGAAAGTTTTCATTGATTACTTTAAGTTAAACTCCTGGACAAATAAGGATCATTTCCCGGTGCCTTTCATTGACCAAATGATAGACTAGTTGGCCTGTAAAAAGTACTATTGTTCCTTGGATGGATATTCGGGATACAATCAAATTTCGATTGCACCCGAGGATCAAGAAAAAACCACATTACATGTCTCTATGACACTTTCACATTCAAGGGGATGCCTTTTGGTCTTTGCAATGCCCTCGCCACTTTCCAAAGATGCATGATGTCCATCTTTTCATATATAGTGGAGGATATTATAGAAGTCTTCATGGATGACTTTTTAGTTGTAGAAGACTCTTTTGACGACTACTTGACACACTTAGAGGAGGTATCAAAGAGATGTATAGAAACAAATCTGGTCCTTAATTGGGAAAAATGTCATTTAATGGTAAAAGAAGGGATTGTGTTGGGACACAAGATTTTCAAAAAAGGGATTGAGGTGGACCAAGCCAAAGTTGACACCATTGCTCAGTTACCTCCACTGTGCACTGTGAAGGGCGTTAGGAGTTTCTTCAGACATGCGGGTTTCTACAGAAAATTTATTAAAGACTTCTCTAAGATAGCTCATTCTCTTTTTCGGCTTCTGGAGAAAGAAGCAAAGTTCAAGTTTGATGACGATTGTCTGAAAGCTTTTGTGGAGTTGAAGGAAAGGCTGATTTGTGCCTGATTGATCAAAACCCTTTGAGCTCATGTGTGATGCGAGTGGGGTGGCATTAGGAGCAGTCCTTGGTCAGCGGAGAGACAAGATATAACAACCAATCTACTATGCTAGCAAGGCCCTGAACGATGCACAAATTAACTACATAGTAATGGAGCAGGAGCTACTCGATGTTGTGTTTGCATTTGAAAAGTTTCGAGCAAATTTTCTAGGAACGAAAGTGGTGGTGCACACGGACCATGCAGTGCTTAGGTATTTAATGGCCAAGAAAGATGCTAAACCAAGACTGATCAGGTGGGTTCTGTTATTGTAGGAATTCGAATTTGAGGTGAAGGATCATAAGGGATGTGAGAATCAAGTGGCCGACCATCTATTGCGCCTAGAAACAAGTTGACAGCCAAGAGCGCATGAGGAGATCAATGATGTCTTTCCATATGAGCGTATTCTAGCTGCAACCCACGATCTAACACCGTGGTTTGCCGATTTTGCTAATTACCTAGCCAACAACATTATACCTGAAGGCTTGAACTTTTAACAAAAGAAGAAATTCATGCATGATGTCCGAAAATTTTATTCGGATGAACCTTACCTCTTCCGGAGTTGTGCGGATGGTTTAATACGTCGGTATTTTCCAAAAGTAGAGATGGTCCCAATTCTAGAGGCTTGTCATTCTTCACTTGTTGGGGGTCATTATGGGAGTGTGCGAACAACATCTAAGGTGTTATAGTGTGGGTTTTATTGGCCTACACTACATCAGGATTCCCATGACTTTGTGAAGCAATGTGATCTATGTCAAAGGACAGGGAGTATTTCAAGACGGCATGAACTTCCGCTAATACCAATATTAGAGGTTGAGTTGTTCAATGTATGGGGGATCGACTTCATGTGCCCTTTTGTGAGCTCTTATGGAAATACATACATCTTGGTAGCAGTTGATTATGTCTCCAAATAGGTGGAAGCTGTTGCACTACCAAATAATGAAGAGAGGAGCGTAACAACCTTTTTGAAGAAACATATTTTCTTATGATTCGGTAATCCTAGATCCATCATTAGCGATGAAGGATCCCATTTTTGTAACTGACTATTCAATACATTGCTAGCTAAATATGGTGTGAAACACAAAGTGTCCACCTCTTATCACCCGCAAACCAACGGACAAGTGGAAGTTTCAAATTGGGAAATAAATCCATCTTGACTAAAACAGTAAATGTTAACTGAACCGATTGAGCGTAGAAGTTAGATGATGCCTTGTGAGCATATCAGACTGCATTTGAAACACTAATAGGGATGTCTCCATAATAGCTGGTGTTTGGCAAATCATTTCACCTCCCCATTGAGTTAGAACAGAAAGACTTATGGGCATTGAAAAGCTTAAACCTTAAATGGGGAAGAGCTGTCCAAGGACGAGTTCATAATCTACATGAGTTGGATGAATTCAGAATAAGGGCATATGAGAATGCAGCTATTTACAAAGCCAGAATGAAACATTATCATGACCAAAAAGTGTTGTAGCGTAGTTTTACTCCAGGGGACTGGGTCTTGTTGTTCTATTCAAGTCTACATCTATTCCACGAGAATTAAAATCCAAATAGTCAGGTCCTTTTAAGGTATCTTAGGTGTATGAGAATGATTCCATAGAACTCTATGGAGAGAATGGGAGCAAGTTCAAAGTGAATGGCCAACGAGTTAAAAGGTATCTGGGGGTGTTAGAAGAGGTTGGTCGAACAGAGGTTGTATATCTAGATGAACCGTAGGTCCTGAGAGACCTTTGTCGTGCCACGAAATTAACTAAGGTGCTTCTTGGAAGGCAACCCAGCATTTTTATTTTTTTAACTCTTCTTATGTATTGTTGTTTTCGATTTTTGTAGGATAGGTTGGTGAACTTCAAGAAGAACAAGGACAAGGTTGGCCTATGCTAGATTGGTGAAACACAGGCAGTATTTCAAAATTTGTTGATGGTTCGCCAGCCTTGTCTAGTGCACTGAAGGATTCAAGGCTAGTCGTCGAACTATCCGGTGAAGCGCCACTTCAAAGCGTGAACTGCCGGTCAATCACCGATGAGAACCAGTGGACTAGGAGTAGCCCTGCCATCAGTTTCTAAACTGGCAAAATGCTGGATCCATTTTGTGACACACCAGTAAGTCGTTTTTCTAGTTTTCATGAGCTCAAAAAGGTAATGTCAATGGTGGTCACATTGGCGAATCGCCGGTCCTCTTCAACGATCGTCGGTGCACCCGAGTTGAAATAGTCTCTCTTTTTCTGAAGTTTGACTAATCTTTCCCACTTCTCCACTTTTCATTCATCTCTTTCCCACTATTTTTCATTCTCCTAAACATCCACCTTCCCACCTATCCTCCATTAATAACTACCAACTCCCACCCAAGCAAGTTCCTCTCCTTTCCAAGTTAAATACCCCCAACCACTTTCACTCACCCATCTTTATCACGCCATTATAATCTCAACATACCAGTGGTAAGAAGAGGCTGTCGGTTGTGGCTATTCACCTAATTGGTAAGGTCTTTGTCACTCATTCATTATGGTTCCGAGCTATTGGTTATATTTTTTTTCTTGAGTATTTATCTTATGCTTTTCTTTGCTATTTGTGGGTGGATTTTTTTTTGTTTTCATGTGGGTTTCACATGGTTTTCGGGTGTAGTATGAGTGGGATACCCTCTCAAATTACCCAAGGATAGTATGAGTGGGTTTCACAGATTGACTTGCCCAATATTGCATGCTGGCATCACTCTGCAGCGTGCTGGCTTCACGGATCCAGATTGGCATTTTGTCAGTGTGGCGTCGATATGAATGATGTTCTCCCAAGCCACTGCTTCACATCGGAAATTTATCGGCACTTCACAAATCTGCATCGGCGTTTTGCTGATGAATCGTTGATGTCTCCTGAAGGCTGTAATTGTTGAACCTGAATTCTTTTTTTCATTAATTCTAAGCTTAGTTTGCAGCATCATGTCTATTTCCTCGCAATCTTACCAAGGCCAAGCATCAATGCACACCAACAACACACAAGTTCAATTTGGGTTGGAAAGAATGGAGGAGTATTATGTGGCTTTCAAGGAGAAGAGATCCATCCATGCAGAAGCCCAATTTGAAGTGGACTTCTTAAAAAATGCCTTCCCAGATATCTACTACCAGATTAGGATGCGTGACTGGGGTCCATTCACCATACCAATTGACCCATATTTTCCAGAATTGGTATGGGAATTCTATGCTTCCTACAAGGCAAGGAAATGGCTCCTTAAGAACAAGGGCCACACAGATACATTATCATGCCTACTATCGGTTTGGTGCGTGGGCTAGAGGTGCCCATAACTCCTGAGGCAATCAATTCGCTTTATTGGGTGGAGCCAATCCAGTCACACTCAACATTCCGAAAGAAGGTGGAAGATAAAGTGAATTAGTTCCAATGGGTAGCCAACATGATTGAAATTATCCAACCACAATGGGCCATCTCCAGGGGTCTGATTCATCGTCGTGACTTGAAGTTTGAAACCCGCATGTGGTTAGATTTGGTTTGTTCATGGTTAATGCCTTCTCAGAATACAATAGAAGTCCCGATTGAAGTTTCCATTCTTGTCGCATGCATCATGGATCATGTACACATCAATATTGGGGAGCTTATTGCCGATCAATTCCAATGAAGAGCCAAGCAGCAGGCCACGACATTGCCATTTCCCAGCCTCGTGAGTATGTTATGTGTGCAGGATGCATGCCCTTTGTTCCGAAAATTGGACAAGACTGTACGGGCTGATAGTGTGATTACATTGGCTACTAAAGCTGACAAAGATGCTCCAGCCATGAAGCGAGCAAAGTGTTCAATGAGCAAGACTCCACCACCGCCTTTGGCATCTTCTACCATATTGACCTCTGTTGTCCCCACCCTAACACCTCTGGATTTGCTCAAAATAGCACAAAGGGACTAAGTACATGAGAGCCAGCTTGTGAAGCTAGCTAAGGCTATCCCTTCTATGATACAAACTGCCATCAAGAAAGCCATGCAACCTGCTAAAGATAAGTTGAAGAGCCTATGCTCCACCGTTGAGGTCCTTGAGAGCAAAGTGATTTATTTGAGAAAATAGGTGGCTGCACTCGATGAACCTTCATGTACCAACAACTCAAACCCTCCTAAACCTGCAGCAGTGCCCGTGCAACCTGAGGCACTCAAAAGTCCACCAAACAACTGGTGGGTGGGTTATGACAGCACGTCAGAATTAGTGTCAGATGAGGAGTTATATCATAGAAAGGCACCACCACCTCCAATTCTCTAAGTGTATGACGTAGATCCATCCTGGGCACCTGGCAGAGTGGCAACAACTTCTTATCATGAGCTTCGTACTCTGCCAGACAGATGGGTGGTGCCAGTACCTGAGAAACCAGTGGAACTCCTACCTGATCCACTGTGACCGACTGTTGATGAAATGGCTCCTTGGAAATTTGACGCGGCCTTACATTCTTTGAGGCCTCGTCCCAACTGCTAATTCAATTAGGAAGCCTCCTTCACCTTATTGTCTGTCATTTTTGCTACATTGGGGGAAATGTTTGGTTTTAAGTAGGAGGGGGGAGAAATGTATGTTGTGCAATTTGCAAAAGTTATTGTGTGCTAAGAATGATAGTAGGGTCCTTTTCTTGAATTGTTTACTCCCTCAGGACCCAAGTCCTTTGCTTAGTCACCTTTGTAAATAATAGAATAATAAATAAACTCCAAGGGTTTTCTTCATACCATGGTTCTTTCTTGAGGAGCATTAATTTATTTTCTTTTTTTTCTTTGTCGAACCGGGTTGGCATTTTCCAATGATAGATGGAGTGGTGACTTTCTTAAGGGAAAATGTCATGTTGCTTTTGAGTCTTTTATGAAGCTGTTTTGAGAGGCACCACCAGAAGATTTTTGAAAATATTTTTTTAAAAAAGAATGGGCAAGAAGATGAAAATGATAAATGAGCAGATGTTTGAATCAAGAACATAGCACTCTTTGTCATAATTTTTAGATTCCTTGCTTGACTTATGAATTTGCATGTCTTGATGTCTTAAACCAAGATTATGTGTAGAAAAATGACTTTAGTGGTCTCTTGAGGAGTGATGCCTTGTGTGGTAAGGACTTTTGTGAATCCTATGCACCTCTTCTTGTCTAGAACTTGCCCCAAGTGTGACTCAAGGCGAAATCCTAGATGTAGTTGCACTTAGACCGTGATCTTAGGCCTCCTTTTGGTAGTCACTGACTCACTTCACCCAAAATGACCTCCTTGAGCATTAATCTTTGATAGCCAATGTTTGAGCCTCTGACCCTTTCTTGGAAACCACATCACAAGCCTAATGACCATTCCATCCTCCCTAATGGCTAGCAATAAAATAGCGAAACTGAGGGCTTCAAGTCAAGCAATCGGGGAGCAATAAGGAGATAAATGTGAACATGAGGAAAAAGCCTAAGTTTGGGGGTTTGCAAAATAAAAGGAAAAAAAATGAGGATTTAGACTCGAAAGGAGAAATTTTCATCCCAGTCAATCCAATTGTGATGCCCTGGACCTGACTTTCAATGTGAGGTAGCACCTAAAACTGTGATAAAAGGAATGAATCATTTGGGTTGAAAGGCCTTGAATCATCAAAAGAGAAAAGAATGGTAACAGAAGGTGCTATCTCTTGTGTACAAAAGGATAGTGTGGAATTCATGGGTGTTAACAAGATGGTTAGTGTTACACAAAAGATGAAAATAATGAACAAGGAGAAATAAGGTGGAGTAATTTCAATAAGTTAGTGGGATGTTGCAAGTGGTTATAAAGGCATTAAGGAGGTATTAGTCACTAAAGTTAAACATTTATCCTACCCCTAGCCCTAGCCTACATCATGACCCACAAGTCCTAACTGATTTTAAGTACAGTTGCTCTACATTATTGGCGATTTACATGAAGGGCAAGCCTATGGGTCGAGTTGGGTGCATGAAAATTTCTTTTGGGAGAGTAAGTGCAATCTTACCTTTGTGAAATCCCTTGTGTGGGTGCATTGAATCATGAAGAAAATAGGGAGACTCTCTTTGGTGAGTGGCATCACCCCTTTTGAGGATACAATTGCATTAAAGGTAAATATGTGCATAAGGCATGATAAAGGCATGCTCTAAGGCAGGTTTTGAATGTCCAATGATTATGAATTGAGATGCTATATGTATTTCTTGGATTAGCAATGCTCCTTGTTCAATGAAAGGAAAATTCTTGTGAACCATGTTGTGAATGGTGGTAGTCTCTTGAAATATCTTCATTGTTCTGGTTTTTAGGGAATTTTGCTTCTCTTTTTCGATGAGATTGGTGAGCATTTTTGGGTTGTCATAGACTAGGTGGTTGTTGAAGTTTAAACTTGTGTAGAGTAGCATGCCTTTCAGCTAATGAAAATTGCATTACTTGAGGACAAGTTCAAGTTTGGGGGTTTGATGAGTTGGTAATTCACCAACTTATTAGGCTCTTAAGCCTGAATTTTTGCTTAGTTTTTAAGATGTTTATGTGGATTTTATGCGTTTTTTGCTTTTGTTGTGTGCAGATGCCTAATGTGAAGAAAATAGCAAGAAATGGAGCAAAAATAAAGAAGTGAGATGAAATTCGGTGTTCCACCGAAGAAGACCGGTGAAACACTGATCAAAATTCGATCACCACTGCCTCTAGGAAACAAGCCACCGAAGAAATGCGAGTAGCCAACGGCGACTCGTCGGTCCAGCCACCGAATGACACCTGACTTACTGGATGGAAGATCAAAGCATCGGTGCACGTGGATAGAGATCAATGAAACACTGAATGAATAGCCGATGGCTACTAGAATTTGTTAACGGCCCAGTCAATGTAATTGGCAGTCTGCGGATTGTAACCGGTGAACCGTCGGTACTCCCACCAATTCCAGAACACTGGTCAGGGGAAAAATTGTCTAGCACGGAAGGGAGAGAAGATACCCTATTTTCTTGGATATACAAATTATAGAAAAAATAGTGTGTACTGAGCATATCATATCATATATCATTTTTTCATTCTTAGCTTTAGAACATTCCCTTGGCAGAGAAGAGGAGAATTTTATTGGTAGAATTTTGGAAGTACTATCCTCTTTTTCTTCTTCTTCATGATAGCAGGGTATTGCCATTGTTGAAGACTACTTGTGAACTTGATTTTACTACTCTTGCTATTGAATTCAATGAGTTTATTATTAAATGTGCTTTTGAATTTCTTAATTATGAGTAGCTAAATCATTAACTAGAGTTGTGTGATGATGAATGCTTAATTAGAGTGGGTATTTCTAGAGTCATCTCAATATTGTTTAAGTAAGTGTAAATCTATTAGATTCTCTTCAATCTATAATGGAAGATCCATTGATTATGATGTGGGTCTAATTGTTCTTACTTGATTGTTGCTTGCAAAAGAATAATTAAGTATTGAAAGAGAATTTAGTGGTGGGTATGGATGAGAGATTGTGAAATTGGGCTAGAAATAGCCAAAATTACATTCTCACTCCTAATTAGTAGCTAATAGCTAGAAATTAGTGCAGCTATTAATCCAAATCTGATCGGGTTGAGCTAATGGTGGCTAGAGGTTTGATAAATCTCCAATAAGAGGTATTTATAAAGCTGAAAAGAAGTAAATACCCATTTTCTCGAGATTATTTACACTAATTGAACTCGTGAGATGACCTAGCATAACCTTATCTAGGTAGTCCATCATCTACACCACACCTCTAGTCTTTCACATTCTTGTCGACAACCTTGGTATGTTTTCTATCGTGGTTAGTGAAATTAGCAAATCATACTCTATTACAAATTCCAATATCCCCTCACTTGTTTATTTCTATGTTATTTCTAAGTGGTGCAAGCTAAATTCAATATCTCAACCAACACTTCTAATTATCATTCACTAGTCCTTGTTAGATTCGACCCCGACATCCGTCGGGTTACTTGTTTTGATATAGTGACCGTGTGTACTCTTTGTATGAGGAGTATATTTTGGACGTTATCACTACTTGCTTGTTTTGCAACTTCCAAACCTGACGATCATCAAGGATCTCCACTAGAACGTCCTCATAGCTAAGGATATCCTTAAACCTATGCTCTCTTTCAAAACAACCAAAGTCGGGCCACCAATGCACTTCTTCAATAGCGATACATGGAAAATTGGATGTACTGAAGCTAACTCTGAGGGCAACTCCAACTCATGGGCCACCTTTCCAACACGTCTCATAATCCTGTAGGGACCAACATATCAGGGACTAAGCTTTCCTTTCTTTCCGAACCTCATCACTCCCTTCAAGGGAGACACTTTCAAAAATACCCAATCATCAACTTCAAATTCAAGTTCTCTCCTCCTCACATTAGCATAGGACTTTTGACGACTCTGGGTTGTTTTCAGTCTTTTTCTTATAAGCTGAACTTTCTCCATAGCCTCATGTACTAAATCTGACCCTATCAACAAAGCTTCACCTACCCAAACCAACCAATAGGAGATCTACATTGCCGCCCATAAAGAGCCTGAAATGGGGCCATCTGAATGCTGGAGTGATAGTTGTTGTTATATCCAAACTCGATGAGAGGTTAATGATCATTCCAACTATCTTTAAAATCAATCACACATGCTTTCATGATATCCTCAAGAGTCTGAATGGTCTGCTCAGGCTGATCATCCATCTGCGAGTAAAAAGTTGTGTTCAGCTTGACCTGGGCACCAAGGCCCTTCTATGACCTCCAAAATTGGAAGATAAACTGAGTACCTCTATATGAAATAATGGAAAAGGAAACTCCATACAATCGAACTAACTCCTGAATGTACAATTTAGCATAGTCCTCCACTAAGTCGGTAGTTTTGGCCGATAGAAAATCGACTACTTTAATCAATCTGTTCACAACCACCTAAATAGAGTCATATTGTTGACGTGTGCGAGGTAACCCTGTGATGAAATCCATATTTATCTCTTCCCACTTCCAAGTAGGGATACTAATGTCTTGTAACATACCTCTAGGTCTTTGATTCTCAACCTTCACTTGTTGACAATTCGGACACTTAGCCACAAACTCCGCCATGTCCTTCTTAATGCCCGTCCACCAATAGACTTTTCATAGGTCATGGTTCATCTTGGTGGCACCTGGATGGAGAGAATATCGGAATCATGAGCCTTATGTAACATCCTCTCTCTCAAATCATCGACATCTGAAACACATAAACGACCCTGATATCGAAGTACACTATCTCCCCCTTGGGAGAAGACCTCTACCTTTTGATTCTGAACCGCTTCCTTTAGCTTTACCAAAATAGAATCCTCGTCTTGTCTAGCCTTAACCTCGATCACCAATGAATATTCTGAACCATTCTAAACAATGATACCACCATTCGGCGAGTCAACAAGGCGAACCCCTAATCGTGCAACCGATGCACATCCTTCACCAACTCTTTCCTTCCCTCTTCCACATGAGAAGCACTCTCCATGGACAGCCTACTAAGGGAATCCGCCACTACATTGGCCTTTTCTAGATGATAAGGACATTCATGTCATAGTCCTTGAGCAGCTCTAACCACCTCCTTTTCCGCAAATTCAGATCCTTCTGGGTGAACACACATTGTAGGCTCTTGTGATCCGTAAACACATCCACATGGACTCGATACAAATAGTTCCTCCATATCTTTAACGTGAACACCATCATTGCCATTCTAGGTCATGCATCGAGTAATTCTTCTCATGAGTCTTAAGTTGTCTAGAAGCATACGCAATGACCTTACCATGTTGTATCAACACACACCCAAGACCAATGCTAGAGGCATCACAATACACAACGTATCCATCTATACCCTCAGGTAGGGTCAACACTAAGGCTGAAGTGAGTCGAGTCCTTAACTCCTAAAAGCTCTTCTCACAGGCATCCGACCACTGAAATTTGACTTTCTTCTGGGTCAGCTTAGTCAATGGTGCAGTAATGGATGAAAATCCTTCAACAAACCTCCTGTAATAACCAGATAAACCCAAGAAACTCCTAATATCCAAAGGACTAAATGGACTAGGCTAATTCTTTACAACTTTTATCTTTTGAGAGTTCACCTGCAAACCACACTTGACATCACGTGGCCCAAAAATGCTACCAAGTTCAACTAAAACTCACACCTGCTGAATTTAGCAAACAGCTAGTGATCCTTGTGAGTCTGTAGAACAATCCTCAAATGAGCGGCATGCTCCTCCTTGCTCCGAATGTATATGAGAATGTCGTCTGTGTAGACAATCACGAACATGTACAAATATGGCTTGAACACCCTATTCATCAAATTCATAAAAGTTGCAGGAGCATTCGTTAATCCAAAAGATATAACTACAAACTCATAGTGACCATACCGAGTCCTGAAAGTTGTCTTCAAAATGTCACTCTCCCTAACTTTAAGCTAATGATACCCAAATCCAAGGTCTATCTTTGAGAAACACTTGGCTCCCGAAGTTGGTAAAACAAGTCATCAATTCTGAGGAGGGGATACTTGTTCTTAATTGTAACCTTGTTCAACTGTCGATAGTCAATGCTCATACAAAGAGACCCATCCTTCTTTCAAACAAAGAGAACTGGTGCATCCCACAGAGACTTGCCACACCTGATGAAGCCCTTATTCAAGAGATCCTTCAACTGTTTATTCAACCAACTACTTTAGCTCAGCTGAAGCCATTTTGTATGGAGGAATAGATATAGGATGCATATCGGGAAGAAGGTCAATACCAAAGTCAATCTCCCGCTCAGGAGGGACTCCTGGTAGGTCATCTGCGAAAACCTTTTGATACTCACATACTATAGGAACTAACTGGAGAGTTAGGTTTTGGACGTTGCATCCTTAACCCAAACTAGGTGGTAAACACAACCCTTGAAAATCATCTTTCTAGCCTTAAGGTAGGAAACAAAGTGACCTATAGGAACCACTAAACTACCCTTCCATTCTAGGACTGGCTCACTTGAAAATCAAAACTCTATCATATGAATTCTACAATTCACTGAGGAATAACATGCATTCAACCAATCCATATAAAAGATAACATCAAAATTAGTCATGTCTAACTCTACTAGATCGGCTGAGGTGACCTTCTGAAGAACTGTGATAGGGAAATTTCTATATACCCATCGAGCTATAATTGAGTCATCAACTGGAGTAGAGACTGAGAAGGGTTTGACAAGATTCTGGGACTAACTCTGAAACTAATAGCAACATATGGAGTCACACTCACAACATACCAGTGACTACATCTGGAGAGACCTCCTGCTCCTAACGTGATGAGAGGGCATAAAACCTATTGTGATGTTGTCCACCACCTGCACTAGTGGTGCACCTTGTTGAGAAGGACGTGCTACATGAGCTGCTGCTGAACTAATAGTCTGGGCATGACCTCTGCTATCGCCCTGTCTAGTCAAAGGACACTCCATGCACCTGTGCCCGGGTTTCCCACACCCAAAGAAAATATATGATCCAACTAAGAACACTCCTATGTGGTTCTTACCATATTTTTTGTAGACTGGAAAGGTGCGCTCGATCGACGTGTCCCTCTGTCCCATTGAACTTGATGCCCTGCTCTTTCGATCACCCTGAGATCTAACACTGACTGATGACGGCGCTGGGGTCGATGACCTCTGGTAGACTGCTGATGTGTAGTGATTTTACGGTACTTTCGATGCTTAAAATCAAGAAATTATACACATTTTGGGTATGTTTATATAGATATGATGCGTTTGTGTTAAATATTGCAGGAAAATAGATCCTGAATGGGAAATAGGCTAAGTAAGGCAGAAAAGGTTTGAACTGAAGGTTGCCAGGCACGTCACGAGGAACGACTCGTTCCTAGAATTGTGGGAAAAAATTAAAGATAAATGAAGAAGGAAATAGTGCACTCAACGGATTAAAGGAACAATTCATTACGTCTGGTAATGAGTCGTTAAGTCAATCGTGAAGACTGAGAAGAATCCATTGAAGGCAACGGCAGGTCTAACGAGTTATCAGGTGTTGAGATGACTCGTAAGGAGGACTTTGGTAGGAATCATTAGGTTCACTGGAAGTTTGATGAATCAAGACCACAAGAGGCCTAACGACTCGTGCCCAGCCACGACGAGTCGTTAGGTGATCCGTTACCATGACTGGGCCTATTTTTGAGGAAGGAAGATTTGCATTGGCCACGACCCAATGAGTCGTTACTTGGCTCGTTACCCCTGCCAACCTGGAATCCAAATTTAGTTAGGAAAAGATTTATCTGGAACTATAAATACAATTTTTTAGGTCTATTTTTTGTACGCAGTAAGTTTTACCAACTTTCACGTGAATTCTAGTGTTGTTAATAGCCGCTCTTAGGTCAAGAAACAAAGTTAACAATTTTGTTCTTGATTTTGAGAATTAATCAAAATTGCAATTTTGTTCATCAAGTTTGGAGTTATATTTCTATGAATTTTTGTAAGTTGCAATTATGATTTATCCAATATTTTGTGATTGTGATTCAAATATGAGTAGCTAAACCCATAACTAGGGTTTTGAGAACCATGATGAATTAACACACATTGGTGAAACACTTAGTAATTCTTGAACGAGGTTTAATGCATGTATTGTTTTTCCCTTTGTTTTAATTATTTCTTAAAGGTTGCAAACGTTGGAACTTGCCTTATTCTTACTTACCGGATCAAGGGAGTATTGAATGGGAAAAGGGATTAACAACTGAGATTTGAGGCTATCAACCCTCATCTAATATCTTGAACTTGTCCGGGGATAGTTAATCCGATATTAAGGGTAAGGGTTAATTAAGCATACACCTGTATACGGATCAAGTTGTGTGGTGATAATCATCTGGATAGGGGACCTACCATTGAGGTGAACCTAACTTACCGATATTGCATGTTAAACTCCGAAATAGATCACTAGTGTAAAAGCCCTGAGGTTATGAAGTCTTGGGGAACACAATCCTAGTCAATTTGTTGATTGAGTACAAACCAAAATTGATTTAACCATTTAATAGTTTTTACTCCTGTTTAGTATTTTATTTCCTTCCCCCTAGGAAATAAGTCAGCTGATAGTAATAGCTATTCACATTAACTCAAGTTCTTTCCATATTCCTCCTGGGATCAAACCCAACCTTTGTTGGGTCTATATTTGACATAGACCTCTTTATACCCAACCTTTGTTGGGTCTATATTTGACATAGACCTCTTTATATCTCAATTGTGAGGTGTAATTTGAGCGATATCAAATTTTGGCGCCGTTTCCAGGGAATACGGCTAAGGATTTTGTTAATTTTGTTTGCTAAACTTGAGAAGAATGGCCAACATCCAAGAACAGGAGACAATGGACCAAGCCACAACGAGAATATTGACTGAGGAGCAAGCTCAGGCTAGAGATCGTGAGTTAGCTAGGGTTGCTGAAGAGCAACGTCTAGCTACCAAAGCAGAGCGAGCTAGAAGGCACAGAGGTTCAGAACAGCAGAGACACCGATATGTTGATGAGGATGATGATGTTGATATAGACGAAGTCGGTGCCACTGGAGCTATTGTCCCTCCCCTTTTGCCTGCTGGGGCAAAGTTTGATATTACCAATGCTATGATCCAACTGCTCAACGTGAAGGGAATATTTGTGGGTCATGCAACTGATGATTCCCATACTCACTTGACAAATTTCGTGAGTATCTGCAAGGCATACAGACAATCGGGAGTGAGCCAAGATGCAATCAGACTGAGGTTATTTCCCTTTTCACTAGGGAGTGAGGCAACGATGTAGTTGGCTGAGCTGCCAAATGATTCTATCACTACTTGGGGGGCAGCTTAAGAGAGCTATTCTTGAAAGATTCTTCCCACCTTCCAAAGCATTGCAACTGAAAGATGAGATATATAACTCCAAGCAATTGAATTCAGAGGCACTTCACGAGACATGGTTGTGTTTCACCAAGAAGCTCAAAAGGGTGCCCAACCACAAGATTCCAGATGATACATTGTTGGAGATCTTCTATAGGTCTCTAAATGCTAACACCAAGGCGGTGGACGATACCATCTCTGGCGGAACCTTTATGAGTCCACTTATACAGAAGCTTCTGAGTTACTTGACAGAATCACCAAAACCAACTACACATGGCACACAAGAGAGTCAAAAATTCTAGTTGGTTCTTATGCAGTTGGTATGTCTGCAGAATAGAGAAGAAAGGATGAGGAAAGAGATCAAGACATTGCTGAGATAAAGACACAATTGGTTTCTTCTAAGCATCTGACGGGAGCCGGAGCTGAGAAAGTTAATGTTGTGGGTTCTCAGGGCAATGCCCCGAGAAACGATGGAGGTGAATCTGAATCTGAGGAGGAAGCTAACTATCTTAATGATCAAAAGGCGGGTTTTCGGACAAAGGCCCAAGGGTCTAACCAAGACTCTTGGCATCAAGGTCAAGGGAACTAAGGACAGAACTGTTGCAAGGATAACAATTACAACCAAGGCCAATACAGAGACAATGGAGACTGGAAGAAGCACGAGGAGTACAAGAATGATAGAAGAAGTCTGTATGTTCCTCCAAGGATCCGTGAGCCAGATTCTAGTGGTTCAAGGGTTGAAGACATGTTGTCCAAGCTACTTAAGTAGATGGAGACAATAGATAGACATTTTAAGGAGCTCCGCGCTGATATTTCTGATATGAATCAAAAGGTGGAATCATATGCCGTGGCCATTAAGCAAATTGAGCAGCAGCTGAGTCAGATGTCTATTGTGATGAACTAGAGGAAGAAAGGCACGCTTTCCAGCAACACTTTTCAAAATCTAAAAAATGATAGTCATTGTATGGTCGTCACTAGTAGGAGCGGGAAAGAGACAGTTGATCCTCTGAGGCCAGTTGTGATTGATGAAATAGAAAAGCCTGTATCAATTAATGATGACAGGATAGCAGATTCTGAGGATCCAATTTCGGTTGAAGATTTAGTGGTAAAGACTGCTCCTAGTAATGCAAAGGAGCATGAATCTGGCAATGAGAAGGAGAAGGAGACACAACAAAAGTTCACATCGATCCCTAGACCTCCTTCTCCTTTTCCACAATTGTTGAAGAAAAAGGTCGAAGATGGGAAGTATCACAAGTTCATTTCCATGTTGAAGCAATTGTCCGTGAATATCCCATTAGTCGAGGTACTTGAGCAGATGCCTGGCTATGCCAAATTCATGAAAGACCTTGTCACTAGAAAGAGGACTGTGAGTTTCGAACCTGTAGATAATTTGCGCCGTTGTAGTGCAATAGCATCTCATTCTCTTTTTTAGAAAAAGGACCCTGGGGAATTCACCATACCGTGCACTATTGGAGCCTTTAATTTTTCTAAGGCATTATGTGATCTTGATCCTAGTATTGCCATTAGCAGTTTTCAGACAGTTGGGCTTGGGAGCCCCCAAACCGACTATAATGTGGATTTTGATGGCAGATTGTATAGTGAAAAAACCAGTAGGAATCCTCTATGATGCTCTAGTGAAGGTAGAGCCTTTATATTTCTGGCCGATTTTGTCATTTTGGACTGTGAGGTTGATTTTGAGGTCCCCATTATCTTGGGGCGACCAGTCCTTTCCACCGGACGTGCTCTTGTAGATATGGAGACTGGACAGCTCAAATTTTGGTTGAACAATGAGGAAGTGACATTCAATGTATGCAGATCCATGAAACAACCAAATGATATGAGGGTTATCTCAGTATTGATGTTGTGGAACCTGAGTTCCCAGTTATACCCATTGAGGAGCTTTTGATTCTTGATGACTTAGTAGCATTTTGATGGTTGTTGGTGCTGAGGAGATCCATGGGGATGAGGATATTGTTAATGCACTTGATGGCATGGGTTCATACACTTATGCTCCAAAGAAGATTGATCTAGACTTTAAAAATTAGGTGACCCACCAGCCAAGCCATCTATTGAGGAGCCTCCGATATTGGAGCTCAAGGCACTCCTGTCTCATTTGCAATATGTATTTTTGGGAGTCGGTAACACTTTACCGGTCATTGTTGCAGCTGACTTGGAGGAATGGAAACTGGAGGCTTTGGTCTCCATTTTGAAGAGATATAAAAGGGCTATTGGATGGACTATTGAAGATATTATTAGAATCCCAGCAGGTATTTGCACTCACACGATCCAGCTAAAACCAGATTTTATTCCGAGTATTGAGCATTAGCGTAGGTTGAACCCACCTATGCAAGAGGTGGTCAAGAAGGAAATCATCAAGTGGTTGGATGCATGTGTGGTTTATCCTATTGTAGACAGCAAATGGGTGAGCCTAATCCAATGCGTACCGACAAAAGGAGGAATCACGGTTGTTCTAAATGCTAACAATGAGCTCATTCCTCTAAGACCAGTCACCAGTTGGAGAGTATGCATGGATTACAGGAAGCTGAACCATTGGACGCAAAAAGATCACTTTCCAATGCCATTCATGGACAAAATGTTAGACAGACTTGCAGGCAGAGGATGGTATTGTTTCCTCGATGGTTATTCGGGGTACAATCAGATTTTTGTAGCCCCCGAAGACCAAGAGAAGACAATATTCACTTTCCCTTATGGTACATTTGCTTTTAAGAGGATGTCGTTTGGGTTATGTAATACACCTGCCACTTTTCAGCGTTGCATGATGTCCATATTTTCTGACATGGTGGAAGACATCATTGAAGTCTTTATGGATGATTTTTCAATGGTGGGTGATTCACTCAAAGATTGTTTCTCATCTGAGCAAGGTGCTGCAGAGATATGAAGAGACCAACTTGGTGCTTAATTGGGAAAAGTGTCATTTCATGGTCAAAGAAGGTATAGTGCTCAGCCACGGGATTTCTGGTCGTATTGAGGTGGATATAGCTAAGAGTGATGTTATTTCCAGTTTTCTACCCCCAATTTCTGCAAAAGGTGTTCGAAGTTTTCTAGGTCATGCAGGGTTTTACAGAAGATTCATCAAGAACTTCTTGAAGATTGCACATCCTTTGTGTAAACTGCTTGAGAAAGAGATGAAGTTTATTTTTGATGAGGCATGTCTGAAGGCTTTCGAATACCTTAAAGAGAGATTGACCACTGCCCCTATTATAGTGGCACCTGACTGGTCTTTGCCTTTTGAGGTTATGTGTGATGCTAGCGGTGTGGCCCTAGGTGTTGTGTTGGGTCAAAGGCGTGAAAATATTTTTCATCCAATTTATTATGCTAGAAAGGCTCTAAATGCAACTCAGAAAAATTATACCATGACCGAACATGAGTTGTTGGCTATAGTTTTTACACTTGAGAAGTTTGTGGCATACTTACTTGGAACTAAGGTGATAGTCCATACAGACCATGCAGCTCTGAGATATCTAATGGAAAAGAAGGGTGCCAAGCCACAGTTGATTCGAAGTGTTCTGCTGCTACAAGAGTTTGAGTTTGAAGTAAAAGACCGAAAAGGGACTGAAAATCAGGTGGCGGATCATTTATCAAGATTGGAACCTGATGCAGCACTTCGAGATGAGCATGACATAGATGATGCATTCCCAGACGAGCAGGTTCTAGCGGCCTCACAAGATCTCATCCCATGGTTTGCAGACTTTGTTGATTATCTGGTGAGTAATGTTGTACCGGAGCATTTATCTTTTCACAAGAGGAAGAAGTTTATGTCTGATGTGCAGAAGTTTTTTTTTGGATGAGCCCTATCTATTTTGCATATGTGCTGATGGGGGTTATTCGGAGATGCGTGCCCGAGGTAGAGATGCTGAGTATATTAGAGGCCTGCCAATCATCCCCTGTTGGAGGCCACCACAGCGGGATTTGCACATCCCACAAAATTCTGCAATGTGGGTATTATTGGCCAACCATTCACCAGGATGCATTGATTTCGCAAAGGCATGTGATGCATGTATTAGGCAAGGAGGCATATCACGGAGGCATGGGCTTCCTCTTACTCCCATCCTGGACATTGAGCTATTTGATGTATGGGGCATTGATTTCATAGGCCCATTTGTAAGCTAAAACGGGATGAAGTACATACTTGTTGCTGTTGACTATGTTTCAAAATAGGTGGAAGCAGTTTCGCTTCCAAATAATGAAGGGAAGAGTGTCACAGCTGTCTTGCCCCATTTTTCTCGCGAAAAGCGGGATACAACATGTGACGGCTCTTAAGGGTTTGTTGTAAAAGAAGAGTCGCCACCTAATGATTTGAGATGTGTTAGGGCACCGTTCTAAGCTAAAAGTCTGCTTAATTACCTAAATTACCAGAGTCGGGCAAGGGCTTACATTACCTCGAAAGGAAGGTGTTAGGCACCTTTCGAGGTCTATAAATATGGTTCCTGGCCGGATCCATTAATATACAGGGAAGTTAACTAACGATCAAATAAGGATTGATTTTAACTTAAGTTATTTAAATATAGACTAGGTTGATAAACAAAAAATAAATAAGAAAAAATAGACAAGCGAGAAGAAAGAAAGTGGAACGCATGATGCATTAAGAGCGTTTTATCACTATCATTTTAGTTACCATATACAATACAATATTACAAAAAAGAATGATCTAATATAATAACTGATACAATCACACACACAAAAAAACAACCAAATAAATAAACACTTAAACATGGGGCCGAACCTCAAAGAGGCGCCTACATATCCCTATGAGGAATCAGGCCAGACGTAGTTCTACGCTTAAACGGAGGGGTAATTTTATCCTAAAGGGATCACCCCGTGCAACTTAAATAATACTTTACAACCTATTTAGGTTGCTCATATTATTCAGCGAGCACAGACTATCATTTCCCGTCTACCCACCTAGTTAATCGATTATTAACCCTAAAGCGTTTCTATGCAACGACTAACGTCCTAATATTCGCCTACCCGTCCCAAGCCTAACGTCAAAGAGGCGTTGGAAAACTATTTGGATTTGGGGTCAAAAATCTTAGGCTTTTTAAAAAAAACGATTAACGACAGACAAGGTAAAGGAAAAATAATAAACATGTAAAAGATTCACATAACCTCAAAACCTATGAGCACGATTTATAGATGGATTTGCGTAAATCCTATGAATATGATTTCTAACACAATATTGATTTTGAGACAACCAACACTTACGGTGGTGATTTGAAAATAATGCGATTAAAATTTCAACAATATGTGATCCTATGAGCATGAATTCTACAGGTAGAGGGATACACTTGCAAATCGGTTCAATATCTGCACAACTATTATATTCCAATTAGCATGTAATTATACAAACCCTTCAAACAGTAACATTATTTTTTACATACAATATTAGATGATATTTTATTTAGACATCTTTAAAGCTGCTGATCATTCTATTTGGTTATCGTTTGAAAGCAAGGTTCCCAATTAAAGAATTAGATATGATTCTCAATGTTCAGATTGTGCAAATCAGGCATACAATTAAATCCTATAGGCATGATACCTAAAGATTAGCAAATTCATATGTTTTGAAACTTTATGAGCAGTTTTAGAAATAAGTTACGTTTATGAATCTGATACTAATGGCCAGATCTTTAGCAAGTTTTGCATATCGCCATAAAAATATGCTTGCACGTAGACATCAAAACCCTATACACATGATTTCTAACTGAAATGGTTGAATTCAGGGTATTTCTATAAGTAAGATTTCCAGGAATTAAACATAGAATAAAATTCAGGTTAAGTAGTTAAATCCTATAGACATGTTATCTAACAGTCCTTTTATCATGTTTAGTCTTCAAGGCAAATAAATCTGCAAATTTTAACATATTTACACACATGCGTTTAAACAAAATCTTATAATTAGACAGAACTTATGGTAGTATATCTAAACGTCGCTTATATTATTGCGTTAATTCCTATGAGCATGATTTCTAATGATGTATGTGTTATTCCTATAGGCATGTTTTCTAGGTAAGATTAACAATTAAAAAAAATAGTAAAGAAAACATACAATCCCCACCCCCATAAACCCCCTTTCCACTATTCATCTGTGTTTATTTATATTATTACAAATTAATAAAAATAAAAATAAATAAATAAATACATCACAATATATATATATATATATATATATATAGTGCCTCCTTTCCCAGCAACTCTTCTTCCCAATTCATGAAAAACATGTTAGACAAATAATACCGCAACTATACACGTACATGTAGACACATTTAATTTTAAATTACTTGGTCGAGCACGAACACATTAGATAAAATTTCAGACATATATATGATAAAGTAAAAATATCCAACATCAAAAGTACACATTGGTAGAAAATTAAACAGGACATTAGAATAAACTGACCAGTTAACGACAATTTTGGCAAATATCGGGAATCAATTATTCAAGCAGTCTTCCGCAATTAATATTTCCAAACTTCAACATATCAAGATCACGAGAACCTCAAGGGTTCCGAGCAGTGCTTGTGTTGAGGTGGGTTAGGGGGAAATATATAAAGAGAGAGAAAAAGCAAAGCAATGCTAAGAATAAAGTATTTCAGTTTTTTTTTCAGGTTCGACCGTATAAAGAAGAGGAGGAGGGCTCTTTAAATAGTTAAAGAGTCAAAGAGTTTAAAGGGAAAGGGAACAATAAAATCAATTTTCAATAATTACTTACCATTTGCAAATATATTAATTAATTTAATAAGATTAATCGAGGGAAAAAGAAATTTTTGCCATAATTGCAAATATTGAAAGAGAGGAAAAAATCAATCAATCTTAAATTAATACAAAACAAGCTGTCATTTAATATTTTAAAAAGAAACAGCAAGTTACCGTAATTTTATATAACAACCTTATTGACCAGGAAAGAAAGACGAAATATAAAATAATGCACGGTCATTAAATAGCCAATCAATACCAAAATGATAAGGTTAAATTAATTAGAGAAGGCAAACAAATCAAACAAAGAGAATTTGCTATATATAGTGAATACTAAATTACTCAAAATTCTGCAAATAAAAATCTCACTATCATGTTTAGTATTTATATATATATAATAGTAGGAGGAAAAGGAGAGAATAATAAATACAATAATAATTCCTATATGAGCAAAAATCTTTCAAAGGCAATCAAACAATCAAAATTTACCAAACATAGATGTTTTACAACCATCACGAGATGAAAATAAACCAACAATCTAGGGCAAAAGAGAACAATGAAGTACTGTTGCAAAATACAACTCAAGAATGTCTAAATAAACAGCAAATGATTTTTCATAAAGGTCAACAAGAACAGTAATATACGCATATACTCAAACATAACTATATAGTAAATTTTTTCGAGAATATTAGGCTAGATAGAGTACGACAGAAATAATATCGTATAAACACTCAATCGTGTTTAAATGATATTCTAAAGGCAAACATAAAAATAATTGAAACATAGTCATGCAAGAAATATTATCAACAAGTATAATTTCCTTTAGGTCTAAACTTTGCATAGGTAATAAGAAGCGAAAAAATTAATATTCCGGACAGATCTATGAGGATCTGTCCAGCAAACGATTTCAGTCTCTGCGCAGTGGTAAAGAAACTCGTCGGAGCTGAAAGAAAGAGTAAGAGATCGCATGTGTTATTGGTGGGGTTGTCGTAAAAATTATAGAAGAAATATATGGCGGTGTTGCGGTGTTAATGGTGAGGAGGGGAGGAGAGGAAATGAAGAGAAGGAGAGGGGGAGAGGGGTGCCAGTGGTTGTTTTTCGCCGGAGAAACGGGGTCTCCGCGTTGTTGGTAGCCGTTGCCGGCCGAGGCGAACAAAAGAAAGGGAGGAAGGTCGAGTGGCGATGGTGTTTTCCGGCAAGTGAGAGGAGAGAGGGGAAGGTGTCGCTGGTTTCAGCAAAAAGGGATGAGGGAGAGAAAGAAGAGGGCTGGTGGTTAGGTGCGGCGACCGGATATTCACCGGAGAAGAGAGGGACGAAGGGAAGAGGGAAGGTGGCCGGAGTTCTCGCCGGAGAAGAAAAGGTAAAGGGGAGGAGAGGGTTGTCCTGGTAGAGAGGGAGTGCGGCGCAGCTTAGGGAGAGGGAAAAATGAGAAGTGAATTAGGGTTTGGGGTGTGAAAATGTTATAAAAGGTAAAAAGGTAGGGTTTTATTTTATCCGTTGGATTAAAATAAATCAACGGCTGTGATCAAAGCTTTTAATACAAAAGTGACTCGAAGGTCAAATCATACTGATAACAAGAAGACATACCAACTGATAGTCTATAAAGTCTCTACAAAACTAGGAGTATCTGGTTTATTGGTACAAGGCCCATAGTATAACCTCTAAAAAACTATACACAACTAAAAATATAACTCCCCCAAGGGAGAATGGAGATTACCAAAATATGGATTGAGATAAGCCTACTAAGCTACATGTCTGAACATATCTGTACCTGAGGCTGCATTATTAAATAATGTAGACCCCCTACCAAAAAGGGCATTAGTACATGAAACATATTGTTTGTAAGAGGAAGTTGGGTCGGATCATGGTTTTTATGCGGGTCGATCGGATGGTTATATTGGGTTGAATTAAATGAATTGAATTGGATTGGGCCAAATTTGGTTTTAAAAAAGGCTAAAATTGGCAAAATTTAGACAAAAATTGGCTAGACTTTAAATAAATTAGCTGAAATTGAAATTTAGCTGCTATTAAATTAATAAAGTACTATTCTTGTAAATAATTTAACAAATAAATAATATAATAGTTTAAATTATGTGAAAATCATATATACATTATTATTAATATAAATAAGTTGTAAATTTGAATATGCTCATGTAAATATTATATAATTAATAAAATATTATATTTGTAAATAATTCAATGACTAGGAAATAAAATCAAATATTATATAAACTTTATTATTAACATAAATAATTTATAAGTTCAAGTAATATTACTATGCAAATAAAAATTTATAAAATTTAGTAAAATTATGTAAATAGTTTATAAAGATTAAGTAAAATATATATTTCAAAATAAGAGCGTATATTAATACGAAATATACTATATATGACACAATTATTTAGTATCAGAAAATTAATAAATTAAAATCAATGCAAGTTATATATGTAATTTAAGATAATTTCGCAAGATTATGATGATTAATTATTTTTAAAAAAAATATGAATGCAAGTTGAAAAAAAGGTAAATAAATATATATACATAAGCAGCGTATGCGTAAGGAAGTCAAAATTGGGTGTCAATAACTGCCCCTTCTTTGCTCGGGAATGAAGGATGAATTGGTGAGAAAAGAACGTTGACCAAGTGACCAATTTTGTCCGACCGAGGAACGATCTCGATGAGGCTGAACGAAAAGAAATAGGAACTGTGGAATATTGTGGCTGGGACTTAAGTATCAAGTCACCTACATATCTCGAGTTTCACGAAAATCAGGCCTCGTGTAGTTCTATATTTAGGGATGAAAGAAATCCGTAAAAAAAAATTAATAACACAAGGCTTGAATAGCATGAATCAACGAGATTTACAATGCATTACAAAATAAGATGGTGGTAATAAGGTTCAAAAAATTGGATAAGTTGAGAGAATAGTCGGAAAGGCGTTATCATTTGTAGCTTGTTCTTCCTCGGCATTAGCGTTTGCAAAACAATTAAAGCATATCCATCAAATATTTCGAAACAATGAATTAAACATGATTCAAGTTCCCTTTAGACGATGGAGATTTGCTTCGAGACAAAGGATGATGTCTCTAAGTCATGATGTCTTGGGCCATGATCCGCAAAATAATTTCCTTAGGCCATGAAATGTTGTCCGTAGGCCATGAAAAATGACGCCTTCAGACTATGATGTCTTAGGAGCATGATAATCATAAAATAAATTTCCTAGGCCATGACATGATGTCCGCAGGCCATGAAAAATGACGCCTTTAGACTATGATGCCTTAGGAGCATGATAAGCGGGAAAGTAAATCCTCAGGCCATGACATGATATCCACAGGCTATGAAACAATGCCTTTAGACCATGATGCCTTCGGATGAGTGGAAGAATGCTAATTCAAAGAAATTAATTATTCGAGAGCCCCAGTAACTCAATCGAAAGCTCTGGTTTATTCGGGCTCAATGCAAATAACTCATAGGGCTTAAAATGCAATAACGGGCTCAAATGCATAAAATGGGCTTGAAATGTAAATAACAAGCTCGAAATGCATAAAATGGGTTGAAATGCAAATAATGAGCTTTAAATGCAAATAACGGGCTTGAAATGCAAATAACGGGCTCAACGAGCTCAAATGCAGGTACGAGCTCAACTATATATCAAAATGCATATATCACGTGCATCACGGGCTCAATATGCAAATACAGGCTCGAATGTATATAAAAATGCATATTATCATATATCACGGGCTCACTATGCAAATACGGGCTCAAATGTATATCAATATGCAAATACAGGCTTAAATATATATATATTGCGTATATCAAGGGCTCAATATGCAAATATGGACTCAGATGTATAGCGAAATGCAAATACGGGCTCAACTATGCAATAAAAATGCATATTATCATATATATCACGGGCTCAATCTGCAAATACGGGCTCAAAATGTATATCAATATGCAAATACGGGCTCAGATGCATGCATCAAAATGTATACCATGGGCTCAGATGCATATATAAAAATGTATACCACAGGCTCGATATGCAGAAATAAAAATGTATATCACGGGCTCGATATGCAGAAATCAAAATGTATATCACGGGCTCGATATGCAGAAACCAAAATATATATCATGGGCTCGATATGCAAAAATCAAAATGTATACCACGGGCTCGATATGCAGAAATCAAAATGTATATCACGGGATCGATATACAAAAATCAAAATGCTTGATATGCAAAAATCAAAATGTATATCACGGGCTCGATATGCAAAAATCAAAATGTATACCACGGGCTTGATGTGCAAAAAATCAAAATGTATACCACAGGTTCAATATGCAAATACGGGCTCAAATGCATATATCATGTATATTACAGGGCTTTATAATGCATATATCATGTGTATCTCAAGCTCGAGGAATGCCTATAAAAGATTAAAATGCAAATACGGGCTCTTGATGAGCAAATAGAAAGATAAGGGTTCAAAGGGTAGAATGACTTAGCTCTGTGTTACTTTTGCGACAAGATGTCCTCCATTGCTACCTTTTGCATTTCATTATTTCTGCACTCAAAGAAAATTATTAGTTTTAAAAGGGGAGGTTGATCTGTACGTCTGTCCTGTAACATCCTCATTTCTGCTAGATAATTGTTGTTGAACTCCGTATATACGCTCGGGCATAGGTTTAAATAAAAAGGCAAACTTTTAAAATGATTTAGTAAAAGTAAGAGTAAAAACAAGTTTGACGTATGTAGGAAAAATTGAGTTAAATCACGGGCCATGACATAATTTGAAACCATACATCGTCCTTCGGAAAATCAAACCTTTGTCTTGGCTTAGTCTTGACGAAGTTTTGGGATCCTTCTCAAAATTTCTGCCCCAGTGTAGAACATGACGTCAGATCCTTTGCAAATGACATAGGCTTGTGAATTTTTTAGGTCCCCTCAAAAATTCTGCCCCAATTTGCATCTTGTTAACCAAATCACCATAGAAAATATGATAGAACCACCGAGACCTTTTCAACGAAAGGGGAGAAGAAAATTTTATAAATATATAGACCGAGTCCCACAGGGACGCCCGTATCCCTCTTAAACGAGAATCAGGTCCAACGTAGTTCAGGTTACAAGGCAGAGCAAAAAGCAAATTTCGAATCTAAATGTAGTATCTCTTAACAGCGTCTGACTTGATAGGTTTGGACCAGATTTCACCATCCATCTCTACTAGGATAAGTGCTCCTCCTATCACCACTCGGTGAACTATGTAAGGACCTTGCCAGTTAGGCGAGAACTTGCCTTTAGCCTCATCCTGGTTAGGAAAAATCTGCTTCAAAACCAATTGCCCAGTCGTGAAAAGTCTTGGCCGAACTTTCTTGTTAAATGCCTTGGTCATCCTGTTCTGATAAAGTTGACCATGGCAGACTACATTATCCTTTTCCCATCAATGAGTGCTAGTTTCTCAAATCGACTTTGCACCTATTCTGCATCGTTCAGTTCTGCTTCTTAAATGATCCTCAAGGAAGGAATTCCACCTCAGCTGGTATCACTGCTTCATTATCATATACCAACATATAAGGTGTGGCTCCAGTAGATGTTCGAAGAGTGGTGCGATATCCCAACAAAGCAAAGGGCAGTTTCTCATGCCAGTGTCTGTAGTTATCAATCATCTTGCGCAAAATCCTATTGATGTTCTTGTTTGTAGCCTCCACGGCTCCATTCATCTGCGACCTATGTGCAGTGGAATTGTGGTGCTTGATTTTGAAGTTTTCACATGTTGTTCTCATCAAGTCACTATTCAGATTAGCACCATTGTCAGTAATAATAGATTCAGGTACCCCAAATCGGCAAATGATATAGTCGCGAACAAAATCTGTCACCACCTTCTTTGTGATGGACTTGTGAGAAGTAGCTTCAACCCATTTAGTGAAGTAGTTGATCGCAACCAGAATGAGTCTATGTCCATTAGACGCTGCAGGCTCGACGGGACCAATTACATCCATTCCCTAAGCTGTGAATGGCCAAGGCGAGCTCGTGGCATGAAGCTCGTTGGGAGGAGCTTGAATCACATCTGCGTGGGTTTGACATTGATGACATCTTTGTACGTACTTGATACAGTCCGTCTCCATAGTCAACCAGAAATAGCCAGCTCTCAAGATCTTCTTTGCCAAGAACGAAATGAATATGTGAGGACCACAAGTTCCAGCGTCGACTTCCTCAATCAAATTTGTTTCCTCCTTAGCATCCACACATCTTAGCAATCCCAAGTCTGGGGTCCTCCTATAAAGTATTTCTTCGTTTAGGAAAAACCGATTGGCTAGCCTTCGAACCATGTCTTTTTGGACACTTGTAGCATGCTTAGGATAACCTCCGTTTTTCAAATACCCTTTGATGTCAGCATACCATGGTTGCCCGTCTGTTTCTTCCTCAACATGAAAACAGTAAGTTGGTTGCTTATGAATGTGAACGGGAATGGGATCAATGTAATTCTTATTGGGGTGTTGGATCATCGAAGAAGATGTAGCAAAAGCATCTGCAAATTCATCTATACTCGAGGAACATACTGGAACTCAATCTTGATAAACCTCTTACATAATTCTTGCACACAATGCAGATAGGGAAAGATCTTCGTGTTCTTTATGGCCCATTCTCCCGTCACTTGATGCATCAACAAATCTGAGTCTCCAATTACCAGTAACGCCTGCACGTTCATACTGCCAATCGAATACCCAGGATGCAAGCTTCATACTCAGCCATGTTGTTAGTACAAGGGAATCGAAGCTTAGCTGATACCGGGTAATGCTGCCCAGTATCTGATACCAACACTGCTCCAATGCATACTCCATTGAAGTTTGCTACTCCATCGAAGAATAACCTCCAACCATCATATTCTTCGGTAATATCTTCTCCTATGAAGGCTACCTCCTCGTCGGAACAGTATGTCTTCAGTGGTTCATACTCCTCGTCCATAGGATTTTCCGCCAAATGATCTGCAAGAGCCTGTCCTTTTACCGCTTTCTGCGTGACATAGACAATATCAAACTCACTTAGCAATATCTGCCACTTAGCCAGCTTCCCTGTCGGCATGGGCTTTTGGAAGATATACTTCAGCGGATCCATTCTGGAGATCAGATAAGTCGTGTAAGCAGACAAATAGTGCCTCAGCTTCTGAGCAACCCAAGTCAGAGCGCAACACGTCCTCTCAAGCAATGTATATCGAGCCTCGTATGGTGTGAACTTCTTGCTCAAATAGTATATGACTTTCTCCTTTCTCCCTGTCTTATCATGTTGTCCCAAAACACAACCAAAGGCATTTTCTAGCACGGACAAATACAAGAGCAAAGGTCTTCCTTGTTCTGGTGGGACTAAAACCGAATGCTTTGAAAGGTAATCCTTGATTCTATCGAAAGCTTGTTGACACTCAGGAGTCCACTCTGTAGCAGCATCTTTTTTCATCAATTTAAAGATAGGCTCACAAATAATCGTTGACTGAGCAATGAAACGACTGATATAGTTGAGTCGTCCTAAAAAGCTCATGACTTCCTTCTTACTCTTCGACAGTAAGAGCTCTTGGATGGCCTTAATCTTAGTTGGATCCAGCTCGATACCCCGGCGGCTGATGTTAAATACCAATAATTTTTCCAATGGGACACCAAATGCACATTTTGTTGGATTTAGCTTCAGATTATGCTTCCGAAATTTATCGAAGAACTTTTTGAGGTCTGCCAAGTGATTTGAGCTTTTCTTTAACTTTATGATAACATCATCCACATAAACCTCAATTTCCTTGTGGATCATATTGTGGAAGATGGCGATCATGGCCCGCATGTAGGTGGCTCAGGTATTTTTTAACCTGAATGGCATTACCTTATAGAAATATACACCCCATGGCGAAAAGAATGTAGTTTTCTCAGCATCCTCATCATGCATTCTGACCTGATAATAGCCAACAAAATAATCCACGAACGACTGTGTCTCATGCTTTGCACAGTTATCAATAAGGATATGGATGTTTGGCAGCAGAAAATCATCTTTAGGGTTGGCCTTGTTGAGATCCCTATAATCCACACAAAATCTGACCTTTCCGTCCTTCTTCGGTACCGGCACGATATTGGCCAACCAGGTGGGATACTCTACTACTTTGAGGGTTCCGACGTCGATCTGCTTAGCCACTTCCTCTTTGATTTTCAGACTCATATCAGGCTTGTATTTTCTCAGCTTTTGCTTGACAGGAGGATATGCTGGATCAGTAGGCAAACTATGCGCTACTATGGAATGAATGAGCCCCGTCATATCAGCATAGGACCAGGCAAAGACGTCTTTATATTCTTTTAGAAACTCTATGTACTCCTCAACCTCATCTTTTGGCAAATGAGTGCTGACTTGAGTCTATAGGCGTCTCTGCATCTTCCAGGGTTACCATATCGATCTCTGTCAGATTTTCTTTGGGCTTGTCTTCAAACTCTTCTACCTCCCTGGCAATTTCATCAGGTACCTCATCTTCTTCGGCTTCTACTGAGTTACTTGTGTTACGTCGTATAGTTTCATTACAAGCCATGGCCTTAGATTCAATGCGTTCGATAATAGAAATGTTGAAAATATAAATAGAATTGAATCAAATATGTGAAAAGAAAATAATTTTATTAATTTAAAAATTTGTTCAAAAGTTTGACATAATATTCTAAAGAAAATTTAATGACTTCAAAAACAAAATAAAACTGATCCTTTTATTCTACCCAGATGCCCAGCGAGCTCTGGATGGAGTGGCTGTCCAATTGGCGACTCCTTTTTGAGCTCCTACTTCCTGTTGTGGGGCCCCTCCTTCCTCCTCGTTGATAATGGCATGACAATTGTTATCACTTGGCTCCTCCAGAAACAGATTCCTTAAACTGAGTAGCACGACATCCTCCTCAGCCCGCTTGATATCAAGAAAACCATCAGAAATGAAGGTTTGCTGAAGCGAAGGCAGTGGATTTGGCAACAAAAAACTTTTCTTTCCCAAAGGATATTTCCATTTGTCCAACTCTTCGGCAGTGGGTTGATATCCCAATCCAAAAGTGGTTTTTTCTGTTGCCACTTGCAGCGGCTCTGACGTCCCTTGTAATCTGACTCCAAGGCCCTTGCCTGGCTCAAATCATAACCATAGCAGCATACTCAGAACTTTGTCGCTCCACCATCTTCCTTCCTCAACGACACTGACAAGTTCTAAGGTGTGGAAACTCTCCCCGTCCAAACCTCCTTTTCCTTCAATGACGGGAATAACAGGAGCAACATAGATTGGACGAATTTCATCCCCGTGGACCACGACCTCTTGGTGATCCCACTCGAACTTCAGGCATTGGTGAAGAGTTGAAGGCACAGCCCCCGCGACATGAATCCATGGGCGTCCCACTAGCAAATTGTAGGAGGCTGGGATGTCCATTACTTGGAATGTTATGTAAAGGTCGCCTATGTGTTCCGGATGTTTCAGGGCTCTGCCAGCAGATTATGAATGAGGTACATTACGCCCGTTATTCTCTTCACCCCGGTGCAACAAAAATGTACCATGATATCAAGGAAAACTACTGGTGGCTAGGTATGAAAAGAGAAATTGCTGAATTTGTAGCCCAGTGTCCTAACTGCCAACAGGTGAAAGCAGAACATCAGAAACCAGGCGGTTTGACTCAGGATATAGCTGTACCTCTCTGGAAATGGGAAGCAGTGAATATGGATTTTGTAGCAGGATTACCCCGTACTAAACACAAACATGACTCTATATGGGTGATAGTTGACAGATTGACAAAATCAGCTCATTTCCTGCCGGTAAGATCTACCTTCTCGGCTGAAGATTATGTGGAGTTGTATATCCGAGAAATAGTCAGGTTACATGGAGTACCAGTATTCATTATTTCAGACAGAGGAGCACAGTTTACGGCTAGATTTTGGCGGTCGCTTCAGAGAGGTCTTGGGACGCAGATTAATCTGAGCACAGCATTCCACCCTCAGACAGATGGACAGGCTGAGCGCACTATTCAAATGCTCGAAGATATGTTGCGAGCGTGTGTGCTAGATTTCGGTGGTAGCTAGGATGAGCATTTTCCGTTAATTGAATTTGCTTATAATAACAGCTATCACTCAGCCATCCAGATGGCGCTTTTCAGGGCATTATACGGGCGAAAATGCAGATCGCCGATTGGTTGGTTTGAAATAGGAGAGTCAGCGTTGGTTGGCCCAGACATTGTTCAGCAGTCAGAGGAAAAGGTAAAGCTTATCCGAGAACACTTACTGACTGCACAGAGTCACCAGAAATCATATGCAGATGTGCAGCGCAGAGACTTGGAATTTGATGTAAATGACTGGGTATTTCTGAAAGTATCTCCGATGAAAGGGGTAATGAGATTCGGCAAGAAAGGTAAGCTCAGCCCAAGGTTTGTTGGGCCTTATCAGATTCGTCGAAGGATAGGCCGAGTAGCATATGAGTTGAACTTGCCTCCAGAATTAGAATCCGTTCATCCGGTCTTTCATGTATCTATGCTGAGGAAATGCATAGGAGACCGGTCCAGAGCAGTCCCAGTCCAGGATATCCAGGTTATAGAAAAGCTGGCCTATGAAGAGGTTCCAGTAGCTATCCTAGACAGACAGATTCGCAGATTGAGGACTAAAGATATTGCATCTGTCAAGGTATTATGGCGTAACAGGAACCGAGAGGAGATGATTTGGGAAGCGGAGGAAGATATGAAGACCAGATATCCTCACTTATTCCAGGACTAGTCAGGCGACAGGTATGTCCGTATTATTACTTATGCAATACCTTATAGTTGTGTATGAATAAATGAGAAATATTGATGCTTAGCTATCCAGTGAATCCTAAAGTATTGTGTGCAGTATCTGTATTGGACTTTTCTGCGTTTCAGGTTTTTGGTATAGTCCATATTACAGGGGAGACTCTGCTGAAATTTTTCTAAATAAGTAAATTAAGAAGTCCTCTAGATGGCAGTTTCCATTCGAGGACGAATGTTCTTAAGGGGGGGAGAATGTTATACCCCGTAAGATTTCCGACACCTAGATGGCCTATTCGCACGGTGGTTAGGCATATTTGAAAGCCATACGTGCTAGAGAAAGGCCCGGGAAAGGATCGGATAGACAACCTGTCGAACCATCGCGGAAGGAGCCGAGGCAGAGCCCCTCCGCGATGGCAACATGTCACGGAGGTGGAGCCTCCGCGTTGGCTCCGTGACACGTTGGCCCTGTCCAGGCCCAAGTATATAAAGCCCCACTTCGGTTTTAATTCATTTAAAACATTTGAAATTTCCAGAAAACGCAGCAAAACAGAGGAAGACGAAGAGGGTAAATATATTATCGCTCGATTACGCTGCCAAACATTGTCCAAACTCAAATAAACCTCAGATACCGAGGTATTTAGCAGCAGAGAGCATTCCTACGGATTTAGTTTCGCGAAATACGGCCGACGAATCGTCGAGCTACCGGACTAAGGTAAGTGGAATTGCTCCAAACTAGTGTCTATGTGTTCCTTGCTGTTAAGTGAATACTTCTCCCTTCTGGACTTCTGGAAAATAGCGAGTTTTCGACCGTCTTTCGATAAGCCTAAGTTTAGGCTATAATTATATCGAAAGTGATGTCGTCCTTCAGAATAAAGTTGTATTTAGTATTGATTGATATATATATGAATGCAGTTGGGAGGAATAGCTGAAATACTGACCAAGCTACGCCGGTTAGTCGGGAAATCAGAAGTGAAGGTATGTAAAGCTAGTTTCCTCGGCAAGTTAGTAGTCTCGGTATAGTAAAGTAGTTTAAAGGCCAGTAGAATGTTCAGAAGCCGTGTGTTATGTTTATTACGAAGCTAGCTCACAGGGTCATCAGCTCCAGTCATCCGGAGCTAGATAGCTAGAGGTTTATCCCTTTTCTTTGTTGTACAACATGGGTAGGCTGGGGCCCTGTCCCGACTATCTTATCAGTATTCTTAGAGGCTTGTAGTCTGTATATATTTCCCTGTGGTCAGATGAGCCGGTCGTGTGAGGCCGTGCAGTTTTATAGCTGTTAGTACTTCTATTTCTTTTGTGTTGGCCGTGTGGGGCCATAGCTTAACAGTAGTGGTGACCTTGCCGGTCACGTAGCTTTCCAATATTTCATTGTTGAGTTACAGAGAACTAGACAGCATGGTGGCCTTGTCGGCCCGCATAGGTTCCCCTATATTGATATGTTTCTGGTTAGCTGTTAGTACAGGTACAGGTGGCTATAAGCCTAGTAGGCTGAGGCTGTATTTACAGCCGTTATATAGCCCGTTGTTTCCCTGAATCTGAGTTAGAGCCAGCCAGGCACCAGATGTGCTTAGGCTCAGTAGTCTAGCAGTTCAGGTCCTAGTAGGGCACCAGGTGCCAGTCATACCCCCCAAAGCGGGGTGTGACAACGTTAGATAAAATTTCAGACATATATATGATAAAGTAAAAACATCCAACATTAAAAATACAATTGAAAGAAAATTAAATAGGACATTAGAATAAACTGACTAGTTAACGATAATTTTGGCAAATATCGGAAATCAATAATTCGAGCAGTCTTCCGCAATTAATATTTACGAACTTTAACACATCAAGATCACGAGAACCTCAAGGGTTCCAAGCAGTGCTTGTGTTGAGGTGGGTTAGGGGAAAATATATAAAGAGAGCGAAAAAGCAAAGCAATGCTAAAAATAAAGTATTTTAGTTTTCTTTCCAGGTTCGACCATATAAAGAGGAGGAGGAGGGCTCTTTAAATAGTTAAAGAGTCAAAGAGTTTAAAGGAAAAGCGACTAATAAAATCAATTTCCAATAATTACTTATCATATGCAAATAAATTAATTAATTTAACAAGATTAATAGAGGGAAAAAGAATTTGACCATAATTTCAAATATTGAAAGAGAGGAAAGAATCAATCAATCTTAAGTTAATACAAAACTAGCTGTCATTTAATATTTTTTTAAAAAATAGCAAGTTACCATAATTTTATATAACAACCTTATTGACCAGGAAAGAAAGACGGAATATAAAATAATGCACGGTCACTAAATAGTCGATCAATACCAAAATAATAAAGTTAAATTGTTAGAAGGAAAACAAATCAAACAAAGAGAATTTGCTATATAGTGAATACTAAATTACTCAAAATTCTTCAAATAAAAATCTCACTACCATGTTTAGTATATATATATATATATATATATATATATATATATATATATATATATATATATATATATTAACGCGGAACAACATAATAGTAGGAGGAAAAGAAGAGAATAATAAATACAATAATAATTTCTATATGAGCAAAAATATGTCAAAGGCAATCAAACAATCAAAATTTACCAAACTTAGATGTTTTACAACCATCACGAGATGAAAATAAACCAACAATCTGGGGAGAGAGAGAACAACGAAGTACCGTTGCAAATATACAACTCAAGAATGTCTAAACAAACAACAAATGATTTTTCGTGAAGGTCAACAGGAACAGTGATATACACATATACTCAAACATAACTATATAGTAAATTTTTTTGAGAATATTAGGCTAGATAGAGTATGGCAGAAATAATATCGTATTAACACTCAATCGTGTTTAAATGATATTCTATATTATCAACAAGTATAATTTCCTTTAGGTCTAAACTTGGCATAGGTAATAATAAGCAAAAAAATCAATATTCCGAACAGATCTACGAGGATCTATCCAGCAAATGATTTTAGTCTCTGCATGGTGGTAGAGAAAGTCGTCGGAGCTGAAAGAAAGAGTAAGAGATGTCATGTGTTATTGGCAGGGTTGTCGGAAAAATTATAGAAGAAAAATATGGCGGTGTTGCGGTGTTAATGGTGAGGAGGGGAGGAGTGGAAAGGAAGAGAAGGAGAGGGGGAGAGGGTGTGCCAGTGGTTGTTTTTCGCCAGAGAAATGGGGTCTCGGCGTTGTTGGTAGCCATTGCCGGCCGAGGCGGACAAAAGAAAGGGAGGAAGGTCGAGTGGCGATGGTGTTTTCCGGCCAGTAGTGGCTGATTTCAGCGGTTTTTCGGCAAGTGAGAGGAGAGAGGGGAAGGTGTCGCTTGTTTCGGCGATAAGGGAGGAGGGAGAGAAAGAAGAGGGTTGGTGGTTAGGTGCGGCGACCGGATATTTGCCGGAGAAGAGAGGGACGAAGGGAAGAGGGAAGGTGGCCGGAGTTTTCGCCGGAGAAGAAAAGGTAAAGGGGAGGAGAGGGCTATTCTGGTAGAGAGGGAGTGCAGCGTAGCTTAGGGAGAGGGAAAAATGAGATGTGAATTAGGGTTTGGGGTGTGCAAATGTTGTAAAAGGTAAGAATATAGGGTTTTATTTTATCTGTTGGATTAAAATAAATCGACGGTTGTGATCAAAACTTCAGAAGTTGGGTCCGGTCATGAGTTTTATGCGGGTCGACCAGATGGTTAAATTGGGTTGAATTAAATGAATTGAATTGGATTGGGCCAAATTTGGTAAAAAAAAGGCTAAAATTTGCAAAATCTAGACATAAATTGGCTAGACTTTAAATAAATTAGCTGAAATTGAAATATAGCTGCTATTAAATTAATAAAATACTATTCTTGTAAATAATTTAACAAATAAATAATATAATAGTTTAAATTATGGAAAAATCATATAAACATTATTATTAATATAAATAAGTTGTAAATTTAAGTATGCTCATATAAATATTATGTCATTAATAAAATATTATATTTGTAAATAATTCAATCACTAGAAAATAAAATCAAATATTATATTAAACTTTATTATTAACATAAATAATTTATAAATTCAAGTAATATTACTATGCAAATAAAAATTTATAAAATTTAGTAAAATTATGCAAATAGTTTATAAAGATTAAGTAAAATATATATTTCAAAATAAGAGCGTATATTAATATGAAAAATACTATATATGACACAATTATTTAATATCAAAAAATTAATAAATTAAAATCAATGCAAGTTATATATGTAATTTAAGATAATTTCGCAAGATTATGATGATTAATTATTTTTTAAAAAATACGAATGCAAGTCGAAAGAAAGGTAAATAAATATACACACATAAGCAGCGTATACGGGGCGTACGGAGGTCAAAATTGGGTGTCAGCAACAGCATTCTTGAAGCGGAATATATTTGCTAGATTCGAGACTCCCAGAGCCATCACTAGTGAGGGGGTTTTGCACTTCTGTAACCGGTTGTTTCGCTATTGATTGGAGAAATATAGGGTAAAACACAAGGTGGCAACACCCTATAATCCGCAGTCTGGTAGGCAGGTTGAAGTCAGAAACCGGGAGATAAAGACTATCTTAGCAAAGACTTTGAATGCAAACCGGACAGACTGGGCAAGAAAGCTAAATGATACTTTATGGGCTTATCAGACCGCATTCAAGACTCCTATAGGTATGTACTTGTATCAGCTTGTGTATGGAAAATCATGTCATCTTACAGTTGAACTTGAGCACAAAGCTATATGGGCGCTCAAGAAACTGAATTTGGATTGGATCGAAGCTGCGAACTTGAGGCTTGATCAGTTAAATGAGCTTGATGAATTTCGATTGAAAGCCTATGAGAGTTCTAAAATTTACAAACTAAGGATGAAAATTCAGCATGACTGGAAGATCGAAAAGAGAGAATTCAGTCCGGATGATATTGTGCTACTATTCAATTCTAGACTTTGTTTGTTTCCTGGCAAGTTGAAATCTAAATGGCTGGGACCTTTTTGAGTGGTTCAAGTATTCTCCCATGGGGCAATTGAACTATAAAATCATGAGGGAAGACACTTTAAGGTTAATGGTCAATGGGTAAAAGCATATCTGGGGAGAAGTGAAGAAATAAAATTGGTGGATCTCTGGGCTCTGGGTGAAGTCTGAGTAACCCAAGGACTTGCGTCGTGCCACGACGTTAAATCGGCACTGCATGGAAGGCAACCCATGGAGGTGTTTCGATGAAGTATGAGTAGCCAAAATACACGCGTCGTGCTGCGACGTTAAATCAAGCGCTTCTTGGGAGGCAACCCAAGTTGTAATTGTAAGAAAAATATGGTGTTTACATGTGTTGATGTGTGCAGGTGATTAAGATGGGAAATTTGAAGTTAAAACCAAAAATCTGAAGTTGAGTTGCTAGTGCCAAAAAGCACAGAACGAGTCGTCATCAGACCAAACGACTCATTCACTTTATCGTCATTAAAGCTTCATAAAATAGTGTAGACAATGGTTGACCAAATGAGTCGTTGCCAGTGGCAACGAATTGTGAGGTCCTCTGTCAAGTCTACTGGATCAAAGGCGGAATTAAACTGAGAAAGGTGACAACAACTCATGTAACGAATCGTTCGGAGACCAAACGATTCGTTAAGTGGCCCGTCAAGAAGCTACCACAGTTCAGGGCCCACAACTTAGGTCATGACTCGTTGGGTGACACCACGACTCGTTGCCTGAGTTGTTAGGTCCTAGGTAAGTTCTCAAGTTTCAGTCACTGGATGAAGGGCCGAACAATTCGTTTAACCACATAATGAATCATTGCATAGGTCGTCATATGTTTTTTTTTATGAACTCCCACAACCTGACCCACGTTCAAATGGGGCACATATTTAATTCTACATGGACAAAACATCAAATTTTCCACTTAAACCCTTTTCCCATTAAAACCCATCACCACTCCAACTTAAAAATTTCCCTCATCTTCTTCTCCCAACCTCACTACAAATTCTTCGAATTGGATTCACCGGCACTCATGCTCACACAGGCACTCTACTCTCGGCTCAACATCCATTGTTTATTCTTCAAAAATTAATTGTGAGATTCTTTACATTTAGAATAAGATTATTGTTGACCCATGCCTTGATTGAACTTGCAATTTCCTAATTAATGATGTACACTTTTTGATTATTTTTTCAAATTGATAGTAAACCCTAGGTGGCAGGAAATATTGAAATTTTGACTTAACTGAAATATAGTGACATGCTAATTGTGTTGTTTTGTGTTTGTAGGGATTGAAAAATATCAAGTGTAATGCAAGATAAGGGTGGATTACCTGAAACTCTTGAGCACGAGCCATGTAACGAGTCGTGGTATCATCTCACGACTCGTCATATGGCTCGTCCTAAGTGGAAACTAAACTTGGTGACATTGTATCTAAAGACCGACCTAACGAGTCGTCGCCTCTGGTAACGACTCATTGTGACTAGTCGTTAAGTCCACTGGTCCAACATGAAGAAAACATAGCATGAGACAACGAATGACCTCATGAGTCATTGCTAGTGGCAACGACTAGTTAGTCACTCGTCATGTCCACTGAGACTCAGTTTAAAAGTGCTTATGTTTCATCTCATCTGGTATACTAACTAATCTTCCACAGGTTCAATGGCTCCGAGGGGTACACTGAAGAAAGGTCCGGCAAAGAAACAAGTGCGGGAGAGGATTCAATCATCATACCGCAGACTTCGGTATGAGCCATCCTCCTCCGAAGAGTCAAGTGGCTTAGAGGAGGAATATGAAGTGTCAGAAGAGAAGCTGGTGCAGATATCAACCAGGGCTAGGGCTCAACGAACTACAAATCCGACAGCCCTAGTTGATGCTCCTACTCCACTGGAAAGGGATCCGCCAAGCCGTACTGATGAAAATGCCAGAGCTATAGCCGCAATTGCTCCCTAGGTCACCATAGCTGGGCAAAACGTAGAAGTAGCTGATGAGTCACATGCTCAACAAGGGAACATAGATGATGAACTGACTGAGACCTGGAACACATCCAATGATCAACCAAGGCATGTGAGGAGATGGTGTATTCATGGTATGAGGGCTACCTATAATAGAGACATTGCTTCCAATGATAAAGGACATCCAAATAGGAGCATCTACGAGGAGCCCAGGCTAGTCACCACGGGGCTTAAGGACCTTCCCAGAGCTGCAGGCTTTGTTTGACAAGTACAGGTTTGGGTGGTTGAACAAGCCATCAGGAATCTATAGCCCCTTCCTAGTTAGAGAATTCTATGCAACCTACGGAGACACACTACAACGTCTGGCATTAGGTGGTTAGGACTAGAAAAAGAGGCCGACTTTTACACAACTGTTGATTCGGGAGACACCCGTGGGTATATCTGAGAGGACCATCTCCAAGCTACTTTATGGTCCACACAATTATGCCCCGATGAACATATCCAAGTTCGATCACAGAATATTCGAGCTAAAGAAAGTTAATACTAAGATGCTGAATAGGAAGGAGAGAATCAGACAATACACTTGGCTATCTTAGGTCATTGCCACAATAGGTTTGTTGGTTGAATGGTTGCACGTCATAGAGTCTTAGATTAAGAAGGCCACACTAAACTTTCACGCTAAATATTGGTGGTCACTAGTGCGGCATAGGCTGGTACCAACCAACAATGATAATATTCTCTCACCTGACAGAGCGGCATTGGTAGCCAGCATTATGGAAGGATATGCTATAAATTTCCCGCGGTATATCGCTCAAGAGATTAGAGAGCGGGCGATAAATGACTGCACTACAATTCCCTTCCCATGTCTTATTGATAGACTCTGTCAAGAGTCAAAGGTGCCGGAGTTTCCATCGGTCGACCAGCGCATAGTGGTCCACAAGATAACCGATATCAGGTTGATACGAGATGACACAAACCCGGTATCGAGTGCAAGGAACCAGGATGCTGCATCCGCTAGAGAGACTATATTAGCAGAGGCATTCAACAGCGAGATGCAGACTGAGGTTGATGTATTTACTGAGATTGCAGCAGAGGCCGTGGAGGCCAGGGAGATCGGTAGCTAGTTTGAGGCTACAGATGCAGTTGATATTCCCGCATCTGCGGAGGTTCCAGAGTCATCATCCATAGCAGCTGCATCTCATCCACCTCTTACACCCTCGAGTGCTCCTTCATCCAGTCTAGTCACAATTTCCAAACAATTCCTGACTGACATGGCTAGACGACTAGCAAAGGATGAGAAACAACAAGCGCACACGGCTTTGCAGGTAAAGGTTCTAATGGAGCAGGTCAGGCCATGGGCTACCAAAGAATTAGAGGCACTCTCTATCTTCGTGCATGGCAGGTTGGATGCTTTTGAGAGACGCATGGATGAGCACCTTGCACAGTTATAGGCACCTGAATTGGAAAAGTGGTATGTAGAGGTAGCAGCAGTTAGAGTAGAGGTGCGGGAGTTGTCCACACAACAGGTAGCTACGAGCCCTCCAGCTGTGCTTCCCGTGATAGAAGATGAAAGCGAAGAAGAGCTACCGCCAGTGTTTGATTTCATTACTGAGGAGCTGGTGGCACATGATAAGGGAAAAAGACCTTGTGAGGAGGTAAATTTTAAGGATGATGACTCTCTACTCCATCAGCAAAAGCGAGAGCAGAGAGAGATGGAGAGAGCATTGTATCTATATAGAGAGGAGGCTTGATAGAAGGCCACAATTGAGGCAGCGAGAACTCGGGGAGAAGGCACGAGCTCATTTGGGTCTGAAAATGCACTGGGTCAAGCCGATGACATCAGAGAGGACACTGGAGGATTATCTGCACCCTCCATCGACCAGGTAGCAGACACCTAGTTCACACATGTATGTTCCCTATTTCCATAGTTTTTTATATATATATGCGTCGAGGATGACACATGCTTTTCTTGATGGGGGTGGGGAGGGATACTTGTGTATTTTTTTCTGAACATAACCCAAGGGTTTTTCTTGCTGGATATATTTTACCTCGGGTGTTCCTTATCTAGTAGAACCGGCACGTTTAGGGTTTTATGTTTTTGTGTTTGTTTGTTTCAGTCGAAAGAAAGTTAGGTGAACTTAAGGTAGTCAAGATCTTGAATTGTTGATTTTTGTTGAGATGATAATTTTATATCCCTACTAAATTTTTTTATGTGTATGTTAAAATCAACAGGTATGACCTTTGTGAATCTTTGTATGGCATTGAAACTGTGAACATGTTTACCATTTATGGTTGTTCCTGAACTAGCAGTTAATAGAAGTGATGATGTTGACATGTTCTATGTGTGAGTGAGATTTAATAGTTAAATTCGGTTGTGTATGTCAATCTAAAACTTGCCTGGTCAGTCGTACAAAGATAGATGATGGGAAACTAGGAAAGGATCATAGGCCATTTTTGATCAATGAGCTACTATAGCCTTAAAAGACCTACCAAAAGAAAATAAATATCCCATGATCCAAATTTTTGAGCTTAAATTGACCTTTCTTTTTGTTTACACCGATTTACCTTCCTGCTTTGATTAAGAATGAACCTGTTTTGGCCCTGCTCCCTCCTTGGATACTTTGAACCTCAACTCAGGAAAATCTCCTAAGTTGAGGGTGGCTATGATAGGGGTGATTAAGAAGAGTAGGGTGGAATGAAATTTGGTAATAAAAATGAAAGAGCGTATGCGGTGTGCTTAATGAAAGAAATTAAAGAAATAAAAATGTTGTCAAAGAGCAAGAAAAGAAAAGAAAGAATGCGAAATCAATGAATGCTTGAAAGAAGAGGAACCGCTCTCGTAGTTACAAATGAAAATAAAATAAGAAGCAAGTAAAGGTAACACCCCGGAAGGGCCTACAAATAGACCCAGGATTTGAAGTCGAAAACTACAGAAAACCTGGAATTTGCACCAGTATGACTCAAGGTACGAATCGTGGTGAGGACCTACGACTCGTGACTCGAGTCGTGAGGAAACCGGGAGCCTGAGGTTGTGTCACGGGTAGTCCTACGAATCATGGTGATAAGGTATGACTCGTGGTTAGGAGTCGTGGTGAATGTCTCAGTGGTGCTAGAGTGAGTCGTCGTGGGTCATGGTACGACTCGTAGGATGAGGCAACGAGTCATGGTGAGGAGTTGTGGTTAAGTCGTATTGGTTTGGGTGGATGGTACCACGATTGACAATACGACCCATAGGATGGTGGTACGAGTCATGGTATACCAGTCGTGACCAAATTTAGAAAGATAGGAGAAAGGGTGAAGTGACCACGAGAGGTAACCACGAGTCGTGACTTGATGGTACGACTCGTGGCACGACTCGTGGTCGGGGCCAGAACTGCTTTTCAGGAAAATTTTAGTAAGGGTAATTTTGACTTTTCTACACTTTTGGGCCCTAAACCACGTCAGTTTGAGGTCATAACAGGGTATTTAAGGGATGAAAACTCCTATTAAGTTCATTTTAGCAGTTACAAGTGTTAGAGAAGGGAGTAGGAAGGGTTTCGAGCAACTTTCTTCAAGATTATTCAAGTTTTCACTTAGGGTTCTTCAAGGGAGTAGGAAATCACAAAATTTCTAGGTATGTAGGATTTTGAATTGGTAGATTAGACCCTACTCGTGCCCATTTCTTTCCATTTCCTACGATTAAGTTATCAAATTTTTGTGGGTCTTAACCCAATTGCATGATTTCTCACAAATTTACATGAAAGTGTGGTAGTATGTTTAAATTACAGATTTTGAAGTATTTGGGCTGATATTGCTTGTATATTTTATATTTCATGATTTAAAACTCTAAAAGTATGGATGCCCAATTATGAAAGATTTTTAGTAAAATTCATGTTCATGATGATTCCGCAAGCTTAATACGAATATTTGAATTTCAAGCATGTTTTCAAGTTTTCTATTTCTTATGTTTTCATGATTATGTTTCGCATAAACTAAGAATTTCAAGAATGATTAAGATTTTGGGCCATGCCCATATGTTGTGTATGATTTATAAACTACATCTTTGGCCAACTCACGGGCTTAAATTCCATGGCTAGTATTATGAACTTTCAAGCATGGTATGATTTTCACGATTAAACTAGTTGTGCATGTTACATATGAATTTCTATGAGCACGTTGCATGTTTGGGAGTATTACTTAACATCGAGTAGGTTTGGGCCCTAGGTTACGCCCCGAATCTCAAAACTACGTACCACCGTAGGATTATGTTTGGGACCTCCTCAGTGACTGTCCCCTATATCCTACGCGGCCTTCATGAGTGATATCACATCTTTCATGGTTCATACCCTTGGCAAGGTATGAACGGCCTCCCGACTAGGCGTACAAGTCGGACTTTATGTGTGGTCATGTGGAGTATGTCGGTTATAGAAATCTCCCATTGTTCCTCATGGTTTTGAAATATGCATGATTATGTTCTTTTGGCTCAAGTTATGATTTATGAAATGTTTTTCCCGCATGTTATGACTTTGATGGGTTTATGAATATTTTTGGAAATATTGAGCCTTATGATGTACTTACGATTTCAGCCTTATAATCATGATGTCCCCACTCCTTTAACTTTTATGTTTTTAAGCATTGCTTTGCATACCTTACATACTCAGTACTATCCAAGTACTTACCCACATATTTTCAGGATCCAGTTCGCAGGTTCAGCATCGTCCCTAGCTTACGCTCAGTTCCGTTCAGTCTTCAGTGGTGAGTCCTCATGATCCGAGGGCTTCATGTTCAGACTTGTTTAATTGTCTTATGTTCTCAAAATGTTTGGGTTAGTTGGGGTCTTGTCCCTTCAACCCGTCTTTTATGATTAGAGGCTTTTAGACTTATGTGTAATACTTAGCCGTTTATGTTTGGATTTCGTGTTGTTGTTTTCTTTATATCTCATGATACGACTTTCAGCTAGTTCATGCTTGATAAGTTAAGTTTTCCTCCTTATATGAATGAATTAGTATTATTCTCACACCATGGGTTGACTTAGGGTCTTTCGGGGCTCCTTGTCCCGTGTCTATGATTTGGGTGTACTATCGGATCGTGACAAAGGGGAGAAAATATGAAAAAAGGTTAAAAGTGGAGTAAAGACGTATGTAGTGCCAATGAGGGTTAAGCTACTAATCCCATATGTACCATGCCTGAACCTGAGCCTACGTTACAAGCTTAAAAAGTCCTATAGTGATCCTAGTTACCTGTCTGAAAATCGAGATATTAAAAGTAAAGGCAAGCCTATGGCATTGCATGCACATAGTTAGAATTTCTTTGTGAGAGTGAGTGTGATCTTACCTAGTCCCAAGAGAAATTCTTTGAAATAATCATATACACATGAGTGAGTGTGGGACTTCTTTGAGGTGAGAGCATTTGGTCAACAAAATCGTCCACGAATTGTCTGGGTCAGTGCTATAGATTTATGTGCGTGGTTGCAAGTGACAGTGTTTTTCCATGTTTTGATTCCTCTGTGTCATGGTTGAAAATTTTGCATATGCATTGTGATTTGCGTTGGTATGATAAAGGAGGGGTTAGAAAAGTTGATTTGATAAAGAATTGTGACTGCAGTAAGTTTCCTAGAGTTTTTTTTATTGAAGCGTCGAAGTATTTTATTTTATTTTTGCCTGAGGACATGAAAAAGTTCTAATTTGAGGATGTTGATGTTCCATGATTTTACAGCACTTTTGACGCTTAAAACCAAGAAACTATGCACATTTCGGGTATGTTTGTGTAGATATGATGTCTTTTTGTTAAATATTGTAGGAAAATAGGTCCGGAACTGGAAATAGGCTAAGTAAGGCGGAAAAGGACTAAACTGAAGGTTTCCAGGCACGTCACGAATCGTCATCTTAAGGAACAACTCGTGCCTGGAGTCGTGGGAAGATATTAAAGATGAATGAAGAAGGAAACAGTGCACTCAACGCATTGAAGGCATGACTCGTTACGTCTGGTAACGAGTCCTTAAGTCAGTCTTGAAGACTGAGAAGAGAAATTCTGAGAAGAATCCAATGAAGGCAATGACAGGTCTAACAAGTCATCAGGTGTTGAGACGACTTGTCAGGAGGACTTTGGTAGGAATCATTATGTGTACTGGAAGTTTGATGAATCAAGACCACGAGAGGCCTAACGACTCGTGCCTAGCCACGATGAGTCGTTAGATGACCCGTTACCACGACTGGGCCTGTTATTGAGGACGGAAGATTTGTATTGGCCACGAATCATTGGGAGACCCAATGAGTTGTTACTTGCCCCGTTACCCCTACCGACCTGGAATCCAAATTTAGTTAGGAAAAGATTTATTTGGAACTGTAAATATGATTTTTAGGTTTATTTTTTGTACGCAGTTATTTTTACCAACTTTCATGTGAATTCTAGTGTTGTTAACAATCTTTCTTAGGTCAAGAAACAAAGTTTACAATTTTGTTCTTTATTTTGGGAATTAATCAACATTGGAGTTTAGTTCATCAAGTTTGGAGTTATATTCAATTTACATGGTTTTCTTCTACGAATTTTGGTAAGTTGCAACTATGATTTATCTAATATTTTGTGATTGTGATTATTCAAACATGAGTAGCTAAACCCATAAATAGGGTTGTGGGAACCATGATGAATTAACACACATAAGTGAAACACTTAGTGATTCTTGAACGGGGTTTAATGCATGTAGTGTTTTTCCCTTCGTTTTAATTATTTCTTAATGGTTGCAAACGTTGGAACTTGCTTTATTCTTACTTACCGAATCAAGGGACTATTTAATGGGAAAAGGGATTAACAACGGAGATTTGAGGCTATCAACCCTCATCTAATAGCTTGAATTTATCCGGGGATAGCTAATCTGATATTAAGGTTAAGAGTTAATTAAGCATACACCCGCATATGGACCAAGTTGCATGGTGATAATCATCTGGATACGGGACCCACCATTTAGGTGAACCTAACATACCGATATTGCATGTTAAACTCCGGAATAGATCACTAGTGTAAAAGCCTTGAGGTTATGAAGTCTTAGGGAACACAATCCTAGTCAATTTGTTGATTGAGTACAAACCAAAATTGATTTAACCATTTAGTAGTTTTTACTCCTATTTAGTATTTTATTTCTTCCCCCTAGGAAATAAGCCAGCTGATAGTAATAGCTATTCACATTAACTCAAGTTATTTCCATATTCCTCGTGGGATCGACCCCAACCTTTGTTGGGTTCTATATTTTACATCGACCGCTTTATATCTCAATTGCGAGGTGTAATTTGGGCGATATCAACTGCTAACGATGTCCACCACTAGTCCTCTACTGGGGAAACCCAAAGTTGCCTTTCCTAACCCTCTTGGCCTCTCTCTCTCCCTTTCCCTCATTCGATCTGCTTCAATCTGCTGGTCGTTGTCACAACCTGAATGGAGGCCCGGATCCTGACACGGGACAAGGAGCCCCGAGAGACCCCAAGTCGACCCATGACATAAGCGTACATCTAACTCAATCAACAAAATTGAAGAATCAACAAGATAATCATAGCGGAAGTCTAGATTTAACTTAACATCAAAATACACAATTTGAAGTTAAATACATCCATATGTGTGAAAAGCCTCTAAACATGATGAGTTGATGGGAAAAGACCCCTAACTAACTCAACAAAACTGAAAATACATAAAGGAAATCCAAATAAGTCTACTCCTCGGGAGATGAGGACTCACCAACAGCGTAAGGTGCCAACTCTGAAGACTGACTATGAACGGGGATGAACCTGAGAGCCGGATGCTGTATCATTTCATGATACAATATAGAGTATGCAGTCATTACGTGAAATGTACTGAGTATGCAAAGTAAGTAAAACTACTTATATAAATAAAATTATTTAAAAATATGCATAATGTTTAACATAACAATAAGAATCTGAGAGTAGGGCTTGCATGCATTCTTTCTGAAATCATGATCTCATCATAACATAACATAACATCATAACTGAATCGATTGACTCAAAGCTGAAATTTGATAGTCAGCAGTAAAACTGAACATTGAGTCAAACCTACTTTAGAGCATATGTGGATATAGAAATATCATGAATGATAAACATGCATAAGTAAATCATGAGGAACAATGGGAGACTCGTATTTTAACCAACATACCATGATAGAGCTTACGTGGTCCCAACTATCACACTCAAGTAGGTAGAGTCGTGCGAAGCCTTGCTAGGGCTAGGGATGATACCATGATATCAATATCAAGCTCGTGGGACAATAGGGACAGGGATAGATCATAAGGGAGGTTTCGAAGTAATATATAAAAAAGTATAAACCTACGTTGGTGTGCAGTCTGAGGCATAGGGTGATCAACCCTTAGCGTACTTGGTGCTAGACGCTACTCCCAAAAACATGCATATGCTCTACATCATTTTCAATGAATCTCAACATCGTCTATTGACAAAGCTCAATAATCAAATACATCTCAAAGCTGAAATTATGTATATGAGAAGCTTTAACTCAAACCATATCACAAGCTGAAAGATAATTGGGAGTCTTCGCTCCAAAATCATGTGGTAAGGGTAATTCAAGAAATTATAAACCATGCTTGAACATGTGGGCATTGCCCAATACTTTCTCATGCTTGAAACTACTCAATTCAAATAGAAAATATGATTATAAACATGGGTAGCTTGAAAACATGCTTTTCATCACAATATCTCATCATCATCATACATTCATCACAAATCTCATCTTTCATGAACTTTTCATCAATGGGCTTTTTTATTCATAAAGCTAGAAACATGATTTTTAATTGAAAACATTATAAGCCCATGCTTCATAATTCAATGGTAGAAACATATTTGAATCATACCCATGTAAAGAATTAGGAAATTCATGTATTGGGTTAAAACCCCATAGATTAGATATAGTACATTCATGATTTAGAGGGATTGGGCATGGGTGTGAAAGGAATCACCCATTTTATAACCCTATATACCTATTGGTAGTTGATTCGTACACTTCTTTGATAGCCCAATAAGAAATTGAAGGGAATTTGAAGAATAATAAGCTTGATCACCCTCTCTAGCCTTCTACATTTGCATGCATGAATGTAAATGGCCTAAAATGAACTTAACCCCTTTAAAAGTCATCATTCATAATTCAAAACGACGTGGTTTAGGCCTTAGGATCTTAGAAAATACAGAAATGCCCTTACTAAATTTGCAGAAAATAACTACTAGATGGTCCCCATGAGGGACCTAACGACTCTTCATCAAGGGCCACAACTCGTGGAGTCATCCGTCAGGTACACTGCTTGTCAGGTCTCATGGGCTCGTCACGAGAGACTTCACGACTCATTACTCGTGGTCACCACTTGTCCTATACACTTTATTTGATTTTTACCTTGCTTCATCCTGCTGCTCACGACCCTCCCCACGAACCATGGTGACTGACCACAACTCGTGTGGTCCTTCCGTTAAGTAACACTACCTCCATCCTTCTCTTTTCTCAACCACCACTCCCCACGACTGACCTAACGAGTCGTGGGGCCTGACCACAACTCGTGGTCACGTCCGTGGGGATCCCATTTCTCAAATTTCAACTCATCACCTGGCCCTCACCACGATCATATCACGACTCGTGGTCTGCTCCCACGGGTCACCTCACGACCCGTCCTGTGCCTGCTTCCAGTTTTTAAACTCTTCTCCGTTTCAACTTCTGGGTCTGATCTTTGGGATTCCGGGGTATAAAAATATCTCCCCGTTCAGAACATTCATCCTCAAATGTTGGAAAACATACAGAAAAGCAGAGAAATGCAATCATCATATTCAAATATTGATCATTTAAGCTGGAAACTAACGGAATGACTATCTCCGATTCAAATTACATAGCTGAACTGAATTCACAAATTATACACACATCCATATACATAAAAGAAACTTGGACACATGAACTGAACATGAAAACTTAATAGAGTTTGAGAGCAAAACTGATACCTCAAGCTGGAACTGAGCCGGTAGAGAATAAATGTGGATATCTAGCCATCATATCCGCTTTGGCTTCCCACGTAGCTCCTTCAACATGTTGATACACTTTAACTGAAGCTACTTCCTTGTTCCTTAGCCTTTGAACCTGACAATCTAGTATTTCTACTAGAACCTCCTCATAACTAAGGCTGTCTTTCACACCAACACTGTCCACCGGGAGGACTAGAGCTAGATCAACCACATAATTCTTCAAGAGTGACACATGGAATACAGGATGCACATAAGCTAATTCTAAGGGTAACTCCAATTCATATTCCACCTTGCCAACACGTCTCACTATCCTGTACGGGCCAACATAGTGGGGACTAAGTTTTCCCTTCTTTCCGAACCTCATCACTCCCTTCATGGGAATACCTTCAGGAATACCCAATCATCAACTTCAAATTCTAATTCTCTACTTCTCACATCGGCATAGGACTTTTGGCAACTCTGAGCAGTTTTCAACCTGTCCCTTATCAACTGAACATTCTCCACAGCCTCATGAACCGAATCTGGTCTTATCACTGCCGCTTCACCAACCTCAAATCAACCAATGGGCGATCTACATCTCCGCCCATAGAGAGCCTCGAACGACACCATCTGAATACTGGAATGATAGTTGTTATTGTATGCAAACATAATAAGAGGCAAATTCTCATCCCAGCTACCCTTGAAGTCTATCACACGTGCTCTTAACATGTCTTTGAGAGTCTGAATTGTCCGCTCCGCTTGGCCATCCATTTGCGCGTGGAACATTATGCTGAGCTTAACCTGAGTACCAAGCCCATTTTGAAATGACCTCCAAAACTGAGAGGTAAATTGAGTATGTCTATCTGAAATAATGGACAAGGGCACTCCATGCAATTGAACTAGCTCTCAGATATATAGTTTTGCACAATCTTCTGCTGAATTTGTGGTTTTAATTGGTAGAAAATGAGCGGACTTGGTTAACCTGTCTACCACAACCCAAATGGAGTCATACTGTTGACGAGTACGAGGTAAACCTGTGATGAAGTCCATATTAATTTCTTCCCACTTCAAAATAGGAATGCTGATATCCTGAAGCACACCTCCCGCTCTCTAGTGCTTGGCCTTTACTTGCTAACAGTTTGGGCACTTAGCTACGAATTCTGCGATATCTTTCTTCATGCCATTCCACCAGTAGACTTCCCGTAAGTCATGGTACATCTTGGTGGCACTTGGATGGATAGAATACCTGGATCCATGAGCCTCATTCAACATCTGACTCCTCAAATCATCAATATCTGGAACACATAGGCGACCTTGGTACCGAAGCACAGCATCTCCCCCTTTGGAGAAGACCTCCACCTTCTGGTTCTGAACGACTTTCTTTAACTTTACCAAAATTGGGTCCTCATCTTGTCTAGCTTTTACATCAGTCACCAAGGATGATTCTGATCCGTTCTGAACAATAACACCGCCATCAGTCGAGTCAACCAACCGAACTCCCAACCTTGCTAGTCAATGCACATCCTTCACCAGCTCCTTCTTTCCCTCATCCACATGAGACACACTCTCCATAGAGAGTCTACTAAGTGCATCTGCTACTACATTGGCCTTACCCGGATGGTAAAGGACACTCATATCATAGTCTTTGCGTAGCTCCAACCACCTCTTTTGCCAAAGATTGAGGTCCTTCTGGGTAAACACGTATTGTAAGCTCTTATGGTCCATAAACACATCCACATGGACTCCATACAAATAATGTCGCCATATCTTCAAGGAGAATACTACCGCCGCCAATTCAAGATCATGGGTTGGGTAACTCTTCTCATGAACTTTTAGCTGTTTGGAGGCATATATAACCTTCCCATGCTGCAGCAATACACACCCAATTCCAATCCTTGAAGCATCACAATACACTATGAACCCATCGGTGCCATCGGGTAGGGTTAACACCGGTGCTGAAGTAAGTCGAGCCTTCAACTCCTAGAAGCTCTTCTCACAAGCTTCCGACCATTGGAATTTCACCTTCTTCTAGGTCAATTTGGTCAAAGGTGCTGCAGTCAGTGAGAAACCTTCGAAAAATCTCCGATAGTAGCCAGCTAAACCCAAAAAGCTCCGAATGTCTAAAGGATTCACCGATCTAGGCCAATGCTTTACCACTTCTATTTTATGAGAATCCACCTTTATGCCTTCACTTGATACCACATGGCCCAAAAATGCTACAGAGTTCAACCAAAACTCATACTTGCTGAATTGGAATATAGTTGGCGATCCTTGAGAGTCTGAAGCACTATTCTCAAATGAGCGACATGCTCCTCGCTCCGAGAGTATATTAGGATGTCATCAATAAACACAATCACAAACATATCCAAGTATGGCTTGAACACCCTGTTCATCAAGTCCATAAAAGCAACATGAACATTTGTTAGTCCAAAAGACATAACTACAAATTCATAATGACCATACTGCATCTTGAAGGCTATCTTCGGGATGTCGCTCTCCCGAACTCTGAGCTGATCTGAGATCTATCTCCGGAAAGCACTTGGCACCCTGAAGCTAGTCAAATAAGTCATCTATCATAGGTAGAGGATACCTGTTCTTGACGGTGACCTTGTTCAATTGCCGGTAATCAATACACATGCGAAGAGAACCATCTTTCTTTTGAACAAAGAGAACTGATGCACCCCATGGGGACTTGCTTGGTCTAGTGAAACCCTTATCTAACAGGTCCTTTAGCAAGTCTAATGAAACCCTTATCTAACAGGTCCTTTAACTACTCTTTCAACTCCTTTAGCTCAACTGGAGCCATTTTGTAAGGGGGAATAGATATAGGTTGCGTGTCGGGAAGAAGGTCACTACTAAAATTAATCTCCCACTCAGGAGGGATTCTCGATAAATCATCTAGGAAGACTTCTGGATACTCACGTACTACTGGGACTGAGTGGAGAGTCGGGGTCTTGGACTCAACATCCTTAACCCTAACTAGATGGTACACACAACCTTTAGAAATCATCTTTCTAGCCTTAAGGTAGGAAATGAAATGATCTACAGGCACAGTTGAACTACCCTTCCATTCTAAGACTGGATCACCTAGAAATTTGAACTCTACTACATGGGTTCTACAATTAACTGAGGCGTAACATGCAAATATCCAATTCATGCCAAGGATAATATCAAAATTGGTCATGGCTAACTCTATCAAATCTGCTGAGGTGACTTTCTGAAGGACTGAGACCCATCAACTTATGTACATCCGTCTAGCTATAACTAAATCACCTACTGGAGTAGAAACTGAGAAGAGTTATGACAAGACTTCAGGACAACTCCAAAGCTACTAGCCATATAAGGTGTCACAAAGGACAAGGTAGCCCCTGGATCTAACAAAGCATAAACATCAAGACGGAAAACACGTAACATACCAGTGACTACATTCGGGGAGACCTCCTACTCTTGGCGGGATGCTAATGCATAGAATCTGTTCTGGTGATGACTGCCACCTACGCTAGTAGATGCCCCCTGATGTGCTGAGTGTGCGGGTGGGGTTGCTGAACTAAAAGCTGGGAAATCTCTTAGCATGTGTCAGGGCTTCCCATACCCTAAACAAGCACCTGTACCTGCTAAGCACTGGCCCGTGTGCCCTCGACCACATCTACGACAAGTTGGATTACTAGAATCTGCGGGTCTGCTACTCTGACCCCTCGAGCCTGATGCTCGCCTCCTCTGATCATGCCTAGGTCTGGATGGCACACTCAACGCTGAAGATGCTGGGGCTGAAGATCTCTAGTGGGTCTGCTGTCGATGCCCACCACCCGACCTCGGCTATAAGAATCTGCGGTCATCGGTCTTGACCCTTTTGGCCTCCCTTTCTCTCAGATGTGCCACTTCCATCTGCTGGGCGTACAAAACTATCTAAGGAAAATCCATATCCTAGTGGAGCATGGCATTCCTACAATCCTTGTCCAAATAGCCCGCCACCCCATAAACGAACCTGCTCACTCACGCCCTCTGATCAGCCACTAACTCTAGGGCGTACTTCAGTAGGCGAGTGAACTCAAGGGCATACTCTTGCACCGTCATCCTTCCTTGCTTTTTCACGAACTCGACTGCTTTCAGCTCCCTCATCTCATAACGGAAGAACTGATCTAGGAATGCAACATGGAATTCCTCCCAAGTGACAGGGTCTTCTTCGGCGACCCTGCTATCTTTCCATTGGAGAAACCAGATGTGCGTGACCTCTTTCAACTGGTACAAGGCCAACTTCGCACAATCAACTCCATTCACCCCCATGACTTGGGTGATCTTCACAATTTCATCTATGAACTCATGCGGGTCCTCATCTACTTTTGACCCGAGGAACTCCGATGAGTTCATTTAGGAAATCTCTGACTCAAGCCGCTGCTGCATTACAATTTTGCGGGACGTGCGCAATTGCTGTTGATTGACCTGGGTGGTCAAGGCCTGCACGAGCATCTGAATAGCTGGCCGAAACTTAGCATGGGCAATCGGCCCCGGTGCCTGGTGCTCCTAAACTGGTGGAGCCTGCTGGTGCCCATTACCGTTCCATCCTCATGGCCATCTTCGTTCCCATATCTTCTACCATTTACTCTTCAGGGAGCCATAATTCTGCAATCGCAAATAGCATGAATTAGAAGGATAGGGAGACATTTCATTGCACGATATAGATCATGAAAGAAGAGAACATTTCCTAAACATTTCGTAGCCTCTTCATCATAAGTGTGGCGCGCTTCACACTCATAAAAAAGACTTTACTTAACGCGGCTTTTAGACACCCTAGGAAATTTCAAACCTACCTCTGATACCAAGTTTGTCACGAACCGAACAGAGGCCCGGATCGCGACACGAGACTAGAAGCCCTGAGAGACCCCAAGTCGACCCATGGAAGCATCATCTAACTCAATCAATAAAACTTAAGAATCAATAAGATAATCGTAGCGGAAGTCTAGATTTAACTTAACATCAAAATACACAATCTGAAGCCGAATATATCCAAATGTCTGAAAAGCCTCTAAACATGATGTGTTGATGGGACAAGACCCCAACTAACTCAACAAAACTGAAACTGAAAATACATAAAGGAAATCCGAATAAGTCTAGTCCTGGGGAGATGAGGACTCACCAACAGCGTAAGGTGCTAACTCTGAAAACTGACTATGAACGGGGCTGAACCTGAGAGTCGAAACCTATATCATGAAATCATACAGCATAGAGTATGCGGTCAGTACGTGGAATATACCGAGTATGCAAGATAAGTTAAACCGCTTATATAAATAAAATCATTTAAGAACATGCATAATGTTTAACATAACAATAAGAATATGAGAGTAGGGCTTGCATGCATTCTTTCTGAAATAATGATATCATCATAACATAACATAACATCATAACTGAATCGATTAGCTCAAAGCTGAAATCTGATAGTCAGGAGTAAAACTTAACATTGAGTTAAACCTGCTTTAGAGCATATATGGATACAGAAATCTCATGAATGATAAACATGCATAACTGAATCATGAGAAATAATGGGAGACTCGACTTTTAGTCGACATACCACGATAGAGCTTATGTAACTATAACACTCAAGTGGATAGAGCCATCCAAAGCCTTGCCAGAGCTAGGGACAATACCATGATATCAATGTCAAGCTCGTGGGACAATAGGTCTGGGGATAGCTCACAAGGGAGGTCCCAAAGTAATATATATATATAAGTATAAACCTATGTTGGTGCGTAGTTCTGAGGCGAAGGGTGATCGACCCTTGGCCTACTCGGTGCTGGACGCTACTCCTGAAAACATGCATATGCTCTACTTAATTTTTCAATGAAGCTCAACACGTCTATTGACGAAACTCAATAATCAAATACACCTCAAAGCTAAAATTATGCATATGAGAAACTTTAACTCAAACCATACCACAAGCTGAAAATTAATTGGGAGTCTTCGCTCTAAAATCATGTGGTAAGCGTAATTCGAGAAATTATAAACCATGCTTGAACATGTGGGCACTTCCCAATACTTTCTCATGCTTGAAACTACTTAATTCACATCAAGACATGATTATAAACATGGGTAGCTTTAAAACATATTTTTCATCACAATATCTAATCATCATCATATATTCATCACAAATCTCATCTTTCATGAATTTTTCATCAATAGGCTTTTTAATTCATAATGCTAGAAACATTATTTTTAATTGAAAACATTATAAAACTTGCCCATGCTTCATAATTCAATGGTAGAAACATATTTAAATCATACCCATGTAAAGAATTAGGAAATTCATGCATTGGGTTAAAACCCCATATATTAGACATAGAACATTCATGATTTAGAGAGGGATTGGGCATTGGTGTGAAAGGAATCACCCATTCATAACCCTACATACCTATTGGTAGCTGATTCTTACACTTCTTTGATAGCCGAAGAAGAAATTCAAGGGAATTTGAAGAACAATAAGCTTGATCACCCTCTCTAGCCTTCTATCTTTGCATGCATGAATGTAAATGGCCTAAAATTAACTTAACCCCTTTAAAAGTCAACATTTATAACTCAAAATGATGTAGTTTAGGTCTTAGAATCTTAGAAATTACGAAAAAGCCCTTTCTAAATTTGCAGAAAATAACTGTCAGATGGTTCCTACGAGGGACCTAACGACTCGTCATCAAAGGCCACGACTCATAGAGTCGTCCGTTAGGTACACTTCTTGTCAGGTACATGGGTTCGTCACTGAAGATTTCACGACTCGTTAGTCATGGTCACCACTCGTCCTGTACACTATCTCTAATTTTTACCTTGCTTTATCCTGCTGCTCACGACCCTCCCCACGAATCATGGTGACTGACCATGACTCGTAGGGTCCTTCCATTAAGTACACTGCCTCCTTCCTTCTCTTTTCTCAACCAGTATTCCCCATGACTGACCTAACGAGTCATGGGGCTTGACCACGACTTGTGGTCCCGTCCGTGGGGATCCCATTTCTCAAATTTCAACTCATCACCTAGCCCTCACAACTAGTCACATCACGACTCGTGGTTTGTTCCCATGGGTCACCTCATGGCCCGTCCTGTGTCTGCTGCTCTTTTTTAAACTCTTCTCTGTTTCAACTTCCTGGGTTTGATCTTTGGGCTTTCGGGGTATAACAGGCGTATATCACCAATCAGGAGAAATCAAGATCACTATTCAACATTGAAGTCCTACACTCCTTGACCAACAAGTTTGACACCCCATACACAAACCTGTTCATTTGGGCTCTCTAATCTACAACCATCTCCAGCATATATTTGGACAATTGGGTGAACTCCAAAGCCTGCTCTTGGAAAGTTATATCATTGCCTTAAGTTGACGAACTCTGCCGTCTTTGCCTCTCTCAACCCCCTAGGGAAGAATCTATGTAGGAAGGCTGTCATGAACTCCTCCCAGCTCACGAGAATTGTGCCCACTACTTTGCCATCCCTCCACTGACGGTACCAAATATAAGCAACCCCATTCAGCTGATAGGAGGCAAAGTCTATTCTCTCTTCTCCCTTCACCCCATGATCTGGGTGATCTCCTGTATCTCTTCCAAAAACTCATATGGGTCCTCATCCACCCTCGACCTAAGAAACTTAGGGGGATTCATCCTGAGGAAATCCCTAACTTGAGTCCTCGTTGCGTTCCCATTCTGGGGAACATGAGCCACTACCTGCTGATTTACCTGTGCGGTCAAAGCCTGAGCCAAAAATTGAAAAGCTACCCTGAACTCGGCATGAGAGACCTGCTCGGGCAAAGGATCTACTGCTGCTGGTGGGGGTTGTTGATGCTCATCCCTGTTGCCATCCTTATGGACATTTCTGTTCCCGTTCCTTCTTCCATTCATACAGCATGGATGCATGATTCTGCAAATGCGTAAAGCTCGAGTTAGATGAATAGAGAGAGTTGAACTCATAGCATGAGATGGAATCATGAAAGAAGGAAAGTTTCCTAAAACATTTCATAGCCTCTCCATCATAAATATGGCACGCTTCACACCCATGAAAAAGACTCTACTTAACATGGCCTTCAGACACCCTAGGACACTTCAAAACCTAATGCTCTGATACCAAGTTAGTTTGTCATGACCCAAGCTGAGAACCCAGATCGAGACATGAAACCTAGAATCATGAAAGGCTCCAAATCAAACTATGACATGAACATAGTGGCTAAAGAGCAAAAATTAATGAAAACTAATAACTGAACATGAATAAGCATAAGTCTAAACACATGATAATCATAAATCCAATCATCACTGACAAACTGTGATTCTACATACTGTCTGAAAAGCCTCTAACATAACTGATGAGCTAATGGGACAACATCCCCAACTAGCTCGACAAAATCTATAATTGAAATAACAAAAATAACAAATTAAACTGAATGCCCTCGAAACATGAGGAGCCACCAACACTGGCTAAACTGGACTGATACAAAAGCAGGACTAATGGCGCGACTGAGTCTAATCTCTAAGACCTGTATCATGAAACGATACAACATAGAATATACGTTCAGTATTTTGAATGTACTAAGTATGCAAGGTAAGTAAAGATGGGCTAAATAAATACATAAGAGTTCATAAGAGTAGGACAGTTCAAATCATGAAATGATAATCATAACATAAAAGTGAGGGCTCAAGGACAGCATTCATAAACTTGTCATAATCACATTCATAAGAGAAACCTTGTAAAACAGAACTTGAGCCAAAATATCATAATCATAATCATGCATAAAACATAAGGAACAATAGGAGGACTCGTCTTAACCAACACCATCATGATAGAGCTTACATGATGCCCACTATTGCTCAAGTGGGTAGAGTCATCCTAGGCTTTCCAGGTAAGGGATGTAAATGGAGTGATATAACTAAAAGGAACCCACCTAGAGTCCATGAATATATACCTATGGTGGCACATATTTCTGAGATCATGGAGTTTGCCTGAACGCAGGGCCTACTCGGTGCTAGACACTGCTCCCAAAAACATACACATGAGGGATCATATATTTATTGTGAAATCATACATGAAGTTCATGGCTAGATAAATATAACATACTTGATCATACTTGAAATACATGATTAGCCATGAAATAAGGGCCTGTGGGTCGGCCAAAGTCATAAACTCATATATCATGGAGAACATGCATACTTGAGAAGTCATCATACTTTTAAATTCATAAATTCATGAGGAGTACTTGTAGTAAATCTATCACAAGTCATAAACCAGAAATTAGGGCTTAGAAGAATCAACATCATAATAGAATCATAAACTTGACTTTTCATGAAACTTCCATAATTGGGCATAATTTTCTAAAATTTAAAATCATAAATTAATAGTCGAAAATAAGTGTACAATCTGCCTATAGATCTTAAAATATGATTTGAAAAATGAAGGAAATTGACCCATACATAAATCAAAGAGAATTTCAGGAGATTGGGATAAAACCCCATAGGATCATACACTCGAATCAATACTAGAATTCATGAGCTTGAGGGGAAATTCGGATATGAAAGCGAAAGGAAACTCTCATTCATGGCCATACATTCCTGGATAAACTGATTCTCCACTTGACTTTGAAAGCCCAACAGTTTTGGAGGAGAATTGGAGGATTTCTAGACTTGATCTTCAATGAAATCCTCTAAACTTGCATGCATGAGAGGGGAAGGGTTTAGAATAGGTTTAACCCTCTTAATACACTTCTTTCAGGGCTTAAAATGATATAGTTTAGCACTTACAGGCTTAGGAATTACAAAATTTTCCTTACTAAATTCACAAAAATTTCCACACTGCCAGGAGTAACAACTCAACCAACGATTTGTCCATCGATCTGACGAGTCGTTATTTCATTTGTTACTTCCTTCATTTTTCCCAGACTCTAATCTTCAAACCACAACTGAACAGGACAAATTGTTACTTATCACAATGACTCATCACTTCCACCCGCCTTCACCACTGTCCAAATATACTTAGCTTCTGGAATTTATTTATTTTTTTTAAAAAGGGCCATACCACGAGTCATTAAACATTCCAATGGGTCGTTGGACCATTCGTTGTCACTGCACCTTTCTACAAGTCCTAATCACGACTCGTTGTTTCCTACAATGAGTTGTACCATGACTTGTACCATCCACCCTGATGAACAAATCCAAACAATGACTCCAAGTCACGACCCATTACAGGGACCCGGGAGTCATTACTGCTTCCCACGACTCGTATAATGAGTCGTCTTGAGGAAATTTTTCAATTTTTTCTGCTAATCACATTTCAAATCCCATGTCTTGTCTTAGGGATGTTTGGGATATTACACATACTTGATCTCATAGATATATATAGAATTTTGCAGAAAGTCATATTCGATGAAAGTCGTGTGTACAACTTGGAAGGAGATCTTTTATATCTTTCAAGATCAACCCTATAATATGGGGTAAGAAATTAAAATAAGTGATTTTAGCCATTATAAAAAAAAAATTGATTCTTGAATCCCTTTCATGCTCATGTTGCATCAAGGTACTATAAAAAATAGCAAAATTTGATCCAATTTATTGTAATCTAGTTAGCATTTAATCGTATTCTGAAATACGAAAAAAAAATTATAGGCTTATCAAATTATCTATCGAGTCCTAAGAATGATTCAATGAAAGACATAAAGAAATCCACTATCCATTTTATGTCAAGAAATACATGAAGTAACTCCCGATATAATAGTAAAAGCAAGACGTGCAGGTGGATCAGCTCATCAAGTTCCCATTGAAATAAGATCCACACAAAGAAAATCCCTTGCTATTCATTGGTTATTAGAAGCGTCTTGAAAATGTACGAGTAGAAATATGACTTTCAAATTAAGTTTTGAATTAGTGGATGATGCCAAAGGGAGTGGTGATGCCACACGCAAAAGGAAAGGGACTCATAGAATGGAAGAGATAAATGGATATTTTGTACATTTTTTTTAATCCATGAACAAGATAAAGAGATAAATGGAGATTTTGTACTTTTTTTTTAATCCATGAACAAGATCTATACATCTCGATCTGAAAAGAATCAATAGAAAAAGAAAGAATTGGAATTAATCGATAGATTTCTCCAAACAAATGAAAGATGAAATATAAATCATGGATCAACTAAGCCCTCTCGGGGACTTTCTTAAGGGGAAAACTCATGTAAATACCATGGAATAAGGTTTGATCCTATCAATGGAGATTCTATAATTATTTCAAATTGAAAAGTTCGACGCTATTGGGATTGTTTTTTGGAAATTGAAAGCAGTTACTAATCCATGATCTAACATGTGCAGAATAAAATTTCATTCCGATTATATGAGTATTTTTAAGAAATCCTTTCAATTATTTTTCTTCGATGGAAGTTTGATTTTCCTAGAATGTATTCTAATTTTTGTCCTATTTCTTCTTCTAATGATCGATTTAACCTCTGATAAAAAAGATATACCTTGGATATATTTCATCTCTTCAACAAGAGAGTAAGGAGCATAATGGCCCTATTGTTCTAATGGAGAGAAGAACCTATGATTAGCTTTTCAAGAAATTTCCAACCAAACAATTTCCACGAAATCTTTCAATTTCTTATTTTACTATGTTCAACTCTATGTATTCCTCTATCCGTACAGAAATGTCTACAATAGAATTTCTGTTATTCTGTTAATAGCTACTCTAAGGGGAATATTTTTATGTCGTGCTAAAAATTTAATAACTATCTTTGTAACATCAGAATGTCTTAGTTTATGCTCCTACCTATTATCTAGATATACCAAGAAAGATGTATGCTCTAATGAGGCTACTATAAAATATTTACTCATGAGTGGGGCAAGCTCTTTTATTCTGATTCATGGTATCTCTTGGTTATATGGTTCATCCAGGGGAGAGATTGAGCTTCAGAAAATACTAAACAGTCTTATCAATACATAAATGTATAACTCCCCAAAAATTGCAATTGCACTCATATTCATTATCATAGAAATTTGGTTCAATCTTTCCCCAGCCTATTCTCATCAATGCACTCCTGAAGTATAAAAAGGAGTACGGTCCATTTTAGAAATTCCTACCTCTCTATCTATTTTAGAGATGTTTTAGATTTTCAAAACTCCATGGACATGCAGAAGAGAAATATTACCCCCACTTAGACCAAGACTGAACTTTTACTTGTTCAAATAATAATTAAGGTGAATCAAGGTGGGGAATGATGAATCTCTTTATGATAAACGGTTCCATTTTGCAAGTTGATTATTATGGGTAGTTCCTACAAAGAACTGGAATAATGACGTATATAATATTTGAATTCTCAATGTAGATCATACGTAGTTGGTTCTCATCCTTCAGAGACTATGAGTTTAATAAGAGCATCCATCAACAAAAGGATCGCCATAAGATGATCATCTCGTAGCTATTGAGAAGGAATTAAATTAGATGGTTCTATTTCTCAATCTTTCTAACATGCTCCAATGAAACTAAGTTGAAAAGATTGAAAAAATCAGTCATTCATATCCACTGATGAAGGATTCCTCAAAAAATTAAGGATTAGTAATCCTTTTCAGAAAATGAATGGAATTCGGTCTTATACATACGCAAGGAAGGTAATCAAAAAAGAAAGAAAATGGGTTCTTCTTTCTGTTGTCTCTTAGGAGACGTGTGAGATGAAAGTATCATGCATGGTTTTGAATAAAAGAAAGAAGTGAGAAATCCTTTTTTTGATTCTAACTGTCGCATTCCAGCCATTGCTTTTCTTTCTTTTAGTTAAAAAGTAGCTTTTTCAGCTTCAGCCCCTCGAATTTTTGATATTTCTTTTTATTTCTGATCAAATGAATGGAATCTTTTTCTAGATATCCTAGCTACTGTTAGCATGATAATGGAAAATCTCATTTTATTACTCAAACATGTATGACACGTACACTTGCATATTCGTCCATAGGCCAAATCGGATATGTAATTATTGGAATGATTATTTGATACTAAAATGATGGATATACAAGCATAATAACTTATATGTTGTTCTATATCTCCATGAATCTAGGAACATTTACTTTTATTATATTAAGTATATGTACCAAAACTAATAACATTAGAGATTATGTAGGATTATACACGAAAAATCCGTTTGTGGCTCTCTCTTTAATCTTATGTCTCTTATCCCTAGGAGGTCTTCCTCCACTGGCAGGTTGTTCAGAAACTCTATTTATTTTGGTGTGGATAGCGAACAAGCCTATATTTCTTAGTTTTAATAGAGCTCGTTACAAGTGTTGTTTCTATCTAATATTATCTAAAAATAATCAAGTTATTAATAACTGAACGAAATCAAGAAATAATGTAACACCCCAAAAGTCCCTAAGATTAGACCCGAGGGTTGAAATGGAGAAAGTAGGAAACTCTGCACCAGGTCATAAACGAGTCATTCAGTGACTTGTGGTATTACCTAACGGGTCGTTAAGTGACCCGTTAAGTGGTGCCAAGTTGGGGAAAAATGTTTTTTTTCAAGCAGTTGTAATGGATGACGTGATGTGTCGTCAAGACTCTCCACGAGTCATGGGTTGACCCGTTAAGTGTGTGGGGGTGAAGAAAGGGTTGATTTTCTAGTGTTCACAAAGTATTGAGGGAACAATCATTGTGTCCCTACTGACTCGTTAAGTTTCTCAACGTCTGGAAAGGATGGAAGAATGGGAAAAGTCCAGTAGTGGCAACGAGGGAGACCACAAGTCGTTTAGTGACCTAACGACTCGTTGGGTCACTCATGGTGACTAGTAGTGTCCAATTTCCTGTCGAATCATTAAGGGCATTTTAGTAATTTCTAAGCTCCTGGCAAGCTTGGGACGGCTCTATCCATTGAGCAAGATAGTTGGGGCATCATGTAAGCTCTATCATGATGGTGTCGTTTATAATGAACCCTCCCACTATTCCTTATAATTTTATGTATGTTCATGATTATGATAATTTGGCATAAGTTATGTTTTACAAGGTTTCTTTTATGAATATACTTATAACTAGTTTATGAACTGTTTTGAAAGCCTTGAGCACTCATGTCTAAATTATGATTATTACGTCATGTTTTGAAATGTCCTACTCTCATGAACTCTTTATGCATTTTATTAGCCTATTTTACTTACCTCGCATACTTAGTACATTCAAAGTACTGACCGTAAACTCTATGCAATATCGTTTCATGATGTAGATTTCGGTTATCAAGCTTAGTCGCACCGTTAGTCCTGCTCCCATATTAGTCCAGTTCAGCCTCGTGTTAGTGAGTCCTTATCTATCAAGGACATTCTTTTAGTCATGTTCTTTTGTCATTTTAGTTTCAGACTTGGAGTTAGTTGGGGGCTTGTCCTAGTATCTCATCACACAGTAGAGGTTTTTTATAAATAAACTTAGTATGTACAGCTTTGTGATTCAGCGTTGTGACGTTATCGCTTTATGATATGTAGTATTTCGCTTATTCATGCTTATTTTTTTTCCTCTTTGATTTATGCTCTTGAGTTGCTATGCACATGTCATGGGTTAGCTTGGTGCCATTCATGGTTCTAGGTCTCGTGACTCGATCTGTGGTCCCACTCGGGTCATGACAAACCACGTATCAGAGCAAAGATTTAGGTGTATCCTAAGGTGTCTGAAAGTTGTGTTAAGTAGAGTCTTTTCCATAGGTGTGAAGCGTGCCACACTTATGGGGGAGAGGCTACAAGACATTTTAGGAAATTTTCCTTCTTTCATGATCCATGTAGTGCGATAAAGTACCTCTCTATTCCTCTAACTCATGCTATACGCATTTCAGAAATAAGCCTCCACGCCGAGTCAATGGAAGGAGAAATGACAATGGAAATGGACAATGGCAATGGTAACGGAGATAGGCACTTGCCAGCCCCACAGCTCCAGTGGGTCCTTTGCCCAAGCAAGTCACTCATGCCAAGTTTAGGGTGGCATTCCAGATGTTGGTACAGGCCATGAACGCTCATGTCAACCACCAGGCGGTGACCCATGTTCCTTAGAATGGGAACACAGCAGCGACGAGAGTACGAGACTTTTTTAGGATGAACCCACCAGAGTTTCTGGGGTCAAAAGTGGATGAGGACCCGCATGAGTTCCTTGAGGAGGTGTAGAAGATCACCTAAATTATGAGGGTGACTATAGAGGAGAGTGCGGACCTTGCCTCCTATCAGCTGAAGGGGGTGGCTAACATATGATTACGCTAGTGGAAGAATAGTGGGGGAGTTGGAGTACTTCCCATGGGTTGGGAAAAGTTTGTTGACTGCTTTCCAGGACAGGTTCTTCCCTAGGGAGCTAAAAGAGGCAAAAGCGGCGGAGTTCATCAATTTGAAGCGGAACCACAGGACTGTTCATTAATTTACCCAGTTTTCTAAATATGCAGCGTAGATGGTTGCAGATCATGCAGCTAACCAGAGACATGAGCATTTACTAATTTCCATCATACAACATTCATTTTGAAAGGACCGGGGCTACTTTCTACTAACAACAAACCCAATATTCTGAAATATCATTCTCGTGCTTTATCATCATAATTCATATCATCATGGAGCCATATCAATATTTACTCAAAGGTCTTACATTAGTGAGCATCTTTAGATTCACATCATGCATAATACTTTCATAACATTTAAGTTCCGGATTCATGTCATTCGACATATATCATAGAGTCATTTATGATCCATAGATCTGATTCATACCTTAACACACATACATTGATTCATACAATTCTAGATTTACGGGAAACCATATACATGACTCATGACTTATACATATTCAACGAGATCATGGGAGAAGCATACGTCTTCATTTCATAAGACCTATTTCGAGATTACTCCCATTCATGAGAAGGATACATAAATTAGACCATTATCATGGATTTACCTCATGCCCAATCAATTCCATCGAAGACATAAGAAATATACATACTTTAATTTCAATTCTTCAAGCCTATAAACTCTAATTTCTTCTCAACAGTCTATTAATGGCACATTCAAGTTCTTAGGGATAACCATACAATCTTCACATAATTCAAACATGGATTTAAGTAATTACAGTAATTGAGTGAACAATAATAAAGCCTCATTCAAAATTTCAAACCATTTATGAAGAACATTCTCTAACCCTACATTATTCATCACCCAACCCATAATTCAAGGTAACCCATTTATTCTACATTGTAATCAACTCATAATCCTATTAGATCTTGGAAATTAGAGAATAGTAGAAGAATTCACCATCAATTTAAAAACCCTAGGTCATGCTCTTCTAGAATAATTGAAATTTGGGCATTTTGGTAAAACATTTTGGGGCACAAGGATGGAAGAATATCCTTGTTGAAACCCGCATACCTGCTTCGAAGAATCCCCCACTTGAGCTTGGTCTTGAAACTTTTAGGAACACCTTGGTGAGGTCCTTGAATCTTGAGAGGAGTAGAGGAAGAAGGGCTTTGAGAGGTATCTTGAGAGAATGAAAGTTTAGGCTAAAAGAACCCTTAAAAACGTCCCAAATAGCACTCAAAATGGTGAGGTTTAGAAGTTAGGAACATGGGATTTTATGGAAACACCCCTGCAAATAATGCAGGAAAAAGTCACCCTGCCAGACCCCACGAGGCACCCCACGAGTCGTGGGGACCGAGCCATTAAGTCCACTACGCCAAGCTCACCAAATTCCCAACTCTACCGATGACTCACTTCACATGTCGTGCTCCCACACGACAACTCGTTGCCTGCACCCATCACCTCCATTGCCTGAGACCTTGCCCAAACACCTAGCCCACCCAACAACCAACCTGACGAGTCGTGGCCTGCCCAGATGACTCGTCAAGTCGCCCGTCGCCACCTGCTCATCCTGCAAAATTTCCATTTTCTACTTGATTTCCCCCCTTAAGCCTGGAATCTGATTTTAGAAACATTCGGGGTGTTACAATATCTCCCCCTTGGGAACATTCGTCCTCTAATGTGGAAAAACGTATGAAATAGAGAAATACAATTCACCATACCCCGTTACTGATTATGCAAGCTAGAAACTAACAGAGTTACTACCTCCGAATATAATTACATGCCTGGATTGAACATCTAAATCGTACATGCATGCTACAACATAAGAGGTACTGAGGACATGAAATTGACATGGAACTGAATAGAACACTAAGAAGGATTCTCTCCCATCTAACTGGCACCGAGCTATTACTGACTGAGCCTTCATTCTCGAATCACTTCCTGATACTAAGCTAGAATTTATGATATCTGGTCTAATTGAGGGAAAAGAACTTATTGAGCGTGAATCATTCACGACCACCAAATCTGAATACGCAAAGGAGATATCTTGGCTGAAATTCCTCCACTAGCAACTCAGGATCCCTCCTGACTCATAAACTTACCATCTCCCCCTTAGCTTCAAGCCATCCTGCCAAGGCTCCCTTAAGGTTAGATTGCACACTACTAACTTGCCTCCATCCCCCCTTACCTCTAACACTTCACCATAACCTCATGCTAACAACTACTTCACAACAGACATCGACCACTTCCTTTGAACAAACAACACCAGAATTTCTATTCAATATAGGGGTTCGGGGCTTGGCAACATACAAAGGTAACAGGAACAATCTACAACATACCTGTGACTACTACTGACGACTTTCCCTTATCCTGATGCGCTGCTGAAGTGGAAGGGAGGTTTTAACGAAGGACGCTAGTTGTGCTAAATGATGTACTCTGCTAAAATAGGCGGGTTGCTGGAGCTACTGAAGAGGTGGCTAGGGCTCTACTCTCACCTCGCTTAGCTGCCGCACAATCTCGGTACCTATGGCCCAACTTCCCACACCAAAAACAAGCACCTAAGCCGGCCATACATTCCCGTAAATGGTGCTTCCCACAACAGCTGCATAATAGATACGTAGTCACCCTTACCTTGGGTGTACTCGAAACACTAACTGTCGAAGGTGCAGGGGCTGATGACATTTTTTGGTAGCATGGGCGGTGCCCACCACTCGACCTCTGCTGGGATAACTCTAAATCTCCAGTCCTAGGCCTCTTGACTGCCTTCTCCCTGAAATGCACCACCTCCATCTGTTAGGCGTACAAGAGTATCCGAGGGAAATCCATATCCTATGAAGCATGGCGGTCCTGCAATCCTTATCCCGATAGTCCGCCACTCCATGAACAAAACAACTCACTCGAGCCCGCTCATCAACCACAAGCTCTAGCGCGTACTTAGACAATCGGGTGAACTCTAAGGAGTATTCCTGAACGGTCATAGTGCCCTGCTTCAAATTCAGCTGCCTTAATCTCCCTCATCTAACGAGGGAAGAATTGCTCCAAAAATGCATCCTGAAACTTACCCCAACTAATGGTGCTTGCTCCCTATTCTACTGTCCTTCCATTGCTTGAACCAGATATGCGCAACTCCCTTCAACTGATATGAAGATAGCTCAACGCGCTCCTCTTCACTCACTCCCATGACCTGGGTGATCCTTAGGATCTCGTCAATGAACTCATGTGGGTCCTCATCCACCTTCGACCCAAGGAATTCGGGTGGGTTCATTCTTAGAAAATCTCTTACCGAGCTGCTGGCGCTTTCCCATTCTAGGGCATATGAACCACCCCCTACTGATTAATCTGAGTTGTCATAGCCTGCACTAACATTTGAAAGGTTTCCCTGAACTCGACACGAGTAACATGATCATCTATAGGGTTCATCGGGGCTGGTGGGGCTTGTTGGCACCCATTTCCATTCCTTCTTCCATTTGCTCGTCTGGGAGGCATTATCTGCAAGCGCGTAAAGCACGAGTCAGAGGGAGGAACTATTTAGAGCTTCATACTCTACGCATGATAAGAATCATGAAGAAAGGGAACATTCCTAAAATGTCTCGTAGCCTCCTCGTCATAAGTGTGGCGGTCTTCACACCCATGAATAAGACTCTACTTAACGCGAATTTCAGACACCCTAGGAAACTCTAAACCTTTTCTCTGATACAAAGTTTGTCACGACCCGAGTTCACACCCTGACCATAACACGGGACAAGGAACCCCGAGAGGCTCCAAGTCGACCCATGGCATTATCATAGCATAAACTTAACATGAAAAACATCTAACAACATGAACAAGAAGAAGAAATACAAGAATCTAATATGAACCATAAAGACCATTTAACCATATTTAGATACAACGCTGAATATACCTAAACATGTCTGCAAGCCTTCTTTAAACTGATGAGTTGCTGGGACAAGCCCCTAGCTAACTCCTAAAGTCTGAAAATTGAACATGAAAAAAATGTAAATGTAAATCGCGCCCTTGGAAGATGAGGACTCACCAGCAGCAGCTGAAAAGGGATGGATCGTATCTAACCGCGAGGCTGAGTCCAAAAACCTGAATCTATATCATGAGAAGATATAGCATAAAAGGCGTGCAGTTAGTACTTGAAGTGTACTAAGCATGCGGGATATCATAGATCAATAAATACACAAGTATACGATAAGGAAATAACCAAGTACATTAACATCACGAATTTAGCATGCATCAATCCTCTTGCGAGCCACTTATATAAACACATATATGGAACTTTCCATTGGATCTCATTTCATGGAGACATCATTGAACTCATGCATAAAGGTCATATACTGAACATCTACCGATAACGGATATTGCCTCCTACCACAATTGATTTAAACCGATAACATGAGCTAAGGGAGTCATTCTCTACTATCGAGAGTCCCTAGCTCACTAAGGGACATATTCTCAACTATGGAGTGTCCCAATCGGCACAAAGTAACCCATTCTCAACTAAGGAGTGTTCCAGACTGACTATGGGGAATGGTTCTTGACTAAGGAAGTTCCTTGACTGACTAAGGGAAAAGTTCTTGACTAAGGAAGTTCCCTGACTGGCCAAGGGAAATGTTCTCGACTAAGGAAGTTCCCTGTCTGGACTAAAACATGCAAGGTATTAATATAACATCTGATCATATATGCTAAACTACTGTAGCTAACCAGAGACATGAGCATTTACTAATTTCCGTCATACAACATTCATTTCAAAAGGACCGGGGCTACTTTCTACTAACAACAAACCCAATATTCTGAAATATCATTCTCATGCTTTATCATCATAATTCATATCATCATGGAGCCATATCAATATTTACTCAAAGGTCTTACATTAGTGAGCATCTTTAGATTCACATCATGCATAATACTTTCACAACATTTAAGTTCCGGATTCATGTCATTCGACATATATCATAGAGTCATTCATGATCCATAGATCCGATTCATACCTTAACACACATACATTGATTCATACAATTCTAGATTTACGGGAAACCATATACATGACTCATGACTTATACATATTCAACGAGATCATGGGAGAAGCATACGTCTTCATTTCATAAGACCTATTTCGAGATTACTCCCATTCATGAGAAGGATACATTAATTAGACCATTATCATGGATTTACCTCATGCTCAATCAATTCCATCGAAGACATAAGAGATATACATACTTTAATTTCAATTCTTCAAGCCTATAAACTCTAATTTCTTCTCAACATGTCTATTAATGGCACATTCAAGTTCTTAGGGATAACCATACAATCTTCACATAATTCAAACATGGATTTAAGTAATTACAGTAATTGAGTGAACAATAATAAAGCCTTATTCAAAATTTCAAACCATTTATGAAGAACATTCTCTAACCCCACATTATTCATCACCCAACCCATAATTCAAGGTAACCCATTTATTCTACATTGTAATCAACTCATAATCATATTAGGTCTTGGATATTAGAGAATAGTAGAAGAATTCACCATCAATTTAAAAACCCTAGGTCATGCTCTTCTAGAATAATTGAAATTTGGGCATTTTGGTAAAACATTTTGGGGCACAAGGATGGAAGAATATCCTTGTTGAAACCCGCATACCTGCTTCGAAGAATCCCCCACTTGAGCTTGGTCTTGAATCTTTGAGGAACACCTTGGTGAGGTCCTTGAATCTTGAGAGGAGAAGAGGAAGAAGGGCTTTGAGAGGTATCTTGAAAGAACGAAAGTTTAGGCTAAAAGAACCCTTAAAAGCATCCCAAATAGCACTCAAAACAATGAGGTTTAGAAGTTAGGAACATGGGATTTTACAAAAACACCCCTGGAAAAACGCAGGAAAAAGTCACCCTGCCAGACCCCACGAGGCACCCGACGAGTCGTGGGGTCAGGTAACGACTCGTGGGGACCGAGTCGTCAAGTCCACTTCCCCAAGCTCACCAAATTCCCAACTCCACCGACGACTCACTTCACGAGTCGTGCTCCCACACGATGACTCGTTGCCTGCAGCCATCACCTCAACCGCCTAAGACCTTGCCCAAACACCTAGCCCACCCAACGACCAACCTGACGAGTCGTGGCCTTCCTAGATAACTCGTCAAGTCACCCGTCGCCACCTGCTCATCCTACAAAATTTCCATTTTCTGCTTGATTCCCCCCCTTAAGCCTGGAATCCGATCTTAGAAACATTCGGGGTGTTACAAATTTTCACAGAACGGGTCATGCCACAGATCATTGGTCTCACCAACGACCCATGGGAGGTATTCATAGTGAGGTGCAGTAGGGTTGGAGTTGGGAATAATGTGTCAAGGGACGACCCGTGGTTTGATGTTACGATTCGTGATGAGTTGGTAATTTACCAACTCATTAAGTTCTAAAACTTGAGTTTTTGCTTAGTTCTTGAGTTGATTATATGGATTTTATGTTCTTTTTGCTTTTGTTGTGTGCATATGACTAAATGTGAAGAAAAGAGCAAAAATGGAGCAAAAAGAAGGGAGTTGGAGCAAATCGGCGATCCACCGATGAAGATCGGCGAAACGCCGGCCAAAGGCCGAACATCACTACCTCTAAGGAATAATGCCACAGGAAAATTACGAGTTGCTACGGTGACTCACCGGTCCAGTCGCCAAAGGACACCCAAGTTCATGGAAAATAGCATGAAGATCCGATCACGGGTGAACGCCTGGTGAACCACCAATGCTCACGGGAGTTGAGTGAAGGCCTAGATAAGACACCTATTAGTTCACAAATTGGGACCGGCGAACTGCTGGTGTCTTCGCCGATTCCAGAATGGTGCTCAGGTGTATAATTATCCAACACGGGAAAAGAGATAAAAGGTGCCCTACTTTTCAGGATATAAATAGCAGATAAGTACTTTGTATAAATATGTACAGAAGGAGAGATAGAAATAGAGATATTGAGAGAGAGCAAAGCATATATCACATCATTGTTTCCCTTTTGAGCTGGAGAATATTCTCTTAGTAGAGATAGGGAGATTTTTATTGGTAAATATGGAAAAAGTGCTCTGCTCTATTTCTTTCTTGTAATAGTAAGTTTCGGTCATTGTTTTGGAGACTATTTTGTGAATTTGATTTTACTACTCTTTCTATTAAGTTCAAAGAAGTTATTGATGAATGTGCTTTTGAATTTCTTAATCATGAGTACCTAAATCATTAACTAGAGGTGTGTGATGACGAATACTTAATTAGAGTGGGTATTGCTAGAGTCATCTTCATATTGTTCAAATAAGTGTAAATCTGTTAGATTCTCTTCAATCTATAAAGGAAAATCCATTGATTATGATATGGGTCTATTTATTCTTGCTTGATTGTTGCTTGTAAAAGAATAATTAACTATTGAAAGAGAATTTAATAGTGGGTATGGATAAGAGATTGTGAAACTGGGCTAGAAATAGCTAAAATTGTATTCTCATTTCTTATTAGCAGCTAATAGCTAGAAATTAGTGCAGCTGCTAATCCAAATCGAATTGGGATGAGTTAAATCGTGACTAGAGGTTTGATAAAACTCTAGTAAGAGGTAATTAGAAGGCTGAAAAGCTGTAATATCTACTTCCCGAGATTATTTACACTTGTTGAACTCATAAGATGACCTAGCATGTCCTAATCTAGTTAGTATTTCATCTACACCACACCTCTAGTCTTTCACACTCTTGTTTACAACTTCATTGATCTTTCTGTATCATTTCACTAAATCACCAATTATAATTCACTGAAAATTTTAATCCCCCCAATTTTATTTGTTAAATCTGCATGGTGCAAGTTAACTTCAATTTCTCAACCGACACTTGTAACTATCATTCCCTAGTCCTCATGGTATTCGACCAAGACACCCATCGGGTTACTTATTTTGATACTTCGGCCGTGTATATTCTTTGCATGAATGATATATTTTGGACATTATAAAAAAATGGCGCCGTTGTCGGGGACTAGAGCTTGATATTCTTGTGTTGATTATTTAGTTGAAATAGTTTTGCATCGTAGCTACTTGATGTGAGTTTTCTATGTCGTTAGGATCTCACAACCCTATGAGTCATCACTCCCAAGAAGGGGATGGCTTAATGGAAGGTAACATGGAACACGATGAGGATAATTTGGTGATGCCGGAAATTGCGGGAGCCATTCGCCTACCACCGATGGTAAGGAATGCAGTATTTTATGTCATAAGCACCATGCCGCACTTGTTGCAAATGAAGGGACTATTTGGAGGAAAACCAAGTGAGGACGCGAATCGGCATTTGAGAAACTTCTTGGAGATATGCCAGCCATTTAATATTACAAATATTAGTCAAGAGTCAATCCAGTTGAGACTCTTTCATTTCTCACTGATTGGGGAGGCAACAATGTGGCTAGAGGAACTCCCTCCGGGTTGCATTACTTCTTGGCAAGAGCTAACTGAGGCTTTCTTGGATCATTTTTTCCTCCATCAAAGATGCTGCAACTAAGGGATGACATCACAAATTTCAGGCAAGAACTAGGAGAGCCTTTGCACGAGGCATGGTTAAGGTATAAAAAGAAGGTTTCTCTTTGCCCAAATCATGGACTACCGGATGGAGTGTTTCTCTAAAGCTTCTACAGGTCCCTTGATTCAATCAACAAGTTCGTGGCCAACAACCTAGCTGGTGGTTCTATTATGGATCAAACATATGGGTTAGACAATAATCTTCTAGACAGAATGACAAAGACCAATAGGGCTTGGCACACGAGAGAAATAAATGTGTCCACCCATGAGATCAACTCAAGTTCATTGGCGACTCAGTTGCGAAAAAAGGATGAAGAGCGGGATGAGAATCTTGCCATGATGATGACACAACTGGAATGACAAAGTATGTAATGGGATCAGGGCCCATGTTACACTCCGTAAGTTCTTAACATTTGGTTGGCATATTCGTATGTTAGAAAAGAGTTTTAGAGTTCGACACCTACGAAAAAGGGCTCGGGAAAAGGTCGAACGAGCATGAAACTGGGGTAGCGAGGAAAAGGCCGGACATGCTGCCACAGAGGGGCAACGTGTCACGGACCCCCTCCCTACGCGTAGGGCACTGTGACACAACCCTATTTTGGCGCGATGGGGTCCGTGACATGGACCCTGTGTCCACTGCCCAAAAATTATATATATTAAGTTGGATCATTGGGTTACATAACAAATTAAGTGAACTCGTCCAGAGAAGTGTGGAACTCGCCATTTTTAAGTTAATTTCTTCCATTTATGCTGCCAAACACCATCTAAAGTCAAATTAACTTCAGGTACCGGCTTATAAGTCCGCAAGGAGCATTACTACAGAGTTAATTTCTTGAAAAACACCCAACGAATCGGAACTCCACCGAGTAGAAGTTGTCAAAATTGCTCCACATTGATTCCTATATAGTCATAGGCTTCGAGTAAGCATTTATCCCTTCTGAACTCTTGGGAAATTATATGTTTTTAGCCGTGTTTTGATAAGTTGAAGTATAATTAATATTAGTATTAAAAGTTATCGTTTTTGCCGAATTTAGTACTGAAACTAGTCTCATTCTCCCAGGAATATGATTACAGTTGGGAAGAACTATTGAATATGAATTGAAACCCGCCAATTAATCAAGAATCAACGATCTAAGTATGTTAAGGCGAATACCTTCGGCAAGTTAGTTTCTTTAGTATTGAAACTCAGTTTGAATCCCAGTAAGAGTCTGAAGTATATCTATTGTGATTAGTTGTTGTTATTAGCTCAGATCAGCATTCTATGTTTAGACCAGTGTTCCATGTTTCGCTTGGCATTGACTTTGCCCTATATAGCCTCCATTACCAACCCCAGGGTTACTAGCTGTGTCGACGCCCGCCAGGGGCGAGATGATGTCGCTCCAAGTAGCAGTATGTCGTTCGCAAGGAACGAAGATGGGGTCCAAGGGTGTCATATAGTCCATTCCATGGCTGGACTATTATATGCCGTATCGGCACCACACCCTCGTCGAGCTTGGTGCCCGGGGTGCAGATATTAGGAGTCCACTAGACTTAGACACTACTACAATTCAGGGGACGAGCAGGCTCAGTTGTAGACCCAGGGAACTGGTAGGACGGTTATAGTTACTAGTTGACTCAGTGTGACCTTTTTAAGGGTATATAGATTGAAGTGTACCCATTGGGGCTTATGGGGGCCCCGGGTGGGTTATTTTGTGCTGGTTGTACCTTTCGAATTATGGGGGCCAGTTAAGGTTCTTGTTTGCTTTAGTTACTAATAGATTAGATAGCAGGAAGTCAGGTAGTATTTCTACCCCTTTATTTTAGTTACTTTCAGTTTCATTTCAATTCATTTAGTTAGTTACAATTGCTGCCTTACATATTCGGTACATATTGTATTGATGCCCACCTTGGGGCGCTCATTACTTGCCTGCAGGTGCCAATAGACGCGGACCAGGACCTTCTTAGCTTTCGGCCAAAGTTAGCAGAGCAGTCATCTCCTTTCCTCTGGAGCTAGTAGTTAAAAGGTTTACTCTTTTTGATTGTACAGTTTTTGGGTAGGTCGGGGCCCTGTCTCGACAATTATATCACTCCTAGAGGCTTGTAAATTGTTTCAGTTTCCCTGTGGTTAGTTGTTGTTGGCCTTGTGGGGCCCGTGTAGGCTTTATTTTACGTGTTGGCTGTGTGAGGCCTTGTTTAGCTGTTAGTTAGCAGCCTTGCCGGCCATATCTTTGTTTAGTGCTGGATTTACCTTTTAGTTATAACTAGACATCAAGGTGCTCTTGTCGGCCCGCATAGGATTACCTGTTTCTGGTTAGCTATTTTCTTTTACAGGTGGCTGTAAGGCCTTTTCGGCCGGGGACTATGTTTACAGCCGAGATATAGCCCGTTGTTTCCGTGAATTGAGTTGCAGGCTTGCACCAGAAGTGCATAGGCCTTGCCAGGTCAGTCAAATCCCAGTTTGACACTAGGTGCCAGTCATGCCTCCCAAGGTGGGGCGTGACAGCCCAAGGTGGTAAATGTTGTGGGAATGCAAGGTCCCTTACAATATGATGGAGAATCATCACCGCCGAGATATGAAGAAGAATGCCAATACATGGGAAACCAAATGGGAGGTCCTCGACCTGGATTCCAAGGAGAAAACCAAAGCCCATGGCGCCCAAGGGATAACAATCAAGGTTTTAGAAATCGTGAGCTACACGGATGGCCCGAAAGAGATGAAAGGTGGGGTAATAAAGAGCGGGGTGAATGAATTAAGAGGGGAGGTGTCTAACCTTTCCCAAATAGTGAGTTCACATTCAGCCCCCATCAAGCATTTGGAGGCCCAAATGAATCACTTGTCAGCCCAAATCAACCCCCAGATGAAAGGAACGCTCCCTAGTGACACAATGCCTAATCCAAAGAAAGATGGTCAATGCATGGTTATTGTCAATAGGAGTGGCAAGGTAATTGGAGATACACTGGTGAAGCCCAAAGAAGTTAATGATTTGCAATAGGATGAAGAAGACGACTTCGACAAAATGCCAATGACTCCAAGGAGTGAGAAAAAGATTGAAGAGGAAGGAGAGAGAAAGGATGATGAAATCCTCTCACATGCTAATAATGATGAGGTGAGCATGAAGGCTCCAAATAATGACTAGGTTAAATCAAGAATCTCACCTCCTTATCCATAATGTTTGGCCAAGAAAAAGAAGGACGACCAGTTCAGAAAGTTTGTTGACATGTTTAGCAAGTTGTCCATAAATATACCGTTAGTGGATGATCTACTCCAAATTCTAGGTTATGCAAAGTTTATGAAAGAATTGCTGAAGAAGAAAAAGGTGGCTGATGCAGGTAATGGGGAGAAAATACACCATTATAGTGCGGTGATGACGAGTAACCTTGCCCCCAAATGGGAGGACCCAGGAGCTTTTACAATCCCCTGTACAATTGGGATATGTGTGTTTAAAAAAGCTCTATATGATCTTGGCACCAGCATAAATTTAATTTCCTTGCTCATTTTCAAGAAATTGGGACTCGAAAGCACAAAGCCGATGTCGATGAGGCTGCTCATAGAACATAGGTCCATAAAAAGAACGGTGGGGGTGTTAGAAGATGTGTTGGTAAGAGTGGAAAAGTTTATCCTACCTACTGATTTTGTTATCCTGGATTGTGAAATGGATGTAGAGGTTCCCATTATTTTGGGAAGACCGTTGCTAGCTACGGGGAGAGCCATGGTGGACGTGAAGCTTGGGGAGCTAGAATTGTGAGTTGGAAGTGAGGAAGTCACCTTCAAGGTGTGTCCATTAGCTGAAACACCCCCCGAATGCAAGGTGATAGGAGTGTTGTAAAATAAGGAGGAGGACAAAGGATTGGAGTTGAAGGAGACGGAGTCGGATGGCGACCCGTCGGAAAAGAGGTGTTGAATGAGATCTACATCATCCCACGATATTAACTAAGGTGCTTCTTGGGAGGTAACCCAAGTGTTTAGTGAATTATTTATGCCTTTGTTGTTTTTGTTTTTGTAGGAGCTATGGAGTGAGGAACAAAGCGAGAGACAAACCATGAAGAGAGGAACGACGCGGAACTGATGAGTTGCCGGTCCAAAAGCGCGAACTGCCATTTAAGGCGAGTACAAAATAGAAGGTTGGGGCTTCGATCAAAGGACAGGAAGACCCATCGGCGAACCACCAAAGCAAAATGGTGGACCACCGGTGGGTTGCCGATTTAACACAGAGGACCTGAAGCTTGGGCACCTAAATGGCGGATCATCTGCGGCTCGCCTATTCAATCTATGAACCGTTGGTGGATCGCCGACTGAGGAATAGAGAACTGGGTACAAAATACATGGCAGAGGAAAATTAAAGACGCAGAACGCTAATGTGATTCGGCAAACCACCGATGAAGCACCGGTTGAGGTATAAGTTTGTCTAAAAATGGAAACTAAAGATCGGGCCCACCAAATCCCAAATACCTGATAAGCCGCCCTATTCTACAATTATTCCCGTAGTTCCCCTTTTCCACCATTTTTCCATTCCATTTTTGTCTATTCATCACCCAACATTCCCACTTCCCCATATTTCTCTCTTTTCAACCTTTCCACTTTCCCACTTTTACATCTTCCCACTTCCCACCAACACACCAACATTAACTCTCCACCTTCCCCTCAACCTATCAATCTTCCACCTCTCATCTATAAAACCCTCCCCATCCTTTCACTAACACACTCACTTCACTCACATTTCCTTCCTCCACTACATATCTCTTGAAGTGCCATTGTTAAGAATTAGCTAAGCTTTTGAAGTTCAAGCGTTCAAGCAATCCTACATTGTGGTAAAAGTTTCCTTGCCCTTGTCTTGATTCTCTCATTTATGCTTCATTCCTTAATATTAATACTTTGTTTCCCCTGCTTATCGAACTCATCAATATGCTTCGGTGTTGAATGAAATGGGGAATATGTATTTATGTGTGTAAAATCTTGAAATGGGTGAAGTTTGAGTAACCCAATCGGAATGAAATGCAACATTTTTCCCGATGATAGACCGGGTGGTGCCATTCTTAAGGGCAAAACGTCATGAGATTGTCTTTAAATGGTGTAGTGGTGATTTTATCATGTTGTGTGTGAGTGTGTGTTAATGGGTGCCTATGATTTGTTTAAGTTCGAATTGGGGACAATGGGGTCCAGTGTTTCGCTGGTCAAGTTCGGTGAATTGCCGATGGAACGCCGGTTCACTCTTAAAATTTGCTTCAAGCCACTAAGTGGATCCCGCATTACATTGGTGGTTCACGAATCTAGACCAGTGATTCGCTGCTTAACAGTCGAGACATCCCTCAGTTGCCCAGTTTTCTATAACACATCAGCGGGCAAAAGCGGCGGTCTGCGAACAGCTAGTGCTTCGTCGGTACTATGGGTTCTTTAAATGTTGTTTGGTTTCCCTTGTTTCTCAGTTCCCCCTTAAACTAGTTTTCGATTATTTTAATTCTCTCTTCAAATAGCTGTCACTAATATCATTCTTGCAGAAAAACAAATCATGTCTTTATCAAGGAATACAGGAAAAGGAAAGGCATCCGACTCATCTTCTAGTAAGGGCAACGGCAAAGCAAAGGACGCTCCACCGCATGCCAACACCAAGGAAGCAATAATATTTTGCGTCCCCAACATGCACGAGCACTATGTCATCTACCAAGGCCAATCTATCACAGTGGAGAAGCAGTTCGATTAGGTGGGATTGAGGGGTGACCTTCCAAACATCACAACCGAATTCACAGAAAGGCAATGGCATGCATTTTCCAACCCTCTCCCGCTTACTACCCCAATTTGATGACGGAGTTCTATGCCTCATATCAGGCCTGACAAGATAGCATGCCTACCTTCGGTGATGCTAAGGGGGGTAGAAGTTGACATTACCTCAGCGACCATCAACTCTTTGTTTTGGGAAGACGAAGTTGAATCCGAGTACAAAGTATATGGCCTGGGTAGCTGATATGAAGGATCAGTTTGCTTGGGTAGCTTCCATTATTGTTGTTGACACTCCTCTTTGGGCCTTAATGGGTGGAGAAATCTCTTGACACAATTTGAAGTTTGAGGTCAAGCTGTGGCTAGATTTTATTTGTGCTCGGGTCATCCCCTCCAAAAATGAGCGAAGGGTCAGCCTAGAAACTACTATTCTGATTTCCTGCATCATGACGGGAATCCCCATTAACTTCTGGGAAATTGTCGCCCAGTAGATGAAGAAAAAGGCTCGGCAGTCCAGCACTTCAATACCCTACGCCATCCTGATTTCACAGCTTTGCTCACAAGCTGGAGTTCCTGTCACGACCTTGAACGTACACCCGAATCATAGACATGGGACAAGGAGCCCCTAGAGACCCCGAGTCAACCCATGGCACGAGCATACATCTAGTGCAATCACATAAGTGGAAGACTTAACATAAGAAAATGTAAACATGTCATAAATATGAAGAAAGGAAAATACATAATCCATACATGACGGCTGAATACATCTGTAGTCTGAAAAGCCTCTAATCATGATAGAGGGGTTGATGGGACAACTCCCCAATTAACCCTACGATACTGAAACTGAAAGAGAAACAATAGAGTTCGAACATATGGCCCTTGGAACATAAGGACTCACCAAATAAGCTGATAGAAAACTCTGAGAAGCTACTGAGGAGGGTGAGCCTGAGAGCCGGGTCTTGTATCATTAGACTTTTATATGATTCTACTTCAAAACCCATAAGCTTTTGATAGAATTTTCATAAAAATCATTGAGAATTTGCATGGTTGAGGAAGGAAACACCCATTGATAGCCTTACATACCTGAGAATATTTGATTCTTAACTTCCCTTGATTTCCCAAGAATGAAAATGGAAGAATTGAAGATAAGAACCTAGAATCTCCTTTAATTTCCTCTCAATATTCTTGCATGCATGAAAGAAGACTTAGAATGGATCATTCTCCTAAAAACCCACCTTTCATAAGCTAAAATGACGTAGTTTAGGGTCTTATAACGTGAAAAATTTGAAAATGCCCGTAATGAATCTGCCCTGAAAACTGGCCGAGCTGATCTAATGGATGGAACCAATGGGTCTTTAGAGCTAACGATGACCCATTCTGTCGCTCATGGTCTGCACTGCTGAAGCTTACTTTCGGAACTGACCAATGGACAGACAGGAAGACTCGTCCTAAGGAACAATGATTTGTTACTTCGTCTGTTGCTGCTCAACACAAAATTTAAACCTGCTTACCACGGGCCTCACCACGACTCGTGGTTTCTTCCAACGAGTCGTGGTCTCGATCCGTCATCTATATTGGAATTTCTTGCACCAAAGCAATGACTGGTAACAATGACTCGTTACAACCCTCAATGAATCATTGGAAGGCGCATTGTATGCCACCTACTGAACCCAACCTCTTCCAACGCCTGTTGACAACGGCTCGTTGTTTCCAACAATGAGTCGTTGTGTCGTTCATTGTCTCCACTGACACACAGTCTTTCCTATCCAACGACTACATATAATGACCCGTGGTTTGGTACCATGAGTCATTCCATGGTCTGTTCTATGAAATTTTTCCCAATTTCTACAGTTTTCACTTTTTAGCTCTTGGGTCTACTCCTAGGCACTTTAGGGGCATTACAATATCTCCCCCTTGAGAATGTTCATCCTCGAATGTAGGAAACAAGCAGAGAACAGAATCATGAAATTATCATATTCAAATACTATCATTTAAACTGAAACTTTACGGAATGACTACTTCCGATAAGAACTACATAGCTGAATCGAATTTAGACATCACATAGATCTATCATAACATAAGACAAACTTGCACACATGAACTGAACATGGAAAATGATTAGAGAATTAGGGCAAAAACTGATACCTCAAACTAAAACTGAGCCAGTAGAGAATAAATGCGGGTATCTAGCCATCATATCCACTTTGGCTTCCCATGTAGCTCCTTCAACATGTTGATTTCTCCATAGAACTTTAACTAATGCTACTTCCTTGTTCCTTATCTTCCGAACTTGACGATCCAATATTTCCACTGGTACTTCTTCATAGTTGAGGTTGTCTTTTATACTGATGCTATCCACTAGGACTACTAGAGTTGTATCTCCCAAGCACTTCTTCAAAAGAGACACATGAAACACAGGATGTACAGAAGATAACTCTGAGGGAAAGTCCAACTCATACGCTACCTTCCAACTCTTCTCATGACCCAGTAGGGACCAATATAGCAGGGACTGAGTTTTCCTTTCTTCCCAAACCGCATTACTCCCTTCATGGGAGATACCTTTAGAAATACCCAATCGTCTACCTCAAACTCCAAATCTCTTCTTCTCACATTTGCATGACTTTTGACGACTCTAAGCGGTTTTCAACCGATCCCTTATCAACTGAACCTTTACCATAGCCTCATGAACCGATTCAGGACCTATCATAGCTACCTCACCAACCTCAAACCCTCTAATGGGCGATCTACACCTTTGCCCATAAAGAGCCTCGAACAATGCCATTTGGATACTAGAGTGATAGGTATTATTGTAACAAAACTCGATCAAGGAAAAATGATCATCCCATCTACCTTGGCAATCCATCACACTCTCAACATGTCCTCGAGAGATTGCATTGTTCGTTTGGCTTGGCCATCCGTCTGCGGATGAAAGGTTGCTTGAGTCCCAAGCCCCTTCGTAAAAGACTGCCAGAACTCGGAGGTAAACTAAATACCTCGGTCTAAAATAATAACAAGGGCACTCCATGAAGTTGAACCAACTCCCGAATATACAATTTAGCATAATCATCCATTGAATCTGTGGTTTTGACCGGTAGAAAGTGTGCAGCCTTGGTCAACCTGTCTACCACCACCTAAATAGAATCATAGTGTCGGCGAATATGAGGTAGGCCTGTAACGAAATCCATATTAATCTCTTCCCACTTCCAAGTGGGAATGCTAATATCTTGAAGTACGCCTCTCTGGCCTTTAATGCTCGACTTTCACTTGCTGACAGTTCAGGCACTTGGCTACAAATTCTGCAATATCATTCTTCATGTCGTTCCACTAATATATTTCCCGCAAATCATGATACATTTTGGTGGCACCCGGATGGATAGAGTACCTGGATCCATGTGCCTCATGCAATACCCGATCCCTCAAATCACCTACATCTGGAACACAAAGACGACCCTGGTACCGCAACACACCATCTCCCCCTTGGTAGAAAACCTCAACCTTCTGACTCCGGATGGCTTCTTTCAGCATTACCAACATCGAATCCTCATCTTGTCTAGCCTTCACCTCAATCACCAAGGACGATTCAGATCCGTTTTGCACAGCCACACCGCCATCGGTCGAGCGACCAACCTAACTCCTAACCTTGCAAGTCGATGGACATCTTTCACCAACTCTTTCTTTCCCTCATCCACGTGGGACACACTTTTCATAGAGATCCTACTAAGTACGTCCGCTAACACATTGGCCTTCCCCGGGTAGTAAAGAACACTCATATGTAGTCCTTAAGTAGCTCCAACCACCTGCTTTGTCAAATATTGAGATCTTTTTGCCTAAACACATATTGCAAGCTCTTGTGGTCCGTAAATACATCCACGTGGACCCTATACAAGTAGTGCCTCCATATCTTCAATGGAAACACCACCGCAGCCAACTCAAGATCATGGGTCGGGTAATTCTTCTCATGGATTTTCAACTGTCTTGAGGAATACGCTATCACTTCCCCATGCTGCATCAACACACACCCAAGTTCGATTCTTGAAGTATCAAAATATACTACAAAACCATCGGTACCCTCGGGTGGGGTCAACACTGGTGCTGAAGTGAGTCGAGTCTTCAACTCTTGGAAGCTTTTCTCACAAGCCTCCGACCGTTGGAACTTTACGTTTTTCTAGGTCAACCTAGTCAATGGTGCTGCAATTGATTAAAAACCCTCTATGAATCTCCGATACTGCCTACTAGGCCCAAGAAACTCCAAATTTTTGAAGGATTCACCAGTCTGGGCCAATTCTTTACCGCTTCAATCTTCTGAAAATCTACCTTTATGCCCTCTCTTGATACCACATGGCCTAAGAATGCCACAGAGTCCAACCAAAATTCACATCTGCTGAACTTTGCATATAACTGACGATCCTTGAGAGTCTGCAACACTACTTTAAAATGAGCGGCATGCTCCTCCTCGCTCCGAGAGTATATAAGGATATCATCGATGAACACAATGACGAACATGTCTAAATATTGCTGGAAAACCTTGTTCATCAAGTCCATGAAAGTTGCAGGGACATTAGTTAGTTCAAAATACATAACAACAAATTTGAAGTGACCATAGCGAGTCCTGAAAGTGGTTTTTGGGATGTCACTCTCCCGAACCCTGAGTTGTAGATACGCGGACCTGAGATTTATCTTTGAGAAACATCTAGCACATTGAAGCTGGTCAAACAAGTCACCGATCCTGGGTATGGGGTACCTATTCTTGATGGTGACCTTGTTTAATTGCTGGTAATCAATACACATGCGAAGGGAACCATATTTCTTCCGGACAAATAACACCGGTGCACCCCATGGAGACTTGCTCGGCCTGATAAAGCCCTTATCTAACAAATCCTTCAACTCCTTTAGCTCAGATGGATCCTCCTGTAGGGAGGAATAGAGATGGGCTGCGTATCGGGTAAGAGATCAATACCGAAATCAATTTCCCTCTCCGGAGGAAACCTGGCAAATCATTGGGAAAAACCTCTGGATACTCACACACTACTGGAATTGATTGAATAGTCGGGGTTTCGGACTCAACATCCTTAACCCTAACTAAGTGATACATGCAGCCCTTAGAGATCATTTTCCTAGCCTTAAGATATGAAATAAATCGACCGGCTGGTACAGTTGAGTTACCCTTCCACTATAAAACTGACTCACCCGGAAATCGAAATTCCACCACACGGGTCCTACAATTTATCGAAGCGTAACATGAAAACAACCAATCCATACCTAAAATGATGTCAAAGTCAGTCATAGACAACTCTACTAAGTCTATGGTGGTAACCTTATGCAAAACTATAATGGGGCAACCTCTATACACCCGCCTAGCTACCACAGAATCACCGACTGGAGTAGAGACTGAGAATGGTTCTAATAGGATTTCAAGGCTAACTCCAAAACTACTAGCAATGTAGGGAGTTAGAAAAGACAAAGTAGCTCCTGGATCTAACAAGGCATAAGCATCAATATGGAAGACTTGCAATACCAGTGACCACATCTGGTGAAGCCTCCTGCTCCTGGCAGGGTACTAAAGCATAAAACCTATTTTGGTGCTGACCCTTGCTGAACTAGTAGAGGCACCTTGCTGAGAGGGGTATGCTACTGGAGCTGCAGAACTGGATGCTGTCACACGGGTCCCACCGACCCCTGATCTGACTGAGGGGCAATCCCTGAGTCCGTGCCTGGGTTGGCCACACCCGAAACACGCATCTAAGCTAAGTGAGAACCTCCCAGGATGATTCTTGCCACACTTCACACAAGTTGGAAAAGTGCACTCCACCTGCATGTTACCCTGATCCCTCGATCCTGAAGCCCTGCTCCTCTCTCCTCTAAACCTAGATTGGCATGTTGGCTGATGATGGAGATGGACCAATAGACCTGTGCTGGGACTGGTAACGCTGTCCACCCCCTGACCTGACCTGAGAAACCCCATAGTTGTCGATCCTGGCCCTCTTGGCCTCCCTCTGCCTCCAATAGACCGATTCCATCTACTGTTCATGAAATACAATACGGGGGTAGTCACTATCCCAATGAATCATGGTAATCCTGCAATCCTTGTCCAAGTAGTCCGCCACCCCATGCATGAAATGACTCACCCGAGCCCTCTGACCCGCCACCAACTCCGGAGCATACTTGGATAATCGAGTGAACTCTAATTCGTACACCTGAATGGACATGTTTTCCTGCTTCAAATTAACAAAATCGGCCATTTGAGCTCCCTCATATCCCAAGGAAAGAATCGATCCAAAAATGTCACGTGGAACTCTTCCCAACCTATCGGCCTGCACCCCCTGCCCTGGCATCTCTCCACTGCTTGAACCATATGTGAGCCACCCCTTTTAGCTGATAGGAGTTCAAGTCAACACATTTCCCATTGTTCACCCCCATAACCTAGGTGATCTTCAGAATCTCCTCTATGAAACTGTGTGGATCCTCATCCACCTTCGTCCCCGTGAACTCAGGAGGGCTCATCCTCAAGAAGTCCTTCACCCTGGATGACACTGAATTCCCATTATGAGGGAAATGCACCACCGTCTGATTCTGAACCTGGGCAGTCATAGCCTATGCCAGCATCTGAATCGCTGCACTAAACTCAGCGTAGGCAGCTGGCTCTGGTGCATGCTCCCCGTGAACAGGTGGGGCTAGCTGATGCTCACCATCATGGGCATCCTCATGATTGTTTCCGTTACCATTTCTTTTGGCGTTCACTCTGTGTGGAGGCATGATTCTGCAAACGCGATTAGCATGAATTAGAAGAGTAGAGGACTTTCATTGCACGACATAGATCATGAAAAAAGGGAACATTTCCTAAACGTCTCGTAGCCTCTTCTTCATAAGTGTGGCGCGCTTCACATCCATGAAAAAGACTCTACTTAACGCGACTTTTAGACACCCTAGGACACTTCAAACCTATTGCTCTGATACAAAGTTTCTCACGACCCGAACGTACACCCGGATCGTAGACACGGGAAAGCAGCCCCGAGAGACCCCGAGTCAACTCATGGCATGAGCATACATCTAGTTCAATCACATAAGTGGAATACTTAACATAGGAAAACATAAACATGTTATAAATACGGAGAAAGGACAATACATAATCCATATATGAAGGTTGAATACATCTAGTAGTCTGAAAAGCCCCTAATCATGACAGACGGGTTGATTGGACAACTCCCCAACTAACCCTACGATACTGAAACTGAAAGAGAAACAATAGAGTCTAAACATATGGCCCTCGAAACATGAGAACTCACTAAATAAGCTGATAGAAAACTCTGAGAAGCTACTGAGGAGGGTAAGCTTGAGAGTTGGGTCCTATATCATGAAATGATATAGCATAGAAAGTATGCGGTCAGTACGTGGAATGTACTAAGTATGCAAGGTAAATAAAATGGACATTTAAAACATTTAAAACTTATAAATGATCATAAGAGTAGGACTTCATGCTCATGTTATAAACATCATATCATAACGTAAGGCTCAAGGTTTTTAAAACCTTCGTAATGCAATCGTACTCATAATAATAAGAGGAAATCTTTATTGAACATGACTTGAGAAAATATACGTAATCATAAACATGCATAAATCATGAGGAATAGTGGGAGATTCTCTTAACCAACATACCCCATATGAGCACACATGAATCCTGACTTGTAACCCTGGTCGGGAGGGTGTTCGTACCTTGCCAAGGGTAGAATCATGAAAGTGTTATATCACCATGAAGAGGGACATTTGGGCCAGGGACAGTCACATAGGAGGTCCCAACATACCTACAATGGCACATAGTTTATGAGATTCGGGGCAGAACCTAGGCCCCGAATCCACTCGGTGTTCGATACTACTCTCAAAACATATATAGTGCTTATAGTATAACATGCATGAATTCACGGGCTAGTTAAATCATGATAATCATAAACATACTTGTACATACGAGAACTAGCCATGACATAAGGCCCGTGAGTCGGCCAAAACATAATTCATGATTCATAAGGTTCATATATACTTGTAGATCATGCATATAACTTGAAAATCATCAAATCATAATGGGTATTTGAATAAATTCATATTTCGAATCATAAATCATGTTGCACTCGTAAATGTCCAAAATTGAAGTGAATATCGTAAATCGATTCATCATAGGTCATGCATAATTAGGCTTAATTTCATAGAAATTGAAATCAATAAAATTATAAATGATTTAAATAATAAAAACTGATTAAAACCCAAAAACCATTATCAAATCATTAGACTTTTATATAATTCTACTTCAAAACCCCATAAGCTTTTGATAGAATTTTCATAAAAATCATAGAGAATTGGCATGGGTGAGGAAGGAAACACCCATTGATAGCCTTAAATACCTAGGATTATCTGATTCTTAACTTCCCTTGATTGCCCAAGAATGAAATTGGAAGAATTGAAGAGAAGAGCCTAGAATCTCCTTTAATTTCCTCTCAATATTCTTGCATGCATGAAATAAGACATAGAATGGATCAGTCTCCTGAAAACCCACCTTTCATAAGCTAAAACGATGTAGTTTAGGGTCTTATAACGTGAAAAAGTAAAAAATTCCCTTAATGAATCTGCCCTAAAAACTGGTCAGGCTGATCTAATGGACAGAACAAACGGATCTTTAGAGCTAACGACGACTCATTCTGTCGCTCATGGTTTGCACTGCTGAAGCTTACTTCCAAAACTGACCAACGGACGAACAGGATGACTCGTCCTAAGGAACAACGATCCATTACTTCGTCCGTTGCTGCTCACCAAAAAATATGAACCTTCTTACCACGGGCCTCACCACAACTCGTGGTTTCTTTTAATGAGTCGTGGTCTTGATCCGTCAACTATATTGGAATTTCTTGCATCAAAGAAACGATCGGTAACAAAGACTCGTTACAACCCACAACGAATGTTGGAAGGCCCTTTGTATGCCACCTGCTGAACCCAACCTCTTCCAACGCCCGTTGACAATGACTCATTGTTTCCAACAACGATGCGTTGTGTCATCCATTGTCTCCACTTCCACCCAGCCTTCCCTAACCAACGACTGCATATAAAGACCCGTGGTTTGGCTCGTTGTTTCCAACAATGATGCGTTGTGTCATCCGTTGTCTCCACTGCCACCCAGCCTTCCCTAACCAACGATTGCATATAAAGACTCTTGGTTTGGTACCACGAGTCGTTCCATGGTCCGTTTTGTGAAATATTTCCCAATTTCTAAAGTTTTCACTTTTTATCTCCCGGGTCTACTCCTAGGCACTTTCGGGGTATTACAGTTCCTCTATTTCCTAATGAAACTCCTTCCGCTGCTCTAGGAGTGATAGCCAATGATCGAAAGAGAGATGCCGAGGCACCGGCAATGAAAATAAATAGATTGCATGCCTTTGGAGTGCAGGAAGGATCCCTCTCCCATGGGTCATACCAGTCACCACATGCCCCAAAATCAAATATACCCTAGCCAGTAATGTTAGGCCAAGCATCAGGCGACATGCCTGAATGTGGAGCTTCTCCCCCTCTGCAATCCTCTCAACCAAGTAGTCTCCATAGACTCATGGAGATGAAAAACTTGCATGAAAGCCAACATCAACGATTGGCTACGAGCCTCCCCGCACTCATTGCCAAAATAATCAAAAAGAAGCTCAAGTCACTGTATGAGAATTTTTCCACTCTATGCAAGAGGGTGGATATGGTGGAAGGGGCAGTCACTTCCCTCCGGACTGAGGTACAAGAGTGGAAGAGTCGGACTTTAATAGAAGTGTCGGATATGAGCACCATGGATGCTGCAATGGCTGCTCCTTCCTCAGTTCAGGGTCCAATTGATGTTCTTTTTGAGGGGCTGGGAGATGATTTTGCTGGGTTAGGTGAGGCCAGCGGCGGTGGTGCAGGTGATGCAGATACTGATGATGAAGAACAGTAAACCACTTAGGGAGTTTCTTGTCCCTTTCCATTTTGTATATTTACATTGGGGACAATGTATTCTATTAAGTGGGGGAGGGATGAGCACAGTTGATGATGGGGCTAGGGATGGATATTTTTATGCTTTTGTTTTGAAATTAATTGAGTAGAGCCTTTGTTAGGCTGTTGTTTTCTTTTGATGATGGTTGATGATTGCCCTTGTCGGGCGTGTCCTGTTTGAGAGGAAAAATTGAATGAAATGAATGACTTGGTTTAGTTTTGACGGTTGATGGTTAGTGATAAAAGGGGTTTTGTTTTGAATTATGAAATCTGGCATGAAATGACCCAAAGTCTTGTTCCTTTTTCACCATTGTAAATAGTAGTTGTTACACCCCGGAATTTTTTTTATGATTATTTGATGGGTATATGTCATATTAAGGGAATTATGGGTCGTATGTTGTCCGTAGGTGAGGAGGGAAACATGTGCAAAGGGAAAAGCGAAGAGTATGTGAAGTTTGTAAATAAGGGTCAACTTTAAATGGTCATATCTCCAAACATATAATGGTCCAGAAGTCCCATAACATGTCAAATGAAAGGTATTTGAGTCTAGTTTAGAGTGAAAAAAAAGCCGCTCATCATATGCTCATTAGAAGAAAGCACTGTCGGCTGGGAAAGCGCCCAGGCGCACGGGCGCCGAGATAGGCAGGTAGCAGGCGCGCGCGCGCGCGAGGGCATGTCGCACGGGCGCAGCTTAAACCCTTGCCAGCCCACTTATATGAAGTAAAATTGAGCTAGAAAGCTCATTTTTACTCCGTTTTTGTTGATTCTTTTTTCAATATTCAGAGAATTCAAAGCCCTATCACATGGGGAAAATATATACCAGGTAAGAAACTTCACTCTTGTCTCTTTTGGGCTTTGAAAAGAGAACCTTGGAAGGAAGTCATGACTTGTTTTTATCTTGTGGTTGATTGTGGTATTGCTGTGTTTTTAGATGATTCTAGGCAGAGTAAATAGTAAGAGTTTACTCTTACTTTAGCTGATAACATCTCCAAGAAAGGGTAAGTAATTCCCTTTTTGATTTCTTTAAGTTTATGAGGTTATAACTTGGAGAATATTGTAGTATTGTGTTGTTGTTTCTTTGTGCGTTTTTGTGGCATGTTGCTGCCCAATTTTTCCAGAACTTTGGAAAAGTGAAGTTGCTGCTTTTTGGTTTTGTAAATTGGACTTGGAAGTAGCCTTAAGGAGTAAGCTTGAAAGGAAGATTTTCGGCGAAATTAGAGTCGACGTGCCAAGGTATGTAAAGGCGTCCCTTTCCTTGTTTTTCAAGCACGAAACTAAGTTATTGAAAGGATCAATATTCCTATGTTTTTAAAATCATATTGAGGCATGTATGATCCTTTCCAAAGGGTTGGAACTACTTGGCATAAAGCTTGAATCGTTAAGAATTGTTGAAGCGAACAAACGTGAAGCGAAAGGCGTAATTTTTGTACGATTGTTGCCGTAGTTCTAAATCGAGTCTGAAGTCCCCTTAACGTGGGCACCGTGAGCTGGTCCTTTTTAGTATACTGTATATGTGATGTTTAATATATGTTAAGATCTGGTCACTTAGTGAAATTAGTATGAAATGCTAAGACGACGACATGTAATTGAACTTAAGTTAAGAAGATGACGCTAAGCCGATTGAGGGTAAACGAGCTTATTGAAATGACATTTTAATAATATTGTTAATCCCTCATATATGTTTTAATATGCTTAAGGTAAAAAGTATATTTTATATTTTCCCTATTTAAAGCTAAGCAAGTGGCACTTAGCGAATAAGCTAAATCGATACATGTTAACGGGGAAAGCATGGCTAAGTTGTCAATTAGGCAAAGAGGTAAGTGCGTATAAGAATTGATGGAATAGTGAACAAGAGAGTAAAAACTTGAGGGTAGAGTGAATAACTTTTGGTAATGAAGTTAAGATGAATAAGGAAAGTAGAGCTAAATATTGTTAAATTAGACGATACGGGTTACGATGGTGAATGAGGTAGGCAACAGCTAGGAAGATTAACCCTGTTCTAAAGACGTTTAGAAAAAGAGTTATAAATTAAGTTGCTTATGTTCAATATGTATTACTTTGATGAATAACCACTAAAGTGTTAACCTTCTACAAAATAATTAGAATTGAACGTCTGCAAAATAGTAACATAAGTTGAGAAGCTCTCTGCTATACCCCAAAAGGATTATGTTAAGTTATCTATTCTAAGTGTTGAAATTTTCTTCCATGTATGAAAAGGGTAATCCTAGGATCTTCGAAGTCACTTATGATTATCTAAGCTTTCTTAAGCTCCGCAGATAATTGCAAAGTTATGTAAGTCAATCCAGCATCACTCGAATTACGACTATATATCTTTATTTGCCTATAAGGAATCACTTAGAGAGTTACACGAGTTCCTAAGTTATAGAGCTCCGAGTCTCAGATCCTTAAGTTATATCTTTACATCCCTAATTTATGTTGAAATGTGCTACCTGATCTAAGAAGATTTTGAGAGATCATATTTCAAGAATTATGCTAACGTCTCGGTCAAGTATCTGATGTTGTATATGAGTCTAAAAACTCTAGTCTTTATATGTCTTCCCAGTAAGAAGTCTTAATGTGTACGATTTTCATGTTATAACATACAGTTGAATTCTTTCAGTTATATCCAAGTCATGCATCTTTATGTTTAGCTCTTGTTGAATTATCAGTTGAATTCCTAAATTCGAAGGAGAGATTCTCCAAGGTACCAATGTTCCTAATGTCTAAGTAAGTACAAGTGCACCCTATGATAATGATCAGTTAAGCTCAGAACTTTGAATACCAGGAAGTCTCCTGGAGGTCACCTAGTTAACTAAATATGAGTTATACATTATATAGAAGTCTTATATATTGTATGTTTGTAGTTCAGTTCTACGCTCTATGTATATGACAAATAACTCCAAGTTCCTAGTTATAATTTCCATGTTTTCCTGCAAATAAGTCAAATGAATTAAGAACTATATGTGCTTATCTACATGATAAATTTGGCAATAAAATTCCAATGTATAGTTGTCGATACAGGTTAAAGGCCTGGTAGGCGGTATATATTTGTAGTTCCCAGATGTTAAAGAATTGTGTAGAAATGAGCTCTATGTGTTTCTATCCAAGTAATATGTTAAATTGGTAGGATTATTTGTAGGACATTGTTTGTAAGCCTACAAAAGTTCTTATGTTGTTTAAACCTCTTGAAGGTCCTTCAAGTAACTGATTCGACATGTTCATGTATAATTTGACAACTTTACGTGATATATATACATATTTTCTAGCGTTTACATGATATGGGTGCTCACTTGCATTTATGGATTATGAAAGAGGCCTATTCCGGCCACAGATTTAACATTTGTCATTTATATGCCATACGTGTTAAATAGACTCAATATAAGCCATATCCACCCTATTTATGATTATGATTGAGGATTATTTTTATTTTACCCTGGTGTGGTAAATCAGCTGAGATACTTATATTTTACCCCGATGTGGTACAACGACTGGAGATATTTTTATTTTACCCAATGTGGTACTCGGCTGGAGATATTTTTATGTTACGTCGGTGTGGTACATCGGCTGGAGATATTTTTATTTTACCCTGGTGTGGTGCATCGGCTGGAGATATTTTTATTTTATCCCGGTGTGGTACATCGACTGGAGATATTTTTATTTTACCCTGGTATGATACATTAGCTGAAAATACTTTTATTTTTCCTTGGTATTGTAACCGGCTGGACAAATTTTATATATGGATTTATTGTTGGTTGGTTGTTGGCATTACAGTTATAATTTTTCTTGTGCATTACTTAGTCGCATTTGCACTTCAATATTGACTTATTGCCAGGTTTCAGTTTCCAAGATTCCAGGTTGTTGTTATTCCTTATTTCTTGCTCAGTTATCATTGCTATCTTACATGTTTGCAGTTTTATGCCTTATATACCAGTACAGTTTATTCGTACTGACGTCCCTTCGCCTGGGGACCTGTGTTCGTGCCGCAGGTGTAGGTAGAGGTCGGGATTGCCAGTTGCAGTAGCAGTTCGTGAGATTAGTGGATGTGTTGGTATGCTCCTTTCTTTCTAAAGCTAAGATTGGTTTTGTTTCAGTTAGAGTTTTGAGATGCAGTTATGGGTAAGTCAGAGCCTTATTCCGACCATCAGTCAGTTTACTCTTTAGAGGCTTTGTGGACTTAGTGTGTACAATGGTATTCAGTTTGTGGCCTTGTCGACTTTTTGTTGTTTAGTTTAGCATACTCATAGCCTTGTTTGCACTTCAGTTGTTTACCCTGTATTGTTGAGACATTATGGGTCGAGTTTGTGCTCTAGTTGATTCTAACAGGTGGCCTGGACGGCCTAAGTGTTATAGTTACAGATTTCATATAGCCGGCTTTCCAGTCAGTCAGGTATGGGGAGCCAGTCGCGCCCTCCCCCCAGTTATGGGGCATGACAGACTTGGTATCAGAGCGAAGTTGTATTCTAGGGTGTCACACCCCGCCTTGGGGGGTATGACTGGCACCTGGTGCCCTACTGGGACCTGAACTGCTGGACTGCTGAGCCTGGCACATCTGGTGCCTGGCTGGCTCTAACTCATATTTCTGGAAACAAAGGGCTATATAACGGCTGTAAACACAGCCCCCGGCCCATCGGCCTATAGCCTCCTGTACCTGTACTAACAGCTGACCAGAAACACATCAATTCAGGGAAACCTATGCGGGCCGACAAGGCCACCATGCTGTCTAGTTATCTGTAACTCAGCAATAACATACTAGAAGGCTACGTGACCGGCAAGGTCACCACTACTGTCAACTTATGGCCCCACACGACCAACATAAAAGAAACAGGAGTACTAACAGCTAACAACTGCACGGCCTCACAGGACCGGCTCATCTGACCACAGGGAAACATACAGACTGCAAGCCTCTAGGAATAGCAATAGAAATGATCGGGACAGGGCCCCGACCTACCCGTGCTATACAACAAAAAGGAACTGAAATACACCTCTGAAATTCAGTCTCCGGATGACAGGAGCTGAATACTCAATAGCTAGCTGGAATCACGAGGGATCGCCTCCTCGTCTATGAGTACCTGCAGGCAAGTAATGCAGCGCCCCACTGGGCGTCAGTACCACTGGTACTGAGTATGCAAAGCAACTGAAGTAATACAACTGAAAACAACTGAATATAGATAGCATAACTAGCATTTCTGTATAGCAGAAGATAGCTGAATCTGAAGAAGCTGATATAAACTGACTCAAGCTTTCTGTACTGATAAGGCAGAGGCGTACCTGTAGACGTGACGGCCTGCTGTCTAGTAGCTAGTATATAATATATAGAGCACATAAATAGATATATAAGTAACAAGCAAGAGCCAATACCAACCCCCATAAGCCGGATGGCGCCAAGCAAGCAAACAATCTATATACCCCTACCCGGGTCAAAACCAACCAAAAATAAGTCACTCCACTCATCTGATGACTGTGAGCTCCTCCTACCGGCCCCCTTGGGTACGTGGCTCAGGCCTTGGCCTCTAACAATAACTGTGTCTGAGTCCGAAGACTCCTGCCTCTGGGCGCAAGTGCACACGGGGTGTGTAATAAAAACTGCCCCTGGGTGCAAGCACGCAACAGGGTAATTTTATAAAAATCTATATCTGAGTCTGCCCCCGGCCACAAGCGCACACAGAGTGTTCTGCCCCTGTAAACAGGGTGGACTGGCTCTGCGCAGAGTAAACCGAACTACCCCTGCAAGCAGGGTGGTCTGGACCGTATTATCATGGTGGTTGGCCATCATCGTCCTCTAGGCGGACGGCATCGCCCAGCTGGTGGCGGTATCTGAATCTGGTATCGACACAGCTATAACCCAGGGGCGGTGGGGATGCTAAAAGGGTGCCCACATGCCACAACAAGTCTCAACAAACAAATAGCACATACAAATAGCAAGCATGTATAACTGAAAAGACTACCTGGAATCTAACTTCTTATTCTGATCTGTTTCTGTACTGAACTGATTCTTTACTGATTATACTGATTCTGAAATCTCTATTTAACTGTATGGCTAATCTGTAGCCAAGATACTGTCTGTCGGAATGGCTAGTCTGTAGCCATACTGTCTGTCTATCTGATCTTTCTTTACTGACTTTTATTATGAAAATCTGTTCCTTTTTATTCTACAACATGCTTGCTATTCACATAATAGGCTATACTGAATCTAAAATACTAACTTGCCCTTGGGCACATGCTTTTCTAACTTTCAGACTGAATACGATATAACAACGCAAACTAGGTTTACTGAACTTTGCACAATACTTAACATTCAACTCCGGGAATTCTACTACGGAGTTTATTGAACTATACAAGGCTAAAGCTACTAACTTGCCGAAGAAACTGACTTTACATACCTTAACCTCGAGTTATCCGTCTGTCGGACGAGGCTCGGCTGATACTTCAACTGTTTTCTCCCAACTGCATTCATAAACATGTCAATCAATACTAACTACAACTTTATTTCAAAAGGCAACGTCACTTTCGATATAGTTTATAGCCTAAACTTAGGCTTATCGAAAGACGGCCAGAAACTCGCTATTTTTCAGAGGTCCAGAAGGGAGAAATATTCACTTCACAGCTAGGTACACATAGACACTAGTTTAGAGCAATTCCACTTACCTTAGCTTGGTGGCTCGACGATTCGTCGGCCGTATTTTACGAAACTGAATTCGTAGGAATGCTCTCTGTTGCTAAATACCTCAGTATCTGGAGTTAATTTGAATTTGGGCAGCGTTTAGCAGCGTAATCGGACGAAAATTATATAATTTCCTTCGTTCTTCCTCTTTCTCTAATTTCTCTCTCTGTTTTCCTGGAAATTTCTAAGTATATAACTGATTTAAAATCAAAGTGGGCTTTATATACTTGGGCCTGGACAAGGCCAACGTGTCACGGAGCCAACGCGGAGGCTCCTCCTCCGTGACACGCTGCCATCGCGGAGGGGCTCTGCCTCGGCTTCTTCCGCGATGGTTCGACAGGTTTCTCATCCGATCTTTTCCCAGGCCTTTCTCTAGCACGTATGGCCTTCATATATGCTTAACCAACGTGCGAATAGGTCGTCTAGGTGCCGGGAATTCTACGGGGTATAACATAGGGAGTCCACAAGCCGTTTCTAGTAGAGTCTTTCTTATAGGTATGTTGTGCACCATACTTATAATCAGGAGACTACAAGGTATTTAGGGGTTGTTTTACTTTATTCATTAATAGATCATGCTATAGAGCAATGATGTATAGGCTGTTTGAAATTTAAATCGTGCTTATGTTTTAGAATTCAATTGAGTAAGAAAGATGGCTATGAGATTTATTGACATTGATGCTTGAAAGGGTCCTAGTCGCTCTCCTGTCGATCCGAGAAATAGATTAGAGGCTCGAAGCGAGTTTCCCATTCCTTGTACCATAGTTCCTCCAAGTTCCAGTCGGAATAACTGTGGGAAGGGATTCAACCCCTCCTATTATTTCAGATTCGATAGAGCTAAGAGAATGTAGAGTTATTGATCCTTCAGCACCTGTTGTACCTTCAGGTATATCAAAGGGATGAGATTTTGAGAAAGCATTTCAGATGTTATCCCGAGTAGTGACATTTCAAAATAAATAGTTAAAATTAATGGTAGGGTCTAGGGGGACTTTTGAGAGCTCTAGTGCCCATAGGTTTTGAGCGTGAATATAGTGTCAGGTTTGATTCTTTGGCCCAATATGTTTCAGATAGGGTGCGGAATACGAGGGATAGAGTATATTGATTGTATTAGGTTTGGGACCCCATTTGGTCCGAGAGTGTTTAGGAATGTCTACCCTGACAAAAATATCTACTGCTTGGATGCTAGTATTTGCTCAAAAGATGGACGATCTGATTCATCGTCTCCCAAGTAATGAAAAGGTAGTGGAACAGAGTAAGCAAAACCAGGTCTATAAGACTATTTAAGGACCCTCGTAGTGCTTGGAGACCCCAACCAGCCAGACATTCAGTTTCTCCTTAAGATTCAGTCTCTACTTTATCCCTAGATTAGACTACAATTTATTTTAGCCCCCGTTTCCAAGATAGGTAGTGACAGGTTGTGGTAAAAGCAAAGGTAAAAGAGCAACTTCAGGTTTGACACTGATTCTATATGTTAAGTGGTTAATTTGTGATTTTCACTTTTTTTTCTGTGATATTTCCTAATGGTATGAATGGGAAGGCGGTATTGGAGTAAATCATAACTCCCGCGGTATTTTATTAATTTGCTTAAGGTTAGAAAAGTTACCGACTTTATGGTACTAAAGCATGTCTATCATACGTCAGACAAATAGATGGAGTTGAGTAAGTACAGTTTGATAAGAAGCGGCAATAGAAAGAGGATGTTCTTACGAAAAATAAAATATATGTTTCTGACACAAGGCAAGGAAAAGTTAAAGATGTTATGGCTAAAGTTACAGCTACCGAGGTATAATCCTCATTCGAGGACAAATGATTTTAAGGGGGGGGGAGGATGTTACACCCCGAAATATTTTTTGATGATTATTTGATGGTTATATGTCATATTAAGGGAATTATGGGTCGTATGTTGTCCGTAGGTGAGGAGGGAAACATGTGCAAAGGGAAAAGCAGAGAGTATGTGAAGTTTGTAAATAAGGGTCAACTTTAAATGGTCATATATCCAAACACATAATGATACAGAATTCCCATAACATGTCAAATGAAAGGTATTTGAGTCTAGTTTACATTAGAAAAAACCTCTCATCAATAGGAGTTCGGAGTAAAAAGTTATGCTCATTTGAAGACAGCACTGTCGGCTGGGAAAGCGCCCAGGCGCGCGGGCCCCGAGAAAGGCAGGTAGCAGGCGCGCGCGCGCGAGCGAGGGAATGTCGCACGGGCGCCGCCCAAACCCTTGCCAATCCGCCTATATGAAGTAAAATTGAGCTAGAAAGCTCATTTTTACTCCATTTTAGTTGATTTTTTTCAGAATTCAGAGATTTCAAAGCCCTATCACATGGTGAAAAGATATACCAGGTAAGAAACTTCACTCTTGTCTCTTTTGGGTTTTGAAAGGAGAACTTGGAAGGAAGTCATGACTTTTTTTTGTCTTGTGATTGATTGTGGTATTTCTGTATTTTTAGATTATTCTAGGCAGAGGAAACAGTAGGAGTTTACTCTTACTTTAGCTGATAACATCTCCAAGAAAGAGTAAGTAATTCCCTTTTTGATTTCTTTACGTTTATGAGGTTATAACTTGGAGAATGTTGTAGTATTGTGTTGTTGTTTCTTTGTGCGTTTTTGTGGCATGTTGCTGTCCAATTTTTCCAGAACTTTGGTGAAGTGAAGTTGTTGCTTTTTGGGTTTGTAAATTGGACTTGGAAGGAGCCTTAAGGAGTAAGCTTGAAAGGAAGAGTTTCGGAAAAATTAGAGCAGCCAAGGCATGTAAAGGCGTCCCTTTCCTTGTTTTTCAAGCACGAAACTAAGTTATTGAAAGTATCAATATTCCTATGTTTTTAAAATCATATTGAGGCATGTATTATCCTTTCCAAAGGGTTGAAACTACTTGGCATAAAGCTTGAATCGTTAAGAATGGTTGAAGCGAACAAACTTGAACCTAAAGGCGTAATTTTTATACGATTATTGCCGTAGTTCTAAATCGAGTCTGAAGTCCCCTTAACGTGGGCACTGTGAGCTGGTCCTTTTTAGTATACTATATATGTGATGTTGAATATATGTTAAGATCTGGTCACTTAGTGAAATTGGTACGAAATGCTAAGACGACAACATGTAATTGAACTTAAGCTAAGAAGATGACGCTAAGCTGATTGAGGGTAAACGAGCTTATTGAAATGACGTTTTAATAATATTGTTAATCCCTCCTATATGTATATGTTTTAATGTGCTTAATGTAAGATACAAATTTTATATTTTTCCTCTTTAAAGATAATAAAGCGGCATGTAGCGAATAAGCTAAATCGATATATGTTAACGGGGAAAGCGTGGCTAAGTTGTCAATTAGGAAAAGAGGTAAGTGAGTATAAGAATTGATGGAATAGTGAACACGAGGGTAGAAACTTGAGCGTAGAGTGAATAATTTTTTGCAAAGAAGTTAAGATGAATAAGGAAAGTAGAGCTAAACATTGTTAAATTCGACGATATGGGTTACGATGGTGAACGAGGTAGGCAACAACTAGGAAGATTAACCTTGTTCTGAAAACATTTAGCGAAAGAGTTATAAATTAAGTTGCTTATGTTCAATATGTATCACGTTGATGAATAACCACTAAAGTAACTTAAGTTGAGAAGCTCTCTGCTATATCCCTAAAGGATTATGTTAAGTTATCTATTCCAAGTGTTGAAATTTTATACCATGTCTGAAAAGGGTAATCCTAGGATCTTCTAAGTCACTTATGATTATGTAAGCTTTCTTAAGCTCTGCAGATAATTGCAAAGTTATGTAAGTCAATCCAGCATCACCCGAATTACGGCTATATATCTTTATTTGCCTATAAGGAATCACATAGAGAGTTACTCACGAGTTCCTAAGTTATAGAGCTCCGAGTCTCAGATCCTTAAGTTATATCTTTACATCCCTAATTTATGTTGAAATGTGCTACCTGATCTAAGAAGATTTTGAGAGATCATATTTCGAGAATTATGCTAACCTCTCGGTCAAGTATCTGATTTGTATACGAGTCTAAAGACTCAATTCTTTATATGTCTTCCTAGTAAGAAGTCTTAATGTGTACGATTTTCATGTTATAACATGCAGTTGAATTTTTTCAGTTATATCCAAGTCATGCATCTTTATGTTTAGCTCTTGTTGAGTTATTAGTTGAATTTCCTAAATTCAGAGGAGAGATTCTCCAAGGTACCAACATTCCTAATGTCTAAGTAAGTATAAGTGCAGGCTATGATAATGATCGGTTAAGCTCAGAACATTGAATATCAGAAGTCTCCTGGACCACCTAGTTAACTAAATACCAGTTATACATTATATAGAAGTCTTATACGTTGTATGTTTGTAGTTCAGTTCTCAGCTCTATGTATATGACAAATAACTCCAAGTTCCTAGTTATAATTTTCATTTTTTCCTGCAAATAAGTCAAACGACTTAAGAACTATATGTTCTTATCTACATGATAAATTTGGCAATGAAATTCCAATGTATAGTTGTCGATACAGGTTAAAGGAACCACCTGGTAGGCAGTATATAGTTGTAGTTCCCAGATGTTAAAGAATTGTGTAGAAATGAGCTCTATGTGTTTCTATCCAAGTAATATGTTAAATTGGTAGGATTATTTGTAGGACATTGTTTGTAAGCCTACAAAAGTTCTTATGTTGTCTAAACCTCTTGAAGGTCCTTCAAGTAATTGAGTCGACATGTTCATGTATAATTTGACAACTTTACGTGATATATATACATATTTTCTAGCTTTACATGATATGGGTGCTCACTTGCATTTATGGGTTACGAAAGAGGCCTATTCCGGCCACAGATTTAACATTTGTCATTTATATGCCATATTTGTTAAATTGACTCCATATAAGCCATATCAACCCTATTTATGATTATGATTCAGAATTATTTTTATTTTACCCCGGTGTGGTACATCGGCTGGAGATATTTATATTTTACCCCGATGTGGTACATCGGCTGGAGATATTTTTATGTTACCCCGATGTGGTACATCGGTAGATATTTTTATGTTACCCCGGTGTGGTACATCGGCTGGAGATATTTTTATTTTACCCCGGTATGGTACATCGGCTTGAGATATTTTTATTTTACCCCGATGTGATACATCAGCAGAAGATACTTTTATTTTTCCTTGGTATGGTAACCGGCTGGACGAATTTTATATATGGATTTATGGTTGGTTGGTTGTTGGCATTACAATTATAGTTTTTCTTGTACATTACTTGGTCGCATTTGCACTTCAGTAATGACTTATTGCCAGGTTTCAGTTTCCAAGATTCCAGGTTGTTTTTATTCCTTATTTCTTGCTCAGTTATCATTGCTATCTTACATGTTTAAATTTTTCTGCCTTACATACCAGTACATTTCATTCGTACTGACGTCCCTTCGCCTGGGGACCTGCGTTCGTGCCGCAAGTGAAGGTAGAGGTCGGGATTGCCAGTTGCAGTAGCAGTTCGTGAGATTAGTGGATGTGTTGGTATGCTTCTTTCTTTCTGGAGCTAAGACTGGTTTTGTTTTAGTTAGAGTTTTGAGATGCAGTTATGAGTAGGTCGGAGCCCTGTTCCGACCATCAGTTAGTTTACTCTTTAGAGGCTTTGTGGACTTAGTGTGTACAATGGTATTCAGTTTTTGTGACCTTGTCGACTTTTTGTTGTTTAGTTTAGCATACTCATAGCCTTGTTTGCATTTCAGTTGTTTACCTGTATTGTTGAGACATATGGGTCCAGTTTGTGCTCCAATTGATTCTTACAGTTGGCCTGGAAGGACTAAGTGTTATAGTTACAGATGTCATATAACCGGCTTTCCAGTCAGTCAGGTATGGGGAGCCAGTCGGGCCCTCCCCCCAGTTATGGGGCATGGCAATAGTGTAGTAATTAAAACTCTGAGGGTTATCTTTAGACCACGGTTCTTTCCCATGGAGCGTTCTTTTATTTTTGTTTATTTTTGTTGTCGAACCGGATTGGTATTTCCCGATATAGATTGAGTGGCGACATTCTTAAGGGAAATTGCCATGTTGTTTTGAGTCTTTTATGAAGTTGTTTTGAGAGGCACCACCAAAAAAATTGTTGAAAAGGAATTTTAAAATAAGGGCATGAAAATTAAGAGAATGAGCAAGTGTTGGCACCGTAGCATAGCATTCTTTGTCATACGTTGTAAATTCTTTGCTTGACTTATGATGTTTGCCTGCTTTAATGTCCTAATTTGATATCTTGTGTTGAGAATGACTCTTGTAGACCCTTTAAGGGTGATGCCTTGTGTAGTGAGGAAATTTTTGATGAATCTCGTGCATAACATCTTGTCTAGAACTTGCCCAAATGAAATTCAAGGTGAAATCCTAGATGTAGTTGCGCCAAGAACATGAGTTTAGGCTTTCATTTGTCTAGTCACTTCACCCATATACCCTCCATGAGCATTGATCCTTGTTAGCCAATGATGAGCCTTAAACCCTTTCTTTGGCAACCATATTACAAGCGTTAAGACCGTTCTTAATACCTTTCTTTGGCACCCATTCTCCCGAAATGCTAGTGACAAGATAGTGATGAAATGAGGCTTAAAGCCTAAGAAAGAGGAAGTGAAAAAAATGAGAAATGAGGCAAAAGCCTAAGTTTGGGGTTGTGCAAAAAAGGGTAAGATAATAATTTCAGTGTGAGGGGAGCACCACATTGTGTCAAAATGGACCAAAGGATAAATCAAGAAGAAAAAGACAATTTGTGTGAACCGGTGTTTCCTCTTGAGGTGATAAGGCTAGTTGTGAAAGACAAAGGGGTTATAAGGAGGGTTGTTAAAGAAATGAAAGTTAGAAATAAGGAAAGAAGTGAAACAAGGTGAAGTGAGTGGAAGAAGTTGATGTAAGGCATGTTCACCAAATGCATTAGGGAGGATCTAGTCACTACAGCCAAATTTTTATCCAGGCCCTTACCCCGAGCCTACATCATAACCCCCAAGCCCTAAATGATTCTAAGTGCAACTACTCTACATTAGTGTTGAATTACATGAAGGGCAAGCCTATGGGTCAAGTGTATGCATGAAGATTTCTTTTGGGAGAGTGAGTGTGACTGTCTCTTCCAAACAATCCCTTGTGTGCATTCAAAAGATCACATGACTAAAAGAATAGGGATTCTTATTTTGGTGAGTGGCATTATTCCTTTTTGGGGACACAAGAGCATTTAGAGTTAATGTGGCAATAGGGCACGAGGAGTGTAAACTCTAAGGCAAGCTTTGAATGTGCACTGATTATAACTTGAGATTCTATGTGTGTTTTATGGTTGAGCAATGCCCTTGTTTTACTAAATGACTCCTTTCATAAGATTTGATTGGTGGAAAGTGGTAGCCTGTGTGAAACACCTTCATTGTTTTGGTCTCTTGGGGTATTTTCTTCTCTTTTTCGGTGAGCTTGGTGAGCATATTTTTGGGTTGTTATTTCAGGTGATTGGTAAGGTATAATTTTGAATAGAAGTGGCATATTTCTCAATGAATGAGTATTGCATTACTTGAAGACAAGCAATGGTTCAAGTTTGGGGGTTTGATGAGTTGGTAATTTACCAACTCATTAGGTTCTAAAACTTGAGTTTTTGCTTAGTTCTTGAGTTGATTATATGGATTTTATGCACTTTTTGCTTTTGTTGTGTGCAGATGACTAAATGTAATGAAAAGAGAAAAAATGGAGCAAAAATAAGGGAGTGAGAGCAAATCGGTGATCCGCCGATGAAGACTGGTGAAACACCGGCCAAAGGCCGAACATCACTGCCTCTGAGGAATAATTCCACCGGCGAATTCCGAGTTACTAGTGGCGAATCGCCGGTCCAGTCACCGAAGGACATCCAAGTTCCTGAAAAATAGCATGAAGATCCGGCGATTTACAGATTGGTAGCGGCTAAACACCGGGTGAACCGCCGATGCTTATTGGAGTTGAGTGAGGGCCCAGATAAGACACCCGACGGTTCACGAATTGGGACAGACGAACCGCTGATGTCTTCGCCGATTCCAGAATGGTGCTCGGTGTAATTATCCAACACGAGAAAAGAGATAAAAGGTGCCCTACTTTTCAGGATATAAATAGCAGATAAAGTACCTTGTACAGATACATACAGAAGGAGAGATAGAAATAGAGATATCTAGAGAGAGCAAAGCATATATCACATCATTGTTTCCCTTTTGAGCTGGAGAACATTCTCTTCGTAGATATAGGGAGATTTTGATTGGTAAATTTGGAAAAAGTACTCTGCTCTATTTCTTCCTTGTAATAGTAAGTTTCAGCCATTGTTGGAAACTAATTTGTGAATTTGATTTTGCTACTCTTGCTATTAAATTCAATGAAGTTATTGATGAATGTGTTTTTGAATTTCTTAATCATAAGTAGCTAAATCATTAACTAGAGGTGTGTGATGATGAATACTTAATTAGACTGGGTATTGCTAGAGTCATCTTCATATTGTTCAAATAAGTGTAAATCTGTTAGATTCTCTTCAATCTATAAAGGAAGATCCATTCATTATGATATGGGTCTATTTATTCTTGCTCGATTGTTGCTTGTAAAAGAATATTTAAATACTGGAAGAGAATTTAATAGTGGGTATGGATAAAAGATTGTGAAATTGGGCTATAAATAGCTGAAATTGCATTCTCATTCCTAGCTAGAAATTAGTACAACTGCTAATCCAAATCGAATCGGGATGAGCTAAATCGTGACTAGAGGTTTGAAAAAACTCTAGTAAGAGGTAGTTAGAAGGATGAAAATCATTAATTACTCACTTCCTGATATTATTTACATTTATTGAACTCATAAGATGACCTATCATATCCTGATCTAGTTAGAATTTCATCTACACTACACCTCTAGTCTTTCACACTCTTGTTGACAACTTCGCTGATCTTGCTGTTTCATTTCATTAAATCACCACTTATAATTCACTGCAAATTTTAATCCCCTCCCCCAATTTTATTTGTCATTCTATGTGGTGCAAGCTAATTTCAATTTCTCAACCTACACTTGTAACTATCATTCCCTAATCCTCATGGGATTCGACCCCGAAACCCGTCAAGTTACTTATTTTGATACTACGACCGTGTATATTCTTTGTTATGAAGGATATATTTTGGACATTATCAAGTCGTTGTTTGTGGTTGTGGTGAGGCTGATCCTTAGTCTATGAGGTAGTAACGAGTCATAGGACGACTGATTGTGAGTAACAATGGATCATGGTAAGTAATTGTGGGAAGGAGTAGGAAAATCTCTAGTCGAGGTGACGGATGGAAACCACGACTTTTTGGAAGTAGGCACGAGTCATGGTATGGCTCGTGGGAAGGTCCAACCGCAGGCCATCAAGGGAAATAACGGAAGGATTCAATGCTCCGTCGTCTGGTGCAATGACCCGTCATGTCGAGTCATGGGATTAGAATCTGAGAAGTTAAGAATTGGCAAGAGATGTAACAGACGGATACCATGAGTTGTGGTATCTTGGTACGACCCATAGGATCAGTCGTTTTCACGACCAGTGCAGAATTTTCAAGAAATTCATTAAAGGTATTTTCGTCATTCCTAAGTCCTAGGGTCCTAAACTACGTCGTTTAAGGCTCGAAATGCAGTGTTTTATGAGGGAAAAATCTACCTAGGCTCGTTCACATCCATGCATGCATATTGAAGGGGTTTAAGAGATGATCAAGTTAGAATTCTTCAAGTTTTCCTTCAATCTTTCATTGGGCTTTCAAGGAGTGGTAAAATCATATCTTCCCTAGGTATGTAGGGTCATGAATGGGTGAACCCATTCACATCCATGCCCAATCTCTCTCTAAATCATAGAAATTCCTATGTTGATTCTATAGAGTTTTAACCCAATGCATGAAATCCCTAAATCTCTACATGGGTATGATCTAACTAAGTTTTTGCTATTGAATTATGAATAATGGGCAAGTGTTACGTGTTTTCCATTAAAATCATGTTTCAAGTTTTATAAATTCAAATGCCCATTTATGAGAAGTTCATGAAATTTGAGATTTATAATAGATATTCGTGTATGATGAGATATTATCGATGAAAGGCATGTTTTCAAGTTACCCATGTTTATAATCATGTTTTCAAGTGAATTGACTATTTTCAAGCATATTAAAATATTGGGCAATGCCCACATATTCAAGTATGATTTATGATTTATAATATGGATTTCATGATTTATCATTTTATCATGTTGTCCGATTCATGGGGCTTTGATTCATGTCTAGACATGTATTTAAATGGGGATCAATGAAGTTAACGTTTATTTCGCTATGAATCTCATGGATTATGTTTATAAACTTACGATCCTAATATGCATGTTTTTTTGGGAGCAGTGTCTAGCATCGAGTAGCCCGGCATTCAAAGGACTACGTCAGTGTCTCATAACTATGTGCCACAATAGGTTCATATTGATACATTATAATGGTAATGGATCCCCTCTTTCGTGATAACACATACTGCACATCCCTTGCCTGGAAAGCCTGGGATGACTCTGCCCACTTGAGTGAGATAGTTGGGGCATCATATAAGGCTTTACCATGATGGTATCAGTTATGACGTTTCCTCCCATTGTTACTCATGATTTATGCATGGTTATGTTTATATTACTTCGGTTCAAGTTACGTTAATGAAGCTTTTCTCCTGTTATTATGATTATGACTGATTTACGAATGTTCTGAAAAGCTTAGAGCCTTATGTTATATTTTGATATTTATGTTATGAGCATGTTGTCACACTCTTATGAACCTTTATGTATTTTAAATGTCTGTTTACTTACCTTGCATACTTGGTGCATTCCACGTACTGACCGCATAGTTTATGCTGTATCATTTCATGATACAGGCTCCGATCTTCAGACCCAGCACCATCATTAGCTCGTTCCCGGAGTTAGCATCCAATTCATTGGTGAGTCCTCATCTCCCAAGGACCAGTTGATATCAGTTATCATTTATTTTCAGTTTTCCATACTTGTCGGGTTAGTTGGGGTTGTTGTCCCATCAACCCATCAGATATGTTAGAGGCTCTCAAACTATATGTAGTATCCAGCTGTCATGTATGAAGTGTGTTTCACTTTACATGTAATATCATGATTATGCTTCCGCTATGTTATTATGTTGAGTATTCTGCTTTACTTGATTGAGTTAGATGTATGTTCATGCCATGGGTTGACTTGGAGTCTTTCGGGGCTCCTTGTCCCGTGTCTCGATCCCAACCTATGTTGCAGTCGTGACAAACTTGATATCTAAGCAATAGGTTAGAAGTTTCCTAGGATTATGAAAGCCGCGTTAAGTAGAGTCTTTTTCATGGGTGTGAAGCGCGCCACACTTATGATGGAGAGGCTACGAGATGTTTAGGAAATGTTCCCTTCTTTCATAATTTATGTCGTGCGATGAAATGTCTCTGTATCCTTCTAACTCATGCTATTCGCAATTGCAGAATCATGGCTCCACGCAAAGTAAATGGTAGAAGGAATGGAAATGAAAACGGCCATGAGGATGGCAACGGAGACGGGCGCCAACATGCCCCACCAGTCTAGGAGCACCATGCACCGGAGCTGGTTGCCCATGCAGAATTCCAGGCAGCCATTCAAATGCTAGCTCAGGCCTTGACCGCTTAGCTCAATGTTATACCTCGGAAGCTCAAAGATCGGACATGGGAGTTGAAACGGGAAAATTCTGGAATTTTTTTTACAGGCACAAGACGAGTCGTGGGACGACTCGGGAGGAGACCCCACGAGTTGTCCGGTGACTTGTGGGCAGGCCTAGAATAAAGAAGGATCGAGGTCCCCACGAGGGAGACAACGACTAGTGGCTAGTCTCCATGAGTCGTCATGTCACTCGTGGGGTGAGGTTGGGGTTAAGTTAGAAGAAGCTCCCAGTGTACCTAACGGATGGGACCCCACGAGTCGTGGACTATCCCAAACGACTCGTGAGGTGGGTCGTGAGCAAGCCTATGGACTTTTAATGGAGGATGAGGCAGTGTACTTGATGGGCCATACGACGATTCATTGCCCATCCTGACGAGTCGTCAGGTCACTCGTTAGGGTCACCTGGCAGTTTTTTCTGCGAATTAGTAAGGGCCTTTTCATAATTTTCTAAACTCTTAAGGCCTAAACTATGTCGTTTTATGGGAGGAATAGGGTCTTTAAGGTGGGTGAAGTCCCTAATGCATACTCATTCCCATGCAAGAGCTTTTAGAGAGGTTTTAGGGAGATTCAAGGTCTTCTCCTCCAAGTTTCCATCAATTTCTTGTAGGTTTTCAAGAAACTTCAAAATAAGTCCATTCCCAGGTATGTAGGGTTTTAGAATGGGTGAAATCCTTTCACACCCATGCCCAAATTTCGATTTAAATAATGAATGATGGGTAGGTTTTATATTATTTTCTTTAAAATCATGTTTCAAGCTTTTTAAATCTAAAATGCTCATTTGATGAAGGTTCATGAAAGTTATGATTTACGATGAATATGCAATATTTTGAATTTATTGATGACGGAAAAGCATGAATTCAAGTTACCCATGTTTATGAGCATATTTTGAAAGAATTGAATATGATGAAGTACTGGGCAATGCCCACATGTTGAAGAATGATTTATGATTTATGAAGTGAATTACTTGATTTATCGATTTATGATGTTGTCCGATAAAAAGGCCCTATGATTCTTCGCTAAGCATGTTTTAAAGGGGATCAATGATGATAAATGTTATATTTTAGCCAATGAATCTTAATGCATGATGTTATTGATTTACGTATGAGCCTATATGCATGTTTTTGGGAGCAGTGTCTAGCACCGAGCAGCCCGGCGTTCAAAGGACTACGCCGGTGTCTCATAACCATATGCCACCGTGGGTTTAATGTATTGATAATGATCCCCTCAAATGCGATATCACACCTAATGCACGATCCTCGCCTAGCAAGCCAGGGTCGACTCTGCCCACTTGAGCGAGATAGTGGTTCATCATGAAAGGATCTACCATGATAGTGTGGGTTATGACGAGTCCTCCCATTGTTCTGCATGTCTTATGCATTTTTATGTTTATATAATTGGCTCAAGTTATGTTTTGATAAAGTTTACTTACGATTATGATAATGAATGATTTGAAAATCTTGAGCCTTATGTTTTCTTATAAAATTTATGATACAAGCATGATGTCCTTCTCCTATATTTATTTATCAGTTTATTATACTTTTAACGTCTGTTTTACTTACCTTAAATACTCGGAATATTCCACGTACTGATCGCATACTTTCTATGTTGTATCATTTCATGATACAGGGTCTGGATCCTAAGCGCATCCTCATCCTTAGTCCATCTCAGTTTACGCTCTCAGCTTATTGGTGAGTCCTTATGTTCCGAGGGCCATTTGACAGACCTTTATGTTATCTCATGTTTCAGTATTGTTCGGGTTAGTTGGGGATGTTGTCCCATCAACCCACTGTATGTAGTAGAGGCTTTCAGACAAGCATGTAGTATTCAACTTATGTGTACCTCTTGTATTTTCTGATGATATGTTATGATTACGTTTCCTCTATGTTTTATGTTTAGTATTTCGCTTATCTAAATGATATTAGCTATATGCATATTCCATGGGTCAACTTGGGGTCTCTCGGGGTCCCTTGTCTCGTGTATACGATTCGGTGTATGTTCGGGTCGTGACACTCAATCAGTAGGAGTGACGCATGTCCCATAAAATGAAAATCCAGCGGCAGCACGGGTTAGAGATTTCTTAAGGATGGACCCACCAGAGTTCCTTGGGTCAAAAGTAGATGAGGACCCCCATGAGTTCATTGATGAGATTCTGAAGATCACCCAGACAATGGGGGTGGCTAGGGAGGAGTGTGCTGATTTGCCTACATATCAGTTGAAGGGGGTCGTGCACATCTGGTTTAAGTAATGGAAGGATAGTAGGACCGTGGGAGCAGGTCCTATTGGTTGGGAAGAGTTTCACATCGCTTTTCTGGATTGGCTCTTCCCTCAGGAATTGAGAGAGATTAAAGCAGCAGAGTTCGTGAATCTGAAGCAAGGGCAGATGACAGTTCAGGAGTATGCTTTAGAGTTCACCCATTTGTCTAGGTATGCCCCAGAGTTAGTGGCTGACCAGAGGGCTCGGGTGAGTAGGTTCGTACATGGAGTGGCGGACTATTTGTATAAGGATTGTAGGATTTCGATGCTTCATCGGGATATTGACTTTCCCCGGATAGTTTTGCACACCCAGCAGATGGAGGTGGTGCATCTGAGAGAGAGAGAGACCAAGAGGGCCCAGACAGATAGCTATGGGTTCACTCAGCAGAGACCCGGCGGTGGTCACAGCCCTCAAATTCAGCAAAGATCATTAGTTCTAGCACCATCAACAGCTAGTGTTCCATCTAGACCCAAGGGTGATCGAAGGAGCAGGGCCTCAGGTTTGAGGGATCAAAGGGGCATGCAGGTAAAGCGCACATTTCTGGCTTGCAAGAAGTGTGGCAAGAGTCATGTTGGGGAGTGCTTGCTCAGCTCAGATATCTGTTATGGGTGCGGTAGATCCCGCCACATGCGTCCAGAGTGTCCACTAGCTAGACAGGGTGGTGATAGAGCCCATGCTCAAACTACCAGGTCAGTAGTATCTCCAGCACGCTCAGCTCAGCAGGGGGCATCCACTAGCGGGGGTGCGAACAGCGCCAAAATAGATTCTATGCCCTCGCCTCGCATCAGGAGAAGGAGATTTCACCAGATATGGTTACAGGTATGTTATGAGTATTTCACCTTGATGTTTATTCTTTGTTAGATCCAGGGGCTACCTTGTCTTTTCTGACACCTTATATTGCTAGTAGCTTTGGAGTCAGTCCTGAAATTCTGTCAGAACCATTCTCAGTCTCTATTTTCGACGGTGATTCAGTTGTAGCTAGGCGGGTGTATAGAAGTTGCTCGATCACAGTATGGCAGAAAGTCACCTCCGCAGACCTAGTAGAGTTAGCCATGACCCATGACTGACTTTGATATTATTCTCGGCATGGATTGGTTGTATGCATGTTATGCTTCTGTTAATTGTAGAACCCATGCGGTAGAATTCCGCTTTCCTAGTGAGTTAGTTTTAGAGTGGAAGGGTAGTTTAGTCGTGCATGTAGGTCATTTTATTTCCTATCTTAAGTCCAGGAAGATGATTTCTAAGGGTTGTGTATACCATCTAGTTAAGGTTAAGGATGTTGAGTCCGAGACCTCGATATCCAATCAGTCCCAGTAGTATGTGAGTATTCAGAAGTTTTCCCAGTAGAAGATTTCCAGTAGAAGTTTTCTACCGAGAATTCCTCCCAAGAGGGAGATTGATTTTGATATTGACCTTCTTCCCGACACGCAGCCTATATTTATTCCTCCTTATAGAATAGCCTTATCCAAGTTAAAGGAGTTGAAGAAGCAATTGAAGGACTTCTTAAATAAGGGTTTCATTAGACCGAGCAAATCCCCATGGGGTGCACCAGTTCTCTTTGTCCGGAAGAAAGATGGATCTCTTCGTACGTGTATTGATTATTGGCAATTGAACAAGGTCACTATCAAGAATAGGTACCCTCTACCCAAAATTTATGATTTGTTTGACCAGCTTCAGGGTGCCAAGTGCTTTTCTAAGATAGACCTAAGATCCGGGTACCATCAGCTCAAAGTTCGGGAACTGACATTCTGAAAACAGCCTTTAGAACTCAGAATGGTCATTATGAGTTTGTAGTTATGTCTTTTGGACTAACAAATGCTCCTACAGCTTTTATAGACCTGATGAACAGGGTGTTCAAGCCATATCTAGACATGTTCGTGATTGTGTTCATAGATGACATCCTTATATACTACTCTCAGAGCGAGGAGGAGCATGCCGCTCATTTGAGGGTGGTTTTACAGACTTTGAAGGATCGTCAAGTGTGAGTTTTGGTTGAATTCTGTGGTGTTCTTGCGTCATGTGGTATCTAGTGAGGGTGTGCAGGTAGACTCACAGAAGATAGAGATGGTGAAGAATTGGCCCAGACCGGTGAATCCTTCAGATATCAGAAGTTTCTTGGGCTTAGTTGGCTACTATCAGAGGTTTGTTGAGTGGTTTTCATCTATTATATCACCATTGACTAAACTGACCCAGAAGAAGGTAAAGTTCCAATTGTGGGAGGCTTGTGAGAAGAGCTTCCAAGAGTTGAAGGCTCGACTCACCTCAGCACCAGTGTTGACCCTACCCGAGGATACTGATGGGTTCGTGGTGTATTGTGATGCTTCAAGGATCAGACTTGGGTGTGAATTGATGCAACACAAAAAAGTTATAGCATGTGCCTCCAGACAGCTGAAAGTTCATGAGAAGAATTACCCGACCCATGATCTTAAACTGGCCGCTATGGTATTTGCCTTGAAAATATGGAGAAACTACTTGTACAGGTTCCATGTGGATGTGTTTACGGACCATAAGAGTCTACAATATGTGTTTACACAGAAGGATCTAAATCTTTGATGAAAGAGGAGGTTGGAGATACTTAAGGATTATGACATGAGTGTCCTTTACCATTCGATAAAGGGTAATGTAGTAGCAAACACACTTAATAGACTCTCCATGGAAAGTATGTCCCATATAGATGAGGGGAAGAAGGAGCTGGTGAAGTACGTGCATCGACTTGCAAGGTTGGGAGTTCGGTTGGTTGATTCGACCGATGGTGGTATTATAGTTCAGAACGGATCAAAATCATCCTTGGTGACTAATATAAAAGCTACACAAGATGAGGACCCTATTTTGGTAATCATTCAAAATCAGAAGGTAGAGATCCTCTCCAAAGGGGGAGATGATGTGCTTCGATATCAGGGTCGCGTATGTGTTCCAGATGTTGATGATTTAAGGAATTGGATGTTGCACGAGGCCCATGGATCCAAGTATTCTATCCATCCAAGTGCCACCAAGATATACCGTGACTTACAGGATGTCTATTGGTGGAATGGCATGAAGAAGGACATCGCCGAGTTTGTAGCTAAGTGCCTAAATTATCGGCAGGTGAAAGTTTAGCATCAATGATCCTGAGGCGTGCTTCAGGATATCAGCACTTCTACGTGGAAGTGGGAAGAAATCAGTATGGACTTTTTTACAGGGCTGCCTCACACTCGTCGGAAATATGACTCCATTTGGGTTGTTGTAAACAGGTTGACTAAAGCCGCTCTCTTTCTATCAGTCAAAACCACTGATTCCGCAGAAGATTATGCCAAACTATGCATTTGGGAGTTGGTTCGATTGCATGGAGTGCCCTTTTCCATCATATCAGATAGAGGTACCCAATTTACCTCTCAGTTTTGGAGGTCATTTCAAAAAGGACTGGGTACTCAGGTTAAGCTCAGCACAGCATTCCACCCACAAACGGATGGTCAAGAGAAACAAACAATTCAGACTCTCGAGGACATGTTGAGAGCATATGTGATTGACTTCAAGGGTAGTTGGGATGACCATTTGCCTCTTATCGAGTTTGCAAACAGCTACCATTCCAGCATTCAGATGGCTCTGTTTGAGGCTCTCTATAGGCAGATATGTAGATCACCTATTGGTTGGTTTGAAGTCGGTGAAGCTGCGATAATAGGGCTAGATTCAGTCCATGAGGCCATGGAGAAGGTTCAACTCATACAGGATAGGTTGAAAACAGCTCAAAGTTTCCAAAAAGTTCTATGCCGATGTGAGAAGGAGAGAACTCGAGTTCGAAGTTGATGATCGGGTGTTTTTGAAGATGTCTCCTACGAAGGTAATGATGAGGTTTGAAAAGAAAGGAAAACTCAGTCCTCGTTATGTTGGCCCCTACCGGATTGTGAAGCGGGTTGATAAGGTGGCATATGAATTGGAGTTTCCCTTAGAACTAGCTTCTGTTCATCCTATTTTTCATGTATCACTCTTGAAGAAGTGTTTGGGTGATCCAGCTTTAGTTGTCTCGGTGGACAGTGTCGGTGTGAAAGATAGCCTTAGTTATAAGGAGGTTTCGGTGGAAATACTAGATCGTCAGGTTCGAAGGCTAAGAAACAAGGAAGTAGCTTCAGTCAAAGTTTTATGGAGGAACCAGCATATTGAGGGAGCTACATGGGAAGCTGAAGCATACATGATGGCTAGATACCCACATTTATTCTCTACCGGCTCATTTCCAGCTTGAGGTATTAGTTTTTCCATAAAACTCTATTCAGTTTCATGTTCAGTTCATGTTCCCCAGTTTATTTCATGTATATGGATATATGTATGATTCATGAATTCAGTTCAGTCAAGTAGTTTAAATTGAAGTTAGTCATTCTATCAGTTTTCAGATTATATGATCAGTAATTGAGTATGATGGTTGCATTTCTCTATTTTCTCTATGCTTTCCCACATTCGAGGACAAATGTTCTCAATGGGGAGATATTGTAATACCCCGGAAGTGCCTAAGACTAGACCCAGAATTTAAAAATGGAAAATGGTAGAAATTTGGGAAATTTTCACAGAACGGGTCATGCCATTGGTCTAATGAACGACCCATGGGAGGTGTTCATGGTGAGATGCAGCAGGGTTGGAGTTGGGAGTAACGGGTGAAGAAATGACCCATGCTTTGATTTCATGAGTCGTTGTTCGTGGTCGTGGTGAGGTCGATCCTTAGTCTATGAGGAAGTAACGAGTCGTAGGATGACTTGTTGTGAGTAACCATGGATCATGGTAAGTAACCATGGGAAGGAGTAGGAAAATCTCCAGTCGAGGTGACGGATGGAAACCACAACTTGTTGGAAGTAGGCATGAGTCGTGGTGTGGCTCGTGGGAAGGTCCAGCTGTAGGTCGTCAAGGGAAATAACAAAAGGATTCAATGGTCCGTCGTTTGGTGCAATGACCCGTCTTGTCGAGTCGTGCAATTAGAATCAAAGAAGTTAAGAATTGGCAGGAGATGTAATGGATGGATACCACGAGTTGTCGTATCCTGGTACGACCCGTAGGATCGGTCGTTGTCTCGGCCAGTGCAGAATTTTCAGGAAATTCATTAAGGGTATTTTCATCATTCCTAAGTTCTAGGGTCCTAAACTATGTCGTTTAAGGCTCGAAATGCAATGTTTTATGAGGGAAAAATCTATCCTAGGCTCATTCACATTCATGCATGCATATTGAAGGGGTTTAGGAGGTGATCAAGTTAGAATTCTTCAAGTTTCCCTTACATCTTTCATTAGGCTTTCAAGGAGTGGTAAAATCATATCTTCCCTAGGTATGTAGGGTAATGAATGGGTGAACCCATTCACATCCATGCCCAATCTCTCTCTATATCATAGAAATTCCTATATTGATTCTATAGAGTTTTAACCCAATGCATGAAATCCCTAAATTTGTACATGGGTATGATCTAAATGAGTTTTTGCTATTGAATTATGAATCATGGAAAAGTTTTACGTGTTTTCCATTAAAATCATGTTTCAAGCTTTATAAATTCAAATGCCCATTTATGAGAAGTTCATGAAATTTGAGATTTATAATGGATATTCGTGTATGATGAGATATTATCGATGAAAGGCATGTTTTTCAAGTTACCCATGTATATAATCCTGTTTTCAAGTGAATTGACTATTTTCAAGCATATTAAAGTACTGGGAAATGCTCACATATTCAAGTATGATTTATGATTTATGATATGGATTTCATGATTTATCGATTTATGACGTTGGCCAATTCATGGGCCTTTGATTCATGGCTAAACATGTATTTAAATGGGAATCAATGACGCTAATTTTTATTTAGCCATGAATCTCATGGATGATGTTTATGATTTATATACGAGCCTAATGTGCATGTTTTTTTGGGAGCAGTGTCTAGCATCGAGTAGCCCGGCGCTCAAAGGACTACATCGGTGTCTCATAACTACGTGCCACCATAGGTTCATATTGATACATTATAATGTTAATGGATCCCCTCTTTCGTGATATCACATACTATACTTCCCTTGCCTGGCAAGCCTGGGATGACTCTGCCCACTTGAGTGAGATAGTTGGGGCATCATATAAGGCTTTACCATGATGGTATCAGTTATGACGTGTCCTCCCATTGTTACTCATGATTTATGCATGGTTATGTTTATATTACTTTGGCTTAAGTTACATTTAATGAAGCTTTTCTCCTGTTATTATGATTACGACTGATTTACAAATGTCCTAAAAAGATTGAGCCTTATGTTATATTTTGATATTTATGTTATGAGCATGTTGTCCCACTCTTCTGAACCTTTATGTATTTTAAATGTACGTTTTACTTACCTTGCATACTCGGTATATTTCACATACTGATCGCATAATTTATGTTGTATTATTTCATGATACAGGCTCCGATCTCAGACCCAGCACCATCATTAGCTCGTTCCCGGAGTTAGCATCCAGTTCATTGGTGAGTCCTCATCTCCCGAGGACCAGTTGATATCAGTTATCCTTTATGTTCAGTTCTCCATACTTGTCGGGTTAGTTGGGGGTGTTGTCCCACCAACCCATCAGATATGTTAGAGGCTTTCAAACTATATGTAGTATCCATCTGTCATGTATGAAGTGCGTTTCTCTTTCCATGTTATATCATGATTATGCTTCTGCTATGTTATTATGTTGAGTATTCTGCTTTACTTGATTGAGTTAGATGTATGTTCATGCCATGGATTGACTTGGAGTCTTTCGGGGCTCCTTGTCCCGTGTCTCGATCCCGACCTATGTTGCAGTCTTGACAAATTTGGTATTAGAGCAATAGGTTTGAAGTGTCCTAGGATGTCTTAAAGTCGCGTTAAGTAGAGTCTTTTTCATGGGTGTGAAGCACGCCACACTTATGACGAAGAGGCTACGAGACGTTTAGGAAATGTTCCCTTCTTTCATAATCTATGTCGTGCGATGAAATGTCTCCCTATCCTTCTAACTCATGCTATTCACGATTGCAGAATCATGGCTCCCCACAAAGTAAATGGTAGAAGAAATGGAAATGGAAACGGCCATGAGGATGGCAACAGAGACGGGCGCCAACAAGCCCCACCAGTCCAGGAGCACCATGCACCGGAGCTGGTTTCCCATGCATGAGCCTTATGTTATATTTTGATATTTATGTTATGAGCATGTTTTCCCACTCTTATGAACCTTTATGTATTTTAAATGTCCGTTTTACTTACATCGCATACTCGTACATTTCACGTACTAACCGCATAGCTTATGTTGTATCATTTCATGATACAAGCTCCGATCTTCAGACCCAACACCGTCATTAGCTCATTCCCGGTGTTAGCATCCAGTTCATTGCTGAGTCCTCATCTCCCAAGAACCAGTTGATATTAGTTATCCTTTATGTTCAGTTCTCCAGCTTGTCGGGTTAGTTGGGGGTGTTGTCCTATCAACCCATCAGATATGTTAGAGGCTTTTAGACTGTATGTAGTATCCAGCTGTCATGTATGAAGTGTGTTTCGCTTTCCATGTTATTTCATGATTATGCTTCCGCTATGTTATTATGTTGAGTATTTCGCTTTACTTGATTAAGTTAGACGTATGTTCATGTCATGGGTCGACTTTGAGTCTTTCGGGTCTCCTTGTCCTATATCTCGATCCGGACCTATATTCCGGCCGTGACAAACTTCTCCCTGATGCACAACCCATGCCCATTCCTTTTCCAGACTTTCATTGTGCTTAATATATATTGGAGGAAGAATGTTCCCAAGGGGGGATAATGTAACACCCAAAAAGTCCTTAAGATCAGACTCGAGGGTTAAAATGGAGAAAGCAGGAAAATCTACTCCAGGTCATAGAATAAGTCATTCAGTGACTCTTGGTGTAACAGATCGTTAAGTGACTCATTATTTGGTGCCAAGTTAGGGGAAAATGTTGTCTTCAGGCAGTTGTAATAGATGACGTGATGAGTCGTCAAGACTCTCCATAAGTTGTGGGTTGACCCGTTAAGTGTTGGGGGTGAAGAAAGGGTTGATTTTCCAGTGTTCACAATAGATCAAGGGAATGAGTCATCGTATTCCCAAACTATATCGTTTTAAGCTTGGAAAAGAGTGCTTTAAGGGGAATATTCACCCTAGAACCTTCATTCTACTCCTAACACTCTAATTTGAACATCTAATCTCTCAAGGCTCACAAGAACAAGCTAGGGTTCTTCACTCTCATCTTCTCAAATTCTCTTTGGATTTCAAGCTAAGTTAAGAAATCAGTGAACCAAGGTATGTGGAGATTGTCAATGGGGGTTCTTTCCATCCCCATGCCCTTTTTTCAATTGAAATCATGATCTCCCATCCCCCATGCCCTAAATTCGAATTTCTAGGGATAGATTGGGTGTTGTTGAATTCCTTCATGATTCATCTATGGGATTGGCTATTTCAATCAATTTGATGATTCGATGATTAAAGTTTTGTATTTCTATCAAGCCCTCTATGAAATTTTGATTCCTAAACTATAAGCATGATTATGAATTTCTAGGGTTAAATCCTTTTCTAATGAAATCCCATGATTTTCTTATGATATCAATTCTCAAGTTTTAAGTTATGTATTATGATCATGATGTATGATTTTTACAAGAACCCTTCATGAACTTATGAATTTCAAGTATGGTGACTTTCTCAAGTATGCACAGCTTTTACAAGTATTATGTTTATGTTCATAGCCGACTCACGGGCCTCTTTATGGCTAGTTCATGTATTTCAAGCATATTCATGTATCTTATAATTTTAAATAGCCTGTGTACTTCAAGTATGTTTTAGGATTAAAATATGAGTCATGTGCATATTTTGGGAGTAGTATCTAGCATCGAGTGGACAGAGGTTCAGCGCACCAGGCTCCCAAAACTACATGTCAATATAGGAATATATTCATGTTAACCCTATGGGGTCTTATTAGTGATATCACGCCATGTCATCATGCCTTGTCTGGCAAGCTTGGGACGGCTCTGCCCATTTGAGCGAGATAGTTGGGGCATCATGTAAGCTTTGTCATGATGGTGTCGGTTATGATGAGTCTGCTCACTATTCCTTATGATTTTATGCATCTTCATGAGCTCAAGTTATGTTTTACAAAGTTTCTCTTATGAATATACTTACAACTAGTTTATGAGCTGTTCAGAATGCCTTGAATCCTCATGTCTATATTATGATTATTACGTCATGTTTTGAAACGTCCTACTCTCATGAACTCTTTATGTATTTTATTAGCCTATTTTACCTACCTCGCATACTTAGTACATTCAAAGTACTGACCGCATATTCTATGTTATATCATTTCATGATATAGGTTCGGGCGATCAAACTTAGTCGCGTCGTTAGGTTTGCTCACATATCAGTCCAGTTCAGCCCCGTGTTGGTGAGTCCTCATCTATCGAGGACATTCCTTTAGTTATGTTGTTTTGTCAGTTTAGTTTTGAACTTGGAGTTAGCTGGGGGCTTGTCCCAGCATCTCATCAAAAAGTAGAGTCTTTTCAGACATAGATTTAGTATGTTCAGCTTTGTGATTCAGTGTTATGACATTATTGCTTTATGATATGTAGTCTTCCACTTATTCATGCTTATGTTGTTTTCCATTTTAATTTATGCTCTTGAGTTGCTATGCACATACCATGGGTTAGCATGGAGTCTTTCGTGGTTCTAGGTCCCGTGTCTCGAGCCGGAGTCTAGCTTGGGGCGTGACAAATAACTCCTCACATGCAAAATTATAAAATATCCCCTTTAAGTTCAAATAATTCCACCGAATTGAGTATGATTGCATGTATTATAACATCTACTATACAAAAAATATCAATGAACCTGATTATTGTAATTTCTCAGAATAATCTTTTTTAGCTTCTAGGGTCTATTTCTTAGTACAAGATCCTTCTTTCTAACTGGAATCAAAGAATTAGTAGATTTTTTTGTCCAAAATGTTCCTGAGCTAGGATTATATTTTATAATTTCATGATCGAGTCGATTTCATGATTATAAGTTTGTTCCATATCGGACCAGGCCCGAATAGGATTATACACATTCTCATTATGAGAAGGGATCATTCGGGCCTATCTAAATAGATACTATGTTTACATATGCATCCTTTCATTGTTACATTTCATTTATGATTAGAAATACGCGTAATCGGGCCTTCTTTTTACATATCTCTATTGGGACCTTAGTCACCTATTTGAGTGTATCGAGAAATAGGATTGATTGTCCATATTTTTTATATATATCAGGCATTGCATTCTCCATATAATTCAGAATTGAAACAATTGAATGCCCAACTCAGGTATATATGAAATGACCGATCAATAGATCCTCCTTTATCATATATTTTATACATCACACTATAACAAGAAAGTCAAAAGTTCAAATTGAGCTTATACATGTGAATCTTTTGTCTCTAGTTATACAATGTATATTTACATATTTGCACAACCAAATTATTGAAATTATTCTTGCTCGAAGGCTATTTTAATCTTTCAAGTTTTATTTACAGGATTTCCACTTATATACCACGTGAGTCCCATGTAAAAGATACATATAGTATGAATCCTATTAAAATTACATTATAATTAATATTATAAACTTTTAAGCAGAAAATTATAACTTGAAATTGATGAACAATTAGCCTACTCAAATTAGGGGTGGGCATTCGGGCCATCGGATTTGATTTGACCGTCTTTCGATAAGCCAAAGTTCAAGCTATAAATATATCGAAAGTAACGTTTTCTTTCAGAATATTGGGGTATTTAGTTCTAATTGACATGTATGTGAATGTAGTTGGGAGAAACAGCAGAAGTACCGACGGAAATCACATCGGTCAGTCGGGTACTCAGAAACCAGGTATGTAAAGCAATTCTTTCGGCAAGCCAGGAAGTACAGTCTAGAAAATAAATAGAATAAAGGCTATTAACAGATACCCAGCGTATAGGAACGATTTTAGTACAATTTCCAGCAAGCATGCTAGTATAGCATTAGTATCATGTGATAATCAGAGTAACGGATCGTCAGATGATTTTAGATAGTAATGTGGTATCAGCTAGTACCTCAATATGTTTCTACGTAATACCCAGAATGGAAGTTGTAAAAGCAATATAATGAATTAGCAAGATTACAGATAGTATGTATTACATTTGTTGAGATTGTATCCTGTAATAGATGGCACATCTTATGTTATTGAGCTATATCCAGTTATAGATGGCATGTCCTATGTTATTGAGTTATATCCAGATGTAATCAGATCAGTAATCAGATATAGAAATAGCTCCAGATATAGATGTAGCTCCAGAAACAGATATGGCTCTAGAAACTGATATAGCTTCAGATTACGGATAACAATAATCAGATAATCAGATAAAGGCCAGGTAGCAGTTAGCCCAGAAATCAGAAGTAGTGCAAAACAGAATATAGTAGCAGTTGTTTAATACAAACTGGCCTTGAAATAAAAGAAGAGAATAGGATTGGTATTTTTCATTTGAGCATGCTGCTGTGTATGTGTTTTGTATGTTGAGACTTGTTGTGGCAAGTGGGTACCCTTTAGCATCCCCACCGCCCCTGGGTTACAGCTGTGTCGATACCAAATTCAGATACCGCCACCAGCTGGGCGATGCCGTCCGCCTAGAGGACGATGATGGTCGACCACCATGATAATACGGTCCAGATTACCCTGCTTGCAGGGGCAGTTCAGTTCGCTCTACGCAGAGCCAGATTACCCTGTTTACAGTGGCAGATTACTCTGTGTACGCTTGTGGCCGAGGGCAGTTTCACATACAGATTTTTATAAAATTACCCTGTTGCGTGCTTGTACCCAGGGGCAGTTTCAGTTACAGATATAGCAGCAGATTACCCCGTGTACACTTGCGCCCAGAGGCAGGAGTCTTCGGACTCAGACACAGTTTATTGTCAGAGGCCAAGGCCTGAGCTACGTACCCAAGGGGGTCGGTAGGAGGAGCTCACAGTTATCAAATGAGTGGATTGACTTATTTTTGGTTGGTTTAGACCCGGGTAGGGGTAAATAGATTGTGTGTTGGTTGGCACCTTCCGGCTTATGGGGGTCGGTCAGGTATTGTGTGTATTTATATGTATATTTATATGTGCTATTAGATGCTGATAGATAGTAGGATACCATGTCATCAGGTACGCTCAGTTTAGTTACAGAATAAGTAAACTCTCCCAAGTTATCCTCAGCCAGACAGACTCAGCTGCTTTCTGCTTATATGTCGTGTTATTGTTGCTATCCATTTTAGTTGTATATTTCAGTTTGCTTTACATGCTCAGTACCTGTGGTACTGACGCCCGTGGGGGCGCTGCATTGCTTGCCTGCAGGTACACATAGACGAGGAGTCGATCCCTCGTGATCCAGTCAGCAGAGTTGTCAGCTCCTATCCTCCGGAGCTAGACAGTCGGAGGTTGTTCCTACTTCTTTTTTATTTCAGTTTGGGTAGGTCGGGGCCTTGTCCCGACCATTCTATTATTACTTCCTATAGGCTTGCAGTCTGATGTTTCCCTGTGGTAATGGAGCCGGTCGTGTGGGGTCGTGCATGTATATATGTGTTTGGTTGATTATGTTGGCCATGTGGGGCCATAGTCTGATAGTAGTGGTGACCTTGCCGGTCACGTAGTTGTTGAGTATACTATTGTTAAGTTGCAGATAACTAGACAGCATGGTGGCCTTGTCGGCCCGCATAGGTTTCCCTTTTGTAAGTATGTTTCTGGTTAGCTGAAGTTTTATACAGGTGGCTATAGGCCCAGTCGGCCGGAGGCTGTATTTACAACCGCTATATAGCCGGCTCGTTTCTTGAAATAGAGTCAGGGTCAGCCAAAGCACCAGATGTGCTCAGGCTGGACCGTTTAGCAGCCCAGAGTCCAGCAGGCACCAGGTGCCCGTCATACCCCCCAAGGTGGGGTGTGACAAACTTGGTATCAGAGCAGGTCGTGTCCCAGGGAGTCTGCAAGCCGTGCTAAGTAGAGTCTTGTCTATGGATGTGTTGTGCACTACATACTATAGGCAGGAGGCTACGAGGCATAATAGGATGGTTACCCTTCTTTCATACTCAGTCGTGCCATAGCACAGTACAGTATAGGGTTGATTCTTTTGAAACTTACCACCCTCTTTGTCTACAGATACTATGGCAGATCAGCGACACCCTGCTACAGGCAGGAGATTAGATTCAGCGGCAGGCGAAGGCACCAGCAGGATGCCTCACTTACAGCCAGATTCAGCCCGGTCTGAGGGCAATACGAAGGTGTCATCCCGACCCTCCCAGCAGTCTCCGCCTCGCCAGACACCATTTGAGGCAGCACCGCCTCCCACAGCTCCTGCACCTACTTTATCTGATCAAGAGCTACGTAGTGCGGTGGTTATGTTGACCCAGATGCTAGCTACTCAGCGTCAGCCAGTACCACCTGCAGCAGCAGAATCCCTAGGTGGTCCAGGTAGTTCCAGGGTTAGAGAATTTTTGGCATTGGGACCCCCGTAGTTCACAGGGTCAGATTCAGCAGAGGACCCCCAGGATTTCCTAGATCAGATGTAGAGAATTTTCCAGGTTACGCACGTGACCCCTACGGAATCAGTTGAGCTAGCAGTGTTTCGGTTGCGGGATATAGTTGTATTATGGTACGAAAGTTGGGAGAGATCTCGGGGAAGAGATGCAGCCCCTCCTACTTGGTCCAGCTTCTCAGAGGCCTTCCTGGACCACTACTTGCCCCGGGAAGTCAGACAGGCCCGGATGGACCAGTTCTTACACTTAGAGCAGGGGGCCAGGAGCGTCCGTGAGTATTCTTTACAGTTCGACTTCTTAGCCCGCTATGCTCCAGCATTTGTGGACACCATGTCGTCTAGAGTCCATCGCTTTATTATGGGCCTGAATTCAGATTACATAGAGACGTGCAAGACGGCTACTTTGAGAGAGGACATGGACATATCCAGGGTACAGGCCTGCGCACAAACAATTGAGGGCCTGAGACAGCGGCAGCGGGGCGACAGGCAGGCGACTTCAGAGCAGCGCCGTAGAAACAGACCCGCTGAGATTCAGGGGGAATCCCTAGGGGGCCGAGACCACGGTTTTCAGATAGGCCGCCTAGATCTTTACCTCCGATACAACAGCAGAGAGGCAGATTTGTTCGCCGGAGTCAGTCAGAGTCCGGTAGCAGTTCACGGACAGTAGCATCACCTCAGCAGCGGAGGGCAGAACAAAATAGATTTGCACCTACCCCTTGTCCTATATGTCACCAACCCCATTCTGGAGCCTGCAGGCAAGGCTTCTCGGGGTGTTATAACTGCAGACAGGAAGGGCATTTAATGAGAGATTGTCCGGCCAGAGGGCAGGGTAGCCGGGATAGTCTGGATAGAACATCCGCGGGGCTACGAGCTCTAGCAGCCTCAGCAGCGCGCAGACCCTCAGGTTCAGCAAATAGGGGCCGAGGTAGATCAGGAGCCTCTGGCTCAGGTGCAGGCCCCAGTCGTACCTATGCATTACCAGGGAGGCAGGATTTAGAGGCATCTGCCGACGTGGTCACAGGTATATTGATTATCTGCTCATACCCTGTTTATGTATTGATTGATCCAGGATCTACCTTGTCATATATTACACCATTTGTGGCCCGGAAGTTGGGTATCAAACCAGAATTGCTTCAGCAGCCCTTTTCAGTGCTTACACCGGTCGGTGACTCGATTACAGCTAAAAGAGTTTACCGGGAATGTACGGTAGAGGTTGCTAATTGCCAGACCACAGTAGACTTAGTAGAACTTGAGATGGTCGACTTCGATGCCATTATGGGTATGGACTGGTTAGTGTCATGCTATGCCAACTTAGAATGCTGGACCAAGACGGTCTGATTCCACTTTCCGGGGGGAGCAGTGCGAGAGTGGAAGGGGAGCACAGCTACACCAAAAGGTAGGTTTATTTCCTACCTTCAGGCGAGAAAATTAATAGTAGAGGGATGTATTTACCACCTAGTTAGAGTCCAAGACGTTCGGGTGGAACCTCTGACTCTTCAGTCTGTTCCAGTAGTCAATGAGTTCCCTGACGTATTTCCGGATGAGTTGCCTGGTATCCCTCCCGAAAGGGAGATAAATTTTGCAATTGACTTGTTGCCAGGGACTCAACCTATATCCATTCCCCTGTATTGCATGGCACCAGCTAAGCTTAGAGAGTTGAAAGAATAGTTAAAAGATTTGCTCGACAAAGGCTTTATCAGGCCTAGTACTTCCCCGTGGGTTGCGTCAGTTCTGTTTGTAAGAAAGAAAGATGGCTCACTTCGCATGTGTATAGACTACCGGCAGCTGAATAAGGTAACGGTTAAAAACAAATACCCACTCCCTAGAATAGATGATTTGTTTGACCAGTTGCAGGGGGCCAAATGCTTCTCTAAGATAGATCTGAGGTCCGGATACCACCAGGTATGAGTCCGTGAGAGGGACATTCCAAAGACTGCTTTCAGGACCAGATATGGTCACTTTGAATTTCTAGTCATGTCTTTTGGATTGATAAATGCTCCCGCAGTGTTTATGGACCTGATGAACAGCATATTCAGGCCGTATTTGGATCTGTTTGTGATAGTATTTATCGATGATATTCTAGTATATTCTCGTTCAGAGACAGATCACCAGAACCATTTATGAACAGTCCTCCAGATCCTTAGAGACCGTTAGTTGTACGCTAAGTTTTCAAAGTGTGAGTTCTGGCTGAACTCAGTTGCCTTCTTGGGCCATATCGTGTCGGATGCTGGTATACAGGTGGACACACAGAAAATAGAGGCGGTCAAGACATGGCCCAGACCTACCACTCCGACCGAGGTTCGCAGTTTCCTGGGTTTAGCAGGGTATTACCGGAGATTTGTTGAAGGATTCTCCACTATAGCAGCACCTCTGACCAAGCTGACATAGAAAGCAGCAAAATTTCAGTGGACGGAGGCATGTGAGCAGAGTTTTCAGGAATTGAAAGACAGATTGACCTCCGCCCCAGTACTAGCATTGCCAGAGGGAACAGAAGGTTATTCAGTATATTGCGACGCTTCAGGCATTGGACTGGGTTGTGTGCTGATGCAACATGGAAAGGTAATTGCTTATGCTTCCAGATAGCTGAGGGAGCACGAAAAGAACTATCCGACCTTTAACCTGGAACTGGCTGCGGTGATCCACGCTTTAAAAATCTGGAGGCATTACCTATATGGCGTTCATGTAGACATTTTTACAGATCATAAAAGCCTGCAGTACATTTTCACACAGAGGGAGTTAAATCTGCGGCAGCGTCGCTGGTTAGATTTGCTGAAAGATTATGACGTAAATATTCTCTATCACCCGGGGAGAGCTAATGTAGTAGCAGATGCCTTGAGCCATAAGTCAATGGGGAGTTTAGCGTATTTGCGACCCGAGAAATGGGAGTTAGCCAAGGAAATTCATCAACTAGCTAGTTTAGCCGTTCGAGTAGCAGAAACAGAAAATAACAGAGCGGTGATTCAGAACTCTATTGTGTCATCGTTAGTTACAGAGGTAAAAGAACGGCAGTACAAGGACCCTGACTTAGTCCGGCTCAGAGATAGAGTTCAGAAAGGTAAGGAACCAGACTTCCAAGTGACTGAGGATGAAGTGCTACATTGTAAGGGCTGCCTATGTGTCCCGAATGTTTCAGGGCTTCGTCAGCAAATCATGCATGAGGTATATTACGCTCGTTATTCCCTCCATCCAGGAGCAACAAAAATGTACCACGACATCAGAGACATCTACTGGTGGCCAGGTATGAAAGCTGAAATAGCTAAATTTGTATCTAGATGTCCTAACTGCCAGCAGGTGAAAGCAGAACACCAGAAACCGGGCGGTCTGACGCAGGATATAGCTGTGCCTTTGTGGAAATGGGAAGCGATAAATATGGATTTTGTAACAAGATTACCCCATACCAGACATAGGCACGATTCTATTTGGGTGATAGTTGACAGGCTAACAAAATCAGCTATTTTCCTGCCAGTGAAAGCTACCTTCTCGGCTGAGGATTATGCCGAATTATATATTAGAGAAATAGTTAGATTACATGGAGTGCCAGTATCTATTATTTCGGATAGAGGAGCACAGTTTATAGCTAGGTTTTGGCAGTCGTTTCAGAGAGGTCTGGGGACACAGATTAACGTAAGTACAGCCTTTCATCCTCAGACAGACGGGCAAGCAGAACGAACTATCCAGATGCTCGAAGATATGCTACAAACGTGTGTACTAGATTTTGGGGGTAGCTGGGATGAGCATCTGCCGTTGATTGAATTTGCCTATAACAACAGTTATCATTCAGCTATCCAGATGGCGCCCTTTGAAGCATTATATGGGCAGAAATGTAAATCACCCGTCGGCTTGTTTGAAGTGGGAGAGACAGCACTGATTGGGCCGGATATTATTCGTTAGTCAGAAGAGGTGGTGAAGCTTATCAGAGAACGCCTACTGACTGCTCAGAGTCGCCAGAAGTCTTATGCGGATATGCGGCACAGAAATCTAGAATTTGTAGTGGATGACTGGGTATATTTGAAAGTGTCTCCGATGAAAGGGGTGGTGAGATTAGGCAAGAAAGGCAAGCTTAGCCCGAGGTTCATTGGGCCATATCAGATTCGGCGGAGAATAGGCCGAGTTGCATATGAGTTGAACTTGCCTCCAAAGTTAGCGTCTATTCACCCAGTATTCCATGTATCTGTGTTGAGGAAGTTTGTAGGAGACCCTTCCACAGTTGTTCCAGTTCAGGATGTCCAGGTCACAGAAGAGTTAGCATATGAAGAGGCTCCAGTAGCTATACTAGACAGACAGATTCGTAGACTGAGAACGAAAGATGTTGCTTCAATCAAAGTATTGTGGCGTAACAGGAACCGAGAAGAGATGACCTGGGAAGCAGAGGAGTATATGAAAGCCATATATCCCAGACATAGGCAAACAGGAGGTATGTTAAGAACTATTTTTCCTTATGAATTCTTATACCTCATATATGATAGCTGGCGATTGATTATAGACAGTTATGAAGTAATATTATTATATCGTGTGGCGTACCTGTATTGGGCTTTTCTACTTTTCAGGTTTTTGGGATAGTCCATATTACAGGGGAAACTCTGCCGAAATTTTTCTAGAAACAAGTTGATTAAGTTGAGAAGTCCTCTAAACAGAAGTTTATATTCGAGGACGAATGTTCTTAAGGGGGGGAGAATGTTATACCCTGTAAAATTTCCAACACATAGATAGCCTATTCACGTGTTGGTTAAGAGTATTTGAAAGCCATACACGCTAGGAAAAGGCCCGGGACAAGACCGGATAAGAAACCTGTCAAACCATCGCGGAAGGAGTCAGGGCAGAGCCCCTCCGCGATGGTAACGTGTCACGGAGGTGGAGCCTCCGCGATAGCTCCGTGACACGTTGGCCTGTCCAGGCCCAAGTATATAAAGCCCTCCACTTCGGTTTAAATGTTAAAATTCTTATAATTTCCAGTGAAAATAGAGAGAAAATCAGAGAGGAAGAGGAACGAAGGGTTCTTGATAATTTCCTTCTGATTACGCCGTCAAACGCGGTCCAAACTCAAATTAACTCTAGATACCGAGGTATTTAGCAGCAAGGAGCATTCCTACGGATTTAGTTTCATGAAATTCGGCCGGAGAATCGTCGTGCTACCGAACTAAGGTAAGTGGAATTGCTCCAACTTAGTGTTAATATACTCCTAGCCTTGAAGTGAATATTTCTCCCTTCTGGACTTTCGAGAAATAGCGGGGTTTTAACCGTCTTTCGATAAGCTAAAGTTCAAGCTATAAATATATCGAAAGTAACGTTTTCTTTTAGAATATTGGTGTATTTAGTTCTAATTGACATGTATGTGAATGTAGTTGGGAGGAACAGCAGAAGTACCGACGGGAATCACATCGGTCAGTCAGGTACTCAGAAACCAGGTATGTAAAGCTATTCTTTTGGCAAGCCAGGAAGTACAGTCTAGAAAATAAATAGAATAAAGTATATTAACAGATACCCAGCGTATAGGAACGATTTTAGTACAATTTCCAGCAAGCATGCTAGTAAAGCATTACGTATCATGTGATAATCAGAGTAACGGATCGTCAGATGATTTTAGATAGTAATGTGGTATCAGCTAGTAGCTCAGTATGTTTCTATGTAATACCCAAAATGGAAGTTGTAAAAGTAGTATAATGAATTAGCAAGATTACATATAGTATGTATTACATTTGTTGAGACTGTATCCGGTAATAGATGGCACATCTTATGTTATTGAGCTATATCCAGTTATAGATGGCATGTCCTATGTTATTGAGTTATATCCAGATGTAATCAGATCAGTAATCAGATATAGAAATAGCTTCAGATATAGATGTAGCTCCAGAAATAGATATGGCTCTAGAAACTGATATAGCTTCAGATTACGGATAACAATAATCAGATAATCAGATAAAGGCCAGGTAGCAGTTAGCCCAGAAATCAGAAGCAGTGCAAAACAGAATATAGTAGCAATTGTTTAATACAAACTGGCCTTGAAATAAAGAAGTGAATAGGATTGGTATTTTTCATTTGAGCATGCTTGTTGTGTATGTGTTTTGTATGTTGAGACTTGTTGTGGCGTGTGGGCACCCTTTAGCATCCCCACTGCCCCTGGGTTATAGCTGTGTCGATACCAAATTCAGCACCAGCTGGGCGATGCCATCTGCCTAGAGGATGATGATGGCCAACCACCATGATAATACGGTCCAGATTACCCTGCTTGCAGGGGCAATTCAGTTCGCTCTGCGCAAAGCCAGATTACCCTGTTTACAGGGGCAGATTACTCTGTGTGCGCTTGTGGCCGGGGGCAGTTTCACATACAGATTTTTATAAAATTACCCTGTTGCGTGCTTGTACCTAGGGGCAATTTCAGTTACAGATATAGCAGCAGATTACCCCGTGTGCACTTGCGCCCAGAGGCAGGAGTCTTCGGACTCAGACACAGTTTATTGTTAGAGGCCAAGGCCTGAGCTACGTACCCAAAGGGGCTGGTAGGAGGAGCTCACAGTTATCAGATGAGTGGAGTGACTTATTTTTGGTTGGTTTAGACCCGGGTAGGGGTAAATAGATTGTGTGTTGGTTGGCACCTTCCGGCTTATGGGGGTCGGTCAGGTATTGTGTGTATTTATATGTATATTTATATGTGCTATTAGATGCTGATAGACAGTAGGACGCCATGTCGTCAGGTACGCTCAGTTTAGTTACAGAATAAGTAAACTCTCCCCAGTTATCCTCAGCCAGATAGACTCAGCTGCTTCCTGCTTATATGTCGTGTTATTGTTGCCATCCATTTCAGTTGTATATTTCAGTTTGCTTTACATGCTCAGTACCTGTGGTACTGACACCCGTGGGGGCGCTGCATTGCTTGCCTGCAGGTACACATAGACTAGGAGTCGATCCCTCGTGATCCAGTCAGCCAAATTGTCAGCTCCTATCCTCTGGAGCTAGACAGTCGAAGGTTGTTCCTATTTCTTTTTTATTTCAGTTTGGGTAGGTCGAGGCCCTTTCCCGACCATTCTATTATTACTTCCTAGAGGCTTGCAGTTTGATGTTTCCCTGTGGTAGTGGAGTCGGTCGTGTGGGGTCGTGCATGTATATATGTGTTTGGTTGATTATGTTGGCCGTGTGGGGCCATAGTCTGATAGTAGTGGTGACCTTGCCGGTCACGTAGTTGTTCAGTATACTATTGTTAAGTTGCAGATAACTAGATAGCATGGTGGCCTTGTCGGCCCGCATAGGTTTTCCTTTTGTAAGTATGTTTCTGGTTAGCTGAAGTTTTATACAGGTGGCTATAGGCCCAGTCGGCCGGAGGCTGTATTTACAGCCACTATATAGCGGGTTCATTTCTTGAAATAGAGCCAGGGTCAGCCAAAGCACCAGATGTGCTCAGGCTGGACCGTTTAGCAGCCCAGAGTCCAGCAGGCACCAGGCGCCCAGCATACCCCCCAAGGTGGGGTGTGACAGGTTGAAGGGTAAAAATATCGTTTAATATTTGATAGATATTTTAGTCTATTTTTTATTTCGTGACTTTTTACTTTTATAATTTAATAACTATATTGAAATATGAATATTATAACTCACTATTTAACTTCTCTTTTTTCAAAAAAAAATTCAAATATATTTTAGTTTAGTCAATTATTATTCACTTATATATATATATTCTTTTTACTGTTTGGTAAAAAAAATATTATAAGAGTATTGTTTAAATGTAGGATAAAATGATCGTTCAATATTTGATAAACTGATATCTGGACTTTTCACTTTTAGTATAATATGATATGATATATGTTACACCCGATAAAATGTTATCGCTTAGTAGGCGTAGCATGTATTTGGATGAGTACGGAGAGCTCGAAGCATATGGAAAGAGACTCGGAAGTAGGTTCGGGAGAGGCTAGCCCACGAAGGGCCAGCGCGACGCGCCAGCCTGTAGTGCCCTGGCCAGCGCGGCGCGCCAGGCCTGCTGCCTCTATGGGAGGCGCGTGCGGGGGCCTTGTGGCGCCTTAGGCAGTGTGAGGCACACCCCGGCCACCGCCTACACAAATATATACACTCCTCTTATTCATTTTAAATCATTTGGTAAGGTACCCTTCTACCAGAGAAGTGGAAAACCGCAAACTTCATCGAATTTTCATCGATTATGCTACCAAACGCCGTCCAATCTCAAATTAACTTCGGGTAACGAGTTCTAGGCCTATGGGAAGCATTAATACGGAGTTATTTCTAGAAAATTCGCTCAGCAAACCAGAACTCCACCAAGTAAAAATTGTCAGAGTTACTCCAAATTGAATCCTAAATGGCCACAGGCATTAGGTAAGTGTTTCTCTCTTTTGAACTCTCAAGAAATTATAGGTTTTTGACCGAGTTATTCGAAGTTGAATTATAGTTACTATTATTAGCGAAAGTTATTGATATTCACTAAATTTAGTATTGAAATTAGTCCTATTCTCTCAGCATAAAGGTTACAGTTGGAAGAAACCACCGATTGCAAGTTGGAACTTGCTAGTTAAACGAGAATCGACATTTGATGTATGTTAAGGATTATTCCTTCGGCAAGTTATTTTCATCGTATAGTGATACGACCTATATCTTGAATGTAGATAATGATCCTATATGTTGTATTTAGTTGTTGCTAGTATATAGGGATCAGGTATGTCGTGATTAGCTGCTATTAGTAGATTACAATTGCATATGTTGTGGTTAGCTGCTAGAAAATGTATGAAGCATATATCGCAGTATCCCTTGTCGGGAAAGAATATGTAAGTGTGACTCATGCTGGAAGCGTCATAGAAACTCCCCTGTTCATCTGTTCACTATGTTAGTAGAATCGAATGTTTTACTGTCAGGCCTATGACTTAGAAGCTCGTGGATAGTTATTGGGCCTGAGTTAGTAAGTTGAATAGCATAGGCGCAGCTAGGCCATATAACTATCAGTTTGGCGCCGTATTATTAGTAAAACTCGCCCGGAGACCATTGGCATATTTTGACGACTCTAGGGCTAGAATTTGGATAGAATAGTCTTACCCTAGAGTCAGTGGCACCAGAGTTGCCTAGTGAGTTGAGGATCAGCTTGCCATATAGTTAGCTATTGTCAGTGACTGTTAGTTTCAGTTTACTTAGTGCATGTCATACCACTTGCTCAGGTCACCATTCTAGTTGATACGAGCCTGATAGATCAATGGATACCCTATGGGGGGCTTTATTAGTATTTAAATGTGGAGCCAACGCCCAGTCTAATCTTATAAGATACATAGGTATAGGTTGCTGGGAACGGCTAAGTCCAGATAGACTTACCCATGAGGTTATGAATCGTCCAGCAAAGACATAGAAAGTCTGAATAGGCCAAGTTAAGGTATAAGGGGCTAGAACCATGTTAGTACAGTATTATCCTGAGGCTAAGAATTTCAGCAAGCTGCCTGTGGAGGATTAGGGGACGACCGCTCTAAAGCAAGTTTGGTCAGTAGCAGTTGTACAGTTGTTCTAGGCAAAGGAACTAAGTAATTGTCATCTGAAACCCTACAGTTACTTATGAACTATAATTGTCCAAGCAGGACATTCAGAGTCTGGCTTAGGCCACTCCAAACCTCTCCCTATCCGGTGTAGACCAATAGAGATTATGATCACTATTAGGATCCTCTGATTAGATACGGGTACACGGGGTGTGCCTGCTAGCATCTATACAGATTTTTCTAGGGCCGAGCAGCGGTCACATTAGGCCTAGAAGGCTAGATACGCCTTTTGAGTAGCTAGATTGAGACTTCAGTATAGCACATCGGTTGGGATTGCCCTTACCTAGGAGCCTTCCGTGACCACCCCACGGTTACTAGCTGTGTCGTTGCCTATGGGGCTATATATTATATAGATCGCTCCAAGGAGCTAGATGTTGTCCCAAAGGACTACAAAGAGGCCCAAGGGATAAATTACAGTGCATTCCATGGCTGGACTATTACCTTTATGTCGTATCGGCATCACTGACCCTCATCGAGCCTGGTGCCCAAGGTGCAGTTATCAGGAGTCCATTGGACTCAAACACAGTGAGAGATCAAGAGCCAAGCGAGTTTAGTTGCAGACCCAGGGGACAGGTAGGTTGGCTATAGCACTAGTAGAGACATAAGAACCTGGATAGGGGTATATAGATTGAAATGTACCTTCCAGGGCTTATGGGGGTCCCGGTAGGTTATTTTTGTGTTGCTTGTACCTTCCAGGCTTATGAGGGCCAGGTTAGGTTCTTGTTTGCATTCTTGCCTGCTAGTTATAATTTATAAATGTGTAGTTATACAGTCTTAGCTCATGTATGTGTAGTGCTTTACTAGATGCATGTTATGGATAAGAAAGTTTCTAGGTTAATTTCTGCCCCTTCCTTCTACTTACTTTCAGTCTTTAGCAGTTTTTATTCTGCTTATTACTGCCTTACATATTCGATACATATTGTACTGACGCCCAACTATGGGGCATTGCATTACTTGTCTGAAGGTTTAGACAGACAGGTTGTGAGATCCCCTAGCAGCTATTCGAAGTCAGCAGTTTGGCCAGCTCCATTCATTCGGAGTTGCCAGGTAGTAAAGGTTACCATCTTTTATTTGTACAGTATTTGGGTAGGTCGGGGCCCTATCCCGACCACTATTTGTATTCTTAGAGGCTTGCAGACTACAGTATCCAAGTTACTTAGCTGTTGTTGGCCGTGTGGGGCCCATGTATGTCTTATTTTAGGTGTTGTCCATATGGGGCCTGGTATAGCTGCTTATTTTCCTTTCTGTTATAACTAGACAGCATGGTGGTCTTGTCGGCCCGCATAGGATCCCTATTGATGTATGTTGGCTGGGTTAGCTATTTTCTTTTACAGGTGTTGTGTGGCCTTGTCGGCTCGAGGCTGTGTTTATAGTTGAGATATAGCAGTTTGTTTTCTTGATTTTGAGTCGCTGGTAGGTATCAGAGGTGCCTGTTCTCAGACAGGTCAACCCTGATCCCAATATGGCATTAGGTGCCAGTCATGCCTCCCAAGGTGGGGTGTGACAAGCTTGGTATCAAAGCAGGTCGTATCCTAGGGAATCTGCAAGTCGTGTCTAGTGGAGTCTTGCTTATAAATGTGTTGTGCACCACATTCTATAAGCAGGAGGCTACGAGGCATGATAGTATAGTTACCCTTTCTTCTGCTCAGATCGTGTTATAGAGCCGAGTGGTACAGGGTGGGGTCCCTAAGCTTTCATTGTTATATCTGTTTAGAGTAATATGTGATATAAGACAGACTCCAGCCAGTTGCAAGATAACTACAGTAGTAGGAAGAAGTACCAAGTGAGGTTCCACAGTTGGGGGACAGTCAGCCTACGGGAGAAAGTAGACGTCTTTTAAATTTTCCCCATCACCCTCCCGGGGCACCAGGAACTTTATAAAGAATAGATATACCAGCACTGTCCCCAGTTCTTTCTACAGCCTCAGAGTAGGAGGTCAGGAGGATGGTATATATATGAGTTGACTTATCTACTAGATATATAGGATCAGACAAGGGCGATAGTTAATGTTGGATTACCTGGAGGGTACGAAAGAAGGGAGAATTGCGGGATTCTTACCTCCAACCCTTCATATGTTGTACAGTTCCGTACCCTAGTTTTATTATAATAAGAAATGGCTATATTTTGCCTCCCAGTTTTGTTTTCAATATAACAAAGAGTATAAGTATTGAGGCGATGTTGTCCAAAGTAAATAATAAAGGAGGGTTAGATCCGTTGACTCCTGGAAAGTGTTAGAAGGTGGTTGAGGCCCCTAGTGTTTACATAAGTTATCTATACCTTTACGGTAGTAAGGTAGGAGGGAAGATAAGATTTCCAATAGAATTTGAGTACGCATGGGAGTCCATAAAAAATAAATCCCTAGCAACATAAAATTCAGGTCAGAAATAGGCTGATTCCGCCGCATTGTGCTAATGGCGGTAGGGTATACCTGCAAGATAATGGTTATGGCCCTAGTTTATTATGTCGAAGGACACAAAGATCATATGAACAAAAATGGGCCTGAGCGAGGGTTAGAAGGACGCAAGTTGGTGACTTGGTTAGTAATATCTTTGACAATATAAGGCGGAAGGCACGAACTCCAGGTCTCAATCAAAGGAAGCAAGGGAAAAGGCATGAGTATCTAACTCTAGAGGGAAATAGAATTACCTGGAGGTTGAAGTAAATTGACAGAGCGTGGGACCACTGCAAAATGACGACAAATAAGCATCATGCTGACAGTTAAGAGATAGTGAGGTTGTAACCTAGAATGTTGCAATATCACCACCAGTTGTGGAGGTAAAGGAGTGGCGACACAGAGACTCTAACATAGTACATCCTAGAGACAAGGTCTGGTAGTAAGTTATTGGCCCTTAAGATAACAAGGGGCGGAGTCGTAAGACCTAAAGGTCGACTTTGCGTTCCAAAGGTGGTCGGACTTCGTTAGTAGATAATGGCCAAGGTGCACCATTCTTGTTACTCCATCCATCTAGGGTTTAATGAAAACACATCAGACAATAAAGAGAGGCCTACTAATGACATGGGAAGAGGGAAGGTATTATCGAGTCATAGTATAGAGCTCAAATGACCAGCCGGGGGAGGCTGGACAACAAGAACTTAGTAGGCCAATCCAGGAGATGGTCGTGCCTGCAAGGAAGTGGAGAGTAATCAACATGAATATAATTATAAGGTTATCTCGTGACAGGCATAAATTGACCTCATTTGAGCCAGTGTAGGAGGGCAAATGAGATCAACTTATGCCTCGCTAGAGGGAATTATATTTCAGCTAGAGATCATGCCGATTTAAATGTTTAAGAAGTAGTTGGTTATATGGGGCCCAAGTATGAGATGCACAATGCACATCTAGGTTCTGGGAGCCCAAGTATGAGAGGCACAACACACAACTACGTTCTGAGAAGTTGTTAGAACAGATTGGGACGCATGTTAATTTAGAGTACGGCTCCTCGTCACCAAACAAATAGCTAAGCAGAGCACATGGTTTAGACGCCAAGAGATCTGTTATGAGTGGAAATATAGGCCCCCTATGTGATGACCTAAAGCAGATAAATTATAGGTAGTTGAACCAGGGCATATTATAGCAGGCAGACGGAAAAAGTTAAACTTATCAGGAAATGGTACAGATAGCCATGGGTCGTTGGATGTCTTACCCTAACATACGTCGTAGGTAGTTAAGGATTGAAGCAGCGGCTAGGTATTTCTAAACACTTCGCCAACGAATGGCGTTATGAGATTTGGAAAAAGGGGCAAGCTTATCCTTAGGTTCATTAGCCCGTATCGTATCCCCCGAAGGACAGGCAAAGTGGTATATGGGCTAGAATTGCCTCTAGAGCTAGAATCTATCCATTCAGTCTTTCACGTGTCAATGTTACAGAAACGCATAGGAGACCCGTCCCAAGTTGTGCCAGTTGAGGACATTCAAGATGCTAAGGAGTTAGCCTACAAAGGGGTTCCAGTTTCCATACTAGATCGGCAAGTTCAAAGGTTGAGAACTATAGATGTAGCTTCTGTTAAAGTATTATGGAGGAGCAGGAGTAAAGAAGAGATGACCTGAAAACCTGAGAACGGCATGAGGTATAGATATCCTCACTTGTTTCAAGATTTATTTAGATTATACAGTCAAGGTGATTTTGTTTCCAGTTGTTATTTTACTGTTTATGTTATCAGTACTGCTTAGTTGCCTACCTCTTTATGGTGAAGTAGTTGTGTATAGCATCCTGTGAGGCACCTATGTTGGACTCTTCTGCATTTTAGGTTTTCAGATAGTCCATAGTATAGAAAAGACTCTGCCAAAATTTTTTCTAGGTATTAGTTAAAAGAGTTAACTCCTGTAAACCTGAAGATGACATTTGACGACGAATGTTCCTAAGGGGGCAAGATGTTACACCCTGTAAAATATTATCAATTAATAGGCGTATGCATGGATATGTGATGAGAAAGGAGAGCTTTACGTGTTCGTAAAGAGCCTCAGAAGCTAGGTCGGGCGAGGCTAGGCCGCGAAGGGCCAGCACGACGCGCTAGCCTGCAGTGCCCTGGCCAGCGCGGTGCGCCAGGCCTGCTGCCGCTATGGGAGGTGCGGCGTGGGGGCCTTGTGGCGCTTTGGGTAGCGCGAGCCACACCCCAGCCACCGCCCTACACACACACACACACACGCACACACACACACATATATATATATACACACACACACTCCCCTTATTTCTTTTTAAATCATTTGATAAGGTATCCTTCGGCCAGAGAAGAGGAAAATCGCAAACTTCATCGAATTTTCATCAATTACGCTACCAAATGCCGTCCAATCTCAAATTAACTTTGGGTAATGAGTTCTAGGCCTACAGAAAGCATTACTACGGAGTTATTTCTCAAAAATTCGCTCGGCAAACCGAAACTCCACCAAATAAAAGTTGTCAAAATTACTCCAAATTGAATCATAAACGGCCATAGGTATTAGGTAAGCATTTCTCTCTTCTGAACTCTCAAGAAATTATAGGTTTTCGATCAAGTTATTTGAAGTTGAATTATAGTTACTATTATTAGCAAAAGTTATCGATATTCACCGAATTTAGTATTGAAATTAGTCCTATTCTCTCAGCATAAAGGTTACAGTTGGAAGAAACCACTGATTGCAAGTTGGAACTCGCTAGTTAAACGAGAATCGACATTCAAGGTATGTTAAGGTTTATTCCTTCGGCAAGTTATTTTCATCGTACAGTGATACGACCTATGTCTTGATTATAGATAATGATCCTATATGTTGTATTTAGCTGCTGCTAGTATATAGGGATAGGTATGTCGTGATTAGCTGCTATCAGTAGATTACAATTGCATATGCCGTGGTTAGCTGCTAGAAAACGTATGAAGAATATATCACTGTATCTCTTGTTAGGAAAGAATATGTAAGTGTGACTCACGCTGGAAGTGTCATAGAAACTCCCCTATTCTTCTGTTCACTATGTTAGTAGAATTGGATATTTTACTACCAGGCCTAGGACTTAGAAGCTCGTGGATAGTTATTAGGCCTGAGTTAGTAAATTTAATAGCATAGGCGCAGCTAGGCAATATAACTACCAGTTTGGCCCTCGTATTATTAGTAAAACTCGCTCAGAGGCCATGGAATACTTTGACACCTAGAATTTGGATAGAACTGTCTTACCCTAGAATTAGTGGCACCAGAGTTGCCTAGTGAGTTGAGGGTCATCCTGCCATATAGTTAGCTATTGTAGTGACTGTTAGTTTCAGCTGACTTAGTGTGTGTTGTACTAGTCGCTCAGGACACCATTCTAGTTGATACGAGCTTGATAGATCAATAGATACCCTACGGGTCCTTATTAGTAGTTGAATGTGGAGCCGACGCTCGGTCTGATCTTATAAGATACCTAGGTACAAGTTGTCGAGAATGGCTAAGTACAGATAGACTTATCCACGAGGTTAAGAATTGTCTAACAAAGACTTAGATAGTCTGAATAGACCAAGTTAAGGTCTAAAGGGCTAGAACAATGTTAGTACAGTATTATCCTCAGGCTAAGAATTTCAGCAAGCTACTTCTTGAGGATTAGGGGTCGACCGCTCTAAAGCAAGTTCGGTTAGTAGCAGCCCTACAGCCATCCTCGGGAAAAGGAACTAAGTAATTGATCATCTGCAACCCTACAGTGTTATACCCCGGAAGCCTAAAGATCAGCCCCAGGGGTTGAAACAAAGAAAACACTTAAAATCTGGCATCAGGCACAAAAAGAGTCGTGAGGTGACCCATGAAGAGCAGCCACGAGTCATGATGTGACTCGTAGTGTGGCCCAAGAGATGAATTTGAAGTTTGAAAAATAAGATCCCTACGGGCGTGACCACAAGTCGTGGTCAGGCCCCATGACTCGTTAGGTCAGTCGCAGGGAGTGGTGATTGAGAAAAAAGAGAAAGATGGTAGTGGACCTAACGAAAGGACCCCAAAAGTCATGGTCTGTCCCTATGATTCATGGGATGAGTCATGACCAATGCAGGGTAAAGTTTTATTGAGGCTAAGACAGTGTACATGATGAGTGGTTACCTCAAGTCGTGGTCACCAGGTAATGAGTCATTAAGTCTCCCATTATGAGCCCAGAAGACTTGAGAAGCAGTGAACTTGACGGACGACTCCACGTGTCGTGGCCATTGATGACGAGCCATTAGGTCCCTCGTTGGGACCAGCTTGCAGTTATTTTTTGCGAATTAGTAAGGGATTTTCCGTAATTCCTAAGATCCTAAGGCCTAAACTACGTCATTTTGAGTTATGAATGATGACTTTTAAAGGGGTTAAGTTCATTTTAAGCCATTTACATTCATGCATGCAAAGATAGAAGGCTAGAGAGGGTGATCAAGCTTAGTGTTCCTCAATTTTTCTTCAATTCCAATTGGGCATTTAAGGAAGTGTAAGAATCATATACCAACAGGTATGTAAGGTTATGAATGGGTGTTTTCATTCACACCCATTCCTAATCTCTCCTAATTTATGATGTTTTGTTCAAAAATCTTATTGGGGTTTTATCTTAAATCTTGTGAAATTCTAATGATCTATCCATGGGTTATTCCTTCTCATGTTTTACACCATATTTTATGAATCATGATCAGATTTTACAACTAATTCGATTATAAATTTATTGATTTCAATTCCTATTAAATTATGCCTAATTATGCAAGTTTTATGATGAATCGAGTTATGATATTTATCTCAATTGTTGATATTCGTAAACACATCATGATTTATGAGTCAAAATATGGATTTCTTCAAATTCCCATTATGAATTTATGATTAAAAAGCTCTATACATGATTTACAAGTATGCATGAACCTCATGATTTACTAATTAAGTTTTTGGCCAACTCACGGGCCCTACCCTCATGGCTAGTTGATGTATGTACAAGCATGCTTATGATTATAATGATTTAACTAGTCCATGAATCTCACGCATATTATACTATGAGCACTATATATGTTTTTGGAATAGTATTTAACACCGAGTAGGTCCGGGGTCATGTTTTGCCTCGAATCTCAAAACTACATGCCACCGTAGGACATGATGGGACCTCCCTTGTGACTGTCCCCTTTGCCCAAATGGGCCCTTTCATGTGTGATATTATGCCCTTCATGGTTCTACCCTTGGCATGATCAGATTTTACAACTAATTCGATTATAAATTTATTGATTTCAATTCCTATTAAATTATGCCTAATTATGCAAGTTCTATGATGAATCGAGTTATGATCTTTACCTCAATTGTTGATATTTGTAAACCCATCATGATTTATGAGTCATAATATGGATTTTAAATGCCCATATGAATTTATTATTAAAAAGCTCTATACATGATTTACAAGTATGCATGGACCTCATGATTTACTAATTAAGTTTTTGGCCGATTCACGGGCCCTACCCTCACGGCTAGTTCACGTATTTACAAGAATGCTTATGATTATCATGATTTAACTAGTACATGAATCGCATGCATATTATACTATGAGTACTATATATGTTTTGGGAGTAGTATTTAACACCGAATAGGTACGGAGCCCAAGTTTTGCCCCTAATCTCAGAACTATGTGCCACCGTAGGACATGATGGGACCTCCCTTGTGACTGTCCCCTTTTCCCAAATGGGCCCTTTCATGTGTGATATCACGCCCTTCATGGTTCTATCCTTGGCAAGGTACAAACACCCTCCGGACTAGGAATTTACAGGTCGGGCTCCCTGTGTGCTCATATGGGGTATGTCGGTTATAAGAATCTCCCATTGTTCCGCATGTGTTTATGCAGTATTATGTTATGTTAATTTGGCTCAGTGTTGATTTATAAAGTTCTTATGACTATGACAATGAATGGATTATGAACGATTTGAAAACCTTGAGCCTTATGTTATCTTATGATATTTACCTTACGAGCATGTTGTCCCACTCTTATGATCAATTATGAGCTTTTATGCATTTTAAAATGTCTGTTTTTAGTTACCTTGCATACTCAGTACATTCACGTACTGACTGCATACTCTTTGTTGTATCGTTTCATGCTACAAAACCTGGTTCTCAGGTTCAGCCCCGTTCATAGTCAGTTCTCAGAGTTAGCATCGTACGCTGTTGGTGAGTCCTCATCTCCCAAGGACTAGACTTATTCAGATTTCGTTTATGTATTTTCAGTTTCAGCTTTGTTGAGTTAGTTGGGGTCTTGTCCCATTAACTCATCATGTTTAGAGGCTTTCCAGACAAAGGATGTATTTTAGCTTCAGATTGTGTATTCTGTTGTTATGTTTGATTTAGATTTCCGCTAAGCTTATTATGTTGATTCTTCAGTTTTATTGATCGAGTTAGATGAATGCTTATGCCATGGGTCGACTTGGGGTCTCTCGGGGCTCCTTGTCCCGTTTTGTGATTCGGGCCTCAGTTCGGGTCATGACATATTGTTACTTATGAGTTATAGTTGTCCGAGAAGGACGTTAAGAGTATGGCTTAGGCCACTCCAAACCTTGCCCTATCCAGTCTAGACCATTAGAGATTATGATCACTATCAGGATCCTCTGATCAGATACAAGTACATGTGGTGTGCCTGTTAGCAACTATACAGATTATTCTAGGGGCGAGCAGCGGTCGCATTATGCCCAGAAGGCTAGATACGCCTTTTGAGTAGCTAGATTGAGACTTCAGTAAAGCACATCGGTTGGGATTTCCCTCACCTAGGAGCCTTCCGTGACTATCCCAGGATTACTAGCTGTGTCATTGCCTATGGGGCTATATATTATATAGATCGCTCCAAGGAGCTAGATGTTGTCCCAAGGGACTACACAAAGGCCCAAGGTCCATATTAAATTCCATTCCATGGCTGCGCTATTATCTTTTTGTCGTATCGGCATCAGTTACCCTCGTCGAGCCTGGTGTCTGGGGTGCAGTTATCAGGAGTCCACCGGACTTAAACACAGCTAGAGATCAGGAGCCAAGCGGGTTTAGTTGCAGACCCAGGGGACAGGTAGGTTGGCTATAGCACTAGTAGAGACATAGGAACCTGGATAGGGGTATATAGATTGAAGTGTACTTGTCAGGACTTATGGGGTCCTTGTAGGTTATTCGTGTGTTGCTTGTACCTTCCAGGCTTATGAGGCCAGGTTAGGTTCTTGTTTGCATTCTTTCTTGCTAGTTATAATTTATTAATGTGTAGTTATACAGTCTTAGCTCATGTACGTATAGTGCTTTACTAGATGCAAGTTATGGATAAGAAAGTTTGCAAATTAATTTTTGCCCCTTCCTTCTACTTACTTTCAGTCTTAGCAGTTTTTATTCAGCTTATTACTGTCTTACATATTCGGTATATATTGTACTGACGCCAAACTATGGGGCGTTGGATTACTTGTCTGAAGGTTTAGACAGACAGGTTGTGAGATCCCCTAGCAGCTATTCGGAGTCAGCAGTTTGGCAAGCTCCATTCATTCGGAGTTGCCAGGTAGTAAAGGTTACCATCTTTTATTTGTATAGTATTTGGGTAGGTCGGGGCCCTGTCCCAACCACTATTTGTATTCTTAGAGGCTTGCAGACTACAATATCCAGTTACTTAGCTATTGTTGGCCGTGTGGGGCCCATATATGTCTTATTTTTGGTGTTGTCCATGTGGGGCCTGGTATAGCTGCTTATTTTCCTTTCTGTTATAACTAGACAGCATGGTGGTCTTGTCGGCCCGCATAGGATCCCTATTGATGTATGTTGGCTGGGTTAGCTATTTTGTTTTACAGGTACTGTGTGGCCTTGCCGGCCCGAGGCTGTGTTTATAGTTGAGATATAGCAGTTTGTTTTCTTGATTTTGAGTCGCTGGTAGGTATCAGAGGCGCCTGTTCCCAGCCAGGTCAACCCTGATCCCAGTATGGCATTAGGTGCCAGTCATGCCTCTCAAGGTGGGGCGTGACAAACATGGTATCAGAGCAGGTCGTATCCTAGGGAATCTGCAAGTCGTATCTAGTGGAGTCTTACTTATAAATGTGTTGTGCACCACATTCTATAAGCAGGAGGCTACAAGGCATGATAGTATAGTTACCCTTTCTTCTTCTCAGATCGTGTTATAGAGCCAATGGCGGTGTTGTTGTTCAGAAGGGATCAGAATCGTCATTAGTGACTGATGTAAAGGCTATACAAGATAAGGACCCTATTTTGGTAAGGATAAAGGAAGCGGTTCAAAACCAGAAGGTTGACGTCTTCTCCAAAGAGGGAGATGGTGTGCTTCGGTACCAGGGTTGCTTATGTATTCCGGATGTGGATGATTTGAGGAGCCGAGTTGCACGAGGCTCATGGATCCAGGTATTCCATCTATCCAAGTGCCACCAAGATTACCGTGACTTACGGGAAGTCTATTGGTGGAATGGCATGAAGAAGGACATCGCAAAATTCGTAGCTAGGTGCCCAAATTTTCAGCAAGTAAAGGTCGAGCACCAGAGACCTGTAGGTTTACTTCAGGAGATTAGCATTTCTACTTGGAAGTGGGAAGAAATTAATTTGGACTTCATCACAGGTTTACCTCGTACTCGTCGATAATATGACTCCATTTGGGTTATGGTAGACAGGTTGACCAAGGCTGTTGATTTTCTACCAGTCAAAACCACGGATTCGGTGGAGGACTATGCCAAACTATATATCCGAGAGCTAGTTCGATTACATGGAGTTACCTGGTCCATCATTTCAGACAGAGGTATCCAATTTACCTCTCAGTTTTGGAGGTTGTTTCAAAAAGGATTTGGTACTCAGGTTAAGCTCAACATAGCATTTCACCCGCAAATGGATGGTCAAGCAGACAGAAAATTCAGACTCTCGAAGACATGTTGAGAGCATGTGTGATTGACTTCAAAGGTAGCTGGGATGAGCACTTGCCTCTTATCGAGTTTTCATACAATAACAGCTATCATTCCAGATTCAGATGACGCCGTTTGAGGTTCTCTATGGGAGGAGATGTAGATCGCCCATTGGTTGGTTTGAGGTGGGTGAAGCAGTGATGATAGGACCATATTTGGTTCATGAGGCTATGGAGAAGGCTCAGGTAATAAGGGACAGGTTGAAAATCGCTCAGAGTCGCCAAAAGTCCTATGCCAACATGAGAAGGAGAGAATTAGAATTTGAAATTGATTATTAGGTATTTCTGAAGGTGTCTCCCATGAAGGGAGTGATGAGGTTCGGAAGGAAGGGGAAACTGGTGTCCAGGGTGCAGTTATCAGGAGTCCACCGGACTCAAACACAGCTAGAGATCAGGAGCCAAGCGGGTTTAGTTGCAGACCCAAGGGACAGGTAGGTTGGCTATAGCACTAGTAGAGACATAGGAACCTGGATAGGGGTATATAAATTGAAGTGTACTTGTTAGGGCTTATGGGGGTCCCGGTAGGTTATTTTTGTGTTGCTTGTACCTTCCAGGCTTATGAGGGCCAGGTTAGGTTCTTGTTTTCATTCTTGCCTGCTAGTTATAATTTATAAATGTGTAGTTATACAGTCTTAGCTCATGTATGTGTAGTGCTTTACTAGATGCATGTTATGGATAAGAAAGTTTCTAGGTTAATTTCTGCCCCTTCCTTCTACTTACTTTCAGTCTTTAGAAGTTTTTATTCTGCTTATTACTGCCTTACATATTCGATACATATTGTACTGACGCCCAACTATGGGGCATTGCATTACCTGCCTGCAGGTTTAGATAAACAGGTTGTGAGATCCCCTAGCGGCTATTCGGAGTTAGCAGTTTGGCCAACTCCTTTCACTTGAAGTTGCCAGGTCGTAAAGGTTACCATCTTTTATTTGTATTAGTATTTGGGTAGGCCAGGGCCTTATCCCGACCACTATTTGTATTCTTAGAGGCTTGCCGACTGCAGTATCGAATTAGTTAGTTGTTGTTGGGCGTGTAGGGCTCATGTATATCTTATTTTAGGTGTTGGCCGTGTGGGGCCTAGTATAGCTGCTTATTATCCTTTCTGTTATAACTAGACAGCATGGTGGTTTTGTTGGCCCGCATAGGATCTCTATTGATATATGTTGGCTGGGTTAGCTGTTTTGTTTTACAGGTGGCGTGGCCTTGTTGGTCCGAGGCTATGTTTACAGCCGAGATATAGCAGTTTATTTTCTTGATTTTGAGTCGCTGGTAGGTATCAGAGGCGCCTGTTCCCATCCAGGTCAGCTCAGATCTCAGTATGGCATTAGGTGTCAGTCATGCCTTCCAAGGTGGGGCATGACAATATGATTTAAATATTACTGTTTTAATAGATATTTAATTTAGTTTTGATTCAATAAATGATAAAGTATTATCATTTTGTTAGATATTTAATTTGGTTTTGATTCAACGAATGGTAAAATATTATTATTTAATTAGATATTTTATTATATTTTAATTTATCATAGGTGCAAAATGGTAATCCAACTTTTAGGATTGGAGCTTCCCACTTTTAGTATAATATGATGATATATAGCTTCAACAAAAGTTAAAGAGAATATTATTTTTCTCATTGCTATAAAAAATTTAGATTAATGACCATTTGATAAAATATTTTCAGATAAATGACAATTATATAAATAACTAATATAATTTGTTTGGGTGCATACCAGAAAGTAATACCTTGAATTTCTGTCAATTTTGTTTGATTATAAATTACATTTATAATCTGTCAACAACAATATATCATTCTACATATATCATCTAATGAATCTGCATAAACTTACATGAGACACACATGCAACGCACATGTCTAGAATTGGTCAAATTATGAATGTGATAGTCATACAAAATAAGTGTTACAACCATATAAAAGATCACTTAATGTGTTTTAGTTTTTTAAAATAAGTTTGTTTTTATATTTTAGAGAATGAGAAAAATGAAAAGATAATACACAACACTAAGTAGGAAAAGAGCACTTTGATAATTAAATTGCTTCAACAGGCATCCGTCTTTATTAATTGAGGGATGACATTATACTTGGTGGAGGAAAAAACATAATTGTCCAATATTTTTAAAAGTTACTAAATGCCAACAAAAATTACTTAATTGACATATCTGGGCAGCTATATATTTGAATTCAATAACATAATCTATTCATCAAAAGGGGGCCGTTTGGAAGAGAATTATATCGTCAATAAATTATTTCTCTGTTTTGTCCAAACAGTTCTTTCATAATGGTTGACATCCAATTTTACTCTACCACACCTTGTTCGTACCTATTAAATGCATAATATATAAGAGGCAAATAATATTTCTTGATATGTTTGATACCAATGCTTCTAATTCATCTACTTGCCTTCATTTGTCAGCATTATCAAACCGTGTTTTTAACTTAAAACCCTATACAATTGATTTCTATCTCTACATAAAATATGAACAATCAAATAGCACTAAGCAAGTCAATAATGCAGAATTGACCAAAAAAAAAATTGAACTTCAGGAACACCATTTTTTTTATACTGGTCTGTACTAACATTCCTATGGAAGATACGAAGGGGTGGTTTGGCACGAGGGATAAGGGATAATAATCTCAGGATAAAATACAAATTAGTTTAATTTTGTGTTTGATAAGGAGTATTAGTTAGTCCCGAAATTATTTATCCTATCATTTATACTATAATGATGTGATAAGTTATTCCATATATATGGTGGGATAACTAATCCTATGGGATAACTTTATTTATCCCATCCCCTATACCAAACGACCCCTAAGAATAATGCGGAAGCATTTACCACTACATCAGATGAATATGAGAGGCCTGAATTTTATATCAACATATATCCATCAAACACGAAGAAAAACACAATGCAAAAAAGAATGATTATTAAATGACTCATAGGTCATAGGGATGGGCATTCGGTACTTCTGTTCAGTACTTTGATTTTCGATTTTTCAAAAGTATGTAATGAATACCATATCAAATTGATTTGATTTGATTTGATTTTTTTTAAATTCGATTCTATTTATTCAATTTTTTAAATTCGATTCTTCGATATTTATTTAAATAGAAGTTGGAACAATTAAAATTAAATATAATGTTTGATCTTTGAACTTTGAACTTTGATACAACGCTCCAAATATGCAATTGCTAATTGCTAAGAAGCTGGCAACAAGGGCAAGTTGCTGCTCAGCAAGTCAACAAGAAGGCTGGTTGGCAACACCACAAGTCCGCAACAGGCAGCAGCAACTCAGACCTCAGCAAGCAGACTGCAGAAGTTGCAACATTCAGCAGCAGCAGCCAGCAAGCATATTTTTTCACTTTTAACGGGAACAATCAGCAACCAACAGTCATTAAGGCAATTAGGCAATAACTTATCTTCAATTACAAGCTACCCTTATGGCTTAAATTCACCTATTTAATATGTAATAAAATATTAAATAATTTATATTGTTAAACATGGATATTTCGGTATTACCAAAATACGAAATTTAATACTGAGTACCAAACTGAAATATCAAAGTATTAAAAAAATTATACCAAACCCAAACTAAAGAATCAAAGAACCAAACTAATTCGGTTCGCTCTAATTTTTCGATATTTTGATATTTCAATATTTATGTCCATCCCTAATAGGATTTAAACTGTAGGCAGAAAAAAGAACTTTACATACCTGGTAAGTTTATAGTTATGCTCTATTATTTCTTCCTACGGTGAGAATTAGAGATATTCTTGATGTCCATTTATATAAGACGATTAATGAGCAAAATTTAATATCAAATAAGTAATTCTTCATTAATTAATTCAATTTGATAACGGAAGGAAATCAAAAAATTTGCGACGTAGGGATTACAAAGCTATAAGGTGGTATAAGTTCGTCTTTTCCAGCAATAGTAGCAAGCACTTAGAATTTAGTAGAATCTCATTAACTTACATATCCTTATTAATGTTTTGATTATCTATAATTCATGTGGAAATTGAATGTTTAGCACTATAAGGGTTGAAGAGACGTAAGTAAAAGTAATTATTATATACATTATAGAGCAGAAATTTTACTTCTGAAACTTGTAACAATTTTGTCTTTAAAGTAAGGGGCCATTTAATCGTTTAACTCTTAAAAGAATATTTTAGTAATTCAATTTTTAACTAAGACTTTTTACTTATAAAATAACAAATTATCTATTAATCTATTTCTCTCTATATATATATGAAATATACACACACATATATACATATACATACACTCTATACTATACTAATTAAATAATAATTTTAAAAAACAGCTCAAATTATCCATTTGAGAAACATTTTGGGAAGTAACAGAAGGTGAAAATCAATGATCTTATCTTCTTTAATTGGATATTCATAGAATTTGGATGTGAACTTCTAATTCTCATTTATTATACAAAATCTTTATATCTAATGTAGTATGAAACTATTAGAATGTATAATTTCATTTTCATACGAGAACATTATAGGAATAAATTTTGCTTAAAGGGTAAAATACTCATTCAATATTTAATAGACATTTTATAATTGTTTTTAACTTTCTGATTTCCTCTTCTAGAAGAGTATAGTGATATATATAGATACAGACATACGTGACAGTCTTAATAATTAAGTTGACTGCCTTAGATTTCGACATCTTTACAGCACAAGATATTCATGTAAAAAATCTGTGAGAAGATAAGGAGGTTCCCCTTTCAGTAAGCTTTGGTTTTTGTTTTCTTTCAAACTTAAAGCTCTCTGTATGGATGTACTAGAATTAAATTATGAGATGAAGTTCTCTTTTAAATTTTGAAAAGGAAAAGGGGTCAAGTAACTTTTGGTCCAGATATTGCTGTTAAAACAGAACGCTTCTGTTTGCAACTAAATAAAGGGACTATCATTTTGAGACTTTTCTCCATAATAACGATAAAAACGAAGACACATTCATTTTCTCCATAACAATTGTTGTGTATTGCAAGTTTGCAACTAAAGCATAGGTTCTTAACTTATTTGCATCCATTGATTTACAGTAATAAGAATCCTTCCTACACTACTAACTATATTTACATGCTACCCCAACTAACTATTTAAGTAAATCAACATCAAATCACAAAGCTAGACAATAGACTAAGATAAGCAAATGGAATCCTAACAAGACAAAAGGAACTAATCTTGATGCATATTTCCAGAGGAATAACCTTGACTTAGTTTATTATGCTTATCCAACTTTAGTAAACTCAGAAAAGCATCTACAGTAAGCCCAAGCCTCATGGATCTCATGATTTATTTGGCAAGGGTGGTCGAGGCGGAAGGATTAAGCTGGCAAGCTCGTCATTTAGCTTTACAGGGAGGGGTGGCATCTGCTTCATTATTTCCGGCATATCATTCAAGCTGCAAGACACATAATGAAGCAAACATTTCAGTTGACAAAGATCAAGAAATCCCGCATAAAAAACATCCTGTTTAGCTCTAGCATAGAGTAAAAGTAGATACTTGAATTTTTATAAGATTTCAAGAATTAAGATCTTTCAGGTTAACTATGAGAATATGAAGTTTCTTCCTAGTTTCGAAAGTCATCACATATATTTTCAATTATAATGCGCAATGCACGCTCAAACTTTCACCTTAACCCGAGCTGAAACAAGACATGTTAGCTAATCTGGAGAATCAAAAGGAGTCAAAAGACATTCATGAATTGGGAAAATGTTTCTTTAATGGAAGTGGGACTTTGTACTTTGAAGATCAAAGTAACAGTAGTGAAATTTATATCTTTAAACATTCTGGTATTCTAAAAGAACTGCAATGCTATATTTGTAATTTCCTCTCCTATGATGGGCCAAGTTCTCTTAAAAAAGCATGCAATGAAGCCATTACAACCAGGACCCTTCAATTCCAAAATATCTGGGAGTACCAAATACACCTCTTATGTGATACACTTTGAGTGTGCATAATTTAGGAAAGAAATGGCTATAAGAGCCTGTTTGGATGGGCTTCCAACTTATGACTTTTGGCTTCTTTTTCTTCTTTTTTTTTTAATTTGGGCTTAAAAGCAATTTTTTATCTTACCAGACACCACAAAAGTGCTTAAGAACACCTAAAATAAGTCCATCCAAACAGGCTCTAAATCATCTTGTTAAGGTAAAATTGGAAGTTTTAGTCAATTCCTTCTAAATATAAAAGGTATCATTTTTTATTTGGAACAAACTAAAAAATAATTGCATCATGAGTGTGCATGCAAAAGTATCACTTAATAAAAGCATGTATTCCCTGCAACTAAGATTCCTTTATGCCAAACAGGTGGCATAAGATTCAGTGCATCTACTCACTGCAAATAAAAGCATGCGCGCAAACAACTACAGTGAAAAGGGAAAGGATAATCCGGAATATACTCATTTAAGATGGTGAGGATATTGTTTCGAGCTTGAGTGAAAAGGTTAATGTTTTCTTGGATCTGCATGAAAACAAAATAAAAGAAAGATGTTAATAGTACTGATAACCAAGGGCCAAATTATGCTTTGCATTGCAAATTAAGAGGAGCGATCCATTCACATGGATTAACACAGAATACAACTGACTCACCCTAGTACAGCATTGGTGTAATTGCAACATACTATGCAGTGGGTGCGTGAAATAAAAAGAGGGATCTCGCTAGCAAATATTATTAAAAAATAGAAGGATGTAGCACATCCAATAAACATACAGAGAGAGAATTATAGGAACAGTGTTTACTGATTATACTGTTGGCATCTAAAGGAATCAGTAACAGATGAAATTGGAGAAAGTAAGAACGGTGATGGGATAGAGAGAGCACAAGAATATGGGGAAGGAAGATTTTAACAGATTTGCCTGCCTACAAAATGCTGCCGCTATACTATTTAACTATCCCCCGCACCTCCTTTTTATCCATTTACCACCCAAGCCCATCAACCCATGTCCCATACAAAGTCCAACAATCTTTGTGATTATCTCTTCTTTTTGCTTCTCCTCAATGATTTGACTGGCCAAATATTTTCTTCCACAGCTAGCCTATCATCCCTTGCAATGCCATCTCCATTTTCTATCATGACAATAGCCCCATCCCAAATAAGACCCTTTTCATCAAGGTTCGCTAAAGCAATCTGCTTACTATCCTGGAGCTGAAATGGTGCAATTCCGGCATTCCAACATCTTTGTAGCATGGAAAACGCGGTAATTCGATACTCATTCAGTAAATCCAGTTCATAGGCCACGTCTTCAATTCTGCTAAGAACCTTAAATGGACCAAAGATACATCTTCCAAACTTATGGTAGTGTTGCGATCTCATAGGATGTTGTCTATAGGAATTAAATTTCATGAACACCATTCTCCTACTTTAAACTCGATATCCTGTCGCCTCTTACTAGCAAATTCGTTCATCCTTCGACGAGCTTTAGCAAATTCATCACTGCATTAAGTTGAAGCATATACCTCTCCACCAGTTCACCGGCACTACTGCTCATGACACATCAAACATTAGTAGGAGGTTCTCTACCATAAAGGGCCTGGAAAGGTGTCATCTCGGCAACTTTCTGGTAAATTGTATCGTACCGATACGTATAGGTGCCCATTCATGTGGGAGATCAGCCATGAAACACCGCATACTGCTCACCACACTTATTCAGAGCTTCAGACTGATTTGCAGATGATATGCAGCGCTCGCAGATGGTTTTTCCTTGGATTCTGTGAATTTATTCCAGAAGAGAGTCCATAAGTTTGGGATTGCGGTCTGTGACAATGAGCTCGGGATGCCCATGTAGCCTAATAATTTCAGAAGCAAATGAAGCGGCCATAGTTTGAGCTGTGAAGGTAGAATGGAAGGCAATGATCACTCATATTTGGATAACCTGTCAACCACCATCAAGATTGTTGCCTTTCCCTTCGAGCCCAAAAGGCAAATAATAAAATCCATTGCTACCTCTTCAAACACGGGCTGACACAGTAGAGGTTGTAAAACCCGCGCTGTCTGTTTGAGCAAATCTTTCATTTATGACATATTTGGCAAGAAGCACCAAAAGTCTGAACATCACCAGCGCATTCCTTTCCCAAAAAAGAAAAAAAATTTGGGTGAGATGTGATGAAAGGTGCGCGACACACCAGCCTGGCCACCAAAAGGGTTAGAGTGGAACTAATGAAGTAGTTGTAACCTCAGGGACAAATCTCAAGAAGAACTAAGTGTCCCCTGAAAATAGCAACCTATCCTTGTACAGTTGCACAGGAGGTCACTGGCCTTCCTAGGTCAAATTGTGTACGTCGTTGTAATTCAAGTAGTTCTAGATTAGAGTTTTTAAAAGTGAAAAACACGAAAAGGTGACAAGGTCCTTGGGGCTTCATAGTTGGAACAAAAGAGGGTCTCAATAAGAAATCCAGAAGGCGTGGAATACCATTCCTCAAGCCATCTGGTGGATAATATTTCTTGGAAAAAATAGAACCTTTCAAGGCAAAAGAAGTATACTTTAGCCTTCAAAGCAAATGTATATTTTTGCTAGCTTTGTGATGCAACCTAGCTCCTGTACACGATGTAATTGCAATGCTGGATACAATTGAGGAATTTCACCTTTTGTAAATATGCACTGGTTTAGAGAATAGTGTGCTCTTAGGGCCAAGAAGGTGAAATGCAATGGGGTTTACAAAACACATGTTGAAAATCCTACAAAATCTTGGATGAGTCACTCGAATAGGCAAGGGAGTTGAGCATCGTGCCTTGAACCATTTCCTAACAAAAACATGAAGACAAAATGTCCGCCACTCCAACAGATGTTCACTGGTCCAACAATACCAGTTCTGTCGAAAGTGAACTCAGATTGTCTTTGGTTAAAGTCAATGACAACAAAACCAACAATCGCAAGCCATGAAAGCCTGATATAATATCCAATCCACGTAAGGAGAGCATGTACAACTCAATGTCTAGTGCACAACCTTCAATTGTGAGAGGAACATCGTGTACCACCCCTTCCATTGTTGTCGATGACCATTCCCAACAACCACCAAAAAACGAGGGTTAGGTTCCACTGTGCGGCTTATAAATTTAGAGACCGTGGTTGGATGTAATCATGGTTGCTTCCATCCACGAACACCTGTATGGGAGAACCATTCATGTGACTCTTAGAATTGTAAATTTGTCAAAGGGTCACCGGCCAAGATATGGTAGGATATCAACAAGTGGGTCTGGACCTCAAGACATTGCAACTAATCTATCAAAATATCATCGGAGAAAAAGGCCTCTAGCAAGACTACTATGTCTAATAATTCCTCTTCTAGTAATAGTAGTTGCGTTGGACTTGAAAGTAGACGAATATTTCACATCACAACAGTAGTAGAGGTCCTCTCACCGTTGGAGTGAGGCATATTTAGGGAATTTTACCTGTTGCAGAAGTGGATGGGTTTGGTAAAGGCACAATTGTGGAGGTGCTACGGTTAGCAGAAGTGATCATCATTTTGGATAAGCAGTTTTAGAATTGGACCCCTTCTCAAAGTTAATACATTGCTCATGCAAATAGTTTTAGGCCTACTAGCCTTATTGGCAGTGTGCACAAGATCCTAGTTGAAGTGCTTTCCAAAAGGCTTAAGAAGGTGATTGGAAGTCTAGTCTCTGGTTCTCAAAATGCCTTTGTTCAAGGAAGGCAATCTCTGATGCATCTCTTATTGCCAATGAAGTTTTGGACTGGAAGCAGAAAAGTGGTACCTCTGGTGTTCTTTTCAAGCTTGATATAGAGAAGGCTTTTGATAAGCTAAACTGGTTTTTTCCTATCTCAGTTCTAATGCAAATGGGATTAGGAGAAAGGTGAATTAAATATAGCTTCTCCCCAAGTAAAGTATTCAGTATTGGTAAATAGAAGTCCTATGGGCTTCTTCTCTCCCATGAGAGGTATTAGGCAAGGCGATCCACTGTCACCCTTCTTATTTATTCTGGCTATGGAGGGGTTGAGTAGGATGTAGAAAAGGCCAAACAATTGCATTGGCTAGAAGGATTTATGGTGCGCAATTGTTCTGGTCAAACAGTCTCTATATCACATCTCCTGTTTGCTGATGACACACTGATCTTCTGTGAAGCTGTGGAATCCCAAGTATCGTACCTTAACCTCACTCTTATGCGCTGTTAATGACGTACCTGACCTGGAGAACTTGGCAGACATCATGTGTTGCTCAACTGGCTCTTTTCCAACTACCTATTGGGATTACCACTAGGTGCTAGCTACAAATCAGTTGGGGCATGGAATGTTATTGTGGAAAAGTTAGAAAGAAGATTGGCTTCCTGGCAGCAACAATATCTCTCACTAGGGGGCAGGGTAACACTCATCAATAGTGTCTTGCATAGCATTTCCACCTATTTTATTTCCCTCTTCCCTTTCCCAGCTAAGGTGCAAAAGCAACTTGATAAGATTAGGAGAGACTTTCTTTGGGAAGGCAACAGTAGGACCACAAATCCCACCATGTGAAACGGGCCAAAGTCACCATGCCAAAGCAGTTTGGAGGCTTAGGGATTAAAGACTTGGCATTACATAACAAGTGTATGCTAATGAAGTCGCACTGGAGATACAATCAGGAGACAACTGGTGTTATACCCCGGAAACCCAAATATCAGACCCGAGAGTTGAAACAGAGAAAAGTTTAAAACTGGCATCAGGACACAGAACGGGTCGTGAGGTGACCCGTGGGAGCAGACCACGAGTCGTGATGTGACTCGTGGTGAGGCTCAGGAGATGAGTTGAAATTTGGGAATTTGGATCCACCCACGGATGAGACCACGAGTCGTGGTCAGGTCCCACGACTCGTTAGGTCAGTCGTGGAAAGTGATGATTAAGAAGGAAAGGGAAGCATGCAGTGTACCTGACGGGAGGACCCCACAAGTCGTGGTCAGTCACCACGATTTTTGGGGAGGGTCGTGAGCAGCATGGTAAAGCAAAATAAAAATCACAAGGTAGTGTACGTGACGAGTGGTGACCACGACAGTAACGAATTGTGAGGTCACCCGTGACAAGCCCAGATGACTTGATAAGCAGTGTACTTGACGGATGATGCCACGAGTCGTGGCCAAGGGTGACGAGTCGTCATGTCCCTCGTGGGGACTGACTGGCAGTTATTTTCTGCGAATTTAGTAAGGGCTTTTCCATAATTCCTAAGGTCCTAAGGCCTAAACTACGTTAAGAGGGTTAAGTTCATTTTAGACTATTCTCATCATGCATGCAAAGATAGAAGATTAGAGGGGGTGATCAAGCTTGTTCTTCAAATTCTCTTCAATTTCTTCTTGGGCATTCAAATAAGTGTTAGAAACAGCTATAATCAGGTATGTAGGGTTATGAATGGGTGAATCCTTTCACACCCATGCCCAATCTCTCTCTAAATAATGAATTTCCTATGTCAAATCTACGGGGTTTTAACTCAATGCATGAAATTCCTAATTCTCTACATGGGTATGATCTAAATATGTTTCTACTATTGAATTATGAATCATGGGCAAGTTTTATATTGTTTTCAATTAAAATCATGTTTCAAGTTTTGTAAATTGAAAAGCCCATTGATAAGAAGTTCATGAAAGATGAGATTTGTGATCAATGTATGATTATGATTAGGTATTATGATGAAAAGCATGTTTTCAAGCCACCCATGTTTATAATCATGTTTTCGATGTGAATTGAGTATTTTCAAACATGTGAAAGTATTGGGCAATGTCCACATGTTCAAGTACGATTTATGATTTCCCGAATTAAGCTTACCACATGGGTTTTTTTGGAGCGAAGACTCCCAATTATCTTTCAGCTTGTGATATGGTTTGAGTTAAAGCTTCTCATATGCATGATTTCAGATTTGAAATGTATTTGATTATTGAGCTTCGTCAATAGACGATGTTGAGCTTCGTTGAAAAACAATGGAGATCATATGCATGTTTTTGGAAGTAGTGTCTAGCACTGAGTAGGCTAAGGGTCGATCACCCTATGCCTCAGAACTACGCGCCAACATAGGCTTATACTTATACATATATATTACTTCGGGACCTCCCTTGTGAGCTATCCCCTGCCTTATTGGGCCACGAGCTTGATATCAATATCATGGTATCGTCCCTAGCCCTGGCAAGGTCCCAATTGAATGTGATAGTTGGGACCACGTAAGCTCTATCGTGGTATGTCGGTTAAAAGACGAATCTCCCATTATTTTTCATGATTTCAGTTATGCATGTTTATCATTCAGAGATTTCTATATCTAGATATGTTCTAAAGCACGTTTGACTCAATGTTCAGTTTTACTCATGACTATCAGATTTCATCTTTGAGTCAATCGATTCAGTTATGATGTAATGTTATGTTATGATGAGATCATGATTTCAGAAAGAATGCATGCAAGCCCTACTCTCAGATTCTTATTTTGTTTATGTTTTACATTATGCATGTTTAAATGATTTTTACTTACGCGGTGCTACTTACCTTGCATACTCGGTACATTAGACGTACTGACCGCATACTCTATGCTGTATCGTTTCATGATACAGGACAGGGCACTCAGACTCAGCCCCGTCCATAGCCAGTCTTCAGAGTTAGCATCTTACGCTTGTTGGTGAGTCCTTATCTCCCGAGGACCATGCTTATTCAGATTTCTCTATGTATTTTCAGTTCCAGCTTTATCGAGTTAGTCGGGGTCTTGTCCCATCAACTCATCATGTTTAGAGGCTTTTCAGACAAAAAGGATGTATTCAGCTTCAAATTGCGTATTCTGATGTTATGTTTATTTTAGACTTCCGCTAAGATTATCATGGTGATTCTTCAGTCTTATTGGTTAGTTAGATGTATGTTCATGCCATGGGTCGACTCGAAGTCTCTCGGGGCTCCTTGTCCCGTGTTGCAATCTGGGCCTCCGTTCGAGTCGTGACAAACTGGTCTATGAAAGGAGGTGATCCAAGCAAAATATGGTAGCACTAATCACTGGTGCTCTAATGAAGTCAAACAACCCCTTACGGCACAAGGGTCTGGAAAGCTATAAGGAAGTTGTGGGAGATCTTCTCTAGCAATACTTCTCTCAAGGTGGGAAGTGGGGAGCATATCAAGTTTTGGAAAGACACTTGGCTGGGAAACATTCCTCTTATGAATGTACTTCCAAGCATTTTTCAGATTGCCTCGAATCCAAACTCAACCATCTCTCAGTGTAAGGAAGATAATGTTTGGAATGTGACTTTGAGGAGAAATCTAAATGACCGGGAGTTGGAAGAATTTTATGGCTCTCATGGCCACCATTCAAATCAGCCCAATACTTAGTCAAAGCAAGGATAGGCTCACTTGGGGAAGTAACAGGGATGACTCATATTCGGTGAAAGAAGGCTACTTGCATCTAAGCTCAAGGAAGACACTTATTGATCTGTGGCATTGGAAACTTGTATGGAAAACTCAGATGCCCCCAAAAATCATTTGTTTCAGATGGATCACTCTTAATGACTCTTGCTTAACTCAGGATAATCTTATGAGGAAGAAGTTCCATTTAGCCAACAAATGCTACACATGTTTGTGCAACTCAGAATCTGTCAATCATTTGTTTCTTCACTGCACTGTTGCCACAGACCTTTGGAACTGGTTCTTTTCTCTTTTTCGACTGACTTGGGCCATGCTGAGCTCTCTAAGAGAGGCTTTTGTGTGTTGGAGCTCCTGCAAAGTTGGGAAGTCCATCAAAAAGATTTGGTCGTTGGTTCCTGCTTGTATTTTGTGGTGCTTATGGATAGAGAGGAACAAAAGGTGTTTTGATGGCATTCCAACTCCCATCCCTTCTCTTAAGGCTAGATGCTTGATTAGTCTTTTTAGTTGGGTCAATCACTCCTCTTTAATTATTGTTGATTCCTTTCTAAAATTAATCAGGTCCATAGACCTATGTTGTTAGCTGTAATAGCTTTTTTTTTGCCTTTCTGGCAGCTGATAATTTCTTTCCTTGTAATGCTTGCATCTTCTTGATGCTTTTGTTAATGATATCCTTCTTATTTCATCAAAAAAGAAGTAGTGTTAATAAGATGATGATTGATCTATGGAAGACTAAACTACTCCTAACGTCTCGTGTCTTACTTGGACAGCCTTAAAAGTAGCATGCCTCACTCAAGACAATCTTATGAGAAGAAGATTTCACCTGGTCAATAGGTGTTACATGTGTCAGTTAACATCAGAAAGCATCAACCACCTTATGTTTCACTGCCATTGGAACATATTCCTAGCCCTTTTTGGCATAAACTGGTCTATGCTCTTCAATATTAGAAATACTTATACTAGTTAGGGCTCTATGAAAGTTAAAAAATTCATCAGGAAAATCTAGATCATGACCCCAACCTGTACTGTTGGTGTATTTGGAATGAAAGAAACTGGAAATTTTTCGATGGGGTTTCAACTGCAATTTGTAAGCTTAAGGCTACTTGTTTGATTAACCTTTTTAGCTGGGCCAATTCTTCTCCTGTAAATAACTTACATCACTACCTGGATTTTGTCAGCTTCTTAGCTCTATAAGTTTTTTGTTTGAGCTGACAGACCTTCTTTTGCATCTTTGCATCTATGGAATGCCATAAGAAATCTCACTTCATAAAAAAAAATTATCCAAGTGAAGCCCAGAAATGAAACATTAGACCAAGAAATTTTATGGTAAGGCCATTGTTTCATTTGGTATGGACAAAATCTGTTTTGATAGACAACGATCATAGAGGATTTTCAAAGCTAAGACAATTGGACATTCAGTGCCTCCAAGGTCCTCTGTTTGAAGCGCACAATAGTTACTCAACAAAAGTAGTCCCAATCCACTGGCTACTTGTTGCAATAAAGCCATCGGTACCATCCCAAAGTGTTGCCATCAAGATGAAAAAGAGGCCAATAACAGCTCGTGATTGTCCGAAAATGAAGTTGAAGTCGAAATATTCTCCGCTTGGAAAAAAAACAGGCCTCGAGGTTGACCAAACCATCTTAATTCCACTATGGTCGGCTTGCAATGCAACGTGGGATCAGAGAAGCCAGTAGTAGGTTGTGGTGAGAGGAGACTATTCTAGATATTTTTAAGAAAATAAAAAATAAATAAATAAATAACAAAAACCAATAACATTATGTGATCCCCGAAAATAGAGTTGAAAGTCGAAATATTCTCCACTTGAAAAATCCAGAGCCTCGGGGTTGACCAAACCATCCTAATTCCACTACATCCGGCCTGTGACTTGACGTGGGATGAGAGAAGCTAGTAGCAAGATGAGGTAAGAGGAGCTTGGTGCAACAAGTACGAGAAGATTCCACCATGGGAGGACAGAGGTGAGACGCCAATGCGGGCATATGGATATGTCTTGTATCCCTCGTCAATTGCTCTTCATAGGAACTCCAAATTATGCCAATTTGCGAAACCCAGATTGGGTTTCACAATCTAAATGTAGAGGATCATCGAGGGAGGGGTTCCTAGTGGCCACCATGGTGGACAAATCAATAAAAGCAACAAGCATAACACACCCAATGAACATACACAACGAAAATTACAAGAACGGGGTTCATTGATCATACTGCAAGCTTTACTGAAATTGGTAACATATAGAAGCAGAGAAAGTGAGAAAGGGAAGTGATAAAAGAGAGAAAGTGCAAGTGGGAAGGTAGATTCTAATAGATTTCTCTGCCTACAAAATACTACAACAATACTATTTCACTATTCCCGTTTATTACCCATTTACACACCTAATCCCATCACCCCGTGTCTCATACATAGTCCAATAATCTTTGTGATGGTCTGCTTTCTCTTTTATCTTCCCCACAACGATTTAACTGGTCCAATATTTGCTTCCACAACTAACTTATCATCCCTTGCAGGCTTGTCTCCATTTTTTTAATGTCAAGGGATCTCGCTAGCAAATATTAACAGGCAAATAGTGGAATAAAGCTCAACATGATCAAAATATTTACCATTCTTGATTTTTTTGAAACTGGTAACAATCTTGTACGAGTACACATGTCCATCCATCTTTACCACTCTTGGTCTTAGCCAAAAGGTTGAGAAAGGTGTTGTTCAATATGTTCGTTAGTGATACAAATCTCTGGATTTGAATTCAAAGAAAGATTTCTTTCACATGAAATTCTAATGCCTTAACTGTACACAGGGCTCACAGAAGTCAAAAGCAATGAAAGAATGCATATAGACTATAGAGTTTCCAATTCTTATCAAGAAAAGGACTTCAAAAAATAGAACAAAATGAATACAACACCGTCTCTTTAAGAATTGAACCTTGCCATTGCAGGAGACAAGAATGAGACCAAGATGTCTTTTTTACCTCATTCCCATTGGAGGCAAAGTTTACGACTTTACTTAAGCTGCTTTTCCTTTATAGCAATGAATACTTAAGTTTTCCCCCATAAAATTAATCCGAGCTTATGTTCACAGAAAAAGAGATAGAGGTAAATATTCTCAGTTTTTCATGGAAATAATATTTCCTTCATCCCAATTTTTTGACACTTTCTGGTACATCTCAAAATGTTTGGCATAATTAATGCAACTCTCATTTCTTTCAAAATTCAAATTCATTTAACAATTCAACTCATAGTACTGATGTCTCCCCCATCCTAATAAGTTACCAATTATTTTTTAGAATTTCTTGTTCTCTTACTAATGTATGTAATGTAATATAACACCAACAACAACAACAAACCCAATGTGTTCCCACAAGCGGGGTCTGAGGAGGCTAGAATGTACAGACCTTACCTCTACTTTTGAAGGTAGAGAGGCCACTAATATAATATACAAGTCAAATTTCCTCAGAACTCCATTACCATTCAAACTACATCATATAATCAAAGGGCGTCAAAGCAAAAACAGCAATGACTCTTATGGCTTGTTCACATATTTTCTCCAATACCATTACCTTTCAAAAGAAAAGAAGGTGAGGCAGGTGGGAAAAAAATTATCAGAAACATCAACTGACCTTAAAAACAGCAAAATTTGCAGATATTTGATCCAAGGCCTGAGCGTTTTGCTCAAGAAGCTGTCCGGTGGTACCACCAATAGCTGCAAAAATTACAAGATATACGCATATTCCTCAGAAATTCCAACCAAAAATAGAAGAGAAAGGAAAGAGAACTCAGAAAAAAGGTTACTTCACAGTTGCATATAACAACAGAAATACTGATTGTTATTTTTACCCCTTTATTCCATTTTGCATCTAGTGATTATTATAAGCTCACAGAGAAAAGAGCATTCCTTGATTAATCCATGGAAAGGGACAGTAGATATTCTCCATGTTACATGACATCCTCTCCATACTACATAATATCTTCTATGCTACACTCCTCTTTACTGCATATCAAATTTCCATAAGAATAGAGAAAATCCTTTTCTTATTATTCTCCACACTAAATGAAATCTTCTATGCAATCACTGAGAGACTAGCTCTTCCAAAGTGATAAGCAGCATTCCTGATTATATCCAATGTTATAAGCTTCTAAAAATCATGAGTTGTCTTTTAAAACACACAAGTTAGATCCTCAAAAAAAGGAGTTAGAAGGAAGGGGGACGAAGTCTCCAGTAACAACACTTAATTCTGCATGAATTTCCTCAACAGGCATGATAGAGAACTGACAGCAGTTTTGGAGCAACTATTGGAAAAATAAGAATAGAGGACGGTAGCACTTGAAGGAGATCTAGTTTAAATTTTTCACTTGCATAAAATGGATTCCCACTGTTTAATCCATGTGAGAAGAATTTGATTACCTTTGTTAAGTCCTATAGATTAGCACTACAGAAGTTTAGAGGATTCCCCCAGCTCTAGGTCCTGGGGTTCAAAGTGCTTGATAAATGTCGGCTTTCAGAAATACTAAATTGGCTGATAATCAGACGTCAATAGAAACTTTGCACTTTCACTAGGAAAATAGATGAAAATTAGATGATTGAGCTAATTGATTTTCAGATCTCCAACTATTCTAGCTTTGAGACACTGCTTTATGTGCTCGGTGTCAACTTACAGAATTAAGCAAATCTAAGAAGTGTAAGGTGATGTGCTAATCATCCTCTCTATCCATTTCATCTTTCCAATTAATAAATTTTCCTCTACATTCAAACTCTAGGCATGTCTATCTACACTCACACACAAAAGCAAGTCTCCCGCAACATGGTTCCTTTGATATCTAGCTCTCAAACTTCACTCAACTTTTAAATGATAAACTCAGAAGAGTGAAAAAGACCAACCTTTATAGGAAATTCCGTCATCGCTGTCCATTGACATAACAGATTGAGCATAGGGAGGACCATTTGCACGATTAGCAACATGAGAAGATTTTTGCATAGAATCTGTAACTTTTTCCTAAAATAAAAAAGAAGGTTAGTATGACAAAGAAGTTATTATTTGACAAGAGTACCGAACAGGAGTGTCATTAAAATGCTGCCAAATAAGTATAATTTTCTCCAAGAAGTCGTAGCTCAATTGCAATTTTTTTTCCTCAGTTGTTTGGAAAAATTTGGATGATCCACAAGTAAATTGAACAAAGATCTCAATTGACATCCAGTAAGCTGTCTAAGAGAATCTGAACTTTAAAAAAAAAAAAACCATGGATGCACACCAGTTCAAAGATGTGCATAAGCCCATAGCACTCAATGAGGACTTTAGAATCTGGAATTGAAATAAACCATAGATGCATAGCAGTTCAAGAAGGCACGTAAAACCCGTTGCATTCAATCAGAACTTCACTTAAGTGTAAAAGTCATTTTTCCCTAAGAAAAATAAGACCGCAACATTTTAAAACCCCCATATTTTGGGCCATTCAACCTAATGAAGGCTTAAATAAGGGTGAGTAGCCCTTGCAAGTACTGAAGCACCAGAGTTTCATATATCAAGAAAGACAAAATTGGCAACATCCTCCCATTCTTTCTCAATCAGCAAAACTGACAAGTCGTAGTCTATTATCTTTTAAATACCTTTTAGGTCATGATTTTACTTGTAGATGAAAACTTGCACCACAAGTAATATGCATATGAGCATGATTTTGTACATTTAAAGAGTAGCCTCTTATCTTTTAAATACCTTTTAGGTGCACCCAAGAAATTGCTATTTGTGTTGAAGGATGGTGCCCTTTGCAGAAAACTATTCATTCTTGTAGGTTCTCAATTTTTGGTATACCTCTTTCTTTCTTTCTTTCTTCCTTTCCTTTTCCTTTTTCTTTCTTTTTTTTTTTTTTTTGAGATAGTAATAAGTTGTTTTAAAATCAAAATCAAAAGGAGTCAGTGAAGGCCTACTTACAAGGATGCTAAACAGAAACTGCACAAAAATTTAACTAGTGACTAAAGAGACTCAAGGAATATTAGTGTCTCTGTCTCATCTATGTACTTTTCTTTACACCAAAAATGCAGAAGTTGAATAAATAAAGCTTTATCTTCTGAATAGGGTTGCTTTTGTTTACAAAACATCTTGAGTTCCTTTCCCTCCAGATAGTCCACCATATGCAGCCTGTGATCATACTCCAACATTTTCTTTTTGAGCTTTAGTGCCTCCGTTTCTGTTCCAACAAGATAGTAATTCTAGTGTATGTGTTGGCATTGCCCAGCTCAAACCAATGTTAGCAAGAAATATGTCCCACAGTTGAGTAGTCACCCTACAATGCAAAAAGAGACTATTTGTTTCAGCATTCATTCCACATAAGTGGCTGATAGAGCGAAAGTGTATTCCCCTTCTTTGCAGTTAGTCTTGTGTCAAACAAGCTTTCTTTACGACCAACAAAACAAACATGCCACCTTAATTGGTGTGTTTCGTCTCCAGGGCCAGTTTACTTGAAGATTGTTGTTATGAATCCTGAAGTAATATGTTGTCTTGACTGTGAAAATTCCTGATTTTCTCAGCCAACATAATCTATCTTGCTCTGTTGAGGACTTGAGGTTCTCCATTGAAGAAATTAAGAGTGTTAAGGAATGCACTAAATCTAACCATTTCCCAGTCATTCAAAAGTCTCCAGGAACTGAGATCCCATCCTTGATTATGTCATACCTCATTTATATGGCCCTTTGCTGCTGATTCAGGATGTAAACATCAAGGTATAAGTGCCTAAGCAAGCCATAACCTAACCAGTTATCTTCCCAAATATATATGTGTGTGTGTGTGTGTGTGTTGCCCATTCCCGACTTTGAATCTGATATTAATGCTGACAATCATCCAAAGATTTCTTATAGTCCTCCAAACACTGACCCAATATACAGTGCTGACAGCTTTGATTTTCCACATATCATCTTCTCCATATGTTTTCTTTAATCACCCTCCTCCATAATGATTGATCTTCATTAGTATCTCCAGAGCCACTTCATGAGTAAACTCTGATATTGCTTCCTAAGGTTTTTTATGCCAAGCCCCCTTGTTGTTTGCTTAGTGTCACAGTTTTCCACTCGACAAGATGTAGCCCCTTTTTTTCCTTGTTGCCTCACCATGAGAAGCTACTTCTGAACATATCGAGTCTTTTCTCAACTTGTGGAGGTATGGGAAAAAGAAACATCATATAGGTAGGTAAACATCTAGGACATTATTATGAGAATTAGCCAGCCACCCAAAGATAGGTACTGGCTCTTCCATCTTGTCTATTCTTTCTCACATTTCTCTAGTACCCCATTCTAAATGTCTAAGATCGGCTATTTGCATCAAGTGTCATGCCTAGGTAGGTTGTAGGAAGAGAACCCACTTCCTCACCTAGTATATCAACACATTGCTGGAATTGTTGAGGTTCATTTACCGGGTCTCCAGTTTACATGTAATCCTAACAAACCTTCGAAGATGAAGAGAATTATTCTTAAAATCTTCATTTGATCAACCGCTGCATCACATAGGATAATGGCACCATTTGATCAACCGCTGCATCACATTGGATAATTGCACCATCTGCATATAGCAGATGTGTAATTTCCATAGCCTTGCCTGTTACTGACCTTGAAACCTCTGAGCCAGTTATTCCTTTTCTTTGTGGTCAACATATTATTTTGTCCCTCCTTTGGCGATCAAAAAGAGGAAGGGAGAAAGAGGGTCTCCTTGTCTCAATCCTCTGTGTGAAGGAAAAAATCCCAACGGAGACCCATTGATCAAAACTAAAAACCTCACAGTGCTGAAGCAAAACTAGATTCAGCTTACCCATTTAGTGCCAAAACCGATTTTCTTCGACATATTTAGCAGGAAGCCCCAGTTCACAAGATCAAAATCCTTTTCTATGTCTAGCTTTCATACATTTCAGCTCTGCCCTCTTTTATTCTGGAATCTAGACATTCATTTGCAATCAATGCAACATCCATAATTTGCCTGCCTTCATTCATTTGATGTGAATCCACTAACTTGTGCATTACCGTCTTGGTCAGTAACTTGGAAATGTTCTTGTATACACTACTATGAAACTGATAGGCCTACAATCCTTCAATTCATTTGCATCATTTTTCTTAGGTATCAATGATATATAAGTCGCATTGAAACTCTTCTCAAAAATATCTTGGCTGTGAAAGTTTTGAACTGCCAACATAATGTCTGCTTTGATCACCTCCCAACAATGTATGTAGAATCCCATGTTGAAACCATCTGGCCCAGGTGCTTTGTCAATAGCACAAAGCTTGATACTTTCAACAACCTCCTTTTCATCAAATGGCCTCTGGAGCATTCTTTTTCCTGTTCAGTCATCTCAGGATCATTTGGTATACCTCTTGTGTATGTGAGTTTCGCCCATTATCAATGAAAATATTCCTTGATAAAGATCTAGTCTATATGTATCTTCCAATATGACCTAGCAACGCATGTCACAAAATAAGCCCCGAAGGAGTATCTACAGTGTAGATAGTATGGACTAGAGCATGAAATCTGACATTAAGCACACTAAGGAAAACCATTTATCACTTCTTTGGAAGTGAGGGTGAATCAAAACTAACGGACCAGATAAAGTAGGAACCAAGCAAAAATACAATGCGTTTGAATTTCATCGACTAGTGATTCCTACTGGATTGATGAAATTAATAGTTAGAAAGGATTTGAGCATCCAACCCAAAACGTTAAAGCAATAAATGGAGTCGTATAGACCATGTGAGATATCTTTATAAAACCCATCATCCTCTTGTACATGTAATAAAATTGTTGTTGGGTTCACACCCTGAATGCTGACTTATGAATATAAGAAAAGGCTTACTAAAAATTGGCATCTAATCCAAAACCTTAAGGCAATGGGTGGTGCAGGCCAAAATATTTCCAAGTCCTATTGGAAGCCCTTTAATCTCAACGTGAAACTTTTAATATAACTCCACAAGCGTACAATAAAAAATCTCTTAATTTACGAAGCATGAGCAAGCATGATGAATGCCTAATTTTCTCCAGTCCTGGAATAATTTTTTTTAAAAAAAAAGAAAAAAAAACAAATGCTACACAAATGAAAATTGAAATGATATGAGCTCCAATAGTGCAATGATGGAAGGGCTGACAGAAACCTCAGGTAAGACCAATTGATTGATAACCAAAAATGTAAATTGCAGAAAATGCAGTCAATTCAATCTAACTCCAAACTCTAAAGAACTACCTGCACACTCGCAGCAATTTTCTAAGCTAAGAAAATAAAAAAATGCATATATTTTACAATCCCTCGTTTCAATTTACTTGAGACTTCACATTTTACTCTATTCCAAACCATCTCCCTAAAACTGACAAAAGTTACTTATCGCCAAAGAAATGAAAATAATCTAAAATAATACCCAATACTATTGGTTTTGATATTTCTTTGACAAACGATCACAGTTAAACTCAATTAGTTTTGAACTGTTTCAGACCAACATGACATAGCAATTCATTCAGCCATGTGTTTTCATACTAAAGGGTTCTCATGATATTGATAGTTTATATCTATGTGCCTACAGATGCAAGTATATAGTACATAATAGCATTTTCCTGAGAGCAAAAATAATTCAGTTGTACATGTTTGCATGCATAGTTATATGTGCGAGAGAGAGTGAGAGTGTATATCTGTTGCTATGTCAGTACAGTTCTCTGTGCCCTAAGTTCCTACACATATTGAGTTCTTTCCAAATGAGACAGATCCAACATGAAAAGGAGAAATCAATTCACAAGAACCTACCATGAATATACGAACGTGCAACTACTTTTACCATTCTCAAAGAATAAAAATACAAATGTACAACTGCATGTGTATCTTAAATGCACTTGTCACTTCGCTCCTATTTTTAGAGGGATAGCACAAGATTGGCAGGTGGAGTCCATTATCTCCTCTCTTTTTTCCAATTTTATGCTAGTCACTACATAGCTTGAGGAGCTGACAATCCTGCTTAGTCGGAAGACATCGCACCAGCTTATAGTCTGAAATCTTACTATCATGCCGTAAGCAGCATAGACGAGGCACCCTTTCCTTTGAAAATGATTTGGAAAGATAAAGAAAAGGAAAGAATCTTTTTTGGGGGGGACTTCAGGAGCTCCCCTTGCAGCTGACAAATTTGGGGAGAGGAAAAGAATTAGTGCTAATGGCTGTCTGTTCTGCAAGAGAGCTGCAGCAATAGTGAACCATCTCTCTTTCCGTATGGCTGGTTTACTGAGATTCAGATACCTCTTTTTTTAAAATTCACTGTGTGATGATCAGATGGGTTGTGCCTATGTCTGGATGAATTGAGTCGCATCTTGAGCATTACTATTTTGCTGGCAGAAGAGGTAGATTTCAAGTGCTATTCTTATGCATTTGGATGGAAGAGAAGAACATCACTAATAAAGGGGACCGATGTTTTGGCTCAAGTCGAATGTTATTTCCACATTTCATTTTTGGTACAGAGAGAACCATCCAGCTAGTCATGATATTTTGCAGAGATTTTTTGCATTGTGACACTTAATATCTTGAGACAGACCTACAAAACCTAAAACTTGATGTACCTATTCCAGTACTAAATGACCCTTTAACTCACTAAGCAGCATTTAAGTAGAAAACAATTAGAAGATTTCCCTTTTGACTTTGCATGTTTCTTGGGTGGGTGGACTTGAACAAAAATTGGCAAGGGAGCTAACCTCTTTTACTAATGTTCTATGTAATGTCAAAGCAGAGCTCCATAATACAATCAAAAGGTAAACATGTATTAAGGATATTAGTTTCCAATGATGCGAATTTCTTTCTTTTTCTCTCCTTACTAATACAGAAACGATTTTTTTCCTTTTTCCTACCCCTTCCATTCCTTTGATCTGCACATTCTCCTTCCATCTTCTGTCATTCTTTAACCAAAACAATACTATAAGTCAAGTGAAACCTTCTCTTTCCTCCTGCGTAAAGCAAGCACCCTCACACTTTTTCTCCAGTGCTTACAGTGGAGGGGAGAACTCTTAAACCAAAAGTGGATCATTCCTTTCCACCCTCGACTTGTTCATCCACAATGCCTACCATGTAGCACATTAGTGGTTCAACAGGCTACTCCAATCAACTTTCCATTTTCTCCTCTATTCCTAAATATTGCACTCCATTTAGATAACAGATTTGAAACAAAGAAACAGAAAGACTAGGGCCTCTATTACAGTCTCTTCATCCAGAATCCAGTGACCTACTTCAGTAAAGCATAGGTATTAAGGTAAAAGGGTTAATGTGTTTAAAACTTTAAACAGAAGTGGGTCAAACGTGAAGATAAAGATGGCTTTGACTAACTTTAATATTAAATGGCGAACCAACAAAGGCTTGTAATACAGAACATCTAAAGGTATTGAAGAACCTTGGGATGAGCTTCCCCCATAGAAAAGCTGACATAATGGTGAGAAAATACAAGTAGGATAATTCATTGGATGGCAGGAGTATATAATTAGTGCTCCAAGAGATAATCACAGAAAGGGATGATCAGGACAGCTAAATAGAAGAGAATTGCAGATTGCTCGCCAGAAAAGCAGCATGCACAATATCAGGAAGCAAAACTGGGAATGCTTTAAAAATGTAATTCAGCTTAACAACCAAAACAGTCAACAATCCAATTGTTTTTGGACGTCTAAATTTCATACTATACAAATAAAGATCCGAGGTTTTCCCCTTTAAAGGAGAGGGAGAAGAGTTCAGTGTTCTGTCATCTACACTACACTGGCTAGTTTTTTATGAAGCATAATACTGCAATAGTAAATTACAAATGAAAACAATGACCACCACACTCGGTGATATTGGCATGGCTACATCTAGATCTATACAGTAACATACAACAGTGGCACCCAACAAAGACACTTAATAGTTGCAATAGTAAATGACAAAAACGAGAGCAATAATCTCTCCACAGTGATATGGACATGGCAACCTATGGGATTACAGTGTCACAAACAACAGTCGGTCAAAGCTCAACAAAGTCATCCTTAATGACAGAAAAGGCCCTCATTAGAAGGCATAAGTAAAAAAAATGTCTGAGAACTATGCAACACAAAAACTGTAGTACCTTTTTGTCTTTATTTTTCCGTGAGTTATGATCATCTTTTCTTCGCTTTCCAATCTCCTTTTTCTGCCACAAGGAATAGATAAAACTTAAAAGAAGAAGGAACAGTTGAGAAAAGTCTATTCTACCTAACCAAAATAACTGGATTTATTTGCAGAATAAGTGAATGTATTGCCTTCCAGCTTCAGAAGAAAGGATTTATAACAAAACCACTATACAATATTTTTGCACTTGTCCGCACACAGTATTATAATATTATTCTTTATGGAGTTTATAGTTAAGCAATATCATTTTTTGAGACATTGAAGTCCCTGTTCAGGGAAGACGCCGTATAATCTCACAAAGTGGGGTCTGGGAGGAAGAGTGTGCGCAGACCTTATCTCCACCTCAGAGGTAGAGAGGTTGTTTCCGATAGACTCTCCGCTCAAGAAAAATCATCCAAAGTAGTCCAGACAAAGGTAACAAATACACAGGAAATAGGACTGTAACCACAATAAAATAATATGATAGTTGAAGTACAAGCAACAACAAATGATAATAGAAATCACAGGACAAGAAACTATCGGAGAAATACTATAACTACTAGTATGGATGGATAACAAGACAACACATTGTTACTTACTAACCTTCTACCCTAACACGCATCCTCCACAATCGCCTATCTAAGGTCATGTCCTCGGTAGCTGAAACTGTGCCATGCATGTCTAATCACATTACCCCAATACTTTCTTGGTCAACCTCTACCTCTACCTCACTCGAAAGCATCGATAGCCAGCCTCTCACACCTCCGCTTTGGGGCATTCGGACATCTCCTTTTCACATGCCCGAACCATCTCAGTCTCGCTTCCCGCATCTTGTCCTCCACCGAAGTCACTCTCACCTTGTCCCAGAAATCCTCATTTCTAATCCTATTTCTCCTAATATGTCCACACATTCAACTCAACATTCTCATTTCTGCAACTAAAAAGGTCCTATTTAGGGAAGACAGGACCTTTAAAACTACAAAGGGAAAACATTTCACTTCTCAGTTGGATCTTTTGTAAAATTTTATGATTCGACCACTTGTTCAACTACAGTGTTGTCGAAGACGAAAAGCAGAAAAATCTATTTGGGATTTAAGTGAAAAAACCAAATATGTACTGCAAGAGAAAAAATCACTATTAACACAAACAATAAATATGTGGATAAAGAAATTTGAAAACCTATAAAACAATGATATATATGAAGTAAAAATTCCTTGTCAAAAAAAACAAATAAGCGATAATCATATCAATCATGATGAGGAATAATTTTATATTTCCGATCCTTATGCAAAAAATTCAGTTTTAAGTACTATGAAGTTTACTCACTAATTTTCTTTATAAGTTCTTTTTTTCCTAACTGTCAAACACAATCATAATGTCTCTTTAACAATGACGGTGGTGTCCAAGCCAACTTACTCACACCTCGACTATTCCACCGAATACCTACTATCCCCAACAATCACAAGTACCAGATAGCTCTACGCACCAAGGTTTAAGAAAATAGAAAGAAATACAACAACATACCTAGTGTAATCCTACATTTGGGGTATGGGAGGATAGAGTCCACGCAGACCTTACCCTAACCTCATAGAGATAGAGAGGTTGTTTCCGATAGACCCTCGCCTTAATATTCCTAATTTATTTTTAGGTTATAACTGTTTTTGGATAGGGAGAAAAGATAATTTATGTGTATTGAAATACTTCCGCTAACAGGTATAGAAGAGTGTTATAAGTGCAAAGACGCACTTGCAATTTTCTAGATTCAATATAGTTACGATACTAGAATCCATTTATTCTATCTAGGTTGCTTTTTTAGAACTTGTTCAACCTCACATTAGGAGGTTATACCTAGGGCATTCTATGTGAACTTCTAATATCGTCTCTTCTCTTTTAGCTACAACTCACTTGAATGCAATACACACCTCCATTTAGTTCTTCATGATTTTTGGTGATACGCAATCGTCACCTATCCTCTAGCTATCCTATAGGCCTTAACGACATGGTTCTCCTCACTTCGTTGGACACTAAACGACACATTTGGGTGCTCCTTAACAATTAATATATCAGTTTGCTGCTAGCTTTATTTATTAGTGAAGAACGGGTCACTCTTGCCCTTGAACTATTTGAAATGGACAATTTTGTCCTTCATTTCTTTTTTGCCCAAAAGTGACCTCTACATTAGTCAAGGCTCAAAAATGCCCTCCTATTAAAGACGAGGGAACTTTTGGGCCAAAAACAAAATGAAAGACAACAACATTCCATTTCAAATAATTAAGGGGTATTTTTGTCCTTTTTCGTAGAAATAAAAACCCTCCATGGCTACATATGTTAGTTGCTAAATTTCTTGAGAAATTAGACTTGGAGAGTTTGTGGAGAATCAAGTGTTCAATGTTTGAAGCTCATATACATGAAACCTATCATGCACGGAGATGTTGTTGATAACTCATAACTTCATTGTTTGGACATATTAGAATACTAGAAAGAGGTTTACAAATACCCTCCAGCAACTGTAAGTTTAGTTTCTTAGTTTTCATGTTCAATTTAGTTAGTCGATTTATTGATATATTTGTTGGTTTAAGTGAAGTGAAGCAAAAGAATAGCTCAAGTCTCGTTACTAAAATTCTGATTGATTAGGAGTTAGGCATCTGAATTGGGCGGTAATGTTACTTATTTTTGTTTGAAATTTTATTGATTTTTTCCTTAAAAATTGCTAATAATTTGTCCTGGGACCCGTTTGGCCATGAGAATTATTCACTTTTTTTTCCAATAAAAGTTTTCACTTATTTGAAAATCAACATTTGACCATGAAAATTCAAGTTGTATTTGGAATTTGGAAAACACCCAAAACCCTGTGTTCACTCCTTTCACTTTTACTATATATTTTCCTTTCTCAAATTTTACCCAAAATCTTTATAAAAATGACCTCATTTGAATTATACTTCATGTTTAAATCACATTTCATGTTTTAAGGAAAAGTACATTCGAACAACCAAATATTATTTTCAAAAACTATAACCAAACACAATTCCATCTCCAATCCCAACTTCAAAAATCTATATATTTATATAAAGGAGAGACTTTAACCCGATGACGTGGCATGCTTCATTGATTAGAAAAGCTATTTATCTTTTTTCCTTTTTTTTGCATTTTTCTCAGATTTTTAGAGTTTTAATTCTATTTTTTCTTATAAGGTGCTTTCTTGAAAAACCAAAAGTCACTTTCAACTCCTATTCATTACACCATACCACTTTTCCCTCTTTTGCACTTTCTCAACAATTATAATATTTTTCCCCTGTAATTTTTTTTCCTCATAAGGTCTTTTCTCTTTCTATGAAGATACATGTACTCTCTATTTTCAATGAGACTCTTTAAACGATTACCATCAACTTCATGCCTTTTCATCTATTACTCATGATCCAGATTTTACTATCCCCAACAAACAAACAATCAAAAAAACTTTCAATCGTATATGTCAGTTTATAATAAAGTCAGGAGATTATTCATACATTATTAGAGTGTCTTATGGAGCAAATGTCAAAGGTATGTTTGGGTCTTTGCAAATTTCTATCTATTTCTTAGATGGCACTTCAACTCTTAAAGGATCAAATCTACTTTTCGATTTGTTAGGTTTTAAATTTTGTCAACTAATTTATCAATCATTATAATTTATTTGTTATGCAGTTCGTGATATTATGATGGACTTTTCATTTTACTATTTTTTGTAGAATTACTTCTTTCTTTTATCATACAAATAATTTTACAGATTTGCGATAACTTGAGGATCTCAAAAATGGATTTTGGAATTGAGGGATGACTTGAAGATAAAAAAAAAAAAAGATAACTTTGTGTCTCCACCAGAAGCTTCAAGTTACATGTATACAGGGCCCAAAAAACATTAAACAAGTCAGAGATTTGTAATTTTGTTGTGAGATACATATATTCTGTTTTTTCTATGGGAGTTTTTAAATGATTTACCATCAATTTCATGCTCTTTTCATCTATTACTCATGATCAAAATTTTATACTTTTATATCCCCGACAAACAAACAAACAAAAGAACCTTTCAATGGTATATGTTAGTTTATAATAGAAGTTGAGAGATTTTTCATACATGACTAGAGTCTTGTGGAGCAAATGAGAAAGGTGTGTTCAGGTCTTTGCAAATTTTGTCTATTTCTTAGATGACACTTCAACTCTTAAAGGAGCAAATCTACTTTTCGTTTTGTTAGATTTTAGATTTTGTGAACTAATTTGTCAATCATTATAATTAATTTGTTAGGCAGTTCATGAAATTATGACGGGCTTCTCATTTTACTATTTTTTGTAGAATTACTTTCAGGTTTTGATCATATAAGTAATTTATAGATTGACGACTACTTGAGGATCTCAAAATAAATTTTGGGATAGAGGGATGACTTGAAGATGAGAAAAAAGAAGATATTTGCGTAATTTTTTCATCCAACTTTGTGTCTCTACCAAAAGCTTCAAGTTACATGTATATAGGGACCAAAAAACTTCAAACAAGTCAGAGATTTGTGATTTTGTTATGAGATACATGTATTCTCTATTTTCTATGGGAGTTTTTCAATGATTTACCATCACTTTTATGCCTTTTTCATATATTACTGATGATCCAAATGTTATGCTTTTATATCCCGACAAACAAATAAACAAAAAAACCTTTCAATCGTATATGTCAGTTTATAATAGAAGTCGAGAGATTTTTCACATATGACTAGAGTGTCTTTTAAGAGAAAGGTGCGTTCAGATCATTGAAAATTTTTGTCTATTTCTCTGATGACACTTCAACTCTTAAAGGATCAAATTTACTTTTCTATTTGTTAGGTTTTAAATTTTGTGTACTAATTTGTCAATCATTATAATTTATTTCTTAGGCAGTTCATTGTTATTATAATGGACTTCTCATTTTACTTTTTTTTGTAGAATTACCTTCAAGTTTTTATCATATAAGTACATGGGTGTTTAGGTCTTTGCAGATTTCTGTATATTTCTTAGATCACACTTCAACTTTTAAAGGAGCAAATCTACTTTCCGTTTTGTAGTTTTAAGTTTTGTGAACTAATTTGTCAATCATTAAAAATTTATTTGTTAGGCAGTTCATGAAATTATGATGGGCTTCTCATTTTACTACTTTTTGTAGAATTACTTTCAGGTTTTGATCATATAAGTAATTTATAGATTGACGACTACTTGAGAATCTCAAAATAAATTTTGGGTTAAGGTATCACTTGAAGATGAGAAAAAAGAAGATATCTGCGTAATTTTTTTCATCCAACATTGTGTCTCTTCCAGAAGCTTCAAGTTACATGTATATAGGGTCCAAAAAACTTCAAACAAGTCAGAGACTTGTGATTTTGTTATGAGATACATGTATTCTCTATTTTCTATGAGAGTTTTTAAATGATTTATCATCAATTTCATGTCTTTTTCATATATTACTGATGATCCAAATTTTATGCTTTTATATCCCCGATAAACAAATAAACAAAAAAATCTTTCAATTGTATGTGTTAGTTTATAATAGAAATCGGGAGATTTTTCGTATATGACTAGAGTGTCTTGTGTAGCAAATGAGAAAGGTGTTTTCGGATCTTTGCAAATATATGTCTATTTCTTTGATGATACTTCAACTATTAAAATATCAAATCTACTTTTTGATTTGCTAGATTTTGAATTTTGTGAATTAACTTGTCAGTTATTACAATTTATTTGTTATGCAGTTCGTGGTATTATGGTGAACTTCTCATTTTACTATTTCTTTTTATAGAATTACCTTTAAGTTTTGATCATATAAGTTATTTACAAATTGACAATAATTTGAGGATCTCAAAGTGAATTTTGGGATTGAGGGATGACTTGAAGATGAGAAAAAAAGGAAGATATCTGCATAACTTTTTCATCCAACTTTGTGTCTCTACCAGAAGATTCAGCTTACATGTATATAGGTCCAAAAAAAACTTTAAACAAGTAGGAGATTTGTGATTTTATTGTGAGCAATATTCGTCTTCACTCAAGTTACATGTATATATTTTAGGTGATTATGCTAAGCGAAAGATGAAATACATATCAATACTTTTTCTTTCGATTATAAAAAGGGAGAACCATTTCAATCCTGAATATGATTTTCCTCTTGCTCCTATGTTTTATGCGTCCTTTTTCAACACTTTGCTCTGAAGTACAAAAATAAAATTACTGCAACATTGTTTCACGACATGTCTGAGTTGATTTAGAATTTTCTTAATCCGAATAAAATGATATATTTTTTCCACAAGACAATGTGTTTAATTTGATATCTTATCAACTATATTTTCTTAAGAGTAAATTTGGAGATGTAACTTCGGATAGTTTCATTTAAAGAATCGAATGTAACTGTTGAATTGTTGTTGTCTTTTTGTTTTATAATAGGTTATGTCTTTTGTTTTATGATGCGCGCGTGCTTGATGGACTATAATTTTCTTGGTTACTTATTTATTGGTAATATTACTCCTTATTTGAAGAAGCATGTATGTTCTTATTATTTATTTTTTGATATTTGATTTTGATGGTGGTTTTGAATGTTTGATTAGGAACATGAAAGGACAATGGAGAGAATTAGTCCTACAAAAATTAGTAAATTGCTTAAAATCTGGACAAGGCAATGACCTTTATGTATTCACTTTTTTAGCATGATAATATATATCATTCCCATTTTTTGTTTTTTGTATGTTATTCCTGGGGTTTTTTAATTCTTGTAGATCACCAATAATTTTTACCATGGCCATTATTTCATCCATTATTTTTTCTCCGTATCTCTTTTATATATTCTTAGCACCTATATGCTTGAAAATATTTGATGTAATTAAATACTTAATAGTACTATTCTGTAACCAACTTAGGGGTCATCTACTCGCTATCTTACTTGGATACTTTTTTTTGCAAGAAATTTAGGAGTCATATGATATACTCATTAACTATGGTAATTAAGGTGATCAATAAGATTTGAACTTCTACTAATAGAAACGAAGAAAGGAGTAAAAAAAAGAGGAACAAGGACGACTCTTATGTAGGAGGTGTGGTCCTTTCAAGTGTTATGTGCCTTAAATTAGATATTGATGAAATATTGCTACTTATATTATTTCTAAAAGTTGGTTTCCAAAGAAAAGATTAGTTTCGTTTATCAACTTGAATAGACGTAATAGACATAATTACTTTTTTGTTTTGTGTAAAGTAAGAAATATATTAGTTATATCTTCCCAGTTTAACCTGATAATGTTAGGATAAATTATTGTACCTCGATAAATAATGTCTCATTACAACAACTATAAGCCCTTATCCAAAACATACATAAGTTAGTTTCATCGTGCCTATCACTTTTCATTTATGATTATAACCTATGTTGCTCAAATCCTCCATAAATGCTATCACAATCATGTTGGATCTTCCAAAAATATATAGCTTTTGGAGGAGAATATTATCAAGATAAAAGAATATAGTTAGATTTGTTGGTTCAATAATTATATCTTACAAATCTATGCAAGTCCTGGTAAAAAGCTTATCCAGCAGTTTCTTTGTGTAATAGTTAATGATCGTCCTGCCAAGCATGCTCTTTTTCTTTGTAATTTGTAGATAATAGATCCTTCGCAAATTATTTATGACTTTAGAATATGTGTATAATTTTTTTACTTTGTAAAGTAACTTTACTTCTTTGCCAACATAAAATTTAATAGTTAAGTATAACCCCTTCATTAAGGGGTCGTTTGGTTACTGTATGAGGCCCAAATTAATACATGAATAACTTGGTTATTTATGTATTAATTTAATATCATGTTTGATTTCTAAATAGAATAAAAGTTATTCATGTATTAATTTTATACCATGTTTGGTTGGTAGATTTCAAATGTTGTATAAAAGTTATTCATGTATTAATTTTATGTGGTGTTTGGTTGTATTTTAGTAATTCTACATAACTAATACTTACATAACTTATGAGAAAATCTATGTATAATTTTATGCGGGGTAGAAGGTGGAATAAGTTATGTGGGTATTAGTTATACATGAATTAAGATAATAAAATTACACATCTACCCCAATCAATTTACTTTTAAAATCCTTTTTAATTCGATATGTGAGTACACAATTTTTAAACTAAAAAAATTATTGACTAAATTTTTTTTAAAGGGCTGTGAGCCTCTTCTATTAAAATTAAAAAAAAAGTTATAGTATTTTTGTGAGAAAAGGGAAGAATTTTATACTATTTGTTTACTTGTTTATTTATAAATAATATATATTAATTTATAATAAATTAAATATTTAATAATTAATATTTCATGTATTGTAATTTCAATAACTATAAATCCTACATAAATAATACTTACACAACTATACTTGCATAACTAATATCTACATAACTAATACATGAATAACTATCCCTGCATAACTAATCCCTGTATAAAATAATACATAGATTTCCTCATAACTAATTCATGTATTACTAATACCTACATAACTCTAACCCATAACCAAACGACCCCTATTCGATTAGTCTGAAGTTGTATGTATGATTTATTATGGGATATCGAAACTATCTTAATGTCCTGAGTTGATATTGAGTTGCTTAACATGACTGTTTTACATTAAACAACTTTTTTTTTACATTTTAACTCCAAGATATTTCATCCTATATTTATCTAATTAAGATGTTTAAATATTTACTTTAATTGGTAAAATCACATGCTTATTAATTGTATTTGATGATGTCATTTTTCATGCATAAATAGTTAAAAGATACTCGTAGGAACATCTCACTCACCAAAATAAATCCAAGCATGCATAAGTAAGGTCATGCAATCCATTCAAGTTATCTCATCTATCATTCAGGGTGCGTATCTCTGAAGTAGAAAATGAAATGTAGCAGGTATTTTATTGGCATAGTACGATCTTTCATAGAAAACCCCTTTTTGCTTGAAGTGGATTGTTTTCGAAAGTTCTAGCAGCACTATCATTTGTATTTATTTTTCATATATTTATTTGTTTAGCTAGCTTTCTCTTAATGATAATATATAGTAATATTTTTTAGATTGGTGTATCGATGGCAGTGCAAAAACAATAATATTAAAAGAAAATATTATAAGTATTGCGGAGAAGATTCCTATTCATATATGATATATCGTACATACTTTTTTTCCCTAATGAGAGGAAAGACGATTATGTTTGTTCTTGTGGATTTGCAATTCAAGATTGTTGTATCTTTTTATTTATTTATTAAGATTATTTTGGACACTACTTTGATGAGGGAGCAACAATGGGAAAAGTGTCTATTTTGTGTTGATTTACTATAATTTTGGAAGCTTTATTTATTCAATATTACTTTATAAAACTTTCAAATTTTATTTAAAAAGAGATTTGATTCGTTTAAACTTTAGACATGTCTTTTATAAATAAAAATTAGTTGAAGTATTTTTCATATTTATTATTTTTCTATGAATTAATTTATATTAAATGATCACCTTAGCAAGTTCACTTCTATTTTTAAATGATCGCGCGAAGCGCGAGCAAATTAACTAGTTCCAAATAAAGTGAAAAAATATTTGTAATAATATATACTGCTCATATATGGGATCTAAACTATGACATTATGTGACTATCTAATTTGAAATATTACTCTTTTAGAGAAGATTGGATTGTCTGTTACAGGTAAATTAGTCAAGTTGGGTGATTTAGCTAGTTTTCATAAATGGAGGGGGGTAATAAACCATATTTAGAAAAAGTAAATTCAAATTCTAAATATTCTTTGCAGAAAGTATGGCCAAACACAACTCCAACTCCAACTCCAACTTTTAAAAATTTCAGATAACATGAATAATATTTGATTTTCATGGCCAAACTTCCAATTAAATTTATTTATTTTTGTCTAATTCACCAAGCTAATTCAGGTAGTTTTTGGGAGTGACATGACGAGAAGTTCGCCCAAAAGCAGTGATTGTTATCATACTTTACAATCTTCTTGGATGCTATTAAGTCTGGAAGGAACGAATTGAAGAAAAAGGTTGATGAAATTGGAGATCATATATTTTGTCGAATTTCACATTAAATGGAGGAGAAAGTTAATAAATCAAGATTTTCATTTTGCTTTCAGGGGCATATCTTCAGATTTCTTACCGCGAGGGATGAAGAAATGAAAAGTTTTTTGTTGTTTAAAATGTTGATGTTCTAATTTTTAATAATATTTTGAGCAATCAGTTTTAGGCCAAAATCAAAAATAAAGGACATTATTATCCCATGTAGAATAGTTCAAGGATATTTTTGTCCCTTTACCTTCATTTTAATTGTGTTTTTATCCATGTTAGAGAAACTGTTGGTGGGGAAGGCATTTTGAGTTACTTGCCTAACAAGAGAGCACCTTCAGGCCCACAAAAAAGAAAAAAACAAAGGAAAAACTTCTCATTTTAATAGTTTAGGGGTATTTTTGTTCATTTTCCCTTTATTATTTAGAGTCTTCTCCTAAAAATTGAGCCCAAGGATATTAGGCACACGCCTTAGCACTTTGGTACTTTTGCTGCGACACTGAGAAAACAAGGCAAAACATGTCATTTGTGTTACAGCCTTTAACAACATTGCAGGTAAAGAACTTTAAAATTGGTTTTTGACTCTAAAAACGAGATTGTGCCCCCTCGTCTTCCCTTCCCCACATACAAATTGGCCAACCATGTTCTTGGGTTCAACTGACGAGAGATAAAACAAGAAATTTCCTACTCTTGGACATTGTAACGATAAAGTTTTATATTGTAATGGAGGAATGGAAATACAAATACTGAAGTAGGAATGTTTCTCCTTTCTATGCAACAAAATGCACAAATAAAAGGAAACCTTAGAAGGGAGGGAGGTTCCGGGTTTCTACTACAAACAACTAAAAAAATAATTCTTGCATAGTCCTAATGGAACATTCCTCTTGTATATACAGCCATATTCACATAGCATGCCTGCTCTTTTCAACCAGAGTCCCAAATTTAATTTGACATTTCTAAAAATGTATTCTCTACCTTAGCCTTTTGGTCGGTATCACTCATATCAATTCCCACGTTCCAAAAAGACAAAAAAGAACATTCTCCACAATGTTTAGAGTTACTAGTGCGCTCTCCGCCAATTGTGTCCTTACTATCCCGAAATATTCATCTCTTTTTTATGAAACAAAATAAGAAATTTGCTAGCTTTTCCAAGTTACTTATGACAAGGTTATGGAGCTCTTCACAAAAGCAAGAATTTTGAGAAGGTTGATGGGGTTAACTTGAAAAGAGAAGCTTTCACAATTATGGGCTCAAATCTTTTGCTCGAGTGACTGGAAATCCCATGGAGCCCTACCACAAGAGATCCAACAAGGAAATTCTAATAGATTTATTTAAACATTTTTAGAGCAATGCATCTACAATTTACTCAAAAAGCACAACTGTCCTAAACTACCCACATTGCAGTTCCTCCAGCACCATCATACAAAGGCCACATATAATAAAACAGGTTGTTCCAACTGCGAAACAATTGATTGCCTTTCTTGGTTCATTCTTTCTTATGTACCATGATCTCTTCAAGAATCTTAAGAGTACCAAGTTTAAATTGTCAAGGAAGCTGGGAATGAAAGACGAATTTCCTCTGACAACTTGATTCTGGTACCAAAATGTCGGAAAAATCATCATCTAGCTTAAGCTTCCACTCTGCTACCCCAACTAGTATAATAGTTCTAATATCAAACTGTGCAAATAGGGCCATATTTTCATCAAGTCGACTCGTGTATTGCTATCCATGAGTAGTAGCTAGTGCAACATGTGGAATGATTATTCTAAAATTTTTCATAACATCTGTAAGACTTGAAGAGTTCTTCGATAGAGTGATCCTCCTGGCGGACTCCACCTTCACAAGTAGTGATCCTCGAAACTAAACTATAAGTTGATTTTGTCGCTTCGATTGTTCTCATAAAAATGATAGATCTCATGAATTAATATGGAATCCAAAGTAGTCATATAACCACTATTAAAGAAATTCTCTAAGTGACCAATGTTCGCTAGATTTTGCATGTTCCTTGGTATTGATATTCTCATTCGCGTTATGCTAAACCTTTTAACCTAGCTACCATAAATGACAGAGAAATTGCAAAGGCTTCTCTTGACCCCTTTTACAATGTAATTAGGCCCGGAAGGAAACAGAGATCGCAACTAAGTACTGTTGTAGCAATATAGTCGGTAAAAATTGCCAATGATCCAACTGGCAATGCTCCCACATCTCTATTTAGCTCCAGGCAAAGTCATGACCTTGGTGTGAACTCCAAAACAACACCAATGTCATAAATGAATCCAAGTATGTCTTTACCTTCTCATAGAAAACAAGTTGGCAACCATATGGCCAAAGAGACAATAGTCAAGAAACACTCATAATTATCAGCAAACAACACTTCTAATGGGTGGCCATATCTTTATAATGTTTCCTAAGGAAACTCATGTAGTCCTTAATCAATAACAAAGAATTGACATGTGGTATTTTAGAAAGTTGATCCGCCAAAACAAAACACCTCTTGCTCTTATAGTACACCCCTCAATTTTGCCACCTTCGTTTACTAAATTAATACACCACCAAGCCGCAAAACTTGATGTTCCATACTAAAAATCTAGCACTAGCGCAAAAAACGTCGTGCTACAATAGGACTGCAAAGGGTAGAGCGCCTTCTTAGACAATGCCATTCTCTTCTAATCAACTGTTTGGAAGATTGTATTGCGAAATCGATCTAGCTCAACTGAAGCATTCAAAGAAACAATGGAAGTAACTACATACGCCCAGCAACCAAAAGGAACAAGAAAAGATTTCATAATTGCAATTTGTTTCTAGGAACTGTCATCAAACAAATGTCCTCTAAATCAAAATCAATTGATGCAAGAAGGTTTTATGCATCAAATTTCCAAGGCCATAACTTGAAAAGAATGTGTTGCTTGACTTGCTTTGCTACAATCTCTTCATCCAAGATATTAGAAGAAACCAATGTAAAAAAAGTCTACTGACAAAGCAACCCTATGGTGGGGGGGGGGGGGGGGGGGGCAAGGGCGGCGGGGATACTGTGGGAGCCTCTTGGATCTTGAAACGTAGGAACCTTGGCGGGGAAGTTTATTGAGTTAGTGAAGATTCTCAAGAAGAGGAGAATTAATATAGCTTATGTCCAGAAGACCAGATGGGTGGGTACCAAGAGTAAAGACGTGGGTATAAGTTGTAGTACTCGGGGGGGTTCGAGGAATAGGAATAGAGTAGAAATCTTAGTAGACAATGAACTCAGGGAGCAAGTGGTAGAAGTTAGAAGGGTTAACGATAGAATGATGATGATTAAGTTAGTCATTGGGGGGTCTAATTTGAACATTATTAGTGTATACACACCACAAGCGGGCTTGGACAAAGAGGACAAGAAGAGATTTTGGGAGGTATTGGATGAGATGGTGAGAGGTATACCGCACACAGAGAAGCTTTTCATAGGAGGAAATTTCAACGGTCATATCGGGTCAACCTCGAGAGGATACAACAATGTGCATGGAGGCTTTGGTTTTGGGGACAGAAATGAAGGAGTCTCACTCCTGTATTTACAAGAGTTTTTAAATTGGTGGTAGCCAATTCGAGTTTCCCGAAGGAGGAGCACTTGGTTACCTTCCATAGTTCAGTGGCTAAGACTCGGATAGACTATCTGCTCTTAGGAAGGGTGATAGAAGGCTGTGTAAAGACTGTAAGGTTATCCCAAGTGAGAATCTTACCATCCAACATAAACTCCTAGTTATGGATTTGGAAATCAAGAGGCGGAGAAAGAAGAGGGTAGTGGATGTTCGGCCTAGGGTCAAATGGGGTAGCTAGACTATGACCAATGCCCTGGAGAGGGGGAAGTTGGTAGATATGGGGGCTTAGAGGAGTAGTGAGGAGGCAGATAAGTGGGATAAGACTGCTAGCTGCATTAGGGAAGCATCTAGAGAGGTGTTGGGGGTTTCTAGAGGCCACTTTGGTTGGCGTCGAGGAGACTGGTGGTGGACAGGAGAAGTCCAACTGAAGGTGGAAGCAAAGAAGGTGGCGTACGTGGAGTTGGTGGGAAGTAAGGATGAAGAGGAAAAGAGGACAAATAGGGAAAGGCATAAGACATGTAGAAAGAGGCGAAGTTAGCGGTTACAGCAGCTTTTGTACACTTGTATATCGAATTAGAGGGCAAGGGAGGGGATAAGTAGATGTACAAGTCAGCCGAGGCGAGAGAGGTGAGGGCTTGGGACCTAAATCAAGTGAAGTGTCTCAAGACATATATGATGGAGTCAAGGCTCGGTAAGGACAATGGGAGGAGACTCAGAGCACTTTCCAATTTTGATGGGATTGCACCAAGGACCAGCACTTAGCCTATTTTTATTTGCCTTGATGATGGATATATTAACGCGAGGAATTCAAGATGAGGTGCCATGGTCTATTTATTTGCGGATGACATAATTCTGATTGACAAGACTCGCAGCGGCGTAAACGCAAAGTTGGAGGTTTGGAGACAAACCTTGGAGGCTAGGCTTTATATTGAGCATGACCAAGACAGAATATTTAGAGTGCAAATTTAGTGACATGATGCATGAGGCCGATATGGGAGTGATGTTGGACACACAGGTTATCCGGAAGAGAGAAGGTTTCAAGTACATTGGGTCTATTATCCAAGGGAATAAAGAGATCGACAAGGATGTTGCTCACCGTATTGGTCCAGGTTGGATGAAATGGAGGCTCGCATCTGAGTCTTGTGTGATAAGAAGGTGCCAACAAAACTTAAAGGAAAGTTCTATAGAGTGGTGGTTAGACCAACTACGTTGTATGGGACAGAGTGCTAGCCAGTCAAGAACTCCCATGTCCAGAAGATGAAAATTGCAGTAATGAGGATGTTGCGGTGGATGTGTGGGCATAATAAGAGAGAGGATTAGGAATGATGATATCCGAACTAAGGTGGGAGTGGCTATGGTGGAGGAGAAGATGCGGGACGCGAGATTGAGGTGGTTCGGGTATGTGATAAGGAGATGCATGAGTGCCCCAGTGCATAAGCGTGAGAGGTTGACTATGGATGATTTTAGGAAGGATAGAGGTAGACTGAAGAAGCAGTTGGAAGAGGTGATTAGACAGGATATGACACAGTTGCAGCTTATCGAGGACTTGGCGAACACAAATTAGAGTAACAGGTTAGTAGGTAGCAATGTATTGCCTCGCTTTTTCATTCTCATTAGGAGGTGTAGTATTGCTTCTATAGTTACTAGTCTTCCAATTTATGTTACTGTCTGTTGTTTCTCATATCTCGATTAGCGCATTGGTTTGTGTAGTTTTGCACCGTTACTATTGTTGTTTGGTTTTTTTTAAAGTCAAGAGTACATCAGAAACAGTATCTCTACCTCTAAGGTAGGAATAGGGTCTACCCTCCCCAGACCCTAGGATTACACTTGGGTTGTTGTTGTTGTTGTATTAGTAATTGCATCTATATTTCATAATGAGCAAAACAACACATGGGTTGTACTGACACCATATTCACAAAAGTACTCCAAAATTCTACTGTCCTATCTATATTGATTCTAAAATGTCAATAACAGAAACAGTATCATTTGAGCATATCTGATTACACCAAAAACACAAGACCAAGAGACAATTCAACTTGATATTTTGCATACTATTCTCTACATTCTCAAAACGTCTAGGGTTCCTTGTCTTCCAAATTGTCAATTAGATACTGGCAGGGATAATTCTCCATCTCCTTTTGTCCCATAATCCAATAATATGCCTTTGAGGTTTAAGAATATTCTCCAAAGTTGTCAAGTAATCTTACAGCATAGGAATAGATGGTTAACTGTCTCTGCTTGTTCACCACAGAAGAAACATCTAGAACATAATGGGATCCGTCTCTTCATCAAATTATCCCGTGTAAGGACTGCTTTCTTAGCTAGAAGTCACACAAAACAAGCTACTTTGTGTGGTATTTTGATTTTCCAAATGTATTTTCAACGCCAGTTGTTCAACTATTGATTGGAGTGGTTCATCACTCTATAAGCTGCATAAACCTTGAAAGAGTCATTGTTATTGTCCAGCCACCATAATACATCCTCTTGTCTGAAGCCCCCTAAACTGTTCAATTGTGTGGAAAAATTCAGTCACTCTTTGTATTTCCTAGTCATTAAACTATCTTCTGAAAGTAAAGCTCCAACCTTAAGGTGTCCACAATTTTGCTATAGCCCTTTGCTGATGGAACTAGATTGTAAATGCCAACCTCATACCATTCATCCTTCCAAAAGTGAGGTTTTTTCCCATTAAGCACTTTAATCGTAGTATTGGTCTTGACTTCACTCTAGAAGTCTCTAATGGTTCTCCATAAGCTTACCCCATAAGGTGTAGTAACCTCCTTGGTCATCCATTTGTCTTCCTCCTCATATTTTACTTTAATGACTTTCCCCCATAAAGATTCTAATTTTCATTGGTGAACTTCCATAACCATTTCATTCGGAGTGCCTTGCTCTGTATCTTCATAAACTTAATTCCCAATCCTCCATTATTTCCTTTCTTTATTGGGATATTTTCAAAAATATACATTCCAATATAAAATGTTACATCCACATAGTCATATTTTTAATTTACACTCGCATAGCCAAAAAACATATCCCAATAGTGTTTTTACATACAATATACAACTTTATATAATATTATACAATGTTATACAATATTATACAATATTATACAACATTATACATTTACTGTAGATATTAACTTCATATAAAAATATACAAAAATATCTAATAATGTATAAAAAGTATTTATACACACTTTACATGATTATATAAAATTATACGAACTTATACAAAAATGATATATTATCGACTAATTCACTATGAATAACTATTATATACTTTTTTATGCAATACTATTTCAAATCAACAAAATAAAAGGACCAATAAATTAAAGAAGCAACACTTAATTCTTCATCTTTATTTTTTTTATAAATCTAAGATGTGAAAAAGAATACCAACAAAGATATATAAAAGACAAACAACAACAAAAATAAAATGAAATTCTACTGTTATTTTTAAATTAACTTTTGAATTGCAATAAAAAGGGGTGAGTATTGATATAAAGAGAAGAGAGGGGTTACGATAGAAGAGAAAACGAGAAAATACACTAAATTCATTAGATATCAACAATATAATATCAATGCTACGTAAATACATATTTGTAATGATGAATCTATAAAAATCTACACATCTTTTTAAAAAATTATCAAATTTACACGTAATATCTATAGATCTGAATATACAAATTATGAATGAAAAAATAAGAAGAAAAAGAAGAAGCAATAGTAGAAGAAAGAAGAAAAAAAAAAGAAGCAGAAGAAGAAGAACTAAAGAAGAAGCTGAAGAACAAAAAAAAAAGAAAAAAGAATAAAGAAGCTGAAGAACAAAAAAAAAGAATAAAGAATAAAGAAGCTGAAAGAACAAGCAGAAAAAAGAAAAAAAGAAACAAGAATGAAAAACGAAGACGCAGAAGAAAAGAACAAAGAAATAAATATATTTGCTAAAAGAATTAAAATGACTAAAGTAATAAACTGAATACGGGCTAAAATGGGTAATTATTTTACCCAAATTGTCATACAATGTAATTTTCCCTTCTTTATTCCCTTGCCACAAAAGTTCCTCCTGATGCTATCCAACTGATTGAGTGACCTCTGTTGGAATTGGAAACAAGGACATTATTTATGTTAGGAGGGCATCAAGAACTGAATTAATGGGAGTCAGTTTACCAACCACCTAGAGACAGAAACCAAGTGTCCAGCTAATTTCTTTTCACACTTCTCAATCACATTGTTCCATATTTCTATGGATTTTGATTAGCTCCCCGGAGGCATTCCGAGATAGATTGCAGACAGGTGACCAACTTCACCACCTAAGATTGCAGCCAAAAGCTTCATATTTATAACCTCATTAATGGGGTACAAAAAACATTTCCTCCAATTGATATCAATTAAGCCAAATGCCCCTTCAAAAAGAACCAAAATCATTCACAAAAATCTTAGATGATCTTCTTTAGCATTACAAAATATAAGTGTATGATCTACCTATTGAAGATGAGTCACCTCCAAACTCTCCTGACAGTTCTAGCAACCTCAAAACCTTTTAACCATCCTTTCATATTTGTTGTTTTAATCATGTTGTTGAGGCCTTCCATAGCTAACAAAAAACAAAAAAGGTGACAAAAAATCTCCTTGTTTGAGACCCCTTTCTGCTATGAAAAAGCCTCCCAATGAACCATTAATAAGGTACGAGAAGCTCACTATTGAAATGCAATCTTCAATCCACTGAATCCATTTTTGCCCAAAACCCATCCTTTCGAATAAACACAATAGATATCTCCCATATATATTGGTAGTCATAATTGTAGATATCACAATATATCCATATACATCATTATATCCAAGCATTAGATCGAAAAGGCTGCAAGAAACTCTAATTTTCTAAAATTCCAAGCATTGATCCATCTAAGTGTTGAAGGGAAAAATACCCAAACCAGGCTCTCTAACGCAATCAAGGAGCAGGGAATCAAAGTCTACCTCAAGATCCAAAAAATGGAAGTAACAGACAAATCTATCAGGCCCTTTATTTCAGGAATTGTATCCTCATTGGCAACAACAAAAGGTTGTGAATCACAATTTTCTGTCACGAATTCGGTATTAATTAGTTGCAATGATATTTTTCTCCCCACCTATGTTTTGGAATCCGAGAGACGACAAAAGGCCACAAGCGCCTGCTTCACTGAGGCGAGAAGCGAAGCGCTCGCCTTTTTGAAGCGTCAATTAATACAAAAAGTTAAAATATTGCATATGTAAATAACCAAAACTAATAGCAATAACATATTAGCAAAATTTTCAATTAAATATACTATTTATAGACAAAAATAATTAAGCGATTAAACTGAAATTGTACACTAAAACGGAAAAAAAAAATGCAAGAACTCTAACTGTTGCAAGAAGACAAAAAGAACTCCAGAAACAAAGGAGAAGAAAGATGCTGCACAAAACAGAGGAGAAAGAAGAAAGAAGCTACTAGAAAGAAGAAAGAAGTTGCCGGAAAACAGAGGAGAAGAAGAAGAAGAAGAAGAAGAAGAAAAGAAAGAAAGAAAGAAAAAAGAAGAAAGAAGAAAAAGAAAAGAGAAGCAACACCTGAACAAAACAACCCTAGTTGTGGCAACTAAAACAAAAAGAACTCGAAGAAGAGAAGCTGCGCAGGGTCTGAATTTGACCAGAAAAATCCTATATGTGCGTTTTTAAGTCTTTTTTAAAATAAAAAACGACAAGAAATACCTCTTGCCTCTCTTTCGCTTTTCTCATCAAGAAAAAGATAACCTCTTTTTTCGCCTTGCCTCACGCTTTAAGCGCTGAGGCGAGAGGTGAGCTATTAAGTCTCATCTTGTTAAGGACTGTTAAAGAACAACTGGTCCTCAAGGTTGGACAACATATGTCATAAAGTGAAGCTTCAAAACAGATTTTTGAACACGTGTAAGCAACTGCGAATGTCCATGGGATTCCAAGGGAGACACTTTGAATCATAGATCTTGTATGTGATTATGGATCAAGTCTGTGAAGCTGTGCATAATGGAAACAGAGGACAATGCATTATCGATGTGTCCGAACATATGAGTATAATTCTCCTGCATTGACATAATCAGATCCAAATGGTATTGAGTCGATTGTAGAACATGGTAGAACATTATAGAGGCATGGAGTACAAGCAATGACAGCATTAATGTAATGATAAAGCTTTGTGTTGCAATAGAGGAATGGAATACAGATAGTGAATGAGAAATGTTTCTCCTTTATTTGCAGCAAAACACAGAAATAAAAGGACAACTTATACGGGAGGCAGTGTTGTTGGAAGCGAAGCAGTGGATTGTCCTTTTTTATGTCTGCAGCATTGCGAAGTGAAAAGGTGACCGCTTCTAACCAGAAAGTGTGAAGCGATGGAAGAGATTGAAGCGAGGGAAGCAAGCGCTTATAGTTTTAATTTTAAGAAACTGCACTCTCTTTTAGAAGAAAAAGAGTTCTAGTGTGACTTAGGTGTTCACCTTTCATCAACTGTGAGTGCAACAAGTTTGACTCCACTTCTTCTAGGTATGTTTTCTCTTCTTCTCTTCTTCTTTTTCTTCTTCTTCTCCCCCTTTTCTCCTCTTCATCGCTCACTGCTGGGAGGGGCTGCCAAATTTTTCTTTTTTACAATTCTTGCTCGCAGTAGTTGGAGCCGCATAACTGTTTCCTCTGTTCGAAGGAGTGTTTGCTGGAGTTTCCTCTTTTTTTTCTTTTTGGGCTAGTTTGGTTTCTTTGTCTTTCTTATTTTTCTTTCTGGGCTGGTGTAGACTGTTAGTTGGAGTTTAATTAATTGAATTTGTCATTTTAGTTCATTAATTTAATTGTAATAGCCATATTTCCATTTTAGATTTTTAACAGCTAAGAAAAGAAAGATAAAGTTCTTGCATAACCCTAATGAAACATTTCCTTTTGAATATTTAATCATCTTCACACAATGCACACGTTTCTTTTACACAGTATTCCAAATGTAATTGACAGTTGTCCAAACGTGTCCTCAACCTTAGCCATTAGGCCGATGTCATTCATAACAGACATTCTTAATTTTTACCCATAGTTCATCCATCTTCCGTGGTTGTTTTATAGAGAATCAGAAGAGGTACTAGCCACCAAAATGTGCAAAATCCCATCAATAAAATTAAAATCCTCCAGAGCAACTACTTTCTGTAAGTATCACGCCCAAGAGAGAAGGCTCGAAAGGCACCCGATCCAACCAATCAATGCATTCGTATTATTCAGGGGTTTAAAAGTTGTACAAGCTCAAGCTTGCCTTTTTTTTCTTTTTCTTTTTTTCTCTTTTCTGATAAAGCAAGTTTGCCTATTACTAACTATACAAAAAAATCGGTTCAGAAAAAAGGAAAACATACTAATAGCTCCATGGGCAAGGATGATGCTATAAAAGCCGTAAGAAGACCATCGTCAAGATCTCAGCTAAGGAGTTGCAAGCCAAGATTGTTGGGCTTCAACAGGAAATCAAGAAGATGTTTATCATGGAAGAATAGCACAAGAACAAGTCTAAGAATTGTGGAGAAGAATGGACCAAGTGCTACACATATCTTCTGGTTCAAGTCCAAGGCCAAATGAGAGAAGTTTGGGGCCCACATGGGGCTGAAAATTCTCCAAAGTAGAACTTAAATCTCACCCAAGTTGGGTGGAAAAGGTCACGTGCAAGTGACTATCAAGTGACTCTTTTGGCAACTTTTCCATATTTTAGTAGGATAGGAATTTAGGTATTACTTTTATATGCTTTCCTAGTTTAAAGTTTCCTAGTTAGGTTTTATTAATTATTATTTTCATAGGATTCGAACACCATGCTACTTGGGATAGTTTTTCCCTATATATAGGGATGGATTTTGTTATTTTAGAAACGATATTGTTATGAATTGAGCATTTCTCTTCTTTACACGTTCGTGTGGGGCTACTTGTGATTTATCTTACAACCTAATATGAACGATTCTTTAAGAGGTAAGATTAACTCCTAACTTGATATCTTTCGTTCTTATTCATAAATTAAAAAAAGGTAATTAATCTTATACTAATTATTGTCTCTAATTTCATAGATCACCTTTTGATCTAAGTTATTGAATCGACTCTACTAGTATCATAATTAGCTTTAATCAACTAATTTTTGAATACTAAGATCAACCAGGGTTCTTAGCACTTGATTCCGAAATTTGGGAATTTTATTATCAAATTTTGCTATCTTTAATTTCTTGCTTTTAATCTTCGTATTTTCGCTTCCGTATTATTTTCTTGTTATTTCAAATAACCCGATTCTTATCACCCACAGTCATCCATCTACAACATCTATGTTAGATATGGGAATAAATTAGATAAACCAGAATCAAAAAACTTACAGACATCCATCTACATCTCAATGCTACATCTCGAACAGTCTTGTCTTTTAACTGCATTGCAATTTTTGCATACCTAGATATGTTGCTTTCTGTTGCATATCTGCAAAAGTAAAGTTCTTATCTTTATTTAACAATTCATGACAATAGGAGTCAGCAATGATACAGATACTAAGAACATATAATTAGCATAAGTGATGTTATTTGGCCATGCAGCAAACTGAAGCAACTACTGATTAACCAACAGAAAGAGTTGTCGCCTTCAGCTGAAATGCATGGTTCAGTTAACTATAACAAGGACATTCATATTTTTCATAAATAATAAGCCTTCACCAAAATCTTTTAAACAGGAAAGGAAAAGCAGGAGATGGTATTTGCTCATCTAGATAGAGAACAGTTGTTAACTAGAACAAGGATTCTATAGCCATCTGATTATTTCTCTCAATTTCGTTAAACTTACTATAGCAAGCACTTGCAGGGTATATTTCCAAGTTGACTGGGTGACACGAAGAAGTGGTCATTGTCATGGTACTTTTAAGATAGTGAAATGAATTACAACCAGCAGAACAATATACAAGAGGGGAAGACATGATTATTTGTCATAGAAAATTAACTAATCCATAGAATTAGTTTAGAACTTGTCTAATTTATTCAAGAGAGATACATCCACCACCTAAAGTTTTATCCTAAAAGTTGTATGATTCCACATTCCGCAAGCAAATTTCAAGATACAAGGAAATACATGAAGTGTTATTTTCAACAACCAAATTCAAGAATTGAAAAACAATAATTCAGAAATGAGCAAGCAAGACAGGCGCACATTAGCTAGCTTAAAATGCTAAAATTCCAAAACGGAAGGATTTATACAGACTTGGCGAGCAAATCTTCAAGGAGGGACTGTTCGTCGGGAGTCCAATCAACAGAAAGGCCTGGATTGTGTCGTAGAGCCGCCTGCGTGGGTCCAACGACAGAGTTTTCCGGAACGGACAGACCATTACTGGTGGCGCCATTCCCATTGCTGGTGCCTTCTTGACCACTATTATTACCGGCCGGAGGGTTCGCGCTCGCAGCCATCAAATTCTACACCGCAAATCCAATATACCGACAAATTAGAAAGAATTGCAAATTGAACCAGAAGTGGATATAGCTGAATCTGAAGTTTGGAATCGGGGAGCTCAAGACACGCGAGCGAGAAAGAGAGAAGAGAAAATCTGTACGGAACAGTTTCTAAAGGATTTGGGTACTAATTGTCTTGGATAAAGAGGGGAATCTTTTGTGATTAGATAGATTGTTGTTTAAAAGAAAAAGGGGTAATTATTTATATTTTAAGCTTTTACTCTTGGTCTGCTCACGAGGGCTGCGATATTTTCATTTTGGGACTTTTTGCACATGTACTCCTTTATTTATTAGTAAATGATGATAGCAATCTTTCAAAATTTTCATCATATCTACTTAACACTAGTTCTCTTATTTTATACTGTCTCTATGTGGCAACTAAACAAGAAAGAAGTGCAAAATTCAAATATAATCAATAAAAGAAATTTTACGTGAAAAAAACTCTTCTCCCAAAAGTCAAAAAAACACGGTCTCTCTCTCAAATTACCATTAAGCTTGAGTCAATAATTATTAAGGAGCTAAGCCTTATAGCAATCCCCCCACCCCACCCCACTCCCATGCGGATGATGCACTTCGATTGTAGCCTAACTTCCTCAATAACTCTATCCAGTTGTTGGTTCTTACAACTCAAAACAATACCTAATACAAATCAACAAAAAAAAGGACTTCAAACAACAAGAATTGTTATGAATGTATCTTGATAGAACAAGTTCTTTGTTGTTATCAGTTGATTTTTACAATGAAAGAAATGCTCACTCTTAAGATCTTCCTTTTACTCTCTCTTTATGGTAAGTTTATTTTTTTTATTATTTCGCAGCATCAATGGGACGCTTTATATAGGTGTAGATGATCACTTCTTGTCTTCCCAGTTTAACATAGATTAGATCATGAATCCAAAATTTCAATTCAAGTTTGACTTGATTTTTTTTCACTTGTTTGGCCATTATTTCTCTCATGTGTTTTAAAGCTTCTTCCTTATATGTGAATAATATTTTTCTTGCTCCTTGTTTTATTAGATTTGTTTGCAATCTTAATTGCTCAAGGAATTGTTCTACACACTTCGAATTTGCCTTTGACTTGATCAATAGTCTTCTCCAATCCACTATAAAAGACTTGGTTCTTTCGCTGCTTGTGATGCACTCTTGATAACAACTCTTTGTGGTAGACATAGAAAGGAACTGGTTTTCTTATAATGTTTTTTATGAACACTATCAGTCCTTTGTTGAGACTTGTGAAGGACCCGCTTCTTGCATATATTTGTTATGTTTTTCTACTCGTTTGTTAACCATCAAAACTTTATATTGTTAGCCTTAGCGCATGTAGCACTCTAGCTCATTGCACTTAGCTCAACAAACGTCACGACCTAAGCTGAGGCTCAAGATCGAGACACAGGACCTAGAATCACGAATGGCTCCAAGCTAATTCACGGCATGTGCATAGCAACTCAAGAGCATAAATAAAAGTGAAAACTTAAAACTTAAACAAGAATATGCGAAGGTCTGAATATTATAAAACGTAAGCAAAAGTGTTAACATCACAGCACCGAGCCAAAAGTTGAACATACTAGTCTATGTTTGAAAAGTCTCTACTATCTGATGAAATACTGGGACAAGCCCCTAACTAACTCAGATTCTGATACTAAACTAATATAATAACATGATTAAAAGAATGTCCTCGGTAGATGAGGACTCACCAACACAGGGATAAGATGAACTAATAGGGAGAAGGACAAACGGCGAGGCTGAATCTGATCGGACGAACCTGGATCATGAAACAATATAGCATAGAGTATGCGGTCAGTACTTGAAATGTACTGAGTATGCGGGTTCAATAAAAAGGACCATAAAAATACACAAGGTTACAAAAGAGTATAACATTTCTGAAGTCATGCATTTTAAATCATAACTTAAACATGAGGCTAAAGGTTTTTCAAACTGTTCATAAATAGTCATAATTGTAATCATAAAGAAGCTTTATAAATGATAACTTGAGCCAAAACATCATAACCTAATCATACATAACATAAGGAACAGTGGAATATTCTTATAACCGACATACCCCACATGAGCACACATGGAGCCCAACCTATAAGCCCCTAGTCTGGAGGGCGTCCGTACCTTGCCAAAGGTAAAACCATAAAAAAGGGTGTGATATCACTAATGAAAGGCCCATACATGCAAAGAGGGACAGTCTCAAGGGAGGTCCCAGCATGGCTACGTCAGCACGTAATTTTGAGACTCGAGATATGCTTGGACCCTGGTCTACTTGGTGTTAAATATTACTCCCCAAGAAAAGAGAGGATCTATTGAATGTCAAGTATTCAATTTCACCAATAAGATACGGAGACTTACTTCCTATTTAGAATTGCACAAAAAAGACTATTTATCTCAGAGAGGTTTGAAGAAAATTTTGGGAAAACGTCAACGACTGCTAGCTTATTTGGCAAAAAAAAATAGAGTACGTTATAAAGAATTAATTAATCAGTTGGACATTTGAGAGACAAAAACTCGTTAATTTGATTAATTTGAAGAGTCATTTCATTTTCACTTATATGTTTCGATTAAATTTTGATGACCTTCTTTTCACTTTCAGTAATTCATGGAAGAATGAATCGGTAAAAAACTTATGACTGCACCAACTACAAGAAAAGACCTCATGATAGTCAATATGGGGCCTCAGCACCCATCAATTCACGGTGTTCTTCGACTCATATCATATTAGGAAAAACATGCATGAGATTCATGGGCTAGTTTAAATCATGATAATCATAAATATGCTTGAGATACGTGAACTAGCCATGAAATAGGACCCATGAGTCAGTCATAATCATAATCGTGAAAATCATGAAAGACATTATACATTCTTGATAAAATCCTCATACTTAAATTCAAAATTTCATGAAGGATACTTGTAGGAAATCATGTATCATAAAGGATAAATCATAAATTAGGACGTGAGAGATTCAATTTTTGTAAGAGAATTAAAGAAATTCATGAGAAGGAATTTAGCCCTAAGATTTCATAATCATACTTGAATCATAAGATAATCTAATTTCATAAAATATTGAAGAGATCATAAACCCCATCATAAAAATCATATTTTCATATCAAGTTAACTCTAATCATAAAGGAATCATGAACAGATTTCAAAACCTAACATAGATTCATAATTTTTCAAAATTAGGCTTTGGGGAAATTGGGTGATCATACTTTTGATTGAAAAAGGAATATGAGGTTGAAAAGAACCCTCACTGATAGACCCACATATCTGGAATGCAAAATCAACAATTAGTCTTGAAACCCCAATCACACTTAGAGAGAATTTGAGGAACAACCCTAAGAGAAACTTGAGAGAATTGATCTTGTATTAGGAGTATTAGGAATTGAGAGGGAAGTTTAGGAAAGCTAAAACCCTTCAAAACACACTTCCCAAGGCTCAAAACAATGTGGTATAGGAGTTAAAAGGATGGGAGATTATAAAATTATCCCTGAGAATCGGGCAGAATTTCACGACTGGGTACCCCGACGGTACCCGTGACGGGCCGTCACACTCCCGATGGTCCGTCATTCGAGCTGTCGCCCTATGCCAGTGAGACCAACAAAAAACTTCCTTCTGACAGTATGAGTGATGGACCGTCACTATTCCGGTGGTCCGTCAGGTCTGCCGTCACCCCCGAGTCCAGAACCTTCCCTTCAACGGCTCAACCAACGGTCCGTCGCTGCTCTGACGGCTGTCACCAGCACTGTTAGGTCCGTGACGGGCAGTCAGCCACGCCGTCACACTTGAATATCACCAGTGACAGTCTGTCACCTTCCTGACGATCGTCACTTGTGCCATCAGGGACGTGACGTGCCGTCAGTCACGCCGTCACTCCCTGCACTAGACCTGTAATTACAGTTATTTTCCTTTATCAAGCTACTCCGAGATCAGAGGTGTTACAATATCTCCCCCTTGGGAACATTCGTCCTCGAATGTTGATTATAACCTGATGGAGGGCTATGGGAGAGAACCACAACTCCAAAACCGAGTAATTTTAACTGAAAATTGATGGAGCAACTGACTCTAGAATGAAATACATGACGGAAATGAACTCACGAAACATACATGCATACAAGGACATGAAAGAAACTTAGGGACATGAACTCGACATGAGACTGAATAGAGTACTAGGGTGAAAACTAATACCTCGTGATGGAACTGAGCCGGAAGGGAAAATATGTGGGTATCTAGTCTTCATCCCTGCTTCGGCTTCCCACATAGCTCCCTCAACATGCTGATTTCTCCACAACACCTTCACGGAAGCTGCTTCCTTATTCCTCAACTAACAAACCTGATGATTAAGGATCCCAACCAGAATCTCCTCATAGGTAAGCCTATCTTTCACACCTATATTCTCCATTGGAACAACTAAAGTTGGGTCACCAAGACACTTCTTCAACAGAGATGCATGGAAAACTGGGTGCATCGAAGCTAACTCTGCTGGTAGCTCCAACTCATATGCCACCTTGCCAACACGCCTCACAATCCTATATGGCCTAACATAACGGGGACTAAGCTTTCTTTCTTTTGAACCTCATCACTCCCTTTATGGGAGACACCTTCAGAAATACCCAATCATCCACCTCGAACTCAAGCTCTCTCCGTCTAACGTCCGCATAAGATTTTTGATGACTCTGAGTTATTTTCAGCCTGTCTCTAATAAGCTGAACCTTCTCCATGGCCTCATGAACAGAATCTGGCCTGATAAATATAGTTTCACCTATCTCGAACCATCCAATAGGTGACCTACACTTCTGCCCGTAAAGAGCCTCAAATGGAGCCATCTGAATGCTGGAGTGGTAACTGTTACTGTAGGCAAATTTGATAAGAGACAAACGATCATCTTGACTACCTTTGAAATCAATCACACATGCTCTCAACATATCCTCGAGAGTCTGAATGGTCTGTTCAGCCTGACCATCTGTTTGCGGGTGAAAACTTGTGTTAAGCTTGACCTGAGTACCAAACCCCTTCTAAAACGATCTCCAAAACTGATAGGTGAACTAAGTTCCTTGTCTGAAATGATGGATAATTGCACTCTATGCAACCGGACTAACTCTTGAATGTATAATCTAACATAGTCCGCAACTGAGTTCAGTAGTCTTGACTGGTAAGAAATGAGTTGCTTTGGTCAACTTGTCTACAACCACCCAAATAGAGTCATATTGTCGGCGAGTATGAGGCAATCCAGTAATGAGGTCCATATTAATATCTTCCCACTTTCAAGTGGGGATACTGATGTCTTGCAACATACCCCCAGGTCTATGATGCTCCACCTTCACTTGTTGACAATTTGGACATTTAGCCACAAACTCTAGTATGTCCTTCTTCATGCCATTCCACCAATAGACTTTCCGTAAATCATGGTACATCTCGGTGGCACCTGGATGGATAGAATATCGGGAACCATGAGCCTCATGCAACATCCTCTCTCTCAACCCATCAACATCCGTAACACATAAACGACCCTGATATCAAAGTACACCATCTTCCCCTTGGGAGAAGATCTCCACCTTCTGGTTCTAAATCGCCTCCTTCAACTTTACTAAGATAGGTCCTCATTTTGACTAGCCTTGACCTTAGTCACCAATGATGATTCAGACCCATTCTGAACAACCACACCATCATTTGTTGAGTCCATAAGGCTAACTCCTAACCGTGAAAGCCAATGAACATCCTTCACTAACTCCTTTCTTCCACCTTCAACATGAGACACACTCTCCATGCGCAATTTACTAAGGGCATCCACCACTACACTGACCTTGCCTGGATGATAAAGGACACTCATATTATAATCCTTGAGGAGCTCTAACCATCTCCTCTGCCGCAAGTTCAAGTTCTTCTGAGTGAACACATACTGTAGGCTCTTATGATCAGTGAATACATCCACATAAACTTTGTACAAGTAATGCCTCCAAATCTTCAAGGCAAATACCACCGCTGCCGACTTGATATCATGAGTTAGATAGTTCTTCTCATGGGTCTTAAGCTGCCTAGAAGCATATGCAATCACCTTACCATGCTGCATCAACACACAACCAAGACCAACCCTCAATACATCACAATACACAACGAATCCATCCATGCCCTCTGGTAGAGTCAATACTGGGGCTGAAGTGAGTCGAGTTTTTAATTCCTAAAAGCTCTTTTCACAAGCATCGGACCAACGAAATTTAGCCTTCTTCTGAGTCAACTTAACTAGAAGTGCTCAATGGATGAAAATCCCTCAACGAATCTCCTGTAATAGCCAGCTAAGCCTAAGAAGCTCCTAATATCTGTCAGGCTAACAAGTCTAGGACAATTGTTCACTACTTCTATCTTTTGAGAGTCCACCTATACACCCTCGCTAGACACTACATGGCCCAAGAATGCTACTAAGTTTAGCTAAAACTCACACTTGCTGAACTTAGCAGACAACTGACGATACTTGAGAGCCTGTAACACAATCCTCAAATGAGCAACATGCTCCTCCTCACTTCGAGAGTATATGAGAATATCATCTATGAAGACGATAATGAACATATCAAAGTACTGCTTGAACACTCGGTTCATCAAATCTATGAAAGTTGTAGGGGCATTCATTAGTCGAAAAGACAACTATAAACTCATAGTGACAATATCGAGTCCTAAAGGTTGTCTTCGGGATGTCACTCTCCCTAACCCTGAGCTGATGATAACCGGATCTGAGGTCTATCTTTGAAAAAAAATTTGCGCCCTAAAGCTGGTCAAACAAGTCATCAATCCTAGGGAGGGGATACTTGTTCTTTATTGTGACCTTATTCAACTGCTGATAATCAATACACATACGAAAAGAACCATCCTTCTTTCGAACAAAGAGAACTGCTGCACCCCATGGAGACTTGCTAGACCTGATAAACCCCTTATCTAAGAAATCCTTCAACTCCTTTAGCTCGGTTGGATCCATTCCGTAAGGAGGAATAGATATAGGTTGTGTGTCGGGAAGAAGATCAATACCGAAGTCAATCTCCCGCTCGGGAGGGACTCCTGGTAGATCATCTGGGAACACCGCTAGATAATCACATACAATAGGGACAGACTGGAGAGTCGGGGTCTCTAACGTGGAATCCTTAACCCAAACTAGATGGTATACACAACCCTTAGGGATCATCTTTCTGGCCTTAAGATAGGAGATAAAACGACGTACAGACACTACAAAACTACCCTCCCATTCAAAACCTGGCTCACCCGAAAATCAAAACTCTACCATACAGGTCCTAAAATTTACTGAGGCATAACATGATACAAGTAAAAGCAAAGGATAGATAAAGGATAACGAACTTGACACAAAATTGGAAGGAAAGCAACCCTTGTTAAGAAATAAGGACCTCAAATCTGCAATTCAACAAGCACCAAGTTCTTAGAAAGACCTCAAGGGAGATTAATTACCTTTGCAACCCTACCCTCTACACAATTAACAATCTAAGGCTAGGCAAAAGCTTAGCAATCTACTACTCTCAAAATATGATTTGTTCAAAGTCATCAAAAAATCTCCCATGAAAATTACAAGAACCCCTATCTATACTAAGTAAGGAAAAGAAGAGACTATTACAAATATGCCCTTAATGAGTAAGAGCCTTGTTTGGTTCTCTTCCTTTTTCTTAAAATCAATGAATGGACACTTGCAACATTAGCCCATCTTCTTTATCAACATGGCCACCTTGTGCTCCTATCCATCCTTCATCCTCCCAAGCTATCATCCATATATAGGCACCTTGGATTTCATCATTCTCCCCTTCTTGAAAAGGATTCGTCCTCGAATCCACAATCCAACAAGAATCAAGTTCTTAGAAAGATCTCAAGAGAAATTAATTACCCTTTCAACCCTCCTCTCTACACAATTAACAATCTCAGGCTAGGTAAAAGCTTAGCAATCCGCTACACTCAAAATATGATTTGTTCAAAGTCAATAAAAATTCTCCCATGAAAATTACAAGAACTCCTATTTATACTAAGTAAAGAAAAGAAGAGACTATTACAAATATGCCCTTAATGAGTAAGGGCCTTGTTTGGTTCTCTTCCTTTTTCTTAAAATCAATGAATGGACACTTGTGACATTAGCCCATCTTCTTTATCAACATGGCCACCTTATGCTCCCGTCCATCCTTCACCTCCTAAGCTATCATCCATATATAGGCACCTTGGATTGCATCATTCTTCGCAATTCAACAATCACCAAGTTCTTAGAAAGACCTCAAGAGAGATTCATTACCCTTGCAACCCTCCTCTCTACACAATTAACAATCTAAGGCTAGGCAAAAGCTTAGCAATCCACTACACTCAAAATATGATTTGTTCAAAGTCATCAAAAAATTTTCCATGAAAATAATAAGAACTCCTATTTATACTAAGTAAGGAAAAGAAGATATGCCCTTAATGAGAAAGGCCTTATTTGGTTCTCTTCCTTTTTCTTAAAATCAATGAATGGACACTTGCAACACTTAGCCCATCTTCTTTATCAACATGGCCACCTTGTGCTCCCGTCCATCCTTCACCCTCCCAAGCTAGCATCCATATATAGGCACCTTGGATTTCATCATAACATGCATGTAGCCAATCCATTGTCTAACTCTACTAGGTCAGCTAAGGTGACTTTCTGAAGGACTGCGACAGGGCAATTTTTATATACCCGCTGAGCTATAACTGAGTCATCGACTAGAGTAGAGACTGAGAAGGGTTCTGATAGGATCTCGGGACTGACTCCAAAACTAATAGAAACGTAGGGAGTCATAAAAGATAAGGTAGCCCTTGAATCTAACAATACATATACATCAAGATGGATTACTCATAGCATACTTGTCACCACATCGAGTGAAATCTCTTGCTCCTATCATGGTGAGAGTGCATAGAATCTGTTCTTGCGCTGACCGCCAACTGAACTAGTAGAAGCACCCTGCTAGAAAAGACGTGCCGCTAGAGCTGTTGAACTAGTGGTTGGGGTACGGGCCCCACCATCACCCGATCTGACTGAAAGACAATCTTTGAGCCTATCCATGTTTGCCACACCCGAAACAAGCATCTGAGCTAACTATACACCACCCCGGGTGGTTCTTTCCACAATTCGCACAAGTCGAAAAAGTGCGCTCTCTTGTAGTGCTCCCCTAGCCCCTCGAGCCTAACACCCTACTCCTTTGATCATGTCTGAGTCTGGACAAAACACTAGCTGATGACGGTGCTGGGGCCGATGAGCTCTTTTGAAACTGAGGGTGATGACCGCCACCAGACCTTTGTTGGGTAAACCAACGCTGCCTGTCCTGACCCTCTTGGCCTCTCTCTCTCTCTCCCTCATCTGCAGTGCCTCCATCTGCTGGACATACAAAACCAATCGGGGGAAGTCAATGTCCTGATGTAGTATGGCAGTCCTGCAATCCTTGTCCAAGGAATCCGCTACTCCATTCACAAATCTTCTCACCTGATAACGCTCAAACTAGACCTCCTACAGAAATATGAAGCGGACGTTGTCAATAAAGAACCCAACAAAGAGGTTTGCGTCAAACCCATAGGGAATAGGGAAGAGCTAGACTAAAGTCGGTAAGTGAACTTGTTAGGTAGTTACTCTAAATTGAGGGTTTAAAAAGGAAACAATAACTAAAAGCACAGTTAAAATTATGGATAAAATCACGATTTGAAGATAACTAGGGTTTTGTGTTCCCCATGGGTTCATAACTGCTTTAGGTATACATATGTGATTTTCACCAATGCTTACATGTAGAACTTATAACTGGGGTTCATTCAAACGACCGACCAGTCTGTATTGAATGACTATACTCAATCACCCGACCAGGTCTCATGAGCGATTACAATTTAACCATTATCAATATGTCCCAAATTTAACTATCCTGTGACCACAACTCAAGCTAATACAATAATCATTTAGATCAAGGCTTTGTTGTAATTCTCTTTTCCTAATCTCTACCTCTTAGACCTAAGCAAGTAAAGAATTCGGACATGTCCTAACGTTGTACACCATTAAGAAACATTTAAGGATGAAGAGAATACAATACAAGTGTTTTATATTGGTTTTGAATCACTTTTATGTAACTCTAGCTTGTTAATCCACCATGGTTCCCACAACCCTAGCTATGGAGGTTTTTGCCTCTCGTAGTTTCAAGATTGTGATTTGTTTGTATAATTAAAGGCATAAATCAATACTTACAATTATGATTGAGAGAAAAACTTCCTTGAATTAAATCAGCAGAATCCTTAAGAACAGTATGAAGATCAAGAAAAGGTTGATCACAAGTTGAACAACTCAATTCCCATGTCTATATCTCCTTAATTTCGTTGCTAATCAATTCTAATCACTTATAATTACTTCTCGACTCCTCTCTTATGAGAATAAAACATAAAACGTATTTATATAGACATAAAAATCTTTTTCCTAAGCTAATAGGGTAAACTTCCATATCTTCTACCACTCGTGCCACGATCAGACCTACGACTCGTGACAGGCTTGTACGGGGTCATACATGCCATCCATAAGTCTGTTGCTTGCTGAAATCTAGCTAAGCGTTGGTGCTTTGGTACGACTTGTACCATCTTCCTACGATTCGTACTGATCTTATGTGGTTTAAATTTGAAGACTCGAAATTTTTCTGAAGTCTGTCACAAGTTCCTTGGTACGACTCGTACCTTGCCATCACGACTCGTACTATAGTCATCCATACCCAGAGTTAGTTTTTGTGCAATTTTTCTGAATCTTTCCATTACTTGAAGTTACACCTCGTACAACGATCATACGGCTCGTACTGTGAGTCGTGGATTGCTTCTTTCCCAGCTCATTCTTCTGAACATTTCCACGAGTCTTGGTACGATTTGTACCATCGGGGTATGACTCGTACTGAGACTGGCAGTTTGGCTCTTTTTCTGTTCTTTTAAGCTTTTTTTGCACAATCTTGTTCCAACACCTAAGTTTACCTAAAAACATAATAAAAGTACCTCATATCCATTAAAACACACCTAAGTCCATGCTATTTTCTTTAGTTTTGAGCGTTGAAAGTGTTGTAAATCCATAGCACATCAACACCTTCAACTTATTTGCATGTCCTCAGGCAAAGAAAAAAACTAAAACACGACGCTCAACTAGAAAATAAACCTAAGATACTACAACCAATACTTTAAACAAAATTTTCACTTTACATACAACGACTTCTGACCCTTTTCCATGAACCAACATCAGCTAATGTATTACAAGTGACCTCAAAACATAATAAATAGGGATCAAGACATGTCATCTAGCTATCAATAGGTAATTAAGTCATCACCAATGCTTTTCACACAGACCAACAGTAAAAATAAATATAGTCCATGTACCCTCACAACAAATGAAGTCCCTACTCACAGATATAATATCAAATATGTATGGGACTAGACAAATGAAACACTCACCCTCACAAAGAAGTTCCAAGTACCATGTATCAGATATCATAGGCTTGCCCTTATTTTCTCTACTTTGGTTTATCAGATGTCACGACCCGAACGAAGGCCCGGATCATAGACATGGGACAAGTGACCCCGAGAGACCCCAAGTCAACCCATGGCACAAGCAAACATATAACTCATCAATAAACTGAAGATTCAACAATATAAACTCAGCGGAAGTCTAATTCAACATAACATCAGAATAAGCATTCGAAGCTGAATACATACATGAATCTAAAAAGCCTCTAATTTGTATGAGTTGATGGGACAAGACGCCAACTCAACAATACTGAAATTGAAAATACACAAGGAAACTGAAAGTCTAGCCCTCGAAGGATGAAGATTCACCAACCAAGTAGGTGCTAACTCTGACAACCGACTACGAGCGGGGCTGAGCTTGGGAGCTAGGTCCTGTATCATAAAACGATACAACATAGAAAATATGAGGTCAGTACGTGGAATATACTGAGTATGCAAGGTAACTAAAACCTCTTAATTAAAGTAAATCATTTAAAACAATCCATCTAATATCATAAGCTTTCAAATCTTGGAGGAGGGTTGACACACACTCTTTCAGAAATCATAAACTTTTCATACACATGACTATACATAGCTTCATAACATCATAGCTGACTCAAATGACTCAAAGCTGAAATATGTCATTTATAAGAAAAGCTGAACAATGAGTCAAAGCTTGCTTGTAGATCATGCATATATAAAATACAAGTATGAGTAAAGGATATGCAAAATGTGAAATCATATAGACAATGGGAGACTTGTCACTTAACCGACATACCACGATAGAGCTTACGTGGTCCCTATATCATACTCAAGTGGGCAGAGCCGTCAAAACCTTGCCAGGGCTAAGACGGTACCATGATATCGAAGCTCACTAGGGAGGTCCCAAGCCATATAATAGTATTAACCTATGTTGGCGTGTAGTTCTGAGGTGTAGGGTGGTCGACCCTTAGCCCGCTCGGTGCTAGACTCTTCTCCCAAAACATGCAATGCTTTACATCATATATAACGAAGCTCAACATTGTCTATTAACGAAGATCAAAGATGAAATCATGAATAACTCAACATCGTATGAAAATGAAGCTCAACATTGTCTATTGACAAAGCTCAATAATGAAATCATGCATAGACTCGTCATCATATGAAAATGAAGCTCAATAGTAGCATACATCTCAATAGAATTCATGCATATGAGAAACTTTAGTTTAAAACATACCACAAGCTAAACATACTTGGGAGCCCTTGCTCCAAAAATCATGTGGTGAGCTATTTCAGGAAAAATCATCATTTGAATTCAACATGCGGGCATTGACCAAAGCTTTATCATGCTTGGATCTACTCAATTCATTTTGAAAACAATATCATAAACATGGGTAGCTTTAGAAACATGCTTTTCATCACCAAATCTCATCATCATCATCATACATTCAACTTCATTCTCTTCTTTCATGAACTTCTCATCAATGGGCCTTTAAATTCATAAAAACTAGAAAACACAATTTTGATTGAAAACAATTTAAAACCTGCCCGTGCTTCACAATTTATAAATAGAAACATAATCTAATCGTACCCATGTATAGAAATTGAAGAACTATGCAATTGGGTAAAAAACCCCATAACTTGATAATAAGAATTTCCTCATACTTAGATAGAGATTGGGCATGGGTGAGAAAGGAAATACCCACCCATAACCCTACATACCTGGAAGGGATAGATTCCACCACTTCTCTGATTGCCCAAGAGGAAATTTGATGGAGACCTTGAAATCTAGCCTTGAATCACTTTTTCAACCTCTCAAGTTTGCATGCATGGAAATAAAAAACTTAGAATAGGTTTTTCCCTCCTTAAACCCACTAAAACGAGCCTTAAACGACATAGTATAGGCCCCTAGAACTTAGAAATAACAAAAATACCCTTACTAAAATTGCAGAAAAACTGCTCACTGGACCAAACAACGGACGACCCTACCGGTCGTTGGAGGATACCATGACGTTGTTTCTACTCATGCTTTGCACTGTCCAGGCTAAGCCTTGGCTCACAGAACGACCTAAAAAATGGGTCGTTCAATCCTACAATGGGTCGTCCAATCACCCGTTGTTTCCTTCATCAACCTAGGCACTTTCTCAAATGACGAGCCTTACCATGGCTCATTACTAGAGCCCATAAGTCGTGGTCTTATTCTGTCACATACACTGACCACCTCACTAAGCTAACAACGGCTGCTCACCATGATCTGTGGTACCTCACGAGGGGTCGTTAGGTGGCCCGTGGCATCCCTGAACCTCAAGTCCAACTCTCACCACGGTTCCATACGATGACTCATTGTACCCTACAACGAGTCGTTGGATCGGTCGTTGACCCACAACCACACACCTTTCACGACTCACTCCCACGAGTCGTTGGTTGATCCCATGATCCGTGGAACCTCTCGTTCTGCAACGATTTTTTCAGTTTTAGCAGTTTTAATTTTTAAACTCCCAGGTCTAATCTTAGGCACTTCTGGGGTATTACAATATCTCCTCCTTGGGAACATTCGTCCTTGAATGTAGGAAACAAGCAGAAACACGCAATTATCATATTCAAATGCTGGTCTTTTAAACTGAAAACTAATGGAATGACTACCTCCGATTCATATCACATAGCTGAACTGATCTCATGCTTCACATACACATCCGTGCACATAAAAGAAACTTGAAAACAGAATTGAACATGAAAATTAAATAGGGTCATAAAGCAAAACTGTTACCTCAAGTCGGAACTGAGCCGGTAGAGAATAAGTGTGGGTATCTAGCCATCATATCCGCTTTAGCTTCCCACCCCAAGTCAACCCATGTCACAAGCATACATCTAACTCAGTAGTAAACTAAAGATTTAACAATATAAACTCAGCGGAAGTCTAACTCAACATAACATCAGAATAAGCATCCAAAGCTGAATACATACATGAGTCTGAAAATCCTCTAATCTAGGCGAGTTGATGGGACAAGACCCCAACTAACTCAACAATACAGAAACTGAAAATACACAAGGAAACTGAAAGTCTAGCCCTCGAAAGATAAGGACTCACCAACCAAGTAGGTGCTAACTCTGACAACCGACTACAAACGGGGCTGAGCCTGGGAGCTGGGTCCTGTATCATAAAATGATACAACATAGAAAATATGCGGTCAGTATGTGGAATGTACCGAGTATGCAAGGTAAGTAAAACCACTTAATTAAAGTAAATCATTTAAAACAATCCATATCATATCATAAGCTTTCAAATCTGAAAGGAGGGTTAACATGCACTCTTTTCGAAATCATAAAGTTTTCATAAACATGACTATACATAGCTTCATAACATCATAGTTGACTCGAATGACTCAAAGCTGAAATATTTTATTTATAAGAAAAGCTGAATAATGAGTCAAACCTTGCTTGTAAATCATGCATATTTAAAATAGAAGTATGAGTAAAGGATATGCAAAATGTGAAATCATATAGATAATGGGAGACTCGTCACTTAACCGGCATACCACGATAGAGATTACGTGGTCCCGACTATCACACTCAAGTGGGCAGAGCCATCCAAAATCTTGCCAGGGCTGAGGATGCTACCATGATATCAAAACTCACTAGGGAGGTCCCAAGTCATATAATAGTATCAACCTACATTGGCGTGTAGTTCTGAGGTGTAGGGTAGTCGACCCTTAGCCCGCTCGGTGCTAGACTCTTCTCTCAAAACATGCAATGCTCTACATCGTATATAATGAAGCTCAACATCGTCTATTGACGAAGATCAAAGATGAAATCATGAATAACTCAACATCGTATGAAAACGAAGCTCAACATTGTCTATTGACAAAGCTCAATAATGAAATCATGCATAGACTCGTCATCGTATGAAAACGAAGCTCAATAGTAGCATACATCTCAATAGAATTCATGCATATGAGAAACTTTAGTTTAAAACATACCACAAGATGAACATACTTGGGAGCCCTTGCTCCAAAAAACATGTGGTGAGCTATTTTGGGAAAAATCATCATTTGAATTCAACATGTGGGCATTGCCCAAAGCTTTATCATTCTTGGATCTACTCAATTTATTTTGAAAACAATATCATAAACCTGGGTAGCTTTAGAAACATGCTTTTCATCACCATATTTCATCATCATCATACATTTAACTTCATTTTCTTCTTTCATGAACTTTTCATCAATGGGACTTTAATTTCATAAAAACTAGAAAACACAATTTTGATTGAAAACAATTTAAAACCTGCCCATGCTTCAGAATTTATCAATAGAAACATAATCTAATCGTATCCATGTATAGAAATTGAAGAATTATGCAATTGGGTAAAAAAAACCCATAACTTGATAATAAGAATTTCCTCATTCTTAGATTGAGATTGGGCATGGGTGAGAAAGGAAACACCCACTCATAACCCTACATACCTGGAAGGGATAGATTCCACCACTTCTCTGATTACCCAAGAGGAAATTGGATGGAAACCTTGAAATCTATCCTTGAATCACTTCTTCAACCTCTCAAGTTTGCATGCATGGAAATAAATAACTTAGAACAGGTTTTCCCCTCCTTAAAACTCCTGAAACGAGCCTTAAACAATGTAGTATAGGCCCGTAGAACTTAGGAATGATGGAAATACCCTTACTGAAATCGCAGAAAAATTGCTCACTGGACCAAAGAACGGATGACCCTATGGGTCGTTGGAGGATACCATGACCCGTGGTGTCTACTCGTTCTTTGCACTCTCCAGGATAAGCCTCGGCTCACACAATGACCTAAACAGCGGGTCGTTCAATCCTACAATGGGTTGTCCAATCACCCGTTGTTTCCTTCATCAACCTAGGCACTTTCTCAAATGACGAGCCTTACCACGACTCTTTACTAGAGCCCACAAGTCGTGGTCTTATTCCGTCACATACACTGACTACCTCACTAAGCTAACAACGACTGCTCACCACGATCCGTAGTACCTCACAACGGGTCTTTGGGTGTCCCGTGGCATCCCTGAACCTCAAGTTCAACTCTCACCACGGTTCCATACGATGACTTGTTGTACCCTACAATGAGTCATTGGACTGGTCGTTGTCTCCACTGACCCACAACCATGCACCTTTCACGACTCACTCCCACAGGTTGTTGGTTGATCGCATGATCCGTGGAACCTTTCGTTCTGGAACAAGTTTCCCCAGTTTCAATTTTTAAACTCCTGGTTCTAATCTTAGGCACTTCTGGGGTATTACATCAGATGGTCAAATTAGGATCACTATAGGACTTGATATGGCTTGTAATATAGGCTTAGGGATGGACATGATAAAGATGAGAGATTTCTAAATGACTATCCCTTTCTTGGCACTACATACATTGGCTTCACCTTTCACCTACTTCGCCTTTATTCTTTCATTCCTTTTCTTCCCTTATCACCTCTTTTATATACATTTGCATAGGTGTGGTGTATTTTTAACTTTTTAAGCATTTTTATTTTCTTTTGAAATTTCTTTTTCAAGATTCTCAATATTTTTCATTTTTTTATTTTCACCATACCACACTTCATTTTCACTTTTTATTTCACTTTTCTTTCCCTTTTTCTTGTTCCCACCATTTATGCACCCCTACTCTAGCCACCCTCAACTTAGGTGTTTTATCTATGTTGAGGTTCACGATATCCAAGGAAGGACCAAGGCCAAAATAGGTTCATTATAAACAAATGAGTACGGTTCATTGGTTAATCAAAGAAAAAAATATGGGTCAATTAAGGCTCAAGATTGGGATCAAGGGATTCATCTGATTTTGGTAGGGGTATATAGGCTACAACTGAGCTAAAAAAATGGCCTTTGATCATATCCTAACTAACCATCCTTAGCCTATGCAAAGACCAACCAGGTAAGTTCTAGATCTTCTACACAATACTGAACTAAGTACTTCACCTCACTCTCTCATGGAACATGAACTATATTCACCTCACTTGTCTGGTTTACGCATGGCTTAACAAGACTACTCATGTTAATAAACTAGATGACATCAAAAGATCCACAAAAATCATGCATGCAGTCACAAATACATAGCTAATGCATCAAAATTTTTTAAATAGGGTCGATTTTTTTCAAACATCAAAACTTGTGCATTTTTATTAGCTGAGTACTCCTAAGTTATTTTCTAATTAAACAAAAATCACAAACTAAAAATAAAAAATAAAAATCCTAAACATGCCGGTTCTACTAAATAGCATGTCCTAGGAAAAAGATACACGGCAAGAAAAACCCTCGAACGTATCAAAAATCCCAAAAATAACAAGTGCACCCCCTCCCCGTTTTGAAAATTTAGCTTCATCCCGGAAGCATGAGATAGGAAATTCTAGGGAAGGGAACATATCTAGGGCTACTTAGACTTCGCCCTGTGGAGGAAGTACCTCCACTATAACCGTGGCGCTAGCTGTGGCCGGCGCACTCCTTGAAGTATCAACAGGGGGAGTGGTTACCCCCTCAGTAGTCTTGTCTGCTTCAGTGGCCTAAGTGTGAATCAGGGCTGAGGTATGGTGGAGCTGCCCGCTCCTACAGCTCTAACATATGTACGTCATGAGTCTGTAGGCTCTCCGCTCTAGCCCGCTTACGTTCTCTCCTCTCTTTATCCCTCTTTTTCCTCTGGCTCTCCTCTTTATCATATTCAACAACTCTCTTTTTTCCCTTGTCTCCAGTGGCTACTATCAGCTCCCAGTAAGCCGCCAAATCAATCTCCTTGTCAAATTCTACATCTAAGTCTGGAGGGGTAGGAGCTTCTATAACTATTGGTTTTCATGATGACAACTCAACTAGTCTACTTCGAAGAGCCCCCAACTCTGTAAGGAGACTGCTGGTGTTTGCCTGCTCTGCCATCCATACATTGAATTTGCTCTCAAATCCGTCTAGGTGAGCATGTAGAACCTAAGCTGCTGCATCTATCTTTGACTTGACCCATGGCTTCACATTTTCCATCATGGCCTGAATCTTTCGCTCTGTCATGGTCAACCGCTTAGCCAGCTTCTAAAGGAAGTCCTGTGGCACCAAAACATGCCCTACCGGAGTCTGAGTATGTAAGCTAGGTGGTGGTGTGGCAGATGTGCTAGGAGCTTTCATCAAATGTTGGTGTCTCGCTCTGCTCCTAGGTAATAGGGGCATTCACCTGTGTTCCCCCTGCTAGCTGTCTCTGTGGAATAGCTGTGGGAAGTCGTGCACGACTTACTGGGTTCATCTCATCCCGGATAAGTCCTATGTTTGCTATCCTCTAGCGTCCAATCAGCCGCTCCTCACCCCATCTTATTAGCACCTCTTCCTCTGTACATAGCCTGAATACAAGACTCGAGAATTGGATGGTAGTGCTTACTCCCACTGCCTAATGTCATATCTCATATGCAATGATCCTCGGGATGTTGATTGAATAGCAGCACATGAGGCATGCCACCAAAGCTGTCCTGTCAGCACTGAGGGTATTGTCATTGACGGTGAGTACTAGTCGGCGGCATACTAGTGTCCAACAGGCCTTGGCAATAAAATTCAACAAACTCTGTGTAACCTGCTTTCCTCCAGCAACCCACTCAACTCCCTCCTTGTCCTCAGCTAAGACACCCGCTAACCATTGTAATTGCCTTTGGCATTCCTCAAAACCTAACTGCTGGAGTTGTTTAAGCGCCTCCACTCTGTACTCATACTCTGGCATAACTCGTGGAGGTATGAACTGTGGCCCATACAAAACTCGGGAGATGGTACACTCGGATATGTCTAGCTCTCTTCGTCGGACCAACACACTCTCGAGTCGAGGATGGTCTTTTATTTTCTGCCCCTCCTTCTCCTTTTTCTCCATGGTAGCCAAGTAGTTGGTGTAGAACTCCCGAACTATTTCTGCTGCATATTGGGCTGGAGTCTTTGCCATCCACTCGAAACCATAGAAGCTGAAGATCCGCTTCATCTCCTCCATTTCATTCAGGGAGTTAGAGAGGATCTGTGGTTCTTCCTGAATGCTCCGCCTTGGCTTGTTTTTGGCGGTGAGAATGATGCCCTGCTCATGTATTTCTCTAGCTCCCGACACTCTCCATCGGACTATGTGATTCTCTCTGGGTGGGGTCTGTTCTTGTGCAGCACCTGGGGCCTCCTCATTTGATTCATCACTTCCACTTGCTTCCTCGGACCCTTCTTTTGCATTTGAGTCGTTTCCTGACTCCTGATCATCTCATCTAGATCCCTCCTTAGACCAGGGAGCTTGGGTAGATGTGGCAGTGGCTGCTTCAGCTTGTGCTCTTGCTTTCGTCCTAGTGGTTCTAGTTCTGTCTATGTCTGAAGTGTCTATCTGGTAGTCCTCAATCAAACCTCTAGGGGAGTTTCGTGCTTGCCCAGCCTCGGACTCAGATGTTTCATCAATTAATGTTCTCCTGGTTATTGCTTTGGATGCCTTTCGCATCTGTGCCATTGTACCTATAGAGAAAAGAGTTAGAATTCCATATTTGAGAAAGAAGAATTAGAAGAGAAAGTTTTAGATTCTCATCATGGGTCGACAATACGAGTCGTACCAAAACAGTACGACTCTTATGAAGACCCAACAGTCCCTGATGTATGTTACGGCTCATAGGTACGATTCGTACCATGAAGGTACGACTCGTACCTTGAGTCGTTTAATGAAGCTTCAGTTATGGTATCTTCTGTAATTTTTCACGACTCGTGGTACGACCCATAGGTCGATTCCACGAATTGTAGGAAGGAATTTTCTGTTGCACTTTGTCCAGTTCCTTGGTACGAATGCTCAGTATGACTCGTAGTGACAAACTACGACCCGTACTGTGCTTCATACCACTTTCATGCCTTAGTCGATTTTCTTGTTCAGTTTACAGGGGTTCTATTTTTCTCAATTTGGGTACTCAATCACTTAAACACTACTCATCCCTCCCCTTTTTAATTATAACCCGTACCCCAAAAATAAAAGAATTTAAATTTACAGGCTTAACCCAACAATGAAAAAAATATGGTGTTTTCCAGTCAACCACGGTTTAGTTTCATCCCTGGTCATTGTATTATTGAAATTTTTCGAACAAATTCAATACTCCCAGAGATTCTGATAGTGGAAGCTTCAAGTAAGCTAAAGTTTTTCAATAATCAACGCACTACTTACTTGTTGCTTCTTCCTTCGACTGAAAAATCACAATATTAGGTTGAGAGGAACTTCGGTTGAACAAGAAATTGCCCAATTCTTCTTTAGCTTTTGAGTTACAGGTTAGAGAGTTTGGAAAATAGGGCTCGTAGGTTTGTGTTGTTTGAGTGGGAGAAGGGTCTATTTTGGTATGAAGTTTAAATAGGTAAGGGGCAGATTTAAAAATCTAGGCCGAATCGAGTAATTTTGAAGTTTTTGACCCATTACAACTCGTACCACGAGTCGTAGGAAGACCCCACGACTCGTCCCCTAGACCCGTGCTTCAGAAAATCAAGAAACTTACCTGGGGACCTATGAGTACATTCTATGACTCGTACAATGTGAGTATGGTTCGTATGATGATTCGTAGGTCGATGCTTTGAATAACTTCTCTAAACCTCACCACGACTGTTGCTACGGCTCGTAGGACGCCATCACGAGTCGTACTAAGAGCCGTACCAGCTACTGTGTCAGTAGTTTTTAGCCTCCTATTTTTGTTTTTCCTGCACACTGAGCACACATTAGTTTAATAACTTAGGTTTCCTCCCAAGAAGCGCATGATTTAACGTCGCGGCACGACGCAGGGGGCCCAGTTACTCAAGCTTCACCAAGCCACCACTTGGGTTGCCTCCCAAGAAGTGCCTAATTTAACGTCGAGGCACGACGCAACGCCTGATTTAACTTCACGGCACGATGCAAGTCTCTTGACTACTCAGAATTCGTCAAGTGACTCATATTCATCCTCTAGTGCTGAGACTACGCTGAATTCCTTTGGTAGCATGCTGCATTGACCGACAAATGTTAAAGGTGACCTCTTCTTTATTCAGTCTAAATTTCAACTGACCCACCTCCACATCTACTAGGGCCCTCCCGGTTACAAGGAATGGTCGACCCAAAATGATGGGGACCTCATAATCCACTTCACAGTCTAGAATCACGAAGTTAGTTGGGAATATGAATTTTTCCACCTTGACAAGCACATTGAATAGGATTTCCACCATCTTTTTAACAGTTCTGTCAGCCATCAGTAGCCACATAGTGGTCGGTGTGGGGGCTCCCAAGCCCAATTTCTTGAACACTGCCAAGGGCATCAAGTTGATGCTATCTCCTAGATCACAAAGTGCCCTAGCAAACTCGACATTCCCAATGGTGCAAGGTATGGTGAAAGCACCCGGTCTTCCTTTTTTTGAGCTAGGATCGTTGTAGCTATGGCACTACAATGATGTACAGTTTCAATCGGCTCATATCTCACAGATCTCTTCTTAGTCACCAAGTCCTTTATAAACTTTGCATATCCCGACATTTGTTCGATGCCTCAACCAATGGAATGTTCATAGATAACTGTTTAAGCATTGAAAGGAATTTCTGGAACTTACCATTTTCTGCCTTTTTCTTCATCCTTTGAGGGAATGGTGGCGGTGGGTGCGGGATAGCTTTGTATATTTGCGGTGCTCCTTGGTCATTGTCAGGTTCTTCTTCACCTCTTGGGGCCTCAGCATGCTCAACGACCTTTATCTCAACACTCTTCTCATTCTCATCCATTATGCTTTCTTTCATCCATTCAACTACAACTGGAAACGGGGGGTCAACTTTGGTCTTACCACTCCTAGTTATCACCGCCATGCAATGGCCATCGTTCTTTGGGTTTTGGACAGTGTTGCTAGGTAGTGTACCCTTTTGTCTAGGGTTCATTGATGCTAACAGTTGCCCAAGTTGATGTTCGATCTGCTTGATGGCTGTAGCATGAGATTCCACTTTCTGACCCATACTTGATAAGTTGCTTCCGATCTCCTTTAGTTGCTCACTAGTGGACCACACCTTCTTCAACATCTCAACCATCATCTCTCCAACTTTGATTGCCCAGCCTCTCCCTCTCGTGCATTGGGACGCACATAAACTCCAGCCCAGTCATTGCGGTGTCACGACCCGAGTTCACACCCTGACCGTAGGACAAGGAACCCCGAAAGGACCGAAGTAGACCCATGGCATAATCATAGCATATCACTTGACAATAGAAACAATCAACAACATGAATAAGCGGAAGCTAACTGCAAGAATCTAATAATAAACCATACGGACAATTGTAACCACACTTTAATACAATGCTGAGTCTATCTAGACAAGTCTGAAAACCTTTTACTAAACTGATGAGTTGCTGGAACAAGCCCCCAGCTAACTCCTAAAATCTAAAAACTGAAGCATAATGAAAATGTAAACATAAATCACGTCCTCGGGAGATGAGGACTCACATCTAGCAGCTGAGAGGGAATGAAGCGTGTCTAATCACGAGGCTGAGTCTAGAGACCTGGATCTATATCTTGAAATGATATGGCACAAAAGGCGTGCGGTCAGTACTTGAAATGTATTGGGCATGCGGGATAACATAGATAATTAAATATACAAATATATGATAAGGAAATAACCAAGTACATCAACATAACTGATTAACATGCAACTATCCTCTTATGATTCGCATAAACATGTATATACATGAAACTTTCCTTTGGATCTCATGTTCTAAAACATCATCAAACTCATGCATAAGGATCAAGTTCTAATTATTCAATAAGAGCTGAATCTAAGACTAGTATTACATATTGTACTAGATCACTGCTGGTAAGTGAAACTAATTCTCATTATATTAAACCTGTTAAAATTTGAAATCTAAACCATACGGAACTGAATCATGCTAATAACATAACTAAGGGAGTCATTCTCTACTATAGAGAGTCCCAGCTAAACCAAGGGAGTCATTCTCTACTAGGAAGAAACCCAACTGAACTAGGGAGTCACTCTTTGCTACGGGGGATCCCGACTGAACTAGGGAGTCACTCTATGCGATGGAGGATCCCGGACTGAATTAGGGAGTCACTCTCTGCTATGGAGGATCCCGACTGAACTAGGGAGTCACTCTCTGTTATGGAGGATCCTGGACTGACCAAGGGAGACATTCTCATCTATGGAGAGTCCCTGGCTGACTAGAACATGAGGAGTATTGATCTGACTTTGTATATCAAGTCTATGCTACTACAGCTAGTCAGAAACATAACATACACTGCTTTCTTCGTACAACATTCATTTCGAAGGGATTGGGGCTACTTTCTACTATCAACAAGCCCAACATTCTGAAATATCATTATCATGCTTTATCATCATTATTCATATCATCATAGAGCCACATCAATATTTTTTCAAGCATCTTACATTAGTGAGTGTCTATAGATTCACATCATGCATTATATCTTACATTAGTGAGTGTCTATAGATTCACATCATGCATTATATCTCCACCATATTAAGTTCCAGATTCATATCATTCAACATGTATCACAGAGTTATTCATGATCCATAGATCCAATTCATACCTTAACATGCATACATTGATTCATATATTCTAGATTTACGGGAAGCCATATACTTAACTCATAACTTACACATTCACAACATATCAGGGGAAAATCATACATTTTTATCTCATAAGACCCATTTTGAGATTTACTCCAATTCATGAGAAGGATGCATTAATTAGGCCATTATCATAGGTTTACCTCATACCCAATCAATTCCATCGAAAGCATAAGGGACATACATATTTTACTTTCAATTATTCGAGCCCATAAACTCTAATTTCTTCTCAACATGTCTATCAATGACACATTCAAGTTCTTAGGGATAATCATACGATCTTCACATATTTAAACATGGATGCAAGTAATTACGATAATCGAGTGAACAATAATAAAGCCTCATTAAAAGTTCAAGTCATTTTATGAAGACATTCTATAGTCTCACATTTCTCATCATCCAACACATAGTTCAAGGTAACTCAATTATTCTACCTCATAATTAATCTCATAATCATAATGGATCTTGGAATTTAGAGAAATATAGACAAAATCACCCATCATACAAATCCTAGGTCATGCTTTTCTAGAATAGTTGAAATTGGGCATTTTGAGAAAACATTTTGGGGCACAAGGATGGAAGATTATCATTGTTGAAAAACCCGTATACATGGTAGAAGAATCCCCACTCGAAATCACACCTTGAAGCTTTGATGAACACCTTGGTGAAATCCTTGAATCTTGAGAGGAGAGGAGAAAGAAGGGTTTGAGAGGTATATTGAGACAATGAGAGTTTAGACTAGAAGAAACCCTTAATAATGTCCCAAACATCACTCAAAATGATGTAATCTAGAAGTTAAAAGTATAGGACTTTACGAAAACACCCCTAGAAAAACACAGAGAAAATCCTCCTGCCAGTCCCCACAAGGCACACCACGAGTTATAGGGTCAGGCAAAGACTCGTGGGGACCGAGTCGTGGAGTGACTGGTTCGAGCTCCTTTTTTTGCTCTTCCCTCCCCACAGGTAACTTGATGAGTCGTTAGGTCCACGATGACTCGTCCCTTCTTCCACGGTCCCCACTATCTCAGGTCCACACCAGAAATTCCCAGTTTCACCTAACGGCCGACCTACGAGTCATGGGGCTACCTAACAACTCATTGGGTTGTCAGTGGCTACTGCTCCTGATTACCTTCTTGACTGCTCCCCACGAGTTTGACCACGACTTGTGGGGTCTCCTAACGAATCGTTCCCCCACTTATTCTGAGGAAATTTTTTTGAATTCTTTCTTTAATCCTGAAATCTGATCTTACAAAACATTCGGGGTGTTACATGCGATATCTATCATTTCTTCTCCATTCTCCTTCGCGCTCATGACCTCGGCTCCTGTCTCTGAACCCGTTTCTATTGTAGTTGTCTCTATATTGGTTCTGACCTTGATTTCCAAAACCATGGCGCCAATTGTCTTGTCCAGGCGCTTGGGCGTTGGCTCGGAAACCCGCTACTTGGCTATCTAGGAAGTTTGCCTCTTCCTCAGAATCAGAGTGATCAGCTCCTTGCTCCATTCCTTGAGTTCCCACTGCATTTACCTTTTTGGATCCAACTCCCATAATATGCTTTGTCAGCAAGTCCAATGATGTGCGCATATGAGCTAACTCCTGGTCACATTCTTCTTTTTTTCTTTGTTGGTCTGCAGTCAAACCAATAGCATATGTACCGTCCACTGCATCAGCCTCCCTCGTATGCTAGGCCTTGTTCGTCTTAGTCACCCTATCAAGAATAGTGGCAGCTTGCTTCCAGGTGTGACTCATCAACGCTCCTCCTGCCACTGTGTCTTCTACAATTTTGGTGCAATTATTCAAAGACCTGTAAAAGACTTCCAACAAACTGTCATCCGGGATCTTATAGTTCGAGCACTTTGTCAACTTCTTTTTGAACCTCAACCAGGTTTCATGAAGTGCCTATGTCTTAATTTGTCATAAGTCGTAGGTCTTGTCTTTTAGCTGCAACATTCTAGAGGAGGGAAAGAATCTCTCCAAAAAGGCCTGTTTGAAGTCCTCCAGTTGATTATGGAGTCGTTGGGCAACTCCGATAACCATAATATGGCTTCTCCTGATAGAGAGAAGGGAAGAGTTTGAGCCGTATGGCATCCTGGCTTACTTCGGGCAACCTGTACGCCTTGCATATTCCTACGAAGTTCATCAGGTGCAGGTTGGCATCATCCGTTGCATGACCATTGAACACCCCTTTCATGTTTAGCAATTGAATCATGGTGCTCGTGATATCAAATTTGGCCCCAGCGGGCAGTGGTGGTGGAGAAATTGCTCCAGTTGACCCAACTTCATCAATGTCTGGGTCCTCATCATCGAAGAACTGAGGGGCAAGTCTATAACCTCTGTTGCCCCTTCCATGTCGACCAATATTCACTATTTCTTCTCTAACATCATCCGCATCCTGAAGTGCAGCTTGCCGAGCTAGCTCGACTTGCCTAGCTTCTTCAGCTATGCGAGCTTCTCTTTGATCTTTATTCTCCATTCTATGCAGTGCTCGTTCAATTTACGGATTTAATGGAATAAGGGGATCTCCGCTACTCCGAATTCTTGGCATTCACCGAAGAACATCCTATGGGTATCAAGAAAAATGAAAAGAAAATGTAATTAAGGAAATAACTACCAAAAAGTCAAATACAAGCTAATAATCTAGTCTTAGCCATATTCCTCAGCAACGATGCCACTTTTTGATAACGCTCAAACCATACCTCCTATCGAAGTATGAAGCGGACGTTGTCAATAAAGAACCAAAAAAAGAGGTTGGGGTCGATCCACAGGGAATAGGGAAGAGCTACACTAAAGCCGGTAAGTGAACTTGTTAGGTAGTTACTCCAAATTGGGGGTTTAAAAAGGAAACAATAACTAAAAGCACAGTTAAAATTATGGATAAAATCATGATTTGAAGATAACTAGGGTTTTGTGTTCCCCATGGGTTCATAACTACTTTGCATATACATATGTGATCATCACTAATGCTTACTTGTAGAACTGATAACTAGGGTTCATTCAAACGACCGACCAGTCCCTATTGAATGACTATACTCAATCACCTGACCAGGTCTCATGAGCGATTACAATTTAACCATTATCAATATGTCCCAAATTTAACTATCCTACGACCACAACTCAAATTAATACAATGATCATCAAGATCAAGGCTTTGTTGTAATTCTCTTTTCCTAATCTCTACCTCTTAGACCTAAGCAAGTAAAGAATTCAGGCATGTCCTAACATTGTACACCATTAAGAAACGTTTAAGCATGAAGTGAATACAATGCAAGTGTTTTGCATTGGTTTTGAATCACTTTTATGTAACCCTAGCTTGTTAATCTACCATGGTTCCCATAACCCCAGATATGGAGGTTTTAGCCTCTCATAGTTGCAAGATTATGATTTGTTTGTATAATTAAAGACATAAATCAATACTTACAATTATGATTGAGAGAAAAACTTTCTTGAATTAATCAGCAAAATCCTTAAGAACAGTATGAAGATCAAGAAAAGGGTGATAACAAGTTGAACAACTCAATTCCCACGTCTATATCTCCTTAATTTCATTGCTAATCAGTTCTAATCACTCCTAATTACTTCTTGTCTCCTCTCTTATGAAAATAAAACATAAAATATATTTATACAGACATAAAAATCCTTTTCCTAAGCTAACAGGGTAAACTTCCATATCTGCTACCACTCGTGGCACGATCAGACCTACGACCCGTGATAGGCTTGTACGGGTCGTACCTTCCATCCATAAGTCTGTTGCTTGCTGAAATCAGGCTAAGTGTTGGTGCTTTGGTACAACTCATACCATCTTCCTACGAGTCGTACTGATCTTCCGTGGTTTAAATCTGAAGACTCTAAATTTTTCTGAAGTTTGTCACGAGGGCCTTGGTATGACTCGTACCTTGCCATCAGGACTCGTACTGTAGTCATCCGTACCCGGAGTCAGCTTTTGTGCAATTTTTCAGAATCTTTCCACGACTTGAAGTTACAACTCGTACGATGATCATATGACTCGTACTGTGAGTCGTGGGTTGCTTCTTTCCCAGCTCATGCTTCTGAACATTTCCATGAGTCTTGGTACAATTTGTACCATCAGTGTATGACTCATACTAAGACTGGAAGTTTGGCTCATTTTTTGCTCTTTTAAGCTTCTTTTGTACAATCTTGTTCCAACACCTAAGTTTACCTAAAAACACAAGAAAAGTACCTCATATCCATATAAACACATCTATGTCCATGCTATTTTCTTTAGTTTTGAGCTTCAAAAGTTCTGTAAATCCAAAACACATCATCACCTGAGCCTTCTGATCGCTCACCATCTCCAGTGCATATTTGGACAACTGGTTGAGCTCTTGAGCATGTTTAAAATTCACTAACTCGGCTGCCTTGATTTCCCTCATCTCCCGGGGAAAGAATCAGTTTAAGAATGTGGTGAGGAACTCATCTAAACCAACGGGACCAACTCTGATTCCCCGGCTATCCTTCTACTGCCTATATCATATATGAGCAACCCCCTTCAACTAACAGGAGGCTAAGTTTGCACACTCCTCTCCCGTCACCCAAATAATCTGGGTGATCTTTTGGATCTCCTCAATAAACTCGCATGGGTCCTCCTCCACTCTTGACCCAAAGAACTCGGGTGGGTTCATCCAGAGGAATCCCAGGCTCTAGTCGTCGCTGCGTTCCCATTTTGAGGAATGTGAGCCACTACTTGCTGATTTACCTGAGCGGTCAAAGCCTGTGCCAACATCTGAATGGCTGCCCTAAACTCAATGTGGGCAACCTGCTAAGGCACGAGATCTGCTAGGGTTGGTGGGGTTTGTTAATGCCCACCTCCATTGCCATCACCATGGCCATTTCCATTGTCGTTTCTTCATCTGTTAACCCGGTATGGAGGCATTCCGCAAATGCGTAAAGCTAGAGTTAGAGGAATAGAGAGAGTTGAACTTATAGCACGAGATAGAATTATGAAAGAAGGGAAATTTCCTAAAATGTTTCGCAGCCTCTTCGTCATAAGTGTGACACACTTCACACACCATGAAAAAGACTCAACTTAATGTGGCTTTCAGACACCCTAGAATACTTCAAAATCTAACACTTTGATACTAAGTTAGTCACGGCCCGAGCTGAGACCCAGGATCGAGACATGTGACCTAAAACCATGAATGACTCCAAGCTAACCCATGGCATGTGCATAAAAACTCAAGAGCATAAATAAAAGTGGAAACTTAAAACTTAAACAAGAATATGTGGAGATATGAATATTATAAAACATAAGCAAAAGTGTTAACATCACAACACCCAGCCAAAAGCTGAACATGCTAGTCTATGTTTGAAAAGTTTCTACTATCTGATTAGATGCTAGGACAAGCCCTCAGCTAACTCCAAGTCGGAAACTAAACTGACAAAATAACATGACTAAAATTATTTCCTCGGTAGATGAGGACTCACCAACATAGGGCTAAGTTGAACTAATAGGGAGAAGGATTAACGACGGGGCTGAGTCTGATAGGTCGGACATGTATCATGAAACAATGTAACATTGAGTATGTGGTCAGTACTTGGAATATACTGAGTATGCGGGTTCAATAAAAAGGACCATAAAAATACATAAGGGTACAAGAGAGTATAACATTTTTGAAATCATAACTTAAACATGAGGCTCATGGCTTTCCAAACAGTTCATAAATAGTCATAATTTTAATCATAAATAAGCTTTATAAATGATAACTTGAGTCAAAACATCATAACATAATCATACATAACATGAGGAACAACGCGAGATTCTTATAACCGATGTACCCCACATGAGGACACATGGAGCCCGACCTGTAAACCCTTAATCGGGAGGGTGTTCGTACCTTGCCAAGGGTATAAACATGAAAAAGGGCATGATATCACTAATGAAAGGCCCATACGGGCAAAGAGGGACAATCTCAAGGGAGGTCCCAGCATGGCTACGTCAGCACGTAATTTTGAGACTCGAGATATGCTTGGACCCTGGTCTACTTGGTGTTAAATATTACTCCCAAATATATATATAGTGCTCATATCATAGTAGGAAAAACATGCATTAGATTCATGGGCTAGTTTAAATCATGATAATCATAAATATGCTTGAGGTACGTGAACTAGCCATGAAATAGGACCCGTGAGTCAGTCATAATTATAATCGTGAAAATCATGAAAGACATTATACATTCTTGATAAAATCCTCATACTTAAATTCAAAATTTCATGAAGGATACTTGTAGGAAATCATGTATCATAAAGGATAAATCATAAATTAGGACGTGAGAGATTCAATTTTTGTAAGAGAATTAAAGAAATTCATGAGAAGGAATTTAGCCCTAAGATTTCATAATCATACTTGAATCATAAGATAATCTAATTTCATAAAATTTTGAAGAGATCATAAACCCCATCATAAAAATCATATTTTCATATCAAGTTAACTCTACTCATAAAGGAATCATGAACAGATTTCAAAACCCAACATAGATTCATAATTTTCAAAATTAGGCTTTCGGAAAATTGAGTGATCATATTTTTGATTGAAAAAGGGATATGAGGTTGAAAGGAACCCTCATTGATAGACCCACATATCTGGAATGCACAATCAACAATTAGTCTTGAAACCCCAATCACACTTAGAGAGAATTTGAGGAAGAACCCTAAGAGAATCTTGAGAGAATTGATCTTGTATTAGGAGTATTAGGAATTGAGAGGGAAGTTTAGGAAAGCTAAAACCCTTCAAAACACACTTTTCAAGGCTTAAAACAACGTAATGTAGGAGTTGAAAGCATGGGAGATTACAAAATTGCCCCTAAGAATCGGGCAGAATTTCACGACTAGGTACCCCGATGGTACCCATGTGGGCCGTTACACTCTGGACAGTTCGTCATTCATGCCATCGCCATAAACTAGTGATCTGGAAAAAAGCCTCCTTCTAACGGTATGAGTGATGGGTCGTCACTATTCTAATGGTCCATCAGTTCTATCATCACCCTCAAGTCTAGAACCTTCCTTTCGATGGCCCAACCGATGGTCTGTCGCTGCTCTGACGGCCGTCACCAGCACCGTCAAGTTCGTGATATGCTGTCAGCCACGTTTCCATACCTGAATATCACTAGTGACGGTCCGTCTCCTTACTGACGACCGTCACTTGTGTTGTCAGGGAGGTGACGGGCCATCAGTCATGTTGTCACTCCCTGCACCAAACCTGCAATTTCAGTTATCTTCCTTCATCAAGTTATTTTGAGGTCCGAGGTGTTACAACCAATTCAAATGTGTACTCCTGGTCTATTCAATCATAAATCCTTACAAGCATGTTAAAATCTTTCTTTATTCTAGGTTTGAAGTGAAAATCTTTCTTTAGATGTTTGTCACTAATTTTCCTCTTTTTCAGAGTGCCTATTTTACATAAATAGAAGTTACAATTTGAAAACAAAATGATTATTGTGAATGTGTTATTGTGTGAATAATTCTATATTTTTCAATAATACATACTTTAAAATGTGTGTTACTTATCATTTTAATTTATAATGCCTTTTCATTAGGATAAATTAAAAATGTTGAATTTGATGTCGTCAACTCTTGCTAGATAAGGTCAAAAATTAGCTTCAAAAAATAATTGAGAAATGTCATTTCTATGTTATTAGTCAATCGAGCTAAGTACCATTAATTATTCTATCATTATCTCATCTTCATTTAACTGTTCATCGAGACATTTCTACTAATGGCAATTGAATTATAGCATGAACTATCTCTATTTTCATACCCATGTGTCATGATTTTCATTCTTACTAATATCTCATAATGTATGATCTACCTTTTTTCAATCACCCTAATGTTAAGGTATTTAGGGGAAAGGGGTAATATTAGTCTTATTTTAATGCTATTCTTATTTGAGTAGATGTCAGCATGACAATTGTTGTTTCATTTGCAGCTCCTAACAATTGCTTGGTTGATTTTGATGTCATATTAAGTATGAATTAGCTATATCCTTATCACGCGATCTTGAATTGTCCTTGTCAAGATGATTGTTTTGGCTATGCCGGAGTTCCTAAACTTGAGTAGTGGTAAAACTTGGTCATTCCACAAGGAAGCTCATATATTTTCTAAGAAACAAAATATGGTAGAAAAAGGGTGTTTGGCATATATTTAACATACTAGTAAGAAGACTCATATTCTTGATTCAACGTCAGTGGTGAGGGATTTTCCTGAGGTGTTCCTCTAAACCTACCAATCATTCTTCTTGAATGTAATATTATTTTTGGTATTGACTTGGTGTTGAGCATTCATCTGTTTTTATTCCAACATACTAGATAGCACCAATGAAGTCGAAGAAGCAATTGCAAGATCTGTTGAGCAAGTGGTTCATAGACTGAGTGTCTCCTATCGAGGTGATCTTGTGTTGTTTGTGAAGAAGAAGGATGACTCTATGAGAAAACGTATTGATTATGCATAGTAGAACAAGGTGACTATAAAGAACAAATATCCGTTGTCGTGTATTAATGATAGTTCGATTAGCTCTAGAGTGCTACTATCTTTTCTAAGATTGATTTGAAATTCGGGTATCATCAGTTGAAGTTAGGATGGAGGATGTCCAAATACAACTTTCAGGACCCATTATGAGTATTATAAGTTTCTAGTGATGTATTTTAGGCTAACTAATGATAAACTGATATTTTTCCCCCTTATCTCTTATGTAATCTTAGATTTTTACTGTGCTTAATTGAGAAAATAGTTCATTCAATGTGGTTTACTTTTATTTTACAGGTTTATATGATTTTGAAGTGATTGGGAAAGAAACCAAGTGAAAAAAAGTCAAAAGAAGCTGAAATGAAGAAAACAGAAAAATTGGCCATAGGCGCAAAAACTGGCCAACATTGTAAATTTGCAAATTTAGGGCTTATTTTGTCATATTTGAACTTTAGAAAGTTGGGGATATATAAAGCCAAGACTTGGGAAACACCAATCACACAGAGTTTGAAGATTTGAAAGCACCCAATGAGAAATTCTTTACCTATTTCTTTAAATATTTGCTTTGCATTTAAATAATTAGTGGTGTAATTGTCAATTTCATGTTTGGATATTGTAGTTAGAGATAATACAATATTTAAATTTTGATTATTATACATGTGTTTTGTATTAATTAAATGCTTGTTATTTTATGAGTGAGTATTTATTTCTTTAGTTAATCTTGATATTTAATATTTTCAAAGAAATTAGCTAACCCTAGGATTCACCCATTTACTTCGATTTAAGTCTGAGAGAGGAAAAATGAGATTGTGAAAAATTAATTCACAAGAATTTGGGGCGTTAACTCTTGTCTAACATATTTGAGTTAGAGATAGGAGAACTACTTGTAACTACATTCCGATATCGTTAATGCTCTTAATTGGGCTAAAAATAGGCAATTTGGTAGTTTTATTAGTGTCCGAGAAGAACTTACATAGAATTATTATCCGAAGCTAAGTACTTGACTCATGATTAAGTAGTGGTAGATGATATTGCAATAGGTCATTCTTGATATTGATCACTTCTCTATTTTTCACATATCTTGTTTTCCTTTATTATGAAGGCCTTTTGATTATTAACCGCTTTCTACTTAGTTTTATCTTTATTAGTTTTAAATAAAAAAAGAATCAAAACTTTATCAATTACTTGACATAGCTTAGGAAATGATGAATTTTTTACTTTCTTAATTGTCTTTATATTATTTTTTGTGGCTTCGACCCTGAATCATGTTGGCTAAATTATGTTGAGACGACCGCGTATACTTTCTCTTTGAGGAGTGGATTTGAATATTATCAATTTCGGCTCCTCTACCGGTGAATAATTTGACGTATTCTGGTTAGTTTGTGGTTTAAGCTTACTTCCTTTGGTCCAAACATATGTATATGTGTTTGTGATTTTTTCTGTTCCTTTGTGTAGTTAATTTTTTTTACTTTTATCACCATGACATCTTGAAACGAAAACGGGTTTGATGGTAGCAACCCATATTTTGATGACCCGTATCCATATTATGGAGGACCCATTTTTTGGCAAGATTGTGAAAATATCTTTGGGAGAGAGATGTATACACCGTCTCAATTCTATGATGAGTATAATTGCAATACATGTGGTGGTTAAGGTGTACATTAAGGTGATTGTCCTAATTATTTTTCCCCTCCCCCTCCCCCTTGTTCTAATGAAAATGCTAGTTATGCTTTTGAGTTTGATAGGAACAATAATATGGTAAATGAAGAACAAAGTGTCGAATTTGAAGGCATCCAAGTAATACTTCAAACCTTCTTGGAGCGGGAACCTATATTAGAGGAGGAGCTAAAACTCCTAAACCAATCCATCTCGAAAAATATCATGAAATCGGAAAGAGAAAAAAGATTCATTCAAGGATGCCAACTCCTCAATTGCCATTGAATTGTCTAATTGAAGAAGAGATTTCAGTCCAATATATGAGGCCAAAAGATCTCATGACCACAACAAAAATTATAAAAATAAAGAAGTGGTTCAACTAGAAGAAGAAGAAGAAAATGATGAAAAGAAGAAGGGCAAAATTTTGAAGAAAAAATCTTTCGTTCTCAAAAAGAAGAAGTTAAGGAGCTATTGAGAGGTATAATGGGAAGAAGTGAAAAATATGAAAAAGTCTTGACCAATCGGTGGAAAGAAGTTCAACATGGAGATGATGGAAGTATCTAAAAGTATGAATTTTTCCATGGGTGAATTTTTACAAGCCTTGAACGAATCCCATCGTGAAGAGAAACTCGATGAAGTGAAAATTTTAAGCCAAGATTGAATATTGAATCAAACTCAACAACTTGAAGTCTGTTGGATTCACCATGAAGACATTTCACGGATGATGAAAGAATTCCTAAAGATGCAGGTTGAACAAAATCAAGAAGTGGGCCAACTTGAAATTGATAGATGGGACTTGAGTGCAAAGGTTGAGTAAGGTAATGCTCAACACCAGCCTAGGGTAGGTGAGACCGACACCCGAAATGATTTCTAGCTCAAGTGTACTACTAAAACTAGCATGAACTATGAGCAACCATCTAATCTATGTAGGCATGAATAGTATAAATCTGGGAATTGAGGTAAATCATGCAACTTAGATAAAGCTTTTCATAAAATTTTAATACAAAAGTTACACGACGGTTAAAATAAGAGTAATGAATAACGTGACATACTAACTGATAATTTACAAAGCCTTTACTAAACTGAGAATATTTGATTACCGGGAAAAGACCCCCAACGTCTAAAAGAACTAAACACCTGATGATAAGATAAATGCCTCAAGGAAGAGTGGGGATCATCAAAAGCTGAACTGGGATAGGCTTACTGAGTTGCTCGCCTGAAGATGTTTGTATTCGAGGTTGCATTATTAAACAATACAGTGCTCCCAACAAGACGGGCATAGTACATGAAATCATACCATATGTAAGATGGCAAAAATATGAAGCATAGAATACTAAGATTTAATGACCCGTCCAATTGTTATAGCACTTTGATAAACCGTCATGGTTAGAATTAAAATTTTTTACAAGCTCGGGTTAAGTCTCTGAATTTAAAGAATTATGCAACGAACAACTTTGACGGGTTAAGTTAAAATCGGGTGGACCTAGGTGCAGGGCCACTGCGACAGACTATTTCCACTGTAGCGGCACTGCTGCAGCGAAAGTACCCTCACTGCAGTGGATGATGTGAACTAGAATTTCATAATTCGGTTCTATTTCCATAAAGGGTGTTGAATAAAAATGTTCACGAATAGAAATTAGGATTTTTAAACAAGAAGAGAGAAGCAAGGAGGTTAGAGGAGGCAAGACCCCACCCTCCGTCATGACTATTTTCTGAGGGAACTCGGAACTTGAGGAAAGCATGCAGCCGGGAATTTGTCGAGAATAGCTTGGCCCCCAAGTAGGCTATGGCTTACTTTCTTACATTTTAGACTTTGATTAGCAACACGTATACGTGCACATACTTGATGAGCCATTGATGAATAGGGAGAAATCGCAAGTTAATTACCCTTAGATATTTTATAACCAGTAGGTATTTATGAGACAAAGGTAATTGAAAGGAATTAAGGGAGAGGTGACTAAACCACCATACCATGCCGTTCATGGGTACAAAGTGTCCTAAAATTAGACCTCTAGATTCCTATCTATGTGAGTGAATCATAAGGGGCTACCCCAATGTACATCCTAAATAAGGGACTATCGTATGATCATGTCAAGGGTATGGGATAGTCATGCGCTCGTAGAAATCAAGCGACTAATGAGTTAGTTTTGATATGTGCATATGATATGGTTCATAATTTGTGTTGAATTAATTATTGTCATTTTGACGAGAAAGGGTAAACTGATGATAAGAATTGACTAGGAGAGGATGTGCATAATCAGTCAGTTGATCTCCAAAGACACAATTCGTGGGGAATCTTGGTAGGTGATTGGTCAGAGTACTACCTTAATAGTACCACTACAATGGTCTTGGAACTGCTGTAGTGAGACCATGGTGATGGCAATGGTGCCGCTGCAGTGAAGCCCAATCTCGCCGGCGGGCCAGTTTGCACCCCATCGTTGAACTTTTGTAACACTCCAAAACTTTCCTAGACCAAACTCAGACCTTGCAAGAATAATCCAGAAGAAACTAGAAATGTTGCCTCAAAATGACCGAGACAACGAGTCGTGGTCAGCCCTGCCTTGGTCCTTCGAGAACCAACCGGACATGGAATGACCCATTGTGAGAAACAACGAGTCGTCCTATCACTCATTGGTCCCCAGCTCAAAACTCCCTTTTTTAGGAACCCACGACTCAACCAACGAGTCGTCGTATGATATAATAACTCGTGGTGTGAGTCATTAGTTGGGACTCCCAAAAATCTTCTTCAGTGACAACGAGTGGCAACAACAACCCGTTATATCACCCAGTGAGTCGTTGTAACCACCCGCGGTGCCATGTTCAGGGATCTTAAGAACTTCTCCAGTGGAGGTGACAACTCAACACAATGACCCATTAGGTATAACAATAAGTCGTTGTGTTGCTCGTTATTAGGCATCCCTGATTTTTTGTTCAGTCACAACGGGAGGAACCAACGACCCGTTGGTTCATCTAATGACTCATGGTCCCTCTTGTTGCCAGTTCTAGTGATCCAAATATCCATGCCCCAGGACCAACAACTGGTCCCAACGAGTTGTGGTCTCAACCAATGACTGATTGAGTGACCTGTTGGTCCGTGTAGGCAGTTTTTCTAGATTTTTCCCCAGGGATATTTTAGTAATTTCTCATTTTTTAATCCCTAAACTACATTGTTTTGGGTTATTTTCAAGGAATTTAGAGGGGTAATCGATGATATACTTCACCCCTCTCATTCCCTCAAAAGACAGATCGTAAAAATTCTCTTAGAAAAACTCAGAGCAGGAGCTAGGCAGTCGATTTTCTTCTCAGGTTCTCAAGGGATTTTCTTTGGGATTTCTTCACCAGGTATGTGGGAATTCAACAAGAGAATTGTTCTTCTCTTGTGTCCCCAAAACCCTTCCTTAATCTTCTATCAGTTATAGCCTTGAGGTTTTGAAATGTAGAAAGTTTTCAAATAGAATTCGATAAATTTTAGGTGGAATATTATCCATGTTATTAGTTGCTATATATTTTCCAATTCCTAGAAATTATGTGGAAACTAGCTTCTTTTAAAATGATTTAGCCCTAGTTTCTAAGTTCAGTAAATTAGACTGTTGCATATTTGATTAGTTATTCGTATTGTGTGATTCTATCGGAGTTGGGATTCCCTTGTTGTTAAAATAAGTTGAAATCTCAGTTAGATGCATGCTAGTCTAGTTTCAGCCAGAATATTAGTAGTATCCTTAGTATTAGTCAGAAATTCAGTTGATCAGTTTGACTGCAGTCTTTTCTTAGGTGTTAGTGGTGCCTCCTAGTTATTAGTTATTAGACTTAGATATCAGTTATCAGATTTCAGTTTGTTCTTTATACGGTAACGATGCTTCCAGATATGCAGCTCTGGCCAGTCTTAGAACACTAGTTACAGAATCAGATCCGATAAGACTCTCAGGGTACTTCCAGATAGATATCCCCGACTTAGTCTTGGACTCCAGTTTTGAGCTATTAGCGTAGTAGTCAGCCTAGGACTATCCAGTTGGAGTAGGACTTAGCGTTGAGCGGATTGGGGTTCCAGCGCACCCAGGTTCCCAAAACTATGTTACCACCGTAGGTTATTTTAATAGCCCTATGGCCCTAGACTTTTGATCACCCAGCTCATGCCTTTATACCCTAACAAGGTATATTGGGTCCTTCCGATGGGGTGTATACATCGGACTCCACGTCTAGCTCATGTGGTTATATGTCGGTTATAGCCTCTCCCACTAGTCAGTACAGTTTCAGTTTAGCTTAGCTCAGTACATTTCCAGATTTACTCAGTCTAGTTCAGTTCAATACAGTTAGCTCAAATCAGTATCTTAGATTCAGGGCATGTTATGACCACCAGTCAGGGTCATTTTTGACCATCTCAGTTATATTTTAGTTGATCAGTTTTCAGTATTTCAGTTGGTCATTACATGTCATTATAGTTCATTTATTTGTTCTTTATGTTATATTTTCTCCCACTTACTCAGTACATTCAAAGTACTGATGCATACCTTCTATGCTGTATTGTATTATGATATAGGCGTAGGTTCTCAGCCCCAACACTGTTAGTAGATTTTCTCCAGGCGATATCAGCAGCAGCAATGGTGAGTCCTCATCTTTCGAAGACGATATTTTATTTTCCAGTTATTTTCTTTTAGTTAGACTTTAGAGTTAGCTGGGGGCTTGTTCCAGCAACTCATCATTTGTAGATGGATTTCAGACATAGACTTAGACATTCAGTTTTGCTTTCAGATGTATGAAATTTTATTACTCAGATTACCAGTGTTATGATTGATCATGGGTTGACTTGGGGTTACTTATGACTCCAAGTACTGTGTCTCTTCTAGGGTATAGACTCGGGTTGTGACAAAATTGGTATCAGAGCACTAGGTTTAGAGTATCCTAGGATGTCTAAAAGCCGCATCAAGTAGAGTCCTCTTCATGGGTGTGAAGCACGCAACACTTATGATGGGAGGCTATGAGACGTTATTAGGAAAACTCCCTTTTGTTTATAATCTTTATCATGCGTTGAAGTTCAATTCCAGAAATATTCTCCTAACTCGTGCTCTATTACATTTTAGTAAACCATGGCTCCAAGATGTGGAAACGGAAGAAGGGCCCGCAACGCTAACCGACCTGCCCCACCAACTCCAGTAGCCCCTCAGGACGACCAAGTGTCCTCAGCAGAATTCAGAGCGGCAATCCAACTGCTGGCTCAGACAGTCACAAACCAGGTGAACTAGCAGGTGGTTCCGGTTAACTCAAATGGATCTGCAGCAGCTGCTAGAGTTCGGGACTTCACCCGAATGAACTCTCCAGCCTTTCATGGATCTAAGGTGGGAGAGGACACACAGGAGTTTATGGATGAGGTATAGAAGATCACCCGAATTATGGGTTTTAGCTCCGCTGAGAGTGTAGACCTGGCTGCCTACCAGTTGAAAGGGGTAGCCCAGATCTGGTACGATCAGTGGAAAGAAGAGAGACCAGTAAGAGCAGAACCGGTGGAGTGGGAAGAATTCACGACAGCTTTCTTAGAGAGATTCTTCCCATGGGAGTTAAGGGAGGCCAAGGTTGCAGAGTTCATGAATTTGAAGCAGGGCAACAGGACGGTGGAAGAATATGTACTGGAGTTCACACGGTTGTCAAGATATGCTTCGGAGATGGTAGCCGAGCCAAGGACTCGCATGCTTAAGTTTTTCAATGGAGTATCAAACCTGGTCCTTAAGAAGTGCAGGACTGCGATGCTCATAAAAGACATTGACCTCTCCAGCCTCATCGTTCATGCCCAACAGATTGCAGAAAAGCTGAAAGACATGGCGCGGGAGAATAAGCGGGATAGGACTGGCCAATCAAATCATGGCCACCAAAGGTCTGGCGGTAGTAGCCGCCCACAACAGCAGCAACAGTAGTAGATGGCTCCAACACCCACTTAAGCCAGCGCCCTTACTTTCCAATCCCATAGGGAGAAGGGTGGAGCATCTGGCTCACAGTCCTAGAGTCATAGCGCCAACAACCATTATCCATCTTGCCCTAAGTGTGACAAGAACCATCCAGGGGAATGTTTTCAGGGCAGAGAGGGTTTCTTTGGGTGTGAACAACTAGGTCAAAAACTTCTAGAATCCCCTTCAGCAGGACGGGGAAGATCAGAGTCCTCCACTTCAGCAGCTCTAGTAGGCCGACCAGCTCAGCAGGACAACACTTCAGGTACGGATGGTAGTCAGCGCCAAAACTGTTTTTATGCTTTGTCCTCTCATCATGATCAGGAGAGATCACTTGACGTAGTCACGAGTATGTTTCGTCTCTTCCACCTAGATGCGTATGCCTTACTAGATCTAGGAGCCATACTATCATTCGTGACTCCTTATGTAGTTGTCCAATTTGAAATCAGTCTATAAGTTCTCTTAGAACCATTCTCAGTCGCTACCCCAGTTGGTGAGTCAGTTAGAGCCAGCTGGGTGTATAGAAACTGCTCAGTCTCAATCTTGAATAAGGTCATTCCAGTTGATCTCATAGAGTTAGACATGATCGATTTCGATCTAATTCTTGGCATGGATTGAATACACTCCGGTTATGCCTCAGTCGACTGCAGAACTAGAGTCATCAGATTTCAGTTCCCTAAAGAGCTAGTTTCAAAGTAGATGGGCAGTAGTTCAGCGCCTAAGGTTTGGTTTATTTCCTACCTTAAGGAAATGAAGCTCATTAGTAAAGGGTGCATTTATCATCTAGTTTGGGTCAAAGATTCCAACTCTGAGACCCCCACTATTCAGTCAGTTCCAGCTATCAGCAAGTTCCCTGACGTGTTTCTCGAAGATCTTCCCAGAGTCCCTCCTGAGCGAGAAGTAGACTTCGACATAGAACTTCTTCCAGACACTCAACCCATCTCCATCCCTCCTTATAGAATGGCTCCAGCTGAGCTTAAGGAGTTGAAGGAGCAGCTAAAAGACCTTTTTGATAAAAGTTTCATCAGGCTCAACATCTCTCCATGGGTGCTCCAGTATTCTTTGTGCGAAGGAAAGACAGTACTCTCAGAATGTGTATTGATTACTTTCAATTGAACAAAGTCATAGTTAAGAACAGGTATCCCCTACCCAAGATTGACAATTTGTTTGATCAGCTTCAACGAGCCAGTTGTTTCTTAAGGTAGTTCTCAGGTCGGGGTATCATCAGCAAAGAGTCAGAGAATGTGACATACCGAAAACAACCTTCAAAACTCGGTATGGTTACTATGAATTTGTGGTTATGTCCTTCGGACTAACTAATGCCCCCACAACTTTCATGGACTTGATGAACAGGGTTTTCAAGCCGTATCTAGACATGTTCGTCATTGTGTTCATTGATGACATTTTGGTATACTCCAGAAACGAGGAGAAACATGCTAACTATCTGAGGATAGTGCTACAAATGCTTAGAGAGGGCCAGTTGTTCGCTAAGTTCAGCAAATGTGAATTCTGTTGAAGTCTATGACTTTCCTTGGACATGTGGTCTTGGGTGAGGGTATTCAGGTAGATCCTCAAAAGATAACAACGGTGAAAGACTGGCCAAGACCTACTTCCCCAACTGAAATTAGAAGTTTCTTGGGTCTAGCCGGTTATTACCGATGTTTTATGGAAGGATTTTCCTCTATTGCATCTCCTTTAACTAGGTTGAATCAGAAAAAGGTGAAGTATCAATCGTCAGATGCATGTGAGAAGAGTTTACCGAAGTTAAAGACTCGACTCACTACCTCCCCAGTTTTGACCATACTAGAAGGAACAAATGGATTCGTTGTAATTGTGATTCTTCTAGAGTGGTACTCGGTTGCGCTCTAATGCAGTGGGGTAAGGTGATAGCTTACACCTCCAGACAGCTCAGGGTTCATGAAAAGAACTATCCGGCTCATGACTTGGAGTTGGCAACGGTGGTGTTTGCGTTGAAAATATAAAGGCACTACCTTTACGGGGCTCACGTGATGTTTTCATCGATCACAAGAGCCTACAGTATGTGTCCAGTCGGAAAGACTTGAATCTTAATTAGAGAAGGTGGTTGGAGCTATTGAAGGATTATGACATGAGTGTGTTATACCACCCGAGCAAGGCCAATGTAGTGGCTGATGCGCTAAGCAGGATGTCCACGCGGAGCATGGCTCTTGTTGAGGAAAGTAGAAAGGAATTGGCAAAAGATATTCACAGGTTAGCTCAGTTGGGAATGCAGTTGGTTGACTCAGTTGAGGGCGGAGTAGTAATGCAGAGTGGATCAGATTCCTCGTTAGTCGTTGAAGTTAAATTAAGGCAGGATGAAGATCCCATACTGCTTAAACTAAAAGAAGCAGTTCTCAGAAAAGAAGTAGAGACTTTCTCGAAAGGGGGAGATGGTGTGCTCTGTTATCAGGGTAAACTATGCGTACCGGAAGTAGGTGACTTGAGACAGGAAATACTGGTAGAAGCACACTGTTTGAGATATTCTATGCACTCAGGTAGCACTAAGATGTACCGTGATCTACGAGATATTTACTGGTGGAACGATATAAAAAGAGACATAGCAAAATTTGTGGTTAAGTTCCCGAACTGCCAGCAGGTTAAGGTGGAACATCAGAGACCTGGGGGTATGACTCAAGATATCAGCAACCCACATGGAAGTGGGAAGAAGTAAATATGGACTTTATTACAGGTTTACCTCATACTCGTCGGCAGCATGACTTAATCTGAGTGATAGTAGACCGAATGACAAAGTCAGCATATTTTCTCCCAGTTAAAACTACAGACTCAGCTGAGAATTTGCTAGGCTATATATTTGGGAGTTAGTCATACTGCATGGAGTGCCTTTGTCCATCATTTCAGATAGAGGTACCTAGTTCACTTCGCATTTCTAGAAGTCATTTCAAAAAGGACTTGGTACCCAGTCAAGCTCAGCACAAATTTTCACCCTTAGATAGATGGACAAGCTGAGTGGACTATTCAGACCTTGGAAGATATGCTGAGAGCCTGTGTGATCAATTTCAAGGGCATTTGGGATGATCACCTACCTCTCATCGAGTTTGCGTACAACAACAATTACCGCTCCAGTATTTAGATGGCCTCGTTTGAGGCATTATATGGTAGAAGGTGTAGGTCTTCTATAGGGTGGTTTGAGGTTGGTAAAGCTACTCTGATAGGTCCAGAATCAGTTCATGAAGCTATGCAGAAGGTGCAACTTATCAGGGAGATGTTGAAAACAACGCAAAGCCCATAGAAATCCTATGCTGATGTGAGGAGAAGAGAGTTAGAATTGAATTTACAGTAGATGATTGGGTTTATCTAAAAATTTCACCCATGAAAGGGGTGATGAGGTTTAGGAAGAAAAGGAAACTCAGTCCAAGATATGTTGGAACCTACAGGATTTTGAGGCGAATTGGCAGTATGGAATATGAGTTAGAACTACCTTTTTTGCACCTAGTCTTTCATGTGTCACTATTGAAGAAGTGCATCGCTGATCCAGCTTCAGTTGTGCCACTAGACAGTGCGGAAGTGAAGGATAGTCTCTCTTATGAAGAGGTCCCAGTTCAAATCCTTGACCGTCAGGTTCATAAGCTGAGAAACAAGGAAGTCGCTTCGGTGAAAGTCTTGTGGAGGAACCAGCTAGTTGAGGGAGCCATGTGGGAGGCAGAAGCAGACATGATGGGTAGATACCCTCATTTATTCCCTTCCAGTTAAGTTCCAGCATCAGGTACTAAATTCCTCCTCAATATTCTGTTTAGTTCCGTACTAATCATCTCTATTCAGATTTTCAATGTGCATTCTAGTTGCATCAACTCTTTAGCATGGTTAAGTCAGTTCGGAGTTAGTTACTCCTTCAGAAACCAGTTCATAGTCTCAGTCTGGAAATTCTAGCTCTTTTCCTAGTTTTCCAGCAGTTTTAGCCTTCATTCGAGGACGAATGATCCCAAGGGGGAGATATTGTAATACCCAGAAACTTTCCTAGACCAAACTCAGACCTTGCAAGAAAAATCTAGAAGAAACTAGAAATATTGCCTCAGAACAACCGAGACAACGAGTCGTGTTAGTGCTAACGACCCATTGTCTCAGTCGTGGTCAGGCCTGCCTTGGTCCTGCAGAAACCAACGGGACATGAAATGACCCATTGTGAGAAAGAACAAGTCTTCCTATCACTCGTTGGTCCCCAACTCGGAACTCCCTTTTCCAGGAACCCACGAATCAACTAACGAGTCGTCGTGTGATACAACGACTCATGGTGTGAGTTGTTAGTTGGGACTCCCAGAAATATTCTTTAGTGACAACAAGTGGCAACAACACCCCATGTATCATACAATGAGTCGTTGTGACCACCTATGGTGCCAAGTTCAAGAATCTTAAGAACTTCTCCAGTGGAGGTGACGACTCGTCACAATGACCCGTTGGGTATACTAACGAGTCGTTGTGTTGCCAGTTGTTAGGCTTCCCAGATTTTTCTTCCCGTGGCCAAGGAAGGAATCAATGACCTGTTGGTTCATCCAACGAGTCATGGTCCCTCTCGTTGCCAGTTCTAGTAAGCTGAATATCCAGGCCCCAAGACTAACGACTGGTCCCAATGAGTCGTGGTCTCAACCCATGACTCGTTGAGTGACCTGTTGGTCCTTGTTGGCAGTTTTTCCAAATTTTTCTCCAGGGATATTTTAGTAATTTCTTACCTTTTTAATCCCTAAACTACGTCATTTTTGGTTATTTTTAGGGAATTAGAGGGGTAATCGACCTTATATTTCACCCCTCTCATTCCCTCAAAAGTCAGATCGTAAAAATTCTCTCAGGAAAACTCAGAGCAGGAGCTAGGGAAGTCAATTTTCTTCTCAGATTCTCAAGGGATTTTCTCCGAGATTTCTTCACCAGGTATGTGGAAATTCAACAAGGGAAGTTTTCTTCCCTTGTGTCCCCAAAACCCTTCTTTAATATTTAATCAGTTATAGCTCTGAGGTTTCAAAATGTAGAACGTTTTCAAACAGAATTTGATAAATTTCAGGTGGAATATTGTCCATGTTATTAGCTGCTATATTTTCCCAATTCCTATAAATTATGTGGAAACTAGCTTCTTGTAAAATGATTTAGCCCTAGTTTCTGAGTTCAGTAAATTAGAATCTTGAATATTTGACTAGTTATTCATATTGCTTCATTATATCGGAGTTGGGATTCCCTTGTTGTTAAAATAAGTTGAAATCTCAGTCAGATGCATCCTAGTCCAGTTTCAGTTAGAATATTAGTATACTTAGTATTATTTAGAAATGTCAGCTGGTTAGTTTGACTACAGTCTTTTCTTGAGGTGTCAGTGGTGCCTCCCAATTATCAGTTATTAGACTTAGATATCAGTTATTAGTTTTTAGTTTGTTCTTTAGTTGGTTACGACGCTTTTAGATATGAAGCTCTGGCCAGTCTTAGAACACCAGTTACAGAATCCGGTCCGATAAAACTCTCAGGGTACTTCAAGATAGGTATCCCTGACTTAGTCTTGGACCCCAGTTTTGAGCAATCAACTTAGTAGTCAGCCTAGGACTATCCAGTGGGAGTAGGACTTAGCACCGAGTGGACCGGGGTTCCAGCGCACCCAGGTTCTGAGAACTATGTTGCCACTATAGGTTATTTTATTGGCCCTATGGCCCCAGACTTGTGATCACCCAGCTCATTCCTTTATACCCCGACAAGGTATATTGGGTCCTATGGATGGGGTGTATACATCAGACTCCACGTCTAGCTCACGTGGTTATATGTCTGTTATAGCCTCTCCCACTAGTCAGTACAGTTTCAGTTTAGCTCAGCTCAGTACAGTTCCAGATTTACTTAGTCCAGTTCAATATAGTTAGCTCAGATTAGTATCTTAGATTCAGGGCATGTTATGACCACCAGTTAGGATCATTTTTGACCATCTCAGTTTTATTTCAGTGATCAGTTTTTAGTATTTCAGTTGGTCATTACATGTCACTACAATTTAGTTATTTGTTCTTTATGTTATATGATGAGTTGGTAAATTCACCAACTCATTGGGCTCTTAAGCCTGAGTTTTGCTTAGTTTTTGAGTTGTTTATGTGAATGTTATGCCATTTTTGCTTTTGTTGCGGGCAGATGCCTAATGTGAAGAAAAGAGCAAGAAATGGTGCAAAAAGAAGGAAGTGGGTTGAAATTCGACGCTCCGCCGAAGAAGACCGGTGAAACACCGGTCAAGAGTCGATTCCCACTGCCTCTGGGAAACAAGCCACTGGCAAAACGCGGGTTTCCAACGGTGACTTGCTGGTTCAGCCACCGAATGGCACCTAACTTGCTGGATTGAAAAGAAAAAAAAGATCAAAGGTGCACAGATGGAGACCAGTGAAATGCCAATGGAACCGCCGCTGACCACTAGAATGCATTGAAGTAGCAGATAATGTAGCCGATGGTCCGTGGATTGCAACCAGCTAACCTCCGGTCGTCCCGCTGATCCCAGAATGCTGCTCAGGGGCAAAATTGTCCAGCACGAAAAAAGAGAAAGAAAATGCCCTGTTTTCTTGGATATAAATTCTAGAGAAAGTACTGTGTACTAAGGATATCAAAACAGAGCATATCATATCATATTTTTCCTTTCTTAGCTTTAGAACATTCCTTTGGCAGAGAAAAGGAGAATTTGATTGGTAAAATTTGCAAAGTACTATTCTCTTCTTCTTCTTCTTATAGTAAGGTACAACTATTGTTGGAGACTATTTGTGAATTTGATTTTACTAGTCTTGTTATTGAATTTAATGAGTTTATTGTTGAATGTGCTTTTGAATTTCTTAATCATGAGTAGCTAAATCATTACCTAGAGGTGTGTGATGATGAATACATAATTAGAGTGGGTATTGCTAGAGTCATCTCTATATTGTTTAAATGAGTGTAAATCTGTTAGATTCTCTTCAATCTATAAAGGGAGATCCATTGATTTTGATGTGGGTCTATTTGTTCTTACTTGATTGTTGCTTGTAAAAGAATAATTAAGTATTGGAAGAGAATTTAATAGTGGGTATGAATGAGTGATTGTGAAATTGGGCTAGAAAGAGCCAAAATTGCATTCTCACTTCTAAATAGTAGCTAATAGCTAGAACTTAGTGCAGCTACTAATCCAAATCTGATTGGGTTGAGCTAATAGTGGTTAAAGGTTTGATAAAATTCTAGTAAGAGGTATTTATAAAGTTGAAAAGCTGTAATTACCGATTTCCCCTAGATTATTTACGTCAATTGAACTTATGAGATGACCTAACATGTCCCTATCTAGTTAGTATATCATCTACACCACACCTCTAGTCTTTCATATTCTTGTCAACAACCTTGGCGATTTTGCAATTATAGGCAACCAAATTTGCAGTTATAATCCGCTACAACTTCTAATCTCTCCCCCAATTTATTTGTTTTTATGTTAATTTTAAGTGGTGCAAGCTAACTTCAACTTCTCAATCGACACTTGTAATTATCACTCACTAGTCCTTGTGGGATTCGACCCCGACACCTGTCGGGTTACTTGTTTTGATACTTCGACCATGTATACCCTTCCTATGAGAAGTATATTTTGGACGTTATCAAAAATGGCGTCGTTGCGGGGGACTAGCGCTTGATATTCTTGTATTGATTATTAACTTGAATTAGTTCCACACTACAGTTGTTGCTACTAACCTATCGCTGTGTGGCTCATGAGCAGTTTCAGAGGATGGTCATGAGACCCGAAGAGGGTTCCTTATGTGGAGACCATCAAGCTAGTAGACAAGATGTGGCATAGAGAGGGGAAGAAAGACACAATGTTGCTGGTCATGATGGCTAGATGGAGTTGTTGACGAGCTATATAAAGGGTTTCAATGTAAGAAACCACCAAGCCAACCATGGCTATGAGTATGCTTATCATGGAAATCAAGGTCGGAACAATGTTTGGTCAGTTGATACGAGTATCCAGGAGAGCAATAAGTCAGTCCCCCCCATATGGAAAGTACTCTCAAAGTGGTTCTTGAAAAGGTCCTTTCAACTGAAGAGGGAATTCAGGATTTGTGGAGTAAACTATTAGACCTTACAACCACTGTGAAGAGTCATCATGTAATAATTCAACAATTGAGGATAGGATGAACGAGTTAGCATCTCAGGTGGCAACTCAAACAACAGAAACCAACATGTCCCCAACTCAGGCCATTGTGGATGATGATATATTCGAGTGGAAAATGGAGGAAGAGGTTGTTGGAGAACTAATTGTTGATGTCTTTGTGAAAAGTGAAGAACTCGAGGAGGTTTGTCATGTGCGTAAGGAGATAAGAAATTATCCTTTCCCATTAAGAAAGCTTGACCTTGATTTAAATAATCATACAACTCCTCCATCACATTCATTTATTGTGACACCACCGAAGTTGGAGCTCAAACCCTTGCCTACTCACCTACAATATGCATATCTAGTGGAGAATGCAACGCTCCTGGTTATCATTTCAGCAAAGCTCACCCCTTTGCAAGTATATAAACTCATTGTGGTATTGGAGAGGCACATTCGAGCTATAGGATGGTCAATAGCTGATATCATTGGTATTCCTCTGGGGATTTGCACTCACAAAATTAATCTTCTAGGAAATTGCAGCCCATCAGTTGAGCATCAAAGGCGGTTGAATCCACCTATGCAAGAGGTGGTCAAAAAGGAGATTATTAAATGACTAGATGTAGGTGTGGTATATCCTATCGTAGATAGTAGTTGGGTAAGCCCGGTGCAGTGTGTGCCAAAGAAATGAGTCATCACGGTGTTCCGAATAAAAAGAATGAATTAATAGCTACTCGTCTAGTCACTGGATGGAGAGTTTGCACAGATTATCATAAGTTAAACTCCTGGACAAAGAAAGATTATTTTCCGGTGCCATTCACTGACCAAATGTTAGACTAGTTGGCCTATAAGGAGTACTATTATTTCTTGGATGGATACTCGGGATACAATCAAATTCAAATTGCACCCGAGGATCAAGAAAAAATCACATTTACATGTCCCTATGGAACTTTCGCATTCAAGAGGATGCCTTTTGGTCTTTGCAATGCCCCTGCCACTTTCCAAAGATGCATGATGTCCATCTTTTCTGATATGGCGAAAGATACTATGGAAGTCTTTATGGATGACTTCTCAGCTATGGGGGACTCGTTTGATGACTGTTTGACTCATTTAGACGAGGTATTAAAGAGATGTACTGAAACAAATTTGGTCCTTAATTGGGGAAAATGTCACTTTATGGTCAAAGAAGGGATTGTGTTGGGACACAAAATTTTTGAAAAAGGGATTGAGGTGGATCAAGCCAAAGTGGACGCCATTGCTTAGTTACCTCCACCATGCACTGTGAAGGGATTAGGAGTTTCCTCGGACATGCAGGTTTCTACCGCCAATTTATTAAAGATTTCTCTAAGATAGCTCATGCTCTATTTCGGCTGTTGGAGAAAGAAGCAAAGTTCAATTTTTATGAAGAGTGTTTGAATGCTTTTGTGAGTTGAAGAAAAGGTTGATTTCCTCTCCAATCATTATAGCACCTAATTGGTCAAAACCATTTGAGCTCATGTGCGATGCCAGTGGAGTGGCATTAGGAGCAGTCCTTGGTCAATAGAGAGACAAGATATTTCACCCAATATACTATGCTAGCAAGGCCCTGAACGATGCACAAACAAACTACATAGTAACGGAGCAGGAGCTACTCGCTATTGTGTTTGCATTTGAAAAGTTTCGGGAATATTTGCTAGGAACAAAAGTGGTGGTGCACACGGACCATGCAACACTTAGGTATCTAATGGCCAAGAAATATGCTAAGCCAAGATTTATCAGGTGGGTTTTGTTGTTGTAGGAATTCAACTTTGAGGTGAAGGATCGTAAGGGATGTGAGAATCAAGTGCCCGACCATCTATCGCGCCTAGAGACAAGTGGGCATCCAGGAACACATGAAGAGATCAACGATGTCTTTCTGGATGAGCGTATTCTATCCGCAACCCATGATCTAAAACCGTAGTTTGCTGATTTTGCTAATTACCTGGCTAGCAACTTTTTATCCAAAGGCTTGAACTTTCAGCAAGAGAAGAAATTCATGCATGATGTCTAGAAATTTTTTTGGAATGAACCTTACCTCTTCTGAAGTTGTGCGGATGGTTTAATACGTCGGTGTGTTCCAGAAGTAGGATGGTCCTAATTCTAGAGGCTTGTCATTCTTGACTTGTTGGAGGTCATTATGGGAGTGTGCGAACAACAATGAAGGTGTTACAGTGTGGGTTTTATTGGCCTACATTACATCAAGATGCCCATGACTTTGTGAAGCAATGTGATCGATGTCAAAGGATAAGGAGTATTTCAAGACGACATGAACTTCCACTAACACTGATATTAGAGGTTGAGTTGTTCGATGTATGGGGGATCGACTTCATGGGCCCTTTTGTAAGCTCTTATGGAAACACATACATCTTGGTAGCAGTTGATTATGTCTCCAAATGAGTGGAAGATATTGCACTACCAAATAATGAAGGGAGGAGCGTAACAACCTTTTTGAAGAAACATATCTTCTTGCGGTTTGGTAATCCCAAAGCCATCATTAGCGATGGAGGTTCTCATTTTTGCAACCGAGTATTCAGTACATTGCTTGCTAAATATGGTGTGAAGCACAAAGTGACCATCCCTTATCACTCGCAAACCAGCAGACAAGTGGAAGTTTCAAATTGGAAAACAAAATCCATCTTGACTAAAATAGTCAATGTTAACAGAATTAATTGGGTGCGGAAGTTCGATGCCTTGTGGGCATATCGGACCTCATTTAAAGTGCCGATTGGAATGTCTCTTTATCAGCTGGTGTTTGACAAATCATGTCACCTCCTAGTTGAGTTAGAACACAAAGCTTTGTGGGCATTGAAAAGTTTAAATCTTGAATGGGAACAACTATCTAAGGTCGAGTCCATAATTTACATGAGTTGGATGAATTCAGAATGAGGGCATATGAGAATGCAACTATTTAAAAAGCCAAAATGAAACATTATCATGACCAAAAAGTGTTGCAGCATAGTTTTTCTCCAGGGGATTGGGTGTTGCTGTTCATTCAAGACTATGGCTATTCACAGTGAAGTTAAAGTCCAAATGGTCAGGTCCTTTTAAGGTATCTCAGGTGTATGAGAATGGTGCCATAGAACTCCATGGACAGAGTGGGAGCAAGTTCAAAGTGAATGGCCAACGAGTTAAAAGATATCTAGGGGTGTTGGAAGAGGTTGGCCAAATAGAGGTTGTATATCTCGATGAAACGTAGGCCCTGAGAGAGCTTCGTCGTGCCACGACATTAAATAAGGTGCTTCTTGGGAGGCAACTCAAGCATTTTTATTTTTCTTTTTCTAACTCTTCTTATGTGTTGTTGTCTTTGATTTTTCTAGCTCAGATTAGTGAACTTCAAGAAGAGCAAGGACAGGGTTGGCCGGCGCTAGACCGGCGAACCGCAGGCGGCGTTCCGCGAACTGCCGATTGGTCACCGACTGTGTCCAGTGCATTGAAGGATTTAAGGATAGTTGGCGAACCATCTGGCGAAGCGCCGATTAGTCGCCGATGTCAACTAGTGCACGTGGGAGTAACCCTGTCATCGAATTCTAAACCGGCGAAACACTGCATCCATCTCGAAAAATGCCGGTCCATCACCGATCTGGTTTCTAGGAGCTCAAAAAGGTAATGTTAGTGGCGGTTACATCAGCGAATCGCCAGTCCCTTCGGCGATCGCTGGTGCATCCGAGTTGAAATATTTTCTTTTTTTCTGAAGTTTGACTAAACTTTCCCACTTCCCCACTTTTCATTCATCTCTTTCCCACCATCTATTCATTTATCTAAACAACCCACTTTCCCACCAATCCTCCATTAATGACTGTTAACGCTCAAACTTACATCTCCTGCTGAAGTATGAAGCGAACGCTGTCAATAAAGAACCCAACAAAGGGGTTGGGGTCGAATCCACAGGGAATATGGAAGATCTATACTAATGCCGGTAAATGAATTTGTTGGTTAGTTACTCCAATTTGGGGGTTTTAAGAAAACAATGATTAAAACAACGACTGAAATTTTGATTTAAATCAAGATTTAAGAATAACTAGGGTTTGTGCTCCCCATGGGTTCATAACTGCTTCGGCTATATACACGTGATCAATACCAATGCTTACTCATAGAACTGATAACTAGGGTTCATCCAAATGACTGGTTCATCCCTATTGGATGACTATACTCAATCAGCGGGTCAGGTCTCATGAGTGATTTTAAATTAACAGTTATCAATATGTTCCAAATTTAACTATCCTATGACCACAACTCAAGCTAATACAATGATCATCAAGATCAAGGCTTTGTTGTAATTCTCTTTTCCTAATCTCTACCTCTCTAGGCTCAAGCAAGTAAATAATTCGGGAAAGTCCTAACGTTGTACATTGTTAAGAAACGTTTGAAGATGAAGAGAATGCTATATAAGCGTTTTGCATTGGTTTTGAATCACTTTTATGTATCCCTAACTCATTAATCCACCATGGTTCCGACAACCCTAGCTATGGAGGTTTTAGCCTCTCATAGTTGCAAGGTAGTGATATGCATTCACAATTAAACACATAATTCAATACTTACAATAATAGTTGAGAGAAAATCTTCTTTGAATACGTAAGAAAAATCTCAAGAACAATTGATAAAGATCAAGAAAGAATCCAAGAAAAGGTTGATTACAAGTTAATCAACTAAATTCTATGTTTTTCTCTCGAATCCCTATTGATTTCATGCTTCTCTAACTTCTCGAATGTTCTCTTCTGAAAATAAAACATAAAAGGTATTTATACAGACATAAGAATCTTTTTCCTAAGCTAACAGGGTGATTTTCTATAACTTGCACCGCCTGAGCCATGACTGATCATACGACCCATAGTAGGATTGTATGGGTCATACCTACTGTCCGGAAGTCCTTGGCTTGCTGAAATTTTGGCTAAGTATTGGGCACTGGTACAACTCGTACATGTTTCCTACGAGTCGTGCTTTGCTTTTGTGGTCTGGCTTTGAGAACTTTGACATCTTCTGAAATTTTTCACGAGTGTTGTGGTACGACTCGTACCTCCCAGCCACGACTCGTAATGTCTGAAGTTTTGCTTAGCGCTGAAAATTCTTTGAACTTCACCACTACTCCTGGTACGATTCGTACATTGTTGCCATGATTCGTAAATCTATATGTATCTGGAGTCTACCTTTTTGCAATTCCTTCTAAATATTTCCACAATTCCAGTTACGGCTCATACCATTGTGGTATGGCTCGTACTGAGAGTTATAGGTTGCATTCTTCCCAGTTCATCCATCTAAAACTTGTCATGGTTCTCAGTACGGCTCATACCATCAATGTGCAGCTCATACTGAGATTGTCACTTTAGCTCATTTTCTGCACTTTCAGGTTTCTTTTGCACATTCTTTCTCCAACACTTATTTTCGTGAAATCAAAGGAAAAGTGCCTTATATCTATATAAACACACCTAAGTTCATGCTATTTTCTTAGTTTTGAGCATCGGAAGTGCTGTAAACTCATAGCACGTCAACACCCTCAACCTAAGACTTTTGCATGTCCTCAGCAAAGAAAAGAAAAAACCTAAACACGACGCTCAACTAGAAAATAAACCTAGGATACTACAGCCAATACCAAACAAAATTTGCACTATAAATCCAACAACTTTTGACCCTTTTTCGGTGAACCAATATCAGCACATGTACAACAAGCAACGACAAAACATGATAAGCAGGGATCAAGACATGTCATCTAACTATTAATAGGCAATCAAGTCTTCACTGATGCTTTTCACACATACCACGGGTTAAATTAAACATAAACCATGTACCCTCATAGCAAACGAAGTCCCCACTCACAGATATAGTAACAGACATGGAATGGGAATGAACAAGCGAGACTCTCACTCTCACAAAGAAGTTCCAAATACTGTGTATTCACCTATTTCACCCTTTTTTTTCTTTTCCTTCTTTTTCCTTCCTTTTCACTCCTTTTTATGCTGGCTCCATCTTTCGCCTATTTCACCCTTTTTTTCTTTTCCTTCTTTTTCGTTACTTTTCACTCCTTTTTATGCTCTTGTGCGAGTATGGTGTGTTTTCAAACTTTTTCAAGCATTATTTTCTTTTTGAATTTTCTTTTTTAATTTTTCTTCTTTTTTTTTCTTTTGTCACACCACACCTCATTTTTCACCTTTTCTCTTTTCTCTCCCTTTTTCTCCTTCCCACTATTTATGCACCCCTACTCTAGCCACCCTCAACTTAGACATTTTGCCTATATTGAGATTCATAGTGTCCAAGGAGAAACTAGCGCCAAAACAGGTTCATTATAAAAAAATGGGTACGGTTAATCGGTTAATCAAAGAAAAATGATTCATTAAAGGCTCAAAATTGGGATCAAGGGAATTATATGATTTTGGTAGGGTCATTTAGGCTAAAAGTGGGCTCAACAAAAAGGACCTATGATCCTATCCTAACCAACCATCCGTAACTTAACCAAAGACCAAGCAGGCAAGTTCTATATATCTTCAACACAGTATTGAACTAAGTATCAAACCTCACTCACTCATGGCACATGAATTATATTCACTCCACCTGTCTGGTTTATGCATGGCTTAACAAATCTACTCATGCTAATACACTAAATGAAATCAAAATATCCACCGAAATCATGCATGCAGTCACAAGTACACGACTAATTCAAATTTTTTTAGACAAGGTCAATTTTTTTTCAAAACTCCAAAACTAGTGCAATTTTATTGGCTCAGTACTCCAAAGCTACTTTCTACTTAAAAAAAATCACAAAAAGATGTAAAATTATAAAACATGCCAGTTATACTAGATAGCATGCCCGAGGGAAAAGAAACACGGTAAGAAAAAACCTCAGACAAATCCAAAAACCCAAAAATACAAATACACCCCCTCTCTTTTTGAAAATTGTTCTTCGTCCCCGAAGCATGAACTACAAGAACAGAGGGAAGGGAACATACCTGTGGCGCTCTAAGCACACCTGTCATCTTGCTAAGGAGGTACCTCCGTTGCAATAATGGTGCTAGCGGTGGCCGGCGTACTCAATGGTATGTCAATAGGGGGAGTGGTTACCCCCTCAGTAGGCTTGGCCGTCTCACTGCCTCTATGATGTTTTGGGCTGAATGTGGCTCACCTGAAGGAACCCTGCCACTAGCAAGCTCGGGCTGAGCCATGGTAGAGCTACCTGCTCCTCTAGCTAGCTCCTGCAGCTCTGATATGTGTGAGTCATGAGTCTACAGGCTATTCGCTCGTGCCCGCTTACGTTCTCTTCTTTCTTTCTTCTTTCTCTTCCTCAGTATCTCTTCTCCTACATCTTGGAGAGCTTCTTTTTTTCTTTCTCCTTTTCAGCTATCATGGGCTCCCAATAAGCCTCCATGTTAATCTCCTCATCTAGTTCCTCATCCAAGTATGGAAGAGTGGGAGCCGCTATCACTACCGACTGTCGTGATGCCAGCTCGGTCACTTGGCTCCGAAGAGCTTCCAACTCCTCTTGAAGGCTGTTTATGTTTGTCTGCTCCGCGATGCATCTATTAAATCAACTCTCGAATCCATCGAGCCTAGCATGTAGGGCCTGTGCGGCTGTTTCTATCTCTGCTTTCACCCAAGGCTTTACATTCTCCATCATTGCCTGGATTTTTCTTTAGGCCATCGTCAATTTTTTGGCCAATTTTTGGAGAAAGTCCTGGGGAACTAGGACGTACCCTACTGGGGTTTGGCTCGGATGGCTGGGCAGTGGTGTAGCAGAAGTGCTAGGAGCTACCTTTGAATTACCAGCATCTGTAGCCGGTGTCTCGCTATGCTCCTGTGAGGTGGGGGCATTCACCTGTGCATCCCCTACTGGCTAGGTCAGTGGAACTGCTGTGGGAAGTCGGGCCCAACTCACCTGGTTGATTTTATCCCGGATCAAGCCAATGTTCGCTATCCTCTTCCCTCCAATTAAGTGCTCCTCACCCCGTTGCACCGAAACTCCTTCCTCTTTACATAATCTGAAGACGAGGCTCGGGAATGGGATGTTAGTGCTCAATCCCATAGCCCGATCTCACATCTCCTCTGCAATGATCCTCAGGATGTTGATGGGTTATCTGGACATGATACACACCACCAGAGCTGCTCTATCTATACTCAGGGTGTTGTCATTGATTGTTGGTGCTAACCAGTGGCGCACTAATGTTCAGCAGGCTTTTTCTATGAAGTTGAGCAAATTTTCAGTAACATGCTTTCCACCAGTGACCAATTCTGCTTCCTCTTTATCCTTAGCTATAACACCCGCCAACCACTGTAGCTACCTCTTTCTTTTCTCAATACCCAGCTGCCTAATTTGTTTCATTTCCTCTACCCGGTACTCATATTCTGGCATGGAAAGTGGAGGCATGAACTGTGTCCCATATAGGATCCGAGAGATGGTGTGCTCGGATATGTTGACCTCTCGACCTCTGTCCATGGCACTCTCCAGTTTGGGCTGGTCTTTCACTTTCTGCCCCTTTTTAGCCTTCTCCTCCATGGTCGCCAAGTAGTTGGCTTAGAATTCACGAACTATCTCTGAAGTGTACTGGTCTGGTGTCCTAGCCATCCATTCGAAGCCGTAGAAACTGAATATCCACTTCATCTCCTCTACTTCGTTCAATGAGTTCGTGAGGATCCGCGGTTAACTTCTTGGATGTTCCGCCTAGGTTTGTTTTTGGTGGTGAGAGCAATGCCCTGCTCATAGATCTCCTGAGCTTTTGGCACTCTCCACCGGATAGTGCGGTTCTCCCTAGGCGGAATCTGCTCCTGCTCAGCGTTAGTAGCCTCCTCCTCCGACTCAGCACTGCTACTTGCCTCTCCGGATTGGGTCTCCTCAAACCCTTCTTCTGCATTAGAGCCACTTCCAGACTCCTGAATTCCTTGCTTAGCTCCCTTCTCAAGCTTGGGAGCTTCAGTGGATGTGGCAGTAACTGCAACGGCTTGGGCTTTGGCCTTTGCCCTAGTGGTTTAGGTCCCATAGGTGTCTGATGTATCGACCCTATACTCCTCTAATGAACCACTAGGGGAGCTGTTTGCTTGATCAGACTCAGAGGTTTCATCATGTAGTGTCCTCCGAGAAGTTGCTTTGGTTGCCTTGTGCTTGACTGTCATTGTACCTGTAGAAAAAGAGAGTTAGAATTCCATATCTGAGAAAGAAAATCAAGAAGTAAGTTCCTCTGTAAATTACCACAAATCAATAGTACGAGTCGTACCTTGGAGGTACGACTTGTATAGAGACATGTGATATCTCTGGTGAACGTTATTACTCCTAGGTATGACTCGTACCATGAAGGTATGACCCGTACCATGAGTCGTATGAGGGTGCCCCTTTTAACAATATTTCTCTGTATTTTTCCATGACTCATGGTATGACTAGTAGGTCGATTCCATGAGTCGTAGGAAGGATCGTACTGTCACTTATGGACTTAACCCTTTCCAGGTTTTTGGCACAAATACCTGGTACGACTCGTAGTAGTAAACCACGAGCCGTACTAGAATTCGTACCTGTGATATTTTCTAGTTGAGCTTGGGACAGGCCCAACGAGCCATCCTACGAGTCGTAGTATCAAACCACGAGTCGTAGAAAGGCTTGTGAAGCCTGTCCCTGCCTTAATTTTTGTCCAGTTACAGGGATTTCCCTTTTAAGTTTTTTGGTACTCAAACTTCCTTAGGTCTAGGCATGTGTTTTAACCCGTTTTTAAAGCTACTCATTCCTCCCCTTCTTAATCACTACCCGTAACTCAATTTGCTAGTGCAATGTGCAAGTTCATCGATTTCAATCTTCTTTACCAGTCGTTCATAGTTTAATCAAACTCCTGGTAATTGTCTATTTCAAATTTTTCAAGCAACAAATCAGTCTTGCAGGGGGTTTTGCATTATTACATCAAGTGCACAAGTTTAATCTATTTAAAGCGATATACTTACTTGACGCTGCTTACTTCTACTGGGAATTAGAACTTAGGGTTGGATGAAGCTGATTTGAGCAAAAAATTGCTTGATTTCTTCTTTGATTTTTGAGTTACGGTTGTGAGGGAGTCGTGGGTGTTGTTCGTGACTTGAGTTTTGACTGCATGGGGGAAGGGTACCTTTTGGTTTGAGTTTAAATAAATTAGACGGAAGATTTTCAAAATCTGGGCTGAGTTGGGTAATTTCAGGAAGTTTTGATCGATCATGACTCATACCACGAGCCGTAGGAAGGCCCCCATGGCTTGTCCCTTGGACCCGTAATGTAGAGATTTGAAAAACTTACCTGTGGACCTACGAGTGCATCTTACCACTCGTACCATGTGGATACGGTTCATACTATGACTCGTAGGTCTTTGCTATTCATTGTGGTCCATGCCTTGCATAGTTCACATGCACAATAAGTACTACGATCCGTACACTTAAGTTACGAGTCATAGGACCAATAGTATCCTGAACTCCTGCACTGAAGCACATCTCTGATCCTCACCATGACTCGTGCTACCCTCTCACGAGTCGTACTGAGAACCGTAGCACCTGTTTTTTTAGAAATTTTTCTGCCACCTGTTTTTGTTTTCCCTGCACATTAAACACACATTAGTTAAGTCACTTGGGTTGCCTCCCAAGAAGCGCTTGATTTAACATCGTGGCATGACGTAGGTGGCCCGGTTACTCAGAATTCACCAATCCACCACTTGGGTTGCCTCCCAAGTAGCTTCTGATTTAATGTCGCGGCACGACGCAAGTCTCTTGACTACTCAGACTTCATCAAGGAACTCAGATTCCTCCTCTATCGCTGAGACTACACTATATTCCTTCAGTTGCTGCATTGATCAACAGATGTTGAAGGTGACCTCTTCTTTATTCAGTCTGAACTTCAATTGGCCAGCCTCCACATCTACTAAGGCCCTCCCAGTAGTAAGGAATGGTTGCCCCAAAATGATGGGGACCTCATAATCAACCTCGCAATCTAGGATCACGAAGTCTGCTACGAATATGAACTTGTCTACTTTAACAAGCATATCAAACAGGATCCCCACTGGCTTTTTCATAGTTCTGTCGGCCATCAGTAGCCGCATGGTAGTCAGTGTGGGGTCTCCCAAGCCCAACTGCTTAAACGCAGCTAATGACATCAGATTGATGCTTGCTCCCAGATCACAGAGTGCCCTTGCAAACTCAACATCGCCAATTGTGCAAGGGATAGTGAAAGCACCTGGATCTTTCTTTTTCTGGGCCAGGACCCATGTAGCTATGACTACAATGATGTATATTATCTATAGGCTCATAACTCACGGACCTCTTCTTTGTCACAAGGTCCTTCATGAACTTAGCATATCCCGACATTTGATCCAACGCCTCAATCAATGGTATGTTCACAGATAATTATTTGAGCATTGACAGGAATTTATGGAACTTACCATTCTCCGCTGTCTTCTACATCCTTTGGGGGGAACGGTGACAGTGGTCACGGGATAGCCTTGTAAATTTGCGTTGCGCCTTGTTCAACTTCATACCCTTTTTCACCAATTGGGGCCTCAAGCAACTCAACATTCTCATCATTGTTGTCATCATCTTCACTCACACTCTCTTTCTTCCGTTCAATTATAACCGGTAGAGGGGGTCCACTGTGGTCTTACCACTCCTAGTCATCACAACCATGCAGTGGCCATCATTCTTTGGGTTCTGAACTATATTGTTAGGTAGTGTACTTCGATCTAGGGTTCAATGATGCTAACAGTTGCCCTAGCTACTGTTCAATTTTCTTGATAGTTGTCGAGTAAGACTCCACTCTTTGGCCTATGCTCGATATATAACCACGGATTTCCTTCAACTGATCATCAGTGGACCTCACCTTTTTCAGCATCTCAGCCATCATGCTCTCTAACTTTGACTGTCCATCCTCCCCCTCTCGTGTATTGGGAGGCACATAGACTCCAGCTCAGTCATTGCGGTAGCCGTCATTCCTTCTCCAGTCTCCTTCATGCTCACGACCTCGGCTTTTGTCTCTGTACCCATTTCAGTTATAGTTATCTCTGTATTGGTTCCGACCTTGGTTTCTAGAACCTTGGTGCCAAGTGTCTTGTCTAGATGCTTGGGCGTTGGCTCGGAAACCCACTGCCTGGCTATCCAGGAAGTTGGCCTCCTCATCGGTATTAGAGTGGTATGTCGCCCAAATTAAACCTCGCAATTGAGATATAAAGTGGTCGATGTAAAATATAGAACCCAACAAAGGTTGAGGTCGATCCCATAGGGAATATGCAAAGAACTTGAGTTAATGTGATTAGCTATTACTTGTCGGATTACTTATTTCCTGGGGGGAAAGAAACAAAATAATAAACAAGAGTAAAGAACTAGTAGATGCTTAAATCAATTTTGGTTTGTATTCAATCAACAAATTGACTAGGATTATGTTCCCCAAGACTTCATAACCACAAGGCTTTTACACTAGTGATCTATTCCGGCATTTAGCATGCAATATTGGTAAGTTAAGTTCACCTAAATGGTTGGTCCCCTATCTAGATGATTATCACCACGCAACTTGGTCCGTATACGTGTGTATGCTTAATTAACCCTTACCCTTAATATCGGATTAGCTATTCCCGAACAAGTTCAAGCTATTCGATGAGGGTTGATAGCCTCAAATCTCTATTGTTAATCCCTTTTCCCATTCACTACCCCCTTGATCCGGTAAGTAAGAATAAGGCAAGTTCCAACATTTGCAACCGTTAAGAAATAATTAAAATGAAGGGAAAAACAATACATGCATTAAACCCTGTTCAAGAATCACTAAGTGTTTTATCTATGTGTGTTAATTCATCATGGTTCCCACAACCCTAGTTATGGGTTTAGCTACTCATAGTTAAAATATCACAATCACAAAATATATAAGAAATCATAATTGTAACTTACAAAAATTCGTAGAAGAAAATCACGTGAACTGAATATATCTCCAAAATCGGTGAACAAAACTCCAATGTTATTTACTTCTCAAAAATCAAGAATAAAATCACAAACTTTGCTTCTTGAAACAAGAATGATCGTTCACAACACTAGAATCCACGTGAAAGTAGTAAAAATAAATTGTCTACTAAAAATAAACCTAAAAATTATATTTATAGTTCCAAACAAATCTTATCCTAACTAAATTTGGATTCCAGGTCGGCAGGGGTAACGGGCCAAGTAATGACTCATTAGGCCAAGTAACGAGTCGTGATTAGTGGAAATTAGTCATCCTCGGCAGTAGGCCCAGTCGTGGTAATGGGTCACCTAACGACTCGTTGTGTCAGGGCACGAGTCATTAGGCCTCTCATGGTCTTGGTTCTCCAGAATTCCGTTGCACATGAAGATTCATACCAGTTCTCTCCTGACGAGTCGTCCAATCATCTGACGGACTCGTTACGTTTTTCATTGCCTTCACTGGATACTTTTCAGAAATCATCTTCCCAGTCTTCATGACTGGCTTAACGACTCGTTACCAGACATAACGAGTCATGCCTTCAACCGGTTAAGTGCATTGTTTCTCATCTTTAAAACTTGAGCTTCTCCCTATGACTCCAGGCACGAGTCGTGCATTGAGACAACAACTCATGGCCTAGGCATCCACCTTTAGTTTTGTCCAATTTTTCCTTAATTTGCCTATTTCCCATTTCGGACCTATTTTCCTACAACATTTAACACAAACGCATCATATCTACATATACATACTCGAAATTTGCATATTTTCTTAGTTTTAAGCGTCAAAAGTGTCATAAAATCACGGCATATCAACACCTTCAACTTAGAACTTTTGCATTTCCTCAGGCAAAAACAAAATAAAATAAACTACTTCGACGCTTCAATCAAAAGAACTTTAGGAAACTTACAACAGTCATAACACTTCATCAAGTCAAAATCGATCGTCTTTGGAGCATAAATGTATGTCCCCATACCAGCAAGTGCATTAACTATCCCTGCACTCCTATGGATCTCCTCAGCACCAACATTCATCAAGACTGCTGCTAAGTCATCCATAATCAATAATTCCTCCATAGGCATAATTGGGAACTCAAGTTCCACAAAATCAATTATTGAGACCACCCGCATATCATTTGGTTGCTTCATGGATCTTCATACATTAAATGTCACTTCCTCATTGTTCAACCAGAATTTCAGCTGTCAGTCTCCATATCTACAAGAGCACGTCCGGTGGCGAGGAATGGTCACCCTAAAATAATGGGGACGTCAAAATCAACTTCACAGTCCAGGATGACAAAATCGACCAGAAATATAAAGGACTCCACCTTCACTAGAACATCATATAGAATTCCCACCGGATTCTTCACCGTATGATCTACCATCAAAAGCCGCATTGTAGTTGGTTTGGGTGCTCCCAAGCCCAACTGTCTGAACGCTGCTAGTAGCATCAAGTTAATACTAGCTCCCAGATCACATAGCGCCTTAGCAAAGTTAAAGGCTCCAATAGTGCACGGTATGGTGAATGCTCCAGGGTCTCCTTTTTCTGAACAAGAGAACGGGATGCTATTGCACTTCAGTGGTGCAAATTATTTGCAAGTTTGAAGCTCATAGTCCTCTGTCTAGTGAAAAGGTCCTTCATGAATTTAGCATAGCCGGCCATCTGCTCAAGTGCCTCAACTAACGGGATGTTCACAGATAATTGTTTCAACATGGAGATGAATTTTTGATACTTCCCATCTTCAACCTTTTTTTTCAACCGCTATGGAAAAGGGGGAGGAAGTCTAGGAATATGTGTGAACTTTTGCGGTTCCTCCTTCTCCTTCTCATTGCCAGATCCATGCTCCTTTGCATTACTAGGAGCAGTCTTCACCACATAATCATCAACCAAAATTGGGTCCTCAGAATCTGCTATCCTATCATCATCAATCGATACGGGCTCTTTTGTCTCATCAATCATAACCAGCCTGGGGTAGGGCGCAACTGACACTCGATTCATGATTGATCGAGAAGCCGGCTCTATGACATCTATAACTGTTACACTTAGGCCATCCAGGCCACTTTTCACAATCAACTGAAGAATAAACTGGACCCATAAGGTCTCAACAATACGGGGTAAACAATCGAAATGCAATCAAGGAAATTAGTGTGCTAACCAAGCAATAATAAGCCGACGAGGCCACAAATTGAATAACACTGTACACACTAAGTCCACAAAGCCTCTAAAGAGTAAACTAACTGATGGTCGGAACAGGGCTCCGACCTACCCATACCTGCATCTCAAAACTCAAGCATAAATAACTAAGCCCTAGCTCCAGGAAGAAAGGAGCATACCAACCATCTGTTGATCTCACGAACTGCTACTCAACTGGCCATCCTGACCTCTACCTGCACCTGCGACACGAATGCAGGTCCCCAAGTAAGGGAACGTTAGTACAAATGAAATGTACTGGTATGTAAGGCTGAAACTGTAACCATGAGATAACAATCATGTAATAACTGACTTAGCATATAAACATATAGAGGATAAATATAACCTGGAACTCTACAACCTGTAATTGATAACAACTTACTATAACATAACTGAACTCAAGATAACGAAACCAGGAATAAGGAATGGTAACAACCTGGAATCCTGGAAACTGAAACCTGATAATAACTCTATAAAGAGATGAAAATGCAATTAAGAAATACATAAGAAAGAAACTATAACTGTAATGCTAGCGACCAGCCAACCGTAAATCCATATATAAAATTCATCCAGCCGGTGTACTACACCAGGGTAAAATAAAAATATCTCCAGCCGATGTACCACACCGGGGTAAAATAAAAAGATCTCCAGCCGGTGTACCACCCCGAGGTAAAATAAAAATAAATCTTTATCACCATCATAAATGGAGCTGATAGAGCTCATACAAATTATCTGAATACTAGAAACCATAAAATATGTTGATCAGTAACTATAACATGTGTAGGATCTTACCACGACCCCTAATACTACAATTATTCCATACACATATAAGTCTTTTATTTAGCATTTAAATACATACATATGCTGTGAATGAATTCTAGGGAAGTTCCTAGAACTGGAATATCATAAAGACATGTGTAGACTCACATTCATGATTTTAAACATCTCCTAGCAATTCTAACATGAGGAGCAGAGAGGAATCACTTAACCTAACATTTTCTATTAACAATCTTAGCATTCATTTCGTGCTTATACTCGTTTAACTTTCATACTTTCATATCAAGAATTGTGAGCATACCTCATTCATTGCACATCATATCACATCTCGAGGTAACTTATGAACAGGAAGACATAACTTGTGTATCTCAAACCTGGAGCTCTTTGATATACAAATTCTAGGCAACTGTCTAGGGGCTGCCTTAAAATAAATAAAGACTTATAGTCGTGCTTCAGACAGCGTAGGAAAAGCTCATGTGAAACATTGCAATATATGTGGAGCTTAGAAAAGCTTAGCAGCATTATAAACAGTTTAGAAACTTCCAAGAAAAATAAAATCCTTTAAAACTTGAAAAAGTTAATCCAACTCTTAGAACAAATAATCAAAGATAATTGTTTAAAAGTACAATAAAGAACTTCTCTTTAACTTGAGTCACTATCTCAAAATATTCGATCCTAATTATTTCTTAAGGATTTAACACTTTACTGGCCTTTCATTAGCTTAACACATCTGAACATAAACAACTTTATTTATAACTCTTTTGCTAAACGTCTTTAGAACAGGGTAAATCTTGCTAGCTATTTGCCTAATTCATTAACAATTGTAACACTTACATCAAATTTAACAACCTTTAGCTCTACTTTTCGTATTCATCTTAAATTCTTTTCCAAACAGGATTCGTTATTCCCTACCTAATTATTTACTCTCGTGTTCACTATTCCAGAAATTCTTGTACGCACTTACCTTCTTACCTAATTGCCAACCTTATCTCTTAAACTCGTCTTGCTCATATTTTAATGTCGCTCAAAGGTTCTTGAAATCAATTACGGACATAAGGCATATACCTCACATATTACCTTAAAAGGTCTAACATTTACTCTTATCTCTCCTTTGCTACTAGCGCCTCAACTTTTACACTTAGGTTAATTTCCTTACACATCTACAACTTTCAAAGAACATGCGACGTGTCTACTTAAAGCCTTAATCAATTCTCAGGAGGTCTAGATAACTCAAGAGCTCTAATAAACATATAGCGACTTTCTAAAGGCAATCCTTGCCGCTTTAGCGCGTAATTTGAATGTAAGTGTAAACATATATATATTATGATTTTCGTCTAACATGTTAACATCAAGATATTGTGCATAACCTGCCAATAAAGATTGTCCCATAGAAATATCAATAGTTTACCTATTTGGGTTCTATCTTCCAAGTTTAACGTATCGGTTAATTAAGAAACGTATTAATTAGTCTCTTAGCTTAAGGAAGAGGGATCGGGGAATCACCTCATGGCCGTAGGTACATTAAAACATGAATATGAGAGGGTAGGTAACTGTCATAAGGAAATTCCATTTCTCTACCCTCGGTAGCCCTTATTGAGTTAAAACCCGATTTCAATTATAGGTTTGTCTGCGCATCGTCGTCTTGCCATGCTTACCAAATTTCTTAGCAACCATAATGTGAAACAATTTTGACACCACAAATACATAACATAATGTAAAGGACCAACTCACAGTGCACACGCCGAGGGGACTTCAGCCTCAATTTACAACTATGACCATAATAGAAGGCAATTGCTCTCTCTGCTTCACATTCATGCGTTCCAACTCTTTAGAAAATACACACCTTAATACCAAGTAATCATAAAAATTGGGAGGAACCATAATATGCTACTATAGAAGCTCAAGTACAGGGGAATGCCGGATTAATCCTCGGCATGAATTCGTGCTTTGAAATCAAGAGACAAAGAACGCCTCACATACCTTTTTTCCGGCGAGCTTTCTTATGTCGTTTCTTTCTTTCAATAACCAGAACTTTAGCCCGTTAAATTAATTGAGTTTCTCACCAAGTGACAAGGCTGTTTCAAGACAATTTATCCATCCAAAATGTTACATCAATAGGCAGTCACAACAAACACAAATAAGGCAACACTTAGCATTTCTTATTTCAACTTGTTTCAACAACTTTGGGGGAAAATAGAGGTAGGAAATTACCTCACTTTTCTCATGAAAAACTCCCACAAATATATAGTATATTCTCAGAAAAACACAGCTATTCCAACCTTCAAAAACAAGCAGAACTTCAACAACAACATACCAACAACAGCAGCCCAACATAACCTCCAACTTCTAGCTTTAGCTAGGATTGTTAGACAAGTTAAGAAATTAGAAACACTTATCCTTGGCATGAGAATATTGTTGGATATAATAGGAGTATTTTCATCCAAATCACTTCCCAATAATGCAGAAATCTTGCTGCCCAAAATGCAGAAAAATAACAACACAACAACTACAACAAGTCAATATACAAACCATAACTTTCTTCTAGTTTTCCTTCAAAAATTCATACACTTATTAGAGATTTCAAAAGAGGGGAGTGACTTACGATTTCTTAGGAACAATTCCTACTAAGATGGAGTATAACATTAGCTCAAAATAGTCAACACGCAGCAACAACACTGCCAAAATGAAGCTACAAAGCAGCAACAACTTCACCATAATGTTGCCTTCACTTCCATCAACTTTTGTTTGTGTTTTGATGGTGTTTTCTTGAGGGATTTCCTCTTGGTTTCTAAGGCTTTGCTACTGAAAAAGAGAGAGGATTTCAGAGGGTAAGAAAGCACCACAAACCTGAAAAATTTGAAAATGATTTTATAACCAAAAATATAAAATATAAAGGTGTTTGGGCGGTGGTCGTTTTTAGGTTGGTGGCCATGTCACTGCCCAATAGTGCAACCATAAAACACCTATAACTTTTTATTTCAAACTCCAATTGATGAGTCGTTTGATGTTCTGAAAACTAGACTCAAAGAACTTTAATTTGATAGGTCGTGGAGCTTATAATTCATTATATATTGGGATATATGGTCATTTAAAGTTGACTCTAATTTATAAACTTTACATACTCTTTGTTTTTTCCATTCGTACACATTTCCCTTGTCATCTACGATCAATATACAACCCGTACTTCCCTTAACATAGCATACGAACATCAAATAATTTCCAAAAATTTTCCGGGGTGTAACACAGCCTCGGAGGATCAACTGTCGCCTTCCCACTCCTAGTAGTGATCGCCATGCGGTGACTTTCATTTTTCAGATTTTGCACTATGTTGCTGGGAAGTGTGCCTTTCTGCCTCTGATTCATTGCAACAGACATCTGACTCAGCTTCTGCTCAATTTTCTTAATGGCAATGATGATTCCACCTTTTGATTCATACTAGAAATATCAGCGCGGAGCTCCTTGAAATGGCCATCTGTTGCCTCCATCTGCTTAAGTACCTTAGACAACATGTCTTCAAACATTGAGCCACTAGACTCTGGCTCACGGTTACTTGGAGGGACATACAAACTGCTTTTATCATTCTTCTACTCCTCACGCTTCTTCTAGTCTCCATTGTCTCTGTATTGGCCCCGGTTGTAATTGTTATCCCTGTAATAGTTTCGACCTTGGTTCCCCTGTCCTTGACGCCAAGAGTCTTGGTTAGACCCTTGGGTGTTGGTTCGGAAACCCATCCCTTGACCATTCAGATAATTAGACTCCTCCTCAGATTCAGATTCGCCTCCATCATTTCTCAGGGCCTTGCCCTGAGAACCCACAACATTCACTTTTTTAGCTCCGGCTCCCATAAAATGCTTAGCAAGAAGCCCCATTGTGGTCTTTATCTCAGCAATATTCTAATCTCTTTCTTCATCCTTTCTTCTTTGTTCTGCAGACATACCTACCGCATAAGAACTAGCCGGAATCTCCGACTCTCTGTGTGCCATGCGTGATTGGTTTTGGTGATCTTTCAAGTAGCTCAGCAGCCTTGGCATAAGTGTGGCTCATGAATGATCCGCTAGATATAGTATCAACCACCGCCTTGGTGTTAGCATTTAAAGATCTATAGAAAATTTCCAATAGTGTATCTTCTAGGATCCTGTGGTTAGCCCTTTTAAGCTTCTTGTTGAACCTCAACCATTTCTCATGAAGTGCCTCAGAATTTAACTGTCTGAAGTTGTATATCTCATCTTTTAACTGCAAGGCTCTGGAAGGTGGGAAAAATCTTTCAAGAAAATCTCTTTTCAACTCCCTCCATATAGTGATAAAATCGTTTGGCAGTTCTGTCAACCAGAGCGTTGCCTCACTCCCTAATGAAAAGGGAAATAACCTCAATCGAATCGCATCCTGACTCACTCCCGGTTGTTTATAAGCTTTGCAAATACCCACGAAATTTGTCAAGTGAGTATGTGCATCATCAGTTGCATGACCCGCAAATATCTCCTTCATGTTGAGTAGTTGGATCATTGCACTGGTAATATCAAACTTTGCCCCAGCAGGCAAAGGGGGAGGGACAATAGCTCCAGTGGCACCGGCTTCGTCAATATCAACATCATCATCCTCATCGAAATACCAACGTCTCTACTGTTCTGGACCTCTGTTCCTTCTAGCTCGCTCTGCTTCAGCAGCTAGGCATTGCTTTTCAGCAACCCTAGCTAACTCACGATCTCTAGCCCAAGCTTGTTCCTCAGCCAACATTCTCGCTGTAGCTTGGTCCACTGTCTCTTGCTCTTGTATGTTGGCCGGTCTTCTCAGATTTCTTAGTGTTTGTTCAAGTTTGTGATCGATTTGAACCATCGATTTTCCTTGGCTCCTAGTACTGGGCATGCACGAACCTTAAACCTATTAAGCACAAAAAAATAAAAGAAAAATAAAAAGGAAATAAGAACCAACAGTAAAGAAAACACAATTAACAAAAGCCTTAGCCGTATTCCTCGGCAACGACGCCAAAATTTGATGTCGCCCAAATTACATCTCGCAATTGAGATATAAAGCGGTCGATGTCAAATATAGGACCCAACAAAGGTTGAGATCGATCCCATAGGGAATATGGAAAGAACTTGAGTTAATATGATTAGCTATTACTTATCGGATTACTTATTTCCTAGGGGGAAAAGAAATAAAATAATAAACAAGAGTAAGGAACTAGTAGATGCTTAAATCAATTTTGGTTTGTATTCAATCAACAAATTGGCTAGGATTGTGTTCCCCAAGACTTCATAACCACAAGACTTTTACACTAGTGATCTATTCTGGTGTTTAGCATGCAATAATGGTAAATTAGGTTCACCTAAATGGTTGGTCCCCTATCTAGATGATTATCACCATGCAACTTGGTCCATATATGAATGTATGCTTAATTAACCCATACCCTTAATATCAGATTAGATATTCCCGAACAAGTTCAAGCTATTAGATGAGGGTAAATAGCCTCAAATCTCCGTTGTTAATCCCTTTTCCCATTCACTACCCCTTGATCCGGTAAGTAAGAATAAGGCAAGTTTCAACGTTTGCAACCGTTAAGAAATAATTAAAACGAAGGAAAAAATAATACATGCATTAAACCCTGTTCAAGAATCACTAAGTGTTTTACCCATGTGTGTTAATTTATCATGGTTTCCACAACCCTAGTTATGGGTTTAGCTACTCATAGTTGAAATATCACAATCACAAAATATAGAAGAAATCATAATTGAAACTTACAAAAATTTGTAGAAGAAAACCACGTGAATTGAATATATCTCCAAAACCAATGAACAAAACTCCAATGTTATTTACTTCTCAAAAATCAAGAACAAAATTAAAAAATTTGCTTCTTGAACCAAGAATGATCATTCACAACACTAGAATCCACGTGAAAATAGTAAAAATAAACTATCTACTAAAAATAAACCTAAAAATTATATTTATAGTTCCAAACAAATCTTATCCAAACTAAATTTGGATTCTAGGTTGGCAGGGGTAACGGGCCAAGTAACGACTCGTTAGGCCTCCCAATCAGTCGTGATCAGTGGAAATTAGTCGTTCTCGGTAGTAGGCCCAGTTGTGGTAAAAGATCACCTAACAACTCGTCGTGTCAGGGCATGAGTCGTTAGGCCTCTCGTGGTCTTGGTTCTCTAGAATTCCAGTGCACATGGAGATTCATACTAGTGCTCTTTTGATGAGTCATCCAATCATCCGATGACTCGTTATGTCTTTTGTTGCCTTCATTGGATACTTTTCAGAAATCATCTTCCCAGTCTTCATGACTGGCACTAACTTAACGGCTCGTTACCAGACGTAACGAGTCGTGCCTTCAACCCATTAAGTGCACTGTTTCTCATCTTTAAAACTTGATCTTCTCCCCACGACTCCAGGCACCAGTCGTGCATTGAGACAACGACTCGTGGCCAGGGCATCCGCCTTCAATTTTGTCCCCTTTTTCCTTACTATGTCTATTTCCCATTCCGCACCTGTTTTCCTGCAACATTTAACATAAACACATCATATCTACATAAACATACCCAGAATTTTCATATTTTCTTAGTTTTAAGCGTCAAAAGTGTCGTAAAATCACGACACATCAGTGGTCTGCCCTTGGCTCCTATCCTTGTGTCCCCACTGTGTTCACCTTTTTGGCTCTAGCTCCCATAATGTGTTAGTAAGAAAATCCAACGATGTGCACATATGAGCAAACTCCTGGTCACGTTATTTTTGTTTCCTACATTGGTCTGCAGTCAAACCAACAACATATGTACCGGCCGCTGTGTCTGCCTCCTGGGTATGCCATGCCTTGTTTGTTTTTGTCACCCTATCAAGATAGTAGCAGCTTGCTCCCAGGTGTGACTCATCAACGCTCCTCCTGCCACTGTGTCTGCTACAACTTTGGTACTATTGTTCAAAGACCTCTAAAAAATTTCCAACAAACTGTCATATGTAATTTTATGGTTTGGGCACTTTGTTAACTTCTTCTTGAACCTCATCCAGGTTTCATGAAGTGCCTTGGTTTTAAGTTGTCAGAAATTATAAATTTCATCCTTGAACTGTAGCATTCTGGAGGAGGGAAAGAATCTCTTTAAGAAAGCTCGCTTGAGTTACCTCCAGTTGGTTATGGAGTCGTTGGGAAACTCCGATAACCATAAAGTTGCTTTCCCTGACAGAGAAAAGGGGAAAAGTCTGAGTTTGATGACATCTTGGCTAACTCCAGGCAACCTATACGCCTTGCATATTCATCAGGTGCAGATTGGCGTCATCCGCTGCATGACCACTGAACAGCCCTTTCATATTTAACAGTTGAATCATGGTGCTCATGATGTCAAATTTGGCCCCAGTGGGCAGTGGTGGTGGCACAATTGCTCCAGTTGGCCCAACTTCATCAATTTATGGGTCCTTATCATCGAAGAACTAAGGGGAAAATCTATGACCTCTGTTGCCCTGCCCATGTAAACCAGCGTTAACAACCTCGTCTCTAGCATCCTCCGCATCCTAAAGTGTAGCTTGTCGAGCTTCAGCTATACGGGCATCTCTCTGCTCCTGGTTCTCTATTCTACGCAGTGTTCGTTTAAGTTCAAGATTCAACGGAATCAGGGGATTTCCACTACTCCGAGTGCTTAGCATTCACCGAGCAACAACCTGTGGATATTACAAAAAAAAAGAAAACATAATTCAGGAAATAACTACCAAAAGTCAAATACAAGCAGTTAATCTAGTCTTAGCCGTATTCCTTGACAAAACACCACTTTTTTATAATGCTCAAACTCACACCTCCTACTGAAGTATGAAGCAGACATTGTCAATAAAGAACCCAATAAAGAGGTTGGGTTTGAACCCACACGGAATATGAAAGATCTGGACTAATGCCGATAAGTGAACTTGCTGGTTAGTTACTCCAATTTAGGGGTTTTAAGAAAACAATGATTAAACCAACGACCGCAATTATGATTTAAATAAAGATTTAAGAATAACTAGGGTTTGTGTTCCCCATGGGTTCATAACTGCTTCGGGTATACAAACGTGATCAATACCAATGCTTACTTGTAGAACTGATAACTAGGGTTCATCCAAATGACTGATTCGTCCCTATTGGATGACTATACTGTCACGCTCCGCCTTGGGAGGCATACTGGCACCTGGTGCTCTACTAGGACCTGGACTGCTGGACTAGCTGAGCCTAAGCACTTCTGGTGCCAGGATGGCTCTAACTCTGGATTCAAGAAAATGATGGGCTATATAACGACTGTAAATACAGCCTCCGGCCGACTAGGCCTATAGCCACCTGTAAGAAAACAACAGCTACCTAGAACAACTGAATCAATAGGGAACCAATGCGGGCCGACAAGGCCACCATGCTGTCTAGTTATTTCTGAATAAAGAAAACAAGTGCTAAACTGCTACATGACCAACAAGATCACTACTACCAACTGAATAAGGACCCACACAACCATCATAAACAAACTAAAACATACACATGGTCTCACACGACCGGTACAGCTAGCCACAGGGAATATACAATCTGCAAGCCTCTAAGAATAACAAGATGGTCGGGACAGGGCCCAGGCCTACCCATACTGTACAACAAAAAAAAGGAATAAACCTCTAGCTGTCTAGCTCCGGATGACAGGAGCTGATGACTCTGTGTGCTGGCTGGAATTACGAGGGATCGGCTCCCAAAACGGGCATCAGTACCGCTAGTATTGAGTATGCAAAGCAACAACTGGAAAATAACTGAAGACAAGCAATATAACTGATAGAACTGAAGTAGAAAGAAATAGACTGTAACTGACTTAAAGTATGAGTTTAAGACTGTCCTCAATTATGCTGAAAGGAGTAGGAGTCGTACTTGGTAACGTGGCATTCAACTGTCTATCTATTCACAACTAACATAACATGGCATAATATAGAATAACATAACATAACATAGCACACATAAACCTTACCTGGCCCCCATAAGCCGGAAGGTACAACCAACACGCAATCTATACCCATACCCCGGTCATCCCATTTTCTATAGTAACTATAAGCATCCTGCCGGTCCCCTAGTATGCACTTGGGCCCATTGAGCCCCTGACTATAACTATACCTGAGTCCGGAGGACTCCCGAATCAACACCCCGGGCGTACCCGCTCGACAAGGGTGTATAAAAGCCAACCAAGGAAAAATATGGGGAAACCAGCATCCCATCTTCGTCCCCTGGGGGACGGCATGCCACTCCGTAGAAGTTTATATTCGAGGACGAATGTTCTTAAGGGGGGGAGGATGTTACACCCCGTAAATTCTTGATATGTAGATGGCCTATGGCATGTTGGTTAAGAGTTTTAGAATGTCATACGTGAAAGAAAAGGGCCCGGGGAGAGACCGGACAAGCGCCAAGTCGGCGCGTCGCAAGGAAAATGCGACTTATAAATCGCATTCAACAAATGCGACTTATAAATCACATTCGATGAATGCGACTTAAAGGTCCCAAGTATGAAAGCCCCCACTTTGATTTTTAAAGATATAAATTAATAATTTCCAGAGAGTAAACAGAGAAAACAGCTGAGAACAGAGGGCACGAAGATTTCTTTAAAATTTCTATCCGATTACACCATTATACGAGGTCCAAACTCGAAATAATCTTAGGTAGTGAGGTATTAAGTTTCAAGGAGCATTCCTACGGATTTAGTTTCGTGAAATTCGACCGGCGAACCGTCGTCCTACCGAGCTAAGGTAAGTGAAATTTCTCCAAATTAGTGTCAATATACTCCTAGCCCTAAAGTGAGTATTTCTCCCTTCTGGACTTCCGAGAAATAGCGAGTTTTTGACTGTTTTTCGATAAGTCAAAGTTTGGGCTATATATATATATATATCCAAAGTAGTATTTTCTTCCAGAATATTGATGAATTTAGTTCTAATTGCTATGAATGTGAATACAGTTGGAAGAATTAACTGAATATTGGTCGAGTTACGCCAGATACTCAAAAAGTTAACAGAAATGGTATGTAAAGCCAGTTACGCCAGATACTCATAAACGAGGAGCCGATCCCTCGTGATTCTAGCCAGCACATAGAGTCATCAGCTCCTATTTTTCGGAGCTAGAGGTTTATTTCTTTTTTTTTGTTGTACAGTATGGGTAGGTCGGGGCCCTGTCCCAACCATCTTATCAGTATTCTTAGAGGCTTGCAGATTGTATATTCCCTGTGGTTAGCTGTACCGGTCGTGTGAGGCCGTGTGTATGTTTTAACTTGTTTTTAACAGCTGTGTGGGGCCTTACTCAGTTGGTAGTGGTGACCTTGTTGGTCACGTAGCATTTTAGCACCTGTTTTCTTGATTCAGAAGTAACTAGACAGCATGGTGGCCTTGTCGGCCTGCATAGGTTCCTTTATACTACTGTTGTTCTGGTTAGCTGTTGTTGTCTTACAGGTGGGTACTAGTCAGCCGGAGGCTATATTTACAGCCGTTATATAGCCCGTCGTTTTCTTAAATCCAGAGTTAAAGCCAACCTGACACTAGAAGTGCTTAGGCCCAGTAGTCCAGCTGTCCTGGTCTTAATAGGCCACCAGGTGCCAGTCATGCCTCTCAAGGCGGGGCGTGACAAACTTGGTATCAGAGCAGGTCGTGTCCCAGGGAGTCTGCAAGCCGTGCTAAGTAGAGTCTTGTCTATGGATGTGTTGTGCACCACATACTATAGGCAGGAGGCTGCAAGGAATAATAGGATAGTTACTTTTTCTTCATATTCAGTCGTTCCATAGAGCAATACAATATAGGGTTGAGTCTCTAAAACTTATCATACTCTTTGTTTACAGATTAAAATGGCAGACCAGCGACACCCTGCCACAGGCAGAAGACCGGATACCGCAGCAGGAGAAGGCACCAGCAGGATGCCTCAGCTTCATTTAGAATCAGCCTGATCTGAGGGCGATACAAAGGCATTATCACAGCCTTCTCAGCAGTCCCCACCTCACCAGGAGCCATTCGGAACGACACCGCCTCCGACAGCTCCTGTACCTACACCATCCGACCAGGAAATTCGAAGTGCAGTAGTGATGTTGGCACAAATGATGGCTACTCAGCGCTAGTCAGTGCCACCTGTAACAGTAGAGCCATCCAGTGGGTCTGGCAGTTCGAGGGTCCGAGAATATTTGGCACTAGGTCCCCCGCAGTTCATAGGGTTGGATCAGGTAGAGGACCCCCAGGATTTCCTTTACCAGATACAGAGAATCTTCGGGGTCATGCATGTGACATCTACAGAATCAGTTGAGTTAGCGGTATTCCGGCTGTGGGATATTGCTGTGTTATGATATGAAAGTTGGGAAAGGTCCCGAGGGAGAGATGTTGCCCCTCCGACCTGGTCCAGCTTTTTAGAGGCCTTCCTGGATCGTTATTTTTCACGAGAAATTCGATAGGCCCGGATGGATCAGTTTTTGCACTTGGAGCAGGGGGCTAGGAGTGTATGGGAATACGCCCTACAGCTCGATTCTTTGGCCCATTATGCTCCAGCTTTTGTTGACACCATGCCATCTAGAGTCCACCAGTTTATTATGGGTCTGAACCCAGAATACATTGAGGCATGCATGACAGCTACGCTGTGGGAGCATATGGATATTGCTCGGGTGCAGGCCTTTGCCCAAACTATTGAGGGCCTTAGACAGTGGCAACAGGATAGTAGACGTATAAATTAGGAGTAGCGCCATAGGGATAGATCAGATGAAATATAGAGGGAGATTCAGAGAGGACCCAGGCCCCGGTTGTCAGACATGCCACCTAAACCCCCACCTCCATCACAACAGCAGAGGGGTAGATTTATTCGCCGAGGACAGTCAGAGTCTAGTGGCAGTTCTCGAACGGTAGATTCACCTCAGCAGAGGAGGGCAGAGCAGAGCAGGTACACACCCCCACCTTGCCCTATTTGCAGTCGACCCCATACTGGAGCTTGCAAATATGGCTCCACAGGGTGTTATATATGCGGCCAGGAGGGTCATGTGATGAGAGACTGTCCAGCCAGAGGTCAGGGTAGCCGAGATAATCAGGACTGGGCATCAACAGGGCTGCGAACTCCAGCAGCCTCTGCAGGGCGTAGGCCCTTAGGTCCAGCAGGTAGAGGCCGAGGTAGATCAGCGGCTTCAAGTTCAGGTACGGGCCTAAGCCGTACCTATGCATTACCAGGGAGGCAGGACTCAGAGGCATCTCCAGATGTGATAATAGGTATGATGACTATTTGTCCGCACCCTGCTTATATATTAATTGATCCAGGGTCTACTTTATCCTACGTTACCCCATTTGTGACCCAAAAGTTCAGTGTTGTATCAGAGTTGCTTCAGCAACCCTTTTCAGTATCTACACCCATCGGTGACTCCATCATAGCCAGAAGGGTCTACGAGAGTGTACAGTAGAGGTTGCTGACCGTCAGACTACAGTAGATCTGGTAGAATTAGAGATGATTGATTTTGACGCCATTATGGGTATGGATTGGCTGGTGTCGTGCTATGCCAATGTAGAATGTGGACCAAGATGGTCCGATTCCACTTTCCAAGGGAGGAAGTACGAGAGTGGAAGGGCAGTACAGCTACGCCAAAAGGTAGGTTTATTTCCTACCTTCAGGTGAGGAAGTTAATAGCTAAGGGATGCATTTACCACCTAGTTAGATTCCAGGATGTTCAGGTAGAGCCTCCGACTCTCTAGTCTGTTCCAGTGGTTAATGAATTTCCTGACGTATTTCCAGATGAGCTACCTGGTATTCCCCCAGAAAGAGAAATAGATTTTGCAATTGATTTGCTGCCAGGAACTCAGCCCATATCAACTCCTCCATATTGTATGGCTCCTGCTGAACTCAAAGAATTAAAGGAGCAGCTGAAATATCTATTAGATAAGGGCTTTATCAGGCCGAGTACTTCACCTTGGGGTGCGCCAGTTCTATTTGTGAGAAAGAAGGATGGCTTACTCCGCATGTGTATATATTATTGGTAGTTGAATAAGGTTACAGTCAAGATAAGTACCCGCTTCCCAGAATAGATGATTTGTTTGATCAGTTACAGGGGGGCAGATATTTCTCCAAGATTGACTTACGGACGGATACCATCAGGTTCGAGTTCGTGAAAGGGACATTCCAAAGACTGCCTTCAGGACCAAATATGACCATTTTGAATTCCCAGTCATGTCCTTTGGGCTGACGAATGCCCCAACAGTATTTATGGACCTGATAAACAACATCTTCAGACCATACCTGGACCTGTTCGTGATAGTGTTTATTGATGATATTCTGGTGTATTCTCACTCAGAGGCAGACCACCAGGATCATTTATGGACAATGCTTCAAATTCTCAGGGACCGTCAGCTGTATGCCAAGTTCTCTAAATGTGAATTTTGGCTGAACTCAGTAGCTTTCTTGGGGCATATTGTGTCGGATGCTGTTATACAGGTAGACACGCAGAAAATAGAAGCAGTAAAAACATGGCCTAGGCCTACCACTCCGACCGAAGTCCACAGTTTTTTTGGGTTAGCAGGGTACTACAAAAGATTTGTTGAGGGATTCTCCACCATAGCGGCACCTCTGACTAAGCTGACGTAAAAAGCAGTAAAGTTTCAGTGGATGGAGGCATGTGAGCAGAGTTTCCAGGAATTGAAAGACAGATTGACCTCCGCCCCAGTATTAGCATTGCCAGAAGGTACAGGGTTATGCGGTTTATTACGATGCTTCGGGTTTTGGGTTAGGATGTGTGTTGATGCAGCATGGTAAGGTAATTTCTTATGCTTCTAGACAGTTGAGAAAACACGAAAACAATTATCCTACCCACGACCTGGAACTAGCCGCAGTGATCCACGCCTTGAAAATATGGAGACATTCTTGTATGGCGTCCATGTGGATATTTTCACTGATCAGAAGAGCCTACAATATATCTTCACTCAGAGGGAGTTGAATTTGCGGCAGCGTCGCTGCTTGGAATTGCTGAAAGATTATCATGTAAATATTTTGTATCACCCAGGAAGAGCCAACGTAGTAGCAGATGCACTTAGCCATAAGTCTATGGGGAGTTTGGCGTACTTGCAGCCCGAGCAGCGGGAATTGGCCTGAAAAATACACCAGTTAGCCAGTTAGCCGTTCGTGTAGCAAAAACAGAGGACAACAGAGCGATAATTCAGAACATCGCAGTGTCATCATTAGTTGTGGAGGTAAAGGAACAACAGTATGAGGATCCTGACCTGGTTCAGCTTAAAGACAGAGTTCAGCAAGGAAAAGCGCCGGATTTTCAGGTAACAGAGGATGAAGTGTTGCAATGTAAAGGTCGCCTTTGTGTTCCAGATATTTCAGGGCTTCGCCAGTAGATTATGAGTGAGGTACATTATGCCCGCTATTCTCTCCACCCAGGCGCGACGAAAATGTACTACGATATCAAAGAAATATACTGGTGGCTAGGTATGAAGAGGGAAATAGCAGAATTCGTAGCCAGTGTCCTAATTGCTAGCAAGTAAAAGCGGAACACCAGAAACCAGGCGGATTGACTCAAGACATAGCTGTGCCTCTTTGGAAGTGGGAAGCAGTAAATATGGACTTTGTAGCAGGGTTACCCAGTACCAGACATAGAAATGACTCGATTTGGATAATTGTTGACAGACTGACAAAATTGGCACATTTTCTGCCAGTAAGGGCTACTTTCTCTACCGAAGATTATGCAGAGTTGTATATAAGAGAAATAGTCAGACTGCACGGTGTTCCAGTATCCATTATCTCCGATAGAGGGGTGCAATTTATGATTTTGGCAATCATTTCAGAGAGGCCTGGGAACACAGATTTATCTGAGCACAACTTTCCACTCTCAGACAGATGGGCAGACAGAACGCACTATTTAGAAGCTCGAGGATATGCTGCGAGCATGTGTGTTAGACTTTGGAGGCAGTTGGGATGAGCACTTACCACTTATTGAGTTTGCTTATAACAATAGTTACCACTCAGCTATCCAAATGGCGCCCTATGAGGCTTTGTATGGGCGAAAATGTAGATCGCCGGTTGGCTGGTTTGAAGTAGGAGAGTCACCGCTGATTGGGCCAGATATTATTCATCAGTCAGAGGAAAAGGTAAAGCTTATCAGAGAAGCCTACTGACTGCTCAGAGCCGCCAGAAATCATATGCTGATGTGCGGCGCAGAAACCTGGAATTTAAATGACTAGGTGTTTTTGTAAGTGTCTCTAATGAAAGGGGTGATGAGATTCGGCAAGAAAGGTAAGCTTAGCCCGATATTTGTTGGGCCTTATCAGATTCATCGAAGAATAGGCCAAGTAGCATACGAGTTGAACTTACCTCCAAAATTAGAGTCTATTCATTCAGTTTTCCACGTCTCTATGCTGAGGAAGTATATAGGAGACCCCTCCAGAGTTGTTCCAGTTCAAGATGTCCAGGTTACGAAAGAGCTAGCTTATGAAGAGGTTCTAGTAGCCATACTAGACAGGCAGATTCGCAGGTTGAGAACTAAAGATATTGCTTCTGTCAAAGTATTATGGCGTAATAGGAACCGAGAGGAGATGACTTGGGAAGCAGAGGAAGATATGAAAGTCAGATATCCTCAACTGTTCCAGACTTAATCAGCTAAAGGTACGTTAGTATTGTTGTCTTATGAATTGCCTTATATTATGTAAATAAATGAAATAGCTAGCTTATTTAATGAATACTAGTGTTGTGTGAAGTACCTGTATTGGACTTTTCTGCGTTTCAGGATTTTTGAGATAGTCCATATTACAAGAGAGACTCTACCGAAATTTTTCTAAACTAAGTCAAATAAGTTGAAATTTTTTCAAGTAGAAGTTTATATTCGAGGACGAATGTTCTTAAGGGGGGAGGATGTTACACCCCGTAAATTCTTGACATGTAGGTGGCCTATTCGCATATTGGTTAGGAGTTTTAGAATGCCATACATGAAAGAAAAGGGCCTGGGGAGAGACCGGACAAGCGCCAAGTCGGCGCGTCGCAAGGCAAATGTGACTTATAAATCGCATTCGACAAATGCGACTTAAAGGTCCCAAGTACGAAAGCCCCCACTTCGATTTTTAATGATAGAAATTCATAATTTCCAGAGAGTAAATAGAGAAAATAGTTGAGAACAGAGGGCATGAAGATTTCTTTAAAATTTCTATCGGATTACACCATTATACGCGGTCCAAACATGAAATAATCTTAGGTAGTGAGGTATTAAGCTGCCAGGAGCATTCCTACAGATTTAGTTTCATGAAATTCGGCCGGCGAACCATCGTCCTACCGAGCTAAGGTAAGTGGAATTGCTCCAAATTAGTGTCAATATACTCCTAGCCATAAAGTGAGTATTTCTCCCTTCTGGACCTCCGAGAAATAGCGAGTTTTCGACTGTTTTTCGATAAGTCAAAGTTTGGGCTATATATATATATATATCCAAAGTAGTATTTTCTTCCAGAATATGATGAATTTAGTTCTAATTGCTATGAATGTGAATACAGTTGGAAGAAATAGTTGAATATTGGCCGAGTTACGCCAGTTAGCCGGAAAGCCGACAACTAAGGTATGTAAAGCTAGTTTCTTCGGCAAGTTAGTAATTCTAGTATAGTAAAATGGAATAAGTTCCAGAAGGAAGTTCCAGAAGCTGAGTATTAAGTATGTTTGCGTTATTATGTCATATTTAGAATAAAAGTTAGTAAATCAGTATTAAACAGCGAGATATTAATTCAGACTCAGTACCAGATTCAGTTTAGTCCAGCTAAAGAATTAAAATAGAATATCAAAGCATGAACCATATTATCAGATTTATTATACATGTTATTTGTGATATTGTTGTTTATTGAGACCTGATTGTGTTATGTGGGCACCCTTAGAGCTTCCTTGCCGCCCCAGGGTTAATAGCTGTGTTGACTCGCCCGCCAGAGGGTGAGGATACGTCACTCCAAGGAGTGGCATGCCGTCCGCAGTAGGATGAAGATGGGATGCAGCATTCCCCATATCAGGCTGATTAGCATTACAGTATACCCTGTAGAGTGCCTGCGCCCAGGGCACAGATTACAGATTACAGATACAAATTTCAGATTATAGTTACAGGAGTCCTCCGGAATCAGATACAATTATAGTTAGGGGCCCAGAGAGCCCAAGCTGCATACCCAGGGGGACGGCAGGGTGCTCGTAGTTATTAGGTGAGTGGAGTGAATTTATTTTTGGATAGTTTGAACGGGGTAGGGGTATATAGATTGCATGTTGATTGGCACCTTTCGGCTTATGGGGGCTGGTATAGGTTCTTGTATGCTATATATATGTGTATATATATATATATATATGTATATATATATATGTGTGTGTGTATATATATATATGTTACTTACTAAATATATATACATGTTACTTATTAAATGAATAGTTAGCAGGACGCCGCATCGACAGGTATGGTTCTTATCTTCCTTCCAGTATAGTTAAGCTCAGATTCTGCTATCCCAAACCATTTTAGCTATCCTCTGTCACTTCAGTAACTATCAGTATTACTGTTTATCTTCAGTTATGTTCAGTTTTGCTTTGCATACTCGGTACCAGTGGTACTCATGCCCGTTTGGGGCGCTGCATTACTTGCCTGCAGGTACTCATAGACGAGGAGCCGATCCCTCGTGATTTTAGCCAGCACATAGAGTCATCAGCTCCTGTCTTTCGGAGCTAGACAGCTAGAGGTTTATTTCTTTTCTTTTGTTGTACAGAATGGGTAGGCCGGGGCTCTGTCCCGACCATCTTATCAGTATTCTTAGAGGCTTGCAGATTGTATATTCCCTGTGGTTAGATGTATCGGTCGTGTGAGGTCGTGTGTATGTTTTAGATTGTTTATAATGGCCGTGTGGGGCCTTACTCAGTTGGTAGTGGTGACCTTGTCAGTCACGTAGCATTTTAGCACCTATTTTCTTGATTCAGAAGTAACTAGACAACATGGTGGCCTTGTCGGCCCTCATAGGTTCCTTTATACTACTATTGTTCTGGTTAGCTGTTGTTGTCTTATAGGTGGCTATAGGCCTAGTCGGCCGGAGGCTGTATTTACAGCCGTTATATAGCCCGTCGTTTTCTTGAATCCAGAGTTAAAGCCAGCCTAGCACCAGAAGTGCTTAGGCCCAGTAGTCCAGTTGTCTTGGTCTTAGTAGGGCACCAGGTGCCAGTCATGCCTCCCAAGGCGGGGCGTGACACCAGTCCTCTCTGAAATGATTGCCAAAATTTAGATGTGAATTGCGCCCCTCTATCAAAGATAAAGGACACTGGAACTCCGTGCAGCCTGACTATTTCTCTGATATACAACTCAGCATAATCTTCGACAGAGAAAGTATCCCTTACTGGCAGAAAATGCACATATTTTGTCAGTCCGTCAACAATTACCCAAATTGAGTCATTTTTATGTCTGGTATAGGGTAATCCTACTACAAAATCCATATTTACTGCTTCCCACTTCCAAAGAGGCACAACTATGTCTTGAGTCAATCCGCCCGGTTTCTGTTGTTCCGCTTTTACTTGCTGGCAGTTAGGACACTGGACTATGAATTTTGCTATTTCCCTCTTCATACCTGGCCACCAGTAGATTTCTTTAATATCGTGGTACATTTTCATCGCACCTGGGTGGAGAGAATAGCGGGCGTAATGTGCCTCGCTCATAATCTGCTGGCGAAGCCCTGAAATATTTGGAACACAAAGGCAGCCTTTACATCGCAACACTTCATCCTCAGTTACTTGAAAATCCGGCATTTTTCCTTGTTGAACTCTTTCTTTAAGCTAAACTAGGTCAGGATCTTCATACTTCCATTCCTTTACCTCCACAACTAATGATGACACAGCGGAGTTCTAAATTACCGCTCTGTTGTCCTCTGTTTCTGCTATGCGAACGACTAAACTGGCTAACTGGTGTATTTCTCTGGCCAACTCCCGCTGCTCCGGCTGCAAGTATGCCAAACTCCCCATAGATTTGCGACTAAGGGCATCTGCTACCACATTGACTCTTCCTGGGTAGTACAAAATATTTACATCATACTCTTTCAGCAATTCCAACCAGCGGCGCTGCCGTAAATTCAACTCTCTCTGAGTGTAGGCTCTTATGATCAGTGAAAATATCCACATGGACTCCATACAAGTAATGTCTCCATATCTTTAGAGCATGGATCACTGCGGCTAGTTCTAGGTCGTGGGTAGGATAACTCTTTTCGTGTTTCCTCAGCTGTCTGGAAGCATAAGCAATTACTTTACCATGCTGCATCAACACACATACTAACCCAACACCTGAAGCCTCACAATAAACCGCATAACCCTCTGTACCTTCTGGCAATGCTAACACTGGGGCGGAGGTCAACCTGTCTTTCAATTCCTGGAAACTCTGCTCACATGCCTCCGTCCACTGAAACTTTACTGTTTTTTGCGTCAACTTAGTCAGAGGTGCCGCTATGGTGGAGAATCCCTCTACAAATCTTCTATAGTACCCTGCTAATCCCAGAAAACTGCGGACTTCGGTCGGAGTGGTAGGTCTGGGCCATGTTTTTACTGCTTCTATTTTCTGCGTGTCTACCTGTATACCAGCATCCAACACAATATGCCCTAAGAAAGCTACTGAGTTTAGCCAGAATTCACATTTAGAGAACTTGGCGTATAGCTGACGGTCCCTGAGAATCTAGAGCACTGTCCGCAAATGATCCTGGTGGTCTGCCTCAGAGCGAGAATACACCAGAATGTCGTCAATAAACACTATCACGAACAAGTCCAGGTACGGTCTGAAGATGTTGTTCATCAGGTCCATGAATACTGCGGGAGCATTTGTCAGCCCAAAGGACATGACTAGGAATTAAAAATGGTTGTATCTGGTCCTGAAGGCAGTCTTTGGGATGTCTCTTTCATGAACTCGAACTTGATGATATCCGAACCGTAAGTCAATCTTGGAGAAATATATGGCCCCCTGTAACTGATCAAACAAATCATCTATTGTGGGAAGCGGATACTTATTCTTGACTGTAACCTTGTTCAACTGCCGGTAGTCTGTACACATGAGGAGGGAGTCGTCCTTCTTTCTTACAAACAAAACCGGCGCACCCCAAGGTGAAGTACTCGGCCTAATAAAGCCTTTATCTAATAGATCATTCAGCTGCTTCTTTAGTTCTCTAAGTTCAGCAGGAGCCATATGATACGGAGGAATTGATATGGGCTGAGTTCCTGGTAGTAAATCAATTGCAAAATCTATTTCCCTTTCTGGGGGGATACCAGGTGGCCCGTCTGGGAATATGTCGGGGAATTCATTAACCACTGAAACAGACTGGAGAGTCGGAGGCTCTACTCGAACATCCTGAACTCTGACAATATGGTAAATGCACCCCTTGGCTATCAACTTTCTCACCTGAAGATAGGAAATAAACCTACCTTTTGGCATAATTATACTGCCCTTCCACTCTCGTACTGCCTCCCCTGGAAAGTGGAATCGGACTGTCTTGGTCCAACATTCTACATTTGCATAGCACGGAGCCAAACAATCCATACCCATAATGGCGTCGAAATCAACCATCTCTAACTCTACTAAATATGCTATAGTCTGACGGTTAGCAACCTCTACTGTACACCCTCGATAAACCCTTTTGGCTATAATAGAGTCACCGATAGGTGTAGATACTGAAAAAGGTTGCCGAAGCAATTCCGGCATAATATTGAACTTTTGAGCCACTAATGGAGTAACATAGGACAAGGTAGATCCCGGATCTATCAATACATAAGCAGGGTAAGAGAAAATAGTCATCACACCTGTCACAACATCAGGGGACGCTTTTGAATCCTGCCTCCCTGGTAAAGCATATGTGCTTCTTGGACCTGCACCTGCACTGGAGGCCCCTGATCTGCCCCGGCCTCTGCCTGTTGAAACTGAGGGCCTGCGCCCTGTCGAGGATGCTGAAGCTCGTGACCTTGCGGATGCCTTGTCCTGTCTACCCCGGTCATCCTGACCTCTGGCTGGACAATCTCTCATCAGATGACCCTTTTGGCAACAAATATAACATCCGACGGAGCAGTATCTGCATGCTCCAGAATGGCGTCGACTACATATAGGGAAAAGTGGTAGGGTATACTTACTCTGCTCTGCCCTCCTCTGTAGTGGTGAATCTGCGGTCTGCGAGCCTCCGCCGGTCTCTGACTGCCCCTACGACTAAATCTGCCCCTCTGCGGCTGTGGTGGAGGCGGGGGTTTGGGCGGCCTATCTGACAATCGTGGCTTGGGTCCTCCCTAGACCTTCCTCTGTAACTCGACTGGCCTATCCCTGCGGCGCTGTTCCTGACTGGTCCTCCTGATCTCCCGCTGCCGCTGCCTGATACCCTCAATATTTTGGGCAAATACTTGAACTCGGGCAATATCCATGTCCTCTCGTAGTGTAGCTGTAATACAAGTCTCAACATACTCTGGATTCAATCCCATGATGAAGCGGTGTACTTTGGACGCCATGGTATCAACAAAGGCTGGTGCATACCGGGCCAAAAAATCAAACCGCAAGGCATATTCTCGAACACTCATGGCCCCCTACTCCAAATGTAAAAACTGATCCACCCGAGCCTGTCGAATCTCTCATGGTAAATAGTGATTCGGAAAAGCTCCTGAGAAGCTGGACCAGGTCGGAGGGGAAACATCTCTCCCTCGGGACCTTTCCCAGCTTTCATACCACAACACGGCGATGTCCCATAACTGGAATGCTGCCAATTCAACCGATTCTATAGGCGTGGCATGCATAACCCTGAAAATTCTCTGCATCTGATCTAGAAAATCCTGAGGGTCCTCTGTCCGGTCTGTACCTGTAAACTGTGGGGATTCAGAGCCAAAAATTCCCGGACCCTCGAACTATTGGGCCCTCCTGACGACTCTGCAACAGTAGACGGCATCGGCTGACGCTGAGCAGCCATCATTTGTGCTAACATGACTACTGCGCTCCTGACCTCCTGGTCGGAAGGTATCGGTATAAGGACTGCTGGAGGTGGTGTCGCCCCAAATGGCTCCTGATATGGTGGAGACTGCTGAGAAGGTTGGGACGAGGCCTCTGTATCGCCCTCTTATCGGGCTGATTCTAAACGAGGGTGAGGCATCCTGCTGGTGCCTTCCCCTGCTGTAGTGTCCAATCTTCGGCCTGTGATAGGATGTCGCTGGTCTAACATTTTATCTGTAACCAAAGAATATAGTAAGCTCTAGGGACTCAACCCTATACTGTACCGCTCTACAGCACGACTGAATAAGAATAAAAAGCAACCATCCTTTCATGCCTTGCAGCATCCTGCCTATAGTATGTGGTGCACACACATCCATAGGCAAGACTCTACTTAGCACGGCTTGCAGACTCCCTGGGACAAGACCTGCTCTGATACCAAGTTTGTCACGCCCCGCCTTGGGAGGCATGACTGGCACCTGGTACCCTACTAGGACCTGGACTATTGGACTAGCTGAGCCTAAGCACTTCTGGTGCCAGGCTGGCTCTAACTCTGGATTCAAGAAAATGATGGGCTGTATAAAGGCTGTAAATACAGCCTCCGGCCGACTAGGCCTATAACCACCTGTAAGAAAACAACAGCTACCCAGGACAACTGAATCAATAAGGAACCTATGCGGGCCGACAAGGCCACCATGCTGTCTAGTTATTTCTGAATTAAGAAAACAAGTGCTAAACTGCTACATGACCAAAAAGATCACCACTACCAACTGAGTAAGGCCCCACACAGCCATCATAAACAAACTAAAACATGGACACGGCCTCACACGACTGGTACAGCTAACCACAGGGAATATACAATCTGCAAGCCTCTAAGAATAACAAGATGGTCGGGGCAGGGCCCCGGCCTACCCATACTATACAACAAAGAAAAGGAATAAACCTCTAGTTGTCTAGCTCCGAATGACAGGAGCTGATGACTCTGTGTGCTGGATGAAATTACAAGGGATCGGCTCCTCGTCTATGAGTACCTGCAGGCAAGTAATGCAGCGCCCCAAAACGGGCGTCAGTACCGCTAGTACTGAGTATGCAAAGCAACAACTGGAAAATAACTGAAGACAAGTAATATAACTGATAGAACTGAAGTAGAAAGAAATAGACTGTAACTGACTAAAAGTATGAGTTTAAGACTGTCCTCAATTATGCTGAAAGGAGTAGGAGTCGTACCTGGTAATGTGGCATTCTACTGTCTATCTATTCACAACTAACATAACATGGCATAATATAGCATAACGTAACATAACATAGCACACATAAACCTTACCTGGCCCCCATAAGCCGGAAGGTACAACCAACACGCAATCTATACCCCTACCCCGATCATCCCGTTTCCCATAGTAACTATAAGCATCCTGCCAGTCCCTTGGGTATGCACTTGGGCCCACTGTGCCCCTGACTATAACTGTACCTGAGTTCGGAGGACTCCTGAATCAACATCCTGGGCGTACCTCATCTCGGGCAAAAATAGCATGCCCGACTTATGCTTTATACCTTAATTTAGTCTCGTTTATCTAATTTATTTTATACATTTTCTTGTGATTTTTTAAATGTGAATATGTGTGCTAACCAACATGATTAGTCCTTGTTTTGTAGGTTTCAATGATTTTGAGGAACTAATTCATAAGTTGGTGAAGGAGAGGAATGGAGTCGGGAGCAATTGGCGAAAGTCTGCAAGGAGCATGCCATGGCAAGGCTCCAGCGTGCCAGGTAGCGTGCCACGCCAGGGCAGCTACACGACAGAGCAAGGCCAACGCGCTGCATGAGCAGCATGTCACGTTGGCAGCGCGTTGACACTCGGCAGTTTTGGCTTCCGGAGGCAATTTCCAGAGAGCCTCCGCGTTACCTCCGTGTCACGGAGGCAGTGCTCCACGATACACTCTGTGACACGGAGCCGTTCCACGACAGGCTAAATTGTGCACGTTTTTCATTCACTATAAATAGGTCCCTTAGCTCCTAAAACCACTTTGTCACGATTTTATTCTGGAAAACCACCTAGGAGTGAAGGGAGAAGTGGGAGAACTCATCTAGGGTTTGGCAAATTCCCTTCTCATCTACCAAATTCTTGTAAGTATATTAGTTTAGTTGTAGTTTCTTGTAGTTTTATGAACATGAATGGCTAGAACCCTTCCTCGAGGGTTGAAGCCATGAATTATGATTGTGATTTTATGAAATTGTTTTGAAATTAAGTTATTGATTGTTGTTTTCGTCTTGCATTCTGGATTGTTGGTTGTTTTTATGATTGATCACCATGAAAGCATATATGTTAGCTTGGGTATTGGCTTGAGAAAGCATTACCTTGGTCAGGACATGAGATTGTGAGGATCATGTTTTTATCTCACGATATAATTTCGTATTAGGATAGAAATATACCTAACACCTTGCTTGGTTGATAAAACGGGGGTTATTAAAGACCAACTTAGGATTATCGCATCACCACTCGAAGAAGTAGTTGTGAGGCTACGTTGAGTTAAATGGTTAGACGCACGAAAGTCCCTAATCATTTCCACATAAACCATAACATAATTAATTGCCCACGAACTAGAAATTAGCATCCTGGCTCACAATGATGCAGTGAGGCTAGTTTGTCGTGTTTAGAGGCTCGAAAGACCATGAACATGCAATTCTAATTATGTGAAACAACAATCAATAGTTTCATGCTTAACCCATTGCAAATCATAGTATCGCATGATTATCTGGTTTTAACTCTATGTTGCTCCTAGAGTAAATTCAGGATACTTCATTGACCAAAACTAGACTTAATTAAATCTCCCTCGAAAACTTCTATAACCAACACTTGTGAAAGTTAAGTTCACACTTGAAATGGATAGTTAGAGGAATGGGTCCAGTCCCTGTGGGTTCGACATTCCGATTCTCTAAAAGAGCCACTATATTACTTGCACGACCCATACACTTGCGGACGGGCGAATCGGGCACGTCAAGTTTTTGGCGCCGTTGTCGTGGACTCATCGAAGTTTTGATAATTTATCTATTTTTGTGTGATTTTTGAATTTCCTTAAGTGTTGAGAAACTTGGTCTCAGTCTGAATTATTGCAGGTGACAGGTTGTCCTGCCGAGATGTCTAAAAATAGAGAGCTTGTGGAACCGTTGCTTGAACCTGAATGTCAAATCCATTTGCGAAGGAGAGTAGCTCTAGAGCAAAAGCTGAAGAGACTTCAAGAAAAGGTGCAACAACAACCATCCGCGGGACAAGCAAAATTGTCATCAGCAGTAATGGCAGCTAGACCAGTTCGCGAAGTGGCAATCCCACTAGCGACTAGTGTGACCTCTAGTATCCGTAAACCGGAGCCTGGAGGGAACTTTGAGCTTAAACAGAACATGGTGCAGCTGTTACATTCTAGTGGTCAATTCACTGGGATGGCACATGAGGACCTGCAGCAGCATCTACAGAGCTTTTTAGAGATTAGTGACACGTTTGTCCCCACCGGCGTGTCCACAGATTATGTCCGACTGACCCTCTTCCCATTTTCACTGTTGGGAGAGGCAAAAAAGCGGCTGAAGGCTGAGCCACCGAACTCCATAACTTCATGGAATGACTTGGCTAAGAAGTTCCTTATCAGATTCTTCCCTTCAGGTAAAATTGCAAAGTTGAGAAGTGAAATACTCAGTTTCAAGCAGAGGCCTGATGAGAACTTATATATGGCTTGGGAAAGATTCAAGTCATTGTTAAGAGACTGCCCCTATCACCAGCAATCAAATGAAGTGCTGGCCCATACCTTTGTAGAAAGTCTAGACCCACACACAAAAATATTACCAGACTCTGCATCGGGTGGGCAAGACTTGGAGAAGACGTATGATGAGTTGTACACTTTGTTGAACAGAATTGCTCAAGGATACCCAGAGTGGCATAGCGAGTCATCGAGGGGGGCAGGAAAGAGATCAGGGTTGATAGAAGTAGATGGTTTGAATGCCTTGGCAGCACAGTTAGCTTCGTTCCAGCATCAGATGATGACTCAGTTCAATAAACTGAGTATGAACCAACACCAGGGCCAGGTTAATGCAGTTCAGCAAGCTCCGAGTTGGTGTGAAATTTGTGGTAATAATGGGAACAATGCAGAATCTTGTGGAGCCAATCCGGAATCAGTCAATTTTGTTGGTAATGTGCATAAGAATCAGAATTTTGGGAACAACTCCAACAGAGATTGGCAGGGCCACCCGAATTTTTCTTGGGATGGAAACCAAAAGCAGAATTATATGCAACCTCAACAACAGCAGTATCAGCAGAATAGGCAGAATGATGGGCAATTGAGTAGCAGCATTAAGGAAACACTGCAGAAAATTATGGAGACCCAGAATCAGTTAGCAAAAAATCAGGCGAGGATGGAAACAGACTTAATGAATCAGCAAGTAGCCACCTGCAATCTTGAAAAACAAGTGGTTCATATAGCAGCTGCTCAAAACATGAGATCACAAAGGGGATTACCAAGCGATGCAGATCCTAACCCCCGACAGATCAATGCCATCAGTCTGAGAAGCGGTAAGCAATTAGCTGATGTAGTGTCAAAAGAGCTGAGAAAGGGGGTGCAGCCGGAGTTGGTTAGACCAGGACCATCCATCAACATGGAAGATAATCAGAATGCTGGGCAACAAAATGCGCAACTTTCATTGCAGCCAGCACAAAGACCACCACCACCATTTCCTCAGAAATTCAGAAAGAGCAAGGAGGAGGAATGCTTCAAAAAGTTCTTTGAGAGCTTCAAAGAACTTCACATAAATTTGCCTCTTATTGATGTCTTGCATGGAATGCCCAAGTATGCTAAATGCTTGAAGGACGTGATGGCGAACAAAGTTAGATTGGTGGATGTCCAGACTATAGCACTGACTGAGGAGTGCAGTCACAGGGTATTGAGCAAAATGCCGAAGAAGCTCGAAGACCCAGGGAGCTTTACCCTCCCCATACAAATTGGTAAAGCTGAGGTGCTACGAGCTCTGTGTGATCTAGGGGCAGTAGTTAATCTAATGCCCCTATCCTTATTCAACACCCTGGGGTTAGGAAAATCGAGGCCGACAAGGTTGATGCTGCAGCTGACTGACAAGTCGCGAGTGACACCTGATGGAATAATAGAGGACCTTCTCATCAAAGTAGGTAAGTTTATTATACCTGCTGATTTTATTGTCTTAGATTTTCAAGTTGATGACCAGGTACCCCTGATCTTGGGACGACCATTCTTGGCCACCGGAGGAGCGGTGATTGACTTGAAAGCAGGGACCCTGAAAATGAGGGTTGAGGATGAAGAAGAAATCTTCCACGTTTACCAAGAAATGAACCCATCTGCACACTACAGAAACCTTTGTCAGGTTAGTGTGTTGGCAGAGGATGAGTGTGGGGTGGAGGATTCCACAGGTGCACGGCTAAAGGCAATGTCAAGTCTTCAGCCCAAGTCTGATAGAGGGCTTCAAATTGAGAAGAAGTTGGAGAAAGAGAGGAACAGAGTGGAGGCTGTTTCCTCTAAACAACAAAAGAAAAGGAGATCGTTCTCGAAAGAGAACCCAGGTATGAGGATGTCCTGAAAAGGACAGTCCACGTCGTGCCGCGACGAAAAATTAGGCGCTGCTTGGGAGGCAACCCAAGGGTACCTCAGGTATACTTTGTTAATTTTGATTTTGTGTTGATTTTGTTATTTTCATTTTGTTTGTGTTTTTGGTGGAAAGTTAAGCACAGATGGAGGGAAGTCTGAGTACCAAGAAGGTGGAAGCTAAAGAGCATGGAATAGAAGAAGTGTGGGGTCAAACACCCACCTTTGAAAACTTGAAAAGAAAGCATGCTTTTAGCTTGGCCTAGGCTCAGGGAGTATTTCTTATCCTTTAAATGTTAATTTGATTCTATGAGGACATAGCATCATTTAAGTGTGGGGTGAGAAAAATTTCAAAATTTTTGTGCTTAACAAGTTTGTGGTGAATGTAATGCTTGTGAGGAATTTGTGAGAAATTTGAAAATTTTGGAAAATTTTTGTGAATTAAGAATGACTTCATCACCCGTTGGTTTTTCTTTTCGGTTCTTTTCCGAAGGGGGGGTCTTTGAACCGAAGAATAAAAATTTTTCTTTTTCTTTCCTTTGTCTGTATATAGTGTTTTTAGTCATAGTTAGGGACTGTTTCCGACGATGGATGGATGACGACCGTCTTGAGGAAAAATTAGTCGATAGGTTTTGGGTTTTTGAAACCATAACTAATTGGTGCTTGATGTTCTTGTGATGTGCTATACGTGATTGTAAGATGCAAGTATGTTCAGTGTGAAGCATGCAAGTGTATAACTTTGTTTGAGACACTTAGGCTCTTGAATTTGACTCAATATGATGGAAGCTTAATCTGAATTCTTGTATTAGCTGAGTTAAGGGTCTGCTGAATGTGTCTTGATTTGAGCATGTGCCATGAGTCTAAGGTTTTTGAGTATTCTGTGCTATTGTGGATTGTCTAGAACTTGCCTGGTATGTTTATAAAACGAAATGAAGGATGTGAATTGTAGGAGATGATTTAGGTATTTCTTTGAATGAACCTAATTTCTATCCCTCATTTTACCTACCTGAAAAAAAAAATTTAATCCTAGTTAGCCCCATTGAGCCTTGAGCCTATTCTTTGATAGCTGCAACACAAGCTGAATCCTTTTTCTTTCATTAGCCTTGAGTTTGATCCAAAACTCCTAAGCGCTTGAGTAAAAAAATCCGAAGGAATAAAGGAGTGAGAAGAATGAAAAGAAAGGAAAAGTAGAAAGTTGTAGAAGTGAGAAAAGGACAAAGGTGCACTTGTGTGAAAATGGTTGATTATTAGTAAGGAGTAAGAAAACAAATTAATGAAAAAATTATTTATAGAACTCCTTACTAATAAGCTAAAAATGCCTAAATAAAGGGGGGAACATAAAAGGAAGAAGAAAGCTGAAAGGAGAAAAAGGTGAAGTAAGGGAAGGTAAGTTCATAATGAGGGCGTGATGTATTAAAAGCTCTTAGGAAAGATAGTCACTATTACTGGCCATAATAGTACCTACCCGCACCTGAGTTACATTACAACCTAAAAAGTCCTACTTGATCTTACATTCATACATCCTTAAATTAGTGGAATAAAACACTAAGGGCAAGCTTATGGGTCATTACATGAACATGTGAATTCTTCGTGAGAGTGAGCGTAATTCTATTCATGTACCCACACATGTTGTGATATAAAAATTGTTTTTGCGTGTGAAATTGGGTAACTCTCTTTCCGTGAGGGCACATGTTGAATGAAGGATATAATTCATGTGGGATTTCTTAATCAGTTGATTTGCATGAGTTTGCTAAGATTGAGAGTCGCTTCTTGAGGTTAAGAAGTCTTAGCGGAGTTGTATTTCATTTCAATGATTAAATCGTGCATGCTCTATTTGTAGCTTGTTATCTTATGTAATCATCGTAGCCGTAGCTTGACTTATCTTACTAAATTAGTTATGTGTGAGTCTCCATATGAATGAGATGTAAAAGGTTGTTCGAGGACGAACAAAACTTTAAGTGTGGGGTAGGTGATCTCGGGCAAAAATAGCATGCCCGAGTAATGCTTTATACCTTAATTTTGTCTTGTTTATTTAATTTATTTTATACATTTTCATGTGATTTTATATAAATGTGAATATATGTGCTAACCAACATGATTAGTCCTTATTTTGTAGGTTTCAATGATTTTGAGGAACTAATTCATAAGATGGTGAAGAAGAGGAATGGAGTCGGGAGCAATTGGCAAAAGTCTGCAAGGAGCATGCCATGGCAAGGCTCCAGCGCGCCAGGTAGGTGCCACGCTAGGGCAGCTGCGTGACAGAGCAAGGCCAACGCGTTGCATGAGTAGTGTGTCACGTTGGCAGCACGCTGACACTCGGCAGTTTTGGCTTCCGGAGGCAATTTCCAGAGAGCCTCCGCGTTACCTTCGTGTCACGGAGGCAGTGCTCCGCGATACACTCCGTTACACGGAGCCGTTCCACGACAGGCTAAATTGTGCACGTTTTTCATTCACTATAAATAGGTCCCTTAGCTCCTAAAACCACTTTGTCACGATTTTATTCTGGAAAACCACCTAGGAGTGAAGGGAGAAGTGGGAGAACTCATCTAGGGTTTGGAAAATTCCCTTCTCATCTACCAAATTCTTGTAAATATATTAGTTTAGTTGTAGTTTCTTGTAGTTTTACGAACATGAATGGCTAGAACCCTTCCTCGAGGGTTGAAGCCATGAATTATGATTGTGATTTTATGAAATTGTTTTGGAATTAAGTTATTGATTATTGTTTTCGTCTTGCATTCTGGATTGTTGGTTGTTTTTATGATTGATCACCATGAAAGCATATATGTTAGCTTGGGTATTGGCTTGAGAAAGCATTACCTTGGTCAGGACATGAGATTGTGAGGATCATGTTTTTATCTCACGATATAATTTCGTATTAGGATAGAAATATACCTAACACCTTGCTTGGTTGATAAAACGGGGGTTATTAAAGACCAACTTAGGATTATCGCATCACCACTCGAAGAAGTAGTTGTGAGGCTACGTTGAGTTAAATGGTTAGACGCACGAAAGTCCCTAATCATTTCCACATAAACCACAACATAATTAATTTCCCACGAACTAGAAATTAGCATCCTGGCTCACAATGATGCAGTGAGGCTAGTTTGTCGTGTTTAGAGGCTCGAAAGACCATGAACATGCAATTCTAATTATGTGAAACAACAATCAATAGTTTCATGCTTAACCCATTGCAAATCATAGTATCGCATGATTATCTGGTTTTAACTCTATGTTGCTCCTAGAGTAAATTCAGGATATTTCATTGACCAAAACTAGACTTAATTAAATCTCCCTCGAAAACTTCTATAACCAACACTTGTGAAAGTTAAGTTCACACTTGAAATGGATAGTTAGAGGAATGGGTCCAGTCCCTGTGGGTTCGACATTCCGGTTCTCTAAAAGAGCCACTATATTACTTGCACGACCTGTACACTTGCGGACGCGTGAATCGGGCACGTCAGTACCCGCTCGACGGGGGTGTATAAAAGCCGTCCAAGGCAAAATATGGGGAAATTGGCATCCCATCTTCGTCCCCTAGGGGACGGCATGCCACTCCGTAAAGCGACGTATCCTTGCCCTCTGGCGAACGAGTCGATACAGCTATTAACCCTAGGGTGGTCATGGATGCTAGGTAATCCAACCCAAAACAATATAGTCAAGTCTCAACTGATAATACTAATTGCATACGATACATGCTGAAACTAATAATAATAATGTGTATATATATAATACATGCTGAAGGTGATAATGATATATATATATAATTTCTGTCATATTGTGTTGAATCTGATTTTGAAACAAGATATAATATTTCTGTTGAGAATCATGTTGTATAACTAAGTTTCATTGTAAACATGATTTACTATTTCTAACATGCTTTCTAAATTTCATATTGATATACTATACTGTTTCTGAAATACTCTACTGGAATTTATATTGTGCTAGTAAGTTTCACGCTACACATGACATGATGTTTCTAACATCATTACTAAAATTTATACTAAACATAATATGTGGCTTCTGAAACATTCTACTGGAACTTGAACTATTTTACTATACCGAAACTACTAGCTTGCCGAAGAAATTGGCTTTACATACCTTGTCTGTTAACTTTCTGAGTATCTGGCAGAACTCGGCTAATTTTCGGCTATTTCTTCCAACTGCGTTCATATTTATAGCAACTAGTACTAAATTCATCAATATTCTGGAAGAAAACACTACTTTGAACATATATATAGCCCAAACTTTGACTTATCGAAAAACAGCCGAAAACTCGCTATTTCTCGGAAGTCCAGAAGGGAGAAATACTCACTTTAGGACTAGGAGTATATTGACACTAATTTGGAGCAATTCCACTCACCTTAGTTCAGTAGGACGACGGTTCGCCGGCCGAATTTCACGAAACTAACTCTGTAGGAATGTTCTCTGCATCTTTATACTTCGGTATCTAATGTTAATTTGAGTTTGGACTCGTTTGACGGCATAATCGGATGAATATTTATAACAAACCCTCGTTCTCCCCTGTTCCCCTTCGTTTTTGCTGGAAATTATATGTTAAAATGAAATAAAACCGAAGTGGGGGGGGTTATATACTTGAGCCTGGACAACCCCTCCGTGGCACGTTGGCCATCACGGAGGGACGGCCTCCGTGGCACGTTGCCATCGCGGAGGGGTTCTGCCCTGCCTCCTCTTGCGACGGTTCGATGCGACGCTTGTCCGATCTTCCCCCGGGCCTTTTTCTAGCATGTATGACATTCCAAAACTCTTAACCAACATGTGAATAGGCCATCTAAATGTCAAGAATTTATGGGGTGTAACATATACTCAATCACCGGGTCAGGTCTCATGAGCAGTTTCAAATTAGCCGCTATCAATATGTTTCAAATTTAACTATCCTGTGACCATAGGTCAAGTTAATACAATGATCATCAAGATCAAGGCTTTGTTGTAATTCTCTTTTCCTAATCTCGACCTCTCTAGGCTCAGAAAGTAAAGAATTCGAGAAAGTCCTAATGTTGTACACCGTTAAGAAATGTTTGAAGATGAAGAGAATAGAATACAAGCGTTTTGCATTGGTTTTGAATCACTTTTATTTATCGCTAGCTCATTAATCTACCATGGTTCCCATAACCCTATCTATGGAGGTTTAGCCTCTCATAGTTGCAAGGTTGTGATATAGATTCATAATTAAACACATAATTCAATTCTTACAGTAATAATTGAGAGAAAAGCTTCTTTGAATACGTAAGAAAAATCTCAAGAACAATTGATAAAGATCAAGAAAGAATCCAAGAAAAGGTTTTCACAAGTTAATCAACTCAATTCTATGTTTTTCTCTCAAATCCCTATTGATTTCACGATTCTCTAACTTCTATAATGCTCTCTTATGAAAATAGAACATAAAAAAGTATTTATACAGATATAAGAATCCTATTCTTAAGCTAACAGGGTGATATTCTATAATTGGCACCGCTTGAGCCACGACTGATCATATGACCTGTAGTAGGATTGTACGGGTCATACCTGTTGTCCATAAGTCCTTGGCTTGCTGAAATTTTGGCTAAGTGTTGGGCACTAGTACGACTCGTACATGCTTCCTACAAGTCATGCTTTTCTTATGTGGTCTAGCTCTGAGAACTCTAACATCTTTTGAAATTATTCACGAGTATTGTGGTACGACTCTTACCTCCCATCCACGACTTGTACTATCTAAAGTTCTGCTTAGCATTAAAAATTCTCTGAAGTTCACCACTACTCCTGGTATGATTAATACATTGTTGCCACGATTCGTAAATCCATCCGTATCAGGAGTCTGCCTTTGTGCAATTCCTTTTGAATATTTCCACGATTCCAGTTACGGCTCGTACCATTGTGGTACGACTCGTACTGAGAGTCATCGGTTGCATTCTTCCCTGTTCATCCATCTGAAACTTGTCACGGTTCTCAGTACGGCTCATACCGTCAACGTAAGGCTCGTACTGAGACTATCACTTTAGCTCATTTTCTACACTTTCAGGATTCTTTTGTACATTCTTGCTCGAACACTTATTTTTCCTAAAATCAAAGAAAAAGTGCCTTATATCCATATAAACATACCTAAGTTCATGCTATTTTCTTAGTTTTGAATGCCGGAATTGTTGTAAACTCACAGCACATCAATGACCACCATCTTTCACCCAATCAAATCCTCTTTTTCCAATTTAAATACCTCCATCCAATTTTTCTCACCCATCTCTATCACTCCATTGTAATTCAATATACCCGCGGTAAGCAGAGGTTGTCGGTTGTGGCTATTCCCCTAATTGGTAAGGTCTTTGTCACTCCCTCTCTATGGTTTCAAGATATCGGTGATATTTTGTTACTTGGGTGTTTATTTTATGCTTTTCTTTGCTATTTGTCGGTGGATTTTGGTTTGGTTTCATGTGGGTGTCACATGGTGTTTGGGTGTAGGATGAGTGGGACACTATATCAAGTTGCCCAATGTTAGATAGCTTGACACTTTTCTCAAGGGATACTTGTCATTTTATTGGATTAGGTTGTGATTTGTGTACATCTATGTGTGGGTAGCCTGTGGGTTAATTACAGGTCAGCCACCGGTGGACCGTCGGTCGTGTTCCAGGAATCGCCTGTTGTCTCGCAGATTGACCTGCCCAATATTTCATGTGGGGTATCACTCTGCTGTGTATCGACACTTTGCGGATCCAGATAGGCATTTCGCCGATATGGAGCCGATGATGTTCTCCCAGGGCACTGCTTCACATCAGTGACTCATCGGCGCTTCACCGATGATTCGCCGATGTCTCTTGAAGGATGAAATTATTGAACATGAATTCTTTTTTTTCTTGATTTGAGTATCAACATATATGCACCACTCTAACCTTAGTTTGCAGCATCATTTTTGTTTCCCCGCAATCACACCAAGGCTAAGCAGCAATACACACAAACAATACATAATCTCGGTTTAGGTTGGAAAGAATGGAGGAGTATTAGGTGGCTTTCAAGGAGAAGCAATCCATCCATGCATAAGCCCAATTTGAAGTGGAATCCTTCAAAAATGCCTTCCCTGATATCTACGACCAGATTGGAATGCGCTACTAGGGTCCATTCACCGTACCTATTGACCCATATTTTCCAGAATTGGTATGGGAATTCTATGCTTTATACAGGGCCATACAATAGATCCTCAAGCACAAGGGTCGCATAGATACATTACCATGCCTACCATCGGTTTGGGTGCGGGGGATAAAGGTACCCATAACTCCCGAGTCAATCAATTTTCTTTATTGGGTGGAGCCAATCCAATCACACTCGATATTCCGCAAGAAGGTGGAAGATAAAGGGAATTAGTTCCAATGGGTAGACAACATGATTGCACTTGGCCAACCATAATGGGCCATCTCCAGGGGTCTGATTCATCGTCGTGACTTGAAGTTTGAAGACTGCATGTGGTCAGATTTGGTTTGTTCACGGCTAATGCCTTCTCAGAATACAACAGAAGTCCCAATTGAAGTTGTTATTCTTGTAGCATGCATCATGGATCATATGCACATCAATGTGGGGGAGCTCATTGCCGATTAATTCAGATGAAGATCCAAGAAGCAGGCTACGATGTTTCCATTTTCCAGCCTCATGAGTATTTTATGTGTGCGAGCCGCATGTCCTTTGTTCCAAAAACTGGACAAGACTGTTCAGGCCGACATATGATTACATTGGCTACTAAAACTAAGAAAGATGCTCCAGCTATGAAGCGAGCAAAGTGTCCAAAAAGCAAGACTTCACCACCGCCTTCGTCGTCTTCTACACATTGACTGTTCAATGCCATCCAACTGTTGTCCACATCCCAACACCTTCGGATTTTCTCAAAATAGCACAAAGGGCCCAAGTACATGAGATCCAGATTGTGAAGCTAGCTAAGGCTATCCCATCTATGATACAAACTGCAATCAAGAAAGCCATGTAACCTACTAAGGATAAGTTGAAGAGCCTATGCTCCACAGTTGAGGTCCTTGAGAGCGGGTGATTTCCTTGAGAAAAGAGGTGTCTGCACTCGGTAAACCTCTAAAGGTCCTCTCAATTTCATAATCAAGAGAAGCCAAAAGTGATTCTTGATTTCTCGTACTTGGCATACACCGAGCACACAACCTTATAAACTTCAAAAAAACAAAGAAACAAACATAAAATATAGAATAATGGAATTAAATCCTTACCTACAAATGATCAAACATTATTCAAGTCCCTGGCAACGACGCCAAAAACATGATGTCACCCAAGTGCATGTGGTCATCAAGTAATATAGGGCTGGAAGCCCCAATTATCATACCCACAGAGACTTGTCAGTTCAACTATTATAAGGTTATTACTTTGTTTTTCTATTCTAATAAAAAAGCTAAAATGGGGTTTGGCTTGGAAATTTAACTACTAAAACTTTAAATATAAATATAACTAAAATGGTTGCAAGCTTGGTTTTACTTCGATGATGATGAAAATCTAGGGAAATGACACATGTTTTGTTTCTGGTTGAGTTCTCAAGATGTGATTACACTAGAACGCTTCCTATGGTTTCTATTTGCAAGTTACTATCCTATTTCGTGCCACTATCCATAGCATCCAAGAACTATTTCATGAACCCTAAAGCCTATATCGCTATGGTCGCAGGAGAAGCATGAAATGATAGTTATGCCTGTTTGTATTTCAACCAAATGGGATTGAAGGGTATATCCCTATTCTCAACAACAACTTCTATCCTCTCACCAATGTGTTCGAGGTTGTTTGAATTCTAGTTTTGTATTTACCTTTAAACATTTCGATTTCCTTTCCCAAGTTCAATTGAAAGCAATGGGTTACTTATAAGGTGATCAATCTCATAAATAAGAAATTAAAACAATTAAATACAAACAACGCATTGAAGAATCGAATCTAGATTAAATCAACCTATCAAACAACAACCATCTTCCATGGCCAAAATCCTAGAGTATGAGATTAGCCACTCATAGACAAGTGGAAAAATAAATACATATTGATCATCATACAAAGTAAAGAGTAAAAAAGAGAAGAAACATAGTGTAGACTTGGTTTATCCTTCCAAACGTCTCGCAAGCGTCCAAAGATGAACTATGTAATGTTAAAATGAACAAAAGAAAGAAAAATTTTTCAAAAGCATTGTAATAAATGGCCTAGGGGTTCTATTTATTGTAGAGCCTTCAAATGACGCTTTTGCCCTCCATCACATAGCTTTAAAATCAACAATTTCTGCTCTGGAAGAGTCTGGCGTGCCTTCCCCACTATCTCACCACAAACATAGTAAAATTTCCAACTATTTCAGCTCTGGGATGGACCTGGTGCGCCGCTCCCATCATCTCGCCAAGGACTTAGCCAATTTTTCTGCTCTTTTCTTCTTCTCGTCTTCTCAAACCTTCAACCTTTGGCCATTTTGGGTCATTTTTCCTTGATTTCCTACTCAAAATACCTCAAAACGTTTGTTAGCATACAAAACACACAAACATATGAATTTATGCATTTCATAAGGATTATGAATTCAAAACAAGGTAAAAGTTAGGCAAAAACAAGGCAAATGGGCATAGAAATATGCCCAACATCAAGCCTTATGCCCAAAATCATCCCTATCTCATGATTTCAAGTCTCCAAGCATGTTATGTTGAAATTCTAGGATTAGACCCAATTCTCATGAAATCTCTTACGACACTTATCAATTCAAGTTTCTTATGATTAAATTCATGATTTATGGTTATGATTTCTTAATTTCTACTAGAGTCTCTCATGGATCTATACTTTCAAGCTTATGGTGACTTTTCACAATTATGAATGTTTTATGAATTTCAAGCTTATGAGCCTATGATTTCAATTATGACTATTTACTCAAGTATGTATGATTTTCATGATACTCAAGTATTTATCATGGACAACTCAATGGCATTATTCTCATGAATATTTCATGTATGTTAAGTATGATTATGATTTAGACAAGTCCATGCAAGATCAATATGCGTTCACGATATTGATTATGAGCCATGTGCATATTTCTAGGAGTAGTGTCTAGCAGCGAATGGGTTAGGGGTTCAAGAAAACTCTGTACCTCATAACTACGTGCCACCGTAGGTATATATTCATGTTCAATCCCTATGGGGATTCACGAGTGATATCACACCTTAATCATTTCTTGCCTTGTCAAGCTTGGGGATGGCTCTTCCAACTTAAGTGAGATAGTCGGGGCATCATGTAAGCTCTATCATGATGGTGTCGATTATGACAAAGCCTCCCATTGTTCCTCATTTTTAAATTACTCATGTTCAAGACTTACGATACTATGTTTTACACCATATTTGACCCATTGATCAGCTTATGAGTTTTCACTTATGATTTCAAGTATGGTACACTATATGATTCTATATCTAAACCTTGGATCATTATTTTTTATCTTATGATGTACAATTCATTTTTATAGTTACTTCACGAATATGGTTTAGCATATTTCCCTTACTCTCATGTGTTAGTTTTTTTTATATTCATTATTTTAGACTATCATTTTACCAGTGTGCTTTTACTTTCTCTACATACACAGTACATTTAAAATATTGACCGCATAATCTATGTTATATAGTTTCATGATATAGGTTCAGGTGATCAGTTTCAGCCCTGACGTTAGCTCGCTCCGCTTTAGTCTAGTACCACCCCAGTTTTGGTGAGTCCTCATGATCTGAGGATGGCAGTTTTGGTTCATCTTTCTTTTTCTTATTGCTTCTAGTTTCAGACTTAGTGAGCTAGTTGGAGGTGTTGTCCTATCAGCTCATTGTATGGTTAGAGGCATTTCAGACAACTATGAATAGATGGTTCAGCGTTGTTGACTCGTTTCTACGCTTATGTTTTTATGATATGCAGACTTCTGCTTATGTTTTGTTCAAGTTTATTTCTTCTTAGTTATTCTTATAATCGTATTATGTGCATATCATGAGTTAGTTTGGAGTCATTTGTGGTTCTAGATCTCGTGTCTCGATCTGAGGTCCACACTTGGGTCGTGAAAATTGTACCCACTGTCAAACCCAAGGTCATAATAAGGAGATATGTAGAATTTTCCATCCAGAATTGAATAAAAAGATGGAAGAACAAGTTGGCATGTAGAAGAGCAAAGAGGAAGAGACAAAGGAGTCAACGCACCTAGCAACACTAAGGAATACGGGAAAAGTGGGACGATGAAGAATTGTCTCCAATCAAGGTACATAAAAAAAACAAACAGACAAGGAATACATGAGAGTGGAGGATGGAGTAGTCCAGAACAAATTTCATCTCCTCACTATAAATGATCCAGAATAGGGAAAAAAACACAAAGGGAAGACTCAGGAGAAAGAGGTGATGTCCAACATTACAGAAAGCCCAGAAAGGAGGAATAACAAATCCCAAAGTCCTAAAGGAGTCCAAAATGTAGAGGAGATAGAAGGAAAAGATAAGATGGTCAATTCTAAAAAAAGAATAACAGACACTATTACAAAGAAAAAGGGAGAGAGGGGGATGAGAAAGAAGAAGAAGTGGGATGAAGAGAACAATAAGATGATTACTATTAGTTCTTCCAAGAAATAGGGAGAGAGGGTTTAATAAAAAGATGATAAGGGAAAAGAGGTATGCAAGGAGGGGGAAAGGGAGAAAGACTGTCAGTAGCAGAGAAACCACCTGATTTAACTATTGCAAGAGTGAAAGAGGACAACAAGCAAGATGATGTAGTAGCTTATAATAGAGACATGGTTGAGATGCATGAAGAATGGGAGGCTAGTGGTGTTATGTCCACCATTCCAGTGGCAATTAATGAATCCAAAGTTGAAGAAAAGGTAGTCACATACCCTTCTGTGAAAGGAGAGATAGTGGGAGCCAAAACAAAGGTACAAGCAGACAAGAAGAACAACACAAGTATGGAAAAAAGAAAAGGTTCCCCTGTTAAAAAGTTACATGCTATAGTGACTCATAATATAAAAAAAAGATTTGGAGGTGGATGGTAGCAGGGGGATGTTGCAGCATGGATGGAACTCCAGAGAAAGGAGGGGGATAGAAGATGTTGTGCCAAAAGGTCCAAAAAAGGGAAGAATATTGCTGGCAATTAGAATCAACAATATACAGGAGTCATAACAAGAAGAGCTGCCAACAAAATCATCAATCAAATATGAAGAAAACTATTATATAGAACATCAGATCAATGAACACACAAAATGTTTTTCATAGGTTGCAAATGTTGAATAGACAACATAAATTTTTTGTCATTGCACTACTGGAACCTTTTCAACATAGTAGACACATCCACAAATATAGTAGAAAACTGGAAAGGAAGCAAGGTGGAGGAAATTGTAATGGTACGATATGGTATTTCTTAGTAGAGAACATAGACACAGAGGTGATGATTGACACACAACAATAGATTTCATTAAAGTTAAAACTACTAGAAGAAAACAAAGAATGTTTTATCTTAGTAATATATGCTAAATGCTCAGAGACTGAGAGGCTACTCCTCTGGGATGATATTTATCAGTTGGCTGCCAATATGGAACTTCCTTGGTTGGTTGGAGATCACTTTAATGTCATTATGAATGATAAAGAGAAGCTTGGAGGTATCCCTATATTATTCAAGAGTGTGAGGACTTTACCTTCTGTGTTAATTCTATTTAACTGGAAGAAATTAGGTTTAAAAGAAGCCTATTTACATGGTGGAATGGTAGAGCAAGAGCAGACTGCATTTTTTAAAGGCTTGAAAGAATTTTGAAAAACACAGAGATGAAGAATTAGTACTCAGATTGTGAGGTGGAACATCTTTTAAGAATAGAGTCTGATCATACCCCCTTGTTGCTATCAGTTAGGGCTCAAAGCCAAAGCAATCTAAGGCCATTCAAACTCCTAAAGTTCTAGAGTGAGCATGAAAACTTTATTGAGGTGGTAAGGGAAAACTGGATTATAGAGGTAGAAGGAAACTATTTTTACAATTCAGTTAGAAACTAAAGAGGGTCAAAAAGGCTTTATCAAGGTGGAGAAAGAAAACTTTTTGAGATATTTTCAAGAAGATTATAATAAGAGAGGAGGTGGTAAGGTTGAAAGAGCAAAACTTTGAAAAGGATCCTTTAACAAGGAATAGAACTATTCTTCAGCATGCACAAGCAAAATTAAAAAGATACCTACACTATGAAGAAAAATCTTGAGACAAAAAGTTGCACTCAAATGGTATATAGAAGGTGACATGAGCACAAAGTTCTTTACTAACCTTGTTAAGGGGAGAAGGAATAGGCTTTATTTTAAAAGAATCCAGGATACTACTGGCTCATGGATAGAAGGAGAGACAAATATTGCTGATGAAGCTGTCCAGTTCTACCAAAAATAGTTTTCATAGGAAAATGAAGCCAATGATTTCAGACTACTTAACCATATTCCTGAGATGATCAACTTGGAGGCAAATAAGGAGTTGTGAAGAATTCCCAAGAAAGAAGAGGTGAAAAGTAGTGTTCTCAAGCTAAATAGACAAAGTGCATGTGGACCTAATGGCATGTCAATTATTTTTTATCAAACTAGTTGGGAGGTGGTCGGAAATGATATCTATGACATGGTAAAGGCCTTCATCGAGGGTAATACTTTACCCAAAGATGTCACTCACACTAATCTAGTCATACTGCCCAAGAAGAACTTAGTTTAGACTTGACACCAATCGGCCTGAGTAACTTTATTAATAAAGTTATATCAAGATTGATTTAGGAAGATTAGTAGATATTTGTCTAAAGTGATATCTGCTAACCAAACAGGCTTTATCAGAGGAAGGAGTATTATTGAAAATGTGTTGTTAACTAAGAAAATAGTAATAGACATTAGAAAAAGAAGTAAACCTCCTAATGTTGTTTTGAAACTGGAAATGGCTAAGGCATATGATAGGGTCTCTTAGCTTTATCTCACAAGGGTCCTTAGGAAAATAGGGTTTGCAAATGTTTTCATTGTTTTGGTCTGGGGGTTAATTGCTAATAACTAGTATTCCATTCTGCCCAATGGTCGGGTATATGGTTTCTTCCATTCTACAAGAGGGGTAAAATTGAGTGACCCTCTATCCCCATCATTATTTATTCTATCAGCAAAAGTGTTATCTAACGATTTTAATGCACTATTGGAGGATGTGAACTAACAGAGTTTTGGGCTTCCAAAATGGATCACCAAAATGAATCATTTAGCTTATGTTGATGATACAAACATCTTTGCTTCATTAGATAAAACATCATTGAGGAGGACTATAGTAGTATTGAAGGAGAATGAGCAGATATCGGGCTAGCTTATTAATAAGGACAAAAGTAATTCTTCATGTTTCATAAAATCTCTGAAGTTGTGGTGCAGGAGGTGGCAGAAGGGACCAGATTTCCCAGAGGTACTTTCCCTATTAAGTATCTTGGTTGTCCTATCTTTCATTCTAGAAAGAAGAAGGTTTATTATAATGAGCTAATTAAAATAGTCAAAGATGATCTACAAAGCTGGAAGGGCAGATTGTTGTCATTTGGAGGAAAGACTGTTTTGATTCAAATGTACTATAGAGTGTTCTTGTATATTTACTACTTGCTAGTTTGACTACTAAATATATTCTATATAAGATTCATGGAATTTTACCAGATTTTATTGGAGTAATAAGGCAGAACTATGGAGCAAACACTGGTCAGCTTGGTTGAATTTATGTCTACCTAAGAAAGATGGAGGATTGGGGCTCAGATCCCTGTGTAAAGTTTCTAGAGCTTTATTTGCTAATTTGTGGTGGAAATTTAGAACCACTTGTACTCTATGCTCCAACTTCATGTGGAATTTCTTTTTCAAGAAATAGATTCCATCACTTGTACAATTGAAAGAAGGGTCACACTTGTGGAAAGCCATGTTCAAAGCTAGAGATGTAAATTACTCTATATGGTAGGAACCTAGAAGTGGCAATGCAAACTTCTGCCAAGACAATTGGACAAGGTTTGGGCCTCTCTACCGAATAGTATCAGAACCATTTCCTAAAGATCTATCTATTGATATGGTGGGAGAAATGTTAAGAGATGGACAGTGGGATTATCAGTTACTACAGGCAAAGCTTCCTCAAAATATTATTTAGCACACTGTACCAAATTTGCCTATGGGTTCCCAACAGAAGAGGTAGATAAAGCATGGTAGATTCTAAATCATAGGAGCATATTTACATTGAAAACTACTTGGGAAGCAGTGAGAGAGAAGAAAGAAATGTCCTAGTTCTATATCAAAATACGAATGAAAAGAATCCCCTTCAAAATGGCTTTCTACCTATGGAGGGTTTGGAAAGAGAAAATTCTTGTGGATAAGATTATTGCTAAGAGCGGGTGTAATATGGTCTCTAGATGTAGATGTTTTGTTCACTCACTACAAGAATCTATAGAACATTTATTCTTAAATAGTGAAATGGATGGAGCTATTTGGAGGAGGTATTCAAATGCAGCAGGAATGTTGGGACCTTTTATGCAACTGAAGAAGGTTTATCTAAATGGTGGAAATTGGGGAAAGATAGTAAAATAAATTAGTTGGTCCAATGGGTTCCAGCAACCATAATTTGAAATTATCTGGAAGTGGAGGAAATCAATGGCACATGGAGGGTTGATGACTATGGGGAGAGTGATATAGGAGATTGATATATCTCTATATTATGTTATTAGAGGGGGGGGGTTCCGTCGAAGTGCTAATATTACAGTCCCATGAATCAACTATTTAAATACATGGAGAGCAAACCTAGATAGGTTTCATGTGAAACCATTTGTTAGAATTTACCTCCTGATGAGTTGGTAATTTACCAACTCATTTGGCTTTTTAAGAATGAGCTATTACTTTATTTTCACACAAATTAGGAAGGTTGTATGCCTTTTCTCTTTTTTGTGTGCATGAATTTGACTTAGACTAAGAAAATGGAAGAATTAAACTGAAAGCAATTTGCTGGAAGAAAAAGGGACATGTATACCACATATGGGCACCTAGGAAACACAGGTGCCAATTAGGAGAATCTGGAAATGTGTTGAAACCAGAACTACAAGCCACAGATTGGCATCTGCAGACTGGAGGTGCCACTGAAGATGATCTACAAAGAGCACTGTCTAGGCTTGAGAAATGACCTGCTAGCCACAGATATGTACCTGCGGAACACAAGTCTCGCGCAAGTGACCCGCATCACTATTAAGGGAAATATCATCCAGATTGAGCACAAGTGTACTTGAGAAGCTTCCAAGGACAATTTTGGAAAGCTTTGCAAAATGAATTTCAGATATTTTACCCCAATTGTACATACACACATTATCTCATTGATTTTGTAGTGAGAAGAACATAGAGATAGAAAGGGAGAGTATAATTGACTTTCTTCTTCTTCAATTTCCATTGGGAAAGAACTACATTGTTGCAGACCTTATGCTTGAAATTACTTACTTAATATGATGAAATTTAGAGAAATTTCTTACAGGTATACTTTCTCTCTCTTTACTTAAGAGCAGCTAAATTTATTGCTAGGGGTGTGTGTGCATGATGGGTGTCTAGATTTGATTGGGTGTTAATGAATTGTCCTAAGATTTGAGTAATACGCATGACTCTATTATTTCCTCCAAGTTATAATTCAGTAATTGATGGTTTCAAACATTGATTTAGCTTTCTTATCTTAATTTTGCTTGAAAGAGGGAAGTAAGGTTTGGATGAGGATTCAATGGTGAGGAATTGGATGTGTGATACTTGGGCTTGAGCTAAGGGCCTGAGCTAGAGATATTCAAGACCCATATTCATATGTCACTAAAGGATTAAGGCTAGATAATTTAACATTTCCTCAAGCTTTGTTGGTTGGTTTGTTTATTAGCTTTAGGGTTTGAGAAAACTCAAGGTAAACATATTAATTACTCCTCAATCTTTGATTCCACCCAGACACTCATTGGAATTTACTTTTTGACAATGACCATAGCCACCTCCTTTAAAAAGGAGAGTTGTATTGAGCATTATCAAAAAAATAGAGCCCTTACCGGGGATTAAGATGTGATTGCCATTTGTTGTTTATTGTTTCAAATTTGTTTTGCGCCTGGTGTTGTTTTACCTTGTTTTGTATTTTTGCTGATTATGTAGGAGTGTAAAGATGAACCATACTAGTGATGCTGGTAGAATGGATGGGTTCATGGATGTGGAAGATGAGCCCATGACTCATGATGTAGCTAGTGCTTTTCGCCTACCCCCACAGTTTCCATGTAGCAAGCACTATGTTGCATCTTATTCAAATGAAGGGGCCATTTAGTGGACTAGAAAGTGAGGATGCTAATAGGGATCTTTGGAACTTCATTGAAATCTGTCAACCCTTTAACATATCTAACATCAACCAAGAGTCAATCTGCTTTACGTTATTACCATTCTCTTTTAGGGGAGAGGCTACGACATGGTTGGAGGAGCGGCCTCTCTGGTCCATCACATCTTGGAACGAGTTAACTAAAGTGTTCCTTGATAGATTTTTCCACCCTCTCGGACGCTTCAACTACATGATAAGATAACAAACTTCTGACAAATCCCCTGGGAACCCATTTTGAGGTATGGCTGAGGTTTAAAAAGAAAGTTTCCATTTGCCCAAATCATGGACTGCCTGATGAGGTATGTCTCTAAGTTTTTATCAGTCCCTTGATTCAATCAACAAGTCTGTGGCAAATAATTTGACTGGTGGTTCAATCATGGACCAGACCTATGGACTTGTCAAGGCACTCTTGGATTGAATAACTAAAATCAACCGGGCATGGCATACTAGGGAAATAGGTGTCCCCAAATGCATCTTCCAATCATATAACAGCTAAAATGCGGACAAGAAATGGAAAAAGAGATGAAGAGTTGGCCAAAATGATGACTCAAGTTGAGCCGCTTTCAAAACATGTGATGGGGTCCGAACCAAAAGTGTTAACACTATTGGAGCCCAAGGACACATTTCATTTGAGGAAGATGTTCCCCAAGCTAGATAAGAGGGAGAATGTCAATACATGATGAGCCAAATGGTGGGTTCTCATCTCGGGTACCAAGGTGCCAATCAAGGCCCTCGACGTCCTCGAAATGGGAACCAAGGTTGGAGAGATCAAAAAGACCAAGGTTGGAGAGAGAGGGACAATCGATGGAGAAATCATGAGCCCAAAAGAGAAGGGGATAGGTACAATCATAAAAGTTCAAACTTGTACATCCCTCCTTAAAAGGTTGATGTAATGCCAGTGCAACCAAGTGTTAGTGACCCGAAAAATTCTAAGATTTAGGGCATGTTAGCTCAGGTGTTGAAAAAGGTGGAATCAACAGATAATGGAGTGAAGGAGTAAAAAAGGGAGGTATCCAATCTCTCCCAAATAGTGATCTCTCACTCAGCATCTATATAATACCTTAAAGCCCAAATGAAGCGTTTGTCCACATAGATTATTCCTAGAATGAAACACGCTCTCCCCAGTGACACTATGCCAAACTCGAAGAAGGATGACCACTACATGGAAATAGTCATGAGGAGTGGAAAGATAGTTACAAATGCGGGAGGTAAACCTATGGTTGAGGTTGGTTCAAAGAAAAATGATGAATAGTTGAATGATAGGGTGCTGACTGCACCTATTATTGTTGATGATAATAAGATACTGGAGGAGGAAGAGGTTGACACTCCTTCTCCAGTTGAGTGTGATGAGGAAGAAGGAGAGAAAGCTCCAAGTGCTAACGGCCAGGTGCCTAAGTGACCACCTTCTTACCCCCCAGCATTTATTAAGAAGAAGGAGGACAACCAATTCAAAAAGTTCATTGATATGTTCAGCAAGTTTTCAGTAAATATTTCGTTGGTAGATGCTCTACTCCAAATGCCCGGTTATGCTAAATTTATGAAGGAGTTGTTAAAATAAGAGAGTTGTTGATGTGGGAATAGTGGAGGTGTCACATTATTGTAGTGGGGTTATAGCTAGAAACCTTGCTACAAAAAGAGATGATCCCAAAACGTTCACCATTCCTTGTACCATCGGGCTGTACTTGTTTAATAAACCTCTATGTGACCTTATGGAAAGCATCAACTTGATGCCCCTCATGATCTTAATAAAGTTAGAATTAGGAAATTCCAAGCCTGCCACTCTGAGGTTGCTCATGGTCGATCAATCTACTAACTGCCTTGTAAAATAACTTCTTGATGTGCTAGTCAAAGTGGATAAGTTCATCCTTCTGGAGAACTTCATTGTGTCAGATTATGATGTGGACCTTGAGGTGCCTGATCACGGGCAAAAATATATGCCCGAGATACGCTTTACGACTTAAATTAGTCTTGTTTATCTAAGATTATTGTACACATTTTCATGTAATTTAAGATGAAGTAAAGATATGTGCTAACCAACATGATTAGCCTTTGTTTTGTAGCTTTTGATGACTTTTGAGCAACTAATCCATGAGTTGGTGAGGTAGACGCTTGGAAACGGAATCAACACGCGAACGTCGGCAAAAAAGAGGCACAAAACAGCCCACCGGCGCGTCGACAAGGTTCCACCGCAGGCAGGCCGCTCACAACAGCCCACCTGCGTGTTGGCAACGTGCCACGGCAGGTGGCCTCCGCGATCAAGGGCTGCCAACGCGCTTCCCAAGCAGCGTGACACGCTGCCAACGCGGCAGGGTGCTGCCCGGGCCAATTTCGGGTGATTTCCAGAGGGCTTCCGCATCCGTAGCGTGTCACGGAGGTCGTGCTCCGCGATGCACTACGTGACACGTTGCTTGTTATTCCGGGAAAGAGTTCTACTACTATAAATAGCACACTTAGGTTTATTTTTCATAATTCAGACTTGGTGGAGCAAGGACGTGGGTTACAGGCAGTTGAGGGACGAAAAGTTCAGGGTTTTTTCTCTCTTTCTTTCTTCTTTAACTCAATTGTTTGTATGATTAACACTTGTTTTAGGATGATTAATCCACAAATGAGTGGATAATTCCCTTCCTTGATGAGGTTATGAACATTTGTGATGAATTTTGATTATTAAATTATATGGTTTTTCATCTTCTTCTTCCATGTTGTTCTATTAATTCTTGTTTCTACTGCATTGGTGTGTGGCCGACATTAATATACATCTAAAAAGTCCGATTTCACTCGAGAGAGCACGAAATTGGAAAGTAGTGAATTAATAGGGTATTGTTCTTAACTTGATTTGGGAAAATTGAGTTTTGATGTGCTTTCCTGATAGAAATATACCTGAAAGCCGTATTGGTCAATTTAGGAATCAGAATTGTATTGCTAGGTCATGAATTGCATTTGATCACAGAAATGTAGACGGATGGTTTATGATTCTTAAGTGAGATTAAATACGAGAGTTTTAATCTCTTGGCCAACGTTCTTGGCTAGCAACTGGAAGAAGGGATTAACCAATGTATGATTATAATCAAGTTCATTACATGTTCTTAACCTTGGCATGCTCATATCCATAGTTTAAATTCAAAGTAGATAATTGTTGGTAGTTTTAGTATAGAAATTATAAAACAAATTATTCAACTGTTGGTTACGTTATTGTCTGCATATTTAGAAGTGAGATAGAATATAGTATACTTAAGCAATTTTTACTTATCTAGAGTCTCCTTGGATCGATACTTGGCTTACTTAAGCCACTTACTACTTGTTTGACCACGTGCACTTGCGTGTCGGTTTTTAACACACAATAAACCACCCGAACAAGTTTTTGGCGTCGTTGCCGGGGAGACTTGGCAATAGGTGAATTTGTTTTAAGTGTAATTCACTGTATTTTCATTTTTCTCAAGTGCTGACAACTTAGTCTTAGTGTTTGTTTTAATTCTTTTGCATTTTACTTTTTCTTTTTCGAATACCCTTATTGACATGACATCGTGGAATATAAATGGTTTCAATGGTGGATACTCATATTTTAGTGAATCTTGTCTGAATTGAGGAGGACACCACTTGTGGCAACAATGTAACACGTGTAATATATGTGGTGGTCAAGATGGCCATTGGGATGGCTGTTCGAATGCATATTCCCCTCCCCCAAGCCCCTACTATGATCCTTCTGTTGTTTTTCCTGAATATAGGCATGCTGAAAATGAGGACTTGGGATGCCAAGATCGAATAGAAGACATGCTGAAACAACTCTTGGAGCAATCAGAAGCAATGAAGGAGGCGATGGCAGTATTGAGAATTCAGCAAGAAGAGAATGCAGAGGCTCTAGAAAGGATGAGCATCAAATTCACGGAGATGATCGCTGAAGCTGAAGCGTGTGATAAATCGCAGGTAACAGTTTTAGCCGATATTCAAGAGGAACTACAAGAGGAAGACATGGGTGAATTTTTGGATGAAGCCCAACAATTAGAATCTCTTGAGTGTCCCCGTGATGGGCTCAAACTTATGGAAAATCTATTCGTGAAAGAAGAGATAGAGTACCCCCCATTTGACATTAATGGAGAGATAGATGTCTATGCTGAGAAGGTGTATACAAGTAAGGAGGTCAAGCAAAATGCAGTTTTAGAGTTGAGGTGTATTGGACCACCCTCTACGCATTTTTCGACGTTAAATTTGGTTGACAACATAGAAAGAGAGTCTTCCAAGCTTATAGAGAAATGTCTAGAGGAGGACCAAGCACCATATATTTTGAAATTTGCCAACGCGGAGAGACAAAATGACTTCGCTTACTTAAGGGCCAATAGGTTCAAAAGGCAACATCTACTGCTTGGTCCTTACAATTTTTCACCATCACCCCTGGAGCATAAGAGGAAATTAGAGAAGAAATTAAAGGTGAGATTCATATCCTCAAGGTGGAGGAAAAAGCGGTGAAACTTGATACGTCGTGCCGCGACGAAAAATTAGGCGCTTCTTGGGAGGCAACCCAAGGGTACCATTTTAATTTCTTGCATCTAAGTTGATTTTATTTATTTTTCATCTTTGTATTTTTGGTGGAAAGTTAAGCACAGATAGAGGGGAAGTCTGAGTTCCCGTGGAGGAGGAAGCTAACAAGCATGGAAGAGAAAAAGTGTGGGGTCGAACATCCACTTGTGCAAAGTTGAAGAAAGGCATGTTGTTAGCTAGGTCTAAAGGCCTCAGGGAGTATTTCTCACCCTTTTTAAATTTTAATTTGATGCTATAAGGACATAGCATGATTTAAGTGTGGGGTGAGGAAATTTTCAAGGGAAGTTTCAAATTTCTAAATTTTTGTGCTTAACAAGTTTATGGTGAATGTAATGCTAATGCTTGAGAAATTTGAAAAATTTGAAAAATTTGAAATTTTTTTGTGAATTAAGCATGACTTCATCACCCGTTGGTTTTTCTTCTCGGTTCTTTTCCGACGGGGGGTCTTTGAACCGAAGAATAAATTTTTTTTTTCTTTGTCTGTATATAATGTTTTTAGTCATAGTTAGAGATTGTTTCCAACGATGGATGGATGACGACCGTCTTGAGGAAAATTAGTCAGTAGGATGGTTTTTGAACCCGTAGCTAATTGATGGCTTGATATTCTTGTTATGTGCTATAAATGTTTGTAAGAGGCAAGTATGTTCAGTGTGAAGCATGCAAGTGTATAACTTTGTTTGAGACACTTAGGCTCTTGAATTTGACTCAATATGATGGAAGCTTAATTCTGAATTCTTGTGATTAGCTGATTAAAAGTCTACTGATTGTGTCTTGATTTGAGCATGTGCCATGAGTGTAAGATTTTTGAGTATTCTGTGCTATTATGAAATGTCTAGAACTTGCCTGGTGTGTATATAAAACGAAATGAAGGATGTGAATTGTAGGAGATGAGTTAGGCATTTCTTTGAATGAACCAAACTTTTATCCCTCATTATACCTACCTTGAAAAATTAATCCTAGTTAACCCCATTGAGCCGTGAGCCTATTCTTTGACAGCTGCAACATAAGCTTAATCCTTTTTCTTTCATTAGCCTTGAAATTGAACCAAAACTCCGAAGCCCTTAAAGGAAAAATCCGAAAGGGTAAAGGAGTGAGAAAAATGAAAAAGAAGGGAAAGTAGCAATTGTAAGAGTTGAGAAAGGTCGAGGGTGCACTTGTTTGAATATGGGTGAGTATTAGTAGGGAGTAAGAAAATAAATAAATGAAAAAGTTATGTATAGAACTCCTTACTAATAAGCTAAAAGTGCCGAAAGAAATGGGGGAACAAAAGAGGAAAAAGAAAACTAAAAGGAGAAAAAGGTGAAGTGAGGGAAGGGAAGTTCGTAATGAAGGCGTGATGTATTAAAAGCGCTTAGGAAAGATAGTCACTATTACTGATCATAATAGTACCTACCCGCACCTGAGTTACATTACAGCCTAAGAAGTCCTACTTGATCTAACATTCACACATCCTTAAATTAGTGGAATAAAACACTAAGGACAAGCTTATGGGTCATTACATGATGCATGTGAATTCTTTGTGAGAGTGAGTGTAACTCTATGCATGTACCCACACATGTTGTGATATAAAAATTGTTTTTGCATGTGAAAATGGGTAACTCTCTTTCCGTGAGGGGCACATGTTGAATGAAGGATATAAATCATGTGGGATTTCTTAGTCAATTGATTTGCATGAGTTTACTAAAATTGAGAGTCGATTCTTGAGGTTAAGAAGTCTTAACATAGTTGTACTTCATTTCAATGATCAAATCAGGCATGCTCTATTTTTAGCTTGTATCTTACGTAATCATTATAGCCATAACTTGAATTCTCTTGCTAAATTAGTTATGTGGGAGTTTCCATATGCATGATATGTAAAAGGTTGTTCGAGGACGAACAAGGCTTTAAGTGTGGGGTTGTGATCACGGGAAAAATTATATGCCCGAGATACGCTTTACGACTTAAATTTGTCTTGTTTATCTAAGATTATTGTATACATTTTCATGTAATTTTAGATGAAGTAAAGATATGTGCTAACCAACATGATTAGCCTTTGTTTTGTAGGTTTTGATGACTTTTGAGCAACTAATCCATGAGTTGGTGAGGTAGACGCTTGGAAACGGAATCAACACGCGAACGTCGGCAAAGAGGAGGCACAAAACAGCCCACCGGCGCGTCGACAAGGTGCCACGGCAGGCAGGCTGCTCACAACAGCCCACCTGCGCATTGGCAACGTGCCACGGCAGGTGACCTCTGCGACCAAGGGCTGCCAATGCGCTGCCCAAGCAGCGTGACACGCTGCCAACGCGGTAGGGTGCTGCCCGGGCCAATTTCGGGTGATTTCCAGAGGGCTTCCGCGTCCGTAGCGTGTCACGGAGGCCGTGCTCCACGATGCACTCCGTGACACATTGCTTGTAATTCTGGGAAAGAGTTCTACTACTATAAATAGCACACTTAGGTTTATTTTTCATAATTCAGACTTGGTGGAGCAAGGACGTGGGTTACAGGCAGTTGAGGGACAAAAAGTTTAGGGTTTTTTCTCTCTTTCTTTCTTCTTTAACTCAATTGTTTGTATGATTAACACTTGTTTTAGGATGATTAATCCACAAATGAGTGGCTAATTCCCTTCCTTGCTGAAGTTATGAACATTTGTGATGAATTTTGATTATTAAATTATATGGTTTTTCATCTTCTTCTTCCATGTTGTTCTATTAATTCTTGTTTCTACTGCATTGGTGTGTGGCCGACATTAATGTACATCTAAAAAGTCCGATTTCACTCGAGAGAGCACGAAATTGGAAAGTTGTGAATTAATAGGGTATTGTTCTTAACTTGATTTGGGAAAATTGAGTTTTGATGTGCTTTCCTGATAGAAATATACTTGAAAGCCGTATTAGTCAATTTAGGAACCGGAATTGTATTGCTAGGTCATGAATTGCATTTGATCACAGAAATGTAGACGGATGGTTTATGATTCTTAAGTGAGATTAAATACGAGAGTTTTAATCTCTTGGCTAACGTTCTTGGCTAGCAACTGGAAGAAGGGATTAACCAATGTATGATTATAATCAAGTTCATTACATGTTCTTAACCTTGGCATGCTCATATCCATAGTTTAAATTCAAAGTAGATAATTGTTGGTAGTTTTAGTATAGAAATTATAAAACAAATTATTCAACTGTTGGTTACGTTGTTGTCTGCATATTTAGGAGTGAGATAGAATATAGTATACTTAAGCAATTTTTACTTATCTAGAGTCTCCTTGGATCGATACTTGGCTTACTTAAGCCACTTACTACTTGTTTGACCACGTGCACTTGCGTGTCGGTTTTTAACACCCAACAAACCACCCGAACAAGTTTTTGGCGCCGTTGCCGGGGAGACTTGGCAATAGGTGAATTTGTTTTAAGTGTAATTCACTGTATTTTCATTTTTCTCAAGTGCTGACAACTTAGTCTTAGTGTTTGTTTTAATTGTTTTGCATTTTGCTTTTTATTTTTCGAATACCCTTATTGACATGACATCGTGGAATATAAATGGTTTCAATGGTGGATACTCATATTTTAGTGAATCTTGTCTGAATTGCGGAGGACACCACTTGTGGCAACAATGTAACACGTGTAATATATGTGGTGGTCAAGATGGCCATTGGGATGGCTGTCCGAATGCATATTCCCCTCCCCCAAGCCCCTACTATGATCCTTCTGTTGTTTTTCCTGAATATAGGCATGCTGAAAATGAGGACTTGGGACGCCAAGATCAAATAGAAGACATGCTGAAACAACTCTTGGAGCAATCAGAAGCAATGAAGGAGGCGATGGCAGTATTGAGAATTCAGCAAGAAGAGAATGCAGAGGCTGTAGAAAGGATGAGCATCAAATTCACGGAGATGATCGCTGAAGCTGAAGCATGTGATAAATCGCAGGCAACAGTTTTAGCCGATATTCAAGAGGAACTACAAGAGGAAGACATGGGTGAATTTTTGGACGAAGCCCTACAATTAGAATCTCTTGAGTGTCCCCGTGATGGGCTCAAACTTATGGAAAATCTATTCGTGAAAGAAGAGATAGAGTACCCCCCATTTGACATTAATGGAGAGATAGATGTCTATGCTGAGAAGGTGTATACAAGTAAGGAGGTCAAGCAAAATGCAGTTTCAGAGTTGAGGTGTATTGGACCACCCTCTACGCATTTTTCGACGTTAAATTTGGTTGACAACATAGAAAGAGAGTCTTCCAAGCTTATAGAGAAATGTCTAGAGGAGGACCAAGCACCATATATTTTGAAATTTGCCAACGCGGAGAGACAAAATGACTTCGCTTACTTAAGGGCCAATAGGTTCAAAAGGCAACATCTACTTCTTGGTCCTTACAATTTTTCACCACCACCCCTGGAGCATAAGAGGAAATTAGAGAAGAAATTAGGGGTGAGATTCATATCCTCAAGGTGGAGGAAAAAGCGGTGAAACTTGATACGTCGTGCCGCGATGAAAAATTAGGCGCTGCTTGGGAGGCAACCTAAGGGTACCAGGGGTACCATTTTAATTTCTTGCATCTAAGTTGATTTTATTTATTTTTCATCTTGTGTTGTTTTGGTGGAAAGTTAAGCACAGATGGAGGGGAAGTCTAAGTACCCGTGGAGGAGGAAGCTAACAAGCATGGAAGAGAAAAAGTGTGGGGTCGAACACCCACTTGTGGAAAGTTGAAGAAAGGCATGTTGTTTGCTAGGCCTAAAGGCCTCAGGGAGTATTTCTCACCCTTTTTAAATTTTAATTTGATGCTATGAGGATATAACATGATTTAAGTGTGGGGTGTGGGAAATTTCAAGGGAAATTTCAAATTTCTAAATTTTTGTGCTTAACAAGTTTGTGGTGAATGTAATGCTAATTCTTGAGAAATTTGAAAAATTTGAAAATTTTGAAATTTTTTTGTGAATTAAGCATGACTTCATCACCCGTTGGTTTTTCTTCTCGGTTCTTTTCTGACGGGGGTTCTTTGAACCGAAGAATAAATTTTTTTTTTCTTTGTCTGTATATAATGTTTTTAGTCATAGTTAGAGACTGTTTCCAACGATGGATGGATGACGACCGTCTTGAGGAAAATTAGTCAGTAGGATGGTTTTTGAACCCGTAGCTAATTGATGGCTTGATATTCTTGTGTTGTGCTATAAATGTTTGTAAGAGGCAAGTATGTTCAGTGTGAAGCATGCAAGTGTATAACTTTGTTTGAGACACTTAGGCTCTTGAATTTGACTCAATATGATGGAAGCTTAATTCTGAATTCTTGTGATTAGCTGATTAAAAGTCTACTGATTGTGTCTTGATTTGAGCATGTGCCATGAGTGTAAGGTTTTTGAGTATTCTGTGCTATTATGAAATGTCTAGAACTTGCCTGGTGTGTATATAAAACGAAATGAAGGATGTGAATTGTAGGAGATGATTTAGGCATTTCTTTGAATGAACCAAACTTTTATCCCTCATTATACCTACCTTGAAAAATTAATCCTAGTTAACCCCATTGAGCCGTGAGCCTATTCTTTGACAGCTGCAACATAAGCTTAATCCTTTTTCTTTCATTAGCCTTGAAATTGAACCAAAACTCCGAAGCGCTTAAAGGAAAAATCCGAAAGGGTAAAGGAGTGAGAAAAATGAAAAAGAAGGGAAAGTAGCAATTGTAAGAGTTGAGAAAGGTCGAGGGTGCACTTGTTTGAATATGGGTGAGTATTAGTAGGGAGTAAGAAAATAAATAAATGAAAAAGTTATGTATAGAACTCCTTACTAATAAGCTAAAAGTGCCGAAAGAAATGGGGGAGCAAAAGAGGAAAAAGAAAACTAAAAGGAGAAAAAGGTGAAGTGAGGGAAGGGAAGTTCGTAATGAAGGCGTGATGTATTAAAAGCGCTAAGGAAAGATAGTCACTATTACTGATCATAATAGTACCTACCCGCACCTGAGTTACATTACAGCCTAAAAAGTCCTACTTGATCTTACATTCACACATCCTTAAATTAGTGGAATAAAACACTAAGGGCAAGCTTATGGGTCATTACATGATGCATGTGAATTCTTTGTGAGAGTGAGTGTAACTCTATGCATGTACCCACACATGTTGTGATATAAAAATTGTTTTTGCATGTGAAAATGGGTAACTCTCTTTCCGTGAGGGGCACATGTTGAATGAAGGATATAAATAATGTGGGATTTCTTAGTCAGTTGATTTGCATGAGTTTGCTAAAATTGAGAGTCGATTCTTGAGGTTAAGAAGTCTTAACATAGTTGTACTTCATTTCAATGATCAAATCAGGCATGCTCTATTTTTAGCTTGTATCTTACGTAATCATTATAGCCATAACTTGAATTCTCTTGCTAAATTAGTTATGTGGGAGTTTCCATATGCATGATATGTAAAAGGTTGTTCGAGGACGAACAAGGCTTTAAGTGTGGGGTTGTGATCACGGGCAAAAATATATGCCCGAGATACACTTTACGACTTAAATTAGTCTTGTTTATCTAAGATTATTGTATACATTTTCATGTAATTTTAGATGAAGTAAAGATATGTGCTAACCAACATGATTAGCCTTTGTTTTGTAGGTTTTGATGGCTTTTGAGCAACTAATCCATGAGTTGGTGAGGTAGACGCTTGGAAACGGAATCAACACGCGAACGTCGGCAAAGAGGAGGCACAAAACAGCCCACCGGCGCGTCGACAAGGTGCCACGGCAGGCAGGCCGCTCACAACAGCCCACCTGCGCGTTGGCAACGTGCCACGGCAGGTGGCCTCCGCGACCAAGGGCTGCCAACGCGCTGCCCAAGCAGCGTGACACGCTGCCAACGTGGTAGGGTGCTGCCCGGGCCAATTTCGGGTGATTTCCAGAGGGCTTCCGCGTCCGTAGCGTGTCACGGAGGCCGTGCTCTGCGATGCACTCCGTGACACGTTGCTTGTTATTCCGGGAAAGAGTTCTACTACTATAAATAGCACACTTAGGTTTATTTTTCATAATTCAGACTTGGTGGAGCAAGGCCGTGGGTTACAGGCAGTTGAGGGACGAAAAGTTCAGGGTTTTTTCTCTCTTTCTTTCTTCTTTAACTCAATTGTTTGTATGATTAACACTTGTTTTAGGATGATTAATCCACAAATGAGTGGCTAATTCCCTTCCTTGCTGAGGTTATGAACATTTGTGATGAATTTTGATTATTAAATTATATGGTTTTTCATCTTCTTCTTCCATGTTGTTCTATTAATTCTTGATTCTACTGCTTTGGTGTGTGGCCGACATTAATGTACATCTAAAAAGTCCGATTTCACTCGAGAGAGCACGAAATTGGAAAGTTGTGAATTAATAGGGTATTGTTCTTAACTTGATTTGGGAAAATTGAGTTTTGATGTGCTTTCCTGATAGAAATATACTTGAAAGCCGTATTAGTCAATTTAAGAACCGGAATTGTATTGCTAGGTCATGAATTGCATTTGATCACAAAAATGTAGACGGATGGTTTATGATTCTTAAGTGAGATTAAATACGAGAGTTTTAATCTCTTGGCTAACGTTCTTGGCTAGCAACTGGAAGAAGGGATTAACCAATGTATGATTATAATCAAGTTCATTACATGTTCTTAACCTTGGCATGCTCATATCCATAGTTTAAATTCAAAGTAGATAATTGTTGGTAGTTTTAGTATAGAAATTATAAAACAAATTATTCAACTGTTGGTTATGTTGTTGTCTGCATATTTAGAAGTGAGATAGAATATAGTATACTTAAGCAATTTTTACTTATCTAGAGTCTCCTTGGATCGATACTTGGCTTACTTAAGCCACTTACTACTTGTTTGACCACGTGCACTTGCGTGTCGGTTTTTAACACCCAACAAACCACCCGAACAAGTTTTTGGCGCCGTTGCCGGGGAGACTTGGCAATAGGTGAATTTGTTTTAAGTGTAATTCACTGTATTTTCATTTTTCTCAAGTGCTGACAACTTAGTCTTAGTGTTTGTTTTAATTGTTTTGCATTTTACTTTTTCTTTTTCGAATACCCTTATTGACATGACATCGTGGAATATAAATGGTTTCAATGGTGGATACTCATATTTTAGTGAATCTTGTCTGAATTGCGGAGGACACCACTTGTGGCAACAATGTAACACGTGTAATATATGTGGTGGTCAAGATGGCCATTGGGATGGCTATCCGAATGCATATTCCCCTCCCCCAAGCCCCTACTATGATCCTTCTGTTGTTTTTCCTGAATATAGGCATGCTGAAAATGAGGACTTGGGACGCCAAGATCGAATAGAAGACATGCTGAAACAACTCTTGGAGCAATCAGAAGCAATGAAGGAGGCGATGGCAGTATTGAGAATTCAGCAAGAAGAGAATGCAGAGGCTCTAGAAAGGATGAGCATCAAATTCACGGAGATGATCGCTGAAGCTGAAGCGTGTGATAAATCGCAGGCAACAGTTTTAGCCGATATTCAAGAGGAACTACAAGAGGAAGACATGGGTGAATTTTTGGATGAAGCCCAACAATTAGAATCTCTTGAGTGTCCCCGTAATGGGCTCAAACTTATGGAAAATCTATTCGTGAAAGAAGAGATAGAGTACCCCCCATTTGACATTAATGGAGAGATAGATGTCTATGCTGAGAAGGTGTATACAAGTAAGGAGGTCAAGCAAAATGCAGTTTCAGAGTTGAGGTTAATTGGACCACCCTCTACGCATTTTTCGACGTTAAATTTGGTTGACAACATAGAAAGAGAGTCTTCCAAGCTTATAGAGAAATGTCTAGAGGAGGACCAAGCACCATATATTTTGAAATTTGCCAACGCGGAGAGACAAAATGACTTCGCTTACTTAAGGGCCAATAGGTTCAAAAGGCAACATCTACTGCTTGGTCCTTACAATTTTTCACCATCACTCCTGGAGCATAAGAGGAAATTAGAGAAGAAATTAAAGGTGAGATTCATATCCTCAAGGTGGAGGAAAAAGCGGTGAAACTTGATACGTCGTGCCGCGACGAAAAATTAGGCGCTGCTTGGGAGGCAACCCAAGGGTACCATTTTAATTTCTTGCATCTAAGTTGATTTTATTTATTTTTCATCTTGTGTATTTTTGGTGGAAAGTTAAGCACAGATGGAGGGGAAGTCTGAGTACCCGTGGAGGAGGAAGCTAACAAGCATGGAAGAGAAAAAGTATGGGGTCGAACACCCACTTGTGCAAAGTTGAAGAAAGGCATGTTGTTAGCTAGGCCTAAAGGCCTCAGGGAGTATTTCTCACCCTTTTTAAATTTTAATTTGATGCTATGAGGACATAACATGATTTAAGTGTGGGGTGAGGAAAATTTCAAGGGAAATTTCAAATTTCTAAATTTTTGTGCTTAACAAGTCTGTGGTGAATGTAATGCTAATGCTTGAGAAATTTGAAAAATTTGAAAATTTTGAAATTTTTTTGTGAATTAAGCATGACTTCATCACCCGTTGGTTTTTCTTCTCGGTTCTTTTCCGACGGGGGGGTCTTTGAACCGAAGAATAAATTTTTTTTTCTTTGTCTGTCTATAATGTTTTTAGTCATAGTTATAGACTGTTTCCAACGATGGATGGATGACGACCGTCTTGAGGAAAATTAGTCAGTAGGATGGTTTTTGAACCCGTAGCTAATTGATGGCTTGATATTCTTGTTTTGTGCTATAAATGTTTGTAAGAGGCAAGTATGTTCAGTGTGAAGTATGCAAGTGTATAACTTTGTTTGAGACACTTAGGCTCTTGAATTTGACTCAATATGATGGAAGCTTAATTCTGAATTCTTGTGATTAGCTGATTAAAAGTCTACTGATTGTGTCTTGATTTGAGCATGTGCCATGAGTGTAAGGTTTTTGAGTATTCTGTGCTATTATGAAATGTCTAGAACTTGCCCGGTGTGTATATAAAACGAAATGAAGGATGTGAATTGTAGGAGATGATTTAGGCATTTCTTTGAATGAACCAAACTTTTATCCCTCATTATACCTACCTTGAAAAATTAATCCTAGTTAACCCCATTGAGCCGTGAGCCTATTCTTTGACAGCTGCAACATAAGCTTAATCCTTTTTCTTTCATTAGCCTTGAAATTGAACCAAAACTCCGAAGCGCTTAAAGGAAAAATCCGAAAGGGTAAAGGAGTGAGAAAAATGAAAAAGAAGGGAAAGTAGCAATTGTAAGAGTTGAGAAAGGTCGAGGGTGCACTTGTTTGAATATGGGTGAGTATTAGTAGGGAGTAAGAAAATAAATAAATGAAAAAGTTATGTATAGAACTCCTTACTAATAAGCTAAAAGTGCCGAAAGAAATGGGGGAGCAAAAGAGGAAAAAGAAAACTAAAAGGAGAAAAAGGTGAAGTGAGGGAAGGGAAGTTCGTAATGAAGGCGTGATGTATTAAAAGCGCTTAGGAAAGATAGTCACTATTACTGATCATAATAGTACCTACCCGCACCTGAGTTACATTACAACCTAAAAAGTCCTACTTGATCTTACATTCACACATCCTTAAATTAGTGGAATAAAACACTAAGGGCAAGCTTATGGGTCATTACATGATGCATGTGAATTCTTTGTGAGAGTGAGTGTAACTCTATGCATGTACCCACACATGTTGTGATATAAAAATTGTTTTTGCATGAGAAAATGGGTAACTCTCTTTCCGTGAGGGGCACATGTTGAATGAAGGATATAAATCATGTGGGATTTCTTAGTCAGTTAATTTGCATGAGTTTGCTAAAATTGAGAGTCGATTCTTGAGGTTAAGAAGTCTTAACATAGTTGTACTTCATTTCAATGATCAAATCAGGCATGCTCTATTTTTAGCTTGTATCTTACGTAGTCATTATAGCCATAACTTGAATTCTCTTGCTAAATTAGTTATGTGGTAGTTTCCATATGCATGATATGTAAAAGGTTGTTCGAGGACGAACAAGGCTTTAAGTGTGGGGTTGTGATCACGGGCAAAAATATATGCCCGAGATACGCTTTACGACTTAAATTAGTCTTGTTTATCTAAGATTATTGTATACATTTTCATGTAATTTTAGATGAAGTAAAGATATGTGCTAACCAACATGATTAGCCTTTGTTTTGTAGGTTTTGATGACTTTTGAGCAACTAATCCATGAGTTGGTGAGGTAGACGCTTGGAAACGGAATCAACACGCGAACGTCGGCAAAGAGGAGGCACAAAACAGCCCACCGGCACGTCGACAAGGTGCCACGGCAGGCAGGCCGCTCACAACAGCCCACCTGCGCGTTGGCAACATGCCACGGCAGGTGGCCTCCGCGACCAAGGGCTGCCAACGCGCTGCCCAAGCAGCGTGACACGCTGCCAACGCGGTAGGGTGCTGCCCGGGCCAATTTCGGGTGATTTCCAGAGGGCTTCCGCGTCCGTAGCGTGTCACGGAGGCCGTGCTCCGAGATGCACTCCGTGACACATTGCTTGTTATTCCGGGAAAGAGTTCTACTACTATAAATAGCACACTTAGGTTTATTTTTCATAATTCAGACTTGGTGGAGCAAGGACGTGGGTTACAGGCAGTTGAGGGATGAAAAGTTCAGGGTTTTTTCTCTCTTTCTTTCTTCTTTAACTCAATTGTTTGTGTGATTAACACTTGTTTTAGGATGATTAATCCACAAATGAGTGGCTAATTCCCTTCCTTGCTGAGGTTATGAACATTTGTGATGAATTTTGATTATTAAATTATATGGTTTTTCATCTTCTTCTTCCATGTTGTTCTATTAATTCTTGTTTCTACTGCATTGGTGTGTGGCCGACATTAATGTACATCTAAAAAGTCCGATTTCACTCGAGAGAGCACGAAATTGGAAAGTTGTGAATTAATAGGGTATTGTTCTTAACTTGATTTGGGAAAATTGAGTTTTGATATGCTTTCCTGTTAGAAATATACTTGAAAGCCGTATTAGTCAATTTAGGAACCGGAATTGTATTGCTAGGTCATGAATTGCATTTTATCACAAAAATGTAGACGGATGGTTTATGATTCTTAAGTGAGATTAAATACGAGAGTTTTAATCTCTTGGCTAACGTTCTTGGCTAGCAACTGGAAGAAGGGATTAACCAATGTATGATTATAATCAAGTTCATTACATGTTCTTAACCTTGGCATGCTCATATCCATAGTTTAAATTCAAAGTAGATAATTGTTGGTAGTTTTAGTATAGAAATTATAAAACAAATTATTCAACTGTTGGTTAAGTTGTTGTCTGCATATTTAGAAGTGAGATGGAATATAGTATACTTAAGCAATTTTTACTTATCCAGAGTCTCCTTGGATCGATACTTGGCTTACTTAAGCCACTTACTACTTGTTTGACCACGTGCACTTGCGTGTCAGTTTTTAACACCCAACAAACCACCCGAACAGTGCCCATTATCTTGCGGCATCCATTCTTGTCTATGAGGCGGGCTTTAGTGGATGTCGAGCTAGGTGAGCTCAAATTCCAAGGCGGTGGTGATGAGGTTACATTTAATGTGTGCCAGCCAATGAAAAAACCATATGAGTGCAAGGTAGTGGCTGGGATTGATGATAGGGATGAGCAGGTTTTGTCCCTTATGAGGAGGTTTAACCTCCAGATTGACATTGAATTGTGAGGTGAAACCGTTGTGCCGCGTCATTAAATCAAACGCTTCTTGTGAGGCAACTCAAGTGTCTTTAAATTCCCTTTTACTTCACCTTTTTTTGTTGTAGGATGTTAGATTATGGAAAAGTTAAAGGAAACAAAGTAGAGAAACTGTGCTGGACCTGCGAAACTCAGGTACCAATGTGTAGAACACAAGTGTCTCGTAAGTTGGGTCCAGAATAACTGATTAAAAGAGGATAAAAGGTGCCTCATCTATGAAACATAGTCATAGATCTATGATACATAAGTGTAATGTAGATCAAGGGCGGAATACCTAGAACAAATCATTCAAAAATAGGAGACCTGTGTCTCACCTGTGAAACGCAGACACAAATCTGCAAGCCGCAGGTGTAACAAGTACACTGGAAAATCTGAGACACACTTGTGCTAGACATGTGTCTCACCGATCCCACTCTATGGCTGCTTGTCTAGCGCAGGCACAGGTATGCAAAATTTTCAAAGTTGACAAACCCATTTGATCGACCCGACCCAAGCTCAACCCATGACTTCTCATCTTTTTTCCACTTCTCAAAACCCCGATTTTCCGCACCATTACGCTATTTTCTCCACCTCTTAACTCCTAACAACTCCCCATTAACTCCACACAACCCCTTACCTTACTCCTACCAATAAATCTCACAGCTTCTTCTATTTTATTCCTTCACAAATCCTCAAACCATAGACGAAAAGCTTGGGTCGTCCATTTCCTCTTGTGAAGAGCTTAAAGTTTCAATTCCTCATTTCTATTCACTCTATTTTGGTATGCTTCTTGGTTTTAACTTCCCTTTCTTTATGATTGATGATATGTCTAGAAAAAGCATGATAGTTTTCATTTTTCCATTACACATTTTCCCCTCATTTCCCCAATGTGTGTTCTCCATGTTAAGTTGAAAATTGATTTTGTGTGTTTTTGTGGGTGGGATGTACCTTTTTGATAGTAAATATTGTGTCCCTTATCAGGTTTGTTTTATTTGTTTGATTCTTCGAGAATGATGTTCTTATTTTAATGATTGTTATGTTTGAATGAAAGATGACCCTTGGCGAGTTTGTTTTGCATTGATTTCAACTTGTGGTCCTACACGGGCTAATTTCTTATCTTGATTATGTGAGTTTCCATTGTCGGGTCTGTCTTACACTTCAATTCTCTTACTATCTGCATAATAATCACTTTTATAGATAGTAGTTAGTAAATAAACTCTGAAGGTTTTCTTCATACCACAGTTCTTTCCCAATGAGCAAAATTTTATTTTATTTATTTTTGTGTCGAATTGGGTGATATTTTCCTATGATAGATTGAGATCCAACTTTCTTATGTAAACATACCAAGTTTAGTTTATCCTTTTGAGTTCTTGTTGCACTTATTTTGAGCGGTACCACCAAAAAATTTTACTTGGACAAATATGTGATTTTTTGAGTTAAAAAGGGACAAATAAATTTTGAAAGAGCATTCCCTTGTCATGATATCCACATCCTTTGTTTGACTTCTTTATTCACATGACGAGTGTGCCAAACTCGAAATAGCTTATCAAAAGTCATGCCTTTTTAATTGATATTGTGAATAGCTGAGACTCCTTGGAGTGTAATGACTTATGTGGTAAGGTTTTTCTTGATTCTTGTGTATGCATATCGTCTAGAACTTGCCCCGAATGTGTTTCAAGGTGAAATCCTAGAGGTAGTTGAGCTTGGAAGATGACCTTAGGCCTTTTTTGGATAGTCACTTCACCGCAAAATGACCACACTGAACATTATCCTAGTTAAGGGTTGTGATAAGAAACGCTCAATTTTTCGCGCTCTTGCTACGAGTAAACGATCCTAATCAAGTTTTAACCTTAAGCCTTTTTCTTGGAAACTGCATTACAAGTCTTACACCATTTCTAATCCTCTACTTTTGCACTAGTTCCTCCCTACTTGCTAGTGATGAAAGAAAAATGGGGGCTCGAAGCCCAAGACATGGGAGAGGATAGGAAAATGAAATGTGATGTAGGAAAAGCCTAAGTTTGGAGGTGTTCACAAAAGGGAAAGGAGGAATGAACTTCAATGTGAGGTAGCACCAATTGCTTGATATAAAAAATTAAATGCCCAGTTGAAAAAATCTTTGATCAAAAGAAGAAAGAAAAGAATTGAATTCTATCTCTTATTTATATGAGGCTTAATGTAGAACTTAAGGTGTTAAAAAGGGTTGCTCTTGCAGAACAATGTGGAAGGTGAAAAGGGAGAGATAAGGTGGAGTAGACTCGCTATGTGTAAGCGGAATGTTTGCATTGTTACAAAGGCATTAGGGAGGTTCTAGTCACCAGAGCTAAATATTGTGCTACCCTTACCCTTACCCTTCATTATGCCCACAGGTCCTTAGTGATTCCATGTTTCGCAGCTCTACATTAGTGGTGAGTTACATAAAGGGAACACCTATGGTTCGATGTGTGTGCACTAGAATATCATTGAGAGAGTTAATGTCTTTGCATCATCTTATAATCCCTATGTTGTCAATTGCTTGAATGTGAGTAGGATTCTTTTTTTTGGTGAGTGGCATTACATCCTTGAAGTGAATGTTAAAATTGTGATTTCAATTGAGAAGTATGAATGCAGTGAACTTCTAGGCAAACCTTGAATGTTGATTGTCAATGAATTGAGATGCTTGTTGACCTTGATTTGAAAGAAAATGTCCCTTGTTTTTAATTGAAAGAATGATGATGATAGGTGGCAAGTGCTTGTGGTGGTATCAATTGAAGTTGTGCACTTGTTTGAGTCTTTTTTTAATTTTTGAGTTTGTGTGTGATTTTGGGGTTGTCTTCAGTCTTAATAATTGTGTGCAGCTCTAATGATGTGATATGCTTAAGTTAATTCTACTTGTGAGTGAATGATTTTCTTGAGGACAAGTAATAGTTCAAGTTTAGGGTTTTGATAAGTTTTTAATTTATCAACTGATTTGGCTTTTTAAGCATGAGCTTTTTTTCACACAAATTAGGAAGGTTTTATGTCTTTTCTCTTCTTTTATGCAGGCATTTGACTTAGACAAAGAAAATGGAAAAAGTGAACTAAAAGCAATCTGCTGGAAGAAAAAGGGGCATGTGTAATATGCTGAAACCAGACCTGCGAGCCATAGATTGGCATTTGAGGACCACAATTGCCACTGCAGATGACCTACAAAGAGCACAGTCTAGGCCTGAGAAGTGAACTGCCAGCCACAGATTTGTACTTCTGGAACGTAGGTCTCGCGCAAGTGACCCGCGTCACTTTTTAGGGAAATATCATCTAGATTGAGCACATGTGTACCTGAGAAGCTTCCAAGGGCAATTTTGGGAAGCTGTGAGTAAGGAATTGTAGAGATTTTACCCCAATAGTACATACACACATTATGTTATTGATTTTGTAGAGAAAAGAACATAGAGATTGAAAGGGAGAGTACAATTTAGTTTTTTTTTCATTTTCCTTTGAGCAAGAATTCCATTGTTGTAGACCTTAAGCTTGAAATTACTTAATATGATGAATTTAGAGGAATTCCTTATAGGTATAATTTCTCTCTCTTTACTTATAAGTAGCTAAATTTCTTGCTAGGGGTGTGTGTGCATGATGGGTGTCTAGATTTGATTGGGTGTTGATAAATTATGCATAGATTTGAGTAGTAAGCATGGATTTATTGTTTCCTCCAAGTTTTAATTGAATAATTGATGGTTGCAAATATTGATTTAGCTTTCTTATTTTGTTTTTCCTTGAAAGACGGAGGTAAGGTTTTGGTGAGCATTCAATAGTAAGGAATTGAGTGTGTGATACTTGGGCTTGAGCTAGAGATAGTCAAGACTCATATTCATATGCCATTAAAGGGTTATGTCTAGAGATAGTTTATCCCTTCCTCAAGCTTTTGGTTGGTTTATTGATTGGCTTTGGGGATTGAGAAAACCAAAGGTAACCACATCCTTTTCGGTTGAGAAACATAGGATGTAGCCATAACTAATGCTCTTCATGCTATAATCGAATCTAAGGCATTTTAATCAACCCAGTCAAGTCGATGTCCCATCAAATTCACATGCCTAGTCGCTCTCATTGATTACAACAAGTGCTTTCCCCTGTTTTATTTTACAAATTTGACACTGATACTTGCCTTTTTTCCCCCAATATTTACATTATGTTGTATAGACATGACGCTATCTAGTTTGAGGTGATTTATGACTTTTGACTAATCTCTCCTCAGTCTTTGTGAGATTCGACCCCGACACTAGCTGGAAATTATTTTTGACAATGATCGTAGCCACTTCCTTTAAAAGGGAGAGTCATAGTGAGCGTTATCAAAAAATATCATCGTTGTTGGGGATTGATATGTGATTGTCATTTATTGTTTATTGATTCAAATTTGTTTTGCTTCTTGTGTTGTTTTTATTTTGTTTTGTATTTTTGTTGATTCCTTTGGAGTGCAAAGATGATCCATGCTAGTGATGCTGGTAGCGTGGATAGGTTCATGAATGTGGAAGATGAGCCCTAGGCTTATGATGTAGCTGGTGCTCTTCACCTATCTCCCACGGTAGGAAATGTTGTGTTTTATGTGACAAGCACTATGCTGCATCTTATTCAAATGAAGGGGACTTGGGGGACAAGCTAGCGAGGATGCTAATCGGCATCTTCAGAATTTCATTAAAATATATCAAGCATTTAACATATCTAACATCAGCCAAGAGTAAATTCTCTTAAGGTTATTCTCATTCTCCTTAACGGAACGACATGGTTGAAGGAGCTGTATAATGACTCATCCGACCATTATAGCACCTTGACGACATAAATAGGGGAAATTTTAATTTTTTTTTCAAATTTGAGTTTTTTTTTTGGTAAACAGACCTAACCCAAAGCTTTCAACCCTCTTGGCGGTCAGGGGCTGAGCAATACCCCCAAGACATAACATAAATAAACAAAAAATTTAAACGAAAAAACTAGGTTACATCCTTAAATTAAGGGATTATGTGATTAATAAATTTAGAATGGGCTGAGTTGAAATCAGTTGGGCCCAGTTGCAGGGCCGCTACAGTGGGTCGATTTCATAGTAAGAGGACCACTGCAGCGGAAGACCCCCTTGCTGCAGCAGGCAACGCGAACTAGAAACCCAGTAATTTTGTCCAGGTTTGGATTTAAAAAAAACCTATTTCCATAGGGTTTGGTGAATAAAAACACCCAGAAACAAAAGTTAGGATTTCTAACATGAAAAAATAAGGAGGATAGAGGGGGAAAGACTCCACCATCCGCCACAATAATTCTTGGCTAGAACTCAGACCTCGAGGCAAGCACGTAGTTGTGGACTTCTTGACGACCGCTTGGTGCCCAAGTAGGCTACGGTTTACCTATGTGTTAGACTATTATTATCAATTCACATATGTGTGTACGATTGATGTGTCATTGATGAGTAAAAAGGAAGTTACCATGTTAATCACAACTAGCCAAGTATAGTCAGTAGTTAATATAAGAGGGAAGTAATCGAAAGATGATAAAGTCAATGTATTATGCAATTACGTGGGTATGAAGAGACTTGAGTCTAGACCCTTGAATTTATGTCTTAGTTGGAAAACTATAAGGGCTACTTCTAAGGCATGCCCCGAATAAGTTGTCAACATAGAACTCTAAGTCCCTACTCCATGTATCAAAACTGGACTTTTGACGACTCTGGGTTGTTAACAAGTGCTCTCTAATGAGCTTAACCTTTTCTTTAGACTAACATACCATGACAGGTCTAATTAATCTTGACTCACCCACTTCAAACTATACTTTGGGAGATCTACATTTTCTGCCCACATAAAGCCTTATAAGGCATCATCTTAATGGAAGAATGGTAGTTGTTGTTATAAGAAAACTCAATAAGAGGTAGGTGCTCACCCCAACTTCCTCTAAAGTCTAGCAGGCACGCCCGTAACATTTCCTAGAGTGTCTGAATTGTGCACTCAGCTTAGCCATCTGTCTGGAGATGAAAGCCTGTACTCAAATTAACCTGCGTCTCCAATCCTTTCTGAAATACTAACAGAATCTAGCTATGAACTGTGCCCCTCTATCGGAGAAGATAGATACCGGGACACCATGCAGTCGACTATCTTCTTAATATACAACTTAGCATAATCTTTGGTTGAAAACGTAGTCCTGACTAGCAAGAAATGGGCTGATTTCGTCAACCTATCGACAATGACCAAATAGAGTTGAATTTGTGCCTGGTGCGAGGTAAACTTGTAATAAAATCCATATTTGTCATGTCCCACCTTGGGAGGTGTAACTGGCACCTCATGCCACGTTGGACTCTAAGTTGACCTAGCTAAACATATACACTTCTAGTGCATGCCAGCAACACATAATCAAGGAAACAAATAGCTATATCTCAGCTATAAGCACAACCCTAGGCCGACAAGGCCATTATACAACACCTGCAGTAAATCAGCTAACCCAACAATTGCAATAGTAATATCATCCTATACGAGCCGACAAGACCACCCTGCTCCTAATATATAACATAACTAGGCCCCACATGACCAACAACGCATATCATATCACATATAGGCCCCCCACAGCCAACAACGCATAACTAACCAAAAACTATAGTTTGCAAGCCTCTAAGAGTGAAGTATTGGTCGGGACAAGGCCCCGACCTACCCGAAAGACTATACAACAAAAGATAGTAAAACCTTAAACATTTGACAACTCCGGAAGAAAGGAGCTAGCCAATCTACTAGGACTGAACAACTAATGAGATGGTTTTGAACCTGTCTATCTGGACATGTCAGCAAGTATGCAGTCCCCCATGCATGGGCGTTAGTACAATATGTACTGAATATGTAAGGAAATAAATAATAACTGAATGAAACTGGTAAGGAACTGAAAGTAATTAGCAATAAGGGCCAGAATCTAACCTGAATAACCTCACAATATGGACAATAGCTAATAGGTAATGCATAAAAAAGAATCTAACCCGGCCCCTATAAGCCTGAAAGGTACAAACAGCATAGAATTAACCTACTTGGGCCCCCATAAACCCCGTCAAGTGCAAAAAATTCATACTCTTCCTATATGTACCATTATAGGCTCGTAGGAAGGTTTTAATTAAGGTATACTCGACCTCTAGAGCTGTAACTGAGCCTATTGGGCTCTTGTAACTATATCTGAGCCATCTGGGCTCTTATAACTGTATTTGAGCCGTTTGGGGTCATGCAACTATTTCTAAACCGTCTAGGCTCCTGTAACTATATCTGAGCCATCTTGGCTCCTATGACTAATTGTAAGTGGAAAGAAGCTATACGGTCACTAATAATAGGTAATACACCTAGAAAGCCACCACTCGGTCTGTTTGGCATCCTTGGTGCCACTGACTGGAATATAAGGCCATTCTATCATGATTTTAGTCCTGTAGGCATGAAGATATGCCAATGGTTTGTAGGCGAACTTTACTGTACATATAGGCATAGAACAGAACATATTATCGCCAAACTATTCCTTATACTGCCTAACTTAACAAAGTATGCTAACAGCTAATCTCAAGCCTCTTTGGCCTCATATGGTATCAAAACACTACTAGTCTCCTTAACCGGTAAATAAATGAACAAGGAAACCCTGCGTCGCTTCTGACGATAATCAACACTGAATATAAACCTTCCCGATAAGGGATACTATGTTATAACCTCAATTCATCTCGTAGCAGCTAACCACAACATTAAAAGCATAAACTACAACAAGGTATTGGTTTTATCGACTAAACAACAGGAGTAACTTGCCGAGAGGAGTTAGCCTTAACATATCTTAATCAACAAATTCTTTTCAATTAACCCTGCTGTAATCAAGGACTGATAACTCCTATAAATTGTAGTCCTTACGCTGAGGAAATATGGCTAGGCGACTTCACTTACAAACGTAACAACCATAAGTAATAATATGTTCAATTCAACCAAAAGCTTACAAATTCTCAAGAGTTTAGAAAGTAGAAATACTTACTTATTATGTAGATGTTAGGACTAAATTAGAAGTGATATCTATAACTTTTACTTGGCGGAACTCCGAAATCCAAGTTGGATTTCAAGAAATAACTCCATAGATATGTTACCTATAGGCCCAGAACTTATTATCCAAGATGAATTTGCATTTGAATAGAGTTTAACGGTGTAATTTCGTGATTAACCGATAAAAAGTTGAAGGGAAAAGAGGTACTGCCGAAGTATTCTCAAGGAAATGTTTTGAAATGAATCTTCAACTCATACTTAACTATATATATTGAGGTGGTGGGCAGGACACGCCGCCCATCTTCTGTCCACAAGCGCAACGCGCTAGCTATAGCACAGGGCAAGCTGCGCCACGTGGTGCCTAGTGCGCCCAGCCCCCGGCTTCAGGCTCTTGCTCACTCGATCAGTGTTCGTGCGCTTGTCACCCGAGCCCTTTTCCACACGCATCGTACTCTAAAACTCTAAAGATACATATGAACGTGTTGATTAAACGATAGAAAATTTGGGGTGTAACATCATCCCCCCTTAGGAACATTCATCCTCGAGTGCAATCTAATCCTAGGAGACTTAGTCCTTAGGCTTTGCTAGAAATTTCAACAGAGTCAGTCCTTAGGCTTTGCTAGAAATTTCAACAGAGTCTCCTCTATAATATGGACTATCTGGAAACCTAAAATGCAGAAAAGTCCAACATAGGCGTCTCACAGGATGTTATAACAACTATATAGTATGCTTCAACCACAAATAAATGAACAATCAGCTACAATAAGAGCAAAAGCGATAAAACAATATTTGACTAACTTTCTCACCTCAACTATACCTCCTGTGTCTATACTACTGTCAATAGGTCTGGAATAAGTGAGGGTATCTAGACTTCATGTCATCCTCAGCTTCCTGAGTCATCTCTTCTATATTTTTGTTCCTCCATAGGACTTTAACGGAGGGTACACCCTTGGTTCGCAATCTACGAACCTGCTGATCTAGTATAGCTATTGGAGTTTCCTCGTAGGACAACTCCTTTGTGACCTAAACATCCTCAACTGGGACAACCCAAGATGGGTCTCCTATGCACTTTCATAGCATCGATACATGAAAAACTGGATGAATAGATTCTAGCCCCGAACACAATTCTAACTCATAAGCCACTTGGCCTATCTTTCAAAGAATCCAATATGGATCGATGAATCTAGGTGTAAACTTGCCATTCTTGCCAAATCTCATTACTCCCTTCATTGGAGAAACTTTCAAGAATACCTAGTCATTGACATCAAACCCTAAATCTCTATTCTGTACATCAGAATAGGACTTATGACGACTCTGGGCTATCAATAAATGTTCTCTAATGAGTTTAACTTTCTCTTCTAATTGATGTATCATGTCTGGTCCAATCAACCATGACTTGCTTACTTCAAACCATCCTATGGGGGATTTGCACTTCCGTCCATATAAGGCCTCATACGGCACCATATTAATGGTAGAATGATATCTATTTATTATACACAAATTTGATAAGAGGTAGGTGATCACCCCAACTTCCTCTAAAGTCTAAACATATGCTTGTAGCGTATCTTCGAGCGTCGGAATGGTGCGATTTGCCTGGCCATTTGTCTGGGGGTGAAAAGTTGTACTCAAATTAACCTGCATCCCTAAACTTTTTTGAAATGACTTCCAAAACCTGGCTATAAACTAGGCCCCTCTGTCAGAAATGATAGACACTAGAACACTGTGTGGTCATACTATCTCTTTAATATACAACTCAGCATAATCTTCAACTGAAAATGTAGTCCTCACTGGCAAGAAATGAGCTAATTGTGTCAGCTTATCGACGATGACCCAAATAGAGTCAAATTTACATCTAGTATGGGGTAAAACATTAGTAAAATCCATATTGATTGCTTCCCAATTCCACATCTCCACGGCTATCTCCTGAGTCAGCCCATCAAGTTTTTGATGTTCAGTCTTTACCCTCGGCAATTGGGATATTGTGCTACAAACTCAGCGATATCTTTCTTCATCCCATGCCACCAATAGATCTCTTTTATATCATGATACATTTTTATCGAGACTAGGTGAAGAGAATAACGGGAATAATGTACCTCTTCCATAATCTGCTGACGAAGCCCTACCACATCTGAAACGCAGAGTCAACCTCTGAATCTCAAAACTCAGTCTTCTATTATCTCAAAGGATAACAATCCTTCTTACTGAACCTTTCCTCTGAGCTGTTCCAGGCTTGGGTCTTCATATTGCTGTTCTTTCACTTCCACAACTAGAGATAACACTATAGTATTCTAAATCACAACCCCGTTATCTTCTAATCTACTACCTAGATTGCTAGACTAGCTAACTGATGTAGCTCTCAAACCATCTTCTGCTTTTATGGCCTCAAATATAATAAACTACCTATGGATTTAGGGATGAGGGCATAGGCGACAATATTAGCCTTTCCTAGATGATACCTCGTAGTTTTTCAACAACTCTAACCAACGACTTTGTTGCAAATTCAACTCTTTCTGCGTAAAAACATACTGGAGACTTTTGTGATTCATGAAAATATCTACATGAACACCATATAAGTAATGCCTCCAAATTTTCATAGCATGAATAACTGCAGCTAATTCTAAATCATGGGTGGGATAATTCTTCTCATGTTTCCTCAGTTGCCTCAAAGCATAGGCAATTACCTTACCATGTTGCATCAGAACACATCCTAACCCGTTGCCTGAAGCGTCACAATATATAGCGTAGCCCTCTGAACCCTCTAGCAAGGATAATACTGGTGCAGATGTCAGTCTGTTTTTCAATGCCTAGAAACTCTGTTCAAGCCTCAGTACACTGGAACATAGCTGCTTTCTGAGTCAGCTTCATTAACGATGTTGAGAGGGTAGAGAATCCTTCCACAAACCTTCTGTAGTACCCGACTAACCCTAGGAAGCTACCAACCTCGGTTGGAGTTGTGGGTCTAGGCCAAGTTTTTATAGCCTCAATTTTATGTGAGTCCACCTGAATGCCTGTATCTGACACAATATGGCCCAACAAAGCTATAGAATTTAACTAGAACTCACAATTTGAAAATTTGCATACAACTTGCGATCTCTTAGGATCTGGAGTACTTTTCTTAGATGATCTCTAATGTCAACTTCTGAATGTGAATATACCAGAATGTCATCAATGAACACTATCATGAACAAATCTAAAAATGGACTGAATATACTGTTCATGAAATCCATAAACATTGTTGGGGCATTTGTCAACCCAAAAGAGATAACAAGGAATTCAAAATGGCCATATCTGGTTTTGAAGGCCGTTTTTGAAATATCCTTCTCTCGAACCTGTACTTTATGGTACCCTAACCTTAAGTCAATCTTTAAAATGTATTTCTCCCTCTACAACTGGTCAAACAAGTCATATATTCTCGAAAAAGGATACATGTTCTTGGTAGTAAGTTTATTTAACTGTCAATAATCTATACACATTCGCAATGAGCCATCTTTATTTTTCACAAATAGGACTGGAGCACCCCATGGTGAAGCACTAGGCCTAATGAAACCTTTATCTAACAAGTCTTTTAACTGATCCTTCAATTCTTTCACCTATGCAGGGGCCATTTTGTACAGAGGAATAGATATGGGTTATGTATCTAGTAGCGTATTAATGGGGAAGTCAATTTCCCATTTTGGGGGAATACCAGGAATCTCATTCGGAAATACATATGGGAACTCACTAACCACCAGAATAGACTAAAGAGTCAGGGGTTATGCATGTATATCCTGTTCCCTTATAATATAATAGGTACAGCCCTTTGCAATCAACCTTGTTGCCTGAAGATGAATATAAACTTACCCTTTGGTGTAGGTTCATCTCCTTTCCATTCCCTTACTACTTCTCCTAGAAAGTGAAATTTGACAGTCTTTGTCCATAACTCAATATTGGCATAGCATGGCGCTAGCTATTCCATGCCATAATTATGTCAAAATCAATCATTTCTAACTCTACTAAGTCTGCAAAAGTTTTGCGGCCAACAATTTCCACTGTACAACCTTGATAAATTCTCCTGGTGATACTGGATTCCCTAACAGATGTATATACAGAAAACCATGGCTGAAGTAACTCTGGTGCAATTTCAAACTTTCGTTCCACTAACAGAGTAACATATGACAAGGTTAAGCCTGGATCTATCAAAGCATAAACAAATGGGAGCAAACATTCAATGTACCTGTCACAACATCTGGCGACTCCTCGGAGTCTTATCACCTGCTAATGAATAAGTATGATCTGAACCACATCCAGAGCTGGATGCCCCAGATCTACCTCTACCTCTGCCTGCTGGAGCTGAGGGCCCATGCCCTGCAGAAGGTGCTGGAGGAGCATATGAACTTGCTGAGGACCTATTATGCTGGTCTCCATCACCCAGGTTTCTAGTCGGACAATCCCTCATCATGTGTCCCTCTTGTCCATAGAAATAACAGGCGATAGAGCCATATCTACATATCCCAAGATGTCTCCTATTACAGGTACTGAAATGTGGTATAACTGGTCTCATCTGATCTGGTCCCCTCTCCTACAATGAGCCGACGCTCGTGAACTCTCGCCGAGACCTAATTGTCCGTGGCGGTCTAATCTGCTGCCCTGTTGCTGCTAAAACGGAGGCCTAGGTGGCCTACCTAACAAATGAGGCCTGGGCCCACCCTGGAAGTCAGTGGGTCTAGCCCTCAAACGCTGCTCCTAACCTGCCTTTTCAATCCCATACTGACGCTGCCTGAATCCGTGAGATATCCATGTCCTCTAATAATGTAGTTATAATACAGGATTCCACATGCTCTGGTGCAAGCTCCATAATAAACTAATGTACCCAGGTTGGCATAGTATCAAAAAATGCCAGTGCATAACTAGCCAAGGAATCAAATCTCAGTGCATATTCTCTGAAGCTCATTCTTCCCTACTCCAAATGTAAGAACCGCTTTACTCTGGTCTGCCAGATCTCTCGGGGAAAATAGTGATCTATGAAGGCTTTAGAGAAGCTAGGCCATATAGGTGGAAGTGCATCTCTACCTGTGGTCCTTTCCCAGCATTCATACCAAAAAACTGTTATCTCTCGTAATCGGAACACTAATAACTCAATTGATTCTGTGGATGAAGTATGCATAAACCTGAATATCCTCTATAGCTACTCTATGAAGTTCTAAGGGTCCTATGTATGGTCTGTCCATGTAAACTATGGAGGACTTAAAGCAAGGAACTCACGAACTCTCAAACTCCTAGGCCCCTCAGTAGGCTCGACAATAATGGTACTACTGGCTGAGGCTGATGCTTAGCAGCCATCATCTGAACCAACATACATACTGCACTGCTAACATCCTGATCTAAGGGTATAGGAGGAACTGGAAGTGATGTCTATACTTCTGTTACCCTCGAAGGTTCCTGGTACCTTGGGGAACACTAGGGAGATTGAGAGGATGTCTATCTCTCATCCTAACATTGGGTTGTCCCCAATTGAGGCACCCTACTGGTACCCTCTCCTGCTGCGGTATCAAACTCATGACTAGTTGTGATCTTCCATATATCCGACATCACTGTACACAGACATAACAATATAAGCGTAGGGACTCAACCCTATATAACTCAACTCTATAGCACGATCTAAGACGAAGGAGGAATAACCATACTATCATACCTCATAGCTTCCTGCTTATAAAATATGGTGCATAATACATTTATAAATAAGACTCTACGAGCAACGACTTGTAGACTCCCTAGGATACAATGTTGCTCTGATACCAAGTTTGTCATGCCCCCCTCGGGAGGCGTAATTGGCACCTCAAGCCACACTGGACTCTAAGCTAATTTGGCTGGACATATACACTTTTGGTGCATGCCAACAACACATAATCACAGAAACAAACAGCTATATCTCGGCTGTAAACTCAGCCCCAGGCCGATAAGGCCACTACACAACACCTACAGTAAATCAGCTAACCCAAAAGTTGCAATAGTAGTATCATTCTATGTGGGCCGACAAGGCCACTCTACTCCTAACAGATAACATAACTAGGCCCCATATAGCCAACAATGCATAACTAACCAATCACTGTAATATGCAAGCCTCTAAGAGTAAAATATTGGTCGGAATAGGACCTCAACCTACCTAAAAACAATACAACAAAAGATAGTCAAATCTTAAATATTTGGAAACTCCAAAAGAAAGGAGCTATCCAATATACTAGAATTGAATAGCTACTAAGACGGTCTCGAACCCTGTCTATCAGGACCTATAGGCAAGTATACATCGCCCCATGCCTGGGCGTCAGTACAATATGTACTAAAATGTAAGGAAGTAAATATTAACTGAATGAAAACTGGTAAGGAACTAAAAGCCAGAAGTTAACCTAAATAACCTCATAATATGGACTATAGCTAACAGGTAATGTACGAACAAGAACCTAACCTGGACCCCATAAGCCCCGACAAGTGCAAGCAATCCATAATCTTCCTATTTGTACCACTATAGGCTCGTAGGCAAGTTGTAACTAAGGTATAGTCAACCTATGGAGCTGTAACTAAGCCCTCTGGGCTCCTATGACTGTGTCTGAGCCGTCTGGGCTCCTGTAACTGTATCTGAGCCTTTGGGCTCCTGTAATTGTATTTGAGCTATCTGGGCTCCTGTAACTGTATCTAAGCCATTTGGGCTCCTGAAACTATCTGAGCCTTCTAGGCTCCTATAATTGTACCTAAGTCGTCTGGGCTCTTGTAATTATATCTCAGTCGACTGGGCTCCTGTAACTGTATCTGAGCCGTCTGGGCTCCTGTAACTGCATCTTATCCATATGGGCTCCTGTGACTAATTGTAAGTGGAAAGAAGTTATACGGTCACTAACAATAGGTGATTAACCGAGAAAGCCACCACTCGATCTGTTTGGCAACCTTGGTCCCACGAACTAGAAGATAAGGACATTCTATCATGATTCTAGTCCTGTAGGAATCAAGATACGCTAATGGTTTGTAGGCAAGCTTTACTGTATATATAAGCGTAGAACAGAACATTGTATCGCCAAACTATGTCTTATGCTGCCTAACTTAACAAAGTATGCCAACAGCTAACCTCAGGCCTGTTTGGTCTCAATATGGTAGTAAAACACTACAAGTCTCCTTAACCTGTAAATAACTAAACAGGGAAACCTTTCGTCGCTTCTGGCGCTAATCAACACTGAATATAAACCTTTCCGATAAGGGATACTATATTATAACCTCAATTCATCTCGTAGAAGCTAACCAAAATATTATAACCATAAGCTACTACAAGGTATTGGTCGTATTAGCTAAACAACAAGAATAACTTGCCGAGAGGAGTTAACCTTAACATACCTTAATCGCCGAATTCTGTTCAATTAACCCTACTGTAATTCTAGGACCGATAACTCCTCCAAATTGTAGTCCTTACACTGAGGAAATATGGCTAGACAACTTCATTTACAAATGTAACAACCATAAGTCATAACATGTTCAATTCATCCAAAAGCTTACAAATTCCCGAGAGTTTAGAAGGTAGAAATACTTACTTATTACTTGTAGACGTTCGGACTCAATTAGAAGTAATTTCTACAACTTATACTTGGTGGGACTCTAACAACCGAGCTGGATTTCAAGAAATAACTCCGTAGATACGTTACCTGTAGGCCCAGAACTTTCTATCCAAGATGAATTTCATTTGAACGGAGTTTAATGGCATAATTTTGTGATTAATGACGAAAAGTTGAAGGGAGAAGAGGTACTGCCGAAAGTATTCTCAAGGAAATATTTTCAAATGAATTTTTTACTCACACTTAACTATATATATATTGAGACAGTTGGCGGGGGGCATGGTGCATCACCCATCGCGTAGGCCACGGGCGCGATGCTCCAGCTATGGCGCAGGGCTAGCTGCACGACGCGGAGCCTAGCGCACCCAGTCCCTATCTCCGGCCTTTTGCTCACTCAATCGTGTGTTCGTGCACTCGTCATCTGAACCCTTTTCTGCACCTGTTGTACTCTAAAACTCTCAAAATGCATATGCACGTGTCGGTTAAATGATAGAAAATTACGAGGAGTAATAATATTGATCGCTTCCCATTTCCCCGTAGGCACGACTATCTCCTGAGTCAGCCACCAGGTTTCTGATGTTCAGCTTTTACCTTCGGGAAATTAGGACACCATGCTACAAACTCAGCTGCACCTTTCTTCATCCCAGGTCACCAATACATCTCCTTTATACCATGGTACATCTTTGTTGAACCCGGATGAAAAGAGTAACGAGAATAATATACTTCTGCCATAATCTGCTGGCGAAGCCCTGCTATATCTTGAACGCAAAGTTGACCTCTGAATCTGAAGACACCATCTCCCGTTAACTCAAAGGCTGATAGTTCACCCTGATGAACCTTGTCTCTAAGCTGCACCATGCTAGATCCTCGTACTATCGCTCCTTCACCTCTACAACTAGAGATAACACTGTTGTATTCTGGATCACAGCCCCATTATCATCTGAGTCCAACAATCAGATTCCCAAACTGACAACTAGTGTAGCTCCTGAGCCAATTCTCTCTTTTCTAGGATTAAGGATGATCGACTTCCCATGGATTTGCAACTAAGGGAATCAACTACAATATTAGCTTTTCTCGAGTAGTACAATATGTTGATATAATAGTCTTTCAGCAACTGAAGCCACCGACGCTATTGCAAATGCAGCCCCTTCTGCTTGAAAATATATTGAAGGCTCTTATGTTCTCTAAAGATGTCCACATGCACACCATACAAGTAATTCCTCCATATCTTCAGAGCATGAACCACTGTAGCTAACTCTAAAATCATGGGTGGGGTAGCTTTTTTTGTGCTTCCTCAACTGCCTCGAAGCATAGGCAATCACCTTGCCGTGCTGTATCAGAACACACCCTAACCCAATGCTTGAAGCATCACAATATACCGCATAACCCTTTGAACCCTCTAGTAGGGCAAACACTGGTGCAGATGTCAATCTTTTCTTCAACCCCTGAAAACTCTACTCATAAGCCTCGGTCCACTGAAACTTGGCTGCCTTCTGAGTCAGCCTTTTTAGTGGTGCTGATAGGGTGGAGAATCCCTCTACAAACCTCTTGTAATACCTAGCTAACCCCAAAAAGTTGCGAACCTCCATTGGAGTCATGGGTCTGGTCCAAGTCTTTACAGCTTCTATTTTCTGCGGGTCAACCTGAATACCTGCATCTGACATAATATGGCCCAAGAAAGCTACAGAGTTTAACCAAAACTCACATTTAGAGAACTTTACATAAAACTTGCGATCTCTAAGGACCCAGAGTACTGTTTGCAAATGATCTCTATGTTCAGCTTCTGAGCATGAACATACCAAGATATCATCAATAAACACTACCGCAAACAAATTCAGGAATGGCCCGAATATGCTATTTATCAAATCCATAAACATTGTTGTGGCATTCGTTAATCCGAAGGACATGACTAAGAACTCAAAATGACCATTCCTGGTCTTGAAAGCTGCGCTCGGAATATCTTTCTCCCAAACTCGCACCTGATGGTATCCTGACCTTAAGTACATAATATAGAAATATTTCACCCCCTATAGCTGATCAAACAAATCATCTATCCTTGGAAGGGGATATTTATTCTTAATAATGACTTTATTCAATTGCCGATAATCTATACACATTTTTAGGGAGCCATCCTTCTTCCTTACAAACAAAACTAGCGTACCCCATGGTGAAGTACTAGGCCTAAAAAAGCCTTTATCCAACAAGTCTTTCAATTGTTCTTGCAGTTCCTTCAGCTCTGCAAGAGCCATTCAGTACGGAGGAATGGATATGGGTTGTGTACCTAGCGGCATAGCAATAGAGAAATCAATTTCCTGCTCTGGGGGGATAGCAGGAAGTTCGTATAGAAATACATTCGAAAACTCACCGACCACAGGAATAGACTAAAGAGTCGGGGATTCTGCCTGCGTATCCCTACCCTGACAATATGGTAAATACAGCCTTTCGCAATTAGCTTCCTCGCCCGAAGATAGGATATGAACCTACCTTTTGGCGTAGCTGCATTGCCTTTCCATTCTAGCACTACCTCTCTTGGAAAGTGAAATCGAACAGTCTTGGTCGCACTCCACATTATCATAACATGGCGCTAGCAAATCCATGCACATAATTACATCAAAATCAATCATTTCTAGCTCTACTAAATCTTCTAAAGTCTGGCGACCAACAACCTATACTGTACAACCCCAATAAATTCTCTTAGAAATAATAGTCACCGATAGGTGTGGATATAGAAAATGGTCACTAAAGCAATTCTGGTGTTATACAAAACTTCTATGCTACTAGCGGAGTAGCATAAGATAAGGTAGAACCTGGATCTATCGAAGCATAAATCGGGTGAGAGCAAACATCCAGCATACCTGTCACAACATCTGGTGACGACTCCGAATCCTATCGCACTGCTAAGGTGTAAGTGTGATCTGGAACACTACCAGAACTAGATGCCCCTGATCTACCTCCGCCTTTGCCAACTGGAGCTGAGGGCCTACACCCTGCCGAAGGTGCTGGAGCATGTGACCTTGCTAAGGACCTATTCTGCTAATCCCAATTTCCTTGGTCCCTAGTCGGACAATCCCTCATCATATAACCCTCTTTCCCACAAATATAGCAAGTAGTGGAGTCGTATCTACAACTCCCAAAATGTCATCGACTGCAAATGCTACAATGCGGTGCAACGGGCCTGCTTTGATTTAAACCTCTCTACAGTTGTGAGCCTGACACTTGTGAACTCTCGCTGGTACCTGACTGTCCATGATGATCTAACCTGCTGCCCTATTGCTGCAGAGGCAAAGGCCTAGGTGGCCTACCAGGCAACCAAGGTTTGGGTCTACCTTAAAACTCTACCTACAAATTAGTAGGTCTAGCCCTCCGGTGCTTCTCTCGACTCACCCTCTCAGCCTTATACTGGCACTACCTAATTCCCTCTATATTCTGAGCAAAAGCTTGAATGCGCAAAATATACATGTCCTCGCGCAATGTAGCTATAATACAGGCCTCCACATACTCCATAGAAAGCTCCATGATGAACCAGTGTACCCTGGCTGACATAGTAGCAACAAAAGCTGGCGCATATCTTTCCAAGTAGTCAAATCTCCGTGTGTAATCCCAAACGCTTATCCTGCCCTGCTCCAGATGTAAGAACCGATCACTCGGGTTTGTCGGATCTCTGGAGGTAGATAATGATATATGAAGGCGTCCGAAAAACTGGACCAAGTAGGTGGTATACATCTCTGCCTCTGGACCTTTCCCAGCTCTCGTACCACAAAACTACTATATCTTATAGCTGAAACACTGCCAACTCAACTTACTCTATAGACGAAGCATGTATCACCCTGAATATTCTCTACAACTGATCTAAGAAGTCCTGAGAATCCTCTCTGTGGTCTGTCCCCATAAATTGTGGAGGACTCAAGGGCAAAAACTCATGAACCCTTGAACTTCTGGGTCCCTCAGTAGATTCAACAACAACTGGTGCCACTAGCTGGCACTGAGCGGCCATCATCTGAACCAATATGTAAACTGCACTCCTAACCTCCTGATCTGATGGTAAAGGGATGACTGGGGGTGGTACTAATGTATCTTCTATCCTAGGGGGCTCCTGGTGTGGAGGAGAATGCTAGAGATATCGAGGTGATGTCTCCCTCTCGCCCTCAGGTCAGGCCGTCTCCAACTGTAGAACTCTTCTAGTGTCCTCTCCCACCGCGGTACCCAACTCCCGACCAACCATAGTCTGTCGCGCATCAGATATTTTCTCTGTAGATAAGAAGAATAACATAAGCTTAGGGACTCAACCCTATACAACTTAGCTCTAGAGCACAACTGAGAAGGAAGGAGGGTAACCATGCTATCATACCCTATAGCCTCCTACTTATAGAATGTGGTGCAGAAAACATCTATAAACAAGACTCTACCAGACATGGCTTGCAGACTCCCTAGGATATGGCACCGCTCAAATACCAAGTTTTTCATGCCCCACATTGGGAGGAGTAACTGGCACCTAATGCTATACTGGACTCTGAGCTAACCTAGCTGGGCATATGCACCTCTGGTTCCTTCTAGCAACACATAATCAAGAAAACAACCAGCTATATTTCGGTTGTAAACATAGTTTCAGGCCTACAAGGCCACACAACAAACCTACATAAAAACAGCTAACCCGACAGTCACAATCAATATAGTAATATCAACCTCCTATGCAGGTCGACAAGATCACCATGCTGTTAATAGGTAACACTACTGGGCCTCATGTGCCCTACAACATATATATGAACACATATGTGCCCCACACGGCCAACAACACATATCATAGATCATACATAGGCCGCCACTTGGCCAACAACGCGAAACTAACCAAAAGAACTGTAGTTTGCAAGCCTTTAGGAGTAAGATATTGGTCAGGACAAGGCCCCGACCTACCTAAAAACTATACATCAAAAAGATAAGAAAACCTCTAGATACTGGATAATTTGGAGGAAAGGAGCTGACCAATCTGCTAACTCCGAGCGGCTGCTAAGGAGGACTCGAATCCTATCTGTCAGGACCTGCAGGAAACTATGCAGCACCCCATGCATGGGCGTCAGTACAATTGTACTAAATATACAGGGCAGTAATAGAAGTAACTGAATAGAAGCTGCTAAAAGAACTGAAAGTAATTAGCATCTAACCTACGCAATGTCATAATCATAAGCTAAACCTAACATAATACTCAAATAAGAACCTAACAGGATTCACATAAGCCTGGAAGGTACAATCAACACAGAGATAACCAACCTGGACCCCCATAAGCCCCGAAAAGCGCCAATCAGTCTATAACCCCTATTGGCACTCCTAAGGCCTCGCAAGTGATTGCAACTGGGTCTCAGGCACACTAGGCCCTCATGAAGGTCGGCAATGCCATTTTGGCATAGAAGGAGGTCATCACAGACTTCAATATGGCCCCGTAGGCTTCACTTTAGTCCTTTCAGATAATTAATATCTTCGTAAGCAATTTAGTAGCTTCATAAGCAACTTAGGTTCATAGCTCCAAAAGAAGTCTATAGTTTTGTAAACGACAACAGCATCGTAGCTCGATAAGTAGTCTATAGCTCCGTAAGCATCAACAGCATTGTAGCTCCATAAGCAGTTCATAGCTCTGTAAGTAGTTCGTACAATAAGCAGCCCATTAGCTCTTCATCGCGAGAGGCAGTACGAAATACAATCAACCCCAACCAAAGATACTACGCTACAATCTCAAATCTATTAATAACGACTAACTACAATATTCAAATTCTTAAATTACTACAAAATTTCAAGTCGTATCAGTTTCACGAGAATAACTTGCTAAAGAAGTTAGCCCTAACATACCTCAATTGTTGAATTCTGCTCAACCAATCTGCTCCAACCAAAAGCCGGTAATTCCTCCAAATAGAAGCCTTTAAGCTGAGAGAATAAAGCCATTCTCAATTCAAGGAAATGGCTAACAACAACATCCTTAAAGAACAATAACTACTAATCAAACTCTATCCAATTTGGCTGAAAGCTTACAAATTTTTGAGAGTTTAGAAGGTAGAACTACTTACTTATCAATTGTACACACTTAGAACTGGATTAGAAGTGATTTCTACAACTTCTACTTGGTGGGACTCTAACAACCCGAGCTAAATTTCAAGAATAACTCTGTAGATACATTTCTCATAGGCCTAAAACTTGTTATCCAAGATGAATTTGCAATTGAATGGAGTTTAATGGCGTAATATTCCCTTTGTTCGATGAAAAGTTGGAGAAGAGAGTTGCACAGTCGAGGGTACTATTTTGGAAATGTTTTAAAATGAATAATATTTACACACTTAACATATGAAAATATATGAGGCGGTGGAGGGGGCGCGACACGCCGCCCATTGTGCCAATATACGGGCGCGACGCGCCAGCCAATGCATAGGTGCGGGCTTCACAGCACGGTGCCCGGTTTACCCTGCCTCCAGCTCTGGCCTCCTGGCTACTCGACAACATGCTTGCACGCTCATCCCCCGAGCCCATACCCCCATGCATTGTACTCCAAAACCCCAACAATTGAGGCCACCTTGCATTGTTGCTCTGCTCTTTTCTTGCTGTCTAGGAGCTCCATTCATCACCTATATCACCCCACAACCCAACCTTTTCATTCATTTTACATACGCACGCATCGTTTAACCAATGGAGACTTACGGGGTGTAACAGTGGCTTCGGGAAACGATTTTGTTATGGATTGTGTTGATTAATTCTCATGGTTGATGTAATTTCGTTAAATAAATTGAATTGTGATGTACTATTCCTGAAACTATGGGTGAAATTTGTGGTAACCAAGTGATGATACATGTTAAAATAGAAGAATGAGTTATCCTTATTATGAGATGAGAGGCTCGTGTCCGAGATGAGCATCCGGACGAGCGGGTTAATATGATCAAGCCTTTGCGTGAATATTTGGATATGAGTGGCTCGTGCCCGAGGTAAGCATCCAGGCAAGCAGTATGGGATGAGTACACAAATTGGTATGACTAAATGTTCATATAGCTGGGTGTACGGATATGAGTACCCGGATAGGTATGATGGGATGTTCATATGGCTGGGTGTAGCATATCTAGATTTCTAGAGTCCCCTGTAGGTCATGAATGGAAGGGCAGACATAAGACCCTTTAGCATGTGTGTACAGTGATGTGACGGAGGCGTGTACCCGGCATATTACCGATTGTATGATATACATGTGACCGTGATATGAAGAATTGTATAGGTATGGTATGATATACATATAGCTGTGAAACATAAACCAGAACAGGTATGCATACGGGTGACAGATGACAGATATACAGATGACAGATATACAAATGTAATGCATAATATTCCAATGTGATTTGGGTAGGTGTGAGGAATACGATGGTGAGATAATACATGATGCTATGATGCAGGTATGGTACTTCTTGATGCAATTTGGTACTAAATGGTACAGTGTGGAATTGTGGAGGTGTAGGTATATGCTTGTACCATTATTTTTGGAGGACATAACTCTGATGGTAAGGTTTGATGTTTTGCTTGTGAATACTTGAGTTATTTATTTAATGTTGTGGTTGAATGCTTATTTAATGTGGTCACCATGAGTTGTAAAAAGGTAGCATGACTGATTTGACAATGGTAGTGGTTAACAAGGAGATAGTTGATCTAGGTATAATATCGGAGAACGGGTAAAGGGATACGAATTAAAAATGGTTAGCTAATAGTGTTGAGTCAATAAATGGGCCTTGAATGACGGGAACGGACTTAGTAAAAAAAAGTTAGGGTGTGAATGATTAAGGTGTGTTCACACTGTTTAAATGGTGGGTTGAAAAAGGAAAAGGTCAGTGAAACAAGGCTACTGCCTATATAGGGTGTTGCTGCAGCGAGTGAACTGTTGTTGTCGCGAGACCACTGCAGCGTTCATTGTAGTGAGATAGGAAAACAGAATAGAGGTATGTGATTGATTGCTAAAGATTGGGGCAAAGGTATATGAATATTATTCAAGTTATATGAATTAATGAAGCAATTAATGAACTTGGTAGGATATAAATATAGGTTGGAATTGTTGCTAGAATTGGTTAATTAATTGCATGTTGATTATATACTGTTGCATGAACTAGTCTTAGTTGGCCGATGATGCCTACCAGTACGTGTGGTATACTGATACTACCTTGGTACACCTTTTTTGGTGTAAGTTGTGGTAGGTTTGAAGTTTCATGAATGGTATGGAGTACTCAACATCAGCTTCCGCATTCTCTCCGCAGATGAAGCTGTTTCATTTTATTTTGTCAGTATTCTGTTTAGACCTCTTGTACCTATCTAGACTAGATCTTTGGAAGGTCATGGTTTGAGAAAGGATTTTGTGCAAATTATTAGGTATTGGATTATCTTATATGTTGATAGGAGTTCTTCTATCAAGCTAGAGTCGATGTAGTTGCTCGCACTACTCGCCCATTTGGGTAGTATCAAGTTGGTATTAGAGCATCTAGGTTACCGGTCTCACAAGTACAAGAGCAATGTTGAGTAGACTCTTGCGGTTGGTGTGTAGATGTCTACATCCAATCTTCGGGAAGCTATAAGACATCTAGGGAGTTTCACTTTATTTCTTTCCTATCGTGTCGTTCGAGTATGTTGATCGCTTGGATTGAGTTCAATTGGTATCTGGAGGATTCCAATTGGTATCTCGACAGGCCCAATTTGTACCTGACAATGTGAACTGTAGAAGATGCAAGGTAAATGGGTGGGTGATATTAACATAAGATTGATCGGAGGGACAAAAAGCCCTACAGGTATCCAGCATAGTGAGTTGTGCTTAGTGAGTGTTCTGCTTAATAAGTTCGCCGTAACGAAGGATGCCTTAATGCAATAAGGAAGGGACTACCATGACGGGTCTGCTGCAGCAGAAAAGAGATCTCTATAGCGGATGGCTACCAGGTGAATCTCAAAAAATCCCCTATTTTGAGACAAACAACAGTATACGGATGCAATGAAAAACAATCAAATGTGAATATTGACAAATAATGAAAAATATAATGGAAAAAGAGACAAATAGGGCCATTGTTATCTGGATGCCAAAAGGGAACTCATACAGCAAACAAGAAATAAGAGGTGTATTTGAAAAGCACGAAAGAAAAGATAAGATTACCTTACAAGCCCCAAAGGGGGGCCACCCAAATCAGATTAATAAAAAAGGAAGTAGGGGAGAAGGGAACACCATGGCTCTGCCTATCTGGAGGCCTCATCACTACCACTACTGGGATCACCAAACTCTCCCTCCTCGAACCTGCTAAAGAAGGAGAGCTCTAGAATGTCCTCCCTGGTCACCTGGGGTGTCCTAGTGTCGCGAGAGATGTGCTTTAGGAATGCCTTGACCCTCTTCCACACTCGGACCAAGATCCTGTCTTGGGAATGCAACTTCTTCTTCTCCTTCTCCAGATCCTCCAGAGCTCTACATGGGCCTGATCCAACTTAGCAATTGCCCCCTACATCCCATTTGTGTCTGCAGTAGCTGCTCTAGAAGGCTTGCTGCTGGATCGAGGTCTGGGTAACCCAAGCAACGGCTCTCGTATGGTAGCCATCTCCATCTCTATCCGCTCTAGAGCACCCACAGGCCTGGAAGTGCTAGCCCCGCCATCCCCATCGCTAGAAGTAGTCTTTATCTTCTTCCTGCCCCTCCCCGAGGCCTCCTTCACCATCAAGGGATCGAAGTCATGTCACAGGCCACCATGATATCCTTGGCTTTCTGGTGCACCCTAGCCCGGTTGCACAATAGGGTAATGAGAGAGGGAAAGGGCAGGCTAGTGATGGTCTTGAAAGGCAAAATACCTCCACTCCTCTAGGATCTGCGACCCTATATTCACCTTCACCCCGCTCAAAATATAGGCCACCACTAGTGTGAGAGGATAGGTCACGTTGGTGACATTGGTGGATAGGCAAATCCACCGGGAACAAAGTTCAGCCACCTCCTAGCCTCCACTATGAAATGAGTGCCATGATTGCTAATTTGGGTAATGCCCCAATTTGTCTAGGCCCTATGCTCCTCCACCACTAGGGTGTCCATCAGCCACTGCCCTTTCTCGTCCACGTCCCAGACCCTCAGCTCATCCTCCAGAGGGTTTGGCAGACCCAAAGACTCATTTATAGTCATTGTAGTTAACAGAATCTGCCTCCCCCGGACATAGGCAACTGGTCCCAAGCGGTTCCAGACCACAATAGGGTGGTTGGCATAGAACTCTCTCACCCAAGCCTCATTAACCTCACAAGGCTCCTTCACCAATGGACCCCACCCTAACTCTTGGAGGTAGGCATAAAATTTCCATGCCTTCTCTACTATGTTTTACATGATGAAACTTCACTCGTGAATCAGAACCTTAGCGGCATGCTCATTGTGCCAGAATTGGCACTGGTCCGTTATGAACCTCGGATGTAGTCAACAGTATAGCTTTTATCGCTTGGAGAAAACATAGTGATGAAACCTGTAGGAAATAAGAAGCGTTAGGAAGTGATCTGAACAAATAAGAGAAGGAAAGTTGGGAGCAGAAAAATAGAAAATAGGGGAATGGCTCACTGCCTGAGCAGACTGCTGCAGCAGTTAAGTGTCCGCTACAGTGAGTCTGCAATAGCAGATTGATTTTTGGTGTGATGAGACAAATATGGCGGGAAACGAATCGCTGTAGCGGGCTGGTTAAAAGCAGTGACATTTCAAATTCCCTTGTGGGTCCCCCATATTTTGAGTACATGCTAAAGAAATTTTTATGAAAATCGGTAATGCCAAGGGGTGCATAAGACTCGTGAAAATGTGAAAGTCACCAAAATAGAAACTCAAAAGACTCGGGGTCAGCCGGATTGAGCCAACATGGAGCTAGCAAGTAGAGGTGGTAGAGTATGGGGATTTCTTCCAGCAATAATATCAGGGAAAGTGTAATGAAGAAAAATACACCATGCGATAAGTCTTAGGACTATGAAACAAATATCTAATGGAAATATCAGTCTAAAAATCTAGGAATAATATTGGTGAGACCATAGTGTCAAATTGAAACATTGGAACTAAGACCCGGTACTAGGGTAAACATGGGATTACTAAAAACCCTTGCTTGTATCATAGGGTCATTTGGGGATGATAGGATTTTTAATTGGTATCTGATGTAATGATCCATCCAATCATTATAGCACCTTGACGACATAAAAGTGAAAAATTTTAAATTTTTTTCAAATCTGGGTTATGTCCTCGAAATCATAGATTATGTGAATGATAAATTTAGAATGGACTAAGTTAAAATCAGGTGAGCCCAGTAGTAGGGCCGTTGCAGCGGGTCAATATCAAGGTAACACAATCATTGCAGCGAAAGACCCCCTCGCTGCATCGGTCGACGCGAACTAGAAACCCCATAATTCTATCTAGGTTTGTATTTAAAAAAATTATTTCCATAAGGTTTGGTGAATAAAAACGCCCAAAAATAAAAGTTAGGATTTCTAACAAGGAAAAAAATAAGAAGGCTAAAGGGGAAAGACTCCACCACCCGCCACGACTATTCTCTGCCAAAACTCAGACCTCGAGCCAAGCACGTAGCTGTGGACTTCTTGACGATAGCTTGGCACCCCGGTAAGCTATGGCTTACCTATGTGTTGGACTTTCATTAGCAATTTGTATATGTGCGTATGATTGATGTCTTATTGATGAGTAAAAAGGAATTTACCATGCTAATCACAACTAGCCAAGTAGAGTCAGTAGTTAATATGAGGGGGAAGTAATTAGGAAAGATAGGAAAGAGGTGATAAAGTTATCATATTATGCAATTACGTGGGTACGAAGAGTCTTGAGTCTAGACCGTTGAATTTCCATGTTAGTTAGAAAATCGTAAGAGCTACTTCTAAGATATTCCCAAAATAAGGGACGAAAGAATGATCATGGGTGTTGGTGTTCGGACGGTCCATGTGTTCGTATGGGTTAATGAGCTAATAGTTCACTTTCGATGGTTTGTGTGTTCTTGATTCTTGTGTTACATGTTGAATTAATTGTTGCTCCCTTAGAAAGAAGGGTAATTTGACAATAGGGAATGGTTAATATGCATATGCTTGGTAGGTGAGCTGACTCTGAAGAAATACTACATGAGAAATCTAAGGGAAGAGCTTGATCAAAGTACTGCCTAAGCAGTATAGTTGCAGCGACACTGTAACCGCCGCACCGAGACCTTTGTCGTGGCAGTGATGCCGCCGTAGCAAGGCCTAATCTAGTAAGTAGGCCAGTTTACACCACGGTTTGAATGATTCTTGGAATGGGTAATGTAATGAATAACTTCTTATGACACGGCCTCTAGTTATGACTGTTTTATGGATTGTATCAATAAATCTCATGGTTGAATGTAATTTCATTAAAATGAATTGAACTGTGATATATTGTTCCCGAAACTATGGGTGAAATCTGTGGTAACCAAGTTAGAAAATGAGGAGGCATGTTGAAATAGAAGAATTAGTCATCTTTATTATGAGATGAGAGGCTCGTGTCCGAGGTGAGTATCCGGACTAGCGGGTTAGTATGATCAATACTTTTCATGAATATTTGGATATGAGTGGCTCGTGCTCAAAGTTAGCATGAGTACACAGACAAGTATGACTAAATGTTCATATGGTTGAGTGAACGGATATGAGTACATAGAAAGGTATGATGGGAAGATCATACGGCTGGGTGTAAAGTACATGGATTTCTAGAGTCCCATGCAGGTCGTGATTGGAAGGGCAGACATAAGACCCTCTAGCATATGTGTACAATGATGTAAGGGAGGCATGTGCCCGGTATATCACCGATGGTATGATATACATGTGACTATGAGAAAAAAAATTATACAGGTATGGTATGATATACATACGTCTATGAGGTAGGGATTAGAATAGGTATGCATGCGAGTGATAGATAACAAATATACAGAGGTAATGCATGATATGTCGATACAATTCAGGAAGGATGTGAGAAATACAATTGTGAAATGATACATGATGCTATGATGCAAGTATGGTACTGCTTGATGCAGTTTTCTACTAAATGGTACAGTTTGGAATTGTGCAGGTATATGCTTATACCTTCTTTTAGGAGGACATAACTTGGTGGTATGGTTTGATGTTTTCTTGTGAATACTTGAGTTATTTATTTAATGTTGCGGTTGAATGCTTGTTTAATGTGGTCATCGTTATTTGTCAAAAGGTAGCATGAGTGATTTGTTGATGGTTGTGATTAACTAGGAGGTAGCTGATATAGGTATAATATCAGGGAACGGGTAAAGGGGTTGGAATTAAAATGGGTTAGCTAATAATTTTGAGTCAATAAATGGACCTTGAATGACGGGAAAAGAGTTAGTAATAAAAAATTAGGGTGTGAATGTATAAGGTGTATTCTTAATGTTTAAATGGTGGGTTGAAAAAGGAAAAGGTTAGTGAAACAAGACTACTGCCTATATAGAGCGTCGCTACAGCGAGCAAACTGTCGCTGTCACCAGACCGTTGCAGCAGTTAAGTGTCTGTTGCAGTGAGATGGAAAAATATAATAGAGGTGTGTGATTGATGGATAAAGATTGGGGTACAGGTATATGAATATTGTTCGAGTTATATGAATTAATAAACCGATCAATGAACTTGGTAGGATATAAATATAGGTTGGAATTGTTGCTAGAATTGGTTAATCGATTACATGTTGATTACATATTGTTCATGAACTAATCTTAGTTGTCTGATAATGCCTACCGGTATATGAGGTATACCGATACTACCTTGATACACCTTTTTGGGTGTAGGTTGTGGAAAGTTTGAAGTTTCATGAATGGTAAGGAGTACTCAGCATCAGCTTTCGCATTCTCTCCACAAAAGAAGTTGTGTCATTTTATTTTGTCGGTATTCTATTTAGAGCTCTTGTACCTATCTAGATTACATCTTGGGGTGGTCATGGTTTGAAAAAGGATTTATTTTAAATTTTAGAAACATTTTGTTTTTTACAAATTACTCGGTATTGGATTATCTTATACGTCAGTTAAAGAGGGATTCTCCTATTGAGCTAGAGTCGATGTAGGTGCTTGCACGACTCGCCCATTTAGGTCGTGTCAAGCTGTCTCCCGGGTCCATCACATCTTAGAATAAGTTGACTAAAGCATTCCTTTATAGATATTTTCCACCCTCTAAGATGCTTCAACTATGTGATGAGATCACGAACTTCTGTAAACTCCCGCGAGAACCCATTCATGAGGAGTGGCTGAAGTTTAAAAAGAAAGTTGCCATTTGCCAAAATCACAGGCTGCCTGATGGGGTACTTCTCCAAAGTTTTTATCGGTCCCTTGATTCAATCAATAAGTCTATGGCAAATAATTTGGTTGGTGGTTCAACCATATACCAGACCTACGTTCATGCCAAGGCACTCTTGGATCAAATGACTAAAACCAACCGGGCATGACATACAAGGGAGACAGAGGTATCCCCAAATGCATCTTCCAAGCATATAACAGCTAAAATTTAGAGAAGAGATGAAGAAAGAGATGAAACATTGGCCAAAATGATGACTCAAGTTGGTTGCTTGCAAAATATGTGATGGGGTCAGGAACCCAAAGTGTTAACGCTATTGGAGCCTAAGGACGCAACTCATTTGAGAAAGATGTTCCCCAAACTAGATATGAGGAAGAATGCCAATATATGACGAGCCAAATGATGGGTTCTCATCTCGGGTACCAAGGTGCCAATCAAGGCCCTTGGCGTCCTCGAGATGGGAACCAAGGTTGGAGAGATCAGAAAGACTAAGGTTGGAAAGAGAGGAACAATGGATGAAGAAATCATGAGCCCAAAAGAGAAAGGGGGATAAGTTCAATCATCGAAGTTTAAATCTATACATCCCTCCTCAAAAGGTTGATGTAATGCTAATGCAACCAACTGTTAGTGACCCGACAAATTCTAAGATTGAGGTTATGTTAGCTCATGTTTGAAAAAAGATGGAATCAATGGATAATGAAGTAAAGGAATTGAAAGGGGAGGTATCCAATCTCACCCAAATAGTGAGCTCTCACTCAACACTTATAAAATACCTTGAAGCCCAAATGAACCATTTGTCCACATAGATGAATCCTAAAATGAAGGGCGCTCTCCCGAGTGACACTATGTTGAACCTGAAGAAGGATGGCCACTACATGGAGATAGTCACGAGGAGTGAAAAGATAGTTATGAATGCGGGAGGTAAAACTAAGGTGGAGGTTTGTTCAAAGAAAATTGATGAAGAGTTAAATGATAGAGTACTGAGTACACCTATTGTTGTTGATGATGATAAGATAGTAGAGGAGGAGACGGTTAATACACCTTCTTCGGTTTAGTGTGATAAGGGAGATAGAGAGAGAATTATCCAAGTGCTAACAGCTAGGTTCCTAAGTCTCCACCTCCTTACCCTAGCGATTGATCAAGAAGAAGGAGGACAACCAATTCAAAAAGTTCATTGATATGTTTAGCAAGTTGTCCGTAAATATTTTGTTGGTCGATGTTCTGCTCCTAATACACGATTATGTCAAATTTATGAAGAAGCTATTATAAATAGGGAGTTGTTGATGCAGGCACAATGGAGGTGTCACATCATTGTATTGGGTTACGGCTAGCAACCTCGCTCTGAAAATAGATGATCCCGGAGCATTCACCATTCGTTGCACCACTGGGGTGTACTTGGGCAAGCATCAACTTGATGCACCTTATGATATTTAAAAAGTTAGGATTGGGAAATCCTACCCTACCACTACGAGGTTGCTTATGGAAGATCAATCTATCAAGCACTACATAGGGGTACTTGTTTATGTGCTAGTCTAAGTGAATAGGTTCATCCTTCCAATGGACTTCATTGTATTAGATTGTGATGTGCACCTTGAGGTGCCCATTATCTTGGGGAACCCATTCTTTCCCACAGGGCGTGCTCTAATGGATGTCAAGCTAAGTAAGCCCAAGTTCAGAGTCAGTGGTGACGAGGTTATATTCAATGTGTGCTAGCCAATTAAACCACTAGATGAGTGCAAGGTGGTGGCCGTGATTGATGATAGGGATGAGCAGGTTGATGTCCCTTATGAAGAGGGGCTGAATCTCCAGATTGACATTGATATTGTGAAGTGAAATCATCGTGCCACGACATTAACTCAATCATTTCTTGGGAGGCAACTCAAGTGTCTTTAAATTCCTTTTTTACTTCACCTTTTTGTTGTTTCTGTGGTTGTAGGATGTTGGATTGTGGAAAAAGTTGAAGGAAGCAAAGCAGAGCAACTGTGTTAGACCTGCAAAATGCAGGCCCCAATGTGCAGAACATAGGTGTCTTGCAAACTGGGTCCAAAATACCTGAACAAAAGAGGATGAAAAGTGCCTCACCTATGCCTCATCTGCGAATTGCAGTCAAGGATCTGCGATATACAAGTATAGCGCAAACCAAGGGCAGAATACTTGGAACAAATCATTCAAAAATAGGAGATCTATGTCTCACCTACGAAACGCAGACACAAATCTACGAGCCGCAGGTGTAATGCAAACTCTAGGCAGTACATTGGAAAATCAGACACACACCTGCACTAGACATGCATCTCGAATATCCCACTCTATGGTCACATGTCCACCGCAGGCACAAGTATGTAGAATTTTAAAAGATGATTGACCCATTTGACCAACCTGACCCAGGCTCGACCCATGATTTTTCATCTTCTTCCCCACTTCCCAAAACCCTGATTTTCAGCACCATTACCCTATTTTCTCAACCTCTTAACTCCTAACAACTCCCTATTAACTCCACACAACCCCTCACCTTCCTCCTACCTATATGATTCACCACTTCTTCTCTTTTCTTCCATCAGAAATCCTCAAACCATAGAAGAAAAGATTGGGTCAGGAATTACCTCTTGTGAAGAGCTTAAAGTTTCAACTCCTTATTTCTACTCTCTATTTTAGTATGCTTCTTGATTTTACTTACCTTTATTTATTATTAATGATATGTGTAGAAAAAGCATGATAGTTGTCATTTTTCCGTTACTCATTTTTCCCCATTTCCCCAATGTGTGTTCTACATGTTTAATTGGAAAGTTTCAAATGTTGAAAAGAGCTCCTATCTTCAGCTTGCCCGACCAAGGAGGTTGAAGTTAGGAAAAGAGAGTAACAATGACAATTTGAGATTAATAATTCTCATCTAATTAACTTGAGCTCTAAAAGAGAATAGTTAAAGTCAAGAATTATTGTAAAGATAAATATACACACTTTTGAGACCAAGAGGAGATGGGCAGAAAGCATCTATTGTCTATTGGCGCATGTAACACATGCACTTTGAGACAGAGAGGAGATAAGTGTATTCTTTAAGTTGAGAAACATTAGATGTACTAAACATAAGTCTTATACAAAATTCACCAGGATAGATCACTAGTAAAAGCCTACTAAGTTATGAAGTCATGGGGAACTCAGTCCTAGTTTAGTCTTAGTAATTTGGTAAACAACTCAACAACTTTTAGCATTTTTTTTTATTTGCAAACCCCCCTTCTGAAATATTGGTTACAAGTTAGTTTATTTACCGTTAACATATTATTTCTGCCTATTCCCTGTGGGATTGATTTGATTTGGACCCAGCTTTAGACCCAGCTCAAGTTGATCACTAAGCCGCTCACTTCTATGAATACTCAAAAGATGAATACAATGAATTCGTAAGAGAGAGGACCCAGGTATGATGATCATTACCCTGAGACTGAGGAAGAAGCAAATTTTGTTAATAATCAGGGGGATTTCCAGGCTAACACCCAGGGGTCTAACCAAGACTCTTGGCATCAAGGCTAAGAAAATCAAGGTCGGAACTATTACGGGAACAATGTCTATGACCGGACTAGGAAAAGGGACCAAGGGCAATGGAGGAATCGAGAAGCCTCGAAAAATGATAGAAGTGGAGCGTATGTTCCTCCATAAGCAAGGGGACCTACCATGAACGACTCTAGAACATCAAGGCTAGAAGATATGATGAGTCGCATGATGAAGAAGGTGTACTCCACAGAATTGGGAGTTAAAGAGATGAGAGGGGAACTTTGAAGCTTGAGTCAATTGGTTGACTCCGTCAAGCAATTAGAGCAGCAAGTATGGCAAATCTCAGCCTCATTGAATCAAAGGCAAAAAGGGAACTTTTCACAGTGATACCATTCCAAACCCTCAAAAAGAGAGTTAGTGTATGTGACTATGAGCCAATTAGGTATCTTGATGAAGTCTGAGTAATCAAAGTACCGTACTGCGATGTTAAATCAGGTGCTACTTAGGAGGCAACCCAAAACAATTTTGAGTTAATGTGTTTGTTCAAGTGTGCAAGGCTAAGTCATAATCCAAGAAAAGGAGTTTTGAGCATGAAATATGAAAATGGGGTGCAAAAGGAAAATTTTGTCTAAGCAGCGCGCAAGCCGCGTGGTTCACAGGCCAAGCAGGGCAAGGCTTGGGGCGATGCGTAGGCATGGCGTCACAAGGCCTCGCGCAATGCAGAGGGAAAATTGCGCATCCAGCATCGCACCGCATAGGGAAAATGGCACAGGTAGCACCGTGCTACTGAGATGGTCCAGGCAAAAAAAACTTAAGGGCGTTTTTTTGTAAAATCCAGCCCATGGGAGTGTTTTAAATAGCTAAAACCTAAATTTTTCATCCTATTTGCACTAGAGGCGCGCCCCACACCCCCTCTCTCTTAAGATTTCTCATTAAAATTTTCATCGTTTCTCAAAATTCTTCCAAACTTTTTCACCAAAATCACAAAAGATAATATTTTTCTTGTGAAATCTACACAAATGGCACCAAACCCAAGCAAGAGGAAGGGAGTGGCTTCTTCAAGCCATGGTTCAAAGAGATCAAAAAAGAGCTAGTGAGAAGGAGCATGATGATGTAAGCTTTGAGGTGTTTTGGGCTCCATTGGGTCACAGAGCAAGAAGATAAGAAATGGTTCAAAGAACATAAAGAATCAAAATACTCACATGACATGTTTATTGATAGAAAAAGTTTGACATATGTATTTCCTCACAAGGTAGACAGATTACACACTCTTGATCTTTATTTTATATTTAATGCTCCGGGTGATTATAGTTTAAATATGAGGAGGGAATTTTTTGCTAATTGGGAACCAAAAGAGAGGTCAAACCAAGTCAAAATTAAAGGGCAAATTATCAATTTTCACCCACTATTTTGAACAAACTACTTAGTACAGCTAATGTTGACCCACAACCTCTAGTGGACATTATAAAGAAACCCCCTTATAGAGACATTAGACATACTCTTTCTGGCCCAAATTCAATTGCAAGGTGGACCCGCCACCAACAATAGGAATATCATGTATCATTCTCGTATGCTCACATGAGTAGAGAGGCATGTGTTTGGTTGAAAACTGTTTGTGCTTGTTTAGTGCCTAGAAAACATATGACCCATGTTACTACAGAGAGAGTTTGTCTTGTCTATGTGTTGATGACTGGGTTGCCAGTGAATATTGGGGTGATTATTAAGAATGTGTTGAGGGGAGCGAGGGTGAAAAAGGGCCAAAGCTTTGGGTTTGGGGGTCTATTGACCTGATTTCTACGTAGACATCAAATTGAGGAGGAAGAGGCAGATTATAGACCTATATATGACCCAAGTGGAATTGATGTGGCTAAAACAATAGAGCCTAAGAGTGTACATGATCCACTCCTTTCTGTCAATGAGCGCAATACGTGAATTGATAACATGTTGAGTCACTTGTATGGCATGCAAATGCTACAACTAAGAATGAATGGAGTGACTGAGGAGTAGCTGCAGTAGCTCAACATGGATTATCCTCTGAGCGAGCACTCGAGAGCCCTTTGTAGAGTTGGGCCTGGATTTGAGGAGTCCCTTGATGATGATGTGGCCTCTAAGGATGAGATGGCTTGAGTAGACTCTAACATAGAGTCTAGTGATGCTGAGGAGAAGGATTCTAAGATGGGGGAGGCTGCTCTTTCCCCCACAGACAATGAGGATAGAGGCCCAAGGAATTTTTCTTTCACTCTTTACTTTATGCTTTACTGTTTTAGCACTGGGGGACAGTACTACAGATTAAGTGTGGGGTGCGAAAAGTAAACTTCATTACCATGCATGCTTTAATTGCTAAATTTATACATGGTGGGCCTAGTTATTTGGGTTGATGACTTATCTTGCATACTTGGTTTGTTGATAGTAGGTTTTTTTAGTTTTATTTTGTTTTGGGTTTCACCGGTTTTTATTTTTGGTACTTTTTTGGTGGATAGTCCCTTAGAATGGAGTAGAGAGTCTAGATTTATATTTTTATTTTTTTAGTCACCGAGTCATGACTTTTTTTATGATGGATGGATGACAACCATCTTAAGGAAAAATTAGTCATTTGGAAAAGCAAGAATTTGAGAACTTATGAATGCTAGGTGCTTCAGTTTAGGTATTATTAAGCTTTGTAAATTCACTCAAAATGCATGAAAAAAGGTACAAACACTTGGTTTTTTGGAACTTTATTCCAATGCTTGAAAAAATGGGCTTAATTATGTTATGCATGCAATATGGAAATATGAGTTTATGTGATCTTGATTTTCACTATTAAGCCATTGGTGTCATTGTGTGAGTGAGTTATTTTTGGTATACTTCATGTTTGCAATTTAATGTCTAGAACTTACTCAGTGTGCGTGCAAAATGAAATAAGGATGTTGAATCTAGGAAGTGATATTGGCGTTTCTTTGGTAGCCTATTTGTATCCTAAGTTTTACCTACCTTTGTATAATTGTCCTAAAAGCATTTTTAAGCCTTAACCAATTCTTTTGGTAGCCATATTGCATACTTAATCCTTTTTTGTTCTATTGACTTTTATTTTATCTAAATGACTCCTAGAACACTTTAATGAAAAATTCTGCAAAAACGAGCATAATTGGAGAAGTGAAGGGAAAAGCTAAAAAGTGTGAAAATTAAAAAAATGAGTGAAATTTACTAAACAAGGAGGGTGATGTCAGTGGGGAAAGAAAAACAAATATAGAAATATTTGAATTGATGAATAAAAAAATTGAGCTTAATATTCAAAATTCTCCACTAGTCACCTAATTTGAGAAAAAATTTGAAAAATAAAAGGACGTACAAGGAGAAAAATAGGAGATTTAAGGAAAGTGCTAAAAAATCCAAGTGTTATGAAGTATTAAAGTGCTTAGGGAGATTAGTCACTACCTTGGTCAAATAGTTTCTACCTGTCCCTTAGCCTACATTACAATCAATATAAGTCCTAATTGATCCTTGATTCTAAGTTCTGTATTAGTGGATTATTACACTAAGGGCAAGCTTATGGGTCATCTTTTGCATGCATGTTGAGTTCTTTGGGAGAGTGAGCGAAATTATTTATTTATGCCCAAGTAAATATTGTTATGTATCTTGTGTGTGAAAGGGAAACTCCCCAACTGGTGAAGGCACATAATGATAAGACTTTGGTATATCTGGACTGCTAAATTACTATCACGACCCGAGCATGCGCCCCGGATAGAGACAGGGACCTGGAGCCATGAACGACCTTAAGCTAACACATGGCACACGCTAAGCATTCCAAGAGCATAACTAAAGAGGAATTTTAAAAGCGTAATATGAATAATTGGAATTCAAAAGTATTTATACATAGTATAAGTGGATTCAACACACGACAAAAGCTGAAACATCTACATATTATCTGAAAAGTCTCTAGAACATCTGATGATAGGACAATGCCCCCAACTAGCTCGCTAAAGTCTGAAGTTTAAATAACATACAAAACATAATCTGAGATAATGTCCTTGGACGATGAGGACTTACCAACACTAGAATAAAGCGGTCTAAGGTGAGAGCAGAACTATCGGCGGGGCTGAGTTTGATCGCTCAGACCTATATCATTAAACGATACAGCATAGAGTATGTGTTTAGTACTTGAAATGTACTGAATATGAAGGTAATTTAAATGGACAATTAAAATAAATAGAGTTCATTTCAATAAAAACATGAAGTCATAATCATAATTGAAATATGAGGGCTCAAGGTTTTCAAAATCATACATAATCTTGTCATAATTGTAATCTTAAGAGAAACCTTGTAAAACATAACTTGAGCCAAAGTATCATAATCATAATCATGCATAAAATATAGGATTAATGGGAGGACTCGTTATAACCGACACCATCATGATAGAGCTTACATGATGCCCCAACTATCTCACTCAAGTGGGCAGAGCCGTTCTAAGCCTTGCCAGGGCAAAGAACGATAACATGATATGATAACTGAAAAGACCCTGTAGGGTTAACCTAAATATCAACCACGTCAGCACACAGTTTTGAGACTCGAGGTTTGCCTGAACCCCAGGCCTACCTGGTGCTAGACACTACTCCCAAAAACATGCACATGGCTCATAATAAATATTTTGAAATCATACATGAAGTTCATAGGCTAGTTAAATCATAATACACGTGAACATACTTAAAATATGTGGGCTAGCCATGAAAGAAGGATGTTGATTCGAACTTAAACATAAACTTTATAATCATAAAAGTCATGTGTACTTGAGAAAATCCTCATACTTGAAATTCGTAAATTCATGAAGAGGTCTTATTTAAAATCATGCATCATAAATCATAAAACTTAAATTAGGGCTTAGGAGAATTGAAAACATAAGAGGATCATAGAATCTCACAAAATAAGGAATTTAGCCACAAAATTTCATAATCATACTTGTAACATAAAGGACCATAATTTCATAAGAACTTGTAGGGATCATAAACCTAAATCATGGAAATCATCAACTTTTATCAAATTCATCTATATCCATAAAGGAATTATGTAGAATTTAATAACCCAACATAAACCGTAGGATTTCGAAAATGGGGCTTGGGGAATGGGTGATCATGAGTTTGCTTGAACAAGGGGCATAAGGGTGAGAGAACCCATCATTGATAAGAGCACATACCTGAAATTTGATAATCACCAACTAGCCTTGAAACCCCAATTGCACTAAGGGAGAATTTGAGGAAGAACCCTAGAAAATCTTGAGAGGGTTTTGAGAGACTTGATTCTTCAATTAAGAGTGATAGGAGAGGAATGGGTGATCTAGGGTGAATAATAACTTTAAAACACTCTTTCCCATGCTTAAAACGACATAGTTTAGGATTTATGAGCTTAGGAATTACGAAAATATCCTTAATGATTCAACAGGAAATTGGGCACTGCCAGTCCCAACAAGGGACCTAACAAGTCATTAGGTCCTCTGACGACTCATGGTCCTCGCTGGAAATTCTATTTCTTCCAACCTTCTCACCCCACAACCAACTTAACAAGTCGTTAGGGATATAATGACTCGTTCCCTAGACCCGTTGCCAACACTTGCAAATCCTCCTTGTTTTCACCTCTACACACTTGATGGGTGATACAACAACTCGTGGGGAGTCTAGATGACTCGTCATTTCACCCGCTACCATTGTCCGAAGGTGAATTTATCCCAAACTTGGCACCACCTAATGAATCACTTAATGATTAGGTCACACCACGAGTCACCAAACGACTCATTCTGTGACCTGGTGAAGATTTTCTGTTTTCTCCATTTCAACCCTCAAGTCTGATCTTGGAGACATTTGGGATGTTACATTATCTCCCCCTTGGAAACATTCATCCTCGAATGCGAAATAAGAGTACCGGAAGGCTAGGGAAGGAACTGCAACCCCAAAACTGATCTACTAAAGCTGAAAACTAAGGGAGTGACTGACTCCGAACTGAAATACATGACAGAACTGAATTCATGAAACACACATACATGCAATGACATGAAAGAAACTTAAAGACATGAACTTGACATGAAGCTGAATAGAGTACTGAGAAAACTAATACCTCATGATGGAATTGAGCCATAGGAAAAAGATGCGGGTATTTAGCAATCATATCTGCTTCCGCTTCCCATATAGCTCCCTCAACAAGCCGATTTCTCCATGAAACCTTCACTGAAGCTACTTCCTTATTTCTCAACTTCTGAACTTGATGGTCAAAGATCTTAACCGGAACCTCCTCATAGGTAAGGATATCCTTCACACCTATGTTTTCCACCGGAACAACTAAGGCTGGGTTATTGATGCACTTATTTAATAGGGACACATGAATAATCGGGTGCACTGAAGCTAACTCTGCTAGTAGCTCCAACTCATAGGCCACCTTTCCAACTCATCTTAGAATCCTATATGGACCAACATATCATGGAATAAGCTTCCCTTTCTTCCTGAACCTCATCACTCCCTTCATGGGAGACACCTTTAGGAACACCCAATCATCGACCTCAAACTCTAGCTCTCTCCGTCTATCATCCGCATAACATTTCTTATGACTCTGATCTATCTTCAGCCTTTCACTAATAATTTGAACTTTCTCCATGGCCTCATGAACTGAATCTCTCCCTATTAACATAGCCTCACCTACCTCAAACAAACCAATAGGTGATCTACACCTCCACCCATAGAGAGCCTCAAATAGAACCATCTGAATGCTGGAGTTGTAACTGTTATTGTAGGAAAACTCAATGAGAGGTAAATGATCATTTCAACTACCCTTAAAATCAATCACACACGCTCTCAACATGTCCTCAAGAGTCTAAATTATCTGCTTGGCATGACTATCGGTCTATGGGTGAAAAGTTGTGCTAAGCTTTACCTGAGTACCAAGTCCCTTCTAAAACGATCTCCAAAACTGAGAGGTGATCTGAGTACCCCTATTTGAGATGATGGACAAGGGAACTTTGTGCAACTGAACTAACTCCTGAATATACAATCTAGCATAATCCTTGGCTGAATCTGTGGTTTTGACCAATAAAAAATGTGTTGCTTTGGTCAACCTATCTACCACCACCTATATAGAGTTGTACTGTCGGCGTGTACGAGCCAACCCTGTAATGAAGTCCATGTTGATCACTTCCCACTTCCAAGTGGGGCTACTGATGTCTTGTAACATACCCCAGCTATCTGATGCTCAACTTTCACTTGCTGACAATTCAGACACTTAGCCATAAACTCTGCTATGTTCTTCTTCATGCCATTCCACCAATAGACTTCCCGTATGTCATGGTACATCTTGGTGGAACCTGAATGGATAGAATATCAAGAACCATGTACCTCCTACAACATCTTCTCTCTTATGTCATCAACACTCAGAACATATAAACGACCCTGATATCGAAGTACAGCATCTCTTCCTTGGGAGAAGACCTCCACCTTATGATTCTGTACTGCTTCCTTCAACTTCACTAAAATAGGGTCCTCATTTTTCCTATCCTTGAACTTAGCCACCAATGAAGATTTGGATCTATTCTGAATAGTGATACCACCATCTATCGAGTCAACAAGGCGAACCCCTAACTATGAAAGGCGATGCACATCCTTCACCAACTCCTTCCTCCCATCCTCAATGTGGGACACACTCTCCATAGATAATCTACTAAGGGTATCCTCCACTACGTTGGTCTTGCCTGGATGGTAAAGGATACTTATATCGTAATCCTTGAAAAGTACTAGCCATCTTCTTTTGTTGCAAGTTCAAATCCTTCTAAGTTAACACATACTGAAGTCTCTTGTGATCTGTGAACACATCCATATGCACCCCATACAGATAATGCCTCTGAATCTTCAAGGAAAATACCTCAGCTGCCAACTCGAGATCATAAGTCGGATAGTTCTTCTCATGGGTCTTAAGCTGTGTAGAAGCATATGCAATCACTTTTCCACGATGCATCAATACATACCCAAGGTTGATCCTCGACGCATCACAATACACCACAAAGCCATCGGTACCCTCAAGTAGAGTCAAAATTGGGGTTGAAGTGAGTCGAGTCTTCAACTCCTAAAAGCTCTTATCACAAGCATCGATCCACTGAAACTTAGCCTTCTTCTGAGTCAACTTAGTCAACGGTACTGCAATGGAGGAAAATCCCTCTACAAACCTCCAGTAATAGCCAACTAAACCTAAAAAGCTCCTAATATCTATTGGGCTAATTGGTCAAGGCCAATTCTTCACCGCCTCTATCTTTTGAGAGTCCACCTACACACCCTTGCTAAACACTACATGGCCCAAAAATGCTACTGAGTTCAGTCAAAACTCATACTTCCTAAATTTGCAAACAGCTAGTGATCCTTGAGAGTCTGCAACATGATCCTCAAATGAGTGGCGTTCTCCTCCTCGCTCTGAGAATATATGAGAATATCATCTATGAAGATGATCATGAACATATCCAAATATTGCTTGAATACCCTGTTCATCAAATCCATAAAAGTTATAGAGCACTCATTAGTCTAAAAGACATAACTACGAACTCATAGTGACCATACTAAGTCCTGAACGCTGTCTTCGGGATGTCACCATCTCTAACTCTGAGTTGGTAATAACCAGACCTGTGGTCTATCTTAGAGAAGCACTTAGCACCCTAAAGTTGGCCAAACAAGTCATCAATCCTCGGGAGGGGATTCTTATTCTTGATTGTGACCTTGTTTAACTGCCGATAATCGATGCACATACGAAGGGATCCATCCTTCTTCCGAACAAAGAGAATGGAAGCACCCCATGGGGATTTACTAGGCCCAATGGAACCATACTTTCAACTCCTTTAGATCGGCTGGAGCCATTCTGTAAGGAGGAATAAATATGGGTTGCATATCGAGAAGAAGGTCAATACCAAAGTCAATCTCCTGCTTGGGAGAAACTCCTGGTAAATCATCTAGAAATACCTCGAGATACTAACATACAATAGAAATTGATTGGAGTGTCGTGGTTTCAGATGTAGCATCCTTGATCCGAACTAGATGATAAACACAACCCTTAGAGATCATCTTTTTGGCCTTAAGATAGGATACAAAATGACCTACAGGCACTGCTGAACTACCCTTCCACTCTAGGACTGGCTCACCTGGAAACCAAAACTCTATCATATGGGTTCTAAAATCAATTGAAGTGTAACATGCATGTAACTAATCCATATCGAATATGACATCGAAATCAGTAATTTCTAACTCTACTAGGTCAGCTGAGGTGAATTTTTGAATGATTGTGACGGGACAATTTCTATATACTCATCGAGCTATAACTGAGTCACCGACTGGGGTAGAGACTGAGAAGGGTTCTAATAGGGTTTCAGGACTAACACTGAATAGAATTGCAACATGGGAGTCATGAAGGATGGTATGGCTCCAGGATCTAGCAATGCATACACATCAAGATGAAATACTTGTAACATACCAGTAACCACATCGGGTGAAGTCTCCTACTCCTACCATAATATGAGTTTACAAAATTTGTTCTGGTGCTGATAGCCAGTTGCACTAGTAGAAGCACCCTGCTGGAAAAAACATGTTGTTGGAGCTGCTGAACTGGTGGCTGGAGCACAACCTCGATTATCACCCTACCTAGCAAAAGGACACTCACTGCACATGTGCCCAGGCATCCCGCACTTAAAGCAAATATCTGATCCAACTAGGCACTCTCCTATGTGGTTCTTAGCATATTTATCACAGACTGGGAAAGTGCGCTCCACCAGTATGTTCCTCTGTCCCCTAAAACCTCACGCCCTACTCCTCTGATCACCTCGAGGTCTATATGGAACACTGGTTAATGACAGCACTAGGGCTAATGACCTCTAATAGGACTGGGGATGATGTTCGCCACCAGACCTCTGCTGGGAAAACCCAAAGTTGCTTGTCCTGGCCTTCTAGGCCTCTCTCTCCTTTTCCTTCACCTGCTTCGCCTCTATCTGTTGGGCATATATGACCAATAGGGAGAAATCTAGATCACTATTCTACATCGCAATCCTGAACTCCTTGACCAGCGAATCTACTACTCCATTCACAAATTTGCTCATACGAGCCCTCTGATCCGCGACCATCTCCAGTGTATACTTAGATATCTGGGTGAACTCCAAGACATACTCTTGGACGGTCAATTATTCTGCCTCAAATTGATGAACTTTGTCGCCTTGCTTCCCTCAACTCTCTAGGGAAGAACTTGTCTAAGAAGGCAGTCATGAACTCCTCCTAACTCATGGGAATTGCTCCCACTACTCTACCCTTCTTCCATTGATGAAACCATATGTAGGCAACCCCCTTTAGCTGATAAGAGGCTATATTTGCACTCTCCTCTCCATTTACCCCCATAATCTAGGTGATCTTCTACACCTCCTCGATAAACTCATGTGGGTCCTCATCCACCTTCAACCCAAGAAACTTAGGTGGGTTTATCCTTAGAAAGTTTCGCACCCTAGCCGTCGTTGCATCCCATTATGGGGAACATGAGCCACAGTCTGTTGGTTGACCTGAGTGGTCATGGCCTGTGTCAACATCTGAAAGGCTACCCTAAACTTGGCATGAGTAACCTGCTTAGGTAGGGTATCTGTTGGAGCTAGTGGGGCTTATTGTTGCCCATCTCCATTGCCATGGCCATTTCTCCTACTACTAACTCAGCATGGAGGCATGATTTCTGGAAACTCATAAAGCTAGAGTTAGGGGAATAGAGAAAGAGAGTTTAACTCATAGCACGATATGGAATCATGAAAGAAGGAAAGTTTCCTAAACATTTCGTATCCTCTTCGTCATAAGTGTGACGCGCTTCACACCCATGAAAATGACTCTACTTAACGCATCTTTCAAACACCCAATGATACTTCAAAACCTAATGCTCAAATACCAGTCACGATCCGAGCATGGATCCTAAATCAAGACATGAGACCTAGAGCCATGAATGACCCCAAGCTAACCTATGGCACAAACTAAGCAATCCAAGAGAATAACTAAAGCGGAATTTTAAAAGAATAACATGAACAAGTGGAAGTGAAAATTATTTCCACATAACATAAGTGGAGTCAACACACGATATAAGCTAAAATATCTACATATCATCTGAAAAGCCTCTAGAACATCTGATGAGCTGCTGGGACAACGCTCCTAACTAGCTCGCTAAAGTCTGAAACTAAAATAACATACAAAACATAATCTAATAGAATGTCCTTGGATGATGAGGATTCACCAAGACTAGACTAAAGTGGTCTGAGGTGGGAGCAGAACTCTCAGCGGGGCTGAGTCTGATTGGTCCAACCTGTATCATGAAATGATACAGCATAGAGTACACGGTAAATACTTGGAATATACTGAGTATGAAGGTAATTTAAATGGACAATTAAAATAAACAGAGTTCATGAGAATAGAATATTTCAAGAAAAAATGAAGTAATAATCATAATTGAAATATAAGGGCTCAAGGTTTTCAAAATTATACATAATCTTCTCATAATCGTAATCTTAAGAGAAACTTGTAAAACATAACTTGAACCAAACCATTGTAATCATAATCATGCATAAAACATAGGAATAATGGAAGGACTCATCATAACCGACACCATCATGATAGAGCTTACATGATGTCCCAACTATCTCGCTCAAGTGGGCAGAGCCATCCTAAGCCTTGCCAGGACAGAGAACGATAACATGATATGATAACTGAAAAGACCCCATAGGGTTAACCTAAATATAAACCTACATTGGAATGTAGTTTAGAGACTTGGGGTTTTCCTGAAACCCGAGCCTACTTGGTGCTAGACACTACTCCCAAAAATATGAACATGGCTCATAATAAATATCGTGAAATCATACATGAAGTTCATGGACTAGTTAAATCATAATATACATAAATGTATAAAATACATGTGCTAGCAATGAAAGAAGGACCTTGATTCGACCATAAACATAAACTTGATAAACGTAAAAGTCATGTGTACTTGAGATAATCCTCACACCTAAAATTTGTGAACTCATAAAGAGTTCTTATGTAAAATCATATATCATAAATCATAAAACATAAATTAGGGCTTGATTGAAACCATAAGAGGATCATAGAATCTCACAAAATAAGGAATTTACCCCCGAAGAGTTTATAGTCATATTTATAACATAAGGGACCATAATTTCATGAGAACTTGTAGGAATCATAAAACCCCAACCATGGAAATCATAAATTCATATCAATTCATCTATATCCATAAGAGAATCATGTAGGATTTTGAAAATGGGGCTTGGGGAATGGGTGATCATGAGTTTGCTTGAAGAAAGGGCATGAGGGTGAGAGAACCCATCATTGCTAAGCCCACATACTTGGAATTTGATAATCACCAACTAGCCTTGAAACCCCAATTGCGCTAAGGGAGAATTTGAGGAAGAACCCTAGAAAATCTTGAGAGGGTTTTGAGAGACTTGATTCTTCAATTATGAGTGTTAGGAGACGAGTGGGTGATCTAGGGTGAATAATAACTTTAAAATACTCTTTCCCGTGCTTAAAATGACATAGTTTAGAATTTAGGAGCGTAGAAATTATGAAAACATCCTTAATGATTCGATAGGAAATTGGGCACTACTAGTCCCAATGAGGGACCTAATGAGTCGTTAGGTCCTCTGATGACTCGTGACCATCACTTGAAATTTCATTTCTTCCAACCTTCTCACCCCATGAGAAACTTAACGAGTCATTAGGGACACGATGACTCATTTCCTAGACCTATTGCCAACACTAGCAAATTCTTCTTTCTTCACCTCTACACACTTGACGGGTCATACAACGACTCATGGGGAGTCTTAAATACTCGTCACTTCACCCTTTACCATTGTCCAAAGGTGACTTTTCCCCAAACTCAGCACCACCTAACAGATCACGCAGTGACCTATTAGGTCACACCACGAGTCACTCAAGGACTCATTCTGTGACCTGGTGCAGATTTTTCTATTTTCTCCATTTCAACCATTGGGTCTAATCTTAGGGACTTTTGGAGTGTTACAATTACATATGATTCATGTTAGCCCAGAAATATGTCTTGTTGAGTTAGTTCTAAAAGCTAAGTAATCTCAAATATTGGCATTGTAATGTTAAACCTATATGCATGTGAGTCAATTATTTGAGCTTTATTTATTTGTCTAATGATCTTAAGTGTAAGTAGACCCGTTAGAAGGATGAATTTTGTGGTTGAATTTGAAAAGGGAAGTAGTAGATTGTTTGAGGATGAACAATAGTTTAAGTGTGGGGAGGTGATGAATGGTGAATTTACGTGTTTCTTAGCCATATTTTGCCCATATATTACTATGTTTTGGGAATAAATTATGTGTGTTTGCATGTGTTTTATGATATATATATGTGAAACGGAGCTAACGTACATGATTTGACGCTTTCAGGGCTTAAAGTGATGAATTTGGCCTTAAATGTAGCTTAAAAGTGTAAAATTGGCAAAACGAGATTGATGGAGCAAACATATAGAAGTTGGCATTGTGCAGGCACAAATGTGCCATGGACTGCAGGATGCACAACCAGAGTGGCACCTTGAGCAGCGCATCGCGCTAGTGTGTTGCGCGAGGAGAGGCGCGGCGCGCCACACATGCCAGACATCCAGACTTTGCAATCCCAATTCGATTAGGAACTGAAGCTACAAAACTCAATTCAAATCCAAGAAGGAACAATGAAGCTTTCATCTACTATTATAAATACCCTTTATTTAATGTCTTGGAGGGTAGAAAAATATCATAGTGTGTGGAATTTTAGTGCTATAAAATATATTGTCTAGAGTTTACAATTCAATTGTTGCACAATTCATACTTTGTGTAATAGTTTAGTTGAGTTAGTGTTGGAAATTCATCAAGTTCTTGTGGAATCTTTTAGCTGGGAGATTTTCTTGAACAAGTATTTATTGAATTAAGTATTTCATTATGATTTCTTCTACATCTTCTATTTGTTTTCTCAGAAACATAAGTAGCTAAATCTCTTAGGCTAGGGTTGTGGGAACCATGATGGATCAACGAATGTAGGCACAATAAAATAGTGATTCTTGAATGGTGAATTGAGTGAATTGTTATTCTCTTTGTTTTAATTAAGGTTTGAGCAGTTGCAAACATTAAAATGTGTCGGTATCTTCAACTTGCCCGACCAAGGAGGTTGAAGTTAGGAAAAGAGAGTAATAATGACAACTTGAGATTAATAATTCTCATCTAATTAACTTGAGCTCTAGCCGAGGATACTTAAAGTTAAGACTTATTATGAAGCTATATATATAAAAAGTTAAGACTTATTGTGAAGCTATATATACACAGTTTTGAGACCGCGAGGAGATTGGTGGAAAGCATCTATTGTCTATTGGTGCAATAACACATGCACTTTGAGATCGAGAGGAGATAAGTGTAGTCTTTAAGTCGAGAAACATTAGATGCACTAAACATAAGTCTTAAACGAAATTCACTAGGATAGATCAATAGTAAAAGCCTATTAAGTTATGAGGTCATGGGGAACACAATCCTAGTTTAATCTTAGTAATTTGATAAACAACTCAACAATTGTTAGCATTATTTTCTTTTTATTTTTATTTGCAACCCCCCTTCCAAAATATTGATTACAAGTTAGTTTATTTACCGTTAACATATTGTTTCTGCCTATTCCTTGTGGGATCGACCCCAACCTTTGTTGGAATACTATATTTGACAATAACCACTTTATGCTTCAACTTCGAGGTGTAATTTGGGCATGATCAAGTAGTTAGTAAATAAACTCCATGGATTTTCTTCATACCACGGTTCATCCAATGGAGCAAAATTTTCTTTTATTTATTTTTGTGTTGAACCGGGTAACATTTCCCTATGATAGATTGAGAGGCAACTTAATAAGGAAAATGCTCAGTTTAGTTTATCCTTTTGAGTCCTTGTTGCACTTATTTTGAGTGGTACCACCAAAATATTTTACTTGGCCAAATGTGTGAATTTTTAAGTTAAAAAGGGACAAATAAATTTGGAAAGAGCATTCCCTTGTCATGATTTCCACATCCTTTGTTTGTCTTTTTGATTCACAAGACGAGTGTGCAAAACTCAAAATAGTTTGTCAAAAGTCATGCCTTTTTAATTGATCTTATGAATAGCTGAAACTTCTTAGAGTGTGATGCCTTGTAGGGTAAGGTTTTTTCTTGATTCTTGTGTATGCATATTGTCTGAAACTTTCCCCGAATGTGATTCAAGGTAAAATCCTAGAGATAGTTGAGCTTGGAAGATTCCCTTAGGTCCTTTTTGGATAGTCACTTCACATAAAATGACCTCCCTGAACATCGATCCTAGTTAACCAATTTTTGAACCTTAAGCCTTTTTCTTGGAAACCAGATTACAAGCCTTACACCCTTTTTAATCCTCTACTTTGGCACTCATTCCTCCCTAATTGCTACTGATGAAAGAAAAATGGGGGCTCGAAGCCCAATATTTTGGGGGAAGATAGAAAAAATGAAATGTGACGTAGGCAAAAGCCTATGTTTGGGGATGTGCACAAAAGGAAAAAGAGGAATGAGCTTCAATGTGAGGTAGCACCAATTGCTTGATATAAAAACAAAATGGTTGATTGAAAAAACCTTTGATCAAAAGAAGAAAGAAAAGAATTGGATGGTGCTATATCATGTTTATATGAGGCTTAATGTAGAATATAATGTGTTAAAAAGGGTGGCTATTTTTGAAATATGTTGAAGGTGAGAAGGGAGAGATAAGGTGGAGTAGACTCATTATGTGTAAGCAGAATGTTTAAATTGTTTCACCAAGATATTAGGGAGTTTCTAGTCACTAGAGCTAAATGTTATCCTACCCTTACCCCTACCTTTCATTATGGACCACAAGTTCTTAGTTATTCAAAGTCTTGTACCTCTACATTAGTGGAGAGTTACATAAAAGGCAGGCCCATGGTTCAATGTGAGTGCACTTGAATATCTTTGACAGAGTGAGTGTCTTTGCATCATCTTATAATCTCTATATTATCAATTGCTTGAATGTGAGTGGGATTCTCTCTTTTGATGAGTGGTATTACATCCTTAGAGTGAAAGTTAAAATTGTGATCAATTGAAAGGTATGAATAAGATAAGTTGTGAAGTGAACTTCTAAGCAAACTTTGAATTTTGATTGTCAATGACCTGAGATGCTTGTTGATCTTAATTTGAATGAAAATATCCCTTGTTTTAAATTGTAAAGAATGATGATGATAGGTGTTGAGTGCTTGTGGTGGTCCTATAATACCCCGGAAATACTTAAGAGTAGACCCGGGGGTTAAGAAATTTAATCTGCAGAAAATGGGGAAAAAGTTGCAGGACGGGAGGTTGTAAGGACTCATGGTGAGAAACCATGAGCCGTTTTGTGAGTCATGATTTGAGGAGCCCTGGTGGCAGTGTAAACAACGAGCATCATAATGACTTGTTGCAAGAAAGAGCGATCCGTTATTGGCAGTCGTGGGTTCAGGTGTTCGGATGGAAGTGGCAACAGCGAGTGTTACAATGGCCCGTTCTAAGAAACAATGGTTTGTTGTCAGGAGGCGTGGTAAGGAAGTGGACCCTCACAGTGGAAACGACGGATGGCATCCACAACCAGTTATAGGGTACAAACAGTCGTGGTGAGGCCCGTTGTGAGGAAGCTCAGAAAGTTCAGAAGGATTCGACGGATGGAGCAACGACTCGTCCTGTCGAGTCGTGGGATCGAACTTGAGATCTGGGAACTTTGGCAGTTAATCAATGGAAGGTTTACCACGAGTCATGGTAAGGACCAACCACTCGTGGTGAGGGTCGTGGGTTCCAGTTTGGCCAGATTTTTAATTTTCTTCAGGGGCATTTTAGTAAACTTCTACATCTTTACCTTCTAAACTACGTCATCTTAGGTCCTACCTTGCACGTTTTTTTAAGGGCTTTCATGCCTAAACCCTCATTCTCTCAACTCTCCTTCTCCCTCCTCTCTTCTCAAAAATTCTAGAGTTTCATTAAGGTGTTCTTCAAGCTTCAAGGAAGATTTTCGAGTAGGATTTTCGTCTACCGGGTATGCGGGTTTTTCAACAAGGATACTCTCCCATCCTTGTGCCCCAAAATATTTTTATTAAATACCGATTTCGATAATTCTAGAAAAGCATGATATAGGGTTTGTAAAAAAGGGTAAATTCTTCCTTATTTTTCTTATATGGTAATACCTACTGCCATTATGAATTTAATTGGATTATTAATTGATGAGTTATATTGAATTATGAAATATAGGTTGGAATGTATGAGTATATTATGTTCTTCATAAATTGATTGGGGTATTGAATGGGATTTGTTCATTTCTCCCTTGGTTGTCGTAGTAATTCATGAACATGATAGAATCGTGGAAATATTGTATAATTAACCCTAATGACTTGATTATGATATTGATGACCATGTTGGATTGAGTAGGAGTTGTAAGCTTGAGTAATTAAAGTAATTTATGTGTCATCACCATGTTTTTGATTTAATTGATTGGTCATGTAAAGATTACATCTCCATTGTTGAACTATGAAGCTTGGGCGGATTCTATATTGTTTTCTTTACCTAAAAATCATTTTTATAAAATCTTAGAATCTCAAATGCCCGTGGATAAAGAGTTCATAAAAGGAGTGATTGTGACTAGTGTGTGAAATGTTTGTAACCTAAATACATGAAGTCAAGCATCTTTGATAGATTATGAGTTGAATTATATGAATCATGTATGATCTTATATTACCTATTGAATGAGGTGAGTACGGAATCAAGATGTCATGATAGAATAGTGTTAATATGAAATTATAGCATGCTCGTTTGGGTTGTGATGTTAAAGCTAGTCATGAATTGGTTTGATGTGAATCATGAGGATATAGCCTGTGACTAATATGTTAAGTTGTTAACCCGTGCCTATTTAAAAGATAGCTCTAATCCTTTTTAAAATGAGTAATGCATGATGAAAGTGGTGGATGTTCTTGTCTCTGATTAGCTGTAGTAAATTTAGATTAGGTATAGATGTTAGTGGAGAATGTCTTACCTAGGCGTTAGTGGAGAACGTTATCTCGTAGTCAGTCGGAAATCACATCCCTAGTTAGTTGAGTATTCTATTTTCCCTGTGTTGTTCGGGACTTTCTTTTAGCCAGTGACTCCCTATATCAGAGCTTTCTCTCTCCTTTTGATAGTCAGGGATTTTATCTGGCCGAGAATGTTTCCCTTTGATAGTCAGGGATGCTCCCTTCGACCGTCAGGGACTCCTTCTTAAACATCAGGGACCCTCTAGATATCAGTCACGACATCATACCTTGTATTATTCCCGATTATTACTTTTGCACATCAGCAGTTGCTATTATAATGCATGTCTTTATAATGTGGTTATGTTGATTGAATATATGAACCTCGTATAAGATTGTCGTACTTCATTTCTACTATGTTGCTAATAAAATATTTTACATTACTTCCTTATTATATATATTATGAATTAGTTTATTTACGCTTCCTGCATACTCAGTACATTTTAAGTACTGATCGCACGCCTCGTGTGCTATATCATTTCATGATATAGATTCAGGTCTCTAAGTTCAACCGCTTGGCTAGATACGCTCCTTCCTCTCCCAGTTGCTAGTGGTGAGTCCTCATCTTCCGAGGACGTGGATTATGTTCTTGTTTTATTATATTTTAGTTTTCAAACTTTGGGAGTTAGTTGTGGGCTTGTCCTAGCAACTCATCAGTTTAGCAGAAGGCTTTCGGACTTGTCTAGACAGTTATAGCTATGTTTCTAAGTGTTATTAAGTTGTTTTTCATAGATCATATTAGATTTGTGTTATTTTCTTCCGCTCATTTAGGTTGTTAGTCACATCTGATGTTAAATATATGTTATGAATATGCCATGGATAGTCTTGGAGCCTTTCGGGGTTCCTTATCCCATGTTATGGCTAGGGTGTGAACTCGAGTTGTGACAAACTTGGTATCAGAGCCAAGGTTTAGAGTGTCCTAGGGTGTCTAAAAGCCACATTACGTAGATTCTTCTTCATAGGTGTGAAGCGCGCCACACTTATGACGAAGAGGCTATGAGACATTTTAGGAATGTTCCCTTTTCTTCATGATCATTATTGTGCATAGAGTATGAAGCTCTAAATAGTTCCTCCCCTAACTCGTGCTTTACGCGCTCGCAGATAATGCCTCCCCGATGAGCAGATGGAAGAAGACGTGGAACGGCCACCAGCAGGTACCGCCAGCCCAAGCAGACCCAATAGATGATCATGTTACTCATGTTGAGTTTCGAGCAGCCTTTCACATGTTGGCGCAGGCCCTGACCGCTCAGATTAACCAGGAAGTGGTGGCTCGTTCCCCTCAGAATGGAAATGAAGTGGCGACAAGGATAAGAGATTTTCTTCGAATGAACCCACCTGAATTACTAGGGTCAAAGGTGGAGAAGGACCTATATGAATTTTTGGAGGAGATTCATAAGATTACTCGCATCATGGGAGTGACAGGGAATGAGAGAGCAGACTTAGCCTCCTACTAGTTAAAGGGAGTTGTTTATATCTGGTATTGTTAGTGGAGGGATAGTCGGGAAGTTGGAGCAGGTACCGCAGGTTGGGATGAATTTATGACAGCATTTTCGGACAGGTTCTTCCCTCATGAGTTGAAGGAGGCAAAGGCGGCAGAGTTTATTAACTTGAAGCAGAATGACATGACTGTCCAGGAGTATGCGTTGGATTTCACTCAGTTATCTAAGTATGTGTCGAAAATGGTAGCTGAACAGCGAGCTCGGGTAAGTCTGTTTGTGAATGGAGTGTCAAACTCCTTGGTCAAAGAATGCAGAACTGCTATGTTGCACCGGGACATAGGCTTCCCACGCTTGGTAATATTTGCTCAACATATGGAAGTAGAGCAGGTGAAAGAAAAAGAGAGAGAGGCCAAGATGGCCAGTATTGGAGATTGAGAGTTCTCCTAATAGAGCTCGAGTGGTGGATATCGCTCACGTTACCAGCAGAAATCATCAGCCCCAGCACCATCTATAGCCAATGCTCCGTATCAGCCTATAGTGAGGGATATTACGTACCCATTATGTATGAGCTGTGGAAAGCACCACTTGGGAGTATGCATGGACAGCTCAGATGTTTATTTTTGGTATGGCAAGGTGGGACATAAGCACCGAGATTGCGCAGCGGCTAAGCTAGGAGAAAGTAGATTCTCGGCCACTTCTTCAGTAGCTCCGATAGCCCGCCCTTTTCAGCAGGGTGCATCCTCTAATCCGGGTGGCAAGAATCGTCAAAACCGCTCCTATGCCGTAGCAGCCCATCAGGATAAGGGCAAGGCGCTAATAGTGGCCACAGGTATGTTGTAAATCTTGTGTTGTCCCCTTATATGTTGCCAACTTTAGTACTAAATAAGAAGCTCTGTTGTGATTGTGAAAATAGATTGTTGATGTGTAATGTGAGTAGCTGTTAGCATAAGGCTTGTGCTGAAGGTTAGAAGTGAAAGAGGAGTTAAGAATTAGTAATTTAGTCTGACTTAAGGAAGGATTCGGGAGTGTTAGGATGATGACTTTAAGATAAGGGGGAGATAGTGAATATGTGAAATAAGTTAGATCTTGAGAACGCTCATAAGAAGTTCCAGCTCTAGCAGATGTAGTATGTTGATTTCTTCGAGCTTCAGATGATTTCCCTGTTGAAGTTAAAGTAGTGTCGATTCCTATGTGCAAATTTTTGAGGTTGAAGTAACCGTTTCAGTCAGTGATGCCAGTCTTGCCCTATGAGTCCTTATTGCTCATTTTCATGCTATGAATCAGTTATGTGTGTTAATCCATGTTTTCTTATGTGTTCGGATTGAACTCAATCTTTGGAAGTTGTTTGTTAACTCCGTAGAGTCAGACTATCTCAAGTATGTGCTCAGTCTTAAATGTCAGGAACAACTCGTGCTTATGAAATCCTTACTCTCCTTAGATTAGATATTGAGAAATCCAGTTTAGTATTGAGAAGCACTTTGAGAACGAAAGTTTAGTCCGTATCAATTTTGTGCCGGACCAAAGAGGGGGAAAGAATTCTTTTCAGTGTTTTGTCTAGTTCTATGTTGGTTTCGTGTTCTTCGGCCTCCCTTGAGTCATGGTATGCATGTCAGATGTGAATCTTCAGATTTGGTGTATAGGGTTGGTCCGGAGTTAGATACTCCATTGGTGCTTAGCTGTGATTGTTTGATATTTGGATATCGGCTTCGTCTCTATCATTTCAGTATGTTTGGCCAACATTCGAGGACGAATGTTCCCAAGGGGGAGATATTTTAATACCACGAAAATGCCTAAGAGTAGACCCATGGGTTAATAAATTTAATCTGCAAAAAATAGGGAAAAAGTTGCAAGACGGGAGGTTGTAACGACTCGTGGTGAGAAACCACGATCCGCTGTTGTGAGTCATGGTTTGAGGAGCCCTGGTGGCAGTGTAAACAATGAGCATCAAAATGACTCATTGCAAGAAAGAATGATCCTTTGTTGGCAGTCGTGGATTCAGGTGTTCGGATGGCAGTGGAACCAGCGAGTGTTACAACAGCCTGTTGTGAGAAAAAACAGTCCGTTGTCAGGAGGCATGGTAGGGAAGTGGACCCTCACAGTGGAAATGACAGATGGCAACCACAAACCATTGTAGGGTAGAATGAGTCATGGTAAGGCCCGTCGTGATGAAGCTCAGAAAGTTCAGAAGGATTCAACGAACGGAGCAATGACCCGTTCCGAGTAGGGATGAATCGTCCTGTTGAGTCGTGGGATCGAACCTGAGATCTGGGAACTTCGGCAGTTAATCAACGGAAGGTTTCCATGAGTCTTGTTAAGGACCAACAACTCGTGGTGAGGGTCGTGGGTTCCAGTTCGGCCAGATTTTTAAGTTTTCTTCAGGGGAATTTTGGTAAACTCCTAAGGTTTTACCTTCTAAACTACGTCATTTTGGGTCCTACCTTACACGATTTTAAGGGCTTTTCATGCCTAAACCCTCATTCTCTCAACTCTCCTTCTCCCTTCACTCTTCTAAAAAATTCTAGGGTTTCATTAAGGTGTTCTTCAAGCTTCAAGGAAGATTTTTGAGTGGGATTTTCTTCTACCAGGTATGCGGGTTTTTCAATAAGGATACTCTCCCATCTTTGTGCCCCAAAATATTTTCATTAAATACCGATTTCGATAATTCTAGAAAAGCATGATATAGGGTTTGTAAAAAAGAGTAAATTCTTCATTATTTTTCTTATATGCTAATACCTACTGCCATTATGAATTTAATTGGATTATTAATTGATGGGTTATCTTGAATTATGAAATATAGGTTGAGAATGTATGAGTATATTATGTTCTTCATAAATCGATTTGGATATTGAATGGGATTTGTTCATTTCACCCTTAATTGTCGTAGTAATTCATGAATATGATAGAATCGTGGAAATATTGTACAATTAACCTTAATGACTTGATTATGATATTGATGACCGTGTTGGATTGAGTAGAAGTTGTGAGCTTGAGTAATTGAAGTAACTTATGTGCCATCACCATGTTTTAGATTTAATTGATTGGGTATGACAAGATTACATCTCCATTGTTGAACTATGAAGCTTGGGCAGATTCTATATTATTTTCTTTACCTAACATTCATTTTTATAAAACCTTAGATCTAAAATGCCCGTGGCTAAAGAGTTCATAAAAGGAGTGATTGTGACCAGTGTGTGAAATGTTTGTAACCTAAATACATGAAGTCATGAATCCTTGATAGATTATGAGTTGAATTCTATAAATCATGTATGATCTTATATTACCTATTGAATGAGGTGACTAAGGAATCAAGATGTCATGATAGAATAGTGTTAATATGAATCTATAGCATGCTCATTTGGGTTGTGATTTTAAAGCTAGTCATGAATTGGTTTTCTACTGATGTGAATCATGAGGATATAGCCTGTGACTAATATGTTAAGTTGTTGAACCTATGCCTATTTAAAAGATAGCTCTAATCCTTTTTAAAATGAGTAATGCATGATGAAAGTGGTGGATGTTCTTGTCTCTGATTAGCTGTAGTAAATTTAGATTAGCTATAGACGTTAGTGGAGAATGTCTTGCCTGCGTTAGTGGAAAATGTTATCTCGTAGTCAGTCGCGACTCACATCCCTAGGCGTTAGTGGAGAATGTTATCTCTTAGTCAGTCGGGACTCACATCCCTAGTTAGTTGAGTATTCTCTTTTCCCTACGTTGTTTGGGACTTTATTTTATCCAGTGACTCCCTATATCAGAGCTTTCTCACTCCCTTTGGTAGTCAGGGATTTTCTTTGGCTGAGAATGTTTCCCTTTGATAGTCAGGGACGCTCCCTTCGACCGTTAGGGACTCCCCTTTCGACGTCAGGGACCCTCTTGATATCAGTCACGTCATCATACCTTGTATTATTCCTGATTATTACTTTTGCACATCAGCAATTGCTATAACAATGCATGTCTTTATAATGTGGTTATGTTGATTGAATATATGAACCTCGTATAAGATTGTCGTACTTCATTTATACTATGTTGCTAATAAAATGTTTTACATTACTTCCTTCTTGTATGTATTATGAATTAGTTTATTTACGCTTCCTGCATACTAGTACATTCCAACTACTGACCGCACGCCTCTTGTTCTATATCGTTTTATGATATAGATTCAGGTCTCCAGGTTTAGCCGCGTGGCTAGATACGCTCCTTCCTCTCCCAGTTTCTAGTGGTAAATCCTCATCTTCCGAGGACGTGGCTTGTGTTCTTGTCTTATTATATTTCAGTTTTTAGACTTTGGGAGTTAGCTGGGGGCTTGTCTCAGCAACTCATCAGTTTAGTAGAAGGCTTTCGGACTTGTCTAGGCAGTTTCAACTATGTATCTAAGTGTTATTAAGGTTTTTTTCATGGATCATATCAGATTCGTGTTATTTGCTTCCACTCATTTAGATTGTTAGTCACATCTGATGTTAAGTGTATGCTATGAATATGTCATGGGTCAACTTGGAGCCTTTCGGGGTTTCTTGTCCCATGTTACGGCTAGGGTGTGAACTCGGGTCGTGACAGGTACCAATTGAAGTTGTGCACTTGTTTAAGTCTTTTGTAAATTTTTGAGTTTATATGTGATTTTGGGGTTGGCTTGAGTCTTAATGATTTTGTGTGTAACTCCCATGATGTGATATGCTTAAGTTAATTCTACTTGTGAATGAACGCTTTGCTTGAGAACAAGTAATAGTTCAAGTTTGGTGGTTTGATGAGTTGGTAATTTACCAACTCATTTGGCTTTTTAAGCTTGAGTTATTGCTTTATTTGCACACAAATTAGGAAGGTTTTATGCATTTTCTCTTCTTTTGTGTCGGCATTTGACTTAGACAAAGAAATGAAAGAATTGAACTGAAAGCAATCTGCTAAAAGAAAAAAGGAAATGCGTGCCACATATGGGCACCTGCAAAACGCAGGTGTCAAGCAAGAGAATCTAGAAATGTGCTGAAACCAGACCTACGAGCCATAGATTGGCATCTGCGAATTGCAGGTGCCACCGAACATGACCTACAAAAAGTACACTCTAGGCCTGAGAAATGACCTGCGAGCCATAGAGATGTACCTGCGGAATGCAGGTCTAGCACAAGTGACCTCATCACTGATGAGGGAAATATCGTCCAGATTGAGCACAAATGTACCTGAGAAGCTTCCAAGAGCAATTTTGGGAAGCTTTGCAAAAGGAATTTCAGAGATTTAATCCCAATTATACATACACAAATTATGTCATTGATTTTGTAAAGAGAAGAACATAGAGATAGATAGGGAGAGTACAATTTACTTTCTTCTTCTTTGATTTCCATTGGGCAAAAACTCCACTGTTGCAGACCTTAAACTTGAAATTACTTACTTAATTTGATGAATTTAAAGGAATTCCTTATGGGTATAATTTCTCTCTTTTTATTTATGAGTAGCTAAATTTATTGTTAGGAGTGTGTGCATGATGGGTTTCAAGATTTTATTGGGTGTTGATAAATTATTCTTAGATTTGAGTAGTAAGCATGGATCTATTGTTTCCTCTAAGTTTTAATTCAATAATTGATGGTTGCAAATATTGATTTAGCTTTCTTATCTTTTTTTGCTTGAAAAAGGGAAGTAAGGTTTGGATGAGGATTCAATAGTGAGGAATTGGGTGTGTGATGCTTAGGCTTGAGCTAGAGATAGTCAAGACCAATATTCATATGTCATTAAATGGTTAAGACTAGAGAGAGTTTAATCCTTCCTCAAGCTTTGTTGGTTGTTTTGTTAATTGTCTTTGGGGTTTGAGGAAACCCAAGGTAAACACATCCTTTTGGTTGAGAAACATAGGATGTAGCCACAACCAATGCTCTCCATGCTCTAATCGAATCTAAGGCATTTTAATCAACCCTTATCAAGTCGACGCCCCATGAAATGTACACCCCTAGTCGCTCTTATTGATTGCAACAAGTCTCTTGCCCCTATTTTGTTTTAAAAATTTGACATCGATACTTGCTCTTTTTCCCTCAATATTTACATTATGTTGTTTAGATATGACGCTAGCTAGTTTAAGCTAATTTATGACTTTTGGAAAATCTCTCCTCAATCTTTGTGGGATTCGACCCTGACACTCATTGAGATTTTTTTTGACAACAACCGAGCCACCTCCTTTAAAAGGGAGAGTTGTATTGAGCATTATCACCTCTAGTGGGAGTGTACAAATGTAACACAGATAGGGTTGCTAAAGGAAACCCAGGACCTAGTTCTTGGGCTTTCTATGTAAGAGATCATAGAGGAGATATTGTTCATACTAGTGCAAAAATTATTCCATACACTTTCAGTTTGGTAGCAAAAGCAAAGGCAATAGAACATGGATTGGAATATTGCATAAATCATTGTTTATTACCTATTATAATAGAAACTGATTCCTTAATTGCAGAAGGTGATTGAAGGGGAACGGGAAATCCTATGGAGTGTGAGCATGATTATGAGGAAAGTGATGGACTACAAAAGGAGAGGAGACATTCAAATAACACACATAATATGGGAAGGCAACCAGGTAGCAGAATTTTTTAGCTAACTATGTTTTTCTTTTGCAGGTAACTTACAATTTCAGAACTTCCAAGATCTACCAGTAGGTGCATAAAAGTTTCTCAACATAGACAAACAACAGGTTCCAGCAGTTAGAATAAGGAACATGTCACGCCCCAAGCTTACACCCTGGACGGGACACGGTACCTGGAGTCACAAGAAACCCCAAGTCAACCCCTGGTCTATCATACACTGGCATTCTGAGTAAACATATAAATATATACAGTAGAGGTTTAAAGCAAAAATATAGACATTTGAATAAAACTACAAGTCTAAAAAACTAAATTTGCGTCTGAAAGCCACTACAACTGATGAGTTGTTGGGACAAGCCCCCAGTTAACTCTAAATCTAAATAGAAGAAAAGAAAATATAACGGAATGAAATAATCTTCATCCTCGAAAGATGAGGACTCACCAACTAGAACAGCTGAAGTCTTCTGAGAGAGACCGGCTAGCTGGACTGAGACTGAGATCCTACGACTGTATGATAAAATGATACAGCATAAAAGTATGTGTCAGTACTTCGAATGTACTAAGTAAGTGAGAGAAACCATACACAAGAAATAAAAAGTGTTGAACTGAAAAGACACGCAATGACCAACTGAAGTTATTATACTGAATAACTGTAATATCTGAGATAGTCTAAAAGACCCTGTCTGATGGTCTAGGACATGCCCTATTTGTGAGATACTGAACTGAAATGATCTGAATGGATGAATCTGAAATTGAACTGAGCTGACTAGTGGGAGAGTTTATAACTGACATATAACCACGTGAACTAGACGCGGAGTCCGATGTATACACCCCATCGATAGGACCCAATATACCTTGTCAGGGTATAGAGGAATGAACTGGGTGATCACAAGAGTCTGGGGCCACGAGGCCAATAAAACTATAATCTATGGTAGCAATGTAGTTCTAGGAACCTGGGTGCACTGGAACCCCGGCCCGCTCGATGCTAAGTCCTACTCCCACTGGATAGTCCTATACTGAATACGAAGATAATAGCTCAAAAATAGGGCACAAGACTAGTCAGGAATACCTATCTGAAAGCAAAATGAGAGTGTTATCGAACCGAATTCTAGAAATGGGTTAGAAGACTGGTCAGGGTTGCTTATCTAGAAGTGTCGTAACCGTCTAAGAACAAGTTGTAATCTATGACTAAGGTCCTAAGGGTGGTTAGAGCTGCTTATCTAAAAGTGTCATGACCGCCTAATGAACTACTAAATCTGAGTTCTAAATCTGATTCTGATAACTGGAAGGTACTACTGACACCTTGGGAATTTCTGTAGTCAAACTGATTAGCTATCATCTCTGTCTAACACTGGATATTCTAGCATTTTGACTGAAATCGAACTAACAATAGTCTGACTAATTTTCAATACAATCAACAACATGGAAGTTCCCAACACTGATAGAATCAAGTAAAAATTTTGGTATGTAAACACTATTGCAAGATTCTAGTTTCTCTTTATTCAAGACTAGGGATAGATTTCACATTACAGGAATAAGCAACAACATAGTCACAAACGGGTGGAGAAACATCAATAGTTAACATAAATGATATCTCATATGCTTTAAGCAAGGTTTGACAGATAATTTCATCACATTCAAAAGTCTCAGGGCTAGAACTAATAGAGAAAACAAGGAAGGATTTTGGGGACACAAGGGAAGAACTATTCCCTTGTTGAATTCCCACATACCTGGAGAGAAGCCCGAAGAATTTCCTTGAGAACCCGAGGAGAAATGAATTATCCTAGTTCTTGCTCTGAAATGCTCTGAGAGAAGTCCTAAGATGTTTTTCTGAGAGTTTGAATGGGGAAGAATGAGGAAAGAAACCGTTTAACCCCTCAAATAATCTAAAATTATGCTTAAAACGACGTAGTTTAGAGTCTAGGATGTTAGAAAATTACTGAAAAACCCACATGAATTTCGCAGGAAAAACTGACTGTCAGGCCCCCACGAGGGACCTAGCAGGTCGTGGTTGGTGACCACGACTCGTGGTCACCTCTCGTGAGGTACACTACCTAAAACCCCTACTGGTCACTTCTCATGATATCCACTGCCCCAAGATTCCCTAGAGTTCCCACGAGTGACACCATGACTCGTGGTGTCCCAAACGAGTCATGGTGAGGACCCGTTGGGTACACTGCCTAACTTTTCCAACTTTCAACCCATCACTGACCACTGATCACCCCACGACTCGTGGTCACACCCGTGGTCAACCAAATTCCTAAATTTCTGGTCAAGTCTCAAGTCCTCACCACGAGTCACTTAATGACTCGTGGTCACTACCCACGAGTCACAAAATGACTCGTTCTATGACCTGGTGCATATTTTTCAATTTTCTCTATTTTGAGCCCCGAGTCTAGTCTTTGAGTTTTTGGGGAATTACAATATCTCCCCCTTGGGAACATTCATCCCTAAATTTTGGAAAACACACAGGAAAGCAGTTAATAGCAATGTTTATACACAAATACTGATCGTGAAAGCTGGAGACTAGCAGAATGACTACCTCTGAACTGAATCACAAGTCTGAACTGAATTCACTAATCATACTCATATTCATTTACATGAAAGAAACTGAAACATACGAACATATAGCAATATTTTGGGGACGAAATGGATACCTTAAACTGAAACTAAGCCGGAAGGAAACAAATAAGGGTATCTAACTACCATATCTGCTTCGGCCTCCCAGGTAGCTCCCTCAACCTGCTGATTTCTACAGAAGATCTTGACTGAAGCTACCTCCTTTTTCCTCAGATTACGAACCTAATCGTCAAGGATCTGGACTGGGACCTCTTCGTATGAGAGACTATCTTTCACTCCCACACTGTTTAATGGCATAATTGAAGTTGGATACCGATGCACTTCTTCAATAGAGACACATGAAATACTAGGTGCACAGATGATGCAAACTATGAAGTTAATTCCATCTCATAAGTTACCTTACCAATTCACCTTAGAATTATGTAGTGTCCCACATATCTCGGACTGAGCTTTACCTTCTTTCCAAATCTCATCACCCCTTTCATGGGTGAAACTTTCAGATAAACCCAGTGATCCATAGCAAACTCCAATTCTCTTCTCTGCCATCAGCATAAGATTTATGACGGCTTTGAGCTATTTTCAGTCTTTCTCTCTTGAGTTGTACCTTCTGCATAGCTTCATGAATCGAGTCTGGCCCGATTAAGGTAGCTTCACTAACCTCAAACCACCCAATAGGAGATCTGCACCTCCAACCATACAATTCCTTAAACGGGGCCATCTGGATACTGGAGTAGTAGCTGTTGTTGTACGCAAACTCGATAAGAGGCAAGTGGTCATCCCAACTGCCCTTGAAATCGATCACACACGCTATCAACATATCTTCTAGGGTCTGAATAGTCCACTCATCTTGCCCATCTATCTACGGATGAAAAGCTATGCTGAGCTTGACCTAGGTACCAAGTCCCTTTTGAAAAGACCTTCAGAAATGCTAGGTGAACTGGGTACCTCTGTCTGAGATAATGGTTAATGGCACCCTATGAAGCCTTACCAATTCTCGGATATAAAGCCCAGCATAGTCCTCAGCTGAACCTATGGTTTTAACTAGGAGAAAGTATGCTGACTTAGTCATTTATTCTACTATTACCCAGATAGAATCATGTTGCCGAAAAGTTCGAGGTAGACCCGTAATAAAATCCATATTCACTTCTTCCCTATTTTAGGTGAGTATGCTGATATCCTGAGTCATGCCTCCCGGTCTCTGGTGCTCTACTTTGACTTGCTGGCAGTTCGAGCACTTAGCTACAAATTCAGTGATGTCTCTCTTCATGTCGCTTCACCAGTAAATATCCCGCAATTTTCGGTACATTTTAGTAGCACCAAGGTGGATGGAGTATCTCGAGCGGTGCACTTCTCCAGTATCTGTTGTCTCAAATCACCGACACCCGGTACCCATAATCTGCCCTGGCAACAGAGCACACCATATCCCCCTTCAAAGAAAGCCTCAACCTCTTTTCTGAGAACCGTTTCCTTCAGCTTAAGCAGGATGGGATCCTCATCCTATCTAGACTCAACTTCAACAACCAGGGAGGAATTTGACCCATTCTGCGCAACTACTCCACCCTCAGCTGAATCTACCAATTGCACCCCTAATCGAGCTAGTCTATGAATATCCTTTGTCAGTTCCTTTCTGCTTTACTTAACATGAGTCATGCTACCCATAGACACTCTACTCAGGGCATCAACCACCACATTGGCTTTGCCCGGTTGATATAACACGCTCATGTCATAATCCTTCAGGAGATCTAACCACCTTCTCTGAAGAAGATTTAGGTCCTTCTGACTGATACATACTGAAGGCTCTTGTGATTGGTGAAAACATCCACATGAGCCCTGTACAGATAGTGTCTCCATATCTTTAATGCAAACACCACCACTGCCAACTCCAAGGCATGAATTGGATAATTCTTCTCATGAACTTTGAGTTGTCTGGAGGCGTAGGCTATCACCTTGCCCCGCTGCATCAGAACGCAATCTAGTCCAACTTTGGAAGCGCCACAATAAACTACAAACCCATCTGATCCTTCCAGTAGGGTCAACACTGCAGCGATAGTGAGCCAAGTTTTTAACTCCTGGAAGCTCTACTCATATGCATTTGACCACTGAAATTTGACCTTCTTCTGATCAGCCTAGTTAGAGGGGATGCTATAAAAGAAAAGCCTTCTACAAAGCGTTGGTATTACCCAGCTAGACGAAAGAAACTTCTTATTTCAATGGGGGAAGTAGGTTTCGGCCAGTCTTTCACTGCTACTATCTTTTGAGGATCCACCTGAATACCCTCACCCTAGACCACATGACCTAGGAAAGTGACAGACTTCAACCAAAATTTACATTTGCTGAACTTGGCAAACAGTTGGCGGTCTCTGAGTGTCTGAAGCACTATCCTCAGGTGATTATCATGCTCTTCATCATTTCTAGAGTATACCAGAATGTCATCGATAAACACAATGATGAACATACTCAGATACTGCTTGAAGACTCTGTTCATCAGGTCCATAAAGGTTGTAGGGGCATTTGTTACTTCAAAGGACATAACCACAAACTCGTAGTGACCATACGAGTCTTGAAAGCTATTTTCAGTATGAAACATTCTTTGACTCTTAGCTGATGATACCCCGACCTGAGATCTATTTTGGAGAAACAGCTGGCTCTCTCAAGTTGGTCGAACAAGTCATCAATTCTGGGTAGGGGATACCTGTTCTTGACTGTGACCTTATACAACTGACGGTAATCGATGCATATTCTGAGGGTACTGTCTTTCTTTTGCACGAATAGTACTGAAGCACCCCAGGGAGAGATGTTGGGTCTGATAAAACCCTTATCAAGAAGATCTTTTAGTTGCTCCTTCAACTCCTTAAGTTCAGTCGGAGCATTCTATAAGGAGGGATGGAGATGGGTTGAGTATCTGGGAGAAGGTCTATACCAAAGTCGATTTCTCATTCACGAGGAACTCTGGGAAGATCTTCGGGGAACACATCTGGAAATTCACTGACAACAGGGACTAACTGGATAGTTGGGGTCTTAGAGTCGGAATCTTTGACTTGAACCAGATGGTAGATACATCCATTATAAATAAGCTTCCTGGCCTTAAGATAGGAAATAAACCTACCCTTAGGCACTAAACTACTGCCCGTTCATTCTAGAGCTGGCTCGTTAGGGAACTGAAACCTGACGATCATAGTTTTGCAGTCGACTTAGGCATAACCAGAGTGTAACTAATCCATGCCAAGAGTAAGGCCAAAGTCGACCATGTCTAACTCTACAAGGTCAGTTGGAATGACTTTATTTAATACTGAGACTGGGCAGTTTCTATACACCCGGCTGGCTCTAACTGACTCACCAACCGGGGTGGAGATTGAAAACGGTTTTGAGAGGACCTCTTGACTGATATTAAACTGGAGAGCTATGTATGGAGTCACAAATGATAGTGTGGCCCCTAGATCTAGTAGGGAATTTACATCTAGGTGGAAAATACATAACATACCCGTGACCACATCAAGTGAGCTCTCCTAATTATGACGAGATGATAATGCATAAAATGGTTTTGGCACTGACCCCATCCATACATGAAGTATTGGCTTGCTAAGCAGGTAGGCCTGCTGGAGCTGCTGAGGTAGTGGATTGTGACCTTCCCCGTCCTATTGATGGACACTCCTGCCGATGACCAAGCTGTCCACAACCAAAACAAACCTCTTGACCCTGAAGACACTCTCCTGGGTGGTTCTTTCCACACTTGGGGCAAGCTGGATACCTGTTGCTGGCACTGTAGCTCTGGGACTGAGAGCCAGATGCTCCACCCCTCTGATCCTGGCGAGACCGAAAGGTAGGGGCACTAGTTGAGCTGGGCGTTGGAGCCCTCTACTGCTGCTGCTATGGGCGGCTACTACCGCCAGACCTCTGGCGGCCATAATCTAATTGGTCAGTCCTTACCCGCTTGTTCTTTCGCTCCATGTCCCTCAGTCTTTCTACCTCAATCTGTTGGGCATAAACAATCAAGCTGGAGAGGTTGATATCCTTAATCAGCATCGCTGTCCTACACTCTTTGAGCACCAAGTTTGACACCCCATTAACAAACTTCATCATGCAAGCCCTAGGCTCAGCCACCATCTCTGGAGCGTATTTGGACAACCTGGTGAACTCAAGAGCATATTCTTCTACTGTTCGGTTTCCCTGTTTTAGATTCATGAACTCCGCTACTTTTGCCTCCCTGAGCTCCCGAGGGAAGAATCTGTCCAAGAAGGCTGTAGTGAACTCCTTCCATTCCACCTGTCCTACTTCCGCTGGCCTCCCTTCCTTCCACTGTCGTACTAGACCTGGGCTACCCCTTTCAGCTGGTAGGCAGCCTCTCTGAGGGACTGACACCCATAATTCGGGTGATCTTTTTAATCTCATCCACAAACTCTTGTCGGTCCTCTCCTACCTTAGATCCGTGAAAATTCGGAGGGTTCATCCGAGTGAAGTCCCGCACTCGGGCACCTATTGCGGACCCGTTATTGTTGATTGGAACCACCTATTGGTTCACCTGGTTGGTAGCAGTTTGAACGAGCAGCTGAATGGTTGCCCCAAACTCTGCAGTAGACACTGAGTCATCCTGAAGGGCTGCCGGGGCTGGTGGAATAGGTCGATGGGCGTTACTGGCCCTTCTTCTATTACCACATCGCGAAGGCATAATTCACTAAAACAAAATAGAGCATGAGTTAGGAGAATGATTCTGAATTGAATTTCAATGCACGATAAAGAGTATGAATAAAATAGAGTTTTCCTAATAACATTTCATAGCCTCCCTGTCATAAGTATGGCGCGCTGCACACCTATGAAAAGGACCCTACTCGATGCAGCTTTCAGACATCCGAGGATACTCTAAACCTAGGGCTCTAACACCAAGTTTGTCATGCCCCGAGCTTACACCTGGACAGGACATGGTACCTGGATTCACAAATAACGCCAAGTCAACCCCTGGTCTATCATACACTGGCATTCTAAGTAAACATAAATATATATAGCAGAATTTTAAAGAAAAAATATCAACATATGAATAAAACTACAAGTTTGAAAAACCAAATTTCCGTCTGAAAGCCACTACAACTGATGAGTTTTTGGGACAAGCCCCCATCTAACTCCAAATCTAAATAGAACAAAAGAAAATATAACTGAATGAAATAATCTTCGTCCTCGAAAGATAAGGACTTACCAACTAGAACAGCTGAAGTCTTCTGAAGCGACCGGCTAGTGGGGCTAAGACTGAGATCCTGCAGCTGTATCATAAAATGATACAACATAAAAGTATGTGTCAGTACTTTGAATATACTAAGTAAGTGAGAGAAACCATACACAAGAAATAAAAAGTGTTGAAACTGAAAAGACATGCAATAACCAACTGAAGCTATTGTACTAAATAAATATAATATCTAAGATGGTCTAAAATACCCTGTCTGATGGTCAAGGACATGCCTTATTTCTGAGATACTGAGCTGAACTGATCTGAATGGACTAATCTGAAACTGAACTGAGCTGACTAGTGGGAGAGTCTATAACCGACATAGAACCATGTGAGCTAGACATGGAGTCCGATGTATACACCCCATCAGTAGGACCCAATATACCTTGCCAGGGTGTAGAGGCATGAACTGGGTGATCACAAGATTCTCGCGCCATGAGGCCAATAAAAATTTAATCTACAGTGGCAACGAAGTTCTGGGAAGCGGGGTGCGCTAGAACCCCAGTCCGCTCGGTGCTAAGTCCTACTCCCACTAGATAGTCCTAGACTAAATACTAAGCTGATAGGTCAAAACTGAGGCACAATACTAGTCAGGAATACCTATATAAAAGTAGCATGAGAGTCTTATCAAACCAGATTCTGGAACTGGATTCTAAGACTGGTCAGGGCTACTTATCTGGAAGTGTCATAACCGTCTAAGAACAAGTTGTAATCTATGACTGGGGTCCTAAGGCTGGTCAGAGCTACTTATCTCAAAGTGTCATGACCACTTAGTGAACCAATAAAACTTAGTTGTGAATCTAATTCTTATAATTGGGAGGTAGTACTAACACCTCGGGGATTTCTGTAGTCAAACTAATCAGCTGAGATTTCTGACTAACACTAGATATTCTAGAATTTTGGCTGAAACCAAACTAACAATAATCTGACTGATTTTCAATACAATCAACAACATGGGAGTTCCCAACGCTGATAGAATCAAGCAAAATTTTCGGTATGTAAACACTATTGCAAGATTCTAGGTTCTCTATATTCAAGACTAGAGCTAGATTTCACATTACAGGAATAAGCAACAATATAGTCACAAAACAAGTGGAAAAACATCAACAATTAACATAAATGATATTTCACATGCTTTAAGCGAGGTCTGATAGATAATTTCATCACATTCGAAAGTCTCAGGGCTAGAACTGATAGAGAAAACAAGGAAGGATTTTGGGAACACAAGGAAAGAACTATTTCCCTTATTGAATTCCCACATACTTGGAGAGAAGCCAAAGAATTTCCTTGAGAACCCGAGGAGAAATGAATTGCTCTAGTTCTTTCTCTAAAATGCTTTGAGAGAAGTCCTACAATGTTTTTCTGAGAGTCTAAATGGGGAAGAATGAGGAAAGTAACCGTTTAACCCCTCTAATAATCTGAAATTATGCTTAAAATGACGTAGTTTAGAGTCTAGGAGGTTAGAAAACTACTAAAAAACCCATAGGAATTTCGCAGGAAAAATTGACTGTCAGGCCCCATGAGGGACCTAACAGGTCGTGGTTGTCGTGGTCACCTCTCGTGAGGTACACTACCTAAAACCCCTACTAGTCACCACGGGAGACCTAACAGATCATGGTTGGTGACCATGAATCGTGGTCACTCCTCGTGATCTCCACTGCCCCAAGATTCCCTAAAGTCCCCATAGGTGACACTATGACTCGTGGTGTCCCAAACGAGTTGTGGTAAGGACCCGTTGGATACACTGCCTAACTTTTCCAACTTTCAATCCATCACTGGCCACGGATCACCCCATGACTCGTGGTTTTGACCACGACTCATGGTCACACCTGTGGTCAACCAAATTCCTAAATTTCCACTCAAGTCTCAAGTCCTCACCATGAGTCGCTTAACGACTCGTGGTCACTCCACGCGGGTCACAGAATGACTCGTTTCGTGACCTAGTGCAGATTTTTCAGTTTTCTCTGTTTTGAGTCTCGGGCCTAGTCTTTGAGTTTCTAGGGTATTACGGAATAAGATATGGTAAATTCAAAAATTAAAACATACATACAGAGAACATACAATGAATATATGTACAGTAGATAAACAGATAGTGTAGCAATACATTAATTGTTTGACAAAACAAATAATGTATTCCTTTCCAAATGTGTGGTATCAATCTTCATGAGATTCAACCTGTTAGAAGGAATATATTAGGAGTTTTTGCTTTCAGACAAATGTAGAACAAATAGAGCATGTAATGCTGGAGATAAGTCCTAGTTTTTTCATCCCAGATCTGGTAACCTAATTAGAAATACATTCAATTGGGTAATTGATTCCATAACATCTGCTGAGAGTTTAGGATGTCTTGAGATAGATTTGACCCAAAATTTAGGTACATCGAGGAATGGAAAAGAAGGATTTCTTAAATCTTACAAATGGATTAATAGCTGCTAATGACTTTCTACCTAGTTTAGAAGATATTGTTGGCTGCTGGTAGTAAATTTGGGAAAGAAACGGAGCTCGTTGAAGTCCAGGAGATAGTGGTTTGCATCAGCATCAATCCCTAACCTGGAGGAGTGGAAGCGGAGGTGAAGACCTAGAATGTTCTATTCTGAGAAGTGGTCTTTCCACTTCTATGCTTCGCTTTTTCCTTTTTGTTATTTTTGTATTTTTTTCTTTTTATTTTATTTTTGGGCTAATTTCTCCGGTCAAACATTGGATCGGTTTTGTTTTTCTGATATATAATAAGGTCGTGTGGCCATTCTAACTTTAAAAAAAAAATACGGCCAAACATAAGTGGGAGGAAGTTTCTTATTTCTAAATTGGAAGTTTAAAAAAATTGAATTATCTCTTTTAAAATAATTTTTGAACTTCAACTTATTGAAGCTTTGTCCTAAAAACTTAAATTTGGTATTTTATGGTGATGGTACTTGACATCATGTTATTGTTTTGACTTTATTTTTCTATGGAGATATAAGATATGGAGAGCGATTAATGTAGTAAAAAAAGATTAATATTAAATTGAGATTAAGAATAAATAAATATAATTTACTCAAATTATCCTTTTAGTTATTATTTTCTTAAGGGGCATGCAAAAAAAAATGATGATAAAATGGAGCTAAGGGAGTATCAGAAAAGGGATTTAGAAGCTTGGATGATCACTAAACTTTTGGTAATTGACTATCATAGTCTGCCACTTTGTTTTGTCTATAAAAGTCACTTAACTTTATCTAATTAGCTTCAATAGTTATTTTAGCCATCTATTTAACTACGTGGCAGCTGTAATTTTTTAGAAATAAATATGTAAAAAAATTAAAAATGTTATAAACATATTTGTATTATAGTGAATGTCTATAAAGGTATTTGTATTGTACTAGGTATATGTGTTTATATCATTGTGAAAGTCTATCTTTTGGAGAAAAGTTAGGAGAAATTATCCCTATAAATAGAGGGGTTCTCCTTCATTGTATTTGAATCCAATCAAGAGAAATAAGAACTTCTCTCTTTCTCTATAATATTCTTGTTCTTTCTTTATTATTTCATAACACGTTATCAGCACGAGTCTCTGCCTTGAGCACTCACTTTGAAAGATTTGAGGTAAGAAAAATCAAAGTTTTCTTAGAAAGATGAAGGTTAGTATTTCTTGATATTTATGTATTTACTAATAACAATATCGATTTTATATATGAACTTGAGGAACGACTTATTGATTAACTTGGCAATTCATGCCTCATAATTGTTCCAGAAGAACAATATTGTGAAAAATATATTTGTTCTAGAAGAACAATATTATCAAAATATATTTGTTCCAGCAGAACAATATTGTGAAAATATGTAAGAGAAATCATCTATGTTATATGCATACCTCGATTTGCTCCCGAAGTAGCAATATCTTAAAAGAGGTTTTAAGCTATCATACCTTATGTGGTTAAGGCATATTTAGATGTCATGTTCCATTCCTGAAGAATGAGAAATTGAGAACTTTTGATAAATGTTATAAATATAGATCTAATACAGATCTACTCCCTGAAGTGAAATCAAAGCATCAAAAATCCATATAGATGCAATGGGTCTTGGAGACACCATTAAAAGTGAAAACAAAGCATCAAAAATGCATATGGATGCAATTGGTCTTGGAGACACCATTAAAAGTGAAAACAAAGCATCAAAAATGCATATGGATGCAATGGGTCTTGGAGACACCATTAAAAGTGAAAATAAAGCATCAAATCAAGATCGTGCTAAGGCTATGATATTCTTGCGTCATCATCTTGATGAAATTCTTAAAATTGAATATCTCATGATCAAGGATCCACTTGTTTTGTGGAATAGCCTAAAAGAAAGGTATGACCACCTGAAGATGGTCATCCACCCAAAGGCACGATATGATTGGATTCATCAAGACTATACGTCTGTTCATGAGTATAGCTCATCAACATTCAAAATTGTTTCAAAATTGAAACTATATGGAGAAACTATTTTGATATGATTGAATATGTGGTAGTATACAAAATTAATTGAGAGCTCCGGAAGAGCTAATGTATTACTACCTGAAGGAATGAAATTGTTGTATTAAGTCTCAAAAGGAAACTTATAAGTTTCAATGACATTGAAAAAAAAATGAGACTATAAATTATGGGAAGATCTAATATCTTCATGCTACTACAATTGAAGCGGGTTATAAATATTTATGTAAAAGATTACCCGACGGTTTTTTTATTTGTAGTACATAAATATGGGTATGATGATGAAATCACATACGAAAGTAAATCAGAAGTTTACTGAAATAAGTTGGCATACCGGTTGGCCATCCCGGTTTAAATGTGATACAAAAATAATTGAGAATTCACGTGGCTATATGTTGAAGAAATAAAAGATTCTTCAAGATTTCTCTTGTGTTGCTTGTTCTCATCATAGAATGATCTTGATCAGCTAAGATTGGAATTATATTCCCTGAAATTTTGGAACTTATAAAATGGTGAATATGGGCCCATTCACCTACCATGTGAACCGTTTGCTAATAGATGCATCCATTGTATGGTCACATGTGTTTTGATATCAACTTACAATTGATTTTTGTAAGGTTGTTGCTCGAATTATTAAATTAAGAGCATAGTTTCAAATTATAAAATCATGTTGATAATGCTGATTCATATCTATGTTGGTTTAGCGAAAATTGTATGCCTCCAATTAAAGCTAAATCATTGGTTATGAGAATAAAACTCCCAAATAAAATTTGGTATGAGATATGTTTATTTAACATGTAGCAACACTTGAATGCATCAAGCCAACAAGGTTCCCCTATCACAATTGGTTCAGGGTCTGGGACCAAATAATTTCATCTAAAATTTGAATGTGTGATATATGATTGAATTGCCCCACCACAACGCACAAAGATGGGTCCCCAAATGAGCTTGGGGAGTAAATGTTAGTTTTTCTAACATTAGGGGGAGAAGTGATTAGCAACTGAAAATTGAGTGTGGGATGAATTATCTAGATCCTCGGGAAAAAGAAAAGTTGCAAATGCTCCAATGGAAAGTCCTTGAAGGATAGAGTCTATGAGACGCCTGAAGCGTGATAGACCAAACGGTTCCAAATATAGAACTTCTTGAAGAAGGAGAGGAGCAAGTGATTAAGATGGTCATAATGATGAGGCAAGTGCTTTAAGAAAGCACCACGACATAACACTTCATAAAACCTTGGCAAAGGTTCAGGTACCTGAAAATGATGAAAAATGAAGAGATCTCAATAAGTTATGTCGCATTGGAACTGATCGTCGACGATATTTTTGATACAATATAGTGCGCAATATTGTAAAAGATTGTGAGGATCTGAATTCTACGTCTATTAAAGCATGTTGATGTAGAAATAATTATCAAGTGAAATGATGCGTATTGATAAGCATAAAACTTATTGGACCTGTAGTCCAGACACTAGAAGATATCACGCATTTAAATACTAATTAATGTTATCACTTGACAAAATTTGTACGAAAATCATGAAGGATTCGAAATGCCTGAAGCATTTACAAGTTTCTTTAAACTTGTTCATAATTCTTATATGAGGAAATCCTTGGTCCTGAAGTACTATATCTTAGTGTGATTGATGCACTAATATATCTTGCTAATACTACAAGGCATAACATTCGGTTAATTTGTTAGCAAGTCCCGATCTTGTTGGTTATGCTGATGCTGGATATTTATCTGACCCACACACAAAGTTCGATCTCAAACTGGCTACGTGTTCATATGTGGAGGTACTGCCATATCTTGGAGATCTACAAAGCAGTCTCTCGTAGCTACTTCATCGAATCATGCTGAGATAATAGCTATTCATGAAGCAAGCCGAGAATGTGTGTGGTTGAGGTCCATGATACATCTCATTAGAGAAGAATGTGGTTTGAACTGTGACAAAGTACCCACAATTTTGTATGAAGATAATGTTGCATGCATAGCACAACTAAAGGGAGGATTCATAAAAGGAGATGGAACGAAGCACATCTCGCCAAAGTTTTTCTACACACATGAGCTCCAAAAGAATGGTGATATCAATGTGCAATAGATTCGTTCAAGTGATAATGTGGCTGATTTATTCACCAAATCTCTACCAACTGCTACTTTCAAGAAGATGGTGCACAAGATCGGGATGCAAAGATTCAAGGATGTTCTCATTAGGGGGAGTTAATACGCGTTGTACTCTTTTTCCCTTGCGAGGTTTTGTCCCACTGGGTTTTCCTTGTAAGGTTTTTAATGAGGCAGCCAAAATGCGTATTATTAGATATGTGTACTCTTTTTCCTTCACTAGATTTTTTTCCCACTGGGTTTTTTCTAGTAAGGTTTTAACGAGGCACATTATCTATCAAATAGACATTCAAGGGGGAGTGTTATAAACATATTTGTATTATAGTGAATGTCTATAAAGGTATTTGTATTGTACTAGGTATATGTGTTTATATCATTGTGAAAGTCTATCTTTTGGAGAAAAGTTAGGAGAAATTATCCCTATAAATAGAGGGGTTCTCCTTCATTGTATTTGAATCCAATCAAGAGAAATAAGAATTTCTCTCTTTCTCTATAATATTCTTGTTCTTTCTTTATTATTTCATAAGAAAAACCAATATTTAGATTTATTTAGGACCCAAACCATTAAAATCTGACGCAATTCTAAACTTGACCCATCTAATGAGTCGACTATATAAGAGATTGAGTCTTTGATGACAGTTGTACTTTATTTATTTAGGTAAAATTTGAAAGTATTATATTGAAAAATTAATTCTCTTTGAAAAGGTATCACTAAATTTAAGACTTTATATATGTTTTAATATTTGAAGATTGATAAATGGCTAATTAAATATCTTTATCTTTTACCAAATATTTTCAAACACAAGAAAAATTTTAAAAAATTATCTCCAAAATTAAGTTCTAGATTGATTTTGAGAATTAGTTTTTACGCTTATCACTTAGTTTTAATTTTATAATAACTTTGCAAAAGTGCATTTCCTACCAAAAGAAAATATCATTTCTAAGATCGAACTCAAGAATTTAATTGAAGTCAAGAATACATTCAAAAATTTCTTCAAAATAACTTTCATTGAAGTCATTGAATCTAATCTGTTATCCGCATTGGAGTCCGACTAAATTCACTTACTTATATGTGAAACTATTTTTAAAAAACAATTCTACTCTTTTTTCCTATAAAAATGACCCTACTTTGTTTCACCCTCAATTAATCAATTCTCATATTTTTTCTAGTTCGTTATCCACATTAAAGCCCATCAAATTCACTTATTTACACGTGAAATTATTTCAAAAAATAATCATGCATTTCTTAACTTGAAAGATGAGAGTTGACTAATTGGCGGTGAAACGGAGCAAAGAGAGTAGGATTATTTTTTAAAAATGTTTCACGTATAAGTAAATGAATTTATTTAAGATTCAATGCGAATATTAGACATCGAACGAAAAAAAATGAATTTAACATTAGTTTTAACTATGTTACGAGTAATTTATGTTAGTTAACACTATATGTGCTCAAGTTTTATAAACTTAAAGGGTGCATATGATGCTTAGGTTATATTTGAGGGACGATATATGCTCAAGATTTTACAAATTTAATGAACAAATCGTGCTCATAATTATATTTAAAGTATAAAATTAAACTTACCCTAAAGGCACCAATAAAAATAAAATATGTCATACATTAGAAGACAAACATAAATATCTATAACTAGAAAATTTATTTGTGCTTTGCGCAGTTATTAAATAATAAATAAATAATAAAGATAAAGGAGGTAAATTTAATAAAAAATATGCATAAAATAATAATGTAATACCCCGGAAGTGCCTAAGAGTAGACCCGAGAGTTAAAAGTTCAAAACTGCTGAAATTGAAAAAAACATCATTAGACGAGAGGTGTAACGACTCGTGGTTGGAAAACATGAGCCGTTATTACCAGTCATGGTTTCAGGAGTTCGGGTGGAAGTTGAAGCAACGACCGATCCACAACGAGTCATCGGTTGTAGTTGTGGTGAGAGATGGACTTTAGCATTTGGGGAAGTAACGGGCCATTCAATGACCTGTCATGAGTTACTACGGCTCGTTGTCAGCAATCGTTCTCTACATGATCAGATTTCTAGTGCACTCAATGGATCAACACCACGACTTGTTGGAAGCAACCACAAGTTGTGGTGAGGCTCGTGGTAAGGGATGTGCGGGTTTGGCAGGGAGTTGACAACGACCAACTCAACGACCCATTGTTTGGACCAATGACTCGTCCTATCGAGTCGTGGGAAGGATCTTAAGGTATTAATGAGACAGTGGATCCCATGACTGGATACCACGAGTCGTGATTTCACACAACGACTCATGGGATCAGTCCTTGGTTCGTCCAGGGTATGTGAGTGACTGGGTGATAGATTCAGGTGCTACTAGGCATAATTGTGCCAATAAAAGTAACTTTGTGTCTTACATCCAAGTCAATAGAGGAGAAAAATTTATTTATATTGGTGAATTACGAATCACTCAAGTTCTTGAAAAAGAAAAAGTTATTCTCAAACTCAGATATGGAAAAACTTTGATGCTAACTGAAGTGTTTCATGTTCCTAATATTCGAGTCAATTTAATTTCTTTGGGTTTATTAGAACAAGTCGGAGTGAAGATTTTATTTAAATCTAATAAGGTTGTTTTAATGAAATATAATATTCTCTTGGGTAAAGGATATTATAACCATGGTTTATTTGTACTCAATGTTTCTTATGTTATGAATGAAAATACTAGTGCTTCTGCTTATTTGATTGATTATTTTGATTTATGGCATGCTAGACCTAGATATGTTAGTTTCTCTTACATTAAAAAAATGCATTCTGAAGGTCTTATTACAAATATTAATTTTTCAAATATTGCTAACTGTGAAGTTTGTGCTGAAGCTAAACAATTTAAGAAATCACGTGCTTCTATTTTTAAAGAATCTAATTTATTGGATTTAGTGCACACTAATTTGGGAGACTTGAAACAAACTATGACTAGAGGTGGTAAAAAATATTATATCACTTTTATCGATGACTTTTCTAGATATACGAAAGTATATTCGTTGATAAATAAAGATGAAGCTTTTGAAATATTTTTATTATATAAATCAGAAGTAGAAAATCAATTGAATAAGAAGACTAAAAGAGTAAGATCTGATAGAGGTGGTGAATATATTTTTCTTAATGATTTATGTGAAAAAAGGATCATTTATGAAGTTACTCCTCCATACTCACTTGAATCGAATGGAGTAGCTGAAAGAAAAAAATAGGACTTTAAAAGAAATGATGAATTGTATGCTTGTTATTTCTTCTGCACCTGATAATCTTTGGAGTGAAACTATTTTGTCTGCTTGTCATTTACAAAATAGAATATCTTACAAGAAAAGTGAAAAAACTCCTTATAAATTGTGGAAAAATTATCCCCCCTAACTTGAAATATTTGAAAGTGTGGGGGTGTCTTGCCAAGGTTATGTTACCTGGCCCTAAGAAAAGAAAAATCGGGTCCAAGAATTCCAATTGTATGTTTATTAGCTATGCTAATAATAGTGCTGCATATAAATTTCTAGTAATCAATAGTGATGTGATTGAACATAATGCTATAATTGAAACAAAAAATGTTGAATTTTTTTAGAATATTTTTTCTTTAAATTGTGATAATATTTCTCATGCTTCTAATTTTCAAAAAGAAAATACTACTAGTGTTTCTATCTTTCAAAATGATTCTGGAAGTAAGGAATTGAGGAGAAGTAAGAGGTCAAGGATAGAAAAAAATTTTGGTAATGATTTTCATACTTATATTATTGATAATGATCCCTTAACTTTTTCTGAAGCAGTTTCTTCTCCTCATCCACTTCATTTGAAAGAAGCCATAAAATCTGAAATAAATTTCATTTTACAAAATAATACTTGAAAATTAGTTGATTTACCCCCGAAAACTAAACCCATTGGTTGTAAATGAATTTTCAGAAGGAAATATTATCCTGATGGTTTTATCGATAAATATAAAGTTAAACTTGTCACTAAAGGATTTACTCAAAAATAAAATATTGATTATTTTACTTATGCTCCAGTTACTAGAACTTCCTCTACACGTATTTTATTTTCTCTGACATCTATTCATAAATTATTTATTCACCAAATGGATGTTAAAACTGTGATTTTAAATGGTGATTTAGAGGAGGAAATTTATATGGAGCAACCTGAAGGTTGTGTAGTGGTTGGTCAAGAAAATAAAGTTTGTAAATTAATTAAATCACTATATGGTCTAAAACAAATTACAAAGCAATGGAATGAGAAATTTGATCAAGTTTTGTTAAGAAATAATTTTATATCTGTTGAAGTAGATAAATGTGTTTATACAAAAACTTGTTGATGGTCATTGTGTAATTATATATCTTTATGTGGATGACATGCTTATTTTTGGTTCTAGTCTTGATGTAATTCATGAGACCAAAATATTTTTGTCTTCTAATTTATATATGAAAGACATGGAAGAAGCAAGTGTTATTTTGGGCATGAAAATAATTAAAAGCAATGATGATTTGATTTTAAGTCAAGGACATTATGTGGAAAAAATACTTAAAAAGTTTGAAAACTTTGATGTGGTACCTGTGAGCACTCCTTTTGATACTAATAGTCAATTGAAGAGGAATCATGGAGAAGCTGTTTCTCAAAATAATTATGCTCAAATAATTAGTACACTAATGCATTTGATGAATTTTACTAGACCTGATATTGCTTATGCTGAGTGTAGATTTAGTAGATATAGTCATTATTATTGCAATGACTCCTAAATTAGACCTAAGAGCGGGGGTGAATTGGGTCTAATGATTTTTTCCATGGATTAAAACTTTACTTTGAATTTTCTTTTCGACAGAAACAGACTTGAACCTTGTTCTTTAGAGCAGTAGCTAAATTCAAGCAGAAATAATAAAGAGCAGAAAGTAAAGCGAGAGAAAAGAATTTTTACGTGAAAAATCACCCAGGTTCAAATGGATGTAAAAACCATGACCTACTCCCTAGTAGGATTTCAACTTAACTCGACTAGATAGCGAGCCAAATTCAGATTGCAACCCCCGCAATCCAAGGACCTACTCCAAAGCCCTTAGAAAGTTCCTAACCTGTATAAACTACCCTTAGTTTAACAAGAAGAACTTTAATCATGATTACAAGTAACTGGAAACAGAATTAAAACAAAATCAAGTCCACTGGTTCACTATACGTTGACACCTAAACCTAGACTGCAACGAAACAAGACTAGGAAACTGTCTCTAGTACTGGTCAACTATCTTCAACTTTAATGCCAAATTGAATGCTAAGGAATGATGAATTTGCTGAAGAGTTTTGTGAGTGACTAAGTAACTTGACGTGGTGACTTCTTTATTTATAGTCACCGGAACGCATCCACGAAATTTCTTCTACTGGAAAAGGGAATATTCAACTTAAGAGTCCTTTTCCTTATTTGAAAGATCTTGTTGACTCCTTGTAGAATTTCTCAATCTCCTACCAAATATTTCCTTTCCTTTTGAGCTCACAATTTATTTCTTTCCTTATAAAAACAAATTTCTTTCCTTGTAGAATCCTTGTTGACTTTAAGCTCTTTTCTCCTTTTTCCTGCAAATAATCATGACACTAGAATTCTACGATCAATTAGAAGCCGATTAGTAAATAACAAGTGTTATTCGACCAACTTTCAGTTTCAACTAATTAGTAGCCGATTAGTAAATAACAAGTGTTATTCGACCAACTTTCAATTTTAATATTTCAAGCATATTTTAAATCATCATCAAATATCATTAAAATTTATTTCAACAAATTCCCCTTTTTTAATGATGACAAATAAAAATATTCTTGAATACATATACGCTTACCAGTTAATCAACAATTAAACAAAAACCAACACTCAAGCATAACCTTCCTCTTTTTGGCATCAGTGAAAAGGAACGGGGCAGTAAAGCAAAACAAATAACAATAAAACTGACATGAAACAACTATCACTTCATTGATATCATGAACCCAGCTAACATCAGCACGAATAAAATAGGACTAACCAAAAAGGGATAATAGACAAGAATACCAAAACATATGCAAAAACTAAAACTGTTCATGACTCAGATGGATCAACAGCTAAGGAACAGGGTCAGAGGGTGAAGGAAGGAGCAACAGGGGAGGAATTAGGCAGTAGGGATAGGATCTTAAGAAACGACAACAGTTCTTCATGTCGAGCAGAAGCCAATTCCTCAGAATGAGCCAGTTTAGTTCTAAGATCTGCATTCTCCTTATGAAGTAGTTCAATTTCACCGACCAACTGATCTTGAGAAGCTGACTTGTTTGACTTAGAAGAGCACCCAGCATCAGGATCCTTCACACCTTTGTCCTGATGAGAACCACAATTTTCATAATAATCCAATGCATCATAAATAGAGTATTATTCCAAAGAAGTAAGCCAGACTTGCAACTTAGCAAACACCTTAGTCAATAGGAAGCCATATGGAAGAGTATGATTCTGCTAGATGTCAGTGACAACTTTAATCAAGTATGAGATCATCAACCTAGGCAAGTCTATTTTTATTTCCCGGTCCAACAACTCCATGAGAGTAAGATCAATATAGGAGGCAGCATCACACCTTTCTTATAGAGGCATAAGATTTTTAATCACAAAGGCAAATAGAGTCTTATGATGATCGGACATGGAGTGTTTATAAACTTTAGTCTCAGACACTCTAGAAGGGTTTCCAGAATACTTTCTAACAATCTCCAAGGGCTTAAGTGGGGAGGGAAAATTTGGCCATTTGTTCTTTTGACATGAGGAAAACCCTTCACATTTAATTCTCAAAACTCTACTCAGTGTATGAGGATCAAAAACAACCATTATACCACCAATGCTACTAGTAACACACCCCAAAGAATGAGTAAAGTTTCAAAAAAATCAACAATAGCAGAATGAGCACACATAGCTTCGTTATCAGCAAATAGAGCAGTCCAACCTTGAGCAGAAATCTTAGTCCAAAGACAACACTAGGGTTTTCTAAAGGAAAAACCATTTTACCTTTCAATAGGCAACGCTCAGCGAACTCCTTCACACGAAATTTTGTCACCGAAGCGGATGAAGTCGAGACCGACTCCTTATGGCGAGCTTGAGTGTGCGAGGCAAGACCAAAATTGCAAGATTTCCTAGGATCCTTAGGCTTGGTAGAAGCAGAGAAGAAGATTCTTTTGCAAGCACTCTTCTTGAGAGCAGACAATGGGACCAAGTCCTCTAGACTATCCATACCAAAAAGAAACAAAGGTTGCTTTGGTGGATTTTCCTCTGATGAAGATTTCTCAGATTCATGATCATCCGAACCAGTGGGTGATGGAGATGGACAGGGGGATGAGGGTTTCTCGTATCGACCCCTAATGTCAACAATGAAGTCGCCAAATCCACCTAAGGAGAGAAAGCAGATCCAGGGCCATCAATTGACGGACTCAGAGAAGCAGGCGAGCTTAGAGCAGTTACCATGGAAGCTATCGATGAATCAGATCCCTGTGCCCCCATGGTTTTGGTGGAGTCTTGTTGAATGGACGAGGAAATGTCGATTGGTGGGATTGTCGTGGGGTTTTATACATTGCTAGGCTCCATGGTAGGGTTTGGTGAAGGTTTTGATGGAGGTTCAGTGATGGAGGGTTCGGTGATGAGGCTGTTCACTGGTGTGGTTTCCATGACTTAGAGTCGGCGAAAAAAGGAAAAAGTTTGAAAGAAGTGAAAGATTAGAGGGCATCGACTCACTTATGTACAGGATTGATAGAGGGAGATGAGAAGTCACAGAAATAAAAGTGGAGTTTGTGTGTGAGAGGGAAAAGGGACCGGGAAAATTAAATGGCATGAAAGCGGTGAAGTGATGTAGTCTCTGACATAAGGAGGTGACTAGACATTGATGTCATGAACAATAGAAATAATTAAATATCACTCAGAGTTATACCTGATTGTGTTCCCTTCCATAAGTAATGTATCCTATTAAGTCCTGAAGAGTAAGAGGGAACACAGCAACAATGAAATTAATGCAGCAGTGACAGAATAATCCCTCAAGACGGTCGTCATCCATCCATCGTCGGGAAAAGCCCCTTTTTTTTAATGCCAAAAGAAGGAATATTATGAACATGATGTTGAGTTAATCTTGATTAACCCAAGCTCCATCCTAATTCTTTCAAATTGTTCTCTGCCAAGAGCTTTAGTGAAAATATTAGCAATTTGATTCTCAGTTTTATAAAACTGCATAGATATAAGATCTTTTTCAACATTGTTCCTTAGGAAGTAATGTCTAATATATATGTGTTTTGTCCTCTTATACTGACAGGGATTTTTTGCATATTTATAGCACTTGTGTTATCATAGAAGATAGGCACAGTGCCCATGTCTAACCTATAATCCCTCAATTGTTGTTTTATCCACAGCAGTTGAGCACAACAAGATGCGGCAGCTACATATTCAGCTTCAGCTCTGGACAGGGCTATGGAATTTTGTTTCTTTGTAGCCCAAGAAATTAAACATGAATCAAGGAAGTGAGCCATACCTGATTTACTTTTCCTGTCTGTAAGAGAACTTGCATAGTCAGCATCAGCGTAACCTACTAGATCAAGATTACCTCCCTTTGGATACCACAAACATAGGTTATTTGTCCCCTTCAAGTATCTTAGGATACGCTTAAATCTTCCTTCAGTTCCTCATTTAGGAATGCTCTTTTGACATCCATTTGGTAGAGGGTAAATTCCATGTGACCAACAAAAACAATCAACATTCTTATTGCCTCCATCCTTACAACTGGTGCAAAGGTTTCTTTGTAATCGATGCCTTCTTCTTGGTTATAGCCCTGGACCACCAGAAGGGATTTGTTCCTGGTGACTGTTCCCTGTTCATCCATCAAGTTTATTTCAGAACACCCACTTTATTCCAATTACAGTACACCCCATTGGTGGTGGTTCCAAGTGCCATACCTTGCTCCTTTCAAACTGGTTGAGATCCTCTTGCATAGCCATTACCCAATCTGGAACCTGCAAGGCTTCACGAAAAGTTTTAAGCTCAATATAAGATAAGAAGGCTGAATAAGCATAAAATTTTCTCATGGAGGCCCTGGTTTAAATTCCCTTATTAAGATCAATTATTATTAAATCAAGGGGATGAGAACTTTGGTGCCTCCAGGGACTCAAAATCAATTCTTGTGGATTGTCATTTTGTATTTCTGGAATAGGGTCAGATGATGTTTCTTCCCATATTCCTTCTTCTGAACTTACCACTGCCTCAGGGATTGTTCCCCCTGAATTTTCTAGTTCCTGCCTTGGTTCTAAGGGAACGTTCAAGGAGTCTATTTCCAAGAGCGTTTCTTCATTTGGGGCTGGAGCACTTACCTGTTCGATTGAAGATGGAACAAGGCCAATTTTATGTTCATCCTCATTTTCTTGCAAATTTGTCTCAACAAAGAGGTTAGACTCATAAAAAATAACATGAATGCTTTCTTCTACAAACTTTGTCCTTTTATTGAGCACTTTATAAGCCTTTCTATTTGAGGAGTAACCAAGGAACACTCCTTCATCACTCCTTGCATCAAACTTACTTAAGGCAATTTTTTCATTATTGTGCACAAAGCATTTGCTACCAAAGGTTCGCAAGTGTTTGATACTCAGTTTCCTGCCTTTAAGAAGTTCGTAAGGAGTTTTATCAAGAAGTGAACTAATCATGCATCGGTTAACTATGTAACAAGCCGTATTTACTAGTTCAACCCAAAAAACTCTTGGGTAGACCACTAGCAATAAGTATTGTTCGTGCCATATCTTCTAATGTTCTATTTTTCCTTTCAACAACCTCATTTTTTTGGGGAGTTCTTGGGGCTGAAAAGTTATGATCAATTCCATATTTGAAGCAAAAAGCAATGAATTTAGCATTTTCAAACTCCATGCCATGATCAGATCGAATACTTATTACATCTAGACCAAGAGTTTGTTGAATCCTTTTTGCAAACACTTTAAACATGTCGAATGCTTCATCCTTAGAAGATAAAAATAATATCCATGTAAAGCGAGAGAAATCATCAATAATTACAAGAATAAATTTCTTACCTCCACGGCTAACTACTTGCATGGGCCCACAAAGATCCATGTGAAGTAATTCAAATGGCTTGGAGGTGCTTATTACCTTTTTGGACTTGAAAGATGATCTAATTTGTTTTCCTTTAGCACAAGCATCATACACCTTGTCATCATTAAATTTTATTTCAGGGAGACCAAGGACAAGGTTTTATGAAACAAGTTTTTTGAGTAATGAAAGTCTAACATGAGCCAATCGCTTGTGCCATAGGAGAACATCATCATCTAGAACACTCAAACGGGTTAATTCATTTTTAGAAAGCGATATGATACATGCTTTATAAAAATTACTGTGTTGCTATCCAGTCAAGACAATTTCCCCAGACTTGTTGTTGACAACTTTGCAATCAAGGGAAGAAAAGAACACTGTGTTCCCTCGATCACAAAGTTGAGAGATGCTGAGCAAGTTGGGTTTCAGCCCTTCAACTAAATATACATTATCAATAGAGTGAAAGAGTGACTCACTGATCTTACCTATTCCCACAATTGTGCCTTCTTTCCTCCGCCAAAGGAAACAGTTCCTCCATTGAAGGCTGTTAGTGAGAGAAAAAAATTTTTGTTACCTGTCATATGCCTGGAACAACCACTGTCAAGATACCATTTTTTGTTGTTCCCTCTCACTTTAGCTTGCACACACAATCAAGGGTTAGATTTGGGAACCCACACTAGTTTGGTTCCCTTTCTTTTGAAAACTTGAGAAATCAAATCTTCTCTAATCCATCTAACAATGTTTCCATTTTTTTCAAGAGCTTTTATCCTGGCTAAGCATTCATATCTGACATGTCCGGTATGACCACAATGGCTACAAAGTTTATATTCTGTCAAACCCACATATTTCCTTTTACGATCCCATTTGACAAGTTTGTTCTTGTAACCAAGACCGGTTCGAGCTCTGTTGTAGTGCTCATTTAGCCAGGTTAAAGTTTCAGATGATTTGTTCCATTTTTTTATCAAAGAAATGTCATAATTTTCTTGATCCAAGGTTACTTGAAGCTCATAACTTTTCTTTTTCTCTTTGCACAGTTTCCTTTTCAAGGAAGTAATTTCAGCTTCATGAAAACCTTGGTCATTGATAATTATTTCACTGCTTGATGTTTTTCTTCCTTGATGGCATTTATTTTAGCTTTTAGAGATGAGACTGTTTCCATCAGTTTACTGTTTTTAGTTTTCTGGCCAGAGACAGTTTCCTCTAAATTGCTAACTTTAGCATTGAGTGTTTTGATTGCATTTTCAGATTTGATTTTCTCCTTTTTTAGAACTTTGTAATCTGATTTCAAATCAGAGAAATTGTTTGACATTTCAATCTTTTCAACACTCATTTGCTGACACTAATCCATCAAGGAAAGTAACAATTTAACCATTTTTCTATTTGATAAGTTGTGAACTTGAGTTTTTAGATCAGAAAGACTTACCTTAGAGGAATCGTTGTCTAAGTCGGTATCGCTTTTAGCCATGAGTGCTAGAGTGTCAATTTCACCATCTTCTCCTTTTAATTCCTCATTAGAAGTTTTACCCCAAGTCGCTTTGATGGCCTCTTTGAAAGCTTTTGAAGCCAATTGTTGTTGTTTCTTCGAGTTTCTCCTTTGTTCTTCCTTCAAGAAGAGATGGTCTTTTATCAGGTGATCCATCTTACCACACTTGAAGCACCCCTAGAACTGTCCCTTCTCAGAGGACTTGCCTTTATTGCGTGACTCCTCCTTTTTTGAGTTTTTCTTTCTGAAAAACTTTTTGAACCTTCGAACAAGCATTGTCATCTCTTCGTCATCAGATTCTGATTCAGCTTTTAGGCTGATACTGCGTTCCTTCTTGGGTTCGTCAGCCACTTTGACACTCTTTTTAAGTTCGTAAGTTTGCAAATTTCCAATGAGCTTATCCATTTGCATTGTGCTCATTTGTTTTGCTTCTTCGGCGATAGTAACTTTAGGTTCCCAAGAGGCAGGTATAATACTCAGAATTTTTCTGACGTTTTCTTCAGTTGCAAACTCCTTCCCAAGAGATTTGAGCTCATTTGTGATGTGCGTGAATCGGTTAAACATGTCCTTGATAGACCCCTTTTCGCCCATGGCAAAGAGTTCATACTTTCGTATAAGCATGTCTATTCTGGATTGTTTTACCTGATTCGTACCTTCATATGCCAAAGTGAGAGAGTCCTAAATCTCCTTTGCACTGGAGCATCCAGAGATACGATTATATTCATCAATGCCTAGTCCAAAGTAAAGTATTTTTATAGACTTAGCATTCTTCTCCATCATCCTGAAATCATCAGCATCAAATTCATCTTTAGTCTTTGACACCTTTGTTCCGTCAAATTTTACGTTGGTAGGAACAAGAGGTCCCTTCAAGGTAATTAGCCATAGCTGATAGTCCTCAGCTTTCATATAAATTTTCATTCGATTCTTTCGAAGACTATGATGTTGGCTATTAAAGAGAGGAGGTCGAGTGCTAGATTGCCCCTCAAGAAAAGTTATTTCGGAAGTCATTTTGATGGATCTTTCCCTAAGGGGTTAACCTATGAATGAGAAACCTGCTCTGATGCCAATTGTTATTGCAATGACTCCTAAATTAGACCTAAGAGGGGGGATGAATTGGGTCTAATGATTTTTCCCACGGATTAAAACTTTACTTTGAATTTTCTTTTTGACTGGAACAGACTTGAACCTTGTTCCTTAGAGCAGTAGCTAAATTCAAGAAGAAATAATAAAGAGCAGAAAGTAAAGTGAGAGACAAAAAATTTTATGTGGAAAACCACCCAGGCTCAAATGGGTGTAAAAACCACGACCTACTCCCTAGTAGAATTTCAACTTAACTCCACTAAACACCGATCCAAATTCGAATTGTAACCCCCGCAATCCAAGGACCTATCCCTAAGCCCTTACAAAGTTCCTAACCTGTATAAACTACCCTTAGTTTAACACGAAGAACTTTAATCACGATTACAAGTAACTGAAAATAGAATTAAGAAAAAATCAAGTCCACTGGTTCACTACACGTTGACACCTAAACCTAGACTGCAACGGAACAGGACTAGGGAACTGTCTCTAGCACCGATCAACTCTGTTCAACTTGAATGCCAAATTGAATACTTAGGAATAATGAATTTGCTGAAGAGTTTTGTGAGTGAATAAGCAACATGATGTGGTGACTTTTTTATTTATAGTCACCAGAATGCATCCGCTGATTTTCTTCTACTAGGAAAGGGAATCTTCAACTTAAGAGTCTTTTTCCTTATTTGAAAGATCTTGTTGACTCCTTGTAGAATTTCACAATCTCCTACCAAATATTCCCTTTTCTTCCAACTCACAATATATTTCTTTCCTTATAAAAAGGAATTTCTTTCCTTATAGAATCCTTGTTGACTTTAAGCTCTTGTCTCCTTTTTCTTGCAAATAATCAAGACACTAGAATTCTACAACCAATTAGCAGCGGATTAGTAAATAACAAGTGGTATTCGACCAACTTTCAATTTCAACCAATTAGTAGCTGATTAGTAAATAACAAATGTTATTCGACCAACTTTCAATTTTAATATTTCAAGCATGTTTTAAATCATCATCAAATATTATTAAAACTTATTTCAACAGTCATAATCCAAATATCGATCATTGGAATGATTTGATAAGACTTTTGAAATATTTGAGAGGTACCAAGAATTATGGTATTAAATATAGTGGATTTCCGCTATACTAGAAAGATACAGTGATTCTAACTGGATTTCTAATTCAGATGAGACAAAATCCACTAATGGTTATGTGTTTACCCCTAATAGGGGTCCCATAACATGGAAATCAGCCAAACAAATCATAATTGCTAGATCAACAATGAAATTTGAATTTGTTGCATTAGAATTGGCTATCAATGAGGCTGAGTGGTTGAGAAAATTCTTAGCAAGTAATCCAATAGGAATAAAACCAACACCTTCTGTATTGAAACATTGTGATTTCCAAGTAGCAATAGCTGTAAGAAAAAATAAATCTTTCAATAGTAAAAATAGACATATACGGTTGAGACATAACGTGATAAAGCATATGCTAAGAGATGGACTAATTTTCATAGATTATTTGAAGTCAGAAATGAATTTAGCCGATCCTCTGACTAAACCTTTGCAAAGGAGGTTGATATCTGAAACATCGAGGGGAATGAGACTTTTGCCAATTTGAGAAGATCAATAATGATGGTAAACCAACCTATGTAATTAGAGATCCCATGAATTAGGTTCATATGGATAATAACAAGACATTAGTTGATCAAAAGCACACTATAAAATTATGTCCCTTCCTATGGTGTGTGAATATAGTGCAAAAACTGCAAGGCAAAGTGAGGTTGATAAAGTCTTCATCCAAATCATATCCTTTATAGGTGGTGTATTGCTCTACAGAATACACTTGATGATTGGACCTATATGAGAGTGGAGTGGGGCCGCTCCTATAAAATCGTGATAAATTTCTAGAGCACTCATGAATACCAGGCACGTGCATGGCCTATTAGCGCAAAACCATGATGAACAACAGAGTGTGTGGATGTATAATGTGGTAGATAAGACGCAAATCTTACAAAAGAATTATTGGTTCATAGAAGTTTTAAACTTCACCAATTATTCTGTAAGGTTAATCTTATTTTATCTAGATCTGGTTCATAGTCCAAAAGGCACCAGATTCGACGCATTATTCATATTTTTGAAAATACAGCAAAATTTCTTATTTAACTTTTATTGTTTTTGAGATATGTGGGGGATTGTTGATAAAACAATTATATAACATCTCTAAAAATATTTTATTTCTATCCTAACGTCTCTTTTCTTTGCTTAAATCATTTACATTCAATTGCTATTTGACATTCAATGTTCTTGATTTAATGACCATTTAATTTGGTGAACGTTGGTAGGAAAACATATGCAGATGAACGTTCGCAGTTGACCCTCTTTTTTTCTATATAAGTGTTGCTCTCATTTGTGAGGAAAAATTAAGAATAATTCTTCATCTTCTTATTCTCTTTTGTTGGATTTTATATTACTTAAACTTTGTTGTTCCTGCTCCTAGTTTACACTAGAAGAGCTTGTTGAATCCTGGAGGATACACCTCACCGGTAAAATATCCTTAAGGACAGTGTCACACACGCCTCAAGCTTTCGAGAATATCCAATAGTTTTCATGATTGTACAACAAATTTTCCAACATTAAACACGTGTTTTGTATGTATATCTCATATTAATTTATATAAAATTTTAAAATAATATTAATAATATTAATAATATTAAAATATGTGTTATAAATAGTGCGAAACTATTTAAAAAAACAAATATAAGCTTGAAATAAATAAGAACAGTTAATCTATTTATTTGTATTCACAAGCACACACATAAAATCATAAACGTAGACAAAATTTAAAGTTTATGTGTTCGAAAATTTAATTTTTTTAAAATTATTAAATTCTAATCTATATATTTATATAAAAAGTGAGACATAAGCTCGCTAATGTGGCACAACTAAAACACAGAATTGCTATTCGTGTCAACCTTCGCAATCCACTCTACTCTAGGTGTGACGTCTGTGGGAAGCTCCTCATGTTCGTCATCACTCACCTCAAAACTGAAAGTGAGTGGGATGTCAGCGCTTTTAGAATTCTTACTCATGTAAGCTTTCACATAGACAAGACATATGTAAATGACTTCAAAGTTGCATGATACATGAAGAGTCAACACAATACAGTAGTTCACTACAAATAAGGTAGTAACACAAAGAATACATTAAAGGTTAGAAATGAGCGTCGGAGTCTCTGAGGTGAAGTAAACATATGACTAAAGTAAATTACAAACCAACTTGATGGAAATTTAAAGAGCAATGACTGTTATAAAATATATTAGAGATCAAAGGGAAAAGAAAAGGGACTGCCAAAATCCATCTAAACGACCTTAAAACATTTTAAAATAAGGTGATTCACTGCATAACAATATGTATTTTTTACTGGTCAGTTTTGATTAATCTATCAAATTTCAGGTCATTCGAAGTGGTATCTCTTTAGGATCTACTCCAGCATTTAGAAATTGGTTAATCGGTAAAGATACATATACTTGATGCCCTGCCCAAGAGAGAGACCCAAGTCCTAGTAGCCCTGCCAAATGGCGAGATTAGTAAAATTCTCAATTTTCAAAGCTATGACTAAATTTTAAAACTAACCGATTCAAATGATTTCAAAAAATAAAAATAAAAAATCTAATCTACATTTTTATGATATGTCAATTCAGGTTAAATCATTAAGGATAATCTGTTCTAGATCTAACATAAACAACACTAATACAAAGAATAATTTATTTCTCATTCAAATCAAATTTCAATCCGACAAGCTATCTAAAACCCATCTAAACTACTTCGAATGCCCAGGCATTTCTCACTTATAAACCCGCCAAATTTCAAGTCAATCGGAGATTGTGAAATTTATGACCGCCAAACTATAATCAAATTTGAAAAATAATATTTTAGGCATAGTTAAGGATTAAATAATATGATTTACACTTTCATTCACTTTTATAATTTTTCTAGGAGCATATTGCATAAGTTGCATCCTTCTTTAGAGTAAGATACACAACCTTCTCATAACAAATTATCCTCTCAATTAATACACCTGAGAATTTAAGATATTTTATTTTGTTCTTTTGAGTGAAAACCTCGATATCTCTTCTCGTGTATTAATTATGTGTTTGCTAGTATCTAAAGAGATATTTTCTTTCATTAGATAAATATGTACTGCTAGTATACTGCATCAAGGACAATTTACTCGACATATTGAGCATATTTCAGTAACTCAAACAGATAAATCATGTCGGTAAATTTTATTTATTGATCATAATTCGCTATTCATGTATTGATATCATGTCACATGAATAAACATTAAGAATTTTATAATTTCAAATAAGTAAATTACTTTTGATAATTATTAATTAATTTAATCATAAAATTCGTAAATTTATACAATATTATATAGTGTGGGAAAGAGAAAGACTATGCCCATATAATTAAATCCTTTTCTATTCATCCCTGTTTAGAGATTTCCATAGCACAGAAATAATTTTTTTTAAAAAGATGAATCTTTCACCCTACAAAATCAAAAAGAAACTTTTGATGGCAAAAATTAGAACTACAACACTATTGGGACTCAATCACAATCTATATATATATTTATATAAAAGTGGAACATAAGCTCGTTGATGTGGCACAACTAAAACACAGGATTGCTATTTATCTATTTTTATAAATTTTTGATAATATTTGTGCAATAAAATCCAACTCACGCGTACATAAAAAAAGTTACTTAAGCAGCGACAATCCAAACAACAACTTCACCAAAAGGTGTGACCAAATCCCTCTTATATCACTATCTCAATTCTTCAAACTATACTCCCTCTTCTTGAGTTGAAGTTGACTAAGAATTAAAGAATCTCTGTTCTATAGCTCTCCCTGTTCTTCTTTCAAGTGCACCAAATCCTCCAACTGCCCTAGATTTGGTACCTTCCTTTTCTCAGCCGTTTTTTAACAAATGGTCTCATCAAAGACTTGAAATTATAGGGGAATTTCAATAAAATTAATTTTGAATGCTTTGTGATTTTCTAATCAAAATTATCCCCTGTTTTCGCCAACATCTCTTTCTATCAGTTGTTTCTACAAGAAACCTTTGAAATTCTCCTTTGAGGTGCACAAAATCTCCTGAAAAACCTCCAACTGGCCTAGGTATGTTGTTGTTCCTTTCTCTACCAATTTATTCTATTTCTCTAGAAACATATATTTGCATGAACATTTCATGGACTTTGTTTGGTTCCTTATAGTTTAACTTCCATATATTTTGGGTAAAAAATATATTTTAACAACACTTTAACATTTTCATGATTTTTACGGTATATGAGTTTTTCCAAATTCCAAGCCGACCAACATTAGTACATCGTAAGTGTAACAACCCCATGAATCTCTGAAAGCATAAGAGTTGTTGCGATGAAGTTTATAGTCTCTCCACAAGTAAATTTTATTTTTTCATATTAAAGTGAAAGTTTTTTTGGTCTTTTGAACTATTTCAACTTGTAACATCCACCATAATTTAGTACACTCAATGTCATATCACCAATTCAATCAAATCAAGACCTATATACTTTGTAACCCCATTGCCATTATTCTCGCCTATGAGTTTTGCATATTACTTTTTCATGCAGACATCCACTATAATAATCATCATCCATCACAGTAGAAAACGCAAACCACCATTAATGAGTTACATGGAGAAATGACTATTAGATGACATTAATGATGCAAGTTTTATATTCCAAGATAATAGATCAATATATTTCGGAGAAGCTTATTTAAAAAAAAATCCAATACTTATTGGAACAACTCGATTTCTAAGATTGATAAGATTGTTTTGTTAGGAATGATTTAATCAATTTCTTCCTCTTAGTGGTTGTTTTACGTTGTTGCCATAACATCTATGATTCAAATACATATATAAGTAGTAAAGTTTAGGTACACTCAAAAATACTGAACTACTATTTTATTTGCTAAAATGCTTCGTCCTCTTCCAATCCAAGTTTTCTTTCCCCTTTCAAGGAAAAAGAAATGCATCAACCAAGTTCACATTTACTTTTGTTGTCACACATGTATTCTTGTATATATGTTTATTCCTTAATCTGTTTTCATAAATATAATTTTTTCTTATTTAATTTCCTAAGGCTCTTCCAACAATCAAAAACTTACTGTTAAGAGGTACGTTGAATTCTTGCAAACTTTTCAAGTAGTTTCCCTCGACGAGTTAGTTAATATCTTTAACATGTGATTGACATATACAATCCCTCTATTTATGAGAGATCAAGAATGTGGTTATTTTCTAATAAGATATATTTAAGAAATAGGCTTTTATACTAATGAGAATATGAAATTTTAGTTCAATGCTTGGAATAACATGCTAAAATAGTTACTTTATAATGTTAATTTATGACCTGAATTACATTATTTGATTAGCAACAATAATGGGCTTGCAGAGTAATGTTTCTAAACTTAATTTGATGCAATGTTAAATTATTTTATGAATTCATACCCTTAGCAGAGTATAAAAAAGGATTAGTCTTCATGGTTAGTTGTTCTGCTCAAATTTATTCCTTGCCATCGAGGTAAATCTCCTCTTTCTCTTTTTGAGAATTTAAGATTTTCATTCTAGTTTTTTTCCTTTCATGTTTAGTTGATGTTTCATATATATTAAATTCTTGATATTTTATGTTTTTATGTTTGGTTGATGTGTCACGCCCCATCTTGGGAGGCATGACTGGCACCTAATGCCAAACTGGAAGTTGACTGACCTGGTTGGGCTGATGCACATCTAGTGCATTCTTGCAACTCAATTCAAGAAAACAACGAGCTATATCTTGGCTGTAGACACATCCTCCGACAGACAAGGCCGTATAACCACCTGTAAATATAAACAGTTAACCAACGCAGGCAATAAAAGGGATCCTATGTGGGCCGACGAGACCACCATGTTGTCTAGTTATAACAGAAATGAAGACAAGCTACTATAATAGGCCCCACATGACCAACATGCGAAGCATAACTGATTAAGGCCCCACACGGCCAACATATAACTAACTGACTGACGACTATAGTCTGCAAGCCTCTAAGAATACAAATAGTGGTTTAGATAGGGCCCCGACTTTCCCTAAATGTTATACAACTGGAAGACTGTAACCTATACAAGTTGGAAACTCCGAATGAAGGGAGATGGCCAAACTACTGACTCTGAACAACTGCTACTGAAGACCCTGAAGCCTGTCTGTCCAAACCTGCAAGCAAGTAATGCAGCGCCCGCGGATGGGCATCAGTACAATATATACCGAATATGTAAGGCAATGAGCAAGTTGTTAAAGACTGAAAATAGACAGAGAGAAGGGGCAAAAAGATTAACCTGTAAGATGACTTATTCATAATCTGCATCTAGAAAAACACTATACGTACATGAACTATGACTGTACAATCATATATTCATAAGCTATAGCTAGTAGGCAAGAATACACACAAGAACCTAGCCTGGGCCCCATAAGCCTGGAAGGTACAAGCAACACAGAAATAGCCTACCAGGACCCCCATAAGCCCTGGCAAGTACACCTTAATATATATACCCCTAACCAGGTTTCTATGACTCTACTGATGCTATAGCCAACCTACCTGTCCCCTTGGGTATGCAACTGAGACCGCTCGGCCCCTAAACTGTAGCTGTGTCTGAGTCCGGTGGACTCCTGATATCTGCACCCTGGGCACCAGACTCGACAGGGGGTGTGGTGTAGTACCGATCGACATAAAAATAATCCAGCCATGAAATGGACTGTATGAGGACTTGGGACCCTATTCGTTCCTCGCGGATGGCATAACACTCCTTGGAGCAACGTCATCTCACCCCTGGCGGGCGTCGACACAGCTAGTAACCCTGGGGTTGTTATGGAAGGCTCCTGAATAAGGGCAACCCCAACCAAGGCGATGTACTGAAATCTCAATATAGCCACTGAAAAGGTGTAACTAGCCTTCTGGGCTGAACGCTAGCGCTGCTCATCCCCTAGGATAGTCTGTAAGGCTGCTAGCAGGCAAATCGTGCACCTGTATCTGATTAGAGGATCCTGATAGTGATCATGATCTCTAATGGTCTAGACTGGATAGGCGAGATCTGGAGTGGTCTAACATAACTCTAAATGTCCTTCCCAGACAACTATGACTCATAAACAAGTATGAGGTCGCAGATGACTAATTACTTGGCTCCTATGCTTAGAACATCTGTAGGGCTGCTACTGGCTGAACATGCTTTTGGGAAATCGACTCCTAATCCTCCACAGGGAACTTACTGACATTCCTCGCCTATGGGTAGTATTTTACTAACGTGGAACTAGTCTCTTAGACCTCATCTCGATCTATCGGATCTTATATTACTCTCCTATTGATTCCGAACCTTATAGACAAGTTTATACAGACTTAGCCACTCCCAGCAATCTTTACCTGAGTATCTTATAAGAACCGACTGGGGCGTTGGCCTAGACTCTAACCACTGGTAAGATCACCTTCCTTAGGCACCCACGGGTTTGTTTGACCTGGATGACTAGACTGGCTTCCTGGACGACCTGTATGATAAATGCTAAGTCAACTAGGACTGACAATTACTGGTAATAGCTAATTAGGTGGCAGACTGTCACTTAGTTCACTAGACAACCTAGGCTGCTGACTCTAAAATATGGCCTTCCTATCTAAATTTCTGGCCCTGGGGCGTAAGGATACGCCATTGGCCCCTAGTCATGCTTTCCTGACAATACATGCACCAAACAGGTAGTTAACCTGCCGAGCTGCTCCTATGCTATTCAACTTACTAGCTCAGGCCCGATAACTATTCACAAGCTTCTAAGGTCTAGGCCTGGAGATAAAACATACAATCCTACTAATACAATGAACTAGAGAATAGAAGAGTTTCTATGACGCTTCTAGTGCGTATCATACTTAACATGATCCTTTTCGGCGAGGGACACTGTGGTATAATCTATATACATTTTCTAGAAGCTAACCAGAACTTATATAATCATAATATACTGATAGCAGCTAATCACAGCATATCTGATCTTTATATACCAACAACAGCTAATTACAACATGTTTGATCACAATCTACTGGTAGAGACTATCTATAACATATGGCACCGTTATTTCTATTCGTAAACATATGTTGTAACACTGTACGACAAGAATAACTTGCCGAGGGTTAAGCCTTACATACCTTAGCTGTCATTTGAGGAATAACCGACGAGTTTCACTTGGATTCGTCAGCTTTTTTCAGCTATAACCATTATACTGTGAGAAAGAGATGAATTTCAATACTAAATCCGGCGAAAAAGGGATACTTTTGATATTAATAGCGACTATAATTCATCTACGTAAAATACGGCTAAAAACTTATAACCCGAGGGTTCAGATGGGAGAAATGCTTACTTGAAGCCTGTGATCGTATAAAAATCAGTTTGGAGCAATTCTAACGAATTTTGCTCGGCGGAGTGTTGGCTTGCCGGGCGTATCTCGAGAAAATAACTCCATAGTAATGCTCCCTACAGGGTTAGAATTCAATACCTGAAGTTAGGGCGGCGTTTGGTAGCGTAATCGGATGAAAAATGATAGATTTCTTCATATAATACTCTCTCTGGACGAAACCAAAATGGGAAAATGATTTCCAATAAACTAAGAGGTCTATTTATACTTACATGGGCGGTGGCAGGGGTGGCGCCTCGCGCCTCCCATTAAGGCAACAAGCCTGGCACGCCGCGCTGGCCAGTGCGCTAGTCCTGTTCGACCCCACTTTCGAGGCTTGTCTACAGGCATCATACTGTCTTTAATTATCACAAATCCACGTGTGCTCTTACTAATCATTACTTTTACGGGGTGCAACATCCTCCCCCGCTAAGGAACATTTGTCCTCGAATGTTATTCTCAAGCTTAAAGGAGTTAACTCCTTTTAATTGTTACTGACGAAATTTTGATAGAGTACTCTCTATATTATGGATTATCTGAAAACCTGAAACACAGAAAAACCCATTACAGGGATCTCACAAGACGCTATTTGCAACTAAAACATAGCTTTGTCATATATAACATACTCAATTGATAACAATAGCAATAAAACCAACCGTATAACATCTGGAAAATAACTTATCTGGGTTTGTATATTGTCGTTATAAAGCGTAAAATAACTAAAACTATCCATACTTGCATCGCTCGTAGTTCTGCATTACATTTCTTCTATATTTCTATTCGCCCCCGATTTTGTAATGGGTTACGACTCTGGTTTTCTAGATGGTTCCTATAACTATTGGAGTCTCTCTGTGGAATGGTGCCTCTGTACCTTGAGTGTCTCCAATCAGATTAATCTAATATAAGGTCTTTACGTACTTGTGTAGTGCTGATGAATAGATCCTAGCCCCGCAGGTAACTCTATCTCATAGGAGACTTGGCCAATGTTTCAGAGGGTGGCTTAATGAATCTAGAGCTGGACATGCCCTTCTTGTCAGATTCCATAATGCCCTTCATTGTCGAAGTTTTTAGGAATACCCAGTTGCTGCTTCAACTCTTAACTCCTTATGTTATACGTCAGAGTAGGACTTCCATAACCCTGGGCTTCTGGTACATCCTTCTCGATAAACTTAACTTCCTCCGTTTGGCTGATGTAGTAGTATACCGGCTCAACTACCCTTTATTTATCTACTTTAAGTCATCATGTAAGGAGCCTCCATTTCCACCCAAAATAGATCTCCGGGCGTCTAAATTGTGTGCTCTACATTTCCACCATAATTCAAATAAGTTCAATTTACACTTGGTATGAGGTAACCCTTTAACTATAATCATATTTATCATTCTCCACTCCCTTTGTAGGCATAACTATCTTCTAAATTGTCCTACTCGGTTCCTGCTGTCCAGCCTCCCCTAGCTGGTCATTGGTGCTTTACACTATGACTCAGCAGTCTGTTCCCTCTTCCCATGCCATCAGTAAGTCTCTCTTACAATCTGATGCATTTTTGTTAAACTCTAGGTGGAGCGAGTAACGGACATGATGCATCTTGGCTATAGTATGCTAACGAAGTTCTGCCACCTTTGGGACGCAGAGTCAACCTCTGGGTGTTATGATTCCCCCTTATTATCTCAAAGGCTAATAACTTCCTACTAGGCCTTGTCTCTAGGTTGTACTAGGTTAGAATCTCTGTGTCACCCCTATTTTACTTCCACAATTGATGGTAATTTTGCAGCATTCTAGGTTACAATCTCACTATCTCTTAACTGTCAGCCCGATGCTTATTTCTTGACATTCAATAGTGGTCCCATACTCTGCCACTTAGCTTTTAGCTTGCAAGTGATTCTGTTTCCTTCCAGAGTTAAGAACTCGTGTCTTCCCCCTTACTCCCTTGGACTAAGCTCTGGGGTGCGTTCCTTCTGCCTTATGTTGTCTAGGATTTTACTAATCAAGTCTACCAGCTTGTATCCCTCTGACCCACACTCGGGCCCATTTTTTTCATATGATCTCTCTATCCTCAACATAACAAACTAGGGCCCTAGCCATTACCTTGCAGGTATGTCCTACCGTTATTAGCATACTGTGTCAGAATCAGCCTATTTCTGACCTGAACTTTACTATTGTTGGGGGTCTATCACTTATGGACTCCCTCATGTATTTGGGTACTACTGGTGGTCTTATTTGCTCTCCTGATTTACTACCGTATAGGTCTAGATAACTTATTTAAACACTAAGGGTCTTAACCACTTCCTAACCTTTCTCGAAGTCAATAATTCTTGCCCTCCTTTACTTTTTATTCTAGGAAACATGGCAGTGCTACTTACGATTTTTGTTGTACTGACAAAATAAACTAGGAGGTGGGAAGTAACCCTATCATTCTATACCAAGATTAGAGTGCGAATTTCAATAATTCTAGAGGCTGGGGCGGTACAGACCTTACACGACCCTTTGTATGTTTCAGGTGGTCCAACCTTAACTCTTGCCCCTGTCTAATTCTACATATCTAGTAGGTAAGCCAACTCATATGTATACTATTCTTAGGTACTGTTCCAAGGCTAAAGAAGGGATTGGGGACGATGCTGACATATATGTTACTTTAGAAAGTTTCTGGTGCCTCGGGAGGATAGTGGGGAAATATAAAAGACGTCTGCTTCTGCCTTTAGGCTAACCGTCTCCCAACTGTGGCACTGCACTGGTACCTCCTCCTGTTGCCGTAGTCATCTTGCGACTGGATGGAGTCTGTCTTATATCGAACATTATCCTAGAGAGACTAACAATGAAAGCTTAGGGGCTCAACCCTATACAACTCCGCTTAACATGATCTGAGAAGAAGGAGGGGTAACCATACAATCATGCCTCGTAGCCTCCTTCTTATAAAATGTGGTGCACACACATTTATAATTAATACTCTACTAGAAACAGCTTGCAGATTCCCTAGGATACGAACTGCTCTGATACCAAGTTTGTCACTCACCACCTTAGGAGGCATGACTGGCACCTAGTGCCAAACTGGAAACTAACTGACCTGGTTGGGCTGGTGCACGTCTAGTGCATGCCTGCGACTCAATTCAAGAAAACAACGAGCTATATCTCGGCTGTAAATACAGTCTCCAGCCGACAAGGTTATATAGCCACTAATAAATAAAAATAGCTAACCAACAGCAGGCAATAAAAGGGATCCTATGTGGACCGACGAGACCACCATGCTGTCGAGTTATAACAGAAATGAAGACAAGCTACTATACTAGGCCCCACACGGCCAACATGCAAAGCATAACTAATTAAGGTCCCACACGGCCAACATACAACTAACTGACTGACGACTATAGTCTGCAAGCCTCTAAGAATACAAATAGTGGTCGAGATAGGGCCCCGGCCTACCCCAAGTGCTATGCAACTGGAAGACTGTAACCTCTACAAGCTGGCAACTCCGAATGAAGGGAGCTAGCCAAACTGCTGACTCTGAACAGCTGCTACTGAAGATCCTGAACCCTGTCTGTCTAAACCTGCAGGGAAGTAATGCAGTGCCCATGGATGGGCGTTAGTAAAATATGTACCAAATATGTAAGGCAATGAATAAGTTGCTAAAGACTAAAAATAGATAGAGAGAAGGGGAAGAAAGATTAACCTGTAAGCTGGCTTATTTGTAATATGCATCTAGCAAAACACTACACGTACATGAGCTATGACTGTACAATCATATATTCATAAGCTATAGCTAGTAGAGAATAATACACACAAGAACCTAACCTAGCCCCTATAAGCCTGAAAGGTACAAGCAACACAGAAATAACCTACCAGGACCCTCATAAGCCCTGGCCAGTACACCTCAATATATATACCCCTAACCAGGTTTCTATGACTCTACTAGTTCTATAGCAACCCTACCTGTCCCCCTGGGTCTGCAACTGAGCCCGCTCGGCCCCTGAACTATAGTTGTGTCTGAGTCCGGTGGACTCTTGATATTTGATATCTGCACCTCGGGCACCAAGCTCGACAGGGGGTGTGGTCTAGTGTCGATTGGCATAAAAATAGTCCAGCCATGGAATGGACTGTATGAGGACTTGGGACCCCATCTTTGTCCCTCGTGGACGACATACCGCTCCTTAGAGTGATGTCATCCCCCCCCTGGCGGGCGTCGACACAGCTAGTAACCTTGGGGTGGTCATGGAAGGCTCTTGAATAAGGGCAACCCCAACCAAGGTGTTGTACTAAAATCTCAATCTAGCCACTCAAAAGGCGTAACTGGCCTTCTGGGCCTAACGGTAGCACTACTCGTTCCCTAGGTTAGTCTGTAAGGCTGCTAGCAGGCACACCGTGCACCTGTATTTGATTAGAGGATCCTGATAGTGATCATGATCTCTAATGGTCTAGACTGGATAGGGCCAGATCTGGAGAGGTCTAACATAACTCTGAATGTCTTGCCCGGACAACTATGACTCATAAACAACTGTGGGGTTGCAGATGACTAATTACTTGGCTCCTTTGCTTAGAACATCTATAGGGCTGCCACTGGCTGAACATGCTTTTGGGCGATCGACCCCTAATCCTCCACAGGGAACTTACTAACATTCCTAGCCTGTGGGTAGTACTGTAATAACGTGGTACTAGTCTCTTAGACCTCATATCGGTCTACTCAGATCTTATGTTACTCTCCTGGGTGATTTTGAACCTTATAGAAAAGTTTATACAGACTTAGCCACTCCCGACAATCTATACCTAAGTATCTTATAAGAATCGGCTGGTCCGCTGGAACGGCCTCTAACCGCTGGTAAGGTCCCCTTCCTTAGGGTACCCATGGGTCTATTTGACCTGGACGACTAGACTGGCTTCCTAGGCGACCTGTATGATAAATGCTAAGTCAACTAGGTCTGACAATTACTCGTAATAACTAATTAGGTGGCAGGCTATTACTCAATTCACTAGACAACCCTAGGCTGCTGACTCTAAAATATGGCCTTCCTATCTAAATTTCTGGCCCTTGGGCGTAATAAGGATACGCCAATGGCCCCTGGGCGTGCTTTCCTGACAATACAAGTGCCAAACTAGTAGTTAAATTGCCTAGCTGCACCTATGCTATTCAACTTACTAGCTCAGGACCGATAAATATTCACAAGCTTCTAAGGTCTAGGCCAGGCAATAAAACATACAATCCTACTAATACGATGAACTGGAGAATAGAAGAGTTTCTATGATTCTTCTAGCGCGTATCATACTTAACATGTTCCTTTTTGATGAGGGATACTGTGCTATAATCTATATACATTTTATAGCAGCTAACCCGAACTTATATAACCGTAATCTACTGATAGCAGCTAATCATAGCATATCTGATCTTTATATACCAACAACAACTAATTACAACATGCCTGATCACAATCTACTGGTAGCGACTATCTACAACATATGGGACTATTATTTCTATTTGAGAACATATGTCGTAACACTGTACGTATGAGAATAACTTGCTGAGGGTTAAGCCTTACATACCTTAGCTGTCGTTTCCCGAATAACCAATGAGTTTCACTTGGATTCGTCAGCTCTTTTCAGCTGTAACATTATACTGGGAGAAAGAGATGAATTTCAATACCAAATCTGATGAAAAATGAAACTTTTGATATTAATAGCGACTATAAATCATCTACGTAACTGAAAACTTATAATTTCCCGAGGGTTTAGATGGGGAAATGCTTACTTGAATCATATGATTGTATAGAAATTAGTTTGGAGCAATTCTGAAGAATTTTGCTCTGTGGAGTTCCATCTTTCCGAGCGTATTTTGAGATAAAAACTCCGTAGTAATGCTCCCTGCAGGGTTAGAATTCAATACCTGAAGTTAATTTGAGTTTGGGTGGCTTTCGGTAGCGTAATCGGACAAAAGACGATCGAATTCTTCGTATAATACTCTCTCTAGCTGAAACCAAAAGGGGAAAATGATTTCCAATAAACCAAGAGGTCTATTTATACTTACATGGGCGGTGGAAGGGGTGACGCCCCGGTCCTCCCATTGAGGAAGCAAGCTTGGCGCGCCGCGCTGGTCCTGTCTGACCCCACTTCCAAGGCTTCTCTACACGCGTCATACTCTCTTTATTCATCACAAATCCACGCAGTGTGCTTACTAATCTTAACTTTTACGGGGTGTAACATGATGTATGCATCTTGATATTTTATATTCTCAATGTCCTTCTTCATTTAGGCTTATTTTAGAATCAAAAATGCATTGTTTGGTTAATTTATCGCTTATTTATTAGATTCAATTAATGTTGAATGGAATATACAAAAAAATACATTTTACACTTTAAAAATTTTAGCGGCTCTGATTTTGTTGGAGTTTAGGAAAATAAAATGTGTAATTTGGAGGAACAAAAGTTTCATGCTCTCCTACTCTTTCATTTTTCTACCATACAATAAGTTGGAGTCTTTTAGGAGTTTGGATAGTCCTAATAATAATTATTTAGGAATATGAGGGTAGTTTTTCTTTGGAGTTTTGTCAAATTCCTTAGAATTAGAATAATTAGATGCTTAAAATAATTTCATGATAAGTTATACATTTTGTTTTAAGGTTTAGAAGCCTCACCCTGGAAAATTAGAAATATCGCATACCAATACTCACTAACCACTTTTATAACAAATATAATATTCCTTTTTTAAATTTGATTTTCTAATGGAGTATTAATTTCTATCACTAAATAGACAGCCAGACTTGACTATCAATCTTATTCCACATAATGTGTTGTTGGTAATTATATAGCACGCAACTTTTGATTTTGTAATGCCCCAGAAATTTCCTTAGACTAGCCTTTAGATTTAAAACTTGATCATGCAAAAAACTGGAAAAAAGACCTCAGTACGAGTCACAGCATGACTCGTACAATCATGGTACGAGCCGTACCTGGAATCATAATAGGAGGGTTGGAGGAAAACAATAAGTGTGATTAGAGAAAGCACGAGTGCATGTTATGACTCATACTAAGGTGGTATGAATCATACTGACCAATCGTGGATAAGTTCAGAGAATTGATTAGGGAAATCATGGGTAACCACGATACATGGTACGAATCGTGGTATGTTGGTACAGACTATACACTAAGTCATGAGTTGAATCAGAGGAGTGTTGAGGAGGAAATCACGGACCGAGGTACGACTCATAGGATGCTTGTACGGATCATAGGAGGCTTTCGTGGAAAACTTTAGATAAATGGTATGGAGAAGGGTCCGTAGTCACGAGTGAAGGTACGGGCCGTAGGATCCTGGTACAACTGATAGGTTGAGTTGTACCACCTATCGGGCAGAATTTGTAAAACAGTTTCCAGGGGCACTTTTGTAAAACCCTATTATTTTCATGCCTAAATACGTCATTTTGAGTACGTTTAGAGGGGAATTAAAGGGTTTGATTAACTATCCCTCTCTTTTTTCTCTCAATCTTCAGGCTCGGTATGTAGAAGTTCTAGACAGCTTTCTCAGGGAAAGGGCTAGGGGTGCTATCCTTTTCATATTTTCAGGTGTTTCTTAGGGAAATTTCTACTACATGTATGTGGGATTCCAAACAGGAAATTTCTCTCACCCTTTTGTCCCAAATTCTTTACAGCAATCTCCTTAGTTCTAGCCTTGTAGAACATCAAAACTAGGGTTTCCCTTCAAATAGTTCGTGAATTCCTTTATTGTAATAATTCTTGAGTTTTTCCTAGGTTATTGTCAGTTGTAATTCATGCTTGGTATTTTATATCATACAGTATGTATTTTTTCCCTAATCTTTAGATGTGATTTGAACGTGGCTTGCATATTTGAGAATTCAGACATGAATATTGTTTGTCATCATGATTCCGTTTAAATTTACCAATATTAGTACAGATTCATAATTAGAAGTTAGTCTTTGATTTACTCAATCTCAGAGCCTCAGTCATCACTCAGTGCTCTACAAAAATGTCAGCTAATCAGTTTGACTATTTTTAGTCTTGATTTACTCAATCTCAGTAACCTTAGTAGTATCAGTTATCAGTTTGTCAGTTGTTCCTTAGACTATTACAACACTTTTAGATAAATCTGTTCTAACGAGTCTTGAAAGATAATTACTTTCAGGTCCTTAGACTATCAGGACACTTCAATACAAGTATTCCTGACTTAAATCTTAGGACACCAGTTTTGAGCTATTAGCCTGGTTAGACGTAATTAGAATTTCCAGTAGGAGTAGAACTTAGCACCTAGCAGAGCTAGGGGTTTAGCACACCCAGGTTCCTAGAACTATGTTGCTACCGTAGGTTATTATCCCAAATGGGCATCAGACAGTGATCATCCAACTCATCTACTATACCCTGGCAAGGTATAGTGGGCCTTCTCCGATAGGGGATATACATCAGACTCCACGTCTAGTTCACATGGTCACATGTCAGTTATAGTTTCTCCCACATTATAGTATAGTACAGCTCAGTCCAGTATAGTCACAGTCTCCAAAATTCAGGATATGTGTATGACCTTCAGTTAGTAACTAGTACTTATGGTATTATCAAATTTTTAGATACTTTAGTATTTATGATTCCAGTTATGGTCATTACATATTTTGTTAGTTCAACTTACATAATCTTAGTATCTTTACATTTACTTCATATCTCACTTACTCAGTACATTGAAAGTACTGATGCATACTCTCTATGCTGTATCGTCTTATGATATAGGCACAGGTTCCGTGTCTTAGCATCGTCAGTAGTCCTTCTCCGACGGAAATTAGCAGAGTTTAGTGGTGAGTCCTCATTTTTCGAGGGTCGGAGTTTCCTTTTTAGAATATTGTATTTTGATATTTCAGTTTAGACTTTAGAGTTAGCTGGGGGCTTGTCCCAGCAACTCATCAATTCTTAGATGGCTTTCAGAAAGAGTTAGTAATTTTGTGTGTTATTAGATGTATTGTTTTACTTAAAAGTATTTTGTTTAGTTATACATCATGAAGCTTCCACTTATAGATTTCATACAGTAATTAGAGTTTTAGTAGTATGTTATGCCATAGTTTAACTTGGGGTCACTTGTGGCCCTAAGTACCGTGTCGCATCCAGGGTGTGGACTCAGGTCGTGACAAACTTGGTATCAAAGTCAAGTTTAGAGTGTCTCAGGATTTCTAAAAGCTGCATCAATTAGTATTTTTCATGGGTGTGAAGCACACCACACTTAGAGAGGGAGGCCACAACGTGCTTTTAGGAAAATTCTCTTTATTCATAAATAGAGTTTTAGACTCTAACACATCCTCCTAACTTGTGCTCCACCGTTTTCAGATGCCTCCTAAAGGAGAAAATGGAAGGAGGACCGGAAATGCCAATCGACCAGCCCCACCAGCTCTTGCAGCCCCTCAGGACGACCAAGTGTCCCACGTGGAATTTCGGGTCACTATTCAGATGTTGGCTCAGGCAATGACCAACAAGGTCAACTAGCAGGCCGTACTGCCAGTCAACACCAATGGATCTACAGCTGAAGCTAGGGTCCAAACTTTCACACAGATGAATCCCGCAGCTTTTCATGGGTCTAAGGTAGAAGAGGACCTGCAAGAGTTCATGGATGAGATATAGAAAATCATCCAAATCATAGGTTTCATATCTACAGAGAGTGTTGATTTGGCTGCCTATCAGCCGAAAGGGGTGGCTCATATTTGGTACAAATAGTGGAAGGAGGGAAGGAAGATTGGAGCAGGTCCGATAGAATGGGACGAATTCGTTATAGCCTTTCTAGACAGGTTCTTTCCCTGGGAATTGAGGGAAGCTAAGGCTGTCAAGTTCATGAACTTGATATAGAAAAACATGACATTAGAGGAGTACACACTGAAGTTTACTAAGCTATCGAGATATGCTCCAGAAATGGTCGCTGAGCTAAGGGATCGCATGCTCAAGTTTATTAACAGAGTCTCAAATTTGGTACTCAAGGAATGCAGGGCTGCTATGCTCATCAAATGTATAGACCTCTCCATTCTCATCATTCATGCCCAGCAAATAGAGGCAGAAAAGTTGAAGGACATAAAGAGGGAGAACAAACGGGCCAAAACCGGTTAGTTCAAGTACTCCCAGCAGAGGTCAGGCAGTGGTAATCACCCCGAGTAGAAGCAGAGGCCTCCAAAACCTTGCTCAGCCAGCGCTCCATCCTCCAGGCCCCGCAAAGACAGGAGGGGTGGGACATCAGGCTCCTAGTCCTAGAGTAATGTCTCCAGCATCCGCACTTTTCCAGCATGTCCTAAGTGTGGTAAGAATCACCCTGGGGAGTGTTGTTTGGAAAAAGAGGGTTGTTTTGGTTGTGGCTAGCTGGGTCACAAGTTGAGACAGTGCCCGTCAGTAGGATGGCGAAAGGCCTAGTCTTCTACATCAGCAGTCCTGATAGGTCGCCTAGCTCAACAGCGCACTTCTTCAGGTACAGGTGGTGGTCAGCGCCAAAATTTTTTCTACACTCTATCTTCCAGGCAGGATCAAGAGAACTCACCGGATATATTTATGAGTATTGTGCACTTTTTCCATATTGATGTATATGCTTTACTAGATCGAGGAGCCACACTTTCCTTCATGACTCCTTATATTGAAGTCCAGCTTGATATTAAAATAGAAACTCTCTCTGAACTAATTTTAGTATCTACCCTGGTTGGTGAGTCAACTAGAGCCTGTCGGGTATACAGAAATTATCCGATCTCAGTGTTGAGTAAAGACACTTCAATCGATCTAGTAGAGCTAGACATGGTCAACTTCGACCTTATCCTTGGTATGGATTGGTTGCATTCTTGTTATGCTTTAGTTGACTGCAGAACCAGGGTTGTCAGGTTTCAATTTCCTAATGAACCAGTCTTAAAGTGGAAGGGTAGTACTTCAGTGCCTAAGGGTCGTTTCATTTCGTAACTTAAGGCTAGGAAAATGATTGCCAAAGGGTACATTTACCATATGGTTAGGGTCAAAGATTGTAGTTCTGAAACCCCAACACTACAGTCAGTTCCGGTGGTGAATGTGTTTCCTAATGTGTTTCCCGAAAACATCCCTAGAGTCCCTCCCGAATAGGAAATAGACTTTGACATAGATCTTCTTCCAGATACCCAGCCCATCTCTATTCCTCCTTACAGAATGGCTCCAACTGAGCTTAAAGAATTGAAGGAACAGTTGAAAGACCTTCTAGATAAGGGCTTCATCAGACCCAGTATCTCTTCGTGGGGTGCCCCAGTCCTGTTTGTGCGAAAGAAAGATAGTACACTCCGACTGTGCATCGACTACCGTCAGCTGAACAAAGTCATAGTCAAGAACAGATATCCTCTACCCATGTCACGACCCGAGTTTACACCCTAGCCATAACACGGGACAAGGAACCCTGAAAGACTCCAAGTCGACCCATGGCATAATCATAATATAACACTTATCAAAGAAGCAACCAATAACATGATTAAGTGAAAGCTAACTACAAGAGTCAAATAGAAAATCAATAATCATGAATGTAACAACACTAGATACAACGCTGAATCTATTTAGACAAGTCTGAAAGCCTTCTACTAAACTAATGAGCTGCTGGGACAAGCCCCCAGCTAACTCCTAAAATCTGAAAACTGAGACATAAAGATAGTATGAACATAAATCACGTCTGCGGGAGGTGAGGACTCACCACTAGCAGCTAAGAAGAGATAAAGTGTATCTAACCATGAGGCCGAGTCTGGAAACCTAAATCTATATCAGCAACTGATATAGCACAAAAGGTGTGCGGTCAGTACTTGGGATGTACTGAGCATGCGGGATAACATAAATAATTAAATAAACAAGTATATGATAAGGAAATAACCAAGTACATCAACATAACTGATTTAACATGCCACTACCCTCGTCTGATTCATATACACACACATATATATACATGAAACTTTCCCTTGGATGTCATTTATGAAACATCATCAAACTCATGCATAAGGATCAAGTTCTGAACATCTAATAAGAGCCGAATCTAAATTTAGCATCACACACTGTACTGGATCACAATTGATAACTGAGACTGATTATCATTATTTTAAGTCTTTTATAAATCTGAAATCTGGATCATGCAGAACTGATTTATGCTAATAACATAATTAAGGGAGTCATCCTCTACTATAGGGAGTCCCAGCTGAACTAAGGAGTCACTCTCTACTTTGGAGGAACCCATCTGAACTAGGTAGTCACTCTCTGTTATGGAGGATCTCGATTGAGCTAGGGAGTCACTCTCTGCTATGGAGGATCCCGACTGAACCAGAGAGTCACTCTCTACTACAAGGATCCCGACAGAGCTAGGGAGTCACTCTCTGCTATGGAGGATCCTGACTGAGCTAGGGAGTCACTCTCTACTATGGAGGATCCCGACTGAGCTAGGGAGTCACTCTCTGCTATGGAGGATCCCGACTGAGCTAGAACATGAGGAGTGTTGATCTGACACTATCTATCTGATCTATGATACTACAGCTAGTCAAAAGCATAAACATACACTGCTTTCATCATACTACATTCATTTCGGAAGGATCGGAGCTACTTTATACTAACAACAAGCCCAACATTATGAGAATATCAATTTCATGCTTTATCATCATAGAGTCGCATCAATGTTTCTTCAAACATCTTACATTACTGAGTATCTATAGATTCACATCAAGTTCCGGCTTCATATCATTCAACATGTATCATATAGCCATTCATGACCCATAGATTCGATTAATACCTTAACATGCATACATTGATTCATATATTCTAGATTTACGATTTGCCATATAGTTAACTTATAGCCTATACATTTACAAAAAGATCATGGAAGAAACATAGATTATCATTTCATAAGACCCATTTCGAGATCTAATCCAATTCATGAGAAGGATGCATTAATTAGGCCATTACCATAATTTTTACCTCATACCCAATCAATTCCATCGAAGCATAAAAGACATGCATATTTTACTCAATTATTCAAGCCCATGAACTCTGATTTCTTCTCAACATGTCTACACATGGCACATTCAAGTTCTTAGGGAAAATCATACGACCTTCACATAATTAAACATGGGTGCAAGTAATTACATTAATTGAGTGAACAATAATAAAGTCTCATTCAAAGTTATGAAGAACATTCCATAACCCCACATTTTTCATCACCCAACACATAATTCAAGGTAACCCAATTATTTTATATTGTAATCAACTCATAATCATATTAGGTCTTAGAATTTAGAGAATAATAGAATAATTCACCATCAATTTAAAAACCCTAGGTCATGCTCTCCTAGGATAATTGAAATTGGGCATTTTGAGAAAAATATTTTTGGGGCACAAGGATGGAAGATTATCCTTGTTGAAAGACCTGCATACCTGGTAGAAGAAACCTGCTCGAAGTTTTCCCTTGAAGCTTGATGAACACCTAGGTGAAGTCCTTGAATCTTGAGAGGAGGGGAGGAAGAAGGGCTTTGAGAGGTATCGAGTGAGATTAGGGTTTTGACTTGAAGAAACCCTTAAAAACGTCCCAAATAATAGTCAAAACAACGTAGTATAGAAGTTAGGAACATAGAATTTTACAAAAACACTCCTAATATTTCACAGGAAAAGGGACCCTGTCAGTCCTCACGAGGGACATCACGACTCGTGAGGTACTGGATGAGTCGTGAGTCCAATCCATGAAGTCTTCTGGAATTTTCGCCAAATTTTGCCACTTAACGAGTCACTTAATGATTCGTGAGGTGACTTAACGGGTCACTTGACCAGTCGTGAAGTCCCCTATGAAAATGAAGTTTTCCAGCAATTTTGGCCACCTAATAGGTGACTTAACGAGTCACCTAACGAATTGTTCTGTGATGTTGATGTAGTTCACCAAATTGCTCATAACTTTTTACTCTGAACTCCGATTGACACAAGGTCAGATGCGTTGGAAAGAAGACTAAAAGGGATTCAATTTGATATATTAAATCACCCAAAAACACTTTGTAAAATAGGATCTATAGTCGTTATAAGTTGACCCTTTCTAGAACTTGTATGAAAACTCAATCCGTAAAAAGGTTCTCAACTCAACTTTATGCTAGAATTCCTTGTGACCTTAATTTGCATCCATTGCACTTATAATACTTGGGAATTGATATTAACACCTAGGATCCATAGAATTCATTGGGCTCGGACCTATCCATACATCTAGAGCGGTTCCAAACTTAGCCCAAAAGTCTGAGGCATTGAAATATCTCAACTCACTAGGTTTGGATCTAGTCTTAGAGACTTTTGGGGTGTTACAATATCTCTCCTTGGGAACATTATTCCTTGAATGTATGCTAAACATGCTATAGAATTGGGGAAATAACTGATATCACAAATACTGAACATTTGCAACTAAAATTGATGGAGTATCTGACTCCGGGCTGATCTTGCATAGCTGAACTAAAGATCTGAATCATACATGCATGCTAAGACATGAGAGGGACTGAAAGACATGGAACTGACATGGAAGTAGGTAGAACAATGAGAAGGATTCTTCCCCTTTAACTGGAACTGAACTGATGTGGGACCGAGCCTTCGCTCTCAAATCACATTTTGTTACAGATTTAGAATTCATAATATCTGATCTAACTTCAACTAAAGGTCTCATAAGCACAAATCATTTAGGACATCTAAAACTGAGCACATACATGAAATAACCTAAGTCTCCTGAGCTACTAAGCATGTTCTAGAGACTAAGTTCGAGTTGATCAAACTGGGATACATGAATTAACACACAGAAATGATTCATAGCACGAAAATAAAGCTAAAGGATTCTTAAAGTAAGATCGGCATCGCTGTCTGAAGCAGTTATCTAGAACTTCTGGGAGTCCGCACATAGGGATGGGCATAACTCAGCTTCAACTGAACTACCAGAGGAATTATCTGAACCTGAAGGGGTTGACATATCATGACTGTTAGGGTTAGAACTCCCCTACTATCAAATCCAAGATCCGACTAGGCTCACATACTTACCATCTCCCCCTTAGATTTAAGACATCATTCTGAGGCTTCTGAATATTTCTCAAGGTTGGGACTAATTCACTAACTCGTAGCTCCCCCTTTCACCTATAACCATCATAGCCAGTCTTATATTAACAGCTATTCACATCACATATCGACAACCTCTTCTCAACAACAACCACAAGCTCCTTAGTTAATACTGGGGTTCTGGGGCTAGCAATATACAAAGAGTTATGCAAGATTCACAACATACCTGTGGCCACTACCGGCGACTTGCCCTTATCCTGGTGTGCTGTTACGGCATAGGAGCGATTTTGATGACGTCCACCACCAGGGATAGATGATGTACCCTGCTGAAATGGGCGGGCTACTGGAGCTACTGAAGAGATGGTCGAGGATCTACTCTCGCCTCGCTTTGCTATTGCGCAATCTCGGTGCTTATGGCTCGACTAGCTGCACCAAAAACAAACATCCAATCCAGCCATACATTCTCCCAAGTGGTGCTTCCCACAACTGGTACACATCGGATACATAATCTCCCTTACTCTAGATTTGTACGGAACATTAACTATCGAAAATGCTGGGGCTGCCGATTTATGCTGGGAAAGTGAGCGGTGTCCACTACTCGTCCTTGGTGAAGAGAACTCTGAATCTTCTATCCTGTCTCTCTTGGCCTTTTTCTCCTTTTCCTTCTCCTGCTCCACCTTCATTTGTTGCTCGAATATCACCAAATGTGAGAAGTCTATACCCCTGTGCAACATGGCAGTCCTGCGCTCTTTAATCAAGGAGTTCTGACACTCCATTCACGAACCTGCTTACTCGGGCCCTCTGCTCCGCTACCATCTCCGGGGCATACGTGGACAACTAAGTAAATTCCAACGCATACTCTTGAACTATCATATCATTCTATTTTAGGTTGATGAACTCTGCCCCCTCAGCCTCTCTCAACTCTTTAAGGAAAAACCTGTCCAGGAATGCAGCCTTAAATTCATCCCAACCTACGGGGCTTGCTCCAATCCCTCGACTATCCCTACACTGACAAAACCATATATAAGCAACTCCTTTTAGCTGGTAAGAGGCTAAGTCTACACTCTCAAATCCCGTCACCCCCATGATGTGGGTAATCTTCTAAATTTCTTCCAAGAACTCATACAGGTCCTCGTCTACCTTTGTCCCCAAGAACTCGGGTGGGTTCATTCGAAGAAAATCCCTCACCTTTGTCGCTGCTACATTCCCATTCTAGGGAATACGAGCCATTTCTTGCTGGTTAATCTGGGTGGTGACAGCTTGTGCCAACATATTAAGAGTTTCCCTAAACTCGGCATGGGTAATATGGTCATCCATCGGGTTCACCGGGGCTGGTGGTACCTGCTGGCGATCATTACCATTTCTCCTTCCATTTTGCTCATCTAGGAGGCATTATTTGCGAGCGCATAAAGCTCGAGTCAGGGATGAAACTGTTTAGAGCTTCATACTCTACGCACGATAAGAATCATGAAGAAAAGGGAACATTCCTAAACCATCTTGTAGCCTCCTTGTCATAAGTGTGGCATGTTTCACACCCATGAAGAAGACTCTACTTAACGCGGCTTTCAGACACCCTAGGACACTCTAAACCTTTGCTATAATACCAATTTTGTCACGACCCGAGTTTACATCCTAGCCGTAACACGGGATAAGGAACCCCAAAAGGCTCTAAGTCGACCCATGGCATAATGATAGAATAACACTTATCAAAGAAGCGACCAATAACATGATTAAGCGGAAGCTAACTAAAAGAGTCAAATACAAAATCCATAATCATGAATGTAGCAACACTAGATACAATGCTGAATCTATTTAGAAAATTCTGAAAGCCTTCTACTAAACTGATGAGTTGTTGGGAAAAGCCCCCAGCTAACTCCTTAAATATGAAAACTGAAACATAAAGAAAGTATGAACATAAATCACGTCCTTGGGAGGTGAGGACTCACTACTAGTGGATGAGAAGAGATGAAGCGTATCTAACCACGAGGCCGAGTCTGGAAACCTGAATCTATATCATGAAACGATATAGCACAAAAGGCACACGGTCAGTACTTGGAATATACTAAGCCTGCGGGATAACTTAAATAATTAAATAAACAAGTATACAATAAGTAAATAACCAAGTACATCAACATAACTGATTTAACATGCCACTACCCTCTTATGATTCACATACACACATATATATGCATGAAACTTTCCCTTGGATCTCATTTATGAAACATCATCGAACTCATGCATAAGGATCAAGTTCTGAACATCTAACAAGAGCTGAATCTGAATTTAGCATCACACACTGTACTGGATCACTACTGATAACTAAGACTGATTATCATTACTTTAAGTCTGTTATAAATCTGAAATCTGGATCATACAGAACTGATTTATGCTAATAACATAATTAAGAGAGTCATCCTCTACTATAAGGAGTCCTAGCTGAACTAAGGAGTCACTCTTTACTTTGGAGGAACCCGTCTGAATTAGGAAGTCACTCTCTACTATAAATGATCCCGACTGAGCTAGGGAGTCACTCTCTATGATAGAGGATCCCGACTGAACCAGGGAATCACCCTCTACTACGGAGGATCCCTACTGAGCTAGGGGGTCACTCTTTGCTATAGAGGATCTCAATTGAGATAAGGAGTTACTCTCTACTATGGAGGATCCCGACTGAGCTAGGGAGTCACTCTCTTCTATAGAGGATCTCGACTAAGCTAGAACATGAGGAGCACTGATCTGACACTATCTATCTAATCTATGCTACTACAGCTAGTCAAAAGCATAAACATATACTTCTTTCATCATAGTACATTCATTTCGAAAGGATTGAGGCTATTTTTTACTAACAATAAGTCCAACATTCTGAAAATATCAATCTCATGCTTTATCATCATAATTCATATCAACATAGAGCCACATCAATGTTTCTTCAAACATCTTACATTAGTGAGTATCCATAGATTCACATTAAGTTTTGGCTTCATATCATTCAACATGTATCATGTAGTCATTCAAGACCCATAGATCCAATTCATACCTTAACATGCATACATTGATTCATATATTCTAGATTTACGGGTAGCCATGTAGTTAACGTATAGCCTATACATTTACAACAAGATCATGGAAGAGACATACATTATCATTTCATAAGACCCATTTCGAGATTTAATCCAATTCATGATAAGGATGCGTTAATTAGGCCATTACCATAATTTTTACCTCATACCCAATCAATTCCATCGAAGCATAAAAGACATGCATATTTTACTCTCAATTATTCAAGCCCATGAACTCTGATGTCTTCCCAACATGTCTATCAATGGAACATTCAAGTTCTTAGGGATAATCATACGACCTTCATATAATTAAACATGGGTGGAAGTAATTATGATAACTGAGTGAACAATAATAAAGCCTCATTCATAGTTCAAGTCATTTATGAAGAACATTCCATAACTCCACATTTTTCATCACCCAACACATAATTCAAGGTAACCCAATTATTTTACATTGTAATCAACTCATAATCATATTAGGTCTTAGAATTTAGAGAATAATAGAAGAATTCACCATCAATTTAAAAACCCTAGGTCATGCTCTCCTAGGATAATTGAAATCGGGCATTTTTATAAAAATATTTTTGGGGCACAAGGATGGAAGATTATCCTTGTTGAAAGACTCACATACCTGTTAGAAGAAACCCTGCTCGAAGTTTTCCTTTGAAGCTTGATGAACACCTAGGTGAAGTCCTTGAATCTTGAGAGGAGGGGAGGAAGAAGGGCTTTGAGAGGTATCGAGTGAGATGAGGGTTTTGACTTGGAGAAACCCTTAAAAACGTCCCAAATAATAGTCAAAACAACGTAGTATAGAAGTTAGGAACATAGAATTTTACAAAAACACTCCTAATATTTCACAGGAAAAGGGACCCTGTCAGTCCTCACGAGGGACATCACGACTCGTGAGGTACTGTACGAGTCGTGAGTCCAATCCATGAAGTCTTCTGGAATTTTCGCCAAATTTTGCCACTTAACGAGTCACTTAATGATTCGTGAGGTGACTTAATGGGTCAATTGACCAGTCGTGAAGTCCCCTATGAAAATGAAGTTTTCCAGCAATTTTGGCCACCTAATAGGTGACTTAATGAGACGTTAGTTGACTTAACGAATCACCTAACGAATTGTTCTGTGATGTTGATGCAGCTTCACCAAATTGCTCATAACTTTTTACTCCGAACTCCGATTGACACAAGGTCGGATGCGTTGGAAAGAAGACTAAAAGGGATTCAATTTGATATATTAAATCACCCAAAAACACTTTGTAAAATGGGATCTATAGTCTTTATAAGTTGACCCTTGCTAGAACTTGTACGAAATCTCAATCGGTAAAAAGGTTCTCAAGTCAACTTTGTGCTAGAAGTTTCTTATGAACTTAATTTGCATCCATTGCACTTCTAACACTTTGGAATTGATATTAACACCTAGTATCCATAGAATCCGTTGGGCTTTTACTATACATACATCTAGAACGGTTCCAAACTTAGCCCAAAAGTCCGGGGCATTGAAATATCTCAACTCACTAGTTTTGGATCTAGTCTTAGAGACTTTTGGGGTGTTACAACCCAGAATTGATAACTTGTTTGATCAACTTCAGGGAGCTAGTTGTTTCTGTAAGATAGACCTTAGATCAGAATACCACCAGCTCAAGATCGTAGAATATGACACTCTGAAAACAGCCTTCAGAACTCGATATAGTCACTACGAGTTCATAATTATGTCTTTTGGACTAACCAATGCTCCTGTAGTTTTTTTTGACCTGATGAATAGGGTATTCAAGTCGTACCTGGACATGTTCGCTATTGTTTTTTAGATAACATCTTGGTTTATTCCAGAACAAAGGAGGAATATGTAGACCGTTTGAGAATAGTTTTACAGACTCTTAGGGACCACCAATTATTCACCAAATTCAGCAAGTGTGAATTCTGGCTAAAATCAGTTGCCTTCCTCGGTCATGTGGTCTCTAGAGAGGGTATTCAGGTGGATCCTCAGAAGATAACAACGGTTACAGACTGGCCAAGACTCACCTCTCCAACAAACATCAGGAGTTTCTTGGGTCTAGCTGGATATTATAAATGGTTTATTGAAGGATTCTCCTCCATTGCTCCCCTTTGACCAAACTTACTCAAAAAAGGTAAAGTTTCAGTGGTCTGATGAATGTGAGAAGATTTTTCAGGAATTGAAGACTCGACTCACTACAACCCCAATTCTAACTCTGCTAGAAGGTTCAGATGGGTTTTTGATCTACTGTGATGCCTCCAGAGTTAGCCTTGGTTGTTTTCTGATGCAACATGGCAAAGTCATAGCTTACGCCTCCAAACAGCTCAAGGCTCATGAGAAGAACTATCTGACTCATGATATTGAATTGCCATTAGTAGTATTCACTCTGAATAATGGGAGACATTATCTCTATGGGGTTTATGTAGATGTTTTCACCAATCACAAGAGTCTACAATACGTGTTCAGTCAAAAGGAAATGAATCTTTATCAGAGAAGATGGCTAGAGTTATTGAAGGATTATGACCTAAGTGTGTTGTATCACCCAGGAAAGGACAATGTAGTGCATGATACCCTCATCAAAATGTCTATGGGAAGTGTTGTGCATGTTGAAGAAGGTAAAAAGGGGCTGGAAAAGGATATTCACAGATTGGCTCGGTTAGGAGTATAATTAGTTGATTCATCTGATGGCAGATTTGTAATTCAGAGTGGGTTAGAATCCTCACTAGTAGTAGAGGTTAAGTCAAAGCAGGATGAAGACCCCATTTTACTTAAGCTGAAGGAAGTAGTTCTAAGAAAAGGGGTGGAAGCATTCTCCAAAGGGGGAGATATTGTTCTCCATTACTAGGGAAAGTTATGTTTCCAGAGATAAACAATTTGAGGCAGCGGTAATTAATGGAAGCTCACAGTACCAAGTGCTCTACCCATCCAGGTGCCACCAAGATGTACCGTGATCTATGGGAAATCTACAGGAAATCTACTGGTGGAATGGCATGAAAAAGATAATTGTAGCATTTGTGTCTAAGTGTCCAAACTACTAGCAGGTCAAGGTTGAACACTAGAGACCTGAGGGTATGACTCAGGATATAAATATTCCCACTTGAAAGTGGGAAGAAATGAATATGGACTTCATCATAGGTTTACCTCGTACTCGCTGGTAAAATGACTCAATTTGGGTGGTCGTAGATCGGATGACTAAGTCAGTATATTTCCTACCAGTTAAGACTATAGATTCAACAGAGGATTATACTAGGCTATACATCCAGGAGTTAGTCAGACTGCATGGAGTTCCCTTGTCAATCATCCAAGAGGTACTCAGTTCACCTCACACTTCTGGAAGTCATTCTAGAAAGGACTTGGTACTCAAGTTAAGCTCCACACAACTTTCCACCCACAAACAGATGTCCAGGCTGAGCAAACTATTCAAACTTTGGAAGATATGTTGAGGGCATGCATGATCAACTTCACGGGCAATTGAGATGATCACCTACCTCTCATCGAGTTTTGCATACAACAATAGCTACCATTCCAGTATTCAGATGGCCCCATTCGAGGCATTATATGGTAGGAGGTGCAAATCTCCTATAGGGTGGTTTGAGGTTGGTGAAGCTACCTTGATAGGTCCAGATTTAGTACATGAGGCCATGTAGAAGGTGTAAATTATTTGAGGACAACTCAAAGCCGACAGAAATCATATGGAGATGTGAGGAGAAGGGAGTTGGAGTTTGTTGTGGATGATTGGGTATACCTAAAAATATCACCTATGAAGGGAGTGATGAGATTCGAGAAGAAAGGAAAGCTTAGTGCAAGATATATCAGCCTTTACAAAATCTTGAGACGCATTGGCAATGTGGCTTATGAGCTGGAGTTGCCTATGGAGTTAGCATTGGTGCACCATTCTTTCATGTGTCCATGTCAAAGAAATGCATCAATGACCCGACCTCAATAGTGCCTCTAGAGAGTGTTAGCATAAAGGACAACCTCTCTTACGAAGAAGTTCTAGTTCAGATCCTAAACCGTTATGTTCGTAAGCTGAGAAACAAGGAGGCCGCTTCCGTATAGTCTTATGGAGGAACCAACTAGTTGAGGGAAATACATGGGAAGAAGAAGCAGACATAATGGCTAAATACCCTCACTTATTCCCTTTCAGCTCAGCTTCAGCATCAGGTACCAAAATTTATCCTTAATACTCTATTTAGTTCCATACTCATCAGTTTTATTCATGTTTGAAATGTGCACCCTAGTTGCATAAGTCCAGTTCGTATGTTTCACCTCAGTTAGGAGTCAGTCACTCCTTCAGTAGTTAATTTATAGCTTTCAGTGAGGGATTTCAGCTCTTCCCCCCCTCCCCCAGTCTTTTAGTTTATTAAGCCTTCATTCGAAGACAAATATTCCAAAAGGGGAGATATTGTAACACCCCAGAATATTTCTGAGACTAGCCTTAAGATTTAAAACTTGATCATGCAAAAAACTAGGAAAAAGACCTCAGTATGAGTCCAAGTACGGCTCATACCATGATGACTGGTACAATCATGGTACGAGCCGTACCTGGACTCTTAACAGGAGAGTTGGAGGAAAACAGTAAGTGTGATTGGAGGAATCAAGAGTGCATGTTATGACTCATACCAAGATGGTACAGATCATACTGACTAGTCGTGGATAAGTTCAGAGAATTGATCAGGGACATCATGGGTAACCACGAGTCATGGTACTACTCATGGTCTGTTGGTATGGACTATACACTGAGTCGTGAGTTGAATTAGAGGAGTGTTTAGGAGGAAATCAATGGACCAAAGTATGACTCGTAGAATGCTTGTATGGATTGTAGGAGGCTTCCGTGGAAAACATCAGAGAAATGGTATGGAGTAGGGTCCCTATCCACCGAGTGAAGGTATGGGCCGTAGGATCCTGGTATGACTCGTAGGTCGAGTCGTAGCACCTGTCGAGCAAAATTTTTAAAATAGATTCCAAGGGAACTTTTTTAAAACCCTATTATTTTAATGCCGAACTATGTCTTTTTGAGTACGTTTAGAGGGGAATTAAAGAGGTTGATCGACTATCTCTGTCATTTTTCTCTCAATCCTTAGACTCGGTATATAGAAGTTCCAGACAGCTTTTTCAGGGCAAGGGCTAGGGTTGCTATCCTTCAAACATTTCTAGGTGTTTCTCAAGGAAATTTCTATTACAGGTTTGTGTGATTCCAATAAGGGAATACCTCTCACCCTTGTGTCCCAAATTCTTACAGCAATCTCCTTAATTCTAGCCCAGTAGAATATCAAAATTAAGGTTTCTCTTTAGATAGTTTGTGAATTCCTTTATTGTGATAATTCTTTTGTTTTTCCTAGGTTACTATTAGTTGTAATTCATGCTTGGTATTTCATTTCATACAGTATGTATTTTTCCCTAATCTTCAGATGTGATTTGAATAGGACTTGCATATTTTAGAATTTAGACTTGAATATTGTTTGTCAGCATAATTCCCTTTAAATTTACCAATATTAGTACAAATTCATGATTAGAAGTTATTCTTTGATTTACTCAGTCTTAGAGCATCAGTCATCACTCAGTGTTCTACAGAAATGTCAGCTGATCAGTTTGACTACTTTTAGTCTTGAGGCTCAGTAGTACCAGTTATCAGTTTGTTAGTTGTTCCTTAGACCATTATGGAACTTTCATATAGAGAAGCTCTGATGAGTCTTGGAACATAGTTACTTTTAGGTCCTTAGACTCTCAGGACACTTTTAGACAAGTAGTCCTAACTTAATTCTTATGACACCAGTTTGGATCTATCAGCCTAGTTAGACGTAATTAGAATTTTCAGTGAGAGTGGAACTTAGCTCCAAGCAGAGCTGGGGTTCGGAGAACTCAAGTTCCTAGAACTGCATTACCACCATAGATTATTAGCCCAAATGGGCATTAGACAGTGTTTACCCATCTCAGCTACTATTCCATGGAAAGGTATAGTGGTGGCCTTATCCGATGGGGGATATATATCGACTTCACGTCTAGCTCACGTGGTTACATATTGGTAATAGTTTCTCCCACATTATTGTACAGTACAACTTAGTCCAATACAGTACAATCTCCAGTTCAATTCAGTCCTCTAGAATTAAGGATATATGTAGGACCTTCAGACAATTACTAGTACTTATAGTATTATCAGATTTTCAGATACTTCTGTATTTATGATTCCTGTTATGGTTATTGCATGTTTTGTCAGTTCAGCTTACAAATTTCAGTATCTTTACATTTACTTCATATTTCACTTACTCAGCACAGTCAAAGTACTGATGCATACTCTATATGTTGTATAATATTATGCTACAGGTGCAGGTTCTCAGTCTTAGCATCTTCAATAGTCCTTCTCCGGTGGAAATCAACAGAGTTCAGTGGTGAGTCCTTATTTGCCAAGGGCCGAAATTTCCTTTTCAGACTATTGTATTTTGATATTTCAGTTTAGACGTGTGTATCCTGATCTTGGGCAAATTTATATGCCCAAGTGATACTCAAATGTGTCATTTTAGCCTTGTTTATCTATCAATGTTTATACATTCTCATGTGATTGGTAATAAAATGTGAATTTATACTAACCAACATGATTAGCATTGTTTTGCAGGTAAAATGTAATTTTGGGAAGCTAAAATGCATGTTGGAATAGATCGGGGTTGGACTCGGATGTGAGCAAAGGACAAGGCATTAGAAGTCACAAAATAAAGAGGCTCCGCGATGGAGCCGTGTCACGCTGCCATCGCGGAGGCCTTCTGCCTGGATAGGGAATTTTTGCCCAATTTCCAGTGAGGGTTCGCGTTGGGTCCGTGGCACGGTGGCCTGGCTCCGCGTTGCACGCCGTGCCACGTTGAGCCTGATTACCTAGACCCCCAACTTCCAGTAAGGGTCCGCGTCGGTGGCGTGTCACGGGCAGTGCTCCGCGATGCACTCCGTGACACGTTGCTTGTTATTCCGGGAAAAATTCCCACTAGTATAAATAGAACACTTAGGTTCATTTTTCAATATTCTGACTTGGTGGAGCACGAACGTGGGTTACAAGCAGTTGAGGGGACAAAATTATCAGGGTTTTTCTCTCTTTCCTTCTCCTTGAATTCAATTGCTTGTATGTTTAACACTCATTTAACGATGTTTAATCCACAAATGAGTGGCTAATTCCTCTTCTTGCTGAGGTTAAGAACACTTGTAATGAAATGTGATTATTCATTCTTTGGTTTTTCATCTTTTCTTCCATGGTTGTTCTATTGATTCTTGTTCTTACTGCATTAATGTGTGGCCTACGTTAATGTATATCTAAAAAGTCCGGTTTCACTCGAGAGAGCAAGAAATTGGAAAGTTGTGAATTAATAGGATATGATCCTTTCTTAGTTTCTGTGGGATCGATACTTGGCTTACTTAAGCCACTTTACTACTTGTTCGACCACGTGCACTTGCGTGTAGTTATATACCCATATAACAAACGACCGAACAAGTTTTTGGCGTCGTTGCCGGGGACTGGCAATTGGTGAATTTTTCTTAAGTGTTAATTTACTATGTTTTTATTTTCTTAGTGTTGACAATTTGGTCTTAGCTTGTATTTTGCAGAATTAATCTCTGTTGAACACTGGCAAGAGACAAGGAGCTGGTGGACTCGTATTTAGAGCCAGAAAGATTATTTCATCGTTAGCGGAGAGAAGCTCTAGAAAGAAAGCTGCAGTTGCTCAGACAAACACTTATGGAGAAACAACAGAATCCACCAGTAGTACGGGCAATGTTAGTGCCCGAAGAAGTAGCAGCTCGGCCGGTTCGCGAGGTGGCAATCCCACATGCTAATAATGTCACATCTAGCATCCACAAACCTGAGCCAGGAGGGAGGTTCGAACTTAAACAAAACATGGTGCAATTGCTGCACACTAGCGGGCAGTTTACAGGTCTCCCTCATGAAGATGAGATAAGTGACACTTACATCCCCGCTGGAGTGTCATCAGATTATGTTTGGCTTACATTGTTCCCATTTTCACTATTGGGAGAAGCCAAGAGGTGGTTGAAAGCTGAGCCACCTAATTCTATTTCTACGTGGGATGATCTTGCAAGGAAATGCTTGATACGATTTTTTCCCTCTGGTAAAACAACAAGACTTAGAAGTCAAATTCTAAGTTTCAAACAGAGAGAGGGAGAGAATCTATATCAGGCTTGGGAGAGATTCAAGTCCATGTTGCGGGATTGTCCTCATCATCATCAATCCAATGATGTGCTGGTGCACACTTTTATAGAGGGTTTGGAACCCCATACAAGAATATTGCTAGACTCAGCAGCTGGGGGACAAGCGCTGGAGAAAACTTATGAGGAGTTGTATACCTTGTTGAACCATATTTCGCAGGGCAATCCGGAGTGGAATGCTGATTCATCACGAGGAGGGACAAGGAAAGCAGCAGGAGTTCTAGAAGTGGATGGTTTTACAGCTATTGCTGCACAGATAGCTTCCTTACAGAATCAACTCAACACCCACTTCAGTAACATGACAATGAACCAGCCTCAAGCCCCAGTGAATGCAGTGCAGCAGATTTGGTGTGAAGTGTGCGGGAGCAGTGAGCACTCGGCTGAGTGTTGTGGAGCAAATCCGGACTCGGTGAACTTTGTGGGAAATGTACAAAGAAACAACCACCAACAGTATGGCAACAACTACAATTCCAATTGGAGGAATCATCCGAATTTCTCCTGGGGTAGCAACAACCATCAGGGGCAAAGTTCGAGTCAGGGTGTGCAAAGGAACCAAGGAGGGCAGCAGAATTATCAAGCACAATTTAGAAACAACAATGCACCTCCTCCACCACCATCACCCAGGATTGAGGAGATGTTCAAGACGATAATAGCTAACCAAGCTTAATTGCAGGCTGACTATGTGAAATTGGCAGCCGAGGTGAAAAACAACCAGCTAGCTACCAAGGCACTTGAATATCAATTTGGGCAATTTACTGGAGCCCAAAATACCGGGCCCCAACCCCAAACAGGTGAATGCGGTGACCACAAGGAGTGGGTTGCAGCTGAAAGAGGTGGAACCAGAAAGACCACCTCAACAATTGGGAGCAGCAGAAGTCGAGAGGGAGCAAGGTGATGAGAGGGGGAAGACTAAGGAAGCTGAATCAGAAATACCACCACCCCCGTTCCCTCAACGATTAAAGAAACACAAGGAGGAGGCGTGTTTCAAGAAATTCATGGAGGTGCTGAAACAGGTACATATTAACTTACCTCTTGTTGATGTTTTGCAGGGAGTGCCAAAGTATGCCAAGTATATAAAGGACATTGTGGCAAAGAAAAGTCGGTTGACTGAGTATGCTACGGTGGCTCTTACGGAGGAGTGCACTTCCCGGATACAAAATCGACTGCCCACAAAGCTCAAAGATCCTGGGAGCTTTACTATACAGATTACTATTCGGCAGAGTATTCGAGCTCGTGGGTTATGTGATTTGGGAGCGAGCATTAATTTGATGCCGTCATCGGTATTCAAAAAGCTGGGTCTAGGAAGTCCTAGACCCACAACAGTGATCTTGCAATTGGCGGATCGGTCCTTAGCCAGACCTGATGGCATTGTGGAGGACGTTCTAGTGCAAGTTGGCTCCCTGATCTTCCCGGTAGATTTCGTCGTGCTGGATTTTGAACCAGACGCGGAAGTCCCATTTATTTTGGGACGTCCTTTCTTGGAGACCGGGAAAGCGCTGATTGATGTAGCTACGGGGCAGCTAACAATGCGGGCACATGACAAGGTGGAAGTGTTCGATGTGTACAAAACACCCAAGCTCCCGATTGTGTACGAGGAACTCTCGGTGATCAATGTGATTGATCGAGTTGATGATGAGCAGATAAAGAATTCACGAGAGTTATTGGGAAAACCACCGGAATGGTGTAAGCACTACTAGGGGGTGGACGGTTTTCAAGAGAAAACATCCATCACCCTAGAGGACAACTGAGCTGAATGACGTCGAGCCGCGACGGTAACCCAGGCGCTGCACGGGAGGCAACCCGTGAAATTTTTCTTTGTAAATTGTGAATAGATTTTTTTAATTTATTTTTATTCATTTTCTTTTCTTTTCTTGATTAACAACAAAAATTTTAGTTTTTATTTTTATTTTTATTTTGAGTGAAACCTATAATTCTGACCAATTTCTTGTAGTAAGATGAATTTCAGGTCGAACGGAGGGAAATTATGCAAGGAATCGCAAAGGAAAATTTGAGGTATGAAAATCAATAAAAAGTGGCAAAACAGTGAGCTAAGGCGATAGCTCCATGTCACGGAGGAGGGCCTCCGCGTTACCCTCCGTGACACGTTGAGGTATAAATCCGGAACTTTAAAAAAATTCTAGAACACCCTCGCGATAGCTCTGTGTCACGGAGGCAGTGCTCCGCGATGTACTCCGTGACACATTGCTGTGTATATCGCGACGGGTCACACCGGGTCGCCAGGTGACCCGCGCGATTTTTCCACTTTTAAACCCCGAATCCCCCTCACTTTTCCTTATTTCTCACACACTCCGCGACCAAACTCCCTAAAACCCCTCCCCCTTCAATGTGACACAGAATAGGCCAAGGATTTCATTGAGTTTTCTTCAATTCTTCAAAGTTAAGGTATGTTCCTAAATTCCATCTCATTTCTTGTCGATTTTCTTCGATATTGAGAATGTGTTGTGAGCTAAACTTGCCCTAAGTAGAAATTAAGCGTAAATTCAATTGAATTGTCGTTGATGGATGTTCAGAGTATCATTGTGATCGCTTGAACTAGTTAATTGCATAATTTAAGCGAATTTTTGTCGATACAACCATAGCTAGGGCTTGTTTTTGAATTTGAAGTGGAAAAATGTTGCGAACTAGTGAAATTCATGATGGGTTGTACATGTTGAGTGAGATGAGTCGATGTGCTAGTTGTTATTATGCTAAAAGACCGACGGATTCTCGGGTTAGGGGAACATTGAAATTTGCAAGAATAGGGTGAGTTGTATAGGTTCGTGTAGATAAATTCTTGTTGTTTTCGTTTCTTTGTTTTTCCTTGCTAAGTGCGATGAGATAAAATGTTATTGATGGTAATGGTTGTGGTTAGCTGTACGAAGTCTGAGTAGTACATAGAATATATACCGTCGAATTCTTCGAATGCACTGAGCATGTTTGTATATTTGGCTGTTTGTTGTGTAAATAGGTATGATCTTACTGTAATGTTGTAATTGTAGCTAAGGACTAAGTCTGGGGTGTCCTAGCTTAACCCGACCTTAGTCGAAGCTAATACTCATGGGCTTAATATTGATCTTGTCTATTTGGGTTGACAAGAAAAAAAAATGGCAAGCAGGCAAGAAAACGGGAAAGGCGCATCAACGTCTGGCGCCAGAAGAAAGAGAATCAGACTGGGCACAGCAGTCCCAGCAGCACCAGCGGTTCCATGCGGCCAACGCCGCCAATACGGAACCAGGTAGGTGATAGAAGAGGGAAAGAAGTGGTATGCCAAGCACAAGGAGAGCAAGTACTTCCCCGAGGAACACATAGCTCGGGAACCGTTGGCACAGGAGTTCCCTAGGATTGTCCACAGGATCGAGGCAGCTGGGCTCAATTTCATCTTTGAAGAGCCCAAGGAATGCAACTTGCACCTGATTCGGGAATTCTATGCCAATTGGAACCCGACTCTCAGAAGTCACACCATCAAAATCAGAGGGCAAATAGTCACCTTTGAGCCCCACCACCTCAATGCTATCATAGGGGCGCGGGACACAGACGCCCACGTGCTTCGATAGCTGAACATCACTCCACCATATGCGGACATCAGACGCACCTTGTGTGGAACCCGATCGACAGCTAGATGGAGCAGACACAAGGAGAGGGGCTACCATCAGACTTTGCCCTATTCACAGATGAATAGGGAAGCCAGGATATGGCTTAAGATCGTCTGTTCCTACCTAATCCCGGGGGTACATATGACAGATGTAACCCGGGATCGTGTATGCCTGGTGTACGCCCTGATGAAAGGGCTGGAGATCAACGTGGGGGCGGTGATTATCTCCGCCATGAAAGCCCGATTGCATCAGGGGCACATATACGGATTTGGTGGGCTACTCACCACATTCCTGAGGGGCCTAGATGTTGAGGAAGAGGCCCTTGATTATATCCCGCAGATGGAGCGGCGGGCCTTAGATGTCACTAAAACTAAGGCTCCCGACACCACCCACGGGCCAGTGCTTACACTAGGCGAGCGCCATGCTCGTGATGATCAGTATATGGCTCGCATGTACGGGATGCAGATGCTCCAGCTGAGGATAGGTGGGAGGCCGGCAATAGAGGAGGAGCTATGGCAGCTCGAGCTAGACTACCCTTTTGGTGAAAACGCCAGGCTCTATGCCGAGTGGGGCCAGCATTTGTAGAGCCCACAGATGATGATGTCCCCACTGATGAGGAGACACGTCGGGAGGACTCCGATGTGGAGTACGATGATAACGATGGGGGTGATTCAGACATGGGAGACGAAGCAGCAGCACCTGATGAAGAAGTGGAGTATTTTGATTGATCAGGGAGTTCCACCACCCAATTTTTTTGTGATACTTTAATTTTTGTGAACACTGGGGACAGTGTTCGAGATAAGTGTGGGGTGGGAGTAGTTAGGTGCTGGTTGTGCTGTTTTGTATGTCCTAATTTGTTGTTGTGTTGTGAACAAAATGTTCTGACCCTGTGATTTGGGAGCGTTAAGTTGTTATCCTGTATTGTAATTATATGTGAAACTGTTGTGTGTTGCTGAATGTTGAATGTTGCTATCTAATTTGGTACATATTTTTGTTTATCGAAATGATCGATATTTTTAAAATTTTTTCAATTCTTGGGTTTTTCGGTGTTTGTTTTCGGTTCTTTTACCGAGAATGGTCCCATTGAACCAAAGTCCTAGTTAGTGATCGTTCCCTATGATGGATGGAGGATGACCGTCTTAAGGGAAATGTAGTCGTTAGGAGTAGATTTTTCATTTATTTTTCAGTTGTTTTTCTTTTGTGGGGTGCATCCCAAAACTTGTGGTTACTTTATGGTTGCGGAATTCTGGCTGCGTGTTGTACATGATATTTAAAATGCAAATGTGATTCATATGAAAGTATGCAACTTTGTAAATATGTGGAGATACCTAGGCCATAGAGTCGATTCAGTGTGATTGAGGCTTAATGTTTGAATTCCTATAATTAGCTGATTGGAGAGTCTGTGAATACGTCTTGAATTGAGCATATGCAATAAGTGTGACATGAGGTTTTGTTATTCCATGCCATTATGGAGTGTCTAGAACTTGCCTGGTGTGTGTACAAAACGAAATGAAGGAGGTGTATTGTTGGAAAGGATGTAGGCATTTCTTTGTGTTTAACCGAAAGTTTCTATTTTTCATTATTGTACCCACCTTGATTGTGTACCCTAGTCAGCCCGTGAGCCTTTAGCCTATTAATTTTTTCTTTGGTCAAAAAGTTTAAACCGAACTTAATCCCTTCTTTTCATTAGCCGCAAATTTGATCCAAAACTCTTAAGCTCTTAAGAAGAGAAAAGCATTTTCCCAAAGTATCAAAGAGTGAGAATGATGAAAAGAAAAGAAAAGCAGAGTGATAAAGGAAAATAAGAGGTTGAAGGTGCACTTGTTATAAATAAACTATAATGAAGGTGCATGAATAATCTTTGTTTTTGTGTCAAGTGTGCTTAATAAGATGGGCCAAACTAAAGAAAAACTTCAAGAATGGGAGGATGAAGAAAGAAACAATGCCCATGAGTTTGATGGGATGTATTGAAAAGGCGCTTAAGGATGCTAGTGGCTATTATTGGCTAGCCCAATATTTACTAGTTCCGTAGCTTACATTACAACCCGTTAAAGTCCTACGTGATCCTACATCACACTTCTTTATATTAGTGGAGTAATACACTAAAGGCAAGCTTATGGGTCATGACATGATGCATGTGAATTCTTTTGGGAGAGAGAGCGAAATTGTGTTTTTATGCCCCTGCTTGAAATTTTGTGAGTTCATATGATCAAAAAGGGGAAAATTCTCTTGTGTTGTGAGGGCACATGCTTGATGAAAGATTAATTTTCGTGTCGGATGTCTTGATCAGCTGATTTGCATGAGTTTGCCAATATCGAGAGTCGATTCTTAAGTCTAGGAGGTCTTGATGTATTGAAGGTCATTGCATTGATAGGACCATGCATGTTTTCTTGATGATTTGCTGTATTGAATAATCGGTATGACTGTAACCTAAATGGTCGAACCAAAGTAGCAAGGTTTGGGTGTAAATTGCATGAGGTGTAAGATTGTTGTTCGAGGACGAACAAGGATTTAAGTGTGGGGTAAGTGATCTTGGGCAAATTTATATGCCCAAGTGATACTCAAATGTGTCATTTTAGCCTTGTTTATCTATCAATGTTTATACATTCTCATGTGATTGATAATAAAATGTGAATTTATACTAACCAACATGATTAGCATTGTTTTGCAGGTAAAATGTAATTTTGGGAAGCTAAAATGCATGTTGGAATAGATTGGGGTTGGACTCAGATGTGAGCAAAGGACAAGGCATTGGAAGGCACAAAATAAAGAGGCTCCGCGATGGAGCCGTGTCACGCTGCCATCGCGGAGGCCTTCTGCCTGGATAGGGAATTTTTGCCCAATTTCCAGTGAGGGTTCGCGTTGGGTCCGTGGCACGGTGGCCTGGCTCCGCATTGCACGCCGTGCCACGTTGAGCCTGATTACCTAGACCCCCAACTTCCAGTGAGGGTCCGCATCGGTGGGGTGTCACGGGCAGTGCTCCGCGATGCACTCCGTGACACGTTGTTTGTTATTCTGAGAAAAATTCCCACTAGTATAAATAGAACACTTAGGTTCATTTTTCAATATTCTGACTTGGTGGAGCACGAACGTGGGTTACAGGCAGTTGAGGGGACGAAATTATCAGGGTTTTTCTCTCTTTCCTTCTCCTTGAATTCAATTGCTTGTATGTTTAACACTCATTTAACGATGTTTAATCCACAAATGAGTGGCTAATTCCTCTTCTTTCTGAGGTTAAGAACACTTGTAATGAAATGTGATTATTGATTCTTTGGTTTTTCATCTTTTCTTCCATGGTTGTTCTATTGATTCTTGCTCTTACTGCATTAATGTGTGGCCTACGTTAATGTATATCTAAGCCAAGTCTCCTCAATGTTGGCTTAAACTTGAAAACCAACATAAAATTTTGAGTTCCAAAATAATCAAATATATATATATATATATATATATATATATATAAAAGCAATTAAAAGTGTTGATTATGACTTTGAGCCTCCTTCATTTTCAAGAAGGAATAAAAGAGACTAAAACAACAAAATAAGAATAAGTTGATAAAAACACATGGTGAGATGTGGCAAAAATTATAATACCTTGATCAAAACCATATTTTCACTAAAAGATAACTCGTACTCACGTAAGATAAATAGAATTACATTTGAAGTAATAACACTACACACAAATATTACAAAAAACATAAAGAATATGAAAAAACGGTACTACACAAACTGATGTGGCATCAAAAGGAATGGAAAATCAGTTACGGGAAGAAGTCTCACGACCTAAGAATGGACCCCGAATCGCGACGCGGGACTTAAAACCACGAATAACTCCAAGCTAACTCATAGCACTTGCATAGTAGGAACAAGAGCATCACTAAGCGGAAATAAAGCATGAACATGATATAACCGAAATTCTAAAAGGCATATCATTATGAATGTAAACGCGAACCAACATTGCTGAACCATATATACATAGTTGTCTGAAAAAGTCTCTAAACATCTGATGAGCTGATAGGACAACACCCCCGAAATAGCTCGCTAGTCTGAAATAAAAGACATAAACAAAAAAGATATAACCAAAACTGACGTCCTCGAATCATGAGAACTAATCAAAATTGGGATCAAGTTGGACTGAGCGGGAGCGAGCTAACGACGAGACTGAGATGGATCACCCGAACCTATATCATAAGATGATATAACATAAAGTATGTGATCAGTACTTGGAATGTACTGAGTATGTAGAGAAAGCAAAATATGCTAGTAAAATGATAGTCTGAAATCATGAATATGAAATAAGATTGAACATAAGAGTAAGGACAACATGCTAAAAGCCATATTCCTGAAATAAGCATAATTGTGAGCTATTCATCATAAGCTGAACATGACCATCCAAGAATAGAAATCATATAGTGTTCCATACTTGAAATCATACATGAAAACTCAAAAACTGATCATTGGGTCACATATGCTATAAAATATAATATCATAAGACATGAACATGAGTAATTATAAACATGAGGAACAATGGGAGGCTTCGTCATAACCGACTAATATTTGGCATATTTATATGCCAATTTATCGTGTTTTACCCATATTTGGTCATGTTTTGAATTCATAATCCTTGATTTAGGCTTATATTCATGTGTGTGTGTGTTTTATGTGCTAACAAATAATTTGGGTTGATTTAAGTAGGAAACTAAGCAAAATGGACTCAAAATGATCCAAGGAGTGAAGATTTTGAGGAGCTGAAGGGCCTGGTGCTATGGCTGGCATCCCCCACCAAGTCCTGAACTTCAAAAAATAAAACTTCAGGTTGGTGCTATGGGTAGTGCACTGCGCTAGCCCTTGAACTTCAAAAGAATTGCACTTCACAAACCTTAGTAAGATAAGTGGCACCCTGCGCCAGAGGTGTCCAGATACTTAGAGAAATTTGACGAACACCTTGACGAGATAGAAGGGGTGGCACACCAAAGCCTAAAATTGAAAAGACACGTGAGCAAAACTTAGTGAGATGCATGGGATGGCACATTAGGGCTTATTCGGAGCTGAAAGTATTGAAAATTTGACAAACTCTGTGCTGAGATAAGTGGGGCGATGCACCAGGGTCATTCTGGGGCAGAAAATGCTTATTTTAAAGCTATATTTTGGAGGGCAGAAGCATCATTTGAAGGCTCATCTATAAATACATGCTTTAGGTCATTTGTTGTAGATCTTTGATCATTTTTTACATTCTGTAGTTTGTTTATAGAGGCTTGTAAGCTGTTTGAAAGGAAGACAGAGTTCTACACTAGGTTTTTCTCTTCTTTACTTGTATTTTCGTATGATGATGACTAAGTATTCGTTTTTCCTCTTGTGTATGAGTGGCTAAACTTATATTCTAGGATTTTGGCCACGGTGGATGGTTGAATGTTTAAAAGACTAATTTAAGCTAGTTCAGATTCTTCAATTATGGTTGTTTGTATTTATTTGTGATTGATCATCTTGTAAGTAATCTGTTAGTTTTCGATTGAACTTGGGAAAGGGAATCGAAAGGGTTAAAGATAAATAAAGAACAGAAATTCAAATACCTTTGAACCCATTAATGATAGGATAGAAGTTGTTGTTGAGGATAGGGATATACCCTTCAACCCCGTTTAGTTGAAAAACAAGTAGGCATAGGGTGTTTCATTGTTCTCCTACGACCATAGGGATATAGGCGTTAGGGTTCATAAAATAGTTCTTTGATGGTAGGGATAGTGGCAAGGAATGGGATAGTAACTTGCAACTAAAAACCATAGGAAGAATCGTACTAATGTTATTATTTCTTGAAAACTCAACTTGAAACCAACCACTAGCCATTTTCCTAGACTCTTATCATCATCGAGATACAATCAAGCTCACAATCATTTTTAGTTAGTTTTATATTCAACGTTTCTGACAGTTTAATTTCTCAAAACAATCCCCATTTTAGCTGTTTTGTAGAATAATGAAATTAAAGTGACAACCTTATAACGATTAAATTGACAAGTCCCTGTGGGTACAATATCTGACTGAATAATTCTATATTACTTGACGATCATGTGCCCTTGCATGCGATTAGGCGATATCAAGTTTTTAAATATTGTTTAATCATTTGTAGGTTAGAATTTTATTTCACTACTTTGTATTTTCCATTTGTTTCTTGTTTTTGTTGAAGTTCACAGGGTTGTTTGCCTCAGTGTATACCAAGTATGAGAAGTTAGGGACAACTTTTGGCTTCTCTTGCTCCTAAAATAGAGAGAACCTTTCGAAGGTTAGCTATGGAAAACAATGGGCAAGCAGCAGGTGAAGATAATGAGTGAGTTCCGATGATGAATTTTTCAAGGCCTAATTTGGAGAACGCTTCTAAAGTGATCATCAAACTGGCCATCACTAGGAACTTTGAGTTGAAGAAAGGGATCATGTGGTTCGTCCAAAACACTTGCCAATATCAGGGTAAGCCGTGTCCGATGAATATGTTAAGATGACTCTTTTTCCATTCTCACTATTTGGGGAAGCCAAGGAGTGGCTTAAAATGGTCCTACAGGTTCCATCACTACTTTGGGAGATCTTCTCCAATAAGTTCATCAATAGATTTTTCTCTTCGAGAAGAACGAAGGAACTGAGGGGGAAGATCTCCCGATTTGTACAAAATGATTGGGAGATGCTAGCTCAAGCATAGGAATGTTACCAGGTTACTTGAGGGATTGTCCATACCACATGATGCCTAAGGAGATAATCGGGCATAACTTCATAGAGGGTCTGAAGCCCGAATCTAAGATACTCCTTGACGCTACCGCATAGGGACAAATTCTATCCAAAAGTTATGATGAAATTGAGGCTCTCTTGAACCTCATGTCTGCGGGGAGTCAGGATTATCAAGACTCAGGTACAAGATTCGCAGCAGTAAAGGTGCCGGGAAGCTTGAAGTGGATGGTGTTGCGGCAATCAGGCAGACATTAGCCAACCGGTGAATGTGATAAATAAGTTGGTAACCACACTAGCATGAGCCCAGGTATAGCAGGTACATCAGGTGCAAACCCCACCACCATCATGTGAGGCATGTGGAGAAAGCCACACCTATACAAATTGTCCTCTTAATCCTGAATATATATACTTTGTGGGAAAACAAGGTAGTGGTGGAGGTTTTGCAGGTAATGGCTATAATCAGGGGTACTAGAATGGAGAAAATCCCTCATGGGGAGGGAGCCAAAATTTCCAAAGGCCCTAGAACACGTATCAAAGGCCACAGGGCCAGCAACAGAGCAATTCTCTTGAGGAGACAACAAAGCAGTGGATGGTGCAGCAGATTCAGGTGGTTAATGAGATGCAAAAGTCCATCCATGAGCTTAAGAGGCAGCTGGGGCAATTGGCCCTACATTAGAACAATAGATTACAGGGGACACTCTCAGGTAACACCGAGAAAAATCCCAAAGAAAATGTGAATGCCATTTTCTTGTGTAGTGGTAAGGAGCTGGGTGAGGCTATCCCCCAAAAAGAAAAAGTTGATGAGGAACAGACAATGAGTTCCAAGACTCAGGTGGGTGAGTCTATCAACCCATAACCGAAGGTTGAGTAACTAGGCCACCACCACCATTTCCTCAAAGTTTGAAGAAGAAGACAGAGGACACAACTTGTAGTAAATTTCTTGAGTTGTTGAAATAGGTTCATGTGAATATTTCATTGGTGGAGCTTTTGCAGGAATTTTTGAAGTACGCCAGGTATCTCAGGGATATTGTGGCCAATAAGAGGAGGCAAACAGAGTTTGAAACTGTGAAAGAGTGCAATTCCCAAATCAAGAACAAAATTCCCAAGAAGCTAAAGGACCCCGAGAGCTTCACTATTCCTATTGCTATTGGGAGCAAGGAAGTTGGTTCGGCCTTATGCGATTTGGGTGAGAGCATCAATTAGATGCCCGCATCCCTATTTAGAACTCTTGGACTAGGCGAACCATGTCCTACCATAGTGTCATTACAGCTTGCGGACTGATCCTTAGCCTATTCTGAAGGAATAATTGAAGATGTATTGATAAAGGTGGGACCTTTCATCCTATTGGTGGACTTTATAATCTTAGACTATGAGGCAGATGCAGTAGTTCCTCTCATTTTGGGAAGAGGATTTTTAGCCACCGCCGATGTTGTCACACAAGTTAAGTCGGGCAAGATGTCTATGAGTGTAGATGGTTAGGAGGCTGTGTTTGAAGTGTTCAGAGCAGCACAAATGCCACCTCATTATGAGGACTTCACAGTGAAACCAATGGGAGAACCTAGAGGTTGTAATCAGGTTGTTGAGCAGCATGAGTTGCATGAGATGTAGCAAATCCTTCGTATGGTCATAATTCCACTCAGAAGAAGTGATGGGGGCCATAGTCATGCCGCGGCATTAAATCGGGCGCTGCATGGAAGCCAATCCATGAATGTCGTGCTACGATCATAACTAAGGCGCTTGGTGGGAGGCACCTATCCTTCTAATATTTTGTATATTTTTCTTTGTTTTGTAGAGACGATAGAGCTAAGAGGTAAAACAAGCTAGTACATTGAGCTAAAAAGTGTAAGTTTGAGGTGAGATACTTGGCATGGGGTGCCAGGTAAATTCTGGAAGAAAAAAAATTCTGTCAAGCGGTGTTATAGGTGGCACGCCGCGCCAGCCTCCTGTCTCCAAAGAAAATATTTTTTTAAGTCTGTGGTGAGACAGAGGGGGTGGCACGCCAAGGTGTTTATGACCGAAAATTTTTGGTCAATTTGAGTCAATGTTGACTCAAAAGACCTTAAAATTACATAAAAGCCCATGCCTACTCCTTTATTTAAAATCCCATTCATCTTTTTTCATTAAAAATTTGAAAAACAAAAAGCAAAACTTCTCTCTCTTCTCCCCTTTTAAACCCGTAAGTTCCTCTCCCCTCTCCCCTCCATTGTTGTCTTCTCCATGCTCTTGATGAAGCTCTCATCTTCAACTCAAGTAAGTATCTTTCTTCTCTATTATTTAGATAATGGTTAAAGCATGCTCCCACACATTTCTTACCAAAGATGTAGGACCCAAAAATCACCATCGTTTGTGAAAAGCTTGAATTTTATGTTTTGGGTCTTATGATCTTAAATTTTTAAATTTTTCCATTATATATGTTATCCTTGTTGGGTTGATTATTGTTGGTTGAATATAGTAGTTTGAACTTGTGGGATGAAGGGGGGAAGATGAATTGAATTATTGAATATAGATGGGTAGATGCATTAAGTGTAGAGAGAGAAAGTATGTGGTATTGAATTCTTGAATATGAATAATGCTTGAGTTGTTGAAATTCTTAATTAGTTCATGATGAATGGTAGTAAATTGCTTGTTGATTGAATTGAATAGTGCTATTTAATTACATAAATTACTTGAGTTATGAATTAGAAGAGGGAAAAGTGAGAGGTATGGCTTAGTTGATGCAATCTTGAAAAAGTTGAAATTAGAGGAGAGTAGAAAAGAAGAAAATACATGAACTTTGTTGTAGTTGGAGTTAGTAAATTAATGTGAATTATTGAGATTGAATGATGATGGGGAAAGTATTGAGTACCCTACTTGACAAATTCTCACAAGAATTATAGCAAATTAAGTGTGGGGTGGATTTTTCTCCTTCAACACTTAATTAGTTTGCCATTTTATTCACGAACTGATTTTGTGAAGTTCTTGATTTTTTCTTGTTAGATACCATGGCATCAAAAGGAAAGGAGGTGGTTTTTGTGGATCCAAGTCTCAAGAGGACTAGAAAAGGCAAAAAACGGCTAGTTCTTTGGCTTCCAAAGCCGGCCTGCGAGGAGATTTGAAGCAAAAGCGGTAGAGCCTCATGGGCTTACTTGGTTTGACTATAAAAAAGAAGTCAAGTATGCCCCTGAGAACTGGATAGATAGAGGAAGCCTCATGATTGAGTTACCAACCATTTGGGACAAGATACGTGAGTTGGGAGTTGGTTACATCTTTAATGAGTTGGAGAGGTACAACCTCACATTGGTGAGGGAGTTCTACGCAAATTGGGATACCTCATTCGGAGAGAACACCAAGGTAAAGATCAGAGGTCAAGTGGTGCAGTTCATAGCTAAAAGGTTCAATGTTTTTCTATAGACACCTGCAGTAGACCCTTCGGAGTACTTCATCTTGCTAGAGAAGTCTCCGTACAAAGACATCCACCACACTCTATGTGGTGAGCACTCATCCGCCCATTGGGCGAGGGATCATAATGGCACTCATCCCACACTTGCATTTGCCTATCTGAATAGGGAGGCAAAGGTGTGGGTGAAGTTGGTTTGTGCTGTCTTTCTCCCTGTGACGCATTGATAGAGGTCACTCGAGAGCGGATTGTTTTGGTGTACATGTTGATGAAGGGGATAATGATCAATTTAGGTGTTGTGCTTCCTGACAATATAAGAAGATCAAGTGACAATTGTAGATGGAAATATTTTCATGGAAGTCTCTTGATCATGTTCTTGCAGGAGGCAGGTATTGAAGAGGAGGATGCAGACCTTGTCTTACCTCTAGTAGGGCACCTGGCTGGAAAGATGATGGACGTTACAAAGGTGAAAGAGACTATCCCTTCCACAGGCCCTCTTCTTACTATAGCTGATCGCCAGGCTTGTGATGAGAGTTGGCAAGATCATATATTCGAGATGTTGGATCTACAGATAAGGCTAGGACATCAATCTGCCACTTCAGAGGAGATGAAAACTTTAGAGGCACGATACCCGCTCACGGAGAATGCTATGTTGATTTGCCAAGTGGGACCAACCTCTGAGGAGCCACTTCATGATGATGAGTCCACAATCCTTACTGACGATGTTGATGACCTAGATATGAATGAGGAGGAGGATGCTGCTACAGGTGCCATGCAGGTTAATGGCGAAGATGATGATGCTGACGAGGATGTGGAGTACAATCCTGAGGATGATGCTTAACACCCAAGAAGTTTCTTTTCTATCCTTTATGATATGATTGTGTGTGCATTGAGGATAATGCACCTTTTAAGTGCGGGTGGAGGAAATATAGATTCCTGTTGTTCTTTGATTACTATATTTGTAGTAGGTCATAGAATTATTATGTCATTCCTCATAGTATTAGCTTGATGATTTGTAGTTCATGGGTTGTAATTGCTAGTATGGTGATGTTGACTTGGATGCCTGGGATATTTTGACTTGGTTTTCATCTTGACTATGTTATTTTTGGCTGCTGTATTTTGGGAGTCAATTTTTTTATTTTGTTTGGGTTTTGTGTCATTGTAGAGTATTGAAGTTTTCCTATGATAGACGAATGACAACCGTCTTAAGGAAAGATTCGTCATATTTTTTATTTTTTAGGATTGAGTCGTGGGTCATTCGCTTGTATGCTTGTTGATATTCTGCTTAGCTGCTATGTTGGAGTAAATAGAGTGGTCATCTTGATTTCATGAGTGAAGATCCATGAGAGACACACATATATCTTTAATTTGACTCAACATATCCTTAGGGGTCAATTATGAATAAACTTGTCATTCAATATGATTATGTGAATGTGTAGCTGCAAAAATTGATTAGATTCTTGTTGTCATGAGAGATGAGCTGAATTGCTTTGTGTGAATATATTGTAGCATCTAAAACTTGACTTAGTGTATGTAGGATAACTAGTTGGAAGGGAGTTGAGAGAAGATCAAGGCATTTCTTTGTATAAGACATGTTTTTTTTCTATATTTGTTTACCCTCCTAATCAATTTTCCTAGTTAACACCCTTTGAGCCTAAAGCCTTATTCTTTCTTAGCCACGAAAATAGCTTAATCCTTTTTTTTGTGAGACCTCATACTAGTATTAGGCACTTTAAGACTTGAAAGTTAAGGTCCCCCAAGGTATATTGTAAGGGAAAAAGAAAAAATTGTGGTAAGAAAAGAAAAGTGAGAAGAAGGGTGCCCATAAAATTGTGATGTCCGCTTGCTGCTAGGGAAATTAAAAAGAGAGCTTTAATTGAAAAATCTATAGTTATTCTATGGGTATGAAACTAGCAGTCAAGTAGTAAAAAATGGGTATGAAAAGAAAAGACAAGGGTGAGTAGATGAAAGTGAACAAACAAGGAAAAAGGTGGTGGACAAGAAAAGTTAAACATGTCTTAAAAGTTCTTAGCATGGTTGTCACTATAAAATGAAATATCAATTCTACCCATCCCTTAAGCAAAATTACAACCAAGAAAAGTCCTTGCGATCTTAATCTCTTGAAACAATTAGATAGTCTTAATGTACATGAAGGGCAAGCCTATGGTATGTTACATATGTGCATCACATCATTTGTGAGCATGCGTGTGCCTTACTTATTATGTTCCATGTCTTTACATTGATGAATATGAGAGAGGAATATCACTAAAAGTGAGGGGCTCAAGAGGTCTAATTCAGTGTACTACTTGTTGCATGTCTAACATTTAATCATGTTGGCCCTTTATTTTGAGAAGATGAGCCATTTATAGATGTTATGTGATCTTGATTGTGAAGCTTTCATATATGCTTGATGAAATTGTGTTGCTTATGATAAACTATGTATGCTCCATGCTAGTTCATTGAGTATGAGTTGATAGATGTGTCAAGTGTGATGGTGAAACCTAAGTTTAGGTATGTTTTAAGAAGTATTTGAGGACGAACAATGATTTTAAGTGTGGGGTGGTGATGCTGGGCATATTTCTATGCCCATTTTCCATGTTTTTACTCATATTTAATGTTTTGAGTTAATAATTCTTAATTTATGTTTAAATTCATTTGTGTGTGTGTTTTATGTGCTAACAAACTATTTGAGTTGATTTGAATAGGAAACTAAGCAAAATGGACTCAAAATGATCCAAGGAGTGAAGATTTGAGGAGCTGAATGGCCTGGTGCTATGGCTGGCGCCCTGCACCAAGTCCAGAACTTCAGAAAACAAAACTTCAAGTTGGTGGCCCAGCCCTTGAATTCAGAAGAATTGCACTTCATGAACCTTTGCGAAATGAGTGACGCCCTACGCCAAAGGTTTCCAGACTTAGAGAAATTTGATGAAAACCTTGGTGAGATAGAGGGAGCGGCGCACCCAACCCTAAACTTTAGAAGAAACTTGAGAAAAACTTGGTGAGATGCATGAGGCAGCGCCCCAAGGCCTCTCCGGAGCTGAAAGTGTTGCAAATTTGACCAACTCTGTGGTGAGTAAGTGGGCCGACACTCCAGGGTCATTCTGAGGCAGAAAATGCTGATTTTAAAGTCAAGTTATGAAGGGCAGAAGCATCATTTGAAGGCTCATCTATAAATACATGCCTTAGGTCGTTTGTTACAGATCTTTGATAATTTTTTACATTATGTAGTTCATTTTTAGAGCCTTGTAAGCTGTTTGGAAGGAATACAAAGTTCTACACTAGATTTTTCTCTTCTTTACTTGTATTTTTGTATGATGATAATTAAATATTCATTTTTCCGCTTGTCTGTGAGTGGCTAAATTTATATTATAGGGTTTTGGCCATGGTGGATAGTTGAATGTTTGAAAGACTAATTTAATCTAGTTTCGATTCTTCAATTATGGTTGTTTGTATTTTTTTGTGTTAATTAATTATTTATGATATTGATCACCTTGTAAGTAATCCATTGGCTTTCAATTGAACTTGGAAAACTGAATCGGAAAGGTTAAAGATAAATACAGAAAGGGAATTCAAAGACCCTTAAATCCATTGGTGATAGGATAGAAGTTGTTGAGAATAGGGATATACGCTTCAACCCCGTTTAGTTGAAAAACAAGTAGGCATAATCATCATTTCATTGTTCTCCAGCGACCACAGGGATATAGGCGTTAGGGTTCATGAAATAGTTCTTGGATACTAGGGAAAGTGGTAATAAATGGGATAGTAACTTGCAACTAAACAACCATTATGATATCACCGATACCAATATGAAAAAGCTTACATAATGCCTCAATTATCTCGCTCCAATCGGCAGAGCCGTCCCAATCTATCCAAGGCGATGAACGATTAAGGCGTGATATCACTTGTGAATCCCTATAGGGCCTGAACATGAATATATACCTATGGTGGTATGTAGTTCTGAGACATGAGATTTTTTTGAAACCTTAGTCTACTCGGTGCTAGATACTACTCCCAAAAATATGCACATGGATCATAATCATAATTGTGAAAATATACTTTATCTTGCATGGGTGTCACACCCCGAGCATACACCCTGGATGGGAGACGGTACTTAGAGTCACAAGTAACCCAAAGTCAACCCCTGATCATACACTGGCATTCTGAGTAACATGCAACTATATACAGTGGAAGTTTAAGGTAAAAATATAAATACTTTGAGAGAAATAACGTTGGTTCATAACATTTGAAAACATTAGAGTGAAACTACAAGTCTAAAACAAAACCAATCTGCGTCTGAAAGCCACTATGACTGATGAGTTGCTGGGACAAGACCCTAGCTAACTCCAAATCTAAATAGAAGGAAAGAAAATATAACTCAAGAAAATAATCTCCGTCCTCGAAGAATGAGGAATCACCAACTAGAATAGCTGAGGTCTTCGGTGAGTAGTCGGCTAATGAGGCTGAAACTGAGATCCTGTAGCTGTATTATAAAACGATACAGCATAAAAGTATGCGTCAATACATTTAATGTACTGAGTAAGTGGGAGAAAACATAACATAATGGAATAAAATGTTGAACTGAAAAGACATGCAATGACCGATTAAAGCTACTGAACTGAATGATTGAAATAACTGAGATGGTCTAATAGACTCTGTCTAATGGTCAAAGCATGTTCTAAATCTGGAATATTGATATGAACTGATCTGAAACTGGACTGAACTGACTAGTGGGAGAGTCTATAACCGACATATAACCATGTGAGTTAGACGTGGCATCCGATGTATAACACCCCATAGGTAGGACCCAATATACCTTGCCTGGGTATAAAGGCATGAACTGGGTGATCACAAGAGTCTGGGTCCAATAAGGCCAATAAATATTGTAACCTACGGTGGCAACGTAGTTCTGGGAACCTGGGTGCGCTGGAACCCCAGTCCGCTCAGTACTAAGTCCTACTCCCACTGGATAATCCTAGACAGAATACTAAGATAATAGCTCGAAACCGAGGCCCAAGACTAGTCATGGATACATATTTGGATGAACCTTGAGAGTCTTATCGAACTAGATTCTGGAACTGGGTTCTTAGACTAGTCAGAGCTGCTTATCTAGAAACGTCGTAACCGTTTAAAGAACAAACTAAAATCTGAGACTGGGGTCCTAAGGCTAGTCAGAGTTGTTTAACTAAAATTTCATGACCACCTAGTGGTCTAATAAAATAGAATTCTGAATTTGATTCTGATATCTGGGAGGTACTACTGACACCTCGGGAATTTATGTAGTCAAACTGATTAGCTGACATTTTTTGACTGGCACGGAGAATTCTAACATTCTTACTAAAACTAAACTGACAACAATTTTATTTAGTTTCAATGGTACTAACAACATGGGAGTCCACAATGCTTATAAATCCAAGCAAAATTTTGATATTCAGGCAGTAATGAAAATTTCAAGATTTTCTAGTTCAAGCAAAAGGGCTAAATTTCACTTCACAAGATTTAACATCATTTCAGTCACGAACTGGTGGAAAAAATTTATAGGTAATATGGTATAATATCCCACATGATTTAGATGAAGTATGACTAGCAATTCATTATATTCAGTAGTTCTAGGGCTACAACAAATAGGGAGGAATTTCAGGACACAAGGGAAGAACTATTCCCTTGTTGAATTCCCAAATACCTGGTGCAAAAGCCTGAAGAATTTCCTTGATGATTTCTGAGAGTCTGGATGGGGAGAATGAGGAAAGAAACCGTTTAACCCCTCTAATAAGTCTGATAATATTCTTAAAATGATGTAGTTTAGAGACTGGGTAGGTGGGAAATTACAGAAGTAACCCTGGGATTTAAATCTGAAATCTGGCCGACAGGGTGCTAACGGGTCACTCAACATTCGTTGGTCGAGACCACGACTCGTTGGGACCTCCTGTTAGTTCCACTGTTGGGGCTAGAAGTCACTGAAATTGGAAACGGGGTCACCATGACTCGTTGGAGAACCAATGGGTCGTTGGTTCCTCCCGTGGCCACTAGGTGAGGAAAACTTAAAGGCCAAGCAACGGGTGACATAACAACTCGTTGGTCTGGACCACGAGTCGTTATCACCTCCCGTCTTCTCTACTGGAAACTTGGAAGGATTATTGGGACTTGACACCACGGTGAACATAACAATTCATTGTGAGATACAACGGTTCATTGTTACTGCCGGTGGTCACTGAAGGAGTTAACTGGGCATCCCAACAACGACTCCCACCATGAGTCGTTGCTTCTGAAAATGACTCGTTGGTTGAGTCGTCGGGTCCTAAAAAGGGGATTCTGAGCTGAGGACCAAGGAGTGACAGAACGACTCGTTGTTTCTCATAATGGGTCGTTCCATGTCCCATTGGTTCTCGAAGGCCCAAACACTGCTGGGCACGACTGACACAACGAGTCTTTGGAGCTGACCACGACTCTTTGTCTTAGTCGTTTTGAGATAATTTTTTTCTGGTTTTTCTACTAAACTTTCTTGAAGCATGAGTCTGTTCTAGGGAAGTTTTGGGGTTTTATAATATATCCCCCATGGGATTATTCATCCCTGAATGAAGACTAAAACTGCTAAAAAATAAGGAACAGAGCTGAGATTTCTAGATTGAGACTATGAGCTGGTTTTCTGAAGGAGTAATTGACTCTGAACGGACTTCTCCGTACTAACAGAGCTTATGCAACTAGAATGCACATATAAAATCTAAATAAAGATGGTGAGTATGGGACTACATGGAGTAATAGGGAGGAATTTAGTGCCTAATGGTTGAACTAAACTGGAAGGAAGCAAGTGCGGGTATCTAGCCATCATATCCGCTTCGGCTTCCCACGTAGCTCCTTCTACATGTTGTTTTCTCCATAAAACCTTGACTGAAGCTACCTCCTTATCCCTCAGCTTACGAACCTGACGGTCAAGGATCTGGACTGGGATATCCTCGTATGAGAGACTATCTTTCACTCCCACACTTCCAATGGCACAATTGAAGTTGGATCACCGATGCACTTCTTCAATAGTGACACATGGAATACAGGGTGCACAAATGTCAACTCTGAAGGTAATTCTAGCTCATAAGCCACCTTTCTAATTTGCCTTAGAATTCTGTAGGGTCCTAAATATCTTAGGCTCAGCTTTCCTTCTTCCCAAATCTCATCACCCCTTTCATGGGTGAAATTTTTAGATAGACCTAGTCATCCACTCCAATTCTCTTCTACTCACATCAGCATAAGATTTCCGACGGCTCTGAGCTTTTTCCAATTTTTCTCTGATGAGTTGTACCTTCTGCATAGCTTCATGAACTGATTCTGGCTCGATTATAGTAGCTTCACCAACCTCAAACCATCCAATAGGAGACCTGCACCTTCTACCATATAATGCCTCAAATGACGCCATCTGGATACTGGAGTGGTAGATGTTGTTGTACGCAAACTCGATAAGAGGAAAGTGGTCATCCCAATTGCCCTTGAAATCGATTACACATGCTCTCAACATATCTTCTAGGGTCTGAATAGTCTGCTCAGCTTTCCCATCTATCTGCGGGTGAAAAGATGTGGTGAACTTGACCTGGGTACCAAGTCCCTTCTGAAAAGACTTCCAGAAATGCGAGGTGAACTGGGTACCTCTATTTAAAATAATGGATAATGGCACCCCATGAAGTCTGACCAACTCCCGGATATAGAGCCTAGCATAGTCCTCAGCTAAATCTGTAGTTTTAACTGGGAGGAGATGTGCTGACTTAGTCATCTGGTCTATTACTACCCAAATAGAATCATGTTGTCGATAAGTTTGAGGTAGACTCGTAATAAAGTCCATATTCACTTCTTCCCACTTCCATGTGGGTATGCTGATATCCTGGGTCATACCTCCCAGTCTCTGGTGCTCTACCTTGACTTGCTGGCAGTTCGGGCACTTAGCTACGAATTCAATAATGTCTCTTTTCATGTCGTTCCACCAGTAAATATCCCACAAATCCCAGTACATTTTAGTAGCACCAGGGTGGATGGAGTATCTCCAGCTATGTGCTTCATCCAATATCTGCTATCTCAACTCACCGACGTTCGGTACACACAATCTGCCCTGGTAACGGAGCACACCATCTCCCCTTTTGGAGAAAGCCTCAACCTCTTTCCTGAGAACCGCTTCCTTAAGTATAAGTAAAATGGGATCTTCATCCTGTTTGGACTTAACTTCAACAACCAAAGAGGAATCTGACCCACTTTGCATCACCACTCTACCCTCAGCTGAGTCAACCAATTGCACCCCTAACCGAGCTAGTCTGTGAATATCCTTCGCCAACTCCTTTTTTTCCTTCCTCAACATGAGCCACGCTACACATAGAAACTCTTCTAAGGGCATCAACCACCACATTGACTTTGCCCCGCTGATATAGCACGCTCATGTCATAATCCTTTAGGAGATCTAACCATCTTCTCTGATGAAGATTTAGATCCTTCTGACAGAATACATATTGGAGGCTCTTATGATCAGTGAAAACATCTACGTGTCCGTACAGATAGTGTCTCCATATTTTCATCGCAAACACCACTACTGCCAGCTCTAAGTCATGAGTTGGATAATTCTTCTCATGAACTTTGAGTTTTCTAGAGGCGTAGGCTATCACCTTGCCCCGCTACATCAAGACACAACCGAGTCCAACTCTGGAAGCATCACAATATACTACAAATCCATCTGATCCTTCCAGTAGGGTCAACAATGGAGCGGTAGTGAGTTGACTTTTTAACTTCTAGAAACTCTTCTCACGCACTGACCACTGGAATTTCACCTTCTTCTGAGTCAGCCTAGTAAGAGGAGATGCTATAGAAGAAAAGCCTTCCACAAAGCATCGATAATAACTGGCCAAACCCAAGAAACTTCTCGTTTCGATTGGGGAGGTAGGTTAGGCCAGTCCTTTACTACTGCTATCTTTAGAGGATCAACCTGACTACTCTCACCCGACACCATATGACCTAGGAAAGTCATGGACTTCAACCAGAATTCGCACTTGCTGAACTTGGCAAACAACTAGCGGTCTCTGATTGTCTGAAGCACTGTCCTCAAGTGATTAGCATGCTCTTACTCATTTCTGGAGTATACCAGAATGTCATCGATAAATATAATGACAAACATATGCAGATACTACTTGAAGACTCTGTTCATCAGGTCCATAAAGGCTGCAGGGTCATTAGTTAACCCAAAGGACATAACCACAAACTCGTAGTGACCATACCGAGTCATGAAAGTTGTTTTTGGTATGTCACACTCTCTGACTCTTAACTGGTGATACCCCGACCTGAGATCTATTTTGGAAAAACAACTGACTCCCTGAAGTTGGTTGAACAGGTCGTCAATTCTGGGTAGGGGATACTTGTTCTTGACTGTGACCTTGTTCAACTGATGGTAATTGATGCATATTCTAAGGGTGCCGTCTTTCTTTCGCACGAAAAGCACTGGAGCACCCCAGCGAGAGATGCTGGGTTTGATAATACCCTTATCAAGAAGATCTTTTAACTGCTCCTTCAACTCCTTAAGTTCAGCTGGAGCTATTCCATAAGAAAGGATGAAGATGGGCTGAGTATTTGGAATAAGGTCTATACCGAAGTCAATTTCCCATTCAGGAGGAATTTCAGGAAGATCTTTAGGGAACACATCTGGAAATTCACTGACAATAGGGACTGATCGAATAGTTGGGGTCTCAGAGTCGGAGTCCTTAGCCCAAACTAGATGGTAAATACATCCATTAGAAATAAGCTTCTTGGCCTTAAGGTAGGAAATAAACCTACCCTTAGGCGTCGAACTACTACCCGTCCATTCTAGAACTGGCTCATTAGGGAACTAAAACCTAACGACCCTAGTTCTGTAGTTGATTGAGGCATAACCAGAGTGTAACTAATCCATGCCAAGAATGAGATCGAAGTCGACTATATCTAACTCTACAAGGTTAGCTGGAATGAATTTATTGAAGACTGATATTGGGTAGTTTGTATACACCCGACTGGCTCTAACTGACTCGTGAACTGGGGTGGAGACTGAAAATGGTTCTGAGAGGACCTCTGGATTGATATCAAACTGGACTGCTACGTAGGGAGTCACGAATGATAATGTGGCCCCTGGATCAAGTAGGGAATATACATCTAGGTGGAAAAAATGTAACATACCCGTGACCACGTCATGTGAGCTCTCCTGATCCTGACGAGAAGATAATGCATAAAAACAATTTTGGTGTTGACCGCCATCCGTACCTGAAGTATTGGCCTACTGAGCTGGTCGGCTTGCTGGAGCTACTGAGGTAGTGGATTGTGACCTTCCCCGTCCTGCTGATGTGCGTTCCTTAAGCCGATGACCAAGCTGTCCACAACCAAAACAGCCCTCTCGACCCTGAAGACACTCCCCTAGGTGATTCTTGCCATACTTGGGGCAAGCTGGATACCTGTTACCGACACTGTAACTCTAGGATTGAGAGACGCATGCTCCACCTCTACGATCCTGGCGGGACCGAAAGGTAGGGGCGTTGGCTGAGCTGGGTTTTGGAGCCCTCTGCTGCTGCTGTTGCTGTTGTGGGTGGTTGCTACCGCCAGACTTCTGGTGACCATAATCTGATTGGCCAGTCCTTGCCCGCTTGTTCTTTCGCTCCATGTCCCTCAATTTTTTTGGCTCAATCTTCTAGGCATAGAAAATTAGGCTGGAGAGGTCGATATCCTTAATCGACATCACTGTCCTGCACTCTTTGAGGACCAGGTTCGACACCCCATTTACAAATTTCAGCATGCGAGCCCTTAGCTTGGCCACCATCTCTGGAGCGTATTTGGACAACCTGGTGAACACTAGAGCGTACTCTTCTACTATCCGATTTTCCTGACTCAAATTCATGAACTCCACTACCTTTACCTCCCTGAGCTCCCGAGGGAAAAATCTACCCAGAATGGTTATAGTGAAATCCTCCTATTCCATTAGTCTTGCTTTTACTGGCCACTCCTCCTTCCACTGTTCGTACCAGACCTGGGCTACCCCTTTCAACTGGTATGCAGCCAAGTCGGCACTCTCTGAGGTACTGACACCCATAATTCAGGTGATCTTTTTAATTTCATCCACAAATACTTGTGGGTCCTCTCCCACCTTAGATCCATGAATATCCAGAGGGTTTATTTGGGTTAAGTCCCGCACTTGGGAAGCTGCTACGGAACCGTTATTATTGATTAGAATCACCTGTTGGTTCACCTGGTTGGTAACATATTGAGCGAGCAGCTGAATGGCCGCCCTAAACTCTGCAGTAGACACTAAGTCATCCTGTGGGGTTGGTGGGGCAGGTCAGTGAGCATTACCGGCTCTTCTTATGTTACCATGTCGAGGAGGCATGATTCACTGAAATAAAAAATAGAGTATGAGTTAGGAGAATGATTTGGAACTGAATTTCAACGCACGATAAAGAGTATGAAATAAAGGGAATTTTCCTAATAACATCTCGTAGCCTCCCCATCATAAGTGTGGCGCGCTTCACACCTATGAAGAAAACTCTACCCGATGCGGCTTTCAAACATCTGAGGATACTCTAAACCTAGTGCTCTGATACAAAGTTTGTCATGCCCTGAGCTTACACCCTGGACGGGAGACAGTATTTCGAGTCACAAGTAACCCCAAGTCAACCCCTGGTCTATCATACACTGGTATTATGAGTAACATGAAACTATATATAGCGAAATTTTAAGGCAAAAATATAAATACTTTGAGAAATAACACTGATTCATAATATTTGAAAACATTAGAGTGAAACTACAAGTCCGAAACAAAACCAATCTGCGTCTGAAAGCCACTATGATTGATGAGTTGCTGGGAAAAGCCCCTAGCTAACTCCAAGTCTAAATAGAAGGAAAGAAAGTATAACTCAAGAAAATAATCTCCATCCTCGAAGAATGAGGAATCACCAACTAGAATAGCTGAGGTCTTCGGTGAGCGGTCGACTAATGAGGCTGAAACTGAGATCCTACAACTGTATTTTAAAATGATACAACATAAAAGTATGCGTCAGTACATTGAATATACTGAGTAAGTGGGAGAAAACATAACATAATGGAATAAAATGTTGAACTGAAAAGACATGCAATGACCAATTAAACTACTGAACTGAATGACTGAAATAACTGAGATGGTCTAATAGACCCTGTCTGATGGTCAAAGCATGTTATAAATCTAGAATACTGATTTGAACTTATCTGAAACTGGACTAAACGGACTAGTGGGAGAGTCTATAACCGATAGATAACCACTTAAGCTATATGTGGAGTCCAATGTATACACCCCATCGGTAGGACCCAATATACCTTGCCTGGGTATACATGCATGAACTGGGTGATCACAAGAGTCTGGGGCTAATTAGGCTAATAAATACTGTAACCTACGGTAGCAACATAGTTCTGGGAACCTGGGTGTGTTGGAATCCCTGTCCGCTCGGTGCTAAGTCCTACTCCCATTGGATAGTCCTACTCCCACTAAGCTAATAGCTCAAAATTGGGGCCCAAGACTAGTTAGGGATACATATCTGGAAGCACTCTGAGAGTCTTATCGGATCAGATTCTGGAACTGGGTTCTAAGACCGGTTAGAGTTGCTTATCTGCATCGTAACCGTCTAAAGAACAAACTAAAATATGAGACTGAGGTCCTAAGGCTAGTCAGAGTTATTTATCTAAAGTGTTATGACCACCTAGTGGACCAATAAAACCGAATTCTGAATTTGATTCTGATAACTGGGAGGTACTACTGACACCTCGGGAATTTTTGTAGTCAAACTGATCAGCTGACATTTTCTGACTGACACTAAGAATTCTATCGTTCTTACTAAAACTGAATTGACAACAATATGATTTAGATTCAATGCCACAATGCTGATAAATCCTAGCAAAATTTCAATATTCAAGCACTAATGCAAATTTCAAGATTTTCTAGTTCAAGCAATTAGGCTAAATTTCACTTCACAAGATTTAACATCATTTCAGTCACGAACTGGTGGAAAATATCTATAATTAGCATGGTATAATATCCCACATGATTTAGATGAAGTATGAGAAGCAATTCTTGACATTTGATAGTTCTAGGGCTACAACTGATAGAGAGAAATAGGGAGAAATTTGGGGACACAAGGGAAGAACTACACCTGGTGCAGAAACCCAAAGAATTTCCTTGAGAAGCTGAGGAGAAAAGATTTCCCTAGCTCTTTCTTTAAAAAGCTCTGAGAGAAGTTCTATGATGATTTCTGAGAGTCTAGATGGGGAGAATGAGGAAAGAAACCATTTAACCCCTCATAAGTATGATAATATTCTTAAAACAATGTAGTTTAGAGACTAGGTAGGTGGAAAATTACAAAATTAACCTTGGAATTTAAATCTGAAATCTGGACGACAGGGTCCCAACGGGTCACTCAATGAGTCATTGGTCGAGATCACGTCTCATTGGTACCTCCCGTTGGTTTCACTGCCTGGGCCTAGAAGTCACTGAACCTAGCAATGAGGGTCACCACGACTCATTGGATGAACCAACGGGTTGCTGGTTCCTCCTGTGCCCACTGGGTGAGGAAAACTGAAAGGACAAGCAATGGGTGACATAAGGACTCGTTGGTCGGGACCACGAGTCGTTGTCACCTCCCGTCCTGTCTACTAGAAACTTGGAAGTATTTTTGGGACTTGAAACCACAGTGGACACAACAATTTGTTGTGAGATACAATGGTTTATTGTTACCACCCGTGGTCATTGAAGGAGTTAATTGGGCATCCCAACTAACGACTCCCACTACGAGTCGTTGCTTCTGATGATGACTCCTTGGTTAAGTCGTGGCATCCTAAAAAGGGGATTCTGAGCTGAGGACCAACGAGTGATAGGATGACTCATCGTTTCTCATAATATGTCATTCCATGTCCCCTTGGTTCTCAAAGGCCCAAACACTGCTGATCACGACTGACACAATGAGTCATTGGAGTTGACCACGACTCGTTGTCTCAATCGTTCTGAGACAAACTTTTTTTTTGCTTTTTTGCTGAATTTTCTTGAACCTTGAGTCTGGTCTAGGGAAGTTTTGGGGTGTTACAATGGGCTATTTTAAAATCATGAAGTCATAATCATACTTGACATACGTAAACTAGCCATGGAATTTGTGCCACAATTGGACAAGATACATAAAATTGTTTTTTCATGAAATCCATACATACTTTAATAAGGCTTCATAATTTTGAAATCATGGAATCATAAGTTCAAGAATCCATAAATATTCATGCATACTTTGATAATTGAGCATACTTGATATCATGGGCTCATAAGCTTGAAATTCATAAATCATGCTTAATAAGACATAATCTTCATAAACTTAAAATCATGAATTAGTAAGTAGATTGAGAGTCAAATCTTCCCTAATAGCCATAAATCATCAATTGAAATATGAGAGAATTGAACCCATAGAGATATCATGAAAGATTGCATTGAATTGGGTTAAATAATTGAACCCATAGAAATATCATGGAAGATTGCATTGAATTAGGTTAAACCCTAGAATTTTATCATGACGTTCTTGGAGATTTGAAATCATAGAATAGGGATGAAATTGGGTATAAGTGTGGAAGAATTTCCCCCATTAACAACCCTACACACCTGGGCTTGAAGAATCCTCAACTTATTAAAGACCCAAAGGGAATTGAGTTGAAAGAGATGATGAAACCCTAGCTTCTCTTGAGGGGATTTTTTTACCATAAAAAACAAACTCAAAAAAATATCTAATAAAAACTACTGATAAAGTTTAAAGCTTCTTCCCCAGAGCAATAATCTGCTAAAAGGTAAAACATAAAGATAGTTTTCGAGAACTAATATCTCTAACATTGTCAAGCATGTGAACCAAACACAAAAATTGGCAGAGCACCTCTCTAATCCAATTGTAGTGTATATATCACAACAAGCGCTTAGTTTAACCTCTGGGAAGCTTCCTTGGTAAGAACTCTCTCTTTGGCCTTGGTCATGGCTTGCGACTTGGAGCCCATGATACCACCACCCCACTTCTTCCTGTTCTCCTTATACTTGTCATTGACGTTAGTCTTTATTGCCTCCAAAATTCTGGTGAACTCCATTTTGTCTTCATTCTTCACAGTTGTCAAACACAGGGCTGAAGAAGTTTTTTTATGCATGATCACTCCTAAATGTGCTTTCCCTCACAATGCAGTAAGGGATTTCCATCTTTCTGCATAGTGCAGGATGCCAAACAACCAACTCTATTGGGTCCACATCATGAGCAATCACTATTAACTGAACTGTCACTACCCAAACATAGGCTCGGATCAAGACACGGGACAAGGAACCCCGAAAGACTCCAAGTGGACCTATGGCATGAACATACATCTAACTCAATCATGAAAAAGATAGATCAACATGATGAACTTAGCGGAAGTCTAAAATAAGCATAACATCAGAAATACATATGAGTCTGAAGCTGATTACATCCTTATGTCTGAAAAGCCTGTAAGTCTGATGAGTTGATGGGACAAAACCCCAACTAACTTGCTAAATCTAAAAATTGAAAATACTCAATCATAACTGAAATAAAGAGGGACCCTCGACATATGAGGAATCACCAACGGGGACTGATGCAAACTCCGAAAGCTGGCTAGTGGCAGGGCTGAGTCTGGTGATCGGAGCTTGTATCATGAAATGATACAACTTAGAGTATGCAGTTAGTACGTGAAATGTACCAAGTATGCAAGGTAAGTAAAACCACTTAAACAAGTAAAATCATTTAAAACATGCATAATATAAAACACGATCAAAATAAGAATCTGAGAGTAGGGCTCGCATGCTATTTTCTGAAATCATGATTTGAACACTGAAATAATAAGGAACAATGGGAGACTCATCATATAACCGACATACCATGATAGAGCTTACATGGTATCAACTATCACACTCAAGTAGGTAGAGTCATCCAAGGCCTTGCCAGGGCTAAGGATAATACCATGATATCAATATCAAGCTTGAGGCCCAATCCGGCAGGGGATAGCTCACAAGGGAGGTCCCAAAGTAGAATATATATATATATAAGTAATAACCTACGTTGGCGCGTAGTTCTGAGGCATAGGGTGATCGATCCTTAGCCTACTCGGTGCTAGTTACTACTCCCAATAAAATATGCATATGCTCTCCATCGTTTTTCAACGAAGCTCACCATCGTCTATTGACAAAGCTCAATAATCAAATACATCTCAAATCAAAAATCATATATGAGAAGCTTTAGCTCAAACCATACCACAAGCTAAAAATAATTCGGAGTCTTCGCTCCAAAACCATGTGGTAAAGCTTAATTCAGGAAATCATAAATCATACTTTAACATGTAGGCATTTGCCAACACTTTAACATTCTTGGAAATACTCAATTCACTTGAAAACATGACTATAAACATGGGTAACTTGAAAACACGCTTTTCATCAATAATATTTCATCATATTTGAACATTCATCATAAATCTCAACTTTCATAAATTTATCATAAATGGACATTTTGATTTATAAAGCTTGAAACATGATTTTAATTGAAAACAATGTAAAACTTTCCCATGAATCATAATTCTCTAGGAGAAACATATGTAAATCGTACCCATGTAGAGAATTAGGAATTTCATGCATTGGGTTAAAACCCCATGGAATAAACATAGGAATTTTCATGATTTAGAAGAGATTGGGCATGGGTGTGAACGGATTATCCCAGTCATAACCCTGCATACTTAGGAAAGATTTGATTTTACCACTCCTTGATTTCCCGATGAAAGATTGAAAGAAAACTTGAAGAAAACCTACACTTGATCACCTCCTAAGCCTTCAATTTGCATGCATGGATGAGAATGAGCCTAGGATAGATTTACCCCTCATAAAACACTTCCTTTTGAGCTTTAAACAACATAGTTTAGTACCCTAGGACTTAAGAATGACGAAAATACCCTTAATGAATTTCCTAAAAATGCTGCACTGTCAGTAACCACGGTCGATCCTACGGGTCGTACCTGGATACCATGACTTATGGTATCTGTCCGTTACATCCACTGCCAATTCTTAACTTCTCAGATTCTAATACCATGACTTAACAGGGCGAGTCATTACAACAAATGGTTTGTCGCATCCTCCCGTTACTTCCCCCTGTCGACCTACACCTGGACTTCCCCACGAGCCACACCACAACTCGTGCCTACTTCCAGCTAGTCGTGGTTTCCATCCGTCACCTCGACTAAAGATTTTCCTACTCCTTCCCATGGTTACTTACCACGATCCATTGCTACTCACAAAGAGTCGTTCTACTACTCGTTACTTCCTTCTAGACTAAGGGTCAGTCTCACCACGACCACAAAAAATGACTCGTGATATCAAACCACGGGTCGTGCCGTGACCCGTTACTTCCAACTTCAACCTGCAGAGCCTTAACATGGACACATCCAATGGGTTGTTGGTGGAACCAACGATCCGTACCATGCTCGTTCTGTGATAAATTTTTAGATTTCAGCCACTTTCCATTTTTAATTTTTGGGTCTAGTCATGGACACTTCTGGGGTATTACAATATCTCTCCTTGGGAACATTCATCCTTGAATGTGGGAGAACATACATAAAACAGAGAAACGCAATCATCATACTCAATTACTGATCATAGCAGCTAAAACTGACGGAGTGACTAACTCTGATTTAAATTACATGACTGAACTGAATTCATGATTCATATATACATCCACACACATGAAAGAAATTGGGGCACATGAAACTGAATAGAGATTTAGGGAAAAACTAATACCTCAAGCTAGAACTGAGCCAGTGGATAATAAATGTGGTATCTATCCATCATGTCTACTTCGGCTTCCCGTGTAGCTTCCTCAAAATGCTGATTCCTCCATAAAACTTTAATTGAAGCTACTTCCTTGTTTCTTAGCCTTCGAACCTGCTGATCCAGTATTTCCACTAGAACCTCCTCATAACTAAGGTTGTCTTTCACACCGACACTATCCATCGGGACAACTAGAGCTGGATCACCCAAATACTTCTTTAAGAGTGATACATGGAAAATAGGATGCACGAAAGCTAATTCTGAAGGCAACTCCAATTCATATGCTACTTTGCCAACCCGCTTCACAATCCGGTAGGGGCCAACATAACGAGGATTGAGTTTTTCTTTCTTTCCAAATCTCATCACTCCTTTCATGGGAGACACCTTTAGGAACACCCAATCTTCAACGTCGAACTCTAGTTCTCTTCTTCTCACATCGACATAGGACTTTTGGCAACTCTGAGCTGTTTTTAACCTGTCCCGCATGAGTTGCACTTTCTCCGTGGCCTCATGAACTAATTTTGGTCCAATCATTGCTGCTTCACCAACTTCAAACCAACCAATAGGCGATCTACATCTCCGCCTATAGAGAGCCTCAAACGGGGCCATTTGAATGCGGGAATGGTAGCTATTATTGTATGCAAACTCGATAAGAGGAAAATGATCATCCCAACTACCTTTGAAGTCAATCACACATGCTCTCAACATGTCCTCGAGAGTCTGAATTGTCCACTCCGCTTGTCCATTTGTCTGCAGGTGAAATGATGTATTGAGCTTAACCTGTGTACCAAGTCCTTTTTGAAACGACCTCCAAAACTGAGAGGTAAACTATGTATCTCTGTTTGATATGATGGACAAGGGAACTCCATGAAATAAAACCAACTCCCGAATGTATAGTTTGACATATCCTGAAGCACACCTCTCGGTCTCTGATGCTCAATTTTCACCTGCTGACAGTTTGGGACTTAGCTACAAATTTTACTATGTCCTTCTTCATGCCATTCCACCAATAGAGTTCCTGTAGTTCACAGTACATCTTGGTGGTACCTGGATGAATTAAATATTTGGAATTGTGAGCCTCATGCAACATTTGATTTCTCAAATTATCAACGTCCGAAACAGACAAGCGAACTTGATATCGAAGCACACCATCTCCCCCTTTGGAGAAGACCTCTACCTTCTGATTCTAGATGGCTTCCTTTAACTTTACCAAAATGGGATCCTCGTCTTTTCTAGCTTTTACATCAGTCACCAAAGATGATTTTGATCCGTTCTGAATAATAACACTGCTATCGGTCGAGTCAACCATCCGAACTCCCAACCTTGCAAGTCGATGCACATCCTTCACTAACTCCTTCCTTCCCTCATCCACATGGGACACACTCTCCATAGAGAGTCTACTAAGTGCGTCTACATTAGCCTTGCTCGGGTGGTAAAGGACACTCATATGATAGTCCTTTAGTAGCTCCAACCACCTTCTTTGACAAAGATTGAGATCCTTATGGGTAAACACATAATCCAGACTCTTATTGTCAGTAAACACATCTACATGGACCCCGTACAAATAGTGTCTCCAATCTTCAAGACGAATACCACCGCCGCCAACTCAAGATCATGGGTCGGGTAATTCATCTCATGAACTTTTAGCTGTCTAGAGTCATATGCTATAACCTTGCCGTGCTGCATCAATACACAACTGAGTCCGATCCTCGAAGCATTGCAATACACCAGAAACCCATCAGTGCCCTTTGGTAGGGTTAACACCGGGCTGAGGTAAGTTGATTCTTCAACTCTTGAAAGCTTCTCCTAAAAGCCTACGACCATTAGAACTTCATTTTCTTTTGGGTCAATTTAGTCAATGGAACTACAATGGATGAAAAGCCCTCAGCAAACCTTTGATAGTAGCCAGCTAAGCCCAAAAAGCTTCAAATATCTAAAGGATTCATCGGTCTAGGCCAATTCTTCATCGCTTCTATTTTCTGAGAGTCCACGTTTATGCTATCACTTGATACCACATGGCCTAAAAATGCCACTGAGTTCAACCAAAACTCTCACTTGCTAAATTTAGCACATAATTGGCGATCCTTGAGAGTCGGTAGCACCACTCTCAAATGAGCGGCATGCTCCTCCTCGCTTCGAGAGTATATCAGGATGTCATCAATGAACACGATCATGAACATATCCAATTATGGCTTGAACACCCTATTCATCAATCCCATAAAAGCTGCAGGAGCATTCTTTAGTCCAAAAGACATAACTACAAAGTCATAATGACCATACCTCATCCTGAAGGCTCTCTTCGGGATGCCGCTCTCCCAAACTCTAAGCTGATGGTACCCGGATCTAAGATATATCTTCAAAAAACACTTGGCACCCCAAAGCTGGTCAAACAAATCATCAATCCTGGGTAGAGGATACCTGTTCTTGATGGTGACCTTGTTTAATTGCCGATAATCAATACACATATGAAGAGGGATATCTTTCTTTTGAACAAAGAGAACTAGTGCACCCCATGGGACTTGGTCAGTCTAATGAAACCCTTATCCAAAAGATCCTTCAACTGATCCTTCAACTCTTTTAGCTTGGCTGGAACCATTCTATCGGGAGGAATAGATATAGCCTACGTATCCGAAAGAAGGCCAATACCAAAATCAATCTCCCGCTCGGGAGGGATTCTCGGTAGATCATCTGGGAAGACTTCTAGATACTCACATACTACTGGGACTGACTAGATAGTCGAGGTCTCAGACGTCGCATCTTTAACCCTAACAAAATGGTAGAAACAACCTTTGGAGATCATCTTTCTAGCCTTAAGGTAGGAAATGAAACAACCTACAGGCATAACTGAACTACCCTTCACTCTAAGACTGTCTCACCCGAAAACCTAAACTCTACTGCCCGACTTCTATAGTTAATTGAGGCATAACATGCAAATAGTCAATCCATATTGAGGATAACATCAAAATCTGTCATGGAGAACTCTACTAAATCTACTGAGACGACTTTCTGAAGGACTGTGACCGGGCAACTTCTATACACCCATCTAGCTAAGACGGAATCACCCACTAGGGTAGAGACTGAGCAGGGTTCTGAAAAGATCTTAGGACTGACCCCGAAACTACCAGCCATGTAAGGTAGCACAAAAGAAAAGGTAGCCCCTGGATCTAACAAATCATATAAATCAGTATGGAAAACTCGCAACATACCAGTGACTACATCTAGAGAGACCTCTTTCTCCTGGAGAGATGCTAAGGCATAGAATGTGTTTTGGCACTGACTGCCACTTGTGCTAGCAGATGCCCCCTCCTAGGCTGAGCGTGCGGGTGGAGTGGCTAAATTGGAAGCTGGGCCTCTACCCCCATCATGGCCCTGTGTAGCTACTGGGCAATCTCTAAGCATATGACCGAGCTTCCCGAACCCGAAGCAAACACCTGTACCCGCCAAGCACTTACTCGTGTGCCCTCGACCACACCTGCGGCAAACTGGGATGCTGGACTCTATGGGCTTGCTGATCTGACCCCTAAAGCTTGATGCTCGTCCTCTCTGGTCGTGCCTAGGTCTGGATGGCACACTCAATGCTAAAGATGTTTGGGTTGAAGATCTCTGGTAGGTCTACTGTCGGTGCCCACCATCTGATCTCGGCTGAGAGAATCTATAACTATTAGTCCTGGACCTCTTGGCCTCTCTCTCCCTTATATGCGCCGCCTCCATCTACTGGGCGTATAAGACTATCCAAGGGAAATCTATATCCTGATGGAGTATAATGGTCCTGCAATCCTTTTCTAAATAATCTTCCACCACATGAGCAAATCTGCTCACTCGCGCCCTCTGATCAACCACTAACTCAGGGGCGTACTTTGACAGACGAGTGAACTCAAAGGCATACTCTTGCACCATCCTCTTTCCCTACTTAAGATTCACGAACTCATCTACTTTCAACTCCCTCATCTCACGAGGGAAAAACTGATCTAGAAAAGAAACTTAAAACTCCTCTGTCACCTCGACTGAAGATTTTATTACTCCTTCCCATGGTTACTAACCATGATCCATTGCTACTCATAACGAGTCATTCTATGACTCGTTACTTCCTCCTATACTAAGGGCCAATCTCACCACGACCACAAACAACGACTCGTGACATCAAACCATGGGTCATTCTGTGACCCGTTACTTCCAACTTCAACCTGTAGAGCCTCACCACAGACACATCCAATGGGTCATTGGTGGAACCAACAATCTGTATCATGACCCGTTCTTGATAAATTTTTAGAGTTCTGCCAATTTCCATTTTCAAATTCTGGGTTAGTCTTGGACACTTTCGGGGTATAACATGAGCTTTGTTCTGCTCAATAAGGTAAGTGAATGTGCTTAAGCCCATACTTCACGATAATGCGTTTCATTGTTTTAGGAGTCTTTCCTTCAGCTTTAGCTTGAGCCCTTTTAACAAGACGCTCCTTCTTAGTAGCCTTGTCCTCAAGCCTATACTTAAGAAGCATCTTGAAAAGGTTCGTACGAGGTTCTTGTCAAGGGTCTTGGTGAATTGGTTGAGAGTAGGAGGGACCTTCAATCACATCTTGAGAATCCTCTTCTTCCTTTGGAGTTGAACCACTCGAGGCCATTTGACGTTCCATGTTCCATCCTTCTTGGGTGGAAGCACCTCACCGATACCCAACTGACTTTGCTGCTTTTTGAATAGTGGATTCACCACCTTCGCCTTCTTCGGTTTCTTCTTTGCTGCTACTGCTACACACTTCTTAGGAGCCATTTTTTTCTTGAGACGGTAATCGGAAGAACAAACCCTAGAGGATGCAGAACATTGTTAAATCTTGAGGGGATTTGATCTTCAACTTGGACTGTTAGGAGTAGAATGAGTCTTTAGCATGATTAAAATCTTTAAAAACACCCTTTAGGAGTCTTAAAACAACTTAATTTAGGAGTTAGGAACTTAGAAATTACAAACATACCCTTAATGATCCGATAGGAAAATCACACTTCCAAACCCAATGACCCACACGACTATCCATTTGGTGTTCTAATAGGTCATCGTCTGACCCATTATCACTGGCTATTTTCCTCAAATTTTCTGATATTGTCTTGACACCTCACTTGATGATTTGTCGTGTCACTTAATGGGTCACTTAGCCAGTAGTCAAGACTCTCTGAAACTCAGTTTTCCACCATTTTTATGCACCTAACGGGTCACTTAACGACCTGTCAAGTGACTTACAGGTCACTTGATGAATTATCCTGTGATTTGGTGCAGGTTTTCCTGTTTTTTCCATTTCAGCCCCGGGGTCTGATCTTAGAGACTTTTAGGGTGTTACGTTTTATCCCCCTTTCGGACATTCATCGTCAAATATATATTAAGCATACTGGAAGGCTAGGGAAAGAACTGCAATCCCAAAATTGAACAACCATAGCTGAAAACTAACGGAGTGACTAACTCCGGACTGATTTACATGACTGAATGAATTCGTGAAACATACATGCATGCTATGACATGAAAGGAACTAAAAGACATAAACTTGTCATGAAACTGAATAGAGTACTAAGGGGGAAACTGGTACCTCATATTAGAATTAAGCCGGAAGAGAAAAGATGCGGGTATCTAGCCATCATATCTACCTCGACTTCCCGCGTAGCTACCTCAACAAGTTGATTTCTCCACAAAACTTTCACAAAAACTACCTCCTTGTTTCTCAACATCCGAACCTGACAATGAACGATCTCAATTGGAGCCTCCTTATAAGGCTATCATTCACCCCAATGCTCTCTACTGGAACAACTATGGTTGGATAACCAATGCACTAATTCAACAGAGATACATGAAAAATTGGATGCACCGAAGCTAACTCTACTGGTAGCTCCAACTAATATGCCACCTTTCCAACTCACCTCTGAATACTATAAGAACCAAAATATCGGGGGCTAAGCTTCCCTTTCTTGCCGAACCTCATAATTTTCTTCATGGGGGACACCTTCAGAAATGCCCAATCATCAACCTCAAACTCAAGCTCTCTCCTAACATCTGCATAAGATTTCTAACCACTCTGAGTTATTTTCAGCCTTTCTCTAATATGATAAACTTTCTCCATGGCCTCATGAATTTAATTTGGTCCTATCAACGTAGCCCCACCTACCTCGAACCATCCAATAGGTGATCTACACCTCTGCCCATAAAGAGCCTCAAATGCAGTCATCTGAATGCTGGAGTGATAGCTGTTATTGTAGGCAAACTCGATGAGAGGAAAGTGATCATCCCAACTACCCTTGAAATTAATCACGCACACTCTCAACATGTACTCTAAAGTCTGAATGGTCTGTTCAGCCTGGCCATCCATCTGAGAGTGAAAAGTTATGCTAAGCTTCACCTGAGTACCAAGTCCCTTTTGAAATGATCTCCAAGATTGAGAGGTGAACTGAGTACCCCTATTTGAGATGACAGACAAAGAAACTCCATGAAACCGGACCAACTCCTGAATGTACAATCTAGCATAATCCTCAGCTAGATCTGTAGTTTTGACCAGTAAGAACTTTTCTGATTTGGTCAACTTGTCCACATCACCCATATAGAGTCATATTGTCGGAGTGTATGAGACAACTCTATAATGAAGTACATATTGATCTCTTCCCACTTTCAAGTAGGAATGTTGATGTCCTAAAGCATACTCCAGGTCTCTGATGCTCGACCTTAACCTGTTAGCAATTCGGACACATAGCCACAAATTTTGTTATGTCCTTCTTCATGCCATTCCACCAATATACTTCCCGTAGAACACGGTACATCTTGATGGCACCTGGATGGATAGAGTACCAAGAGCCATGAGCCTCGCTCAACATCCGCTCTCTCAAGTCATCCACTACCGAAAAACACAATCGGCCCTGATATCGAAATATACCATCTCCCCCTTGGGAGAAAACCTCTACTCTATGATTCCGGACAACTTGTTTCAACTTTACTAGGATAGGATCCTCATTTTGTCTTTTTTTCACTTCCATCACCAATGAAGATTCTAACCCATTTTGAATAATAACACCACTATCCGTTGCATCTATAAGGAGAACTCCTAAACTAGGGAGCCTATGGACATCTTTCACCAACTCCTTTCTCTCATTCTCGCATGGGATACACTCTCCATGGACAGCTTGCTAAGACCATCCGCCACTATATTGGCCTTGCCCGGATGATAAAGGACACTCATATCATAGTCTTTGAGAAGCTCCAGCCATCTCTTTTGTTGAAAATTCAGGTCCTTCTAAGTAAACACATACTAAAGGATTTTGTGGTCTGTGAACATATCCACATGCACCCCATACGAATAGTGCCTCCAAATCTTTAAGAAAAATATCAGTGCTGCCAACTCTAGGTCATAAGTCGGGTGATTCTTCTTATGAGTCTTCTTAAGTTGTCTAGAGGCATATGCAATGACCTTACCATGCTGCATCAACACACAACCAAGACCAACCCTAGAGGTATCACAATACACAAGAATCCATCTGTGCCCTCCAATAGGGTCAATATTGGGGCTGAAGTAAGTCGAGTCTTCAAATCCTAAAATATCTTCTCTCAAGCCTCCGACCACTGAAATTTGACCTCCTTCTGGGTTAACTTATTCGACGGTCCCACAATCGTTGAATATCCCTCTACGTACCTCCGATAGTAGCTAGCTAAACCCAAAAAACACCTAATATATGTAGGACTTATGGGTCTAGGCCAATTCTGCACCACTTCTATCTTTTGAGAGTCCATTTGTATACCCTTACTCGAAACCACATGACCCAAGAATGCTACTGAATTTAGCCAAAACTCACACTTGCTGAATTTAGCAAACAGCTAGTGATCCTTAAGAGTTTGCAACACAATCCTCAAATGAGTGGCAAGCTCCTCCTCACTCAGAGAGTATATGAGAATATCATCTATTAGGACAATCATGAACATATCCAAATAATGCTTGAACACCTTGTTCATCATGTCCATAAAAATTACAGGAGCATTCGTTAGTCCAAAAGAGATAATTATGAACTCATCGTGACCATACCGAGTCTTGAAGGCTATTTTCGAAATATCATTCTACATAACTTTGAGCTGGTATTAGCCAGATCTGAGGTCGATCTTTGAAAGTACTTAGCACCCTGAAGCTGGTCAAACAGGTCATTAATCCAATGGAGGGGATACTTATTCTTGATCGAGACCTTGTTCAACTACTTAAAATCAATGCACATCCTAAGGGAACCATCCATCTTATAAACAAAGAGAACTAGAGCACCCCATGGGGACTTACTAGTCCTGATGAAACCCTTGTGTCACGAGTGAGTTGACACCCTATACGCGACACGATATTAAGAGTCACAAGTGACCCCAAGCAAACCCTGGTAGAGCATACTCTACTAAAACTAATTTGTTGAGAATAATCATAAAAGAGCGAAAAATGATAAAAGAAATAATTGCTACTGAATAGATGACAAAATTTAAAAATAATCTAATAATATAGCTGAATCTATAAATATTGTCTGAGAGCCTTCTAACATGAATTGATGAGTTGCTGGGACAAACCCCTAGCTAACTCTAATGTCTAAACTAAAATAATAAAAAAATTAAAACTAGCAATGGAACTCCGACCCTCGGCAAATGAGGAATCACCATGAAAGATGTTGGGATATCACTAATAGGATCTAACCGCAATGCTAAGGCTGGGTACCTTATTCTATAGCATAAAAAGTATGTGTCAATACTTTGAATATACTGAGTATGCGAGAAGGAACTAAAAACCTGCATAAACTGAGAAATAGAAAGTTATACAGTAAAACTGTAAAAATAGACCGAAAACTAAAGAGCTGAACTGAACTATATTGTATTGTGGTATGCTGTGGGAGAGGCTATAACCAACATGTAACCACATGAGATAAACGCGGAAGTTCGATGGATACCCCTCATTGAAGAAGGCCAACTATACCTTGTTAGGGTATAATAGCTGAACTGGGTGATCACTGTCTAAAGCCCATTCGAGCTAATAACCTATGGTGACACAGTAGTTCTGGAAACCTAGGTGCACTGAACCCAGGCCCGCACGGTGCTAAGTACTACTCCTACTGAAAATCCTAACTATGTCTAACTATGCTGATATCTCAAACTGATGTCCTTAGACTTAGGTTAGAACTACTTATCTTGAAGTGTTCTGAATGTCTAAGGACCTAAAAGAAACTATGTTCTAAGACTCGTTAGAGCTACTTTATCTAAAAGTGTCGTAACAGCCTAAAGAATAACTAACAAGTTGATAAACCGACATTGCTGACTTTGTTGAATTTCTCAAAGACCGATAATAGTCAAACTGATCAGCTGACATGCTAAGGAATACTAAGAATATTCATAGTCTAAAAATAAAAACTTTAAATTTAGGAATACATGCTAAGGATCATGCTCAAACAATATTCCATAGACAACATAGCATTTTTTACTAGCTTTCAAGTCAAGTAAGAATCAACCCGAATTCATACTACAGTTAAGGATGGAAGTTAACTATACATTTAAGGAAATATCACAAGGATCATATTCTAGGATAATAGAACAAATGAAAACAGTTGAGATTTAGGGACATTCACAACTCATCTGAAAAAGCCCTAGTTCATGCTCTCACAGGGTTAGTATAGAAAAGGGTTTCTAAGAGAACTTTGGGAAACAAGGGTGAAAGAATTCCCTTGTTGAATTCCCACATACCTGAAGAAGAATCCCTTGAAAAAGCTTGGAAGATCTGAGGAAAAAGGCGAATGCCCTAGCTCTTGCTCTGAGAAGTCTATCTGAGTCTTCTACGTACAGTGTTTGTGGGTTTAGGAGAGAATGAGAGGAAAAAGTCAATCAACTCCCTAAATTCCCTTCAAAAAACACCCCAAATGACGTAGTTTAGGAACTAAAGTAGCTAAAGTTACCAAAATACCCCTGAAGAAAAGTATAGAAACTGCCCGTCGGGATCCAACGGGTCGTTGGTTGTTCCACGACTTATTGGGACCAGTAGTTGGTCCAGGGTCCAAGAATCCCAACTACTAAAATTGAAAAATAGATGGAAACAATGACTCATTTGATGAACCAGTGGGTCATTGGTTCCATTCATTGTCATTGGAGATATTTCTAATTTCCTTCAATGGCTCCCTACGATGAGTCGTTGCAACCTACAATAGCTCGTCATATGACTTCTTGCTTGGAAGACTAATTAACCAGTTTTTGGACTACTACTAATGAGTTAAAACAGTCACCCGTTACTTTAAGAAATGGGTCGTTAAATTGCTCGTTAAATCTGGGAAGGAGACTATAGAGGCTAACAACGACTCACACAATGGGTTGTCATTACTGACAGTGACTCTTTGGATGAGACATTCTAAGGCAAAATCTTCTAGTTTCTCATTCTAAGTATGGGTTTGGTCTAATGAACTTTTGGGGTGTTACAATATCTCCCTCTTGGGAACATCATCCTTGAATGAAGGCTAGATAAGATGAAAGACTGGGGAAAGAGCTACAATCCCAAACTGAAAGCTATAAACTGATTTCTGAAGGAGTGACTGACTCAAGACTGAGATTGGAATACTAACTGAACTTATGTAACAAGGGTGCACATTGAAACATGAATAGGACTAATGAGCATAAAACTGAATAGAGTACTGAGGAGGAATTTAGTACCTGATGCTGAAACTGAGTTAGAAGGGAATTGGTAAGGGTATGTAGCCATCATGCCACTTCTGCTTCCCATGTAGCTCCTTCAACTAGATGGTTCTTCCATAAGACCTTTACTGAAGCAACCTCCTTATTTCCAAGCTTACGAACCTGACAGTCTAAGATCTAAACTGGAACTTCTTCGTAAGAGAGGTTGTCTGTTACACCAACACTCTCTAGAGGTACTAATGAGGTCGAGTCACCTATGCATTTCTTCAACAAAGACACATGGAAGACTGGGTGCACCAATGCTAACTCCACAGGTAACTGCAACTCATATGCCACATTGCTAAGGACCAATATATCTAGGGTTGAGCTTTCCTTTCTTCTCGAATCTTGTCACCCCTTTCATGGGTGAAATTTTCAAGTATATCCAATCATCCATAGCAAATTCCAGCTCCCTTCTTCTTACATCTACATACAATTTCTATCGGCTTTGAGTCGTTTTTAGCCGGTCCCTGATAAGTTGAACCTTCTGCATGGGCTTATGTACTGACTCGGGTCCTATCAAGGTAGCTTCACCAACTTCAAACCACCCTATAGGAGATCTGCACCTCCTACCATATAATGCCTCGAATTGGGCTATCTGAATACTGGAGTGGGACTTGTTGTTGTATGCAAACACAATGAAAGGTAGGTGATCATCCAACTGCCCCTGAAATCGATCACACAAGTCCTCAACATATCTTTCAAAGTCTGAATTGTCCGCTCAGCCTGTCTATCTATTTGTGGGTGAAAATCTATGCTGAGCTTGACCTGAGTATCCAAGTCCTTTCTGAAAAGACTTCCAAAAGTGTGAGGTAAACTGGGTACCCCTATCTGAGATGATGGACAAGGGAACCCCGTGTAGTATGAATAACTCCCAGATGTACATCTAGAATAATCTCTACTGAGTCTGTGGTCTTAACTGGTAGAAAATGTGATGACTTAGTCATCCGGTCTACAACACCCAAATGGAGTCATGTTGTTGGTGAGTGCGAGATAGGCCTGTGATGAAGTACATATTCATTTCTTCTCACTTTCAAGTAGGAATGCTAATGTCCTGAGTCATATCCCTAGGTCTCTGATGTTCAACCTTGACCTTCTGGCAAATTGGATACTTAGCCATGAATTTTGCAATGTCCTTCTCTATGCCATTCCACTAGTTGACTTCCCATAAATCACGGTACATCTTGGTAGCACCAGGGTGGATGGAGTATATGGAGTTGTGTGGCACCTGTTGTTCTCAAGTCATACACATCTAGAACACACCATCTGCCTGATAATAGAGTACACCATCTCTGTTTTTGGAGAATGCTTCCACCTCTTTCTTTAGGAGTACATCCTTTAACTTGAGTAGAATGAGGTCTTCATCCCGCTTTGACTTAACCTCTACCACCAGGGAGGATACTGACCTACTCTGGACTACAACTCCACCTTCTACTGAGTCAACCGACTGGACCCCTAACCGAGTCAGTCTGTGCACATCTCTAACCAACTCTTTCTTTTCATCCCCAACACGGAAACATCCCCATAGACAACCTACTGAGGGCATTAGCCACTATGTTGGCCTTACCCGGGTGGTACAAAATGCTCATGTCGTAGTCTTTCAACAACTTTAACCATCTTCTCTAATGCAGATTCAGGTCTTTCTAGCTAAACACATACTGTAAACTCTTCTGATCGATAAAAATATCCACATGAACCCCATATAGATGGTATCTCCAAATCTTCAGAGTGAACACTACCGCTGCCAATTCAAGATTATGAGTTAGATAGTTCTTCTCATGAACCTTGAGTTGTTTGGAGGCATAAGATATTACCTTACCATGCTGCATCAAAAACAACCAAGACCAATCTTGAGGCATCAAAATAAATCACAAACCCATCTAAACCTTTTGGCAGAGTCAGAACTAAGGCTGTGGTGAATCGATTCTTCAACTCCTGAAAGCTCTTCTCACATGCATCTGACCAATGAAATTTTACCTTCTTTTGAGTTAGCTTGTTCAAAGGAGAGGAAATGGAGGAGAAACCCTCTATGAACCGCCTGTAATAACCGGCTAATCTCAAGAAACTCCTAATGTCTAATGGAGAAGTGGGTCTTGGCCAATCCTTGACTGCCGCTATCTTTTGAGCATCCACCTAAATACCCTCTCTAGAGACCACATGCCGAGGAAGGCAATTGATTTCAGCAAAAATTCACATTGCTGAATTTAGAAAATAATTGGCGGTCCCTATGAGTCTGCAATACTATCCTCAGACGGTCCGCATGCTCCTCCTTTGTTCTCGAGTAAACTAGAATATCATTGATGAATACAATAAAGAACATGCCCAGTTACGGCTTGAATACCCTCTTCATTAGGTCCATAAAAGCTGCAGGAGCATTGGTTAGTCCAAAAGACATAACTACCTATTTGTAGTGACCAGACCGAGTTTTGAAGGCTATTTTGGAATGTCACATTCCCTGATCCCGAGCTTGTGGTATCCTAATTTTAGTTCTATCTTGGAGAAACAACTAGCTCCCTGAAGCTGGTCAAACAAGTCATCAATCCTAGGTAGATGATACCTATTCTTGAATGTGACTTTGTTCAACTGATGGAAGTCGATGCACATTCTTCGTGTACCATCTTTCTTTCGCACGAGTAGGACTGGGGCACCCCATCGAGAGATACAAGGTCTGATGAAGCCATTATCTAGAAGGTCCTTCATCTATTCCTTCAACTCCTTAAGCTCAGTTGGAGCCCTTCTATAAGGAGAAATAAAGATGGGATGCGTATCTAAAAGTAGGTTTATGCCAAAGTCTATTTCTCTCTCGGAAGGGACTCTAGGAAGGCCTTCAGAGAACACATCAGGAAACTCACGTACAACTGGAACTGACTGAGGTGTTGGAGTCTCAGAACTAGAATCTTTGACACTAACCAGGTGGTAGATGTACCCCTCAGCAATCATCTTCCTAGAATTAAGGTATGAAATGAAACAACCCTTAGGCGCTGAAGTACTATCCTTCCACTCTAGGACAGGTTCGTTAGGAAACTAAAACCTGACGACCCTAGTTCTACAGTCAACTGAAGCATAACAAGAATGCAGCCAGTCCTTGCCAAGGATGAGGTCAAAGTCAACCATATCTATCTCTACTAGATCAACTAAGGTGACTTCATTCAACATTGTGATCGGACAATCCCTATACACCCGGCTAGCTCTTACTAACTCACCAACTAGAGTAGAGATTGAAAGTGGGTTTGAGAGGATTTTTGGACTAATATTGAACTGGACTTCAATGTAAGGAGTCACGAAGGAAATTATGGCTCCTAGATCTAGTAAAACATATACATCAGTGTGGAAAAGACGTAACATACAATAAACATATTAGGTGAGTTCTCCAGATCCTACCGGGAAGATATAGCATAGAAACGATTCTGGTGTTGACCACCACTTGTACCTAAGGTGGTTCCTTGCTAGGCTGGACGTCCTGGAAGAGTTGTTGAGGTGGTGGATAGGGCCTTTACCTGTCCTACTGACAGGCAATCCCTCAATTTGTGACCCAATTAGGCACACCCAAAACAACCATCCCTGCCCAGATGGCACTTCCCTAGTGTGATTCTTGCCACACTTAGGAAATGCTGGAAAAGTGTGGCTGTTGGAAATATGGCTTTGGGATTGGGAGTCTGATGCCCCATCCCTTCTATCCTTATGGGGCCTAGAAGGTGGAGCTCTAGCTGAGGAAGATGCTGGAGGCCTCTGCTGCTGCTGCTAGGGGCGATTACCACCACCTGACCTTTGATGGGAATACTCAAACTGACCTATTCTGGCCCGTTTTCTCTCCCTCTCTATCTCCTTCAACTTTTTTGCCTCTATCTATTGTGCATGAATGCTGAGACTTGAGAGATCTACATCCTTAATAAGCATGGCGGTCTTGCATTCCTTTATCACCAGGTCTGAGACACCAATTACGATCTTAAGCATGCGAGCCCTCAGCTCAGCAACCATTTCTGGAGCATATCTAGATAGCTGAGTGGACTTTAGTGCATATTCTTGTACTATCATGTTGTTCTGCCTCAAGTTCATAAATTCGACAGCCTTAGCTTCCCTAAACTCTTGAGGAAAGAACCTGTCCGAGAATGCTATAACGAACTCATCCCATTCTATCAAACCCGCACCATTATTCCTTCCCACCTTCCATTGCTTGTACCAAATTTGAGCCACCCCTTTCAATTGTAGGCAGCCAGATTAGCACTCTCTGTAGAGGTAACACCATAATTTGGGTGATCTTATGTATCTCATCAATGAATTCCTACAGGTCCTCCTCAATTTTAGACTCATGAAATACTGGAGGATTAATCCGAGTGAAATTCTAGACTTTGGCAACAGCTGCAGACCCATTAGTATTAACTAGTATCATGACCTGCTGGTTGACCTGGTTGGTCATTGCCTAGGCCAGCATCTGGATAGCAGCCTGAAATTCTATGTGGAACACCTAGTCGTCCTGTGGAGCTGCGGGAGCTGGTGGGGCTGGCCGATTAGCCTTTTTGGTCCTCCTTCTATTTCCCCTTTTTGGAGGCATTATTAACGAAAAAAGGGTAAAGCATGAGTTAGGAGGATAAATTTTAGAGATCAGACTCTACGCATGATATGAATCATGAATAAAGGGAATTTTCCTAAAAATGTCTCGTAGCCTCCCCCTCATAAGTGTGGTGCACTTCACACCCATGAAAAGGACTATACTTGATGTGGCTTTCAAACATCCTAGGGTACTCTAAACCTGATGCTTGGATACCAAGTTTGTCACTACCCGAGTTACACCCTGGATGCAACACTGTACATAGGATCACAAGTGATCCTAAGCAAACCCTAGTAGAGCATATTCTACTAAAACTAATCTACTGAGAATAATCATAAAAGAGCAGAAGCTAAAGAAATAACTGCTACTGAATAGATGACAAAATTTGAAAACAATCTGACAATCTATCTGAATCTATAAATATTGTCTGAAAGTCTTCTAATATGAACTGATGAGCTACTGGGACAAACCCCCAGCTAACTATAATGTCTAAACTAAAACAACAAAAAAAAAATTGGAAATGGAACTCCGGCCCTTGGCGGATGAGGACTCACCACGGAAGCTGCTGGGATATCGCTAATAGGATCCAACTGTGGTGCTAAGGCTGGGTACCTGAGTCTATACCATAAAATGATACTGCATAAAAAGTATGCATCAGTACTTTGAATGTATTGAGTATGCGAGAATGAACTATAGCATACATAAACTGAGTTATAGAAAGCTATATTGTAATACAGTAAAAATAGATTGAAAACTGAAGAGCTAAACTGAACTGAAGTGATAACTGAATTGAACTGTAGTGAACTGTGTTGTGGTTTGGAAGAGACTGTAACCAATATGTAATTACGTGAGCTAAATGCGGAGTTCGATGTATACGCTCCATCGGAGAAGGCCCACTAAACCTTTCAAGGGTATAGTAGCTGAACTGGGTTATCAATATCTGAATCCCATTCTAGAAAATAACCTACAGTGGTAGCGTAGTTCTAAGAACCTGGGTGCCCTTAACCCCAAGCCGCTCGGTGCTAAGTACTACTCCCACTGAAAATCCTAACTATGTCTAACTGTGCTGATAGATTGAACTGATGTCCTAAGACTTATGTAAAAACTACTTATCTGGAAGTGTTCTGAAAGTCTAACGACCTAAAAGAAACTATGTTCTAAGACTCGTTAGAGCTGCTTTATCTGAAAGTGTCGTAACGGCCTAAAGACTAACTAACAAGCTGATAAACCGATACAATTGAGTTTGTTGAATTTCTTAAAGACCGATAATAGTCAAATTGATCAACTGATATTTCTAAAGAATACTAAGAATATTCATATTCTAAAAATAAAAACTTTAAATTTAGGCATACATGCTAAGGATCATGCTCAAATAATATTCCATGGACAACATAACATTTTTTACTAGGTTTCAAGTCAAGTAAGAATCAACCCAAATTCATACTAAAGTTAAGGATGGAAGTTAACTATACATTTAAGGAAAAATCACAAGGATCATATCCTAGGATAATAGAACTACCAAAAACAATTGAGATTTAGGGACATTCACGAATCATCTGAAAAAGCCCTAGTTCATGCTCTCACAGGGCTGGTATAGACAAGGGTTTCTAAGAGAACTTTGGGACACAAGGGTGAAAGAATTCCCTTGTTGAATTACCACATACTTGAAGAATAATCCATTGAAAAAGCTTGGAAGGTCTGAAGAAATATGTGAATGCTCTAGCTCTTGCTCTGAGAAATGTGTTTGATTCTTCTACATACTGTGTCTGTGAGTTTAGGAGAGAATGAGAGGAAAAAGTTAATCAACTCCCTAAATTCCATTCAAAAAGCACCCTAAATGACACAGTTTAGGAACTAAAATAGTTGGAGCTTACAAAAATGCCCTTGAGAAAAAGTCTAGAAACTACTCGTCGGGATTCAATGGGTCACACAACTAGTCATGGGTTGTTGCCACAACTTGTTGGGATCAGTTGTTGGTCTGAGGTCCAAAAATCCAAGCTACTTGAATTGAACAACAGACGGGAACAACGACCCATTTGATGAATTAATGGGTCGTTGGTTCCACTCGATGTCATTGGGGAGATTTCTAACTTCTTCCAACTGCTCCCTATGATAAGTCGTTGTAACCTACAATGGCTTTTCATATGACTTATTGCTTGGAGGTCTAATTGACCAATTTCAGGACTGCTACCAATGAGTCAAACCAATGGCCCGTCACTTCAAGAAATAGGTCATTAAAAGGCTCATGGAATCTAGGAAGGAGACTATGGAGGCTGACAACAACTCACACAACAGGTCATCATTACTAACTATGACTCATTTGTTGAGTCTTTTTGAGGAAAAATTTTTTGGTTTCTCATTCTAAGTCTAGGTTTGGTCGAATGAACTTTTGGGGTGTTACACCTTATCTAAGAGATCTTTCAACTACTCATTCAACTCCTTTAGCTCGTCTGCAGCCATCCTATAAGGAGGAATAGATATGGGCTGCATGTCAGGGAGAATGTCAATACCAAATTCAATCTCCCACTGGGGATGGGACTCCTAGTAGATCATCTGGGAATACCTCCGGATACTCACATACAATAGGAATGGACTAAAGAGTCAGGGTCTCGGATATGGAATCCTTAACCAAAACTAGATTGTATACACAACCCTTAAAGATCATTTTTCTAACCTTGAGATAGGAAACAAAGTGACCTACTGGAATAGTTGAACTACCCTTTGTAATACCCCAAAATCCCTAAGATCGGACCCGGGGGTTGAAATGGAGAAAATAGGATTTTCAGCACCAGGTCATAGGACGAGTCGTCTAGTGACCCGTGCAGCACCCCATGAGTCGTTAAGTGTCTCGTGAGGTAGGATGGATTTGGCTAAGATTTTGGTTTCCTAGGCTGACCATGAGACCAGCCACGACTCGTGGTCAAAGCAACGAATCATTGGGTCACTCGTGGTCAGAAGTTGGCATGAAGGTGAACATTTTGGGCAGTACTCATCACGACTTGATCACCACAAGTCATCGGGTACACCACAAGTCATGGTGTCCCTCATACTGACCCTTAAAAGTATGGATTCCTGCGTTGGAAACGATAGGAAGGCCACGAGTCGTCCCCTCAAGCCACCAATCTTCTAGTCCCTCATTGGGACTGGTAATGTGTATTTTCCTAAATTTATTAAGGGCTTTTTCATAATTTCTGAGTTCCTAAGACCTAAACTATGTCGTTTTAAGCTCAGATAGGTGTGTTTTAAGAGGGGTTAACTCATTCTAAACCTATTCCCCTCAATGCATGCAAGCCTAGCAGTTTCTAATGGTGATCAAGCTTAGGATTCATCAAGTTCTTCCCCAAATTCCTTTGGGCATTCAAGAGGATTATTTAATTAGAATTTTTCCAGGTATGTAGGATTATGAATGGGTGTATCCATCCACTCCTATACCTAATCCCTCTTTAATTTCATGTGATTTCTAAGTTGATGAATCTATGGGGTTTTAACCCAACTTGTGAATCTCTAAGTATCTATTTCAAAGTTTTACAAATAAGATGCCCATCTATGGAAGTTCATGAAAAGATGAGATTATGATCTATGCTTCTAATTATAATGAGATCTTCATGATGAAAGTATGATTTCAAATTATCCATGTCTATGTTCATGTATTGAGTAAGAAAAGTCTATTTCAAGCATGTTTAAGTATTGGGCAAGCCCATATGATCAAGTATGCTTCGAGATTTATCTAAATTTCATGTTATTAGCTTACCACCTGGATTTTTGGAGTCTAGACTCCCACTCTTTGAAGCTTGTGGTATAATTTGAGCCAAGGCTCCTCATGTTATGATTTTAGATTATGCATGTATGTTTATTATTTAGTTTTGTCACTAGACGTTGGTTCAGCTTCATTGAAATTGGAGAGCATATGCATGTGGGAGTAGTGTCTAGCACCGAGTAGGCTAAGGGTCAGTCAACATTGTGTCTTAGAACTACGCACTAATATAGGTATGGTCAGATTATTTGGGACCTCCCTTGTGAGCTTCCACTTACCCCAAGGGGCCTTCAGCTTGATATTGATATCATGGTAGCGTCCCTAGCCCTAGCAAGGCTTTGGACGACTCTACCCACTTTAGTGTAATAGTCAAGACCACGTAAGATCTATCGTAGTAATGTCAGTTATATGATGAGTCTCCCATTATTCCTCATGATTTCAGTTATTCATGCTCATTAGTTAAGATATTATGTTTTCAGCAGGTTTGACCCAATGTTTAGTTTTACTTATGATTATTAGTTTTCAGCTTTAGGTCATTCGATTTAGTTATGATATTCAGTTATGTTAAGTCATGTTTTCAGATAATAGCATGCAATCCCTCCTCTCGGATTCTTTTGATGAAATGTTTTATGATATGCATGATCTTTGGTTTTACTTACTTAGTGGTTTTACTTACCTTGCATGCTTGGTATATTTCACATATTGACCGCATACTCTATGTTGTATCATTTCATGATACAGGATCAGACATTCAGGCTCAGTCCCGCTGCTAGCCAGATCTTCAGTGTTAGCATCTCCCAGTTGGAGTTGGTGAATCCTCATCTTTTGAGGGCCCTTCTTATAAGTTATATTGAGTATTTTCAGTTTTAGACTTTAGTGAGTTAGTTGGGGTCTTGTCCCATCAACTTATCAGTAGTAGGGGCTTATCAGACATAGTATGTATTCAGCTTCAGATTTGTGTTATGTATTCAAATTTTCAGATGTTATGAGATTTTTAGACTTCTGTTGTGTTATATGTTTGATTTACGCATTTAAAATGTTGAGCTTAGATGTTATGTTCATGCCATGGGTCGACTTGGAGCCTCTCGGGGTTCTTTATTCTTTGTCTCGATCAGACCTATGTTCAGGTCATGACAAACTTAGTATCAGAGCATTAGGTTCTAATGTGTCCAAGGGTATCTAAAAGCCGCATTAAGTAGAGTCTTTTTCATGGGTGTGCAACGCGCCACACTTAGGACGAAGAGGCTACGAAATGTTTAGGAAATGTTCCCTTCTTTCATGATCTATGTCGTGCGATGAAATGTCTCTCTATCCTTCTAAGTCATGTTATACGCATTTGCAGAATCATGCCTCCTTGCCGAGTTAACAGAATAAGGAACCGAAATTAAAATGTCTACGAGAATGGCAATGGGGATGGGCATCAACAGGCCCCACCAGGCACTGAGGATCATGTGCCCGAGCAGGTGGTCATGTAGAGTTTAGGGCTTCCATTTAGATGTTAGCTAAGTCAACCAATAGGCGGTAGCGCATGTCATGCTCCAAAACTGGGTAGGGTGCAACTGACACTCAATTCATGATTGATTGAGAAGCTGGCTATATGACATTTGTAACTGTAACACTTGGACCATCTAGGCCACCTGTCACAATCAACTGAAGTATAAACTGGACCCATAAGGTCTCAACAATACGGGGTAAACAATCGAAATGCAACCAAAGCAGTTAGTGTGCTAAACCAAGCAACAATAAGCTGACGAGGCCACAAACTGAATAACACTATACACATTAAGTTCAGAAAACCTCTAAAGAGTAAACTGACTGATGGTCAAAACAGGGCTCTGACCTACCCATAACTGCATCTCAAAACTCAAGAATAAATAACCAAGCCCTAGCTCTAGGAAGAAAGGAGCCTACCAACCATCCGTTGATCTCACGAACTGCTACTCAATTGGAAATCCTGACCTCTACCTACACCTGCGGCATGAACGCAGGTCCCCAAGCAAAGGTACATCAGTACGAATGAAATGCACTAGTATGTAAGGCGGAAACTGTAAACATGAGATAACAAATAACTGACTCAGCACATAAACATATAAAGGATAGATATAACCTAGAACTCTACAACCTGTAATTGATAACAACTTACTATAACATAAGTGAGCTCAAGATAACTGAACCAGGAATAAGGAATAGGAACAACCTGGAATCCTAAACTTGATAATAACTCTATAATGAGATGAAAATGCAATTATGAAATGCACAAGAAAGGAACTATAATTGTAATGACAGCGACCAGCCAACCATAAATCCATATATAAAATTCGTCCAGTCAGTGTACCATACCGGGGAAAAATAAAAATATCTCCAGCCGATGTACCACACCGGAGTAAAATAAAAATATATCCAGCCGATGTACCACATCGGAGTAGAATAAAAATATCTCCAGCCAGTGTGCCATACCGGGGTAAAATAAAAATATCTCCAGCCGATGTACCATACCAGGGTAAAATAAAAATATCTCCAGGCCATATGAGGGTAAAATAAAAATATCTCCAACTGATGTACCAACCCGGGTAAAATAAAAAAATAATTCTCAATCATAATCATAAATGGAGCCGATATGGCTTGTATTGACTCAATTTAACACGTGTGACATACAAATGACAAATATTAAATCTGTGGCTGGAATAAACCTCTTTCGTAACACATAAATTCAAGTGAGCAAACATATCATGTAAAGCTAAAAAATATGCATATATATCATGTAAAGCTGTCAAATTATATATACATGTCGACTCAGTTACCTGATAGACCTTCAAGAGGTTTAGACAATATAAGAACTTTTGTAGGCTTACAAACAACGTCCTACAAATAATCCTACCAATTTAACATATTTTTTGGATATAAACACACAGAGCTCATTTCTATACAATTCTTTAACATCTGGGAACTGGAAATACGTACTACCCACTAGGTGGTTCCTTTACCTGTATCGACAACTATACATTGAAATTTCATTGCCAAACTTATCACGTAGATGAGCATATATACTTCTTAATTCATTTTACTTATTTGCAGGAAAACATGGAAATTATAACTAGGAACTTGGAGTTATTTTTCGTAACGCTTAACATATACATAGAGCTGAAAGCTGAACTATAGACATACAACGTATGAGACTTCTATATAATGTATAACTCATATTTAGTTAATTGGGTGACCTCTTGGAGACTTTCCTGGTATTCAAAGTTCTGATCTTAACTCATTATCATAGCCTGCACTTATACTTAGACATTAGGAACATTGGTACATGGGAGAATCTCTCCTCTGAATTTAGGAAATTCAAATGATAACTCCAACAAGAGCTAAACATATAGATGCATGACTTTAATATAAATGAAAGAATTCAACTGTATCTTATAACATGAAAATCATATATATTAAGACGTCTTACTGGAAAGACATATAAAGACTTGAGTTTTTATACTTGTACGAAACTTCAAATACTTGACCGAGACATTAGCATGATTCTCAAAATATGGCCTCTTGAAAACTTCTTAGATTAGCTAGCACATTTCAACATAAATTAAGGACATGAATACATAACTTAAGGATCTAATACTTGGAGCTCTATAACTTCGGAACTCGTGAGCAACTCTCTAAGTGATGCCTTATAGGCAAATAAAGATATATAATTCGAATGGTGCTGGATTGACTTATATAACTTTTGCAATTATCTGAGGAGCTTAAGAAAGCTTACATCATTATAAGAGACTTGGAAGATCTTAGGATTACCCTTTTCAGACATGGTAGATAATTTCAACACTTAGAATAGATAACTTAACACAATCATTTAGGGGCATAGCAAAGAGCTTCTCAACTTAAATTACTATTTTACAGGCGTTCAACTCTAATTATTTCGTAGAAGGTTAACACTTTACTGGCTATTCATCAATGTAACACATACTGAACATAAAGAACTTAATTTATAACAGTTTTACTAAACGTCTTAAGAATAGGGTTAATTCTTCCTAGCTTTTGCCTAACTCATTCACAATCGTAACCTGTATCGTCTAATTTAACAACATTTAGCTCTACTTTCCTTATTCATCTTAACTTCTTTGCCAAACATTATTCACTCTACACTCAAGTCTTTACCCTCGTGTTCACTATTCCAGCAATTCTTATACACACTTACCTCTTTACCTAATTGACAACTTTATCTGTTAAACCTCGTCTTGCTTATATTTTAAACGTCATTTAAAGGTTCTTGAAAGCAATTACGAGCAGAGTGTATATTACTCACATATTACCTTAAAAGGGCTAACATTTACTCTTATCTTCCCTTTTTATAATGTCACAAAAAGATTAACAACTTAGCTATGCTTTCCCCATTAAAATCTATCAACTTAGCTCATTCGCTACGTGTCGCTTACTTAGCTTTAAGGAGGGAAAACATAAAATCTCATTTTTACCTTAAGCACTTTAAAACATAAACATATAGGAGGGAGTAACCATATTATTAAAACATCATTTCAATAAGCTCGTTTACCCTCAATCGGCTTAGCGTCATCTTCTTAGCTTAAGTTGGATTACATGTCGTCGTCTTAGCATTTTCAACCAATTTCAATAAGTGACCAGATCTTAACATATATTTAACATCACATATACGGTATACTGCAAAGGACCAGCTCACGGTACCCATGTTAAGGGGACTTCAGACTCGATTTACAACTACGACAACAATCGTATAAAAATTATGCCTTTCGTTTCACATTTGCTCACTTCAACCATTCTTAACGATTCAAGCTTTATGCCAAGTGTTTCCAACCCTTTGTATAGGATCATACATGCCTCAATATGATTTTAAAATCATAGGAACATTGATCCTTTCAATGACTTAGTTTCGTGCTTGAAAAACAAGGAAAGGGACTCCTTTACATGCCTTGGCACGTTGACTCTAATTTTGCCAAAAATATTCCTTTCAAGATTACTCCTTGAGGCTCCTTCCAAGTCCAATTCACAAACACAACAAGCAACAACTTCACTTCACCAAAGTTCTGAAAAAATTGGGCAGCAACATGCCACAAGAACACACAAAGAAACAACAACACAATACTACAACATTCTCCAATTTATAACCTCATAAACTCAAAGAAATCAAAAAGGGAATTACTTACCCTTTCTTGGAGATGTTATTAGCTAAAGTAGATGTATACTTCTACTCTTTCTCCTGCCTAGAACCAGCTAAAAACACAGCAACACCACAATCAACAACAAGACAATAATAAACCATGACTTTCTTCTAAGGTTCTCTTCCCCAAAGCCCAAAAGAGACAAGAGTGAAGTTTCTTACCTAGGATATATTTTCACCATGTGATAGGGCTTTGAATTCTCTTAATTCTGAAAAAAACAATCAACTAAAACGGAGTAGAAATGAGCTTTCTAGCTCAATTTTACTTCATATAGGCAGGCTGGCCAAGGCATGAGCGACGGGCGCCACATCCCATGCGACATGCCCTCGCGCACGCGCGCACCTGCTGCCTGCCTATCTCGGTGCCGCACGCCTGGACGCTTTCCTAGCTGACAATGCTGTCTTTAAATGAGCATAACTTTTTACTCTGATTGATGAGTAGTTTTTTTCACTGTAAACTAGACTCAAATACTTTTCATTTGATAGGTTATGGGACTTCTAAATCATTATATGTTTGGAGATATGTCCATTTAAAGTTGACCCTTATTTACAAACTTCACATACTCTTCACTTTTTTCTTTGCACATGTTTACCTCCTCGCCTACGGACAACATACAACCCATAGTTCCCTTAATATGACATATAACCATAAAATAATCATCAAAAAGATTTTCAGGGGGTGACAACGCATGTCCCTCCGAATGGAAATGCGGCAGCGGCGAGAGTTAGAGATTTTATGAGGATGAACCCTCCAGAGTTTCTTGGATCAAAGGCTGACGAGGATCCACATGAGTTTATTGATGAAGTTTTGAAGATCACCCAGATCATGGGGGTGACCGCGGAGGAGTGTACAGATTTAGCCTCATATCAGTTAAAAGGGGTTGCACACATCTGGTTCAGGCAATGGAAGGATAGCAGGACAATTGGAGCAGGCCCCATTGGTTGGATGAGTTTCATACCCGCATTTTTGGATCGGTTCTTCCCATGTGAGATGAGAAAGATTAAAGCAGCTGAGTTTGTGAACCTAAGGCAAGGTAACATGACAGTTCAGGAGTATTCTTTGGAGTTCACCCGCTTGTCCAAGTATGCACCTGAGATGATGGCAGACTAGAGGGCTTGAGTAAGTTGGTTCGTGCATGGAATAGAAAACTATTTGGTCAAAGACTGTTGGACCGCGATGCTTCATCACGACATTGACTTTCCTTGGATAGTTCTATATGCCTAGCAAATAGAGGTGGTACAGGTGAGTGAGTGACAGAGAGAGGCCAAGAGGGCCAGGACTGATAGTTTTGTATCCTCCTAGTAGAGACATGTTGGTGGGCACCGCCAGCAGTCCCACCATAGATCATCATCTCTAGCATCGTCAGCTATGAGTTGTGCCATCCAGACTACGTGCAACCTGAGGGGACGATGATCAGGCTTTCGAGGTCAAGGGAGTAGACCCGCAGAGTCAAACATCATAGAGTGTGGTAGGTGTGCGCAGAGACACATAGTCCAGTGTTTATCCAATTTAGGTGTTTGTTTCGGGTGTGGGAAGCCAAGAAATATGCTCAGAGATTTTCCAGCATCCAAATAGGGCCATTATAGGGGTTGAGGCCCAGCCACTAGCTTAGCATCCCCACCAGCATGCTCAGCTCAGCAGGGTGCATCCACTAGTGCAGGTGGTGTTCAATGCTAGAACAAATTCTATGCCCTAGCATCTCGTCGGGAATAGGAGGTCTTCCCAGATGTAGTCACTGGTATGTTATGAGTATTCCACCTTGATGTATATGCATTGTTAGATCCAGGGGCTACTTTATCTTTTGTGATGCCCTATGTTGCTAGTGTTTTCGGATTCAGTCCTGAAATCCTATCAGAACCCTTCTCAGTCTCTATTCCAGTCGGTGCTTCAGTTATATCTCGACGGGTATATAAAAATTATCCTGTCACAGTCCTTCAGAAAGTCACCTCAGCAGATTTAGTATAGCTAGCCATGACAGATTTTGATGTTATCTTTGACATGAATTAGTTACATGCATGTTATGCCTCGGTAAATTGTAGAACCCATGCGGTTGAGTTTCGATTTTTGGGTGAGCCAATCCTAGAGTGGAAGGGTAGTTTAGTTGTGCCTGTAGGTCATTTCATTTCCTACCTTAAGGCCAGGGAGATGATCTCTAAAGGGTGTGTGTACCATCTAGCTAGGTTTAAGGATGCTACTTCTGAAACCCCGACTATTTAGTTAATTCCTGTAGTGTGCGAATATCCAAGAGTGTTTCCAGATGATTTACCTGGAATTCCTCCTGAGCAGGAGATAGATTTTGGTATTGACCTTCTTTTCGATACGCATTCTATATCTAATCCTCCTTACATAATGACTCAAGTTGATCTAAAGGAGTTGAAGGAGCAGTTGAAGGACCTTCTAGACAAGGGTTAATCAGACCTAGCAAATCCCTGTGGGGTGCAATAGTGCTCTTTGTCCGAAAGAAGGATGGTTCCTTTCGAATGTGCATTGATTACTGGCAGTTGAACAAGGTCACAGTCAAGAGTAGGTATCCTCTACCCAGGATTGATGATTTGTTTGACCAGCTTCAAGGTGCTAAGTGTTTCTCAAAGATAGACCTGAAAATCCAGATACCATCAACTCAGGGTTCGAGAGAGTGACATTGCGAAGATAGCCTTCAAGACTCGGTACAGTCACTATGAGTTTGTAGTTTTGTCTTTTGGACTAACGAATGCTCCTGCAGCTTTTATGGATTTTATGAACAGATTGTTAAATCCATATTAGGATATTTTCGTGATCGTGTTTATAGATGATATTCTCATATACTCTTGGAGCGAAGAGGAACATACCGCTCATTTGAGGGTGGTACTACAGACTCTTAAGGATTGACAGTTATATGCTAAATTCAGCAAGTGTGAGTTTTAGTTAAACTCAATAACATTTTTGGGTCATGTGGTGTTAAGTGAGGGTGTACAGGTGAACTCGCAAAAGATAGAAGTGGTGAAAAATTGGCCTAGACCAGTGAATCCTTCGGATATCAGGAGTTTCTTGGTTTTAGCCGGTTATTATCGGAGGTTCATTGAAGGGTTTTCATCCATTGCAGCACCATTGACTAAGTTGACCTAAAAGAAAGTTAAGTTTCAATGGTCAGAGGCCTATGATAAGACTCAACTCACCTTGGTAGTAGTGTTGACCTTACCTGAGGAAACCAATGGGTTTGTATCACCATATACAATTACCAGTCATTTAAGTCGAAAACTGACGGAATGACTACCTCCGAAAGAAACTACATAGCTAAACTGAATTTTGACATCACATACATTTACCATATCATAAAACAAACTTGTACACATTAACTGAACGGGAAAAGTTGATTAAAGGTTTAGGGCAAAACTGATACCTCAAACTGAAACTGAGCCGGTAAGGAACAAATGAGGGTATTTAGCTATCATATCTGCTTTGGCTTCCCTCGTAGCTCCCTCAACATGTTGATTTCTCCATAATACTTTAACTGAAGCTACTTCTTTGTTCCTCAGCCTTCGAACCTAATGATCCAAGATTTTCACTGAAATTTCCTCGTAGATGAGGCTATCCCTTACACCAACGCTATCTACCCGGACTACTAAATTTGGATCACCCAAGCACTTTTTCAAGAGAGATACATGAAACACGGGATGAACTGAAGCCAATTCTAAAGGCAAGTATAACTCATACGCCACCTCCCGGCCTTTGATGCTCGACCATCACTCACTGGCAGTTTAGACATTTTGCTACGAATTCCAAAATATCCTTCTTCATACCATCCCACCAATAGATTTCTCGCAAGTCCCAATACATTTTCGTGGATCCTAGATGAATAGAATATCTTGTACCATGTGCCTTATGCAATAATCTAAATTCTCAAATCATCTACATCTGGGACATATAGATGACCCTAGTATAGTAGCACACCATCTCCCCCTCAGGAGAAAACCTCCACCTTTTGACTCTGCATCGTCTCCTTCAGCTTCCTCAAACTGGGATCCTCATCTTGCCTAGATTTAACATCAACCACCAAGGACGATTCTGACCGTTATGCACAACAACACCGCCATCGGTCGAGTCGATCAATCTAACTCCCAGTCTTGCAAGTCGGTGGACATCCTTCACCAACTCCTTCTTTCCCTCGTCCACGTGGGATGCACTTTCCATGGAGAGCCTGGTAAGTGCATCTGCAACCACATTAGCCTTGCCCATGTGGTAAAGGACACTCATGTCATAGTCCTTAAGTAATTCCAACCACCTCCTTTGCCGAAGATTTAGATCCTTCTGTGTGAATACATATTGCAAGCTCTTATGATTTGTAAATACATCTACGTGGACCCCATACAAGTAATGCCTCCATATCTTCAATGCAAACAACACCATGGCCAACTCAAGATCATGGGTCGGGTAATTCTTTTCATGAACTTTCAGCTATCTTGAGGCATATGATATTACCTTCCCATGCTGCATCAAGACATCCCAGCCCGACTCTCGAAGCGTCACAATACACTACAAAGCCATCAGTACCCTCGGGTAAGGTCAACACTGGTGCTGAAGTGAGTCGAGTCTTTAACTCTTGGGAGCTTTTCTCACAAGCATCCGACCATTGGAATTTCACCTTTTTCTGAGTCAACTTAGTCAAAGGTGCCGCAATAGATGAGAAACCTTCCACAAACCTTCGGTAGTAACCTGCTAGGCTCAAGAAACTCTAAATTTTTGAAGGATTCACCAGTCTAGGGCAATTCTTCACCGCTTCGATCTTATGGGAATCTACCCTTATGCCTTCGCATGATACCACAGGTCCCAGAAATGCTACCGAGTTTATCCAAAATTCACTTGCTAAACTTTGCATACAGCTGACGATCCTTGAGGGTTTGCAGCACTATCCTCAAATGAGTGGCATTCTCCTCCTTGCTTCGAGAGTATATCAAGATGTCGTTAATGAACACAATCACAAACATGTCCAAATATGCCTTGAACACCCTGTTCATTAGATCCATAAAAGTTGCATGGGCATTGGTTAGTCTGAAAGACATAACAACAAATTCATAGTGACCATACCGAGTCCTAAACGTAGTTTTTGGGATGTCACTCTCCCGCACTCTGAGCTGGTGATACGCAGACCTGAGATCAATCTTGGAGAAACACTTGGCACTATAAAGCTGGTCAAACAAATTATTGATCCTAGGTAAGGGGTACCTGTTCTTGACGGTAACCTTGTTCAACTGCCGATAGTCAATACACATGTGAAGGGAAGCGTCCTTCTTTCAAACAATTAGAACTGGCACACCTCATGGAGACTGGCTAGGCCTAATGAAGCCCTTATCCAATATATCCTTTAACTGATCCTTCAATTCCTTTAGTTCAGTCGGGGCCATCCTGTAAGAAGGGATACAAATGGGTTGTGTATCTGGCAATATATTATACCTAAATCAATTTCCCTCTCTGGAGAAACACCGGGCAAGTCGCTATGAAACACCTCCGGATATTCGCATACCAGCGGAACTGACTGAATAGCCGAGGTCTCGGACTCCACATCCTTAACCCTAACTGGGTGGTACATGCAAACTTTAGAGATCATCTTCCTAGCCTTAAGATATGAAATAAACCGACCTTCTAGTACCGCTGAACTACCCTTCCACTCCAACATTGACTCTCCCGTAAAACAAAATTCCACTATACGGGTTCTACAATTAATCGAAGCATAACATGTAAACAACCAATCCATGCCAAGAATAATTTCAAATTCAGTCATGGCTAACTCTACAAGGCCTGCAGAGGTAACCTTATGCAACATAGTGACCGAATCACCAACAGGGGTCAAAACTGAAAACGGTTCTATCAAGGACTCGGGACTAACTCCAAGGCTACTAGTAATGTAAGGAGTCACGAAAGACAAGGTGGCTCCCGTATATAGCAAGGAATAAACATCAATATGAAAGACACGCAACATACCAGTGACCACGTCTAGCGAAGTCTCCTGCTCCTGCAGTGAGGCAAGGGCATAAAATTGATTTTGGCGCTGTCCGCCACCTCCATTAGTCGATGCTCCCTGCGGAGCGGAATGGGCTAGAGGTGCAACTTTCCTAGTGGTCTGTGCACGACCACTATTGTCTCCCTGTCTAGCACTCTTTCCGCACTTCCGCAAGTTGGAGAGGTATACTCTAACTGGGTGCCCCTCTGATCCCTCGACCCTGAAACCCTGCTCCTCTGATCACCCCTGGGTCTATATGGAACACTAGCTGATGATGGTGCTGGGGCTAGTGACCTCTGCTGGAATTGTGGACGGTAGCCACCCTGGATCTCTGATGTGAAAACCCACGGTTGTCCGTCCGAGCCCTCTTTGCCTCCCTCTCCCTCGCATGAGCTGCCTCCATCTGTTGCGCGTACAACACTATGCGAGGAAAGTCCATATCCTGGTGGAGCATGGCAGTCTTGCAATCCTTGTCTAGATAACCAGCCACACCCTGAACGAATCGGCTCACTCGCGCCCTCTGATCTATCAATAACTCCGTGGCGTACTTTGACAAACGAGTGAACTTGAGCGAATACTCCAGCACTGTCATCTTTCAATGCTTGAGGTTCACAAACTCAGCTGCCTTCAACTCCCTCATCTCTTGAGGGAAGAACCTGTCGAGAAAGGCCATGTGGAACTCATCCCAACTGATAGGGTCCGCTCCCGCTGCCCTACTATCCTTCCATTGCTTGTACCAAATATGAGCGACCTCTTTTAGCTGGTAAGAGGCCAAGTCAAAACACTCCCCATTTGTCACCCCCATAACCTGAGTGACCTTCAAGATCCCTTCAATAAACTTGTGTGGATCCTCATCCACCTTTGATCCCATGAACTCAGGAGGGTTCATCCTTAAAAAGTCTCTAATCTGAGCCGCCGCTGCATTTCCATTCTGTGGGACCTGCGCAACAGCCTACTGGTTGGCTTGAGCGGTCAAGACTTGCGCCAATATCTGGATAGCCACCCGAAACTCAGCGTGGGCAGCTGGCTTTGGTTCCTAGGGCTCCTGAACAGGTGGGGCTTGCTGATGCCCATGGTCATTGCCATCTCCGTGGCCTTCATCACCTCCATTCCTCCTCCCATTCATTCTCCTAGGAGCCATAATTCTGCAATCGTGAATCGCATGAGTTAGAAGGATGGAGAGACTTTTTATCGCACGACATAGAACACGAAAGAAGGGAACATTTCCTAAACTCCTAGTAGCCACTTCGTCTAGGTGTGGCGCGCTTCACACCCATGAAAAAGAATCTACTTAATGTGGTTTTCATACACCTTAGGACACTTCAAACCTACGCTCTGATACCAAGTTTGTCACGACGCGAACGTACACCTGGATCATAGACACGGGACAAGGGACCCCAAGTCGACCCATGGCACATGCATACAACTAATCTTATTCAAATAAGAGGAATGATAATCATAAAACATAGCAAAAATGTAATTATAGCATAACATCAAGAAATACTGGGCGTATACACGGCGGAGCACTACATACTTCTCTAAAAGCCTCTAATACATAAGATGGGTTGATTGGACAACATCCCTAACTAACCCGACCAAAACTAAACATAAACAACATGAAAGTTTATCAAACGGCCCTCGAAACACGAGGACTCACCAATAAGCTGAAAACGTAGGCTGAGATGGACTAAGGATAAGGATGAGCCTAAGATCCGAACCCTGTATCATGAAATGATACAACATAGAAAGTATGTGGTCAGTACATGGAATGTACCGAATATGCAAGGTAAGTAAAACGGACATTTAAAAGTAAAATAAAACTCATAAGTAACATAAGAGGAGGACATCATGCTTGTATCGTAAATTTCACAGGAAAACATAAGACTTAAGGCTTCCAAATCATTCAAAAAACGTTCATAATCAAAATCTTAAAAAAAATTTATCAAAACATAACTTGAGCCAATAACGTAAACATAACAATGCATAAAATATGCGAAACAATGACAGGACTCGTCATAACCGACACCATCATGGTAGAGCCTTTCATGATGCCTCACTGTCTCGCTCAAGTGGGCAGAGCCGACCCTGGATTGCCAGGCGAGGGTCGTGCATAAGGCGTGATATCACATTTGAGGGTATCATTATCAATACATCATGTCATTTATAAACCCATGGTGGCACGTGGTTATGGACACCGACGTAGTCCTTTGAACGTCGGGCTGCTCGGTGCTAGACACGGCTCCTAAAAATATGCATATAGGCTCATACATAAATCAACAATATCATGCATTAAGATTCATTGGCTAAAATATAACATTTATCATCATTGATCCCCTTTAAATAGAATCAAGGCCCTTTTCATCGGCCAACATCATAAATCAATAAATCATGTGATTCACTTCATAAATCATAAATCATTCTTTAACATGTGGGCATTGCCCAATACTTCATCATATTCAATTCTTTCAAAATATTCTCATAAACATGGGTAACTTGAATTCATGCTTTTCCATCATCAATAAATTCAAAATATAAAGTAGTCATCATAAATCATATCTTTCATGAACTTCCATCAAATGGGCAGTTTGGATTTAAAAGCTTGAAACATGATTCAAAGAGAACAACAATAAAACTTGCCCATCATTCATAATTCAATAACTAAAACTCAATTAAATCATACCCATGAAGAGAAATCAGATTTTCATGCATTTGAGTAAAACCCCATAGACTCGAATAGGAGGATTCATGATTTAAATTGAAATTTGACCATGGGTGGGAAAGAATTTCACCCATTCTAAAAACCTTACATACCTGAAAATGGATTGATTTGAAGTTCCTTGAAAACCCACAAAGAAATTGATAAAAATTTGGGGAAGAAGGCCTTGAATCTCCAAAAACCTCTCTAAGCTTTTTGCATAAGAATGGGCAAGCATAAAGGGCTTAACCCATATTATCTAACTCAGATTCATTTACAAAATGACGTATTTTAGGCCTTAGGGACTTAGAAAGTTATGAAAACACCCTTATTAAAATGCAGGAAATTTTTGGTCGCCAGTCCCCACGAGGGACCTAACGGGTCGTTTCCACAGGGCACGACTCGTGGCCTTGATCCATTGAGTCCACTTCCTAAACATCCAAGTGGACCCCAGGGGTGACTTCACGAGTCATGAGGTCAGACCATGACTCGTGGTCACCTTCCGTGGCCTACATTGTCCATCCCAACCTGCCAATCCTTTGGGGTTGACCACAGGTGACCTCACGAGTCGTGAGGTCTGACCACGACTCATAGTCAAGCCTGTGGCCTTCTCACTCAATCCTTTCCACACCACGCTGACCACAAGTCACCTTACGACTCGTGGTCACTCCTCACGACTCACCTCACGGGTCGTTTTGTGACCTGGTGTGAATTTTCAATTTTTCTCCGTTTTCACTTTTGGGTCTGATCCTTGGGTTCCCAGGGTATAACACATGGCTAATGTGGTGGCAGACTCTCTTAGCAAGCTTTCAATGGAGAGTGTGTCCCATGTTGATGAGGAAAGGAAAGAGTTAGTGAAGGATGTACATCGGCTTGCACGACTAGGAGTTCGTCTTGTTAACTCGACGGATGGTGGTGTCATTGTTCAGAATGGATCAGAATCTTCCTTGGTGACCAAGGTCAAAGCTAGACGAGACAAGGATCCTATTTTTGTAAATTTAAAGGAATCCATTCAGAATCAGAAAGTGGAGGTCTTCTCCCAAGGGGGAGATGGTGTACTACGATATCAAGGTCGTTTATGTGTACCAGGTGTTGATGACTTGAGGGAGCGGATGTTGCACGAGGCTCATGGTTCCAGATATTCTATACATCCAGGTTCCACCAAGATGTACCATGACCTACGGGAAGTCTATTGGTTGAATCGCATGAAGAAGGACATAGCAGAGTTTGTGGCAAAGTGTCTGAATTGTCAACAGGTAAAGGTTGAGCATCAAAGACTTGGAGGTGTGCTTAAAGATATTAGTATCCCTACTTGTAAGTGGGAGGAGATCAATATGGAATTCATTACAGGGTTGCCTTGCACTCGTCGACAGTATGACTCTATTTGGGTTATTATAGACAGGTTGACCAAAGCAGCTCATTTTCTACCGATCAAAACTACCAATTTTTAGCGGAGGATTATGCCAAATTGTTCATTCGAGAGTTATTTCGATTGCATGGAGTTCCCTTGTCCATTATATCAGATAGAGGTACTCAGTTTACCTCCCAATTTTGGAGATTATTTCGAAAGGGACTTGGCACTCAGGTCAGGCTCACTGCATTTCACCCGCAAATAGATGGTCAGGATGAATGGACCATTCAGACTCTTGAGGACATGCTGAGAGCATGTGTGATTGACTTCAAGGGTATTTGGGATGATCATTTGCCTCTCATTGAGTTTGCATATAACAATAGCTACCATTCCAACATTTAGATGGCTCCATTTGAGGCTCTTTATGGGCGGAGATGTAGATCGCCTATCGGTTGGTTCAAATTCGGTGAAGCTGCATTGATAGGACCAGATTCTGCACCTAAGGCTTTGGAGAAATTTCAGCTTATAAGGGAAAGGTTGAAAATAGCTCAGAGTCATGAAAAGTCCTATGCGGATGTGAAGAGAAAACTTGAGTTTGAAGTTGATGATTGGGTGTTTCTAAAGATATCTCCCATGAAGGGAGTAATGAGATTTATAAAGAAAGGGAAACTCATTCACCGTTTGTCACAACTCGAACGGAAGCCTGGATTGTAACATGGGACAAGGAGCCTCGAGAGACTCCAAGTCGACCCATGGTATGAACATACATCTAAATTACTAAAACTAAAGAATCAACTTAATAATCTTAGCGGAAGTCTAAATTAAACATAACAACAGAATACACAATCTGAAGCTGAATACATCCTTTGTCTGAAAAGCCTCTAAACATGATGAGTTGATGGGACAAGACCCCAACTAACTCAATAAAGCTGAACTTGAAAATATATGGAGGAAATCCGAATAAGTTTAGTTCTTGGGAGATGAGGACTCACCAACAATATAAGATACTAACTATAAATACTGACTGAACGGGGCTGAGCTTGAGAGCAGGGTCCTGTATCATGAAATGATACAACATAGAGTATGCGGTCAGTACACTGAATATACCGAGTATGCAAGGTAAGTAAAATTGCTCAAATAAGTAAAATCATTTAAAGACATGCATAATGTAAAATATAAACAATAAGGATCTGAGACTAAGGCTTGCATGCATTATTTCTGAAATCATGATCTCATCATACATAACATAACATCATAACTGAATCGATTGACTCAAGCTGAAATCTAATAGTAATAAGTAAAACTAAATATTGAGTCAAACCTGCTTTAGAATATATATAGATATATAAATCTCATGAATGATGAACATGCATAACTAAAATCATAAGGAACAATGGGAGTCTCATCTTTTAACTGACATACCACGATAGAGCTTACGTGGCCGAACAAAGAGTCGTCCAAAGCCTTGCCAGGGCTAGGGACGATACCATGATATCGATATCAAGTTCGTGGCCAAATAGGGCAGGGAATAGCTCACAAGGGAGGTCCCCAAGAAGTAATATATATAATAGTATAAACCTACGTTGGCGCGTAGTTCTAAGGCATAGGGTGATCGACCCTTAGCCTAATCGGTGCTAGACACTACTCCCAAAAATATGCATATGCTCTACATCATTTGTCAACAAAGCTCAACATCGTATATTGATGAAGCTCAATAATCAAATACATCTCAAATCTGAAATCATGCATATGAGAACCTTTAACTCAAACCATACCACAAGCTAAAAAATAACTGGGAGTTTTCGCTCCAAAACAACGTGGTAAGCTTAATTAGGGAAATCATAAATCATACTTGAACATGTGGGCGTTGCCCAATACTTTCACATGCTTGAAAATACTCAATTCACATCGAAAACATGATTATAAACATGGGTAGCTTGAAAACATGTTTTTCATCATAATATCTCATCATAATCATACATTCATCACAAACTTCATATTTCATGAACTTCTCATCAATGGGCTTTTTAATTCATAAAACTTGAAATATGATTTTTATTTGAAAATAATATAAAACTTACCCATGATTCATAATTCAATAGTAGAAACATATTTAAATCATACCCATGTAGAGAATTAGGAAATTCATGCATTGGGTTAAAACCCCATAGATTAGACATAGAAATGTCATGATTTAGAGAGGGATTGGGCATGGATGTTAAAGGAATCACCCATTCATAACCCTATATACCTGATTATAGCTGATTCTTACACTCCCTTGAATGCCCAAGAAGAAATTGAAGAGAACCTTGAAGGGTTTACCTTGATCACCTCTCTAACTCTCACTCTTGCATGCATGAATATGAAAATGGCCTAAAATGAACTTAACCCCTTTAAAAGACATCATTCATAACTCAAAATGATGTAGTTTAAGCCTTAGGATCTTAGGAATTATGGAAAAGCTCTTACTAAATTTGCAGAAAATAACTACCAGTTAGCCCCCACGAGGGACCTAATGACTCGACACCCTTGGCCACGACTCGTGGCATCATCCATCATGTACACTATCTAGAAATCATCTAGGGCTGACAACGGGAGACTTCAAGATTCATCACTAGGTGACCACGACTCGTGGTCACCACTAGTCCTGTACACTGCCTATGATTTTCAAATAACTTTCATCAGCTGACCACGACTCATCCCATAAATCATGGTGACTAACCACGACTCGTGGGTGCCTTGTATTAGGTACACTGCCTCCTCCCTCTTTTCTCAATCACCCTCTCCACGACTGACCTAATGAGTCGTGGGGCCTGACCACGACTCGTGGTCTTGTTCGTGGGGATCTCATTTCCAAATTTCAAACTCATCATCTGGGCTTCACCATGAGTCACATCATGACTCATCGGCTACTCCCACAGGTCACCTCATGACCCATTCTGATACCTAGTGCCAGTTTTCAGTTTTTCCTCATTTCAACTCCCGGGTCTGATCTTTAGGCTTCCGGGGTATAACACCGTTGTGTTGGTCCATACTAGATTCTCAGACGAGTTGACAAGGTGTCCTACAAGTTGGAGTTACCCTCAGAATTGGATTATGTACATCCAATGTTCCATGTGTCTTTTTTTAAGAAATGCATTCCAACTTTGGTTGTCCCAGTGGAGAGTGTAGGCGTGAAGGATAGTCTTAGCTATGAGAGGGTTCCGGTGGAAATAATTGATCACTAGGTTAAGAAACAAACAAGTATCTTCATTAAAGGTTTTGTGGAGGAATCAACATGTTGAGGGAGCTACGTGAGAAGCCGAAGCAGATATAATGGCTAGATACCCACATCTATTCCCTCTCGACCTAGTTCCAGCTTGAGGTATCAGTTTCCTCTCTAGTACTCTATTCAGTTTCACATTAAATTCATGTTCCTCAGTTTCTTTCATGTCAATGTATGTATGTGTAACTCCTGAATTCAGTTCAGTCATGTATTTTAGTCCGGAGCCAGTCACTCTATCAGTTTTCAACTCTAAATGTTTAGTATTTGGTATGATGATTGTATTTCCCAACATTTTCAGTTGCTTACCCACATTGGAGGATGAATCTTCCCAAGGGGGAGATATTGTAATACCCGAAAAGCCCTAAGATCGGACCCAAGAGTTGAAATGGAGAAAATAAGAATTTCGGTACCAGGTCACAGGATGAGTTGTCTAGTGAACCGTGTAGTACCCCAGGAGTTGTTAAGTGACTCGTGAGGTAAGAAGGAGTTGCATAAGATTTTAGTTTCAGGGGCTAACCACGAGACCAGCCATGACTCATGGTTAGAGCAATGAATCGTTGGGTCACTCGTGGTCAGAAGTTCGCATGAAGGTGAAGATTTTGGGTAGTGTTATTATGACTCAGTCACCATGAGTCGTTAGGTACACAAGTCATGGTGTCCTTGCAATGACCCTCAAATGTATGAATTCTAGTGTTGGCAATGACAGGCAGGCCACGAGTCATCCCCTTAGGCCACGAATCGTCCAGCCCCTCGTTGGGACTGGCAGTATGTATTTTCTTGCAAATTTATTAAGGGATTTTTCCTAATTCCTAAGTCCCTCATACCTAAACTACATTGTTTTAAGCTCAGTTAGGTGCGTTTTAAGAGGGGTTAAATCATTCTAAACCTATTCCTCTCCATGCATGCAAGCCTAGTAGTTTCTAAGGGTGATCACGCTTAGGATTCATTATGTTTTCCCCCAAATTCCTTTGGGCATTCAAGAGGGTTGTGTAATCAAAATTTTTTCAGGTATGTAGGGTTATGAATGGGTGTATCCATCCACTCCCATGCCCAATCCCTCTTTAATTTCATGTGATTTCTAAGTTGATGAATCTATGGAGTTTTAATCCAACTTGTGAATTCTCTAAGTATCTATCATGGGTATTCTCTATGTATGTTTCTAATGTTGAATTATGATTCATGGGCATGTTTTATAACGTTTTCAATTACAAATTTTTATTTCAAAGTTTTACAAATAAGATGCCCATCTATGGAAGTTCATGAAAAGATGAGATAATGATCTATGCTTCTAGTTATGATGAGATGTTCATGATGAAAGTATGATTTCGAATTACCCATGTCTATGTTCATGTCTTGAGTAATCAAAGTCTATTTCAAGAATGTTTAAGTATTGGGAAAGACTATATGATCAAGTATGCTTTAGGATTTATCTAAATTTCATGTTATTAGCTTACCACCTAAATTTTTGGAGTCTAGACTCCCACTCTTTTTAGCTTGTGGTATGGTTTGAGCCAAGACTCCTCATGTTATGATTTCCAATTATGCATGCATGTTTATTATTCACCTTCATTGAAAAATGATGGAGAGCATATGCATGTTTTGGGGAGTAGTGTCCAGCACCGAGTAGGCTAAGGGTCAATCAACCCTGTGCCTCAAAACCATGCACCAACGTAGGTATGATCAGATTATTTGAGAACTCCCTTGTGAGCTTCCCCTCCCCCCAAGGGGCCTTCAGCTTGATATCGATATCATGGTAGCTTCCTTATCCCTAGCAAGGCTTTGGAAGCTCTGCCACTTGAGTGTAATAGTCGGGACCACGTAAGCTCTATCGTGGTAATGTCGGTTATACGATGAGTCTCCCATTGTTCCTCATGATTTCAGTTATGCATGCTTATCAGTTAAGATATTATGTTTTCAGAAGTTTGACCCAATGGTCAGTTTTACTTATTATTATCAGTTTTCAGCTTTCGGTCATTCGATTGGGTTATGATATTAAGTTATGTTTAAGTCATGTTTTCAAATAATAGCATGCAAGCCCTACTCTCAGACTCTTATGATGAAATGTTTTATGATATGCATGATCTATAATTTTACTTACTTTGCATACTTGGTACATTCCACTTACTGACCGCATACTCTATGTTGAATCGTTTCAGGATACAGGCTTAGACATTCAGGCTCAGTCCCGCCGCTAGCTAGATCTTCAGTGTTAGCATCTCCCAGTTGGAGTTGGTGAGTCCTCATCTCTTGAGGTTTCTTCTTATCAGTTATATTCTGTATTTTCAGTTTCTGACATTAGTGAGTTAGTTGGGGTCTTGTCCCATTAACTCGTCAGTAGTAGAGGCTTATCAGACATGGTATGTATTCAACTTCAGACTTTGTTATGTATTCAGATGTTCAAATGTTATGAGATTTTCAGACTTCTTCTATGTTATACGCTGAATTTCCGCATTTAAAATGTCGATCTTAGATGTTATGTTCATGCCATGTGTCAACCTGGAGCCTCTCAGGGTTCTTTGTTCCGTATCTCGATCCCGGCCTATGTTCAGGACGTGACACCCTTCCACTCTAGGACTGGTTCACCCGAAAATCAAAACTCTACTATATGGGTTCTACAATTGACTGAGGCATAACAAGCATGCAACTAATCCATACCAAAGATAATATCAAAATCAGTCATATCTAACTCCACTAAGTTGGCTGAGGTGACTTTCTGAAGGATTGTGACAGGGTAATTTCACTATACCCATTAGGCTAAAACTAACTCACTGGTAGGATTAGAGAATGAGAAGGGTTTTGATAGGATCTCGAGACTAATACCAAAACCAACATCAACATAAGGAGTCATGAAGGATAATGTAGCCCCTGGATCTAGCAATGCATAAACATCAAGATGGAATACTCATAACATACCAGTGACCACATCGAGTGAGCACTCCTGCTCCTGATGAGATGAAAGTGCGTAGAACCTATTCTGGCTCTGTCCACCACCTATACTAGAAGAGGCACCCTACTGAGATAGGAAAGTTGTTGGAGTTGTTGGAGCTGCTGAAGTGGTGGTTGGGGCATGGCCTCTACTCTTACCTGCCTAGCTAAAGGAAAATCCCTGTGCATGTGCCCAGGCTTCCCACACTCTCCTAGGTGGTTCTTACCTTATTTCCTGCAAACTAGGAAAGTGCGCTCTACCGTCATGTTCCTATGGCCCCTAGAACCTGACGCCCTGCTCCTCTAATCACCTCGAGGTCTGGACGGAACACTAGCTGATGATGGAGTTAGGAATGATGATCTCTGGTGGGACTGAGGCTGATGTCCACCACTGGATCTCTGCTGGGAATGCTCATAGCTCCCTGTTCTGGCCCTCTTGGCCTCTCTCTCCTTCTCCTTCATCTGCTCTGCCTCTATCTGCTGGGCATATTTATCAGTCGGGAGATATCTATATCATTAATTAGCATGGCGGTCCTTCACTTCTTGACTAATAAATTTGCCACCCCATTCACGAACTTGCTTATACGAGCTCTTGGATTAGCAATAATCTCTGGAGCATACTTGGACAGCTGGGTAAACTTCAGGTCATACTTATGAACAATCATATCATTTTGCTTCAAGTTGACAAACTCGGCTGCCTTTGCTTCCCTCAACTCTAGGGTGAAGAACCTGTCCAAGAAAGCCATAACAAACTCATCCCAACCAATGGGAACTGCATCAACTCCCTGCTCTCTTTTCACTACCGAAACCAAATATGAGAAACCCCCTTGAGTTGATAGGAGGTCATGCCTGCGCTGTCCTCTCCTAAAACACCTATAACCTGGGTGATTTTCTAGACCTCCTCAATAAACATCTGTGGATCCTCATCCACCTTTGACCCATGAAACTCAGGTAGGTTCACCCTGATGAAGTCTCACAACCTAGCCACTGACACATTCCCATTTTGGTTCACATGAGCCACAGCCTGCTTATTGAGCTTGGCAGTCATGGCCTATGCTAACATCTAAAATGCAACCCTGAACTCTGCATGAGTTACCTGCTCTGACAAGGATCACCTGGAGCTGGTAGGGTTGGCTAATGCCCATTTCCATTGGCATTGCAATGGCTATTTCCGTTGCCATTTCTTCTTTCGTTGACTCGGTGAGGAGGCACATTTTTGCAAACACGTGTAGCATGATTTAGAGGAGCAGAGAGTTGTACTTCATCACACGATATAGATCATGAAAGAAGAAAATTTTTCTAAAATGTCCCTAGCCTCTTTCTCATAATTGCGGTGCGCTTCACACTCGTTAAAAAAATTCTACTTAATGCAACTTTCAGACACCCAAGGACACACCTAAACATTTGCTCTAATACCAAGTTTATCATGACTCAAGTATGGATCTTAGACCATGATACGGGACCTAGAACTATGAATGGCTCCAAGCTAACCCATGGCACTTACATAGCATGAACAACAACATCACTAAGAGAAAATAAATCATGAACATGATATAAGCGAAAGTCTACATAGAATATCAATATGAAAATAACCACGAACCAACATCGCTGAACCATTTATACATAGTTGTCTGAAAAAGCCTCTAAATATCTAATGAGCTGATGGGACAACACCCCCCAACTAGCTCGCCAGTATAAAACTAAAAGACATCAACAAAGGAGATATAACCAAAACTTACATCTTCAGATCATGAGGACTCACCAAAATTGGGATCGAGTTGGACTGAGCGCGAGAGAGCTAACTACAGGACTAAGACGGATCACCCGAACCTATATCATGAGATGATATAGCATGGAGTATGTGGTGAGTACTTGGGATGTACTGAGTATGTATAGAAAGTAAGACATGCTAGTAAAATGATAGTCTGAAATCATGAATATGAAACAAGATTGAACAAAAAAGTAATGACAACATGGAAAAGTCATATTCCTGAAATAAGCGTAATTATGAGCTATTCATCATAAGCTGAACATAATAACTGTAATACCCCGGAAGTACCTATGATTAGACCCGAAATTTAAAAATGGGAGTTAGCTAAAACTGGGAAAAAACCCAAAGAACGTGGCATCCAACGGATGCTGGTTCAACCAACGACCTGTGGGAAGTAGTCGTGGGAAGGTTTTATCTGGTAACAGTTGGAACTAATGAGTGAAGTAATGACCCGTTGTTTGTTACAATGAGTCATTGTATGGAGTCGTGATGGGAATTGGTCCTCAGCCTAAGGGGGAGTAACGGGTCATGGGATGACCCATCGTAAGGAGTAATGGATTGTGGTCACCAGTCATGCCCAATCTCTTTCAAATGATGAAATTTCCTGTCTAAATTCTATGGGTTTTTATATATGGGCTTGATCTAATTGAGTTACTATCATTGAATTATGAATTATGGGCAAATTTTATATTGTTTTTCATTAAAAATCATGTTTCAAGTTTTTAAAATCAAGATGCCCATTTATGACGAGCCTAATGTGCATGTTTTTGGGAGCAGTGCCTCGCACCCAGCAGCCCGACGTTCAAAGGACTACACCGATGTCTCATAACTATGTGCCACCGTAGTTTTAAATTGATGTATTATAATGTTAATGATCCCCTCTTTTGTGATATCACATAATGCACGTTCCTCGCCTGGCAAGCCAGGGACGGCTCTGCCCACTTGAGCGAAATAGTTGGGGCATCATGTAAGGCTCTACCATTATGGTGTCGGTTACTATGAGTCCACCATTGTTCCACATGTTTTTGCATTATTATGTTTATGTTATTTGTCTCAAGTGATTATTTAATAAAGTTTCTCTTATGACTATGATAATGAATGGATTACAAATGATTTGAAAATCTTGAGCCTTATGTCATCTTGTGATATTTATGTTACGAGCATGTTGTCCCAATCTTATGATCATTTATGAGCTTTTACATATTTTTAAATGTCCGTTTTACTTACCTTGTATACTCAGTACATTCCACGTACTGACCTCATACCCTATGTTATATCATTTTATGATATAGGCTCCAATCTTCAAATTCAGCACCGTTAGTAGTCCATCTCGGAGTTTAGCATCCAGCTTTTTGGTGAGTCCTCATTATCCAAGGACCATTTGTTTTAGATATTGATGTTCTCTCTAGTTTTCAGTTTTACCAGGTCAGTTGGGGATGTTGTATCATCAACCTATTAGAAACGTTAGAGGCTTTCAGACTATATGAAGTACTCCGGTGTTATGTATGTAGTACGTTCCATTTACCATGTTATGAGATGTTTATGCTTCCGCCATGTTGTTATGTTAAGTATCCACTTTATTGACATTGTATTAGATGAATGTTCATGCCATGGGTCGACTTATAGTCTCTCGAGGCTTCTTGTCCCATGTTACGATCCGGGTCTACGTTCGGGTCGTGACAAACTTTGTATCAGAGCAATAGGTTTGAAGTGTCCTAGGGTTTCTAAAAGACACTTTAAGTAGAGTCTTCTTCATGGGTGTAAAGCGTGCCACACTTATGACGAAGAGGCTATGAGACATTTAGGAAATGTTCCTTTTTTCATGATCTATGTCGTGCGATGAAATATCTCTCTATCCTTCTGATTCGTGCTATTCACGATTGTAGAATCATGGCTTCTTGCAAAGTAAATGGTAGGAGGAGTGGGAACAGAGACGGCCACGAGGATAGCAACAGGAATGGACACCAGCAGGCCCCACCAGTCCAGGAGCACTATGCACCGGAGTCGGTTGCCCATGCTGAGTTTTGGGAAGCTATTCAGATGTTCGCACAGGCCTTGACCTCTCAGATCAATCAGCAGGCAGCTGCGCATGTTTCACAAAATGGCAATGCAGTGGAGGTTTGAGTCAGGAATTTCTTGAGAATGAACCCACCAGAGTTCCTCGGGTCAAAAGTAGAGGAGGACCCGCATGAGTTCATTGATGAGATTGTGAAGATCACCCAGGTCATGGGGCTGAATGGGGTTGAATGTGCATAGTTGGCCTCGTATCAATTGAAAGGGGTCGCACATATCTGGTTTCGGCAATGGAGAGATAGTAGGGCCGTCAGAGCAGACCCTGTCACTTGGGAGGAGTTCCATGCGATGTTTCTAGATCGGTTCTTCCCTCGGGAGATGAGGGAGTTGAAGGAAGAAGAATTCGTGAATCTTAAGCAGGGGAGGATGACGGTACAAGAGTATGTTCTCGAGTTCACTCGCTTGTCAAATTATGCCTCAGAGTTAGTGGTTGATTAGAGGGCGCGGGTGAGCTGATTTGTTCATAACGTGTCGGGCTATTTGGACAAAAATTACAGGGCCGCTATGCTCCACTAGGACATGGATTTCCCTCAGATAGTTTTATACGCCCAACAAATAGAGGCGGCTCATATGACGGAGAGAGAGGCCAAAAGGGCCTGGACAGATAGCCATGGGTTTACTCATCTCAGATCCATCTGTTAAGCCTGCTCCTTCTGAGAATGGTTTTACCCTGCTCCTCGGCCGCGGTGGTCACCGCCTTCAGTTTCAGCAGAGGTCACTAGCTCAAGCACCATTATCAACTAGCGTTCCATCCACACCCAAGGTTGATCAGAGGAGCAAGGCTTTAGGATCGAGGGACCAAAGGGGCACACAGGTAGAGCGCACCTCTCTAGCCTGCGGAAAGTGTGGTAAGAGTCATGCCAGGGAGTGCTTGCTCAGCTCAGATATTTGTTATGGGTGCAGTAGATCCGGCCACATGCGTCTCACGTGTCTATTTGCTAGATAGGATGATGTAGAGGCCATCAACAAACCACCAGGTTAGCAGCAGCTCCAGGACATTTAGCTCCACAGAGGACATCTACTAGTGGGGGTGGCGGATAGCGCCAAAACAGATTATATGCCCTCGCCTCGAGTTAGAAGCAAGAGACTTCACTAGATATGGTTACTGGTATATTATGAGTGTTTCACCTTGATGCTTATGCTTTGATAGATCCAGGGGCTACCTTGTCTTTTGTGACACCTTATATTGCTAGTAGCTTTGGAGTCAGTCCTGAAACTTTGTCAGAACCATTCTCAGTCTCTACTCCTGTTGGTGATTCGGTTGTAGCTAGACGGGTTTATAGAAGGTGCCCGATCAGTGTATTGAATAAAATAACCTCCCCAGACCTTGTAGAGTTATCCATGAATGACATTGGTATTATTCTTAGCATGGATTGGTTGTATGTGTGTTATGCTTTTGTTAATTGTAAAACCCATGCGGTGGAGTTTTGCTTTCTGGGTGAGTCTGTCTTGGAGTATAAGAGTAGTTCGATTATGCCTGTAGGTCGGTTCATTTCCTATTCTAGGCCAGGAAGATGATTTTCAAGGGTTGTATGTATCATCTAGTTAGGGTTAAGGATGTTAAGTTCGAGACCCCGACTATCCAGTTAGTTTTGGTAGTGTGTGAGTACCCAGAAGTATTTCCTGATGATTTACCGAGTGTTCCTCACGAGTAGGAGATTGATTTTTGTATTGACCTTCTTCCCGACACGTCGCCTATATCTATTCCTCCTTACAATCCGAGCTAAAGGAGTTGAAAGAATAGTTGAAGGACCTATTAGATAAAGGTTTTATTATACCAAGCAAGTCCCTATGGGGTGCACCAGTTCTCTTTGTCCAAAAAAAAGATGGTTCTCTTCACATGTGTATTAATTATCGGTAATTGAACAAGGTCACCGTCAAGAACAGGTATCCTCTACCCAGGATTGATGATTTATTTGACCAGCTTCAGGGTTCCAAGTGTTTCTCAAAGATAGATCTCACATCTAGGTACCATCAGCTCAGAGTTCGGGAGAGCGACATCCCGAAGACAGCCTTTAGGATGTGGTACGGTCATTATGGGTTTTTAGTTATGTCTTTTGGACTAACGAATGCTCCTGCAGCTTTTATGGATTTGATGAACAGGGTGTTCAAGACATACTTGGACATGTTCATGATTGTGTTTATTGATGATATCCTGATATACTCTCGGAGCGAGGAGGAGCATGCCGCTCATTTGAGGGTAGTGTTACAGACTCTCAAGGATCGCCAATTATATTCCAAATTCAGCAAGTGTGAGTTTTGGTTGAACTCAGTGCCATTTTTGGGCCATGTGGTACCAAGTGAGGGGATACAGGTGGACTCGCGGAAAATAGAAGTGGTGACGAATTGGCCTAGGCTGGTGAACCCTTTAGATATTTGGAGCTTCTTGGGTTTAGCTAGCTACTATCGAAGATTCATGGAAGGTTTCTCATCAATTGTTGCACCTTTGACCAAATTGACCCAAAAGAAGGTGAAATTCCAATGGTCAGAGGCTTGTGAGAAAAGCTTCAAAGAGTTGAAGACTCGACTTACCCCAGCACCGGTGTTGACCCTACTCGAGGGTACTGATGGGTTCTTAGTGTATTGTGATGCTTCAAGGATCGTACTTAGGTGTGTATTGATGCAACATGGGAAATTTATAGCATATGCCTCCAGACATCTAAAAATTCATGAGAAGAACTACCCGACCCATGATCTTGAATTGGCTGCGGTGGTATTCGCCTTGAAGATATGGCGACACTATTTTACAGGGTCCACGTGAGTGTGTTCACGGACCATAAGAGCTTACAATATGTGTTTACTCAGAAGGATCTAAATCTTTAGCAAAGGAGGTGGTTGGAGCTATTCAAGGATTACGATATGAGTGTTCTTTACCATCTGGGTAAGGCCAATGTATTAGCAGACGCACTTAGTAGACTCTCTATGGAGAGTGTGTCCCATGTGGATGAAGGAAAGAAGGAGCTGGTGAAGGATGTGCATCGACTAGCAAGGTTGGGAGTTAGGTTGGTTGACTCGGTCGATGGCAGTGTTGTTGTTTAGAATAGATCAGAATCATCCCTGGTTACAGATGTAAAGTCCAGACGAGATGAAGACCCTATTTTGGTAAAGTTGAAGGAATCAATTCAAAATCAGAAGGTAGAGGTCTTCTCCAAAGGGGGAGATGGTGTGCATCCATACCAGGGTCGCCTATGTGTTCCAAATGTTGATGCTTTGAGGAGATGGATGTTGCACGAGGCTCATGGATCTAGGTATTCGATCCATCTAGGTTCCACCAAGATGTATCGTGACTTACGGGAAGTCTATTGGTGGAATGGCATGAAAAAGGACATTGCAAAATTTGTAGCTAAGTGTCCAAACTTTCAGCAATTAAAGGCTGAGCATTAGAGATTGGGAGGTGTACTTCAGGATATCAATACTCCTACTTGGAAGTGGGAAGAAATCAATATGGACTTCATCATAGGTTTACCTCATACTCATCGGCAATATGACTCCATTTAGGTTGTGGTAGACAGATTGACTAAGGCTGCCCACTTCCTACTGGTCTAAACCACGGATTCGGTGGAGGATTATGCCAAACTATACATCCGGGAGCTAGTTCGATTGCATGTAGTGCCCTTATCCATCATTTCCGATAGAGTTACTCAATTTACCTCTCAGTTTTGGAAGTCATTTCAAAAAGGACTAGGTACTCAGGTTAAGCTCAACATAGCATTTCACCTGAAGACGGATGGTCAAGTGGAGTGGAATATTCAAACTCTCGAAGACATGTTGAGAGCATGTGTGATTGACTTCAAAGGTAGTTGGGATGATCATTTGTCTCTTATTGAGTTTGCATACAATAACAGCTACTATTCCAGTATTTAGATGGCTCCGTTTGAGGCTCTTTATGGACAGAGATGTAGATCACCCATTGGTTGGTTTGAGGTTGGTGAAGCGGCAATGATAGGACCAGATTCGGTTCATGAGGCTATGGAGAAGGTTCAGTTGATAAGGGACAGGTTGAAAACTACTCAGAGTCGACAAAATTCCTATGTCAATGTGAGAAGGAGGGAATTAGAATTCGAGGTGGATGATTGGGTGTTTCTGAAGGTATCTCCCATGAAGGGAGTGATGCGGTTTGGAAAGAAAGGAAAACTCAACCCTCGTTTTATTGGCCCTTATCGGATTGTAAAATGAGTTGGCAAGGTAGCATACGAATTGGAGTTGCCATCAAAATTAGCTTCTGTTCATCCGGTTTTTCATGTGTCGCTCTTAAAGAAGTGTTTGGGTGATCCAGCCCTAGTTGTTCCGGTTGATAGTATTGGTGCGAAAGACAGCCATATTTATGAGGAGGTTCCATAGAAATACTGGATCGTCAGGTTCAAAGGCTAAGGAACAAGGAAGTAGCTTCAGTTAAAGTTTATGGAAGAATCAGCATGTTGAGAGAGCTACTGGGAAGCCGAAGCAGATATGATGGCTAGATACCCACTTTTATTCTCTACCGGCTTAGTTCCAGCTTGAGTTATCAGTTTTTGCAATAAAACTCAAATTAGTTTTATGTTCAGCTCATGTCTCCAAGTTTCTTTCATGTATGTGGATGTGTATATGAATCATGAATTCAGTTCAGCTATGTAATTTGAATTGGAGGTAGTCATTCCATCAATTTTCAGCTTAAATGATCGATATTTGAATATAATGATTTCATTTCTCTATTTTTTGTATGTTTCCCACATTCGAGGAAGAATGTTTTCAAGGGGGAGATATTGTAATACCCCGAAAGTGCCTAAAATTAAACACGGAATTTAAAAATGGGAGTTGGCTGAAATTGGGAAAAAACCCATAGAATGGCTCATCTAACGGATCGTTGGTTCAACCAACGACCCGTGGGAATTAATTGTGGGAAGGTTTTTTCTGGTAACAGTTGGAAGTAACGAGTGAAGTAACGACCGGTTGTTCATTACAACGAGTCATTGTGTGGAGTCGTGGTGGGAACTGGTCCTCATCCTAAAGGGGAGTAACGGGTCATGGGATGACTCGTTGTGAGGAGTAACAGATCTTGGTCACCAATCGTGGCAAGGAATATTAATAATCTCCAGTCAATGTAACGGAAGGAAACCACAACTCGTTGGAGGAAAGAACGAGTTGTGGTGTGGCTCATGGGAAGGATTGGTATAGGTCATGAAGGGGGAATCAATGGATGAGACAACGGATCATCGCTTGAAGGAACGACTCATCCTGTCGAGTCGTGGGAAGTGAATCTGAAAGTGTGAAATGGGGTAGTGGATCCAACGGATCGATACTGCAAGTCGTGGTATCATGTAACGCCTCGTGGGACCGTCCATGGTTTCACCCAGTGCAGAAATTTTAGGGATTTTATTAAGGGCATTTTCGTCATTTTTAAGTTCTAGGGTCCTAAACTACGTCGCTTAAGGCTCGAAATTCAGTGTTTATTGAAGGTAAAACCTATCCTAGGCTTATTCATATCCATGCATGCAAAGTTAGGAAATTAAGGAGGTGATCAAGCTTGTTCTTAAATGTTTTCTTCAATTTTTCCATTGGGCCTTCTAAGAGTGGTGAAATTTGATCTTCCCTAGGTATGTAGGATTATGAGTGGGTGAATCCTTTCACACCCATGCCCAATCTCTTTCAAATCATGAAATTTCCTATCTAAATTCTATGGGGGTTTTACCCAATGCATGAAATCTTGATTTCTGTACATGGGCTTGACCTAATTGAATTACTATCATTGAATTATGAATTATGCTCAAGTTTTATGTTGTTTTTCATTAAAAATCATGTCTTAAGTTTTTAAAATCAAAGTGCCCATTTATGAAAAGTTCATAAAAGTCAAGGTTTATGATGAATTATTAATGATGAAAAGCATGTTTTCAAGTTACCGATGTTTATAATCATGTTCTCAAATGAATTGAGTATTTTCAAGCATGCTAAAGTATTGGGCAATACCCACATGCTCAAGAATGATTTACGATTTATGATGTTGGCCGACTAAAGGGCCCTCAATTCTTGGCTAATCATGTATGTTAATGGGGATCAATGATGATAATGTTTATTTGGCCATGAATCTCAATGAATGATGTTACTGATTTAATACGACCCTAATGTGTATGTTTTTGGGAGCAGTGTCTAGCACCGAGCAGCCCGTCGTTCAAAGGACTACACTGTTATCTCATAACTACGTGCCACTGCAGGTTTATATTGATGCATTACAATGTTGATGATACCCTCTTTTGTGATATCACATAATGCATGTCCCTCGCCTTGCAAGCCAGGGACGGCTCTGCCCACTTGAGCGATATAGTTGGGGCATCATGTAAGGCTCTACCATGATGGTGTTGGTTATGACGAGTCCTCCCATTGTTCTGCATGTTTTATGCATTATTATGTTTATGTTATTTGGATCAAGTGATGATTTAATAATGTTTCTCTTATGACTATGATAATGAATGGGTTACAAATGATTTGAAAACCTTGAGCCTTATTTCATCTTGTGATATTTATGTTACGAACATGTTGTCCCACTCTTATGAGCTTCTATGTATTTATAAGTGTACGTTTTACTTACCTTGCATACTCGGTTCATTTCATGTATTGACCGCATATATCCGATCTTCAGATTCAGCACCAACAATAGTCCATCTCGGAGTTTAGCATCCAACTTTTTGGTGGGTCCTCATTCTCTGAGGACCATTTTTTTTAGACATTGATGTTCCCTCTAGTTTTCAGTTTTACCGGGTTAGTTGGGGATGTTGTCCCATCAACACATCAGATACGTTAGAGGCTTTCAGAATATATGAAGTACTCAGCTGTTATGCATGTAGTATGTTCCGTTTACCATGTTATGTTATGTTTATGCTTCCGCCATGTTGTTATGTTAAGTATTCCTCTTTATTGATATTGAGTTAGATGAATGTTCATGCCCTAGGTCGACTTGGAGAATCTTGGGGCTCCTTGTCCCATGTTATGATCCGGGTCTACGTTCGCGTCGTGACAATAACCCAAGGTTTAGAAATAAAAATCATATAGTGTGTCATACTTGAAATCATTCGTGAAAACTCATAAACTGATCAATGGGCCACATATTCTATAAAAAAATATCATAAGACACGAACATGAGTAATTGAAAACATGAGGAACAATGGTAGGCTTCGTCATAACCGACACCATCATGACAGAGCTTATATGATGTACTAACTATCTCGCTCAAGTGGGAAGAACCGTCCCAAGCTTTCTATGTCAAGGAACGATTAAGACGTGATATCACTTGTGAATTTCAGTAGGGCCTGAACATGAATATATACCTACAGTGGCATGTAGTTCTGAGACTCGGGATTTTCTTGAATCCCTAGCCTACTCGGTGCTAGATAATACTCCCAAAAACATGCATATGGCTCATAATCATTATCGTGAAAACATATTTGATCTTGCATGGGCTAGTTTAAAATTGTGAAATAATAATCATACTTGACATACGTGAACTAGCCATGAAATTAGTGCCACAATTGGTCATGATAGATAAACTTAATTTTTCATGAAATTCATACATACTTGAATAAGGCTTTATAATTTCGAAATCGTGGAATCATAAGTTTAAGAATTCATAAATATTCATGCATACTTTGATAATTCATCATACTTGAAATCATGGGCTCTTAAGCTTGAAATTCATAAATCATGCATAATAGGGCCTAATCTTCATAAAATTGAAATCATGAATTAGTAAGTAAATTGAGAGTTATATCTGCCCTAATAGCCAAACCATCAATTGAAATATGAGAGAATTGAACCCATAGAAATATCATGGAGATTGCATTAAATTGAGTTAAACCTAGAATTTTATCATGACATACTTGGTGACTTGAAATCACAGAATAGGGATGAATTGGGCGTGAGGGTGAAAGAATTTTTCCCATTCACAATCCTACATACCCGGACTTGAAGAATCCTCAACTTGATTGAAGACGCAAAGGGAATTGAGATGAAAGAGATAATGAAACCCTAGCTTCTCTTGAGGGTATTTGATCTTCAACTTGGAGTGTTAGGAGTAGAATGGGTGTTTAGGATGATTAAAACCCTTAAAAATTACCCTTTAGGAGGCTTAAAACTATTTAGTTTAGGAGTTAGGAACTTTAAAATTACGAAAATACCCTTAATGATCTGGCAGATAAATCACACTGCCAGACCCAATGACCCACACCAATGATCCGTTGGGTCTTCTAACGGGTCATCATCTGACACGTTGTCACTGGCTGTTTTTCCTCAAATTTTCTAATATTCTCTTGACACCTCTCTTGACGATTCATCGTACCACTTAACGGGTCACTTAATCAATTGTCAAAACTTTCTGAAGCTCATGTTTCCACCATTTTAACGCACCTAATGGGTCACTTAACGACCCATCAAGTGACTTAACAGGTCACTTGATGACTCATCTTGTGATCTGGTGCGGGTGTTTCTATTTTTTCTTGTTTCAGTCCTCGGGTCTGATCTTAGGGACTTTTGGAGTATTACAGGAAGAAATTAAATTTGTATTATTTATCATATGTTGGAGTTGAGAACATAAAGAAATAGGTAGAAAATAAAATGAAATGCAAAGTATGAAATGAAAATATGACCTACTCTTTTAGCCTTATTCTTTACCTTGAGTGCCCAAAAATGATCTGAATAAGAATCAAACTTACTCCTCTACATATTAAACTAATACAAATATTTATTCGGAGACAGCGGTAAGGTTAAGAGTGACAAAAAATGAGTGAAAAAGAGAAAAGATGGAGGAACAGATTGTCATATGTTTATATTTTTCTCTCAATCCTTCACCTAAACAATTTATGCTCCGTTGAATTTGGAAGATAAATCATTTGATAAATCCTGTAAAATTTCAAGAACATGAAAACAAAAATAAAATAAAAAAATCAGCATTTTTCCCGTTAAATGCAATTATGCAAATGTCATAGCATGAAGAAAAAACATATCATTTATAATTGCATTCCGAATTTCACAGTGGTTATTTAATATCTTTGCACAACAAAAATCAATTGTAAAAAAATATACCAATAAAAGAAAAGATTTTGACATTAATAAATGTCTTTTGAGTTTTCAATAGCGGCCTCTGGCTATATGCTTTACTGACCTGAGTGATCTGCCTGATTGTGAAATCCTTTGAAGTTGTTGAAACACCGACCATACATAGTATCTATAAGGCTTTAATTTTGGTTGGGGCCAGAGATTTACATTTGTGATATTTTTGCTGACCTCAATTATAATAATTTTGCTTCTTCCTTGAAATCCCAAAAGACGTGTTACATTCTTTGCAAACTGATTGATCAGTACCTATGGATTTGTACAAATACTATATTATTCCAGTACAATTAAGTTAGAAATACCAAAGGTAGAATAGTTTCTAAAAATACCAAATACATTAAGGGCCTTCTTGAAAAGTTACTTGGTAATTAAATTTGAGTGTAATTATGTATAATTACACAGTTTGGCCTATTTGTTTGGCCAGATAATTGTATGGTCAGCAAAAAATTGGGTGAAATTGGGAGGGAGTAATTGCACTCTCCAATTCTCAAAGGTAAGTGAGCATTGCAGGTAATTATGGTGTAATTACAAAGTTACATTTTAGTTTATTCATTTTTATTTTTATTTTTATTTATTTTAAAATTTCTGTCAATTTAATTTAGTTTTTGTTTTTATAAAATAATTTTTATTTTACATTTTTTATCTTTTATTTTTATTTTTCTCATTTTTCAACCCTTAATTCTTGTGATTTCATGTAATTGCTCATATTTTTTTTATTTTTTTTCATTTTTTTCATTTAACATAAATGCATTATTAATATAGTTTTTGAATTAACATAGAATTTCATTGTTGAATGATGTTATAGACTTGTTTTTCTTTATTTTCTAAATTATATCTACTTAAGTTATATTGGAACTTACTTTAAGTTATGTTAGAATTTGACATAAACGTATTATGTTGGAACTTACTTTAAGTTATGTTGGACTTGTTATTTCACATTGTATGCCATTTATTTTTTATCAAATATTTGAATAATTTTATGGCACTATTAATATTTTTTCAATCATGCATTCTATGATGTTCTTAAAAAGTATGACTTTTAGTTTATATAATTAATTTATCATGCCCCACCTTGGGAGGCATGACTGGCACCTAGTGCCATTTGGGAATCTGACTGACCTGGCTAGGCTTCTGCATGTCTGCAACTTAATTCAAGAAAACAACGAGTTATATCTCTGCTGTAAATATAGCCTCCGGCCGACAAGGCCATATAGCCACCTGTAAATGAAAACAACTAGCTAACAACAAGCAATAAAAGGGAATCCTATGCGGGTCGACAAGACCACCATGCTACGTAGTTATATCTGAAATGAAAATTAGGTAACTATAACTATACTATAGCCGACAAGGCCACTATCTAACAGATAAACAAGGTCCCACACGGCCCAACAACAAACTAACCACAGGGAAATTGTAAATCTGCAAGCCTCTAGGAGTGGAATAATAGTCGAGATAGGGCCCCGACCTACCCATACTGTATAATCAAAAGAGAAAACTTTCTAACTAATCATCTCCGGAGGAGTGGAGCTAACAGTACTGCTGACTCGGGCTAAAAGCTAGGAAGGTCTTGATCCGCATCGATCCCCACCTGCAGGCAAGTAATGCGGCACCCCAAGGATGGGCGACAGTACAACATATACTGGACATGTAAGGCAGTAATGGAAAATAACTTAAAAACTTGAAATCAAACTGAAAGTAACTGATTAGAAGGGATAGGGACATAACCTGAATAACATAACTTCCTGCTCGCTAATCTATCAGTAAACAGTGCAAACAAGAACCTTACCTGGCCTCCATAAGCCGGAAGGTATAAATAGCGCAGAATAACCCACTCGGGGCCCCCATAAGCCCTGGTGGGCACACTTCAAACTATATACCCCTAACGAGGTCAAAATAGGTCAACTGGTAACTATAGCCAACCTACCGGTCCCCTAGTTCTGGAAGTGTGCCCACTCGGCCCCTGAACTATACCTGTGTCTGAGTCCAGTGGACTCCTGATAACAGCACCCCAAGAACCAGGCTCGACGGGGGTGTGATGCTGATACGGCATAGAACTGGTAGTCCAACCATGGAATGTTGTATAAGGCCCTTGGGCCTCATCATCATCCCTTGGGATGGTATATCACTCCTTGGAGCACCGTCATATAGCCAATTGTGGGCAACACAGCTAGTAACCCTGTCACGACCCGAACGTAGACCCCGATCGTAACACAGGACAAGAAACCCCGAGAGGCTCCAAGTCGACCCATGGCATAAGCATATATCCAACTTCATTCACTGTAAGCAGAAGGCTGAACATAAGGCATAGTATAAACGTAAACATAACATAAGAAATCAGTAGACATACACGTAAGCTGAGTACTACATACTGTCTGAAAGCCTCTACTACATAAGATGGGTTGATGGGACCACACCCCCAACTAACCCAGCCAAGTACTGAAACATAAAATGACATAAGGTCTAGTTAGATGGCCCTCGGAACATGAGAACTCACCAACACGTTGGAGGTGAACTCTGAGATGGTCTAAAGATGAGGATGAACTTTGAGAGTTGGGTCTTGTATCATGAAACGATACAGCATAAAAAGTATGCGGTCAATACGTGGAATGTACTGAGTATGCAAGGTAAGTAAAACGGACATTTAAAGGATGTAAAAACTCATTAAACATCACGAGAGTAGGACATCATGATCATATCATAAATATCGTAACATAACATAACATAAGGCTCAAGGTTTTCGAAGCATTCATAATACATTCGTAATCTTAAGCATGAGAGTAAAGCTATATTGAACATAACTTGAGCCAAAATATTTAATCATAAACACGCATAAATCATGAGGACCAGTAGGAGATTCTCTTAATTGACGTACCCCATATGAGCACACATGAAGCCCAACTTGTAATCCTAGTCGGGAGGGTGTATGTACCTTGCAAAGGGTAGAACCATAAAAGTGTGATATCACCATGAAAAGGGCCAATTGGATCGGGGACACTCACAAAGGAGGTCCCAACATACCTATGGTGGCACATAGTTTATGAGATCCGGGGCAGAACCTAGACCCCGAACCTACTTAGTGTTCAATACTAATCTCAAAACATATATAGTGCTTATAGTATAACATGCATGAATTCATGGGCTAGCTAAATCATAATAAGCATAAGCATACTTGAACATACGTAAACTAGCCATGACATAAGGCCCGTGAGTCGACGAAAATATAATTCATGAATCATAGGTTTCATGCATACTTGTAGATCATACGTATAACTTGTAAATCATCAAATCATGATGGGTAATTGAATAAATCCGTATTTAAAATCATAAATCATGTTGGGCTTGTAAATATCATCAATTGAAGAGAAGATCATAAATCGATTCACCATAGATCATGCTTAAATAGGCTTATTTAGTAGAAATTGAAATCAATAATTTTATAATCAAAATAGTTGTAAAAAATCTGATCAAAATTCATAAAATATGATGGAATTCGCAAATCATAACAACTCATTAGTAAATCATTAGAGTTTTACAAAATTGAATTCAAAACCCCATGAGATTTTTGATAGATTTTGTAAATTAATAGAGAATGGGCATAGGTGTGAACGGAAACACCCATTAGTAACCCTACATACCTGGGTAATATTAGATTCTAAAGTTCTTGAATGCCCAATGGAGAATTGATAGGGAATAGCTTGAATCTATGCTTGATCTCTCTAGAATTCTCTTAATTTGCATGCATGGAAATGGCTTAAGAAAAAGGGACTTAACCTATCTTATTATGCCTAGAAAAATATATAAAATGACATAGTTTAGGGCCTTAGAGCATAGAAAGGTCGAAAATCCCTTAATAAAATCACCCTGAAAAACTGCATTGGTCGCTCCCACGGATGTACCAATGAGTCGTTGGTGGATACCACATCTCGTGGTACGATCCATCTTCTAAACTGTCTATAACCTGATCTTAGATCCCAACCATGACTCAAAAGGATGAGTCATTATTAACTCTCACGGGTCGTTAGATTGACCGTTGTTTGTCTCCTGAAAACCCTGAGCTTCATCTCGTAACGAGCCTCACCACGACTCGTGGTTGCCTCCAACGAGTCATGGTGTACATCCATTAAGTCCACTGGAAATTTACATACTCCCTTACAATGACTCGTGACAGCGGGTCGTTATACCTCACGACGGGTCGTTGGATGTTCTGTTACATCCTCAAATACCAAGGTCCAATTCCGCCCACGATTACGAACAACAACTTGTTGTTCCAAGAAACAATTTGTTGCATCATCTGTTGTATCAACTGTCACTAGGACTCCCCTTACCACAACGAGTCATTGGTTTGACCAACGATCCATTGTGTCATCCGTCCTGTGGTCTTTTCTCCAGTTTTCAGCCAACTTTCCATTTTGATCCCGGGTATAATCTTAGGCATTTTCAGGGTATTACAATATCTTTCCCTTCGTAACATTCATCCTCGAATGTTGGAAACAAGCAGAAAACAAAGACATGCAATCATTATACCCCAACACTGACCATTAACCCAAAAATTAATGGAATTACTAATTCCGATGCATATCACATAGTTGAACTGATTTCATCCTTCACACACACATCCATATACATCAAAGAAACTTGAACACATGATTTGAACATGAAAACTAGATAGAGTTATACGGCAAAACTGATACCTTAAGTCAGAACTGAGCCGGTAGAGAATAGGTGTGGGTACTTAGCCATCATATCCATTTTGGCTTCCCACATAGGTCCTTCAACATGTTGAGTTCTCCATAATACTTTCACTGAAGCTACTTCCTTATTCCTTATCTTCCGAACCTGGCAATCTAATATTTCCACCGGAACCTCCTCATAGCTAAGGCAATCTTTTGCACCAACGCTGTCTACGGGGACTACTAGAGCTGGATCTCCCAAACATTTCTTCAAAAGTTATACATGAAACACGAGATGCACAGAAGACAACTCTGCGGGCAACTCCAACTCATATGCGACGTTACCAACTCTCCTCACAACCCGATAGGGACCAACATAGTGGGGACTTAGTTTTCCTTTCTTCCCAAATCGCATTACTCCCTTCATGGGAAATACCTTCAGAAATACCCAATCGTCCACCTCAAACTCCAACTCTCTCCTCCTCACATCAGCATATGACTTTTGATGACTCTGAGCGGTTTTTAGCCTGTCCCTTATCAACTAAACCTTCACCATAGCCTCATGAACCGAATCAGGACCTATCAACCATCCTATTGGCGATCTATACCTCTGCCTGTAAAGAGCCTCGAACGGTGCCATTTGAATGCTGGAGTGATAGCTATTATTGTAACCAAACTCGATCAGGGGCAAGTGATCATCCCAACTACCTTTGAAATCCATTATACATGCTCTCAACATGTCCTCAAGAGTCTGGATTGTCCGTTCCACTTGATCATCCGTCTGTAAATGAAATGTTGTGCTGAGCTTAACCTTAGTCCCAAGCCCTTTCTAGAAAGACCGCCAAAACTGAAAGGTAAATTGAGTACCTCAGTCTGAAATAATGGACAAGGGCACTCCATGAAATCGAACCAACTCCTGGATATATAGCTTGTCATAATTCTCCGCTGAGTCCATGGTTTCCATCGATGGAAAATGTGCAGCCTTGGTCAACTTGTACACCACCACCCAGATGGAATCATAGTGTCGGTGAGTACGAGGTAATCCTGTTATGAAATCCATGTTGATTCTTCCCACTTCCAAGTAGGAATACTAATATCCTGAAGTACTCCTCCCGGCCTTTGATGCTCAACTTTTACTTGCTGACAGTTCGGGTACTTGGCTACGAATTATGCAATATCCTTCTTCATACCATCCTATCAATAGATTTCTCACAAATCACGATATATCTTGGTGGCACCCGGATGGATGGAATACCTGGATCCATGGGCCTCAGGCAATATCCGACTCCTCAAATCATTAACATCTGGAACACATAGGCGACCCTAGTACCGAAGAAAACCATCTCCCCCTTAGGAGAAAGCCTCCACCTTCTGACTCCAAATGGCTTCCTTCAACCTTACCAAAATCGGGTCCTCATTTTGTCTAGATTTTACATCAGTCACCAAGGACGATTCTGATCCGCTTTGAACAATAACACCGCCATCGGTGGAGTCAACCAGTCTAAACCCCAACCTTGCGAGCCAATGTACATCCTTCACCAACTCCTTTTCCCCTTTATCCACATGGGACACATTCTCTAACGAGTACTAAGTGCATCTGCCACCATATTAGCCTTACCCGGATGGTAAAGACCACCCATATCATAGTCTTTGAGTAGCTCTAACTACCTCCTTTGCCGTAGATTGAGGTCCTTCTGGGTGAACACATATTATAAGCTCTTGTGGTCCATAAACACATCCACATGGACCCCATAAAAGTAATGTCGCCATATCTTCAAGGTGAATACCACCACGACCAACTCTAGATCATGGCTCAGGTAATTCTTCTCATGGATCTTTAACTGTCTAGAGGCATATGCTATTACCTTCCCTCGCTGCATCAATACACACCTGAGTCTAATTCTCAAAGCATCATAATACACCACAAAGCCATCCGTACCCTCTGGTAGGGTCAACACCGGTGCGGTAGTAAGTCGAGTTTTCATCTCTTAGAATCTCTCCTCACAAGCCTCCGACCATTGAAACTTCACCTTCTTCTGAGTCAACTTGGTCAAAGGTGCTGCGATTGATAAAAACCCTCAACAAATCTCTAGTAGTAGCCAACTAAGCCCAAGAAGCTCCGAATATCCGAAGGATTCACCGGTCTAGGCCAATTCTTCACGCCTCGATTATCTGAGAATCTACTTTTATGCCTTCGCTCGTTACCACATGGCCCAAAAATGCTAACGAGTTCAACCAAAACTCGCACTTGCTGAACTTTGCATACAATTGGCTATCTTTGAGAGTCTGAAGCACTACTCTCAAATGAGTGGCATGCTCCTTCTCGCTCCGAGAGTATATAAGAATGTCATCAATGAACACGATCACGAACATGTCCAGGTACGGCTTGAACACCCTTTTCATCAGGTCCATAAAATCTGCAGGAGCATTTGTTAGTCCAAAAGACATAACTACAAACTTATAATGATCATACCGCATCGTGAAGGCTGTCTTCGGGATATCACACTCCCGGACCCTGAGCTGATGATACCCGAACCTGAGATCTATCTTTGAGAAATACCTTGCACCCTAAAGCAAGTCAAACAAATCATCAATCTTGGGTAGAGGATACCTATTCTTAATGGTAACTTTGTTCAATTGCTAATAATCAATGCACATCCGAAGCGAACCTTCCTTATTTCGAACAAATAAGACCGGTGCACCCCATGGAGACTTGCTCGGACTGATGAAGCCCTTATCTAACAGTTCCTTCAACTGATCCTTCAGCTCCTTTACCTCGGTTGGGTTCATCCTGTAAGGAGGAATAGAGATAGGTTGCATATCGGGTAGAAGATCAATACCAAAATCGATTTCTCTCTCAGGAGGAACACTTGGTAACTCATCCAAAAATACTTATGGGTACTCACACACCACCGGAACTCTGGATAGTCGGGGTCTCGGACTCAACATCCTTAACCCTAACTAAATAATACATGCAACCCTTAGAAATCATCTTCCTGGCATTAAGATATGAAATAAATTGACCTGCTGGTACAACCGAACTACCCTTCCACTCCAAGATGACTCATTCGGAAAATGGAATTTCACTGCACGGGTTCTACAATTAACAGAAGCATAACACACATACAACCAATTCATGCAAAGAATAATGTTGAAGTCAGTCATGGCTAAGTCTATAAGGTCTTCAGAGGTGACTTTATGTAATATAGTGACCGGGCATCCTCTATACATTCGGCTAGCTTCAACCGAATCACCAACAGGAGTAGAAACTGAAAATGGTTCTAACAGAGTCTCGGGACTAACTCCAAAGCTACTAGCAATATAAGCAATCACAAAAGACAAAGTAGTCCCCATATCTAGCAAAGCATACACATAAATATGTAAAACACGCAACATACCAGTGACCACATTTGGGAGACCTCCTGCTCCTCATGGATGCTAAAGCAGAGAACCTATTTTGGTGCTGACCACTGGCTGAACTAGTCGAGGAACCCTGCTGAGGGGGACGTGCTGCTAGAGCGACTGAACTGGCTGCTAGCATACGGGCTCCACCGCCCCTTGATCTGGATGAAGGGCAATCCTTGAGTCTGTTTCTGAGTTTGCCACACCCGAAACAAGCATCCGAACCAACTAGGCACCTCATTAAGTGATTTTTTCCACACTTCACACAAGCTAGGAAAGTGAGCTCCACCTGTATGCTACCCTGTCCTCTCAAGTATGGGGCCCTACCCCTCTGATCCCCTCGAAATCTAGACAGTGTACTGGTCGACGATGGTGCTGGAGCAATAGACCTATGCTGGGATTGCTGATGCTGTCCACCCCCTAATCTGGCCTGAGAAGTCTCATAACTGTCGATCCTGGCCCTCTAGGCCTCTCTCTACCTCCGGTATACTGACTCCATCTGCTGAGCATACAACATAATATGGGGAAAGTCTATATCTCGATGCAACATGGCGATCCTGTAGTCCTTATCCAGATAGTCCGCCACTCCATGCACAAAACGGCTCACCCGAGCCCTCTGGTCCACCACCAACTCTGGCGCATACTTGGATAGACGGGTGAACTCCAATGCATACTCTTGAACGGATATGTCACCCTACTTCAAGTTAACAAACTCAGCCGCCTTAAGCTCCCTCATCTCTCGATGAAAAAATCGATCCAAGAATGCTGCGTGGAACTCTTCCCAACTTATAGGGCCTGCACCCACTTCCCTAGCATCCCTCCACTACTTGAACCATATGTGAGCCACCTCCTTCAGCTGATAGGAGGCCAAATCAACACAATCTCTCTTGGTCACCCCCATAACCTGGGTGATCTTTAAAATCTCCTCGATGAAATCGTGCGGATCTTCATCCACCTTGGACTCAAGGAACTCCGAAGGGTTCATCCTCAAGAAATTTCTAACCCGATTCACTGCCGCATTGCCATTCTGGGGAACATGTGCAACAGCCTGCTGGTTGACCTGAGTGATCAAGGCCTGCACCAACATCTGGATAGCCGCCCGAAACTCTGCGTAGGAAACTGGCTCTTGTGCCTGGGGCTCCAGAACAGGTAGGGATTGCTGATGCCCATGACCATTGCCATCCTCGTGGCCTTCACCGTTACCATTTCTTCTTCTGTTCATTATTCTGGGAGCCATGATTCTACAATCGCGAATAGCACGAATTAAAAGGATAGAAAGACTTTTCATCGCATGACGTGGATCATGAAAGAAGGGAACATTTCCTAAACATCTCGTAGCCTCTTCGTCATAAGTGTGGCGGACTTTACACCTATGAAAAAGACTCTACTTAACCGGCTTTTAGACATCCTAGGACACTTCAAAACCTATGGCTCTGATACCAAGTTTTTCATGATCCATACGTAGACCCGGACCGTAACACGGGACAAGGAACCCCGAGAGGCCCCAAGTCGACCCATGGCATAAGCATACGTCCAACTTCATTCACTGTAAGCGGAATGATGAACATAAGGCATAGCGGAAATGTAAACATAACATAACATAACATAAGAAATCACTAGACATACACACAAGCTGAGTAATACATACTGTCTGAAAGCCTCTACTACATAAGATGGGTTGATGGGACAACACCCCCATCTAACACGGCTACGTACTAAAACATAAAATGACATTAGGCCTAGTCAAACGGCCCTCGAAACATGAGGAGTCACCAATACGCTGGAGGTGAACTCTGATATGGTCTAAAGACGAGGATGAGCCTAAGAGTCGGGTCTTGTATCATGAAATGATATAGCATAAAAAGTATGCGATCAGTATGTGGAATATACCGAGTATGCAATATAAGTAAAAAGGACATTTAAAGGATGTAAAAACTCATTAAATATCATCAGAGTACGACATCATGATCATATCATAAATATCGTAACATAACATAACATAAGGCTCAAGGTTTTCGAAGCATTCATAATACATTCGTAATCATAAGAGTGAGAGTAAATCTATATTAAACATAACTTAAGCCAAAATACATTCATAATCATAAATTATGAGAAACTGTGGGAGATTCTCTTAACCGACGTACCCCATATGAGCACACATAAAGCCCAACTTGTAACCCTAGTTAGGAGGGTGTCCGTACCTTGCAAGGAGTAGAACCATAAATGTGTGATATCACCCTGAAAATGGCCAATTGAGATGGGGACAGTCACAAAGGAAGTTCCAACATACCTATGGTGGCACTGAGTTTATGAGATCCCGGGCAGAACCTAGGCCCCGAACCTACTCGGTGTTCGATACTACTCCAAAAACATATATAGTGCTCATAGTATAACATGCATGAATTCATGGGCTAGTTAAATCATAATAATTAGAAGCATACTTGAACATACGTAAACTAGGCATGACATAATGTCCATGAGTCGGCCAAAACACAATTCATGAATCATAGGTTTCACGCATACTTGTAGATGGGTAATTGAATAAATCCATATTTAAAATCATAAATGATGTTGGGCTTGTAAATATCATCAATTGAAGAGAAGATCATAAAACGATTCACCATAGATCATGCTTAAATAGGCTTAATTTAGTAGAAATTGAAATCAATAATTTTATATTCAAAATAGTTGTAAAAAATCTGATCAAAATTCATAAAATATGATGGAATTCTCAAATCATAACAACCCATTAGTAAATCATTAGATTTTACAAAATTGAATTCAAAACCCCATGAGATTTTTGATAGATTTTCATAAATTAATAGAGAATGGGCATGGGTGTGAATGGAAACACCCATTAGTAACTCTACATACCTGGGCAAGATCAGATTGTAGAGTTCTTGAATGCCCAATGGAGAATTGATAGGGAAGATCTTGAATCTATGCTTGATCTCTCTAGAATTCTCTTAATTTGCATGCATGGGAATGGCTTAAGAAAAAGGGACTTAACCTATCTTATTATACCCAAAAAAATACATAAAATGACGTAGTTTAGGGCCTTAGAGCATAGAGAGGTCGAAAATACCCTTAACGAAATCACCCTGAAAAACTGCACTTGTCGCTCCCACGGACGTACCAACGAGTCATTGGTGGATACCACGTCTCGTGGTATGATCCTTCGTCGACACTGTCTATAACCTAATCTCAGATCCCAACCATGACACAATAGGACGAGTCGTTGTTAACACCCAGGGGTCATTAGATCGACCGTTGTTTGTCTCCTGAAAGCCCCGAGCTTCATTTCGTAATGAGCCTCACCACGACTCGTGGTTGCCTCCAATAAGTCGTGGTGTTTATCCGTTAAGTCCACTAGAAATTTACATACTCCCTTACAATGACTCATGACAATGGGTCATTATACCTCACAACGGGTCGTTGGATGACTTGTTACATCCTCAAATACCAAGGTCCAGTTCCACCCACGATTACAAACAATGACTCATTGTTCCAAGTGACGATTCGATGCATCATCTGTTGTATCCACTGTCACCAGGACTCCTCTTACCACGACTGGATCCGATGGGTCGTTGGTTTGACCATCGATCCATTGGGTCATCCGTCCTATGCACTTTTCTCCAATTTTCAGCCAACTTCCCATTTTGATCCTAGATCTAATCTTAGGCATTTTCGGGGTATTACAAACCCTAGGGTTGGTCATGGAAGGCTATACAAGGCAAAGTCAATCCCAAACTAAACATAAGTACTGGTCTCAGCTAATAGCACCAGCTAATCACAACAATAATATTTCTAGCTCTCTTACTAGGATTTAAACTGTAATACAATTCCATAGAAACTAACTTGCTGAAGGAATTCTCCTTAACATACCTAAATTATCGTTTCCCGAATAACTGACGGGTTTCAACTTGTATTCAACAGCTCTTTCCTACTATAACCATAATAATGGGAGAAAGAGACTAATTTCAATACCAAATTCGGCTTAAAATGACAACTTTTGATACTAATAACAATAATACTTCAAATTCGCAAAATGCGGCTGATAAACCTTTAATTTTCCGAGAGTTCAGAAGGGAGAAATGTTTATCTAAAGCTTGTGTCCGTATAGGAATTAGTTTGGAGCAATTCTGACAACTTCTACTTGGTAGAGTTTCGATTTGCCGAGCAAATTTTGAGAAAATAACTCCGTAGTAATGGTCCCTGTAGGCTTAGAACTCGATACCTGAAGTTAATTTGAGTTTGGACCGCGATTAGAAGCGTAATCGGATGAAAATCAATCAAACTTGCACCTCTTTTAAGTTCTAGCCAAGGATATTCAATATGAAATAAAACCAAATGAAAACATGAACTTATATAACATTTGGGCGGTGGCCAAGGGGGTCCATGTCACGGCCCCCAACACGCTGATTTATGGGCGCGTCATGGAGCCAACACGGAGGGAGAGGGTCCATGATACGTTGCCCCTGTTGCAGCTTGTCCAGCCTTATCCCTTGCTATCTTGATTCAGCACTCGTTCGTCCTTTCCCCGGGCCCTTTCTCGTATGCGTCGTACTCTAAAACTCTCGACTTACGTACAAATATGCTGACTAAATGATAGAAACTTAAGGGGTGTAACATCCTTCCCCCCTTAGGAACATTCATCCTCGAATGTCAACTACAGCTTAGAGGAGTTAACTCTTTTAACTAATGTTCTGAAAAATTTTCGGCAGAGTCTCCCCTATACTATGGACTATATGAAAAAATTGAAATGCAGAAAAGTGCAATACAGGTATCTTACAGGGCACTATAGCGACTATTCACAACAAAATGATAGTCAACCAAACAGTATAGATAACATGAATCGTAAAATAACAGTTGAACAATGACTTTACCTTAACCATATAATCTGGATTAATCCTAGAACAAATGAGGTTATCTGGATCTCATGTCGTTCTCAGCTTCCCAGGTCATTTCTTCCTTATTCTTGTTTCTCCAAAATACCTTAACAGAGATGACATCTTTACTCCTTAACCTATGAATCTGCCGATCTAATATGGCTATTGGAACCTCTTCATAGGCCAACTTCTCAGTAACCTAGACATCCTCAACTGGCATGACTTGGGACAAGTTCCCTATACACTTTCACAGCATTGACACGTGAAAGACCAGGTGAATAGATTCTAACTATGGGGGTAAGTCTAACTCATAAGCCACTTGGATATGGCCCAATAAACCTAGCGCTAAGCTTGCCCTTTTTACCAAACCTCATTACGCCTTTCATTGGTGAAGCTTTCAGAAACACCCAATAACCAACACTGTATTCCAGGTCTCTACGCCGCACATCAGAGTAGGATTTCTGGCGACTTTAAGCTGTCAGCAAGCATTCTCTGATAAGCTTTACTTTCTCCTCTGATTGGTGGATCATGTCAGGTCCTATTAATTCTGACTCCCCTACTTCAAACCACCCAATAGGGGATCTGTACTTCCACCCATATAAGGCCTCATAAGGCGCTATCTTGATTGCCGAATGATAACTATTATTATAAGAAAATTCAATAAGGAGTAAATGCTCATCCCAACTCCCCCCGAAGTCTAACACACATGCCCGCAACATATCCTCGAGCGTCTGAATTGTACATTCTGCCTGCTCATCTGTTTAAGGATGGAATGTTGTACTCAAGTTAACTATGTTCCCAAGCCTTTCTGAAACGACCGTCAGAATCTATCCGTGAATTGTACCCCCTGTCAGAAATGATAGAAGTTGGGACACCATGTAATTGAACTATTTCTCTTATATATAATTCAGCATAGTCCTCGGTTGAGAAGGTGGTCCTGACTTGCATAAAATGAGCTGATTTCATTAATCTGTCAACAATCACCCAAATGGAATCAAATATGTTCTTGGTATGAGGTAACCCTGTCACAAAATCCATGTTGATTGCTTCCTATTTCCACATAGGCACCGCTATCGCCTGTGTCAATCCGCCGAGTTTTTGATGTTCTGCTTTTACTTGCTGACAGTTAGGGCATTGTGATACAAATTCTTCTACACCCTTTTTCATTCCTGGCCACCGGTAAATCTCTTTTATGTCATGATACATCTTTGTTGAACCTAGGTGAAGAGAACAAAGGGAATAATGTACCTCTACCATGATCTGCTGGTGAAGTCCTGCTATATCAGGAACGCAGAGGTGACCCCTAAATCTCAAGACCCTGTCTTCTGTTACCTCAAAAGCTTATACTTCACCTCGCTTAACTTTTTCTCTGAGTTGTACCAGTTTAGGATCCTCATACTGCCGCTCTTTTACCTCTACAACCAGGGATGATACTGTGGAATATTGAATCACTGCCCTACTGTCTCCCGCGTCTACTATTTGAACAGCTAAGCTGGCCAACTAGTGCAACTCTCGGGCCAGCTCCCGCTGTTCGGGTCTCAAATGCGCTAAACTCCCCATTGATCTACAACTAAGGGCATCTGCTACGATATTAGTCTTCCCTGGATGATATAAAATATTCACGTCGTAGTCCTTCAATAATTCTAACCAGCGATATTGTCGTAGATTCAACTCTTTCTGTGTAAAGGTGTACTGGAGGCTCTTATGATAAGTAAAAATATCCACGTGCACCCCATACAGGTAATGTCTCCAAATTTTAAGGCGTGAACTACTACCTCTAACTCCATATCGTGAGTGGGATAGTCCTTTTCATGCTTCCTCAGCTTCCTTGAGGCATAAGCAATTACCTTACCTTGTTGCATCAGAACACACCCTAACCCAATGCTCGAAGCATCACAGTACACTGCATAATCCTCTGAGCCTTCTGGAAAAGCTAGTACAAGCATTGATGTCAATCTATTTTTCAACTCCTGAAAACTCTGTTCACACCTTCGGTCTAGTGAAATTTAGCTGCTTTCTGAGTTAACTTGGTCAAAGGCATTGATAGAGTAGAAAATCCCTCTACAAACCTTCTATAATACCCTGCTAACCACAGGAAACTGCATACCTTGGTTGGAGTTGTAGGCCTAGGCCATGTCTTTACTGCCTCGATCTTCTGTGAGTCTACCTGAATACCAGCATCCAACACAATATGATCCAAAAAAGCTACCGAATTCAGCCAGAACTCACATTTAGAAAATTTTGCATACAACTGGCGATCCCTGAGAATCTGGAGTACCGTTCATAAATGATCCCGGTGTTCTACTTCTGAGTGGCAATACACCAGAATGTCATCAATGAATACTATCACAAACAAGTCCAGATACGGCCTGAAGATGTTGTTTATCAAATCCATGAACACCGCAGGAGCATTCGTCAATCCGAAGGACATGACTAGGAATTCAAAATGGCCATACCTGGTCCTGAAAGCCGTTTTTGGGATATCTCTCTCCCGAACCCGCGCCTGGTGATACCAAGACCTTAAGTCAATCTTAGAGAAATACTTCGCCCCTTGTAGCTGACCAAACAAGTCATCTATCCTAGGAAGTGGGTATTTGTTCTTGATAGTGACTTTATTTAGCTATCGATAACCTATACACATGCGGAGGGAGCCGTCTTTCTTTCTTACAAACAGAACTGGCGCACCCCACAGTGAAGTACTTGGCCTGATAAAGCCCTTATCAAACAAATCTTTCAATTATTCTTTCAACTCTTTGAGCTCAGCAGGAGCCATTCGGTACGGAGGGATGGATATAGGCTGAGTACCTGGTAATAGGTCGATAGGAAAATTGATTTTATATTCTGGAGGAATACCAGGAAGTTCATCTGGGAACACATCTGGAAATTCATTGACTACTGGAATGGACTGAAGAGTCGGGGATTCTGCTTGGACATCCTGAACCCTAACAATATGACAGATGCAACCCTTTACTATCAACTTTCCCGCCCTAAGATAGGATATAAACCTACCTTTTGGCGTAGCTGTATTGCCTTTCCACTCTCGTATTACCTCCCCTGGAAAGTGAAATCAAACAATCTTGGTCCAACATTATACATTGGTGTAACATGGTACTAGCCAATCCATACCCATAATTGCATCAAAATCAATCATTTCTAGTTCCACTAAATTCTCCAAAGTTTGGAGACCAACAAACTCTAATGTACAACCTCGATAGATCCTTTTAGCTATAATAGAATCACCGACGGGCATAGACACTGAAAAGGGTCGCTGCAGAAATTTTGGCATTATACCAAACTTCCGGGCCACAAATGGTGTAACACAAGACAAAGTGGAACCTGGGTCTATCAAAACATACACATAATGGGAACAAATGTCCAGCATACCTGTCACAACATCCAGCGATCACTCTGACTCCTGTCACCCTGGTAAAGCATAAGTGCGATCTAGACCGGTGCCTGAACTCGATGCCCATGACCTACCTCGGCCTCTGCCAGCAGGAGTTGAGGGCCTGGCGCCCTGTAGAAGGTGTTAGGGCACGTGACCCTACTAAAGATTTGTCCTGTCGGTTCTGATCACTCTGACCTCTAGCTGGACAGTCTCTCATCATGTGACCCTCTTGTCCACAGGTGTAACAAGTAGTAGAACCATACCTGCATGCCCCAAGGTGACGTCGAATGCAAATAGGGAAAGGTGGCATAGTGAATCTACTCTGCTCTGACCCTCTCTATTATTGCGAACCCTATGGCTGTGAACTCTCGTCGGGTCCTGACTGTCCCTGATGACCTGGTCTACCACCCTATTGTTGCTGTGGAGGTGGGGGTCTGTGTGGTCTGCCTAATAGTCATGGCCTAGGTCCGCCTTGAGACTCTGCCTGAGTGTCACTAGGTCTAGCCCTATGGCGCTACTCTTGATTTTCCTTTCTATCTCTCGTTGTTGCTGCCTGATCCCCTCAATACTCTGAGCAAATGCCTAGATACGGGCGATATCCATGTCCTCCCACAGAGTAGCTGTAACACAAGTCTCCACATACTCTGGAAGCAGCCCCATAATGAATCGGTGCACCCTGGCCGGCATAGTGTCTACAAAAGCTGGTGCATATGGGCCAAGGAGTCAAATCTCATAGCATACTCCCGAACATTCATCGAACCTTGCTCCAGATGTAGAAACTGATCTACCCGGGCCTGTCGGATTTCTCGCTGCAAATAGTGGTCCAAGAAGGCCTCTAAAAAGCTGGACCAAGTCGGAGGGGGAACATCTCTACCTCAGAACCTCTCTTAACTCTCATACCATAACACTGCTATATCCCACAATCGAAATACCGCTAACTCAACCGACTCCTCAAGCGTGGCATGCATTACCCTGAAGATCCTTTGCAGCTGGTCCAAAGTCCCAAAGGTCCTCAACTCGGTCCAAACCTGTGAACTGCGAGGGACTCAGCACGAGAAACTCTAAGACCCTCGATCTACAAGGTCCTCCCGAAGATTTAGCAACCACGGGTGCCACTGGCTGACGCTACACAGCCATCATCTAAGCTAACATGAAGACAGCGCTCCTGACCTTCTGGTCTGATGGTATTGGTATAGGAGCTGCCGGAGGTGGTGCCGACACATCTGGCACTCTGGATCGCTCCTGGCATGGCGGAGAGTGCTGGGGAGACTGAGATAAAGTCTCCCTATCGCCCTCAGATCGGGCTGGCTCTGACTGGGTTACCCTGCTAGTGCCTTCTCCTGCCGGGATATCTAACTTCCTGCCAGTCATGGTCTGTCGCGGGTCCGACGTTTCTCTATAGACAAGCAGAATATAGTAAGATTAGGGACTCAACCCTATACAACACGACTCTATGGCACGACTGAAAGAGAAAGAAGAGTAACCACCCTATAATGCCTCGCAGCCTCCTGTCTATAGAATGTGGTGCACACCACATCCATAGACAAGACTCTACTTGACATAGATTGTAGACTCCCTGGGATACGACCTGCTCTGATACCATGTTTTTCATGCCCCACCTTGGGAGGCATGACTGGCACCTAGTGCCATACTGGAACCTGACTGACCTGGCTAGGCTTATGTACGTCTGGTCCATGCCTACAACTCAATTCAAGAAAACAACGATCTATATCTCGGCTGTAAATACAGCCTCCAGCCAACAAGGCCATATAGACACCTGTAAATGAAAATAGCTAACCAACAACAAGTAATAAAAGGGAATCCTATGCGGGCCGAAAAGACCACCATGCTGCCTAGTTATATCTGAAATGAAAATAAGGCAACTATAACTATACTATAACCGACAAGGCCACTATCTAACAGCTAAACGAAGCCCCACATGGCTAACAACAAACTAACCAAGAGGAAACTGTAAATCTGCAAGCCTCTAGGAGTAGAATAAGATTGAGACAGGGCTCCGACCTACCCATACTGTATTATCAAAAGAGCAAACCTTCTAACTAATCAGCTCCGGATGAGGGGAGCTAACGGTACTGCTGACTCGGGCTGAATCTAGGAAGGTCCTGATCCACGTCTATCCACACCTACAGGCAAGCAATGCAGCTCCCCAAGGATGGGCGTCAGTACAACATGTACCGAATAGGTAAGGCAGTAATGGAAAATAACTTAATAAACTTGAAATCAAACTGAAAGTAATTGAGTAGAAGGGATAGGGACATAACCTGAATAACTTAACTTCCTGCTGGCTAATCTATCAGTAAACAGTGCAAACAAGAACCTTACCTGGCCCCCATAAGCCAAAAGGTACAAACAGCACAGAATAACCCACTCGGGGCCCCCATAAGCCTTGGCAGGCACACTTCAAACTATATACCCCTAACGAGGTCAAAATAGGTCAACTGGTAACTATAGCCAACCTACCGGTCCCTTGGGTCTACAACTGAGCCTACTCAGCCCTTGAACTATAGATGTGTCTGAGTCTAGTGGACTCCTGATAATTGCACCCCAGGCACTAGGCTCGACAGGGGTGTGATGCCGATACGGCATAGAACTGGTAGTCCAGCCATGGAATGGACTATATAAGGCCTTTGGGCCTCATCATCGTCCCTTGGGACGGTATATCGCTCCTTGGAGCGATGTCATATAGCCCCTGGTGAGCAATGACATAGCTAGTAACCCTGGGGTTGGTCATGGAAGGCTATACAGAGCAAAGTCAATCCCAAACTAAACATAAGTACTGGTCTCAGCTTACAGCAACAACTAATCACAACAACAATACTTCTGGCTCTCTTACTAAGATTCAAACAATAATACAATGCCATAGAAACTAACTTGCCGAAGGAATTCGCCTTAACATACATCGGTTGTCGTTTCCCGAATAAACAACGAGTTTCAACTTCTATTCAACAGGTCTTTCCAACTATAACCATAATACTCAGAGAAAGAGACCAAAGTCAACTTAAAATGACAAATTTTGATACTAATAACAATAATACTTTAACTTCACAAAATGCGGCTGAAAACCTATAATTTCCTGAGAGTTCAGAAGTGAGAAATGATTACCTAAAGCCTGTGGCCATATAGGAATCAGTTTGGAGCAATATGACAACTTCTACTCAGTAGAGTTTCGATTTGCTGAGCGAATTTTGAGAAAATAACTCGTAGTAATTGTCCCTGCAAGCTTAGAACTCGATAGCTGAAGTTAATTTGAGTTTGCACCGCAGTTAGCAACGTAATCGGACGAAAATCAATCAAACTTGCGCCTCTTTTAAATTCTGGACGAGGATATTTAATATGAAATGAAACCAAATGAAAACATGAACTTATATAACATTTGGCGGTGGCCAAGGGGCCCCGTGTCACGGACCCCAATGAGCTAATTTGCAGGCATGTCACAGTGCCTAACGCTAAGAGAGAGGGTCTGTGACACGTTGCCCTGTTGCAGCTTTTCCGTCCTTCTCCCTTGCTATTTTGATACCACACTCGTTCGTCCTTTCTCCGGGTCCTTTCTCGTATACGTCGTACTCTAAAGCTCTCGACTTACGTACGACTATGCCGACGAAATGATAAAAACTTACAAGGTGTAACATAATTAAACTAAAATATTATTAATTTAGAAATATATATTAATTATTTTTATCATATATACACACACACACATACTAATTAACATATTTTTTAGAGATAACATGTATCTTAAATTTCTAATTTAATATTATTTATAAAGACACATATTTATCAAATATTAATTTTTAATAATTATTTTTATTTTTAAAAATTTAATTTAACTGTGTAATTATACATGTGCAATCAAACAGTACGCTTATAATTATACTGAAATTATATCATGGCAAACAAACCATTGTAATTACTAGGTTATGTAATTATATTCTAGTAATTACACCAATTATAGTTTCATAGTAGCTTTCCAAACAAACCCTAAGTGATATCTTAATAAGAGTAGATAAAAAGATTTAGCCACATTATTTCTCCCTAAAGCACTTCTTTTGTTTCTCTAAGTTTATCTTCGAGAATTCTAATAAGAGTAGAGAAAAAGACTATTTATTTACCAGTGAAATTGAACGCACTTCGCGCGGTCACAATAAAAATTATCTTCTTTCCATATAATCTTGTTATAAATTTAGTTGAAATATAATTAGATTTATTCATATATATGCATATATTTATAAACTTTTTACTAATGTTTTGCTTTAAAACTTTCCATCTCATCAATTTTAAAGTTAATTTTATTTTAATTCTAAAATAAAATTTTTATCTAATAATTGGTTATGAACTTTCACTAACTATCAAAATTTAATATTTAGACTTAAAATATAACCTTTAATAAAAATCATCCACCATAAAAAAATATAACTTTTTTTTACACTATAAAACCAAAAAAAAGGGAACTTAAATTAATTTCATTAAACTTTTAAATAGAAAAATAACATTTATCATGTCAGCAAAGATCAACATACGTAGGAAATTTCTTCAACATGAGAAATCTTGTGTCCGTATAGGCGTTAATACATACTTTCTCAAAAGCTAAATATTATTTTTGAATTTAGTCTCCTCATTTTTTTTCAACAGAAATTTTATTAATTTTCACATTTTTTTAATCTTTTTGAAATTAGTTGTGATCTTTTTACTATAATTAAGTTATAGTCCATTTTATAGCATTAATTAAATTATATACTTGGTTATCAAAAAAAATTAAGTTCTATAAATTTTTCCCTTTTTTTTAATTTTTAATTCTTTTACAGTTATTTTTCTTTCTTTTTATTATGATCCAAGTGGTCGTGATTGACACTCACACTAACTCCTCCGGTGGGCGAATCGTTGTGTCCCAGTTAATCCATCAAAATTCAACATTCATACTAATAAAATAAATGCTCATGAATTAATAGTGAAAGTCTTATAATAAGAAAAGAAAATGTTTTGCGCAACTATCAAGTACAACCCCAAGAATAGAAAGTCATTGTACAATAGACTCTAGCTGAACAAGGTCTAAGAGTAGTAAGACAAGAAAAACAGTAAGTCAATGTATGGAATCCAAAAAGACATTAAATAAAAAGGGTCCACGACAGCTTGAGTAGGAATCAACTCACCCTCAAAATGAAGGTCAACTGCCACGCTAGAGATGAGGTCAAGTAGAACTCCTAGGTCATAGTTTGCACTCAATAAAAGAAGTGGAGGAGTAGCAACAATACAGCCACTATGTACTAGTAGGCATCATAGACCAACCTTACATAATAACAAGTATACATGATAATTAGATAAACACACAACAATGAAAACATACGATCATTTCTCAAAACGTCATTTAATGTAAATCAATTCGGGGCTAAAAGCTGGCCTTATTACTAGATTAGGCCTCGCTGCTGTGGTGTTGGACCGTGGCACCGATCTTGCTGCAGTGATAAAGGTGCCATTGTAGTGGTAATGCTTAGGCAATAGATCGACTAAAGCTAACAACCTTAGTTTTTCATCAGTCAACCAAAATAGTCTCCTCAATCGGCATGTTCATATACCAAGTCTGGTGTTGTTAATTAATCGAACAAGTAAATTTTCTCAATGATTAATTCATCAACTCATTACAGGTTTATATACCAAAAATTCTCAACAATCAATTCATCAACTCTTCACAGGTTTACAAGAAATCCAGGTAAGGCATAAACATGTACAACAAATCATAAACACATTGAAACACACAAGTAGAGAGCCCTGTCTCATGAGATTCTTATTTATGAACTAATTCGGTCTCACATGGACCTCTCACCGGTAATGTACTGTCTGTAACATTTCTGGTACACATCTCTATCACATAACAGTATATATGTACACATCACTGAATATCTTTCTACACACATGCCAAAGGGTCTTATTATTGCCTATCCAGTTATGACCTCTGGGAGATTCTAGAAATTCATGTACTGTACCTGCATGGTCCCCGCTCCCACTCATTTGCTCGTCCAGATACTCCCCTCGCATGTGAGTCACTCATGTCATAACCACTCATTGATAACATCCAAAAACATTTCTCCAACTAAGGAGGTGGCTATGGTCATTGATAAAAATAAATTTTTCAACGGGTGTTGGGATCGAATCCCACGAGGATTGGATAACCGATTTACCAAATGTTGTAGACTAACTCACACAAGTTTGCATCCATAAAAATAATAAATTTAAAAATCGGGGGAAGAAAGTTGAACAACTACCATGAAAATTTAAAATCAAGCAACGGGGAAAACACTTATTGTAAGCAAGATGAGATACTAGAGATGTGCATTTAATGGGGCTTCGATTTGATAGGTATTGGTTAAAATCCTTAGACTTAAGTAATGCATGGATAGTTTGGCCTTAAGCTACACTCTAAGTTTCTCAATCAAAAGAATGTGTCTACCTTGGGTTTTTTCAAACACCAAGGCCAAATTTCATAACACAACCAAACAATGCTTGAGAAAGGGGTTTAGAATATTTCTTGCTCTAACCCCTTTAATGAAATTTTGGAATTGGATGTAGCCTATTTCTAGCACCAACCCAAAGATCTAAACTCAAATTCCTCACTATTGAAGTCTTACCCAATGTCACTCTCCTTTTTCAAGAAAGAATAAAGTTAGAAAGCTTAATGAATATTTGCAACCACCAATTATCAAATTAAAACTTGAAGACTTTAATAGATCCATGCTTTCTACTCAGATCTAAGATCAATTAACTAATACCCACATAGATCTACACACCCATCATCCACACACACCCCTAGCAGAAAATTTAGCTATTCATGATGAAGAAAATAGAAATTATACCAAGGGAAAACATCTCAATTGCATTCATCATCAACAATTTGGAGCTTTCGACAATGGAGTTTTACAAAAGAGAATAAAGAGGATCAGATAATTATACTAACTCTGCAATATTCTTCTCTCTTATGCTCTCTACTCTCTCTTGTGATATATGCAAAATTATGCAAAAAGTATATGTGATTCACTAACAATTGGCATAAAATATCCACATCAATTCTATGCATGGCTATCCAAAAATACCCCTGAAAGCTTCTCAGGTGTGTGTATGCTCTTGCTGGATGATTTTTCCCTTCATAGAACACGGGTCACTTACACTGGCACCTGCGTTTCGCAGGTGCCAGCATGCGGTTGGTAGATGCCTAATCTAGCTTAAGAAGTGTTCTTTATAGCTCTTCTACGTGAATTCTGCGATTTGCAAATATTGATCTGTGGCTCGCAGGTCCTGTTCTAGCAAATTTCCAATGTCTTCTGCATGGCATCTGCTAAACGCAGATGTAGATATGCAACGTGCATGTACTTGATTCTTTTTCCAGTAGATTGCTTTCAACTGAATTTCTTCATCTTCTCAATTTCACTCAAATGCCTGCACAAATGAAGAGAAAAGACATAAAACATTTCTAAATAGTGTTAAAACAAAGCAATAATTCATACTTAAGAGCCGATTTAGTTGGTAAATTACCAACTTATAAAACCCCCAAACTTGAACTATTTCTTGTCCTCAAGCAAAGCATTAACTCACAAATGAAATTGACTTATGCTTATCATATTATGAAGGCTACACACGGAACTACTAAGACTCAAAATAACCCCAAAATTACACAAAGACTCAAAATAACCCCAAAATTACACAAAGACTCAAAAAGCGAAAAAGACTCAAATGAGTGCACAAATTTTAATTGGTATCATGATAATGCTCAAAATACATTCCTCATTTAGAGATAATGTAAGTGATCATTGTATCAAAATAAATAACCCAACGGGTGTCGGGGTCGAATCCCACATAGAATAAAGAATGATTTACACAAGAGTTGCTTAGTGAATTGAACTAATTCACATCCAAGCAATGAAGACGTAAATGTAAATCTTGGGGAAGTGAATGTAAAAATGTTGTGGACTCTAAAATCATCTAATCAAGAAAGAAATATAACCAAAATTGAGAAACAATAATGAAAAAGGCTAGAGATGTGGTGTAGATGGGATGTCAATCAAATCGGGACTTACTAAACAGTCAAGTTATTACTAATATGTGTAAATAACCTTGAAAAAAGATAGAGCCCGATGTTTTTCAACCACTTGAGATCCTTATCCTCAAGTCTTTTCGAACCTCAAGGTACAATTCAACTATTCCAATATGGTTTGGGCTAGGGGTTGAGCTATTTCTAGTCATCAACCTATAAAGAGATTATGATCATGGGTTTTGGCTATTTCTAGCCCAATCCCATAATAAAATCCCAATCCACTATTAAATTCTTCCTCATTACTTAATTCATTTTGTTCAAGCCAAATCAAGTAAGAAAAATAATACCCATATTTGCAACTATGAGCAATAAACTATAATTTGAGGAGAATTCAATAGATTTACACTAATTAAGTAATAACAAGACAAATCTAGCAATACCCAATCAAATTAAACACCCATCATCACATACCTCTAGCTATAGATTTAGCTACTCATAACTGAGAAACACAAGAGCATATTTATCAATAAACACAACAATTTCATCATTAAGAGTAAGCAAAATCAAGATCAAAATATCTCTACAATGGTGGTTATACCTTGATGAAGAAGATGAAGATGAAAAAGTAATATTCAAAATAATTTTTCTCTTTTCCAATGGAGCTCTCTCTCTCTCAAAAGTAATGAAAATATTCAATGATATGTTCAAGTACTTTTCTAGAATATATACAAAAGTAGGTCATAACATTCCCCTTTTTTTCAAGGCTGGACGTTTTTGCCCCTTTTCAGGCGTCTTTCACTTGCAATGGAACCGTCGGTGCATCAATTTCTATTAGCGAGCCACTGGTTGCTTTCCTCTGTGGTCTAGTGAAGTCCAGAGCATTTTGGTGATGTCTTTTGGTGATTTGCCGATTGCTATCCACAAGCCACCGGTTGATCTCATCAGTTGTCCAGTAAAGTCCAGCACATTTCAGCGATGGAATCGAGGGATCGCCGATTGCTGTCTGTGAGCCGCCGATTGCAACTATTTATTAAAACAGTGAGTGCTTGCGGTTGACCGGAGTTTCGCCCGTGTCCTCTGGTGGAGCGCCAATTTTCTGTGGATCTCATCCTTTTTACTAAACTTCATGCTCCTTCTCTTCAAGTTAGGTACCTGCACATCCAAAGGCAAAAAGGGCATAAAATCCAACTAAAAGTCTTAAAATCTAAGCCAAAGCTCACGCTTAAAAGCCTAATGAGCTGATAAAATTACCAACTCATTAAACCTCCAAACTTGAACCATTGGTTGTCCTCAAGTAATGTAATTCTTATTAGTTGAGCAAAAGGAATGGAATGTCATTCCACAAGAGTCTGTGCATTAATGACCGCTTAATTTATGAAAACCCAAAAATGCTCATGCACTCACAGAAAAAGAGAAGCAATTTCCCTCCTAAAAATGTGGAAAAGTTTCAAGAGGTAACCACATTTCATATGCATGATTCACAACTGCTTTCATTTTTGCAAAATAAGGGCATAGTTTATCCAATCAAATACACATAGCATCTCAAGTCGTAATCACTGCACATTCAAAGTTTGCCTTGGAATTCAAATTGTTCATGCCTCAATCACGCCTTTACTTTAATGCAAGTATGCCCCAAAAGGGAGTGATGCCACTTGACGTGCCCTTATTCGCGCGTCCGCAAGTGTACAGGTCGTGCAAGTAATATAGTGGCTCTTTTTAAGAATCGGAATGTCGAACCCACAGGGACTGGACCCATTCCTCTAACTACCCATTTCAAGTGTGATCTTAACTTTCGCAAGTGTTGGTTATAGAAGTTTTCGAGGGAGATTTAATTAAGTCTAGTTTTGGTCAACGAAATATCCTGCATTTACTCTAGCAGCAACGTAGAGTTAAAACCAGCTAATCATGGGATACTCGATTTGCAATGCGTTAAGCATGAAACTATCAATTGTTGTTTGAATTGCGTGTTCATGGTCTTTCGAGCCTCTAAACAAGGCAAACTAGCCTCACTGCATCATTGTGAGCGAGGATGCTAATTTCTAGTTCGCAGGCAATTAATTGTGTTGTGGTTTACGGGGAAACGATTAGGGACTTTCGTGCGTCTAACCATTTAACTCAACTTAGCCTCACAACTACTTCTTCGAGTGCTGATGTGATAATCCTAATTTGGTCTCTTAATAACCCCCCTTTTATCAACCAAGCAAGGTGCTAGGTATATTTCTATCCTAACACGAAATTATATCGTGAGATACAAACATGCTCCTTACATTCTCATGTCCTGACCTAGGTAATTCTTTCTCAAGCAATTGCCCAAGCTAACGTATATGTTTTAATGGTGATCAATCATAAAAACAACCAACAATCCAGAATGCAAGACGAAACCAACAATCAATAACTTAATTCCAAAACAACTTCATACAATCACAATCATAATTCATGGCTTCAACCCTAGAGGAAGGGTTCTTTCCATTCATGTTCATAAAACTACAACTAACTACTACTAAATAACATACTTACATGAATTTGGTAGATGAAAAGGGAATTTGCCAAACCCTAGATGAGTTCTCCCACTTCTCCCTTCACTCCTAGGTAGTTTTCCAGAATAAAATCGTGACAAAATGGAATTAGGAGCTAAGGGACCTATTTATAATAAATGAGAAACGTGCCCAATTTAGCTTGTCATGGAACTGCTCCGTGTCACGGAGTGTATCGCGGAGCTCTGCTTCCGTGACACAGAGGTAACGCGAAGGCTTTCTGGAAATCACCCAAAATTGACCCTAGTCAGCCTTCTTGCCGCGTTGGCAGCGTGTCACGCTGCTTGGGCAGCGCGTTGACACTCCTCTGGCGCGGGGATGGCCTGCCGTGGCACGTTGCTGGCGTGCTGGAGCACTGCCTACTGCCGCATCTGCTAGCTTGCCATGCCTAGGCGTGTTACGGCGCTGGGCGCGGTACACGCATAGCGTGGCACGCTGCCTGGCGCGGCCAGCCTTGCCATGGCCTACTCCTTGCCGACTTTCGGCATTTTCTCCCGACTCCATTCCTCTACTTCACCAACTTATGAATTAGTTCCTCAAACTCCTTGAAACCTACAAAACAAGGACTAATCATGTTGGTTAGCACATATATTCACATTTATATAAAATTACATGAAAATGTATAAAATAACTTAGATAAACAAGACTAATTTAAGGTATAAAGCATCACTCGGGCATGCTATTTTAGCCCACGGTCACCTACCTCACACTTAAAGTCTTGTTCGTCCTCGAACAACCTATTACATCTCATGCATATGGAGACTCACCCATAACTCATTTAGCAAGATTCTTCAAGCTACGACTATAATGATTACGTAAGATAACAAGCTAAAAATAGAGCATGCACGATTTGATCATCGAAATGAAGTACAACTATGTTAAGACTTCTTACCCTCAAGAATCGACTCTCAATTTTATCAAACTCATGCAAATCACTGATTAAGAAATCCGACATGAATTATATCCTTCATTCAACATGTGCCCCTCACGGACAGGGAGTTACCCAATTTCACACGCAAAAATAATTTTTAAGTCACAACATGTGTGGGTACATGAATAGAATTACACTCACTCTCACAAAGAATTCACATGCATCATGTAATGACCCATAAGCTTGCCCTTAGTGTTTTATTCCACTAATTTAAGGATGTATGAATGTAAGATCAAGTAGGACTTTTTAGGTTGTAATGTAACTCAGGTGCCGGTAGGTACTATTATGGCCAGTAATAGTGACTATCTTTCCTAAGGGCTTTTAATACATCACGCCTTCATTACAAACTTCCCTTTTCTCACTTCACCTTTTTCTCCTTTTATCTTTCCAATTAAGAGAGTCGCCTCATAATCTATCATTGGGAAATGTCAACCTTGTTCGACAACAAAAAGAAAAGAAAAAAATGCTCCTTGGGAAAGAACCGTGGTATGAAGAAAATCCTTGGAGTTTGATTACTATCTACTATTAACACAGGCGACAATCAAAAATTGGATCACAATGCAACATTCAGCAATTAAAGCAAGGACCCTTTCATTAGCACTAACATTTCATTTTATTTTAAGCCCGACAAATGCTTCCAACCTATCAATTAACAAGCCCGATAAGGGCTCAAAAAAATTCATCATAGATAAGCCTAACAAGGGCCCATATTTATCAAAGACAAGCCCGACAAGGGAACAAATTCATAAAAAACCATAACACTCACCCCGCCCCCAACTAAAGAATTTACATTATCCCCAATGTATGCATGAAAATTAAAAAGGGGAAAGGACTTCCTGTTATGGTTACTCTTCATCGACTTCATCATTATCACCATCACCGGCTACTTCATCCCCAACTTGGCGAACCTCATCCCCATCATCCTCATCGTCACCTAAGCCCTCAAAAAATTCATCGATAGTGCCTCGGGCTATGGAAGGTGCAGCTATAACTGCATCAAAAACACTCAGGTCAGGTACTACCATAGGTGTCCGACTCTTCCATTTTTGAACCTCAGCCCAGAGAGAGGTGATAGCTACCTCCACCGCATCCACACGAGAACACAACTTGCTCAAGTTGTGCTTGATTGAATTCAACTCCTTTTTTGATTATTTTCATGATAAGTCCGGGCAGGATCTTAGCTAGTCATTGGAGTTGGCTTTCATGTGAGGAGGTTGGAGTAGGTGAGGAGCCTCGAATTGATACACCTCTAAAATCCTGACCCGATGCCTCGGATGTAGCATATTGAGATCAAGAGCAAAAGGGGTCGGCTCTCAACCAGGAGTGACGGGATCATCCAGAACCTCAAATGCTTGCATTCGCTGCCTCTTATTCTTGGGAGCATCAACGTCCCTTTTGTTAGCAACGGAGATCACACTGGAAGCAGAGCTAGGGGTCTCATTTGGATAAAGTGGTACTCCCGCTCTCAGGCAAAGCTGCGATATAAGCACTATGTATGGAAATGAAGTTTCAGCTCTCCTGGCACATATGGCATTGAAGTTCCGGCTTGCCTAACCTTTCTCCGCATTTGATTGGCCACTATATCCCCAAAGTTGATGGGGACCCCTGTCATAATATAATAGATAAGGATAGCTGCTTCCAAATTCACCCACTGTTCATTCTTGGAGGGCATGATTCGACCACAAATGAAGTCGAGCCATAACTTGGCCTCGAAGTGTAGATTATAGAGAGATATCTCACCACCCATAGATGTCTATAGGGGTGTGCCGGTGGCAATGACTGGAGCAAAGACACTGAAATGATCCTCTTTGTTGGTGAGGCAAATCGAATACTTCATGCCCTCATCAATTTCTTCCTCCTAAAACAGTGAGGTTATGGCCGTTGGGGTGATGTTGACCTCAACACCTCTCACCAGCATTGAGCATAGGCATGAAAGTCCTCAACTTTGCCTCTTTGTTTCATGCTCTCCTGCTTGGCCTAGTAAGAAGCATAGAACTCAGGTACCAAGATCCTATAGAAATGTGAGAGAGGGTTGACGAAGGATTGCTACTGGAAATCGGTTAATTGGGCAGTGATGTTGGGGAAGTCGCCCCTCAGCCTTGCCAAATCAAAGTGTTTCTCCACAGTGGTGGAGCGGCTTTCACAAATAACATAGTGCCCCTTCATGGTGGACACGCAAAAGATTATAGCCTCTCTGTATTGGCGAAGGCTAAGGTAGCTTTGGCTTTCCCTTTGCTCTTTGCTCTTGAAGTGGAGATGGTCCTTCCCTTGCTTGGGTCCCTAGATGAAGACATATTCTGCAAAAACTATGTTAGTGCCAAACAACCATATTTTCTTTTTTTGTTTTTGTATAAGATAAAATAAAATAAAAGTAACAAAAACTATTATCTATTCTAAAATAAAACAAGGAATTATGACCATTGGATGACAAACAATGAGAATTTCTTAAATGTGAAGCACTGGCAGTACCGGCAAGACACTGGCAAAACACAGAAGGGGATTCGCAAAATGCCAATGATTCGTCGGTGCTTGACAAAACACAAATAAATCTCAATGGTAACCGGCGAGTCGCTAATCATAATCTGCGAAGTGTCGATGGAATACAGGTTCAAGGCAGTGGCCTGAAGCCATTTCGCCTAACTGGCATTTCGCCAGACTTAACCGATGATTCGTCGGTGGTCATCATCCCCAATTCCCCAAAACAGCAGTCACACATCTTACTCTCGAAACACTTACTCACACCATTTTAGCATCAACTACAGATAATTTTACCTTAAGAACGACGTTACCCGATCTATCATCAGGAAAATGGGGTATTATAAGCACACATGGGGTTACTCAGACTTCACCCCCAACTCAAAATATATACACTAAGGAACAAGTATTTTATCAAAGGCTAAACCCATATTGGTACTCATATGATATCACTATCCCCACATACTCAAGAAAAAATAATAGCAAAGTATCATCTAGCACAGCAAGAGTGTAATGGAGATACATGATTGGGGGCATTTTGATGGTCTCAATATAAAAAAATAATCATATTTCCCAATTTATAGTTAAAATAGAGTAAGAACAACATACCAGATGGATTGAAAAGCACAAAGATGAGAAAGATCAAAGTTTGCACAAGAAAGCTTCACTCAACTTGTTATTGCTTTAGTTAATGTGAGAGTAGAGTAAATGGTGAAGAAGATATGGGATGAAATGTGGGTTTTATAGAAGAGAAGGAGGAAAGGGGATTGGTAGGTGAAAAAGTGGTTTTAATGGTGGGAAGGTAGAAAGGTGGTGTATGGTGAAGTTGAAAAGGTTTAATGGGAAAGCGTGAAGGTGGAAGGAGAGGGTTTATAGGAATCTGTAGGGGTTTGATCAGTGTTTTTAAATTCTCGGGTTGGGTCAATCCATGGATCAGTTAAAAATCTTGAGAAAATTTAACTTACCTATACTGGAGCTTAACCGGCAGTCGCCAATAGGAACCGGTGGTTTGCCGGTTCTAAGGCCAGTGCCCTATACCTTTCCAGTTCACTGGTTAACGACCAACTGTTGACCGCCAACTTGCAGATTGGAACCAGCAAGACGTCGGTTGGATCATCGAGCACCCCTGAACTTTCAGGTGCACTATTTTGAGCTGGCAATTCACCAGCAGTCCGTAAATTGCTACGACATTCCACAGGTGAGTTGCCAGTCTCCTCTTCTTTCTCTCCTTCTTCTGTTCCTGACCTGCGACTGAGCAACATTTTGTATGTTGTCATCGATGTTTTTCCGGTCTAATGTTATGCCTGCCCTATTTTTATTTTCCATTGTTTGTGTATCCAAGGTACCTACAAAGTCAAAAACAACAAAGCACCAAAATTCTAAAAATAAAATACGTGGGTTGTCTCCCAAGGAGCATCTTAGTTAACGTCGTGGCACGATGTACTACTCTTTCACATTCCATTTTCTGGAGGATCATCCTCCGACTCTTCCTCTTCTATATCAACTCCTCCATTTTCACTTTCATCATTCAACACTCCAATCACCTTACATTCATCTTGAGGTTCAGCGATTTGGCATACTTTGAAGGTAACCTCTTTACCTTCCATACGAAACTTGAGCTCACCTAGCTCTACATCTACCAAGGCTCTGCCCGTGGTGAGAAATGGTCTCCCTAAGATGATTGGGACTTCCATATCCATCTCACAATCTAGGACCACAAAGCTAGATGGTAGAATAAACTTATCTACCCTCACCAATACATCCTCCAAAACACCCACCGGATTTTTGATAGAGCGATCAGCCATTAACAATCTCGTCGAGGTAGATTTGGTGTTGCCAAGCCCCAACTTCTTGAATATTATGAGGGGTATGAAATTTATACTTTCCCCTAGACCACAAAGGGATTTATTGAACACACACAACCCTATGGTGCAATGAATTGTGAAGGCTCCCGGATCCTCCCATTTCGGGGAAAGGTTGCTCATCATCACAGCGCTGCAATGATGTGTGTGCCCACATCTGTGACCTTCATCTTGTTCAGCAGCTCTTTCATAAATTTTGCATACCTGGGCATTTGGAGTAAAGCATCCACCGGCGGTATATTTATGGAGAATTTACTTAATTGATCATCCTTTTACTTTTTGACTAACCACTGTGGATAAGGAGGTGGAACTCTTGGTTCTTGTTCTTTATCACTGGAGGCCTTCATGCCCACATCTCCTTCCTCAACATTTGAGGGAGTCTCATCAACATCTCCTTCACCTTGATCCATAATATCACCACAACCATGCAATGCTTCTAGTATCTCATCCGATTCTTTCACATCATTTGCCGTTGGGGCAACAACATTTTTGGACTTAACACCCGCATCTCCCAGCATCTTGCCACTCCTAGTGACAATAGCCATGCATTGATTATCCTTTTTGGGATTTGGCATTGTATCACTAGGGAGTGTTCCCTTCATCTAGGGGTTCGTTTGAGAAGATAAGTGGTTCATTTGGGCCTCTAAATTCTTGATAGAGGTCGAGTGTGAACTTACTGTTTAGGTAAGGTTAGACACCTCCCCTTTAAGTTCTTTAACCCCGCTGTCCATTGAATCAAGCTTCTTGACAACTCTTGCCAACATTTCTTCAATTTTTGAGTTCCCTACATCACTCACACCCAGTTGGGATTGGGCATTCTCAGCTTTAGGAGGAGGAACATACGAATTTGTGTTTCTATGATAGTGGTCTCCCTCACGATTTCTCTCTCTATCGCCCCCATCTCTCATTCCGATTAGTCCACCCTTGTGCGTCACGATTCCTCCAACCTTGGTTCTCTTCCCTTATGCACCAAGGGCCTTGATTAGTTCCTTGGCACCCAGGTCGAGAACCCCCCATTTGATTTGCCATATATTGGCACTCCTCCTCATACCTTGGTGGCGAAGACTCTCCCTCGAAATGCATTGGACCTTGCATTCCCGCAGCATTTACACCTTTAGGCGCAGCTCCCATCACATGTTTAGTCATTAACTCCAGCTGAGTCATCATTTTGGCAAGATTTTCGTGTCGCTCTTCCTCTTTCTTTCTCATTTCAGTTGTTAGCAAACTAGAATCAGCATCGTGTGAAGATATAGTTGTCTCCCTTGTATACCATGCCCTATTCATCTTCATCGTCCTATCCTAAAGGGCTTTAGTGAGACAATACATCTGGTCCATGATTGAGCCTCCATCTAGGTTATTGGCGACTGATTTATTGATGGAGTCTAAGGCTCGATAAAAGCTTTTAAGTAGCACTTTATCAGGAAGATCATGGTTAGGACAAAGAGACACCTTCTTCTTAAACCTCAATCATGCTTCATGCAAAGGTTCACCTAGCTCTTGCCTAAAGTTTGTAATATCATCCCTCAGCTGTAACATCCTTAAAGGAGGGAAAAATTGATCCAAAAATGCCTAAAGTTTGTAATATCATCTAACCACATAGTTGATTCTCCCTTTAAGGAGAATGGGAAGAGCCTCAACCTAATAGACTCTTGGCTTATATTAGTTATATTAAAAGATTGGCAAATCTCAAGAAAGTTCCTCAAATGGCATTTGCATCCTCACTCTATTTATCCACATGAGTCTTTTCATTTGCAACAGGTGCAACATCATACTAGTGACGTTAAACACCGCATTCCCTACCGTAGCTGGTAGGTAAATGGCACCTGCAACCTTAGGCATGACGGGGTTATCCTCTTCATGTTCCATGTTTTCTTCCACTGAACTATCACTCACTTGCGAGTGATGGCTCATATGAATACACCCTAAATAACCAACAACAAGAACAACCTCAAAACAAATAAGATGCTTAATCAATTCAAATTAACAAACAACTCAAGGATATCAAGCACTATTCCCCGGCAACGGCGCCATTTCTTATGACACTCAAACTAGACTTCTCATTTAGAGAGAATGTAAGCGATCGTTGTATCAAAATAAATAACCCGGCAGTTGTTGGGGTCGAATCCCACAGAGAATAGAGAATGATTTACACAAGAGTTATTTAGTGAATTGGATTGATTCACATCCAAGCAATAAAGACGTAAATGTAAATTTTGGGGGAAGTGAATGCAACAATATTATGGACTCTAAAATCAGCTAATCAAGAGAGCAACATAACTAAAATTTAGAAACAATAATGATAAAGGCTAGAGGTATGGTGTAGATGGGATGTCAATCAAATCGGGACTTACTATTCAGTAAAGTTATTACTAATATGTGTAAATAACCTTGAAAAAAGATGGAGCCCAATGTTTGTCAACCACTTGAGCTCCTTATCCTCAAGTCCTTTCGAACCTCGAGGTGCTTCAACTATTCCAATTTGGTTTAGGTTAGTGGCTAAGCTATTTCTAGCCATCAACCTCTAAAGGGATTATGATCATTAGTTTTGGTTATTTCTAGTCCAACCCAATATAATCAAATCCCAATCTACTATTAAATTCTCCCCCATTAATTAATTCTTTTTTTTTCAAGCTAAAACAAGTAAGAAAACAATACCCATATTTGCAACTATGAGAAATCAACTATAAATTGAGGAGAATTTTTAATAGATTTACACTAATTAAGTAATAACAAGACAAATCTTGCAATACCCAATCAAATCAAACACCCATCATCATACACCTCTAGCTATAGATTTAACTACTCATAATTGAGAAACACAAGAGCATATTTATCAATAAACTCAATAATTTCATCATTAAGAGTAAGCAAAATCAACATCAAAATATCTCTACAATGGTGGTTATACCTTGATGAAGAAGGTGAAGATGAAAAAGTAATATTCAAAATAATTCTTCTCTTCTCCAATGGAGTTCTCTCTCTCTCAAAAGTAATGGGAATATTCAATGATATGTTCAGAGTACCTTTTTTAGAATATATACAAAAGTAGGTCATAACATTCTCCTCTTTTTTAGGGTTGGATGTTTTTGCCCCTTTTCAGGCGTCTTTCACTTGTGATGGAACTGGCGGTTCGCCGGTTGCTTTCCTCTATCATCCAATGAAGTTTAGAGCATTTCAGCAATGTCTTTCGGAGATTCTCCGATTTCTATCCACAAGCCACCAGTTGATCTCATTAGTTTTCCAGTAAAGTCCAGCACATTTTAGCGATGGGATCGGCGGATCACCGCTTGCTGTCTGTGAGCTGCCGATTGCAGTTGTTCATTAAACCAGTGGGTGCCTATAATTGACCGGTATTTTTCCGGTGTCCTCCAATGGAGTACCAGTTTCCACTTGAATCTTATCCTTTTTACTCAACTTCATGCTCCTTCTCTTCAAGTTAGGTACCTGGACATCCAAGGCAAAAAAGGCATAAAATCCAACTAAAAGTCTTAAAAACTAAGCTAAAGCTCATGCTTAAAAGCCTAATGAGTTGGTAAATTATCACTCATCGTGCCACCATAGGTACTTATCGAAAACAACATCACCTTTTCAATTCAAATCAGGCATTTTAATGGAAATCAAAATCAACAAGCATCCCAGACATTGACATCCAACCTTGTCGCAATTATGCCTATTAATTAAGATCAAGACTTTCACATGTACTCCAAGAATGTAATGTCACTCACCAAAGAGAGCGAATCTCACTCACAATCATACAATTCACTTAATAGGGACTATGATATGATAGAAACTCTTGCTCTCTTAAAGATATTCAAGTGTACACACATTGACCCATAGGCTATCCCTTCATATAACTCACCACTAATGTAGAGTTGCTAAGCTTGGAATCACTACAGACTTGCGGGTTATAATGTAGACCAGGGATAAAGGTAGGACATTATTTAGTTCAGGTGACTAGAACCTCCCTAACACTCTTGTGACACAAATCAACATCCCACTTACAAGATGGGGTCAACTTCACCTTATCTCTACTTTTCACAATCCCAAATGTTTCCAAAGAGCCATTCTTTCAAATGCATTAAATTTCTACATTAAGCCTCCTCCATAGAAGAGATAGCACCATTCAATTCTTTTCTTTCTTTCTATGATCAAAGTTTTTTCAACTATACATTTTGTCTTTTTCATATTAAGCAAACGGTGCTACCTTGCATTGAAGCTCATTCCTCTTCTTTTTTTTGAGCACACCCCAAATCTTAGGCTTTTTCCTATTCAACCTTTTCTCATACTCCCTCAAATCTTGGGATTGAAGCCCTATCACTAGCAATTAGGAAGGAACGGGTGTCAAAGTAGAGGATTCATAAAGAGTTCAAGGCTTGTAATGTGAATTTCAAGAAAAAGGTTTAACTCTGAAAAATGGTTAAATAGGATCAATATTAAAGGAAGGTCTTGCTTTCTTTGAAGTGACTATCCAAAAAAAAGCCTAAGGTCATTTTTCAAACTCCGCTGCATCTAGGATTTTACCTTAAATCACATTGATAGCAAGTTCTAGATGATATGCATATACTAGAATACAACTATTACCTCACCACACAAGACATCACAATTCCAAGGAGTCTGGTTATTCTCAAAATCAATTGAAAAGTATGACTTTTGACAAGTTATTCTAAGTTCTACACAACTCATTTTCAAATCAAAAAGCCAAACAAAGAATGTAGGCATCATGACAAGAGAATGCTTTTTAAAGATCAACGACCCGTCTTTTCTTGAAAATTAAATTTCTTGCCAAAAAAATGTTTGGTGGTACCTCTGAAGATAAGTGCACACAAGACTCAAAATTGATACTAAAACTTGGTATTTTGCCTTAAGAAAGTCACCTCTCAATCCATCATTGGGAAAGCCACTTGGTTTGACAAAAAAATTAAAGATAAGAAAATTTTGTTCCTTGGAAAAGAACCTTGATATGAAGAAAATCGTCAGAGTTTATTTACTAACTACCATCTATAAAGGTAGTTGTTATGCACAGGTAGTAAGACAATTGAAGTGCAAGACCTATCCGGCATTGGTAACTTACATCACATTATTAAGATGAATTAAGCCTGTCAAGGGTCAAAAGAAAAAATCATTACAAAATTGGCCCGGAAAGGGCTTCAATCCATCAAAATAAATCATTCACACAAAAATTTATAACATCCACAACAACATTTAAAGCATGACAAGCTCGGCAAGGGCAATCAAATAACAAGCCCAGCAAGGCAAATTAACCAAGTCCTACCCCCAACAAAAAGAATCAAACATTGTCCCCAATGTCATAAAATAAAGGATAAAAGGATCTAAGAACTCCCCAAGCTATCTACTGCTCATCATCATCGCGTAGCTCCACCTCTGCAGTAGAACCTGCACTGCCCCTGTGGGAGTGAGCAGTGCCTAAGGACTCCAACAACACACGTTGAATTATTGGGGAAACAGTGGCTTCCTCCTCCTACTCACCCTCTTCATTCTCCTCCAAATACCTAAATAAGTCATCAAATTGGGCCCTCGAGTGGAGTGCGGGGCAGCCCTAGCTTCATCTATGAAGCTCATATTAGTGCTGGATAGGGGGTCTTACTCTTCATCTCCCGCATATTAGCCCGGAGGGAAGTAACTGCTCCCTCAACAACATCTACTCTGGAGCACATCTTGTTAAGGCTGTCAAAAACATCCTCATCACGTTCTTAACAGACCGCTGGATCAAGGCTGGGAGGTTTTTGGCCAACTTAATAAGCTGGTTCTCATGAGCATATGTCAAACCGGCCAGCTTTTGAAGCCCAGTTGTCCCAGAGGAAGGAGGTGGTGGTGAAAATCTTGGAGGTGGCACTGTTATACCCCGAGAATCCAAATATCGGATCCAGGGATTGAAATGGTGAAAAACTGGAAAATGGTGCTTTAGTTGTAGGACGAGTTGTTGGACGACTCGTGAGAAGACCTCATGAGTCGTTAGGTGGCTTGTGGGAAGGCCTAGACAAAATGAAGGTTGATGGTCCCCACGAGTGTGGGAACGACTCTTGGTCAGCCACCACGAGTCGTCAGGTTAACCATTGGGTGAAGTTGAGAAATAAATGGAAGGATTGACCAGTGTACCAAATGGAAGGGACCCCACGAGTCGTGGTCAATCCCCATGATTCATGGGGTGGGTCGTGAGCAAGCAGGGTGAACTTTATTTGAGAATGAGACAGTGTAGATGACGGGAGGTGACCCCGACTCGTGGTCTCGAGATATGAATCATTATGTCACTCGTTACGAGCCCTAAAGGATCTGTTAACCAGTGTACTTGACGAACGACTTGACGAGTTGTGGCCCTTCATGACGAGTCGTCAGGTCCCTCGTCGGGACCCCCTGGCAATTATTTTCAGCGATTTAGAAAGGGCTTTTTCGTAATTTATAAATCCTAGGGGCCTATACTACATCATTTAAGGCTCGTTTTAGTGGGTTTTTAGCAGGGCAAAACCTATTCTAAGTCATTCTTCCCATGCATGAAAGTTTGAAGGTTTGAAGAGGTGATTCAAGGCAAGATCTCAAGGTTTCCACTGGAATCTCATCTTGGGCAATTAGAAGGTGTTAGAATTCACCATTCCCATCTATACAGGGTCATGAGTAGGTGTCTTTTTCCACACCCATGCCCAATTTCTATCAAATCATGATAAATTGCCTATGATCAAGTATAGGGTTTTCACCCATATGCATGATTCTTCAATCTCTATTCATTGGTATGATAAGATTATGTTTATATTGGTGAATTGTGAAGCTTGGGCAGATTTTAAATTATTTTCAATCCAAATTGTGATTTCTAAGTTATGAAACTGAATGCCCATGGATGAGAAGTTTATGAAAGAAGAGAATGACGTCGAATGTATGATGATGATGAGATTTGATGATGAAAAGCATGTTTCTAAAGCTACCCATGATTATGATATTATTTTCAAAATGAATTGAGTAGATCTAAGTTTGATAAAACTTTGGGCAATGCCCACATGTTAATTTAAAATAATGACTTTCCCGAAATAAGCTTAACACATTGTTTGGAGAGAAGTCTCCCAAATTTCATAAATTCTAGCTTGTGGTGTGTTTCGGAATAAAGCTTCTCATATGCATAAATTCATAATTAAGATGTATGTCATTATTGAGCTTTGTCAAAGGACAATGTTGAGCTTAATTTTCATATGATGGCGGGTCTATGCATGATTTCATTATTTAGCTTTGTCAAAGGACAATGTTGAGCTTCATTTTCATATGATGTCGAGTCTATGCATGATTTCATTAATGAGCTTTGTCAATAGACAATGTTGAGCTTCATTTCATACGATGAGAAGTTATGCATGATTTCATATTGAGCTTTGTCATTAGACGATGTTGAGCTTCATGGATAGATGATGTTGAGCTTCATTATATATGATGTAGAGCATTGCATGTTTTGGGAGAAGAGTCTAGCACCGAGTGGGTTAAGGGTCGATCACCCTATGCCCCAGAACTACGCACCAACGTAGGTTGATACTATTATGTTATTAGGACCTTCCTTGTGAGGTATCCCTATACCGATTGGCTCTTTGAGCTTGATATTGATATCATGGTAGCGTCCTTAGCCCTAGAAAGGTTTTGGATGGATCTCCCCATTTGAGTGTGATAGTCGGGATCACATAGGCTCTATCGTGGTATGTCGGTTATGTGATGAGTCTCCCACTGTCTATACTATTCAGATTTGCATATTCAATACTCATGGTGACTACTGTACTCATGTATGTTCTAAAAGTAAGGTTTGACCCATTGTTCATCTTTCAAAATAAATGTTATGTTTCAGGTTTGAGTCATTCGAGTCAATCATGATGCTATAAAGCTATGCATGGTCATGTTATAATGAGATTATGATTTCATAAATAATGCATGTAGCCTTTCCTCATATATTTAAAAGCTTATGATACGTATGAAATATTTTAAATGATTTATTTTACTTAATCAGTTTTACTTGCCTTGCATACTCGGTATATTTCACATACTGACCGCATACTTTCTATGTTGTATCATTTCATGATACAGGACCCAGCTCCCAAGATCAACCCCATGCGTAGGCGGTTGTCAGAGTTAGCTTCTACGTGATTGGTGAGTCGTCATCCTTCGAGGGCTAGACATTCAATTCCTTATGTATTTCTTTCGTTCAGTATTGTTGAGTTAGTTGGGGTCTTGTCATCAACTCATCCTGACTAGAGGCTTTTTAGACTTACGTATGTGTAGCTTCGGATGTTATTCTGATGTGATATTGTTTTAGACTTCTGCTGAGATTATATTCATTTTTCCTTTAGTTTATCAAATGAGTTAGTTGTATGCTTATGCCACGGGTCGACTTAGGGTCTCTCGGGGTCCCTTGTCTCGTGTCTATGATCCAGGCCTCCGTTCGGGTCGTGACAAACATAGTATCAGAGCAATAGGTTTGAAGTGTCCTAGGGAGTTTGAAATCCGCATTAAGTAGAGTTTTTTTCACGGGTGTAAAGCACGCCACACTTATGACAAAGAGGCTACTAGACATTTAGGAAATGTTTCCTTCTTTCATGATATATGTCGTGCGATGAAAAACATTTCTATCCTTCTAATTCGTGCTATTTGTGATTGCAGAACCATGGAACCTCGAAGGATGAATGGAAGGAGGAATGGAGGTGGTGAAGTCCATGAGGATGGAAACGGTTATGGGCATCATCCATCCCCACCAGTTCAGGAGCCTCAGGCACTGGAGCCAGCCGCTCATGCTGAGTTCCGAGCCGCTATTCAGATGCTCGCGCAGGCCGTGACCACTCAGGTCAATCAGCATGCCATTGCGCATGTTCCTCAAAATGGCATTGCAGCGGCCGCCAGAGTCTGAGACTTCTTGAGAATGAACCCGCCGAAGTTTTGGGGTCCAAGGTAGATGAGGACCTGCATGACTTCATTGATGAGTTGTCAAGATCACCCAAGTTATGGGGGTGAGTAGTGTTGAGTGCGTAGAGTTGGCCTCCTACCAGTTGAAGGGGTTTGTGAATATTTGGTTCCAGCAATGGAAGGATAGAAGGGTCGTAGTAGTAGGTCCGATCACGTAGGAGGAGTTTCAGATTGCATTCCTAGATTGGTACTTCCCTCGAGAGATGAGGGAGCTCAAGGCAGCTGAGTTTGTAAACTTGAAGCAGGGGAGGATGACAGTGCTAGAGTATTCCCTTGAGTTCACTCGCCTATCAAAATATGTCCCAGAGTTAGTGACTGACCAGAGGGCGCGGGTGAGCAGATTTGTGCATGGTATAGCAGGGTATTTGGACAAGGAGTTTCGGATTGCTATGATTCACCAGGATATGGATTTCCCTCGCATGGTGTTGTACGCCCAGGATATGGAGACAGCACATTCGAGAGAGAGGGAGGTCAAGAGGGCCAGGACCAAGGATCACAGATTCTCTCATTAGAGGTCTGGTGGCGGGCACCAAGAGCAAATCACCAGAGGTCATCAGCCCCGGTATCCTCGGCATTGAGTGTGCCATCCAGGCCCAGACATGATCAAAGAGGGCGAGTGTCAGGCTCAAGGGGTCATAGCAGCAGATCCGCAGATTCCAGCATTCCAACTTATCACAGATGTGGTCGAGGCCACACAGGCCGGTGGTCGAGGCCACATAGGCCAGTGTTTGGCAGGTTTAGGAGCTTGTTATGCTTGTGGTCAGCCCAGACATATGCTCAGAGATTGTCTAGCTGCGAGACAGGATCAAGTTGGGGGTCGAGGCCCAGCTTCTAGTTTAGGAGCCCCTCCCCCACGCTCAGCACATCAGGGGGCATCTACTAGCACAACTGGTGGTTAGCGCCAGAACAAATTCTATTCCTTAGCCACTCATCAGGAGCAGGAGGCCTCACCAGATGTAATCACCAGTATGTTGAGAGTTTTTCATGTTGATGTATATGCATTGTTAGATCTGGGGGCTACCCTATCTTTTGTGACACCATATGTAGCTAGTAACTTCGGAGTCAGTCCCGATGTCTTGTCAGAGCCCTTCTCAATTTCTACTCAAGTAGGTGACTCAGTTATATCTAGACGGGTGTATAGAGGTTGCCCAGTCTTAGCCCTTCATAAAGTCACCTCAGCAAACTTGATAGAGTTAGCCATGACCGATTTCGATGTTATTCTCGGCATGGATTTGCTATTTGCATGCTATGCTTCAGTTAATTGTAGAACCTGGTCAGTAGAGCTCAGATTTGCGAGTGAGCCGGTGTTAAAATGGAAGGGTATTTTAGCTGTGCCTATAGGTCAATTCATTTCCTACCTTAAGGCCGGGAAGATAATTTCTAAGGGTTGCATGTATCATCTAGTTAGGTCTAAGGACATGGAGTCCGAGACCCCGACCATTCAGTCCATACCAGTAGTACGCGAGTATCCAGAGGTCTTTCCTGATGATTTTCCAGGTGTCCCTCCAGAGCGGGAGATTGATTTCGGTATAGATCTTCTTCCCGACACGTAGCCTATATTTATTCCTCCCTACAAGATGGCTCCAGCCGAGCTAAAAGAGTTGAAGGATCAGTTGAAGGACCTATTAGATAAGGGTTTTATTAGAGCGAGTAAGTCTCCATGGGGTGCACCAGTGTTACTTGTCCGGAAGAAGGATGGTTCTCTTCGGATGTGCATTGGCTATCGATAGTTGAATAAGGTTACCATCAAGAACAGGTATCCCTTGCCTAGGATCGATGATTTGTTTGATCAGCTTCAGGGTGCCAAGTGTTTTTCCAAGATTGATCTCAGATCTAGGTATCACCAACTCAAGGTTCGGGAGAATGACATCTCGAAAATCGCTTTCAGGACTCGGTATGGTCACTACGAATTTGTTGTTATGTCTTTTGGACTAACCAATGCCCCTGAAGCTTTTATGGATCTAATGAACCGGATGTTCAAGGAATACTTGGAAATGTTCTTGATTGTGTTTATTGATGATATCCTCATATACTCTCATAGCGAGGAGGAGCATGCCGCTCACTTGAGAGTAGTGCTTCAGACCCTTAAGGATCGTCAGTTGTATGCAAAGTTCAGCAAATATGAGTTTTAATTGGACTCGGTGGCATTTCTAGGCCATGTGGTATCAAGTGAGGGAATAAAGGTAGATTCTCAGAAGATCGAGGTGGTGAAGAATTGGCCCAGACCGGTGAACCCATCAGATATCAGAAGCTTTTTGGGCTTAGCGGGTTACTACCGAAGATTTGTAGAGGGTTTCTCATCTATTGCATCACCTTTGACCAAGTTGACTCAGAAAAAGGTGAAGTTCAATGGTCGGAAGCTTGTGAGAAAAGCTTCCAAGAGTTAAAGACTCGACTCACTTCAGCACCAGTGTTGACCCTACCTGAGGGTATTGATGGTTTTGTGGTGTATTGTGATGCTTCGAGAATCGGACTGGGGTGTGTGTTGATGCAACATGGGAAAGTGATAGCATATGCCTCGAGATAGTTAAAGGTTCATGAAAAGAACTACCCGATCCATGATCTTGTGTGGGCCGCGGTGGTGTTTTCATTGAAGATATGGCGGCATTATTTGTATGGGGTTCACATGGATATATTTACGGATCACAAGAGCTTGCAATATGTGTTCACGCAGAAGGATCTCAATCTTCGGTAAAGGATGTGGTTGGAACTACTAAAGGACTACAATATGAGTGTCCTTTACCACCTGGGCAAGGCTAATGTAGTAGCGGACGCACTTAGTAGACTCTCTATGGAGAGTGTATCCCATGTGGATGAGGGAAGGAAGGAGTTGGTAAAAAATGTTCATCGACTTGCCAGGTTGGGAGCTAGGTTGGTTGATTCAACCGATGGTGGCGTCGTTATGCAAAAAGGATCAGAATCTTCCTTGGTGGTGGATGTGAAAGCTAGGCAAGATGAGGATCCGGTGTTGGTAAATCTGAAGGAAGCTATTCCGAGTCAAAAGGTGGAGGTTTTCTCCCAAGGGGGATATGGGGTGTTGCGATACCAGGGTCGTCTATGTGTTCCAGATGTTGATAATTTGAGGGACCAGATATTGCATGAGGCACATGGATCCATGTATTCTATCCATCCGGGTGCCACCAAGATGTATCATGACTTGCGGGAAATATATTGGTGGAACGGTATGAAGAAGGATATTGCAGAATTTATAGCCAAGTGCCCGAACTATCAGCAAGTGAAGGTCGAGCATCAAAGGTCGAGAGGCGTACTTCAATATATTAGCATTCCTACTTGGAAGTGGGAAGAGATTAATATGGATTTCATTACAGGCCTACCTTGTACTCGTCGACACTATGATTCTATTTGGGTTGTGGTCAACAGGTTAACCAAGGCTGCACACTTCATACCGGTCAAAACCATATATTCAGCAGATGATTATGCCAAATTTTATATTTGGGAGTTGGTTCGACTTCATGGAGTACCCTTGTATATTATTTCAGACTGAGGTACTCAGTTTACCTCTCAATTTTAGCGGTCTTTCCAAAAAGGGCTTGGGACTCAGGTTAAGCTCAAGCATTTCATCCACAAACGGATGGTCAGGCAGAGCGAACAATCCAGATGCTCGAGGACATGTTGAGAGATTGTGTGATGGAGTTTAAAGGTAGTTGGGATGATCACTTGCCCTTGATCGAGTTTGCTTACAATAACAGTTATCACTCCAGTATCCGAATGGCACTGTTCGAGGTTCTCTATGGGTGGAGGTGTAGATTGACCATCGGATGGTTTGAGGTTGGTGAGGCAGCATCATAGGACCTGATTCGGTTCATGAGGCCATGGTAAAGGTTCAGTTGTCAAGGAACAGGCTGAAGACCGCTCGAAGTCCTCAGAAATCATATGCTGATGTGAGGAGAAGAGATTTAGAGTTTAAGGTAGACGATTGGGTATTCCTAAAAGTATTTCCCATGAAGGGAGTCATGCGTTTTGGAAAGAAAGGAAAACTCAGACCCCGCTATATTGGTCCCTGCCTGGTTATGAAAAGAGTTGGTAAGGTAGCGTATGAGTTGGACTTGCCCTCAAAGTTATCTTCAGTACATCCCGTGCTTCATATGTCACTCTTGAAAAAGTGCTTGGGTAATCCAGCTTTAGTACTCCTAGTGGAAAGCGTTGGTGTGGGAGATAGCCTCAGTTATGAGAAAATTCTAGTTGCAATCTTGGATCGCTAGGTTCGGAGGCTTAGGAACAAAGAAGTAGCTTCATTGAAGGTGTTATGGAGGAACCAGCATGTTGAGGGAGCTACGAGGGAAGCCGAAGCGGCTATGATGGCTAAATACCCTCACCTGTTCCCTACCGGCTCAATTCCAGTTTGAGGTATCCGTTTTTTTCCCTAATTCTCTAATCAGTTTCCATGTTCAGTTCATGTGCACAAGCTAGAATTATGTTATGATAGATGTATGTGATGTCTGAGTTCAGTTCAGCTGTGTAGTTCTTTTCGAAGGTAGTCATTCCGTTAGTTTTGGGTTAAATAATCAGTATTTGCATATGAAAATTGCATGTTTCTATTTTATGCTTGTTTCTAACATTCGAGGATGAATGTTCCCAAGGGGGAGATATTGTTTTACCCCGAGAATCCAAAGATTAGATTCGGGGGTAGAAATGGGGAAAAACTGGAAAATTGTGCTTTAGTTGCAGGACGAGTCGTTAGACGACTTGTGAGGAGACCCCACAAGTCGTCAGGTGGCTCGTGGGAAGTCCTGGAGTAAATGAAGGTTGAAGGTCCCCACGGACATGGGAACGACTCGTGGTCAGCCACCACGAGTCATCAGGTTAACCATGGGGTGAAGTTGAGAAATAAATGGAAGGATCGATCAGTGTACCTAACGGAAGGGACCCCACAAGTCGTGGTCAGTCTTCACGATTCGTGGGGTAGGTCGTGAGCAAGCAGGGTGAACTTTATTTAAGAATGATACAGTGTACATGACGGGAGGTGACCACGAGTCGTGATCTCGAGGAACGAATCATTACGTCACCCATTACGAGACCTAAAGGATTTGTTAACTAGTGTACTTGACGAATGACTTGACGAGTCATGGCCCTTCATGACGAGTCGTCAGGTCCCTCATTGGGACCCCCTGGCAGTTATTTTTAGCGATTTTAGTAAGGGCTTTTTCGTAATTTCTAAATCCTAGGGGCCTGTACTACATCCTTTAAGGCTCATTTCAATGGGTTTTTTGCAGGGGAAAACCTATTCTAAGTCGTTCTTCCATGCATGCAAGTTTGAAGGTTTGAAGAGGTGATTGAAGGCAAGTCTCAAGGTTTCCATTGGAATCCCAGCTTGGGCAATTAGAAGGTGTTAGAATTCACCATTCCCAGGTATGCAGGGTCATGAGTACGTGTCTTTTTCCACACCCATGCCTAATTTCTATCAAATCATGATAAATTGCCTATGATCAAGTATAAGGTTTTCACCCAGTTGCATGATTCTTCAGTCTCTATTCATTGGTATGATTAGATTATGTTTATATTGGTGAATTGTGAAGCTTGGGCAGATTTTAAATTGTTTTCAATCCAAATTATGATTTCTAAATTATGAAATTGAATGCCCATGGATGAGAAGTTTATGAAAGAAGAGAATGATGTTGAATGTATAATGACTATGAGATTTGATGATGAAAAGCATGTTTCTAAAGCTACCCATGATTATGATATTGTTTTCAAAATGAAAAGTAGATCTAAGTTTGATAAAAATTTGGGCAATGCCCACATGTTGATTTAAAGTGATGATTTTCCCGAAATAAGTTTACCACATTGTTTGGAGCAAAGTCTCCCAAATTTCATAAATTCTAGCTTGTGGTATGTTTCAAAATAAAGCTTCTCATATGCATAAATTCATAATGAGATGTATATCATTATTGAGCTTTGTCAAAGGACAATGTTGAGCTTCATTTTCATATGATGGAGGGTCTATGCATGATTTCATTATTTAGCTTTGTCAAAGGACAATGTTGAGCTTTATTTTCATATGATGTCGAGTCTTTGCATGATCTCATTAATGAGCTTTGTTAATAGACAATATTAAGCTTCGTTTCATACGATGCTGAGTTATGCATGATTTCATATTGAGCTTTGTCATTATACGATGTTGAGCTTCGTCAATAGACGATGTTGAGCTTCATTATATACGATGTAGGGCATTGCATGTTTTGGGAGAAGAGTCTAGCACCGAGCGGGTTAAGGGTCGATCACCCTATACCCCAGAACTACGCGCCAATATAGGTTGATACTATTATGTTATTGGGACCTCCCTTGTGATCTATCCCCTACCCGATTGGCCCTTTGAGATTGATATCGATATCATGGTAGCGTCCTTAGCCCTGGCAAGGTTTAGGATGGCTCTGCCCACTTGACTATGATAGTCGAGACCACGTAGGCTATATCGTGGTATGTCGGTTAAGTGACAAGTCTCCCACTGTCTATACTATTCATATTTGCATATTCATTACTCATGGTGACTACTTTACTCATGCATTTTCTAAAAGTAAGATTTGACTCATTGTTCAGCTTTCAAAATAAATGTTATGTTTCAGCTTTGAGTCAGTCGAGTCAATCATGATGCTATAAAGCTATGCATGGTCATGTTATGATGAGATTATGATTTTAGAAAGAATGCATGTAGCCTTTCCTCATATATTTGAAATCTTATGATATGTATGAAATATTTTAAATGATTTTCTTTACTTAAGCGCTTTTACTTACACTGTATACTCGGTACATTCCACGTACTGACCGCATACTTTCTATGTTGTATCATTTCATGATACAGGACCCAGCTCCCTGGCTCAACCCCGTGCGTAGGCGGTTGTCAGAGTTAGCTTCTACGTGATTGGTGAGTCCTCATCCTTCGAGGGCTAGACATTCAGTTCCTTATGTATTTCTTTCGTTCAGTATTGTTGAGTTAGTTGGGGTCTTGTCCCATCAACTCGTCAAGACTAGAAGCTTTTCATACTTACATATGTGTAGCTTCAGATGTTATTCGGATGTGATGTTTTAGACTTTCGCTGAGATTATATTCATGTTTCCTTCAATTTATTGAATGAGATAAATGTATGCTTATGCCATGGGTCGACTTGGGGTCTTTCGGGGTCCCTTGTCTCGTGTCTACAATCCGAGCCTCCGTTCGGATCGTGACAGGCACCTCCTCAGAAAAATATCCCAACTTCTCGAGAATAGGCTCGTTGAGGTCTTGTTCCATGGGGCGCTAGCAGTGTCATGTGGCATGGACTCTTTGAGGACACCCCATGAGTGTATTCTCCTCACTAGCTAGTCCACCAACTAGCCCTTTCATTTGTAGGAGATGTGGCATGGTGTTTGTGACATAGAATAGCGCATTCAAAACCGTTGGTTGTAGGTGAATAGTACTAGCTACGTCATAAGAAACGGGCTTATCCTTTATGTCCATGAATCCACCCACGCTGCGAATATCACAAGTGTGGCTCCTTTTCCTCCTATTAAAGCAACAAAAACAACACCAAAGTAAAATAAAATAAGATGCAACACTAATATGAATCAAGAAACAAAAAATAGAAATCACACTCCATGCACTAGCAACTGCGCCATATTTTCACAATATCCAAAAAACACTTCTCCGATTAAGAAGGTAGTTATGGTCGTTGATAAAAATAAATTGTCCAACGAGTGTCAGGGTCAAATTCCACAAGGACTGAATAATCGATTTACCAAACGTTGTAGACTAACTCACACAAGCTTGCATCATGTATAAAGAATAAAATGAAAAATTGAGGAAGCAAGTTGAACAACTACCAAATGAAAATTTAAAATCAAGCAACGGGGAAAACACTTGTTGTAAGCAAGATGAGAAACTAGGGGTGTGCATTTAATGGGGCTTCAATGGATAGGTATTAATTAAAATTCTTAGACCTAAGTAATGCATGGATACCTTGGCCTTGAGCTACACTCTAAGTTTCTCAACCAAAAGAGTATGTCTACCCTGGGTTTTCTCAAACCCTAAGGCTAAATTTCATAACACGACGGGTTTAGAATATTTCTAGCTCTATCCCCTTTGGTGGAGTTTTGGAATTGGATATAGCCTATTTCTGCAATACCCCGGAAGTTCCTAAGAGTAGACTCAGGATTTAAAATGTGATCAGCAAAAAAAAGGGATCTTTCACAGAATGACTCGTTGTATGAGTCAAGGTTGGGAGTAAAGAATCATAGGATCAGTCGTGGTCAATATCTGCTAAGGAATCCCAGTACCAACGATTAAAGGTACAACTTATGGGATCATATAACGGGTTACTGTTAGGAGTCGTGGGAAGCTTTTTATGTGTTAGGCCTAGAAGGTATGACTCATGGTACGAGTCATTGTAGTAAATAATGAACATTGGTAGGGAGTCATTAGTGGGTTCGGGATTGTCGAGGATGGAAGATACATGTCGTGGTATGACTCATTGTGGGGAACAACAAGTCATGGTTTTCACTCATAGGAAGGGGGCAGAGTAATTGGCAGAGGTGGTAACGGACGGGTCCAACGACCCGTCGTTTGATGGTACTAGTCGTGGTTTGAACTATAGGAGTTTCAGTAGTCGGTGCGAAGCAATAGAAACAACAAGTGGAAACCAAAAGTCGTGGTATTAAGGTACGACTCGTGGTGTGAGTAGTTACTTCTAGCATCAAGAAATTTTTTGCGGATTTAGTAAGGGTATTATTGTAAATCTTAAGGTCCTAAGTCCTAAACTACGTCATTTTAAGCTCTATTAGGAGGGTTTTAAGGGGGTTTAAGCCTATTCTAATTCATTCAACTCCCATGCATGCAAGTTTAAAGGGTCCCATTAAAGATCAAGCCTAGAAATCCTCCAATTCTCCTCCAAAACTCTAGGGCTTTTAAAGTCAAGTTGAGAATCAGTTTACCTAGGTATGTAGGGTCAAGAATGAGAGATCCCTTTCACTCTTATGCCCAAATTTCTCCTCAAGTTTCACAAATTAGTGTATGATCCTATGGGGATTTAACCCAAATTTGTGAAATTCTCTATGATTTATTTATGGGTCGCCCCTTTATGTTTCAAAGGATGTTTTAAGATTCATGGACAGGTTTTATATTCTAATTCATTATAAATTCAAGTTTTCAAGTCTTAGAGAAATTATGCCCTATTATGCAAGTTTCATGAAAAGTTAAGTTTATAATACATGATTTTAAGTATGATGAGATATCTAGCATGAATGAATAATTACAAATTACCCATGTTGAATCCATGATTTTCTTTATAAAGTCTATTTCAAGTATACATGATTTTGAGATTTGGGCAAGCCCATACAAGACAAGCATGTTTTATGGTTTAGCCAAGGATAACAAGGTCAGTTTATGATACAATTTGTAGTCAAGACTCCTAATGCAGTTTATGATATATAAATATTTTGGAGTCAAGACTCCCAATGTTCATATTCAAGCTATGTTTTGAGAATATGATTATATATGTTTTGGAAGTAGTGTTGAGCACCGGGTAGGCTAGGTGTTCCAAGGTTTTCCGGTCTCATGAACTACGCGCCAAAATAGATGTATTTGTGGCCTCTCAAGAGAGAGTTTCCCCCTACCCAAGGGCATATCGTGATGTCACACCTTACTTATCCCTTACCCTAGCAAGGCTTAGGATAGCCCTCCTCCATGTGGGCATGACATGGGATTATCATGTGCTCATACATGGTAGTTGTCGGTTAAGAAGTGTCTCTCATTGTTCCTCATGATTCAGTTATGTATGTATATGATTTATGATATTATGTTTTCAGCAGGTTTGACTCAATGATCAGTTTATAAGCCTTTACATATGTTTTCAGCTATGGCAATCCATATGATTCTATTTTCAGCTTTGAGTCATTCTATTCAGATATGAGATTTAGTTTATCACTAATATGTCTCAGACTAATATTTCAGCATGCAGCCTTACTCATATGATCATGCAATAAATGTTTATATGTATGATTTTAGTTAACAGATACTCAACATATTTTACTTACCTTGCATACTCAGTACATTTCAAGTATTGACCACATACTCTATGTTGTATCATTTCATGATATAGGTTTAAACGTTCAGACTCAGTCTAATCATTAGCCAGTCTCCAGAGCTTAGTCCAGTTCTCCTGTTGGTGCGTCCTCATCCTTTGAGGACCTTCAGTTTGATGAGTTGTGTTATTTTTCAGATTTTCAAACTTTTAGTGAGCTAGTTGGGGATCTTGTCCCATCAACTCTTCAGTCATATTCGAAGTTTTTCAGACAATATGTAGAATCTCAGCTTGTTAGTGTTGACTTTGTTTATAATCATTATGGATGCATACTTCCACTTATTCATTTCAGTTTATCAGATTCCGCTTAATGTATGCTCTTAGGCCACTATGTTCATGCCATGGGTAGACTTGGAGCCGTTCGTGGTTCTAGGTTCCGTGTCTAGATCCGGGCCTGTGTTTAACTTGTGACAAACTTGGTATCAGAGCATTAGGTTTTGAAGTGTCCTAGGGTGTCTTAAAGTCTCATTAAGTAGAGTCTTTTTCATAGGGGTGAAGTGCAATACACTCATGACGAAGAGGCAACGAAACATTTTAGGAAACTTCCCTTCTTTCATGATTCTCTCTCGTGCTATGAGTTCAACTCTCCCTATTCCTCTAACTCCAATTTTACGCATTTGTAGAATCATGTCTCTACATCGAGTTAATGAAATAAGGAACGGAAATAGAAATGGCCAAGAGGATGGCAATGGAGATGAGCACCAGCAAGCCCCACCAGCCCCAGCGGATCCCATGCCCAAGCAGGTTGCCCATGATGAGTTTTGGGCAGCCATTCAGATGTTGGCACAAGCATTGAACGCTCAGGTCAATCAACAAACAGTGGCTCATGTTCCCCAGAATGGGAATGCAGCGGCGGCTAAAGTCCGGGACTTCCTCAGGATGAACCCACCTTAGTTTCTTAGGCCGAGAGTGGATGAGGACCCACATGAGTTGATTGACGAGATCAAGAAAAATCACCCAGATTATGGGGGTGATGGAAGAGGACTGTGCAGACTTAGCCTCTTACTAGTTGAAGGGGGTCGCTCATATATGGTATAGGCAGTGAAAGGATAACTGGAGAGTCAGAGTGGGTCCCAAATATTGGGATGAGTTTCTCACCGCATTTTTAGATCGATTCTTTCCCCTGGAAATGAGGGAGACCGTCCAGGAGTATGCTCTATAGTTCACCCGGTTGTCTAAGTATGCGCCGGAATGGTGGCCAATCAAAGGACTCGGGTGAGCAGATTTGTGAATGGAGTAGCGGATTCCTTAGTCAAGGATTATAGGACCACTATGCTACATCAGGACATTGACTTCTCCGGATTGGTCTTGTATTCCTAGCAGATAGAGGCGGTGCAGATGAGGGAGAGGGGGAGAGAGGCAAAGAGGGTCAGGACAGATAGTTTTGGATTTTTCCAGCAAAGGTCTGGTGGTGGACATCGTCAGTAGTCCCACCAGAGATCATCTACCCCAGTGCCATCATCAGCCAATGTGCCATCCAGATTTAGGCATGATCAGAGGGGAACGACATAAAGATCCAAAGGATAAGGGAGCAGGTCAAGGGAGCCCAGCGTGCCAATTTGTGGCAAGTGTGGTAGGAAGCACCCTGGAGAGTTCCTAGCGGGGTCAAGTGCATGTTTCAGGTGTGGTAAGCCCAAAAATCTGCTCAGAGACTGCCCTTCAGCCAGACAGGGCCATAATAGAGGTCATGACCTAGACACCAGTTCAGCAGCTCCACCAACACATTTAGCTCAACAGGGTGCATCCACTAATGCAGGTGGTAGTCGGCATCAAAACAGGTTTTATGCCCTCTCATCACGATAGGAACAGGAGGTCTCTCTAGATGTGGTCATTGGTATGTTGTGAGTACTCCATCTTGATATTTTGCATTGTTAGATCCAGGGGCTAATTTATCTTTTGTGATGTCTTATGTTGCTATTAGTTTCAAAGTCAATTCTGAAATCCTATCAGAACCCTTCTCAACCTCTACTCCAGTCGGTGACTCAGTTATAGCTCGATGGGTACACAAAAATTACCCTGTCACAGTCCTTCAGAAAGTCACCTCAACTGATCTATTAGAGTTATACATGAGTGATTTCGATGTTATCTTTGGCATGGATTTGTTGCATGCATGTTATGCCTCGGTGAATTATAGAACCCATACAGTAGAGTTCCGGTTTCTGGGTGAGCCAGTCCTAGAATGGAAGGGTAGTTTAGTTGTGCTTGTAGGTCTTTTTGTTTCCTACCTTAAGGAAAGAAAGATGATTTCTAAGGGTTGCGTGTACCATCTAGTTCGGGTTAAGGATGCTACATCTGAGACCCCGACTCTCCAGTCAGTTCCTATAGTGTGAGTATCCAGAGGCTTTCCCAAATGATCTACCTGGAGTCCCTCCCAAATGGGAGATTGACTTTGGTATTGACCTTTTTCCCAATACGCAGCCTATACCTATTCCTCCATACATAATGGCTCCAGCCAAGCTAAAGGAGTTGAAAGAATAGTTGAAGGATTTCTCAGATAAGGGCTTCATCAGGCCTAGCAAGTCCCCGTAGGGTGCACCAGTTCTCTTTATTTGAAAGAAGGATGGGTCTCTTCGTATGTTCATTGACTATCGGTAGTTGAACAAGGTTACAATCAAGAACAAGTATCCCCTCCCCAGAATTAATGACTTATTTGACCAACTTCAGGGTGCTAAGTGCTTCTCAAAGATAGACCTCAGGTCCAGTTATCACCACCTTAGAGTTAGGGAGAGTGACATTCCGAAGACATCCTTCAGGACTCGGTATGGTCATTATGAATTTGTAGTTATGTCATTTGGACTAACGAATGCTCCTACAACTTTTATAGATTTGATGAATAGGGTGTTCAAACGATACTTGGATATGTTCGTGATTGTCTTCATAGATGACATTCTCATATACTCTCAGAGCGAGGAGGAGCATGCCACTTATTTTAGTATTGTGCTATAGACTCTCAAGGATCGCCAGTTGTTTGCTAAATTCAGCAAATGTGAGTTTCGGCTGAACTCAGTAGCACAATTGGTCATGTGGTGTCAAGTGAGGGTGTGCATATGGACTCTCAAAAGATAGAAGTTGTAAAGAATTGGCCTAGACCCGTCATTCCTTCGAATATCAAGAGTTTCTTGGGGTTTAGCTGGCTATTACAAGAGGTTTGTTGAAGTATTTTCATATATTGCAGCGCGGTTGACTAAGTTGACACAGAAGAAAGTTAAATTTCAGTATTCAGATGCCTGTGAGAAGAGTTTTCAGGAGCTAAAGACTCGACTAACTTCAGCCCCAGTGTTGATGCCTGTGAGAATAGTTTTCAAGAGCTAAAGACTCGACTCACTTCATACCCAATGTTGACCCTACCTAAGGGTATGGACAGATCCATTGTGTATTGTGATACCTCTAGGGTTGGTCTTAGGTGCGTGTTGATGCAGCATGGTAAGGTCATAGTATGCCTCTAGATAGCTTAAGACTCATGAGTAGAATTACCCGATGCATGACCCGGAGTTGGCAGCGGTGGTGTTTGCATTGAATATTCGAAGACACTTCTTGTATGGGGTTCATGTAGACATGTTCACAGATCATAAGAGCCTAAAGTATGTGTTTACTCAGAAGGACTTGAATTTGAGACAAAGGAGGTGGTAGGAGATTCTCAAGGATTATGACATGAGTATCGTTTATCATCTGGGAAAGGCTAATGTAGTGGCGGATGCACTTAGTAGGTTGTCCATGGAGAGTATTTCTCATATGGAAGATGAAAGGAAAGGGTTGGTGAAGGATGTGCATCGTCTTGTTTAGAATAGTTCAGAATCCTCTTTGGTGATATAGAACATGAGTATTACAAGTGCGCCTTATTGATTCGACGGGTGGTGGTATCATTATTTAGAATAGTTCAGAATCCTCTTTGGTGACTGAGGTCAAGGCTAGGAAAGATGAGGATCCTATTTTGGTAAAGTTAGAGGAAGCAATTCAGAATCAAAAGGTAGAGGTCTTCTCCCAAGGAGGAGATGGCGTACTTCGTTATCAGGGTCATTTATGTGTTCCAAGTATTGATGTCTTGAGAAAGTGGATGTTGCATGAGGATCATGGTTCACGGTATTCTATCTATGCAGGTGCCACCAAGATGTATCGTGATCCACATGAAGTCTATTAGTGGAATGGCTTGAAGAAGGACATAGCAGATTTTGTGGCTGAGTGTCTGAATTGTTAGCAAGTGAAAGTGGAACATCAAAGACCAGGAGGTATTCTACAAGAAATCAGTATCCCCACTTGGAAGTGGGAGGAAATCAATATGGATTTCATCACAGGATTACCTCACACACGTCGACAGTACGACTCTATTTGGATAATTGTAGACAGGTTAATTAAAGCAGCTCATTTTCTACCGGTCAAAACTACCAACTCTGCGAAGGATTATGCTAAATTGTAAATCCAGGAGTTAGTTCAGTTTCATGGAGTTCCCTTTTCCATCATATCAAATAGAGGTACTCAGTTCACCTCGCAATTTTAGAAGTCATTTCAAAAGGGACTTGGTACACAGGTCAAGCTTAGACAACTTTTCAACCGTAGACGGATGGTCAGGTTGAGAAAACCATTCAGACTCTTGAGGATATGTTGAAGGCATGTATGATTGTTCTTAAAGATAATTGGGATGATCATCTACCTCTCATCAAGTTTTCATATAACAATAGTTATCACTCCAGCATTCAGATGGCCCTGTTTGAGGCTCATTATAGGCAGAGGTGTAGGTCGCCTACTGGTTGGTTCAAGGTAGGTGAAGCTACCTTGATAGGTCCAGATTCAGTCCACGAGGCTATGCAGAAAGTTCAGCTTACAAGGAAAAGGCTGAAAATAGCTCAAAGTCATCAAAATTCATATGCGGATGTTAGGCGGAGGGAGCTCGAGTTTGAAGTTGATGATTGGGTATTCTTGAAGGTGTCTCCCATTGAGGGAGTGATGAGGTTCAGAAATAAAGGAAAGCTTAGTCCATAATATGTTGTCCCATACAGGATTGTGAGATGTGTTGGCAAGATGGCCTATGTATTGGAATTGCCCTCGGAGTTAGCTTCAGTATATCCAGTTTTCCATGGATCATTATTGAAGGAATGCATTGGTGAACCGACTTTGGTTGTTCCAGTGGAGAACATAGGAATGAAGTATATCCTTAGCTATGAAGAGGTTCTTGTTGAGATCCTTGATCATCAAGTTCAGAAGTTGAGAAACAAGGAAGTGGTTTTGGTGAAGGTTCTATGGAGGAATCAGCTTGTTGAGCGAGCTACATGGGAAGCCGAAGCAGATATGATAGATAAATACCCGCATCGTTTCCCTTCCAGCTCAGTTCCAGCATGAGGTATCAGTTTCCTCTCTAGTACTCTACTCAGTTTCATGTACAGTTTATGCCTCTTAGTTCCTTTCATGTTTTAGCATGTATGTATGATTCATGAATTTAGTTCAGTTCGGAGTCAGTCACTCCATCAGTTTTCAGCTGTAAATAATCAATATTTCGGATTTCAGTTCTTTTTCTAGCCTTTTCAGTATGATTAAGCCACATTCAAGGACGAATGTTCCCAAGGGGGAGATATTATAATACTCCGAAAGTTCCTAAGACTAGACTTGGGATTTAAAATGTGATCAGCAGGAAAAAGGGAAGATTTTTCATAGGACGACTCATTGTATGAGTCGTGGTTGGCACTAATGAATCGCAGGATCAGTCGTGGTTAGTATCTTTAAAGGAAGCCCAGTACCAGAGAGTCAAGGTACGACTCGTGGGATCATATAACAGGTCATTGTTAGGAGTCGTGGGAAGTTGCTTGTGTGTAAGGCCTAGAAGGTACCACTCGTGGTACGAGTCATGTGGCAAACAATGAATAGTGGTAGGGAGTCGTTAGTTGTTTTAGGATTGTTAGGGATGGAAGGTATGGGTCATGGTACGACTCATTGTGGGGAACAACAAGTCGTGGTTTGCACTCGTAGAAAAGGGGTAGAGAAATTGGAAAAGGTGGTAATGGACAGGTCCAACCACCCATCATTTGATGGTATGAGTCGTGGTTTGAACTATGGGAGTTTCAGAAGTCGGTATGAAGCAGTATCAGCAGCGAGTGGGAACCACGAGTAATGGTATTGATGTACGACTCGTGGTGTGAGTCATTACCTCTGGCAGTGAGAAATTTCCTACGAATTTAGTAAGGATGTTTTCGTAAATCCTAAGATCCTAAGTCCTAAACTACATCATTTTAAATTCTATTAGGAGGGTTTTAAGGGGGATTAAGCCTATTATAATTCATTCAACTCCCATGCATGCAAGTTTAAAGGGTTCCATTTGAATATCGGGCCTAGAAATCCTTCAATTCTCCTCCAAAACTCTTGGGCTTTCAAGTAAAGTTGAGAATCAGTTTACCCAAGTATGTAAGGCCATGAATGAGAGTTCGCTTTCACTCTCATGCCCTAGTTTCTCCTCAAGTTTCATGAATTCAAGTGTTAACTCAAGTATATGATCCTTTGGGGTTTTAACCCAAATTTGTGAAATTCTCTAAGATTTATTTATGGGCCAAGTCTCTTTATGTTCCAAAGAATGTTTTAAGATTCATGGGCAGGTTTGATATACTAATTCATTATAAATTCAATTTTTCAAGTCTTAGAGAAATTATGCCCTATAATGCAAGTTTCATGAAAAGTTAAGTTTATGATTTATGATTTCAAGTATGATGAGATATCTAGCACGAATGAATGATTACAAATTACCTATATATGAATCCATAATTTTCTTTATAAGGTCTATTTCATATATGCATGATTTTGAGATTTGGGTAAGCCCATACAAGACAAGCATGTTTTATGATTTAGCCAAAACTAACAAGGTCAGTTTATGATATGATTTAGAGTCAATACTCCCGATGCAGTTTATGATATATATATTTTGGAGTCAAGACTCATAATGTTCAAATGCAAGCTATGTTTTGAGAATATGATTATATGAGCATTATATATGTTTTGGGAATAGTGTCGAGCACCGAGTAGGTTAGGGTTCCAAGGTTCCCCGGTCTCATGAATTACACGTCAACGTTGGTGTATTTGGGGCCTCTCAAGAGAGTGTTTCCCCAACCCAAGGGCATACTATGATATCACACCTTACTTATCCCTCGCCCTGGAAAGGCTTAGGATGGCCCTTCTCCCCGTGGGCAAGATGTGGGATCATCATTCGCTCATATATGGTGGTTGTCGGTTAAGATGAATCTCAAATTGTTCCTCATGATTCAGTTATGCATATATATGATTTTTGATATTATGTTTTCAGCAGGTTTGACTCAATGATCAGTTTATAAGCCTTTACTTATGATTTCATCTATGGAAATTCATATGATTCGATTTTCAGCTTTGAGTCATTCTATTCAGATATGAGATTTAGCTTATGACTAACTATATATGTTTTAGACTCAAATTTCAGCATACAGCCTTACTCTTATGATCTTAGGATACATGTTTATATGCATGATTTCAGTTAACAGATACTCAGCATGTTTTACTTACCTTGCATATTCAGTACATTATAAGTATTGATTGCATACTATATGATGTTGTATCATTTTATGATACAGGTTCGGACGTTCAGACTCAGTTTCACCATTATCCAGTCTCTAAAGCTTAGTCTAGTTCTCCTATTGGTGAGTCCTCATCCTTTGAATACCTTCAGCTTGATGAGTTGTGTTATTTTTCAGTTTTCAGACTTTTAATGAGCTGGTTGGGGATGTTGTCCCATCAGCTTTTGAATTATGTAAGAGGTTTTTCAGACAATATGTAGAATCTCAACTTGTTAGTATTGACTCTATTTATGATCATTATGGATGCAGACTTATGCTTATTCATGTTCAGTTTATCGTCTTCCGATTAATGTATGCTCTTAGGATGCTATGTTCATGTCATGGGTCGACTTGCAGCCATTCGTGGTTCTAGGTTCCGTGTCTAGATCCGGGCCTATGTTCGGATTGTGAAAATTTCTAGCACCAACCCAAAGTTCTAAACTCTAATTCCTCACTATTGAAGTCTTACCCAACTTCACTCTCCTTTTTCAAGCAAGAATAAAGTTAAAAAGATTAATCAATGTTTGCAATCATCAATTATTTTATTAAACTTGAAGACATTAATTGATCCATGCTTTTTACACAAATCTAAGATCAATTAACCAATACCCATTTTAATCTACGCACCCATCATCCACACACACTCCTAGCAGGAAATTTAGCTACTCATGATGAAGAAAACAGAAATTATACCACTGGAAAACATCTCAATTTCATTCATCATCAACAATTAAACTCAATTCCCAACTTTGGAGCTCTTAACAATGGAGTTTTACAAAAGAGAATGAAGAAGATCAGAAAATTGTACTAACTCTGTAATATTCTTCTCTCTTGTACTCTCCACTCTTTCTCTCTTGTGATGTATGCAAAAGTATGCAAAAAGTATATGTGATTCACTATACAATTAGGGCCACATCAATTCTATGCACAGCTATCCAAAAATACCCTTGGAAGCTTCTCAGGTGCGTGTATGCTCTTGCTGGATGATTTTTCCCTTTATAGAACACGGGTTACTTGCACTGGCACCTGCGTTTCACAGGTGCCAACGTGTGGCTCGCAGATGCCTGATCTGGCTTAAGCAGTGTTTTTATAGCTCTTCTATGTGACATTTGTGGCTCAATAACATCAATCTGTGGCTCGCAGGTCCTGTTCCAACAAATCTCCAGCGTCTTCTGCTTGACATCTTGTCACAATCCGAACATAGACACGGGATCGAGAACCACATGTGGCTCCAAGTCGACCCATAGAATGAAAACAATGACTATAGAGTACAAATAAAAGTGGAACTAATAATCTAAACATGAATAAGCGATAGTCTGGATAACATAACAAACATAATACAGAGTCAACACTCGATAAAGCTGAAAGTCTACATAATGTATGAAAAGCCTCTAAGATGCCTGATGAGCTGATGGAACAACACCTCCAACTAGATAGCTAAAGTATAAAACTGAAATAACATAATTAAACACTAAACTGAAGGTCCTAGGAAGATGAGGACTCACCAACAATGGGAACTAAGCTAACTGCGAAGAAGCTGGACTAACGACGGAACTGAGTCTGATCACTAAGACCTGTATCATGAAATGATACAACATAGAATATGCGGTCAGCACTAAGAATATACTGAGTATGCAAGGTAAGTAAAAATTACTGAGAAACTATAACTGAAATCATGCATATAAACATAAATCATATGATCACGAGAGTAAGGACTGCATGCTGAAATTTGAATCTGAAACATGTAAGGTCATAAGCTGAATATCATATCTGTATAGAATGACCCAAAGCTAAAAATAGAAATCATATGACTTTTCATAGCTGAAATCATAAGTAAAATCTCGTAAATTGATCATTGGGCCAAACCTGTTATAAAACATAATATAGTAAGTCATGAATATGAATAACTAAAATATCAGGAATAATGGGAGACTCGTCAAAACCGATACCATCACGATAGAGCTTACGTGAAAAGCCCCAACTATCACACTCAAGTAGGCAGAGCCTTCCAAAACATTACCACAGCTAAGGATGCTATCATGACATCAATATCAAGTTAAAGGCCCCTTGCGGGCAGGGGAAACTTCTTGAGAGGCCGCCCCAAGTAATATATAAACCTACATTGGCGCGTAGTTTTGAGATAGAGAACCTTGGAACCCCAAGCCTACTCAGTGCTAGACACTACTCCCAAAAATATGCATAGTGCTCCTATCATTTTTCAACGAAACTGAAATTATAATTACATGCACAGTATGAAATCTGAATAATGGGAGTCATGGCTCCAAAACATATCATAAGTTGTAGTGGGAGTCTTGACTCCAAAACATATGATAAGCTGATCTTATTAGCCTTAGCTAAATCATGAAAACATACTTAACTTGTGTGGGCTTGCCCTAATCTTAAAATCATGCATACTTGAAATAGATTTCATAAGAGAAATCATGGATTCATATATGGGTAATTTATAAATATTCAATCATGCTAGATATCTCATCATACTTGAAATCATGAAGCATGAACTAGACTTTTCATAAAGCTTGCATAATAGGGAATAATTTTTAAAACTTGAAAACATGAATCTCTAATTAATTTGTATATAAAATCTGCTCATAAATCTTATAACATGATTTAGAACACGAGGGGAATTGACCCATAGACATATCATAGGGAATTTCACAAAAATTGCGTTAAAACCCTATAAGATCATAAACTTGAATTAAAACTTGAATTCATGAACTTTGAGGAGAAATTTGGGCATGAGAGTGAAAGGAAACTCTCATTCATAACCCTTACATGGGTAAACTGATTCTCAACTTGTCTTTGAAAGCCCAAGGGAAATGGGGAAGAATTGAGGGACTTCTAAATTTGATCTTCTAGGAGAATTCAAAGCTTTGCATGCATGGGAAAGCCTAATGACTTGAGAAAGGCTAAACCCTCTTAAAACACTCCTTTCAAGGCTTAAAATGACATAGTTTAGAACTTAAGAGCTTAGAAATTATGAAAATGCCCTTACTAATTTTGTAGGAAAAATGATACTGCTAGTCACCACGAGGGACATAACGAGTCGTTAGGTCCTGTGACGACTCGTTGTCTCCCCTTGTCACCACCACTAGAAATTTCCAATTTCCTAACCTTCCCTCCCCCACAACCCACTTAACGAGTCGTTAGGGACATGACGACTCGTTCCCTCGACCCATGACCAACACTGCCATATCACTCCTTACCCACTTGATGGGTCATACAATGATTTGTTGGGAGTCACGATGACTCATCATCTCATCCGTTGTCACTGCTTGAGAAATGGAATCTCTTCAAATTGGGCACCACTTAATGCGTCACTTAACAACCCATTAGGTCACACCACGAGTCATTAAACAACTCATTTTGTGACCTGGTGCAGATTTTCTTATTTTCTTCGTTTCAACCCTTGAATCTAATCTTGGAAATTTTACAGTATTACAATATCTCCCACTAAGGAACATTCGTCCTTGAATATAGGCTAAGAATACTACAGGGCTGGGTAAAGAACTGCAATCCCAAAACTGAATAACTGAAGCTGAAAACTAATGGAAATACATGCATGCTAAAATATGACTAAACTGATTGAAATACATGAAATATAGATTGAAATACATGACTAAATTAAATTCATGTAAAATACATGCATGCTAAAACATGAAGGGAACTAGGAGACATGAACTTGACATAAAGCTGAATAGAGTACTAAGGAGAAAACTAATATCTCATGCTAGAACTGAACCAGAAGGGAAACAATGCGGGTATCTAGCAATAATATCTGCTTCGGCTTCCCACGTAGCTCCCTCAACCAGCTGATTCCTCTATAACCTTTACTGAAGCCACTTTCTTGTTTCTCAACGATCTCAACTAGAACCTCCTCATAGGTAAGGCTATCCTTCACATGTATGCCCTCCACCGGAACAACCAAGGTCCGATCACCAATGCACTTCTCTAATAGAGATACATAGAAAACTGGATGTACCAAAGCTAACTCCGATGGTAGCTCTAACTCATATGTCACTTTGCCAACTCACTTCAAAATTATATAAGGACCAATATATCAGGGACTAAGTTTCCTTTTCTTTTCGAACCTCATCACTCCCTTCATGGGAGTGAGCTTCACTTGAGTACCAAGGCTCTTCTGAAATGACCTCCAAAACTGTGAGGTAAACTGAGTACCCTATCTGAGATGATGGACAAGGGAACTCCATGCAACAAAACTAACTCCCGAATATATAATCCAGCATAGTCCTCAGCTGAATTGATAGTTTTGACTGGTAAGAAATGTGTTGTTTTGGTCAACCTGTCTACAACCACCCATATAGAGTCATGTTGTCGGCGTGTACGAGGCAATCCTGTAATGAAGTCCATTTTGATCTCTTCCCACTTCCAAGTAGGAATACTAATGTCTTGTAGCATACCTCTAGGTCTTTGATGCTCAACTTTCAGTTGTTGACAAGTTGGACACTTAGCCACAAACTCCACTACATCCTTCTTCACACCATTCCACCAATAGAATTCTTGTAGGTCACGATACATCTTAGTGGCACCTGGGTGGATAGAATATCGAAAACCATGAGCCTCATGAAACATCCATTCTCTTAAATCATCAACACCCGAAACGCATAAATGACTCTGATAATGATGTACACCATCTCCCCCTTGGAAGATGACCTCCACCTTCTGATTCTGGACAGCTTCCTTTAGCTTTACCAAGATAGGATCCTCGTCTTGCCTAGTCTTAACCTCGGTCACCAATGAAGATTCTAAACCATTTTGAACAATGACACCACCATTTGTCGACTCAACAAAGCGAAGCCCCAAACGAACAAGCCTATGGACATCCTTTGCTAGCTCGTTTCTCCAATTTTCAACATGAGACACACTCTCCATGGACAGCCTACTAAGTGCATCCACCACTACATTAGCCTTGGTCGAATGATAAAGGACACTCATGTCATAGTCCTTGAGAAGCTCTATCCATCTCCTTTGTCGCAAATTCTGGTCCTTCTGGGTGAACACATATTGAAGGCTCTTATAATTCATGAACACATCCACATGCACCCCATACAAGTAGCGTCTCTAAATCTTCAATGAAAACACCACGGCTGCTAACTCTAAGTCATGCGTCGGTAATTTTTCTCGTGAGTCTTAAGCTGCCTAGAGGCATACGCAATCACCCTACCAAGCTACATCAACACACAACCAAGACCAACCCTAAAGGTATCACAATACACAACGAATCCATTGTTGCCCTCTAGTAAAGTCAATACTGGGGATGAAGTGAGTCAAGTCATTACCTCTTGAAAACTCTTCTCACATGCATCCGACCACTAAAATTTTACTCTCTTCTAGGTCAACTTAGTCAACGGTGCTAAAATGAATGAAAATCCCTTAACAAACCTCTGGTAGTAGCCAGCTAAACCCATGAAGCTCCTAATATCCGAGGCACTAACTGGTCTAGGACAATTCTTCACTTCCTCTATCTTTTGAGAGTCCACCTGCACACCCTTACTAGACACCACATGTCCTAAAAATGCTACTGAGTTCAACCAAAACTCACACTTGCTGAATTTAGCAAATAGCTAGTGATCCTTAATAGTCTGTAGCACAATCCTCAAATAAGCGACATGCTCCTCCTCACTCCGAGAGTATATGAGAATATCGTCTGTGAAGATAATCATAAACATATCCAAATACGGCTTGAATACCCTATTCATCAAGTCCATGAAAGCTGCAGGAGCATTTGTTAGTCTAAAAGACATAACTACGAACGCATAGTGACCATACCAAGTCCTGAAGGCTGTGTTCAAAATGTCACTCTCTCTAATGCTGAGCTGATGATATTCGTATCTAAGGTCTATCTTTGAAAAGTGCTTAGCACCCTGAAGTTGGTCAAACAAGTCATCAATCCTGGGGAGGGGATACTTATTCTTGATTGTGACCTTGTTCAACTGCCAATAATCAATGTACATTCTAAGGGAACTATCTTTCTTCCGGACAAAGAGAACTGCTACACCCCATGGGGATCTACTAGGCCTGATGAAATTGTTATCTAGGAGATCTTTCAACTGCTCTTTAAACTTCTTGAGCTCGGATAGAGCCATCCATTAAGGAGGAATGGATGTAGGATGCATATCAAAAGAAGGTCGATACCAAAGTCTAACTCTTGATCGGGAGGGACTCCTGGTAGTTCGTCGGGAAACACCTCTGGATACTCACATACAATAGAAACTAATTGAAGAGTCGGGGTCTCGGATGTTTCATCCTTAACCCAAACTAGATGATACATATAGCCTTTCGAGATCATCTTCCTGACCTTGAAATAGGAAATAAAGCAACCTACAGGCACAACTGAACTACCTTTCCATTCTAGGACTGGCTCACTTGGGAATCAAAATTCTTCCGTATGGGTTCTACAATTTACTGAGGCGTAACATGCATGCAACCAATCCATACCGAAGATAACATCAAAGTTGATCATGTCTAACTCTACTAGATCAGCTGAGGTGACTTTCTGAAAATCTGTGATAGGGCAATTGTTGTATACTCATCGAGGTATAATTGAGTCACCAACTAGAGTAGAGAATAAGAAGGGTTCTAATAGGATTTCGGGACTGACTCCAAAACTAATAGCAACATAAGGAGTCATAAAAGATAAGGTAGCCCCTAGATCTAACAATACATACACATCAAGATGGAATACTCGTAACATATCAGTAACCATATCCGGAGAGATCTTCTTCTCCTGACAAGATGAGAGAGCATAGAATATGTTCTGACACTGTCCACCACCTGTACTAGTGGATGTGCCCAGCTGAGCTGGGCGTGCTAGTGGAGCTGCTGAACTGGTGGCTGGGTCACGATCTCCACTAAGGCCCTGTCTAGCTAAAGGGCAGTCTCTGAGCCGGTGTCCGGGCTTCCCACACCTGAAATATGCACCTGAACCTGCTAAGCACTCTCCGGTGTGCCTCCTACTGCACCTTCCGCAAACTAGAATGCTGGCTCTCTTGACATGCTTCCTTGACCTCTAGAGCTTGATGTTCTACTTCTCTGATCACTCCTAGATCTAGAAGGAACACTGGCTGATGAAGGCGTTGTGGTTGATGACCTCTGGTGGGACTACTGACGATGTCCTCCATAGGACCTCGGAAATTGCGCATAACTCCCTATCCTGTCCCTCTTGGCCACTCTCTCCTTCTCCTTCATCTGATCCGCCTCTATCTACTGAATGTATATGACCAACCGTGAGAAGTCTAGATCACTGTTCAGTATAGCAGTCCTGCACTCCTTGACCAGCGAGTCTGAAACCCCATTCATAAACCTGCACATACGAGCCCTCTGATTCGCAACCATCTCTAGAGTATATTTGGATAGTTGGATAAACTCCAAGGCGTACTCTTGGACAGTCCTGTGGCATTGTTTCAAGTTGATGAACTCCATTGCCTTCGCCTTCCTCAACTCCCTAGGGAAGAACCTATCTAAGAAGGCAGTCATAAACTCATCCCAACTCACATGAACTGCCCCCACTGCCCTACCATCCTTGCACTGGTGGTACCATATGTAAGCAACCCCCTTCAACTGATAGGAGGCTAGGTCCGTACTCTCCTCTCCGGTCACCCCCATAATCTGGGTGATCTTCTGCACCTCCTCAATAAACTCATGCGAGTCCTCACCTACCTTCGACCCTAGAAACTCCAGCGGATAAAGTCTTGGATTGTAGCTACTGTCGCATTCCCTTTTTGAGGAAGATGAGCCATTGTCCACTGATTGACCTGAGTAGTCATCGCCTGTGCGAACACCTGAAATGCCGCTCTAAACTCGGCATGAGTGACCTGCTCAGCAAAGGGTTTGTTAGTGCTGGTGGGACTTGTTGATACTCATCTCCATTACCATTGTCATTGTCGTTACCATTGCTATTTCTTCTACCATTCATCCAGTGTGGAGGCATATTTCTGCAAATGCGTATAGCATGAGTTAGAAGGACAGATAGATACTTCATCGCATGATTTAGATTATGAAAGAAGGGAAATTTCCTAAAACTTCTTGTAGCCTCTTCCTCATAAGTGTGGCGCGCTTCACACCTATGAAAATGATCTACTCAATGTGGCTTTCAAACATCCTAGGACACTCTAAACCTTTGCTCTGATACCAAATTTGTCACAACCTGAACATAGGCTCGGACCGAGATACAGGACATAGAAGCACGAGAGGCTCCAAGTTGACCCATGGCATGAACATAGAGACTATAGAATATACATCAAATTGGAATTGAACATGAATAACTGAAATCATGAGGAACAATGGGAGACTCATCACAACTGGTACCATCATGATAGAGCTTACGTGATGCCCCAACTATCACATTCAAGTGGACAAAGCCGTCCAAAACCTTGTTAGGGCTAAGGATGCTACCATGATATGGACATCAAGCTGAAGGCCCCTCGCGGGTGGGGGAAACTCTCTTGAGATGCCCCAAGTAATATAAAAACCTATGTTGGCATGTAGTTTTGAGACCGGGGAACCTTGGAACCCCAAGCCTACTCGGTGCTAGACACTACTCTCAAAAACATGCATAGTGCTCCCATCGTTTCTCAACGAAGCTGAAATTATAATTACATGCATAGTCTAAAACCTAAACATAGGGAGTCTTGACTCCAAAACACATTATAAGCTATAATGGGAGTCCTGACTCCAAATCATATGATAAGTTGATCTTATTAGCCTTGGCTAAATCATGAAAACATACTTAACTTGTGTGGGCTTGCCCTAATCTTAAAATCATGCATACTTGAAATAGATTTCATAAGAGAAATCATGGATTCATATATGGGTAATTTATAAATATTCAATCATGCTAGATATCTCATCATACTTGAAATCCTGAAGCATGAACTTGACTTTTCATAAAGCTTGCATAATAAGACATAATTTCTAAAACTTGAAAATATGAATCTCTAATCATTTATATATAAAATCTACCCATAAATCTTAAAACGTGATTTGGAACATGAGAGGAATTTACCCATAGACATATCATAGAGAATTTCATTAAAAATGGGTTTAAACCCTATAAGATCATAAACTTGAATTAAAACTTGAATTCATGAACTTTGAGAAGAAATTAGGACATGAGAGTGAAAGAAAACTCTCATTCATAGCCCTACATACCTGGGTAAACTGATTCTCAACTTGTCTTCGAAAGCCCAAGGGAATTGGGGAAGAATTGAGGGACTTCTATATTTGATCTTCCAAGAGAATTCAAAGCTTTGCATGCATGGGAAAGTCTAATGACTTGAGATAGGCTAAACCCTCTTAAAACACTATTTTTAAGGCTTAAAACGACAAAGTTTAGAACTTAAGTGCTTAGCAATTACGAAAATACCTTTCTGATTTTGCAGGAAAAATGGCATTGCTAGTCACAGAGGGACATAACGAGTCGTTAGGTCCTCTAACGACTCATTGTCTCCCCTCGTCACCACCACTGGAAATTTCCAATTTCCCAACCTTCTCACCCTCATGACCCACTTAACGAGTCGTTAGGGACACGACGACTTGTTCCCTTGACTAGTTACCAATACTGCCATATCACTCCTTACCCACTTGACGGATCATACAATGATTCATTAGGAGTCATGATGACTCATCGTCACAGAATCTCTTCAAACTGGGCACTACTTAACGGGTCACTTAACAACCCTTTACGTCATACCATGAGTCACTGAATGACTCGTTCTGTGACATGGTGCAGATTTTCCTGTTTTCTCCATTTCAAGCCTTGAATCTGATCTTAGGGACTTTTGGGGTATTACACATCTGCTAGACACAGAAGCAGATATGCAGCACGCATGTACTTGTTCTCTTCCAGCAGATTGCTTTCAGCTCAATTCCTTCATCTTCTTAATATCACTCAAATGCCTGCACAAATGATCAAAAAGCCATAAAACCTTCCTAAATAATGTTAAAATAAAGCAATAACTCATGCTTAAGAGCCAAATGAGTTGGTAATTTACCAACTCATCACTCGTTCGAATGTTCACCTCGGGCATAAGCCACTCATCTTTGGATAATAACATTTTATCCACCATCATTCTCTTATTCCATATGCCATTAAATAGTTCATTTACATAACTGCTCGGAGGTATCAATTTACACCACCAGCACGATTTTACACACCATATTATAGTCACTCATATGACAATTAAGAAAAACACATTGATCAACATAATGCACTTCAATTCACAGTAATCAACACTATAAAGTATAATCTTAGAGTCGTCATACAAGTATAACTAACACATCATAATCCTAGCAAAACTAGTGTCCGAAGACCAACTAATCATGTTCGACAAACCACAACATATACAAATCATTAAATAAAGTCTCACTCCTCATAAACCATAACCTATCTCGATTGCAGAACTGGAATATACAACTACTCTACGAGACCTTGCCTTTTTTTCAACACCTCTAAACGTTCAAAGTCCAAAAATAAGTCATTAAGAAACCTATCAATAATTTACCTCTTCGATCAAGGGTTTGGGAACTCAACCGACTCCCTTCTTCCTGTTATTTACGATCTACTTTGATAATCACAGGCTAAATTATCATAATCCAAACCTACCAAAATCATTCCAACCTAGTTCATGGGGTTTTTACTCCTTTATCCCCCTATAAATAGTTACTAAGGTTAAAGGTACCAATTTTACCAAGTTTTAGGTCTCAACCATCCCAAAATCAACATTCTACAATCACATTTACTCTTAAAGTGTTAATTATCCACTTTTTTGGCTAGAAATCAGTGCCCACTCATTCTCATTCGATTATCCCCAACTTTCACAATCTAGGACTTTTAACTATAAAGTTACTATTAAAATTTACTCATTACCTCTAGAGTGTTGGGGAATCGAAAGGGGAAGGAGCAAGCTAAAATTCATACCTTTGGAAGGAGAACCCTTTTCTTTCTTGGAGAATCACCCCAACCTCTTCAGTTTTTATGCCTTAGAATAACGGGGTGAAAACCCTGATATTCTGACTTAAACTGACTTTTTTCCTTGCATTGTCCATTGCAGTGGACCCACTATGGTGACCAAAGACTCACCACGGCGTACCCAAAGGTTTCTCCATAATGACTGCGGTGGCGGTCCCCACTAACTAGTAGCTTAGTCATTTTGCATAATTTTCTCAACTCATACATCAATCTGCTCTTACTACCCTTTGCCTATGTGTTTTCATTAGCTTAACTTGTCATGGGGATTCTAAAGTTATTTAAGCCGTTAAATCACCTATAACGACTAGCGGGTCGTTACTATTATACCCCGTAGGATTTTCAGCACCTAGATGACCTATTCGCACATTGGTTAAGCATATTTGAAGGCCCTACGTGCTAAAGAAAGGCCCGGGAAAAAGATCGGATGAGAAACCTGTCGAACCATCGCGGAAGGAGCCGAGGCAGAGCCCCTCCGCGATGGCAACGTGTCACGGAGGTGGAGCCTCCACGTTGGCTCCGTGACACGTTGGCCTTGTCCAGGCCCAAGTATATAAAGCCCCACTTCGGTTTTTAATCAATCATTCTTATAATTTCCAGCGAAAACAGAGAGGAAAGACCAGAGGAAAGAAAAGAACGAAGAGGGTAAATATATTTTCGTCCAATTACGCTGCTAAACGTAGTCCAAACTCAAATTAACCTCAGATACCGAGGTATTTAGCAGCAGAGAGCATTCCTACGGATTTAGTTTCGCGAAATACGGCCGACGAATCGTCGAGCTACCGGACTAAGGTAAGTGGGATTGCTCCAAACTAATGTCTATGTATTCCTAGCTATGAAGTGAATATTTCTCCCTTCTGGACTTCAGAAAAATAGCGAGTTTTCGACCGTCTTTCGATAAGCCTAAGTTTAGGCTATAATTATATCGAAAGTGATGTCGTCCTTCAGAATAAAGTTGTATTTAGTACTGATTGACATATATATGAATGCAGTTGGGAGGAATAGCAAAAATACTGACCAAGTTATGCCAGTTAGTCGGGAAATCAGAAGCGAAGGTATGTAAAGCTAGTTTCCTCGGCAAGTTAGTAATCTCGGTATAGTAAAGTAATATAAAGGCCTGTAGAATGCTCAGGAATCATGTGTTCTGTTTATTACGAATGTTGGTACGATATTAGAAGCACCATGTTATGATTAGCACGAGACTTGCCAGCACGATATAGATTTTAATATAGGTGTTAGGAACTGCACAACATGCCCAGTAGGTGATGTGATACATAATGTTAGGATATCATCGTATTCAGTTGAAACCCAGTAAAGCAATGTAACATCTGTAAGGCATCTCAGAAGTAGAATGATAGGTTAAGATGAAGTTTAGAAAGCATGCTAGAAATAGTAAATCATGTTACTATAGAAACTCAGCATACAGCATAGTTTTCAGCAGAAAGACTATATCTTGTTCAGCATTAGACTCAGTACAGTCTGGCAGAAGATTATATTTACACATATATACTATTATCAGCCTCAGCATGTATTAAGTACGTACGTATTACCATTACTAGCTCAGCATAGAGTATGTACAAATACTTTACTACCATTAGCTTCAGTATATGGGATATGCAGATAGTGTTACTAGCTGAGACCGTTGTATTGTTTTGGGGTTGGATTACCTAGCATCCATGACCGCCCCAAGGTTGATAGCTGTATCGACTCGTCCGCCAGAGGAAGAGGATACATCGCTCTACGGAGCGGCATACCGTCCCATAGGGGACGAAGATGGGATGCTAGTTTTTCCCCATGTTGTGCCTTGATCGGCCTTTACACACCCCTGTCGAGCGGATACGCCCGGGTGTTGATTTAGGAGTCCTCCGGACTCAGATGCAGTTATAGTCAGGGGCTCAGCGAGCCCAAGTGCATACCCAGGGGACCGGCAGGATGCCTATACCTATTATAGGAGATGGGATGACCGGGGTAGGGGTATAGATTCTGTGTTGGTTGTACCTCCCGGCTTATGGGGGCCGGGTAAGGTTTGTGTGTGCTATGTTATACTATGTTATGTTATGTTATGCCATGTTACACTAGATATGAGTAGATCGACAGTAGAACGATACATCTCCAGGTATGACTCCTACTCCTTCCAGTATAGTTAAGAGCAGGCATAGCTTTATATTTTCAGTCAGTTAGTCTATTCTTTCTTATTTCAGTTTCATCAGTTGTGTTGTTGTTTTCAGATATTTCCTTCAGTTATCGTTTTACATACTCAGTACCAGTGGTACTGATTCCCGATGGGGCGCTGCATTACTTGCCTGTAGGTACTCATAGACGAGGTGCCGATACCTCATTATTCCAGTCAGCTCACAAGGTCATCAGCTCCAGTCATCCGGAGCCAGATAGCTAGAGGTTCATCCCTTTTCTTTTGTTGTACAGCATGGGTAGGCTGGGGCCCTGTCCCGATCATCTTATCAGTATTCTTAGAGGCTTGCAGTCTGTATATATTTCCCTGTGGTCAGATGAGCCGGTCGTGTGAGACTGTGCAGTGTATAGCTGTTAGTACTTCTGTTTCTTTCATGTTGGCCGTGTGGGGCCATAGCTTGACAGTAGTGGTGACCTTGCCGGTCACGTAGCTTTCCAGTATTTCAATGTTGAGTTCCAGATAACTAGACAGCATGGTGGCCTTGTCGGCCTGCATAGGCTCCCCTATATTGATATGTTCTGGTTAGCTGTCAGTACAGGTACAGGTGGCTATAGGCCTAGTCGCCGGAGGCTGTATTTACAGCCGTTATATAGCCCGTTGTTTCCCTGAATCTGAGTTAGAGCCAGCCAGGCACCAGGTGTGCTCAGGCTCAGTAGTCTAGCAGTTCAGGTCCTAGTAGGGCACCAGGTGCCAGTCATACCCCCCAAGGTGGGGTGTCACAAACTTGGTATCAGAGCAGGTCGTGTCCCAGGGAGTCTGCAAGCCGTGCTAAGTAGAGTCTTGTCTATGGATGTGTTGTGCACCACATACTATAGGTAGGAGGCTGCGAGGCATAATAGGATGGTTACCCTTCTTCCATACTCAGTCGTGCCATAGCACAGTACAGTACAGGGTTGGTCCTTTTAAAACTTATCATATTCTTTGAATACAGATACAAGTCAGACCAGCGAAATCCTATCCTAGGCAGAAGATCAGATATAGCAATAGGAGAGAACATCAGCCAGTTACAAGGTAACTACAGTAGCAGGAGGAGGTAACAGGGACCTCCCAATGTTATCTTTTTATTGGTACCATCCCCAGTATATGTCGATAACTTCAGAATAGGAAGTCATAAGCATAACGTATAAATGAGTCGATTAATTTGTTAGATATATATATATATATATATATATATATATATATGACCTGATTAAGATAGTAGACAATATTAGATTATCAGATAAGTGTGAGAAAGAGAGGGAAATGTAGGATTCCCATCTCCATTCCTTCAGGTGTGGTACAGTTCCATGTCTTCGTTTTGTTGCAGTAAGAAAAAGTCATTCCTACCCCTTAGTTTTGATCCCAGTGTAGCAAAGGGCATAAGGATTGAAATGATGTTGCCCAAAGCAGGCAGTAAGTGGAAGGTGGATTGGTTGATTCCAGAAAGTGTTAGAAAGAGTAAGGAGCCCTTATGATTATGTAAGTTGTGCAGACCCTCATGGTAATAAGTCAGAAGAGCAAGTAAGACTACTAGCTTACTCGAAGTGGGTGTAGGAGATCCGTCAATGATGGACTCCCAGTATTAGTCAAGTTCAAGTCAAGAAAGGGTTGAATCCGTCGTGGCATGCTAACGACGGCAGGGTATGTCTGCAAGATAATAGTTATAATTTTAGTTGTGATATCAAAAGACAAGGGGATTATATGGATAAGATGGGTCCGACTGCAAGTCAGAAGAAGTATAGCTTGGAACTTGACTGGCAACCTTATTGATAGTGTAAGGCAGGTACCTTGAACCCCATAGCCCAGTTTAAGGAAGATGAAGGTGAAGAGTATGAATACTAGATTTTGAGGGGAAATCAAAATCACCTCTAGATTGATAGAACATCGTGTGTTAAGGACTAAACCTTAGACGAACAACTAAGAGACAGTAAAGTTGTAGTTTAGAATGTTGCGGTATGTCCGCCCAAGGAGAAGGTAAGAGGGTACCGAACCAGAGACTCCAATCTAGTGTGGTCCAGAGACAAGGTCCAACAGATAGTCACGGGCCTTAATATAATGCCAAGTAAGGCCACAAGGTTTGGATGTTGACCCCACATTGTAAGAGTGGCGAAATTTCAAATAGCAGATCATAGCTAAAGTGCATGTGTGTGTTGCTTCCAGAATGGAATGAAAAAAATCCCATGAAATGATACGAGAGGATATGAGATATCATAAGACCGTAGGAGCGGTATATCATGTGCAGCATGAAATCCAGTAAGGCATGTTAGAGTTTACGTATCACCACAAAATTCAGTATGTATTGTACATAGTTGTGGATATATATATATATATCTACAGATGATAGATATGATGTAAGTAGTTGGCAATGGGGGTTACAGTCACACAGATTTTGGTTAGCTTCTAGGAAATATATACAGATTGTACTGCAGGACCCCTCACCAAAAGAGAGGGGGGCATGTTAAGTGGCCGTACATCGTTTTCCCAGCCTTGTAGGTGAGAGTAGGCCTTAGTCAACCTAGCAGCTATTATGCAGAACACCCCGCAAGTCAGCCGACCGTCTTAGTCAGACAAACCTGTGGGTACCCCAAGAAAGAGTCCATATCAGTAGTCAGTGACGGACTAGTACTTCAGTTGGTTCTCATAAGGTATTCAGATACAGAGCCCTAACAGAAGGCCAGTCTTTATAGAATGGCTCATAAGACTGAGAATTTCCAAGGACAGTAATATAAATCCAAGGGGGTACGAATAAGGCGTAAGAAGTTGGTAGTGCTCTGCTAGCATAGTATTTACTAAGACAAGGAGATCGGTAGGTTCCCTATGAAGATCCAGGGACAGATCGCCTAAGAGTAGGTTGGACTAAGCACAACACCACAATTGTTCAATTAGGAGGACGAAACAGTTAGCTGTCCACAACCCCGCAGTTATGCATGAGCTACAGATGTCCGAGTAGGACATGTAGAGCATCGTTAGACTATTGCAGCATTCGGATCATTTAACCCAGCTATTTAGTTAGTCAAGGTTATTCAGCCAGACTATTAGAGATCATGATCATTGTCAGGATCCTCTGATCAGATATGGGCACATGGTGTGTAGATAGTCGTTCAGGTTATCCCAGCAACAAGTAGCCTTAGCATGCGGCCAGAAGGCCAGATAAGCTCTAGCTATACCGGTAGATTACTTGTCAGATTCTCCGGTATAATAAACCAGTATGACCATCAGTTATATGTCAATTTTTCTAAATGTGAATTTGGGCTGAGTTCAGCAGCCTTTTTGGTCACATTGTGTCGGAGGCTGGTGTACAGGTAGATACACAAAAAATCGAAGCAGTGAAGACATAGCCCAGACCTACCACTCCGATTGAAGTACGCAATCCCTGCGGTTAGCCGGGTACTACAGAGGGTTTGTTGAAGGATTTTCCACTTTAGCAGCACCTCTGACTAAATTGACACAGAAGGCAGCAAAGTTCCAGCAGACTGAGGTGTGTGAGCAGGACTTCCTGGAGTTAAAAGACAGGTTAACATCAGCCCCAGTGTTAGTATTTCCAGAAGGTACAGAGGGTTGACACAACATGGTAAAGTAATAGCTTATGCTTTCAGGCAGTTGAAGGAACATGAAAAGAATTATCTTACCCATGACCTGGAGTTAGCTGCAGCAGTTTATGCCTTAAAGAATGAATATTTTGTATCATCCAGGAAGGGCTAAAGTGGTAGCAGATCCCCTTAGCCGTAAATCTATGGGGAGTTGGCATACTTGCAGCCTGAACAACGAGAATTGTCCCGAGTATTACACCAGTTAGCCAGTTTAGCCATTCACATAGCAGAAATAAAGGACAACAGAGCGGTAATACACAATGTCGCAGTGTTGTCTTTAGTGGTGGAAGTAAAGGAACGGCAGTATGAAGACCCTAGCCGGGTTCAACTTGAACATAAGGTTCAGCAAGGGGAGGTGACATATTTTCAGGTAACCGGGGATGAAGTGTTGCGATGTAAAGGCCGCATTTGTGTTCCAGATATTTTGGGGCCTCGCCAGCAGATTATGAGCGAGGCGCATTACGCCCGCTATTCTCTCCACCCAGGCGCAACGAAGATGTACCATGATATCAAAGAAAAATTTCTGGTGGCCAGGTATGAAAAGAGAAATTGCTGAATTTGTAACTCAGTGTCCTAACTGCCAACAGGTGAAAGCAGAACATCAGAGACCAGGCGGTTTGACTCAGGACATAGCTGTGCCTCTCTGGAAATGGGAAGCAGTAAACATGGACTTTGTAGCAGGATTACCCCGTACCAGACACAGATATGACTCTATATAGGTGATAGTTGATAGATTGACAAAATCAGCTCATTTCCTGCCAGTAAGAGCTACTTTCTTGGCCGAAGATTATGCAGAGTTGTATATCCGGGAAATAATCAGATTGCATGGAGTACCGGTATCCATTAATTCAGACAGAGGAGCACAATTTACGGCTAGATTTTGGCAATCGTTTCAGAGGGGTCTGGGAACGCGGATTAAATTAAGTACTGCATTCCACCCTCAGACAGACGGACAGGCTGAACGCACTATTCAGACGCTCGAAGATATGTTGCGAGCGTGTGTGCTAGATTTCGGTGGTAACTGGGACGAGTATTTGCCCCTATACGAGTTTGCTTATAATAATAGCTATCACTCAGCCATCCAGATGGCGCCTTTTGAGGCTTTATACGGGCGAAGATGCAGATCGCCGATTGGTTGGTTTGAAATAGGAGAATCAGCGTTAGTTGGGCCAGACATTGTTCAACAGTCAGAGGAAAAGGTAAAGCTTATCCGAGAATGCCTACTCACTGCACAGAGCCGCCAGAAATCATATGCAGATGTGCGGCGCGGAAACCTGGAATTCGATGTGAATGATTGGGTATTTTTGAAAGTGTCCCCGATGAAAGGGGTAACGAGATTCGGCAAGAAAGGTAAGCTCAGCCCGAGGTTTGTTGGGCCTTCTCAGATTCGTCGAAGGATAGGCCGAGTAGCATATGAGTTGAACTTGCCTCCAGAATTAGAATCCGTTCATCCGGTCTTCCATGTATCTATGGTGAGGAAATGCATAGGAGACCCGTCCAGAGCATTCCCAGTCCAGGATATCCAGGTTACAGAAAAGCTAGCCTATGAAGAAGTTCTAATAGCCATCCTAGACAGACAGATTCGCAGATTGAGGACTAAAGATATTGCGTCTGTCAAGGTATTGTGGCGTAACAGGAACCGAGAGGAGATGACATGGGAAGCGGAGGAAGATATGAAGACCAGATATCCTCACCGATTCTAGGCCTAGTCAGGCGACAGGTATGTCCGTATTATTACTTATGCAATGACTTATAGTTGGGTATGAATAAGTGAGAAAGATTGATGTTTAGCTATCCAGTGAATCCTAAAGTATTGCGTGCAGTACCTGTGTTGGACTTTTCTACATTTCAGGTTTTTGCTATAGTCCATATTACAGGGGAAACTCTGCCGAAATGTTCCTAGATAGTAAGTTGAGAAGTCCTCTAAATAGAAGTTTACATTCGAGGACGAATGTTCTTAAGGGGGGGAGAATGTTATACCCCGTAGGATTCCCAGCACCTAGATGACCTATTCGCACGTTGGTTAAGCATATTTGAAGGCCATATATGCTAAAGAAAGGCCCGGGAAAAAGATCGGACGAGAAACCTGTCGAACCATCGCAGAAGGAGCCGAGGCAGAGCCCCTCCGCGATGGCAATGTGTAACGGAGGTGGAGCCTCCGCATTGGCTCCGTGACACGTTGGCCTTGTCCAGGCCCAAGTATATAAAGCCCCACTTCGGTTTTTAATCAATCATTCTTATAATTTCCAGCGAAAACAGAGAGGAAAGACCAGAGGAAAGAAAAGAATGAAGAGGGTAAATATATTTTCGTCAAATTACGCTGCTAAACGTAGTCCAAACTCAAATTAACCTCAGATACCGAGGTATTTAGCAGCAGAGAGCATTCCTACGGATTTAGTTTCGCGAAATACGGCCGACGAGTCGTCGAGCTACCGGACTAAGGTAAGTGGAATTGCTCCAAACTAATATCTATGTATTCCTAGCTATGAAGTGAATATTTCTACCTTCTGGACTTCGGAAAAATAGCGAGTTTTCGACCGTCTTTCGATAAGCCTAAGTTTAGGCTATAATTATATCGAAAGTGATGTCGTCCTTCAGAATAAAGTTGTATTTAGTACTGATTGACATATATATGAATGAAGTTGGGAGGAATAGCGAAAATACTGACCAAGCTACGCCAGTTAGTCGGGAAATCAGAAGCGAAGGGATGTAAAGCTAGTTTCCTCGGCAAGTTAGTAATCTCGGTATAGTAAAGTAATATAAAGGCCTGTAGAATGCTCAGGAATCATGGGTTCTGTTTATTACGAATGTTGGTACGATATTAGAAGCACCATGTTATGATTAGCACGAGACTTGCCAGCACGATATAGATTTTAATATAGGTGTTAGGAACTACACAACATGCCCAGTAGGTGATGTGATACATAATGTTAGGATATCATCGTATTCAGTTGAAACCCAGTAAAGCAATGTAACATCTGTAAGGCATCTCAGAAGTAGAATGATAGGTTAAGATGAAGTTTAGAAAGCATGCTAGAAATAGTAAATCATGTTACTATAGAAACTCAGCATACAACATAGTTTTCAGCAGAAAGACTATATCTTGTTCAGCATTAGACTCAGTACAGTCTGGCAGAAGATTATATTTACACATATATACTATTATCAGCCTCAGCATGTATTAAGTACGTATGTATTACCATTACTAGCTCAGCATATAGTATGTACAAATACTTTACTATTAGCTTCAGTATATGGGATATGCAGATAGTGTTACTAGTTGAGACCGTTGTATTGTTTTGGGGTTGGATTACCTAGCATCCATGACCGCCCCAGGGTTGATAGCTGTATCGACTCGTCCGCCAGAGGACGAGGATACGTCCCTCTATGGAGCGGCATGCCGTCCCACAGGGGACAAAGATGGGATGCTAGTTTTTCCCCATGTTGTGTCTTGATCGGCCTTTACACACCTCTGTCGAGCGGATACGCCCGGGTGTTGATTTAGGAGTCCTCCGGACTCAGATGCAGTTATAGTCAGGGGCTCAGCGAGCCCAAGTGCATACCCAGGGGACCAGCAGGATGCTTATAGCTATTATAGGAGATGGGATGAATGGGGTAGGGGTATAGATTCTGTGCTGGTTGTACCTCCCGGCTTATGGGGGCCGGGTAAGGTTTGTGTGTGCTATGTTATACTATGTTATGTTATGTTATGCCATGTTACACTAGATATGAGTAGATCGACAGTAGAACGATACATCTCCAGGTATGACTCCTACTCCTTCCAGTATAGTTAAGAGCAGGCATAGCTTTATATTTTCAGTCAGTTAGTCTATTCTTTCTTATTTCAGTTTCATCAGTTGTGTTGTTGTTTTCAGATATTTCCTTCAGTTATCGTTTTACATACTCAGTACCAGTGGTACTGACGCCCGGTGGGGCGCTGCATTACTTGCCTGCAGGTACTCATAAACGAGGTGCCGATACCTCGTGATTCCAGTCAGCTCACAGGGTCATCAGCTCCAGTCATCCGGAGCCAGATAGCTAGAGGTTCATCCCTTTTCTTTTGTTGTACAGCATGGGTAGGCTGGGGCCCTGTCCCGACCATCTTATCAGTATTCTTAGAGGCTTGCAGTCTGTATATATTTCCCTGTGGTCAGATGAGCCGGTCATGTGAGACCGTGCAGTGTATAGTTGTTAGTACTTCTGTTTCTTTCATGTTGGCCGTGTGGGGCCATAGCTTGACAGTAGTGGTGACCTTGCCGGTCACATAGCTTTCCAGTATTTCAATGTTGAGTTCCAGATAACTAGACAGCATGGTGGCCTTGTCGGCCCGCATAGGCTCCCCTATATTTATATGTTCTGGTTAGCTGTCAGTACAGGTACAGGTGGCCATAGGCCTAGTCGCCGGAGGCTGTATTTACAGCCGTTATATAGCCCGTTGTTTCCCTGAATCTGAGTTAGAGCCAGCCAGGCACCAGGTGTGCTCAGGCTCAGTAGTCTAGCAGTTCAGGTCCTAGTAGGGCACCAGGTGCCAGTCATACCCCCCATGGCGGGGTGTGACAGTTACACTTTTGTTGTTCCTCTCCCTCCCACTTTTCCACCACCTAAATTAGCTTCTCCTATTTCAAAAAAGCCATAATTCTTTTTTTATTTTTGATTACTGTTTTATTTTTATTTGATTTTTTCATGTTTTACATGATTACTCTCTCAATTTACCTTATTACATTTAACTTGGACCATTATTAAACAAATACGTTCAGCCAAAAAAGAAAAAACTTACCTCGTTCAAATAACATCGATAGTTATTGCATAGTTCCTTAAATTAGGGGAAGGGAAGAGAATCAAAATTTTTATCTTTTTAATAAAATGAGAGGAAATAAATATAAAAATTAATTTAAAAAATATTCTCTTTTATGATAGATGTCAATAACCATCTCTCTATCGATAATTTAGAAGTGATTTTGACATAATCAGAAGTCTCTGACTAAAATAACAATAAAGTTAATTAATCAACATTTTAAATTAAACTTTTAATAAATAATACTAATAGAAAAGAACAAATAGGAAATTGGTAATGATATCCCTGTCACATCCGTCATTCATTATCTACCTATTGTAGTTAAGAAAAAAGATATACATAACTAAAAAAAATATAATAAATGATTTGAAAAAGATAGTCATATTAGTGGATCAATCATTATTGGTGTAAATAATTGCCAAACTTTTCCATCAGATATAGTTTATGAAATTTGATTGAAAAATATTTTATTACCCACAATTCGTTACTGCTTCCCATGACTCGTACAATGAGTCGTCCTAAGAAAAAAATTTCACCCTTTTTCTGTTGATCACATTTCCAAATCCTGAGTCTAGTCTTATGAACTTTTGAGGTATTATAATATCTCCCCCTTGGGAATATTTGTCCTCGGATATGGGTTAAACGTATTGAAAAACTAGGGGAGGGAACTGAAATCTCAAATATGAATGCTTGAAGCTAAAAACTAATGGAGTGACTGACTCCGGACTGATATACATGACTGAACTGAATTCATAAATCATACATACATACTAGAACATGAAAAGAATTGAGAGACATGAACTGGACATGAAACTGAATAGAGTATTAAGGAGGAAACTGATACCTCATGTTGGAACTAAGTCGGAAGGAAATAAATGCGGGTACCTAGCCATCATATCTGCTTCGGTCTCCCATGTAGCTCCTTCAACAAACTCGTTCCTCCACAAAACTTTCACAAAAGCTACTTCCTTGTTTCTCAACTTCCGAACCTGACGATCAAGGATCTCAATTGGAACCTCCTTATAGCTAAGGCTATCCTTCACACCTATGCTCTCTTCCGAAACAACCACAGCCGAGTCACTAATGCACTTCTTCAATAGAAATGCATGGAAAACCAGACATACTGAAGCTAACGCCGAGGGCAACTCCAACTCATAGGCCACCTTGCCAACACGTCTCACAATCCTGTAGGAACCGACATATTGGGGACTAAGCTTCCCTTTATTTCGAACCTCATCACTTCCTTCATGGAGACACTTTCAAAAACACCTAATCATCAACTTCAAACTCAAGTTTCTCCTCCTTACATCAGCATAGGACTTTTGATGACTCTGAGCTTTTTTCAGCTTTTCCCTTATATGCTGAACTTTCTTCATAGCCTCGTGAACTAAATATAGCCCTATCAGTGTAGCCTCACCTACCTCAAACCATCAAATAGGTGATCTACATCTCCACCTATAAAGAACCTCAAACGGAGCCATCTGAATGTTGGAGTGGTAGCTGTTGTTGTAAGCAAACTCGATAAGAGGTAAATGATCATACCAACTACCTTTGAAGTCAATCACACATGCTCTCAGCATATCCTTGATATTTTGAATGGTCCACTCGGCTTGACCATCCATCTTCGGGTGAAAAGTTGTGCTAAGCTTAACCTGAGTACCAAGTCCCTTCTGGAACAATCTCCAAAATTGAAAGGTAAACTGAGATGGATAAAGGCACTCCATGCAACCGAACTAACTCCCTAATGTACAATTAGAATATTCCTCCACTAAACCGGTAGTTTTGATTGGTAGAAAATGGGTTGCTTTAGTCAACCAATCTATGACAACCCAGATGTAGTCATATTGTCGACGTGCGCGAGGTAACCCTGTGATGAAGTCCATATTGATTTCCTCCCACTTACAAGTAGGGATACTGATGTCTTGTAGCACACCTCTCGATCTTTGATGCTCAACCTTCACTTGTTGATAATTAGGACACTTAGCCACAAACTTTGTTATGTCCTTCTTCATTCCCGTCCACCAATAGACTTCTCGTAGGTCACAATACATCTTGGTGGAACCTGGATGGATAGAATATCAAGAATCATGAGCCTCATGTAACATCCACTCTCTCAAGTCATCGACATCCGGAACACATAAATGATCCTGATGTCGAAGTACACCATCTCCTGTTGGGAGAAGACCTCTACCTTACGATTCTGAACTGTTTCCTTCAACTTTACCAAAATAGGATCCTCATCTTGCCTAACCTTGACCTTAGTCACCAAAGAAGATTCTGAACCATTCTGAACAATGACACCACCATCCGTCGAATCAACAAGGCAAACCCCTAATTGTGCAAGCCGATGCACATCCTTCACCAACTCTTTCTTTTCATCTTCCACATAAGAAACACTCTCCATTGACAGCCTACTAAGGGCATCCTCCACTACATTATCCTTGCCCGGATGATAAAGGACATTCATGCCATAGTCCTTGAGCAACTTTAACCACCTCCTTTGCCGCAAATCCGGGTCCTTTTGAGTGAACACATACTGTAGGCTCTTGTGGTCAATAAACACATCTACATAGACCCCATACAAATAGTGCCTCCAAATCTTCAATGCAAACACCACCGCTGCCAATTTCAGATCATACATCGGGTAAATCTTCTCATGAGTCTTAAGCTGTCTAGAGGCATATGCAATGACCTTACCATGTTGCATCAACACACACTCAAAACCAACCCTAGAGGCATCACAATACACAACGAATCCATTTATATCCTCAGGTATGGTCAATATTGGGGCTGAAGTGAGTTGAGTCCTTAACTCCCGAAAGCTTTTCTCATAAGCATCCGACTATTGAAATTTGACTTTCTTCTGGGTCAGCTTAGTCAATGGTGCAGCGATGGATGAAAATCCTTCAACAAACCTCCTGTAATAGCCAGCTAAACCCAAGAAACTTCTGATATCCGAAGGACTAACTGATCTATACCAATTCTTTACAGCTTCTATCTTTTGAGAGTCCACCTGCACACCCTCACTTGACACCACGTGGCCCAAAAATTCTACCGAGTTCAACCAAAACTCACACTTGCTGAATTTAGCAAATAATTGGTGATCCTTGAGAGTCTATAGCACAATCCTCAAATGAGCGGCATGCTCTTCCCGCTCCGAGAGTTATAAGAATGTCATCTATGAAGACAATCATGAATATGTCTAAGTATGGCTTGAAAACCCTGTTCATCAAATTCATAAAAGCTGCAGGAGCATTCGTTAGTCCAAAATACATCATCCTAAAAGTTGTCTTCGGAATGTCACTCTCCCTAACTCTGAGCTGATGATACCCGGATCTGAGGTTTATCTTTGAAAAATAGTTGGCACCCGAAGTTGGTCAAACAAGTCATCAATTCTGGGGAGGGGATACTTGTTCTTGAACGTAACATTGTTCAACTGCCAATAGTCAATGCACATACGAAGAGAACCATCCTTCTTTTGAACAAAGAGAACTGGTGCACCCCACGGAGACTTTCTAGGCTTGATGAAGCCCTTATCCAAAAGATCCTTCAACTCCTTTGGCTCAGATGAAGCCATTTTTTATGGAGGAATAGATATAGGTTGTGTATCGAGAAGAAGGTCAATACCAAAGTCAATCTCCCGCTCGTGAGGGACTCTTGGTAGGTTATCTGGGAAAACCTCCGAATATTCACATACTATAGGAACTGATTGGAGAGTCGGGGTTTCAGATGTAGCATCCTTAACCCGAACTAGATGATACACGTAACCCTTAGAAATCATCTTTCTGGCCTTAAGGTAGGAAATAAAGTGACCTACAGGAACAGCTGAATTACCCTTCCATTCTAGGATTGGCTCGCCCGGAAATCAAAACTCTACCGTATGGATTCTACAATTCACTGAGGCATAACACGCATGCAACCAATTCATACCAAAGATAACATTGAAATCTGTCATGTCTAACTCTACCAAATCGATTGAGGTGACCTACTGAAAGACTCTAACAAGGAAATTTTTGTATATTCGTCGAGCTATAACTGAGTCACCGACTGGAGTAGAGACTGAGAAGGGTCCTGATAGGATTTTGGGACTAACTCCAAATCTAATAGCAACATAAGGAGTCATAAAGGATAAAGTATCCCCTGGATATAACAACGCATACACATCAAGATGGAATATTCACAACATACTAGTGACTACATTTGGAGAGACCGCCTTCTCCTGGCGTGATGAGAGGACATAAAACTTGTTCTGATGTTGTCCACCACCTGCACTACTAGATGTATCCTATTGAGAAGGACGTGCCACTAGAGCTGCCGCTAAACTAGTAGTCTGGGCACGACTTCTACTATCGACCTGTCTAGCCAAAGGACATTCCCTGCACCTGTGCCCGAGTTTCTCACACCCAAAGCAAATATCTGATCCGACTAAGCACTCTCCTATGTGGTTCTTACCATATTTTCCATAGACTAAAAAGGTGCGCTCCATCGGCATGTCCCTCTGTCACCTTGAACCTGATGCCCTGCTCTTTTGATCGCCCTGAGGCCTAGATGGGACACTGACTGATGACGGCGCCGAGGACGATGACCCCTTATGGGATTGTTGATGATGTCTGCCGCTAGGCCTCTACTAGAAAAATCCAAAGCTGCCTGTCCTGGCCCTCTTGGCCTCTCTCTCCCTTTCCCTCATCTGATTCGCCTCAATCTACTGGGCGTATATCACCAATCAGGAGAAATCAAGATAACTGTTCAACATTGCGGTCCTACACTCCTTGATCAATGAGTCTAACACCCCATACACAAACTTATTCATATGGGCTATCTGATCTGCAACCATCTCTGGCGCATATTTAGATAGTCGGGTGAACTCCAAGGCATACTATTGGATAGTCATATCATTTTGACTCAAGTTGACGAACTCTACTGCCTTTGCCTCCCTCAACTCCCTAGGGAAGAATCTGTCTAAGAAGGCTATCATAAACTCCTCCCAGCTCATGAGAACTCCGCCCACTGCTCGGCCATCCCTCTATTGACAGTGCCAAATATAAGCAACTTCCTTCAGCTGATAGGAGGCTAAGTCTGCGCTCTCTTCTCCCATCACCCCCATAATTTGGGTGATCTTCTGTATCTCTTCTAGAAAATCATATGGGTCCTCATCCACCCTCGACCCAAGAAACTTAGGGGGATTCATCTGGAGGAAATCCCTAACTCAAGTCGTCGCTGCATTCCCATTCTAGGGGACATGAGCCACTGCCTGTTGATTGACCTGAGCGGTCAAAGCCTAAGCCAACAATTGAAAAGCTTCCCTAAACTCAACATGAGAGACCTGCTCGGGCAAAAGACCTGCTGGTGCTGGCGGGGCTTGCTGATGCCCATCCCATTGCCATCCTCATGGCCATTTCCTTTCTCATTCCTTCTTCCATTCATATGGCATGGAGGCATGATTCTACAAACACATGAAGCTAGAGTTAGAGGAATAAAGAGAGTTGAACTCATAGCACGAGATAGAATCATGAAAGAAGGAAAGTTTCCTAAAATGTTTCATAGTCTCTCTGTCATAAGTGTGGTGCGCTTCACACCCATGAAAAAGACTCTACTTAAAGTGGCTTTCAAACACCTTAGGACACTTCAAAACGTAATACTCTGATACTAAGTTTGTCACGACCCGAGCTGAGATCCTGGATCGAGACACGGAACCTAGAACCACGAATGGCTCCAAGTCGACCCATGGCATGAACATAGCAGTTATAGAGCATAAATTAACGGAAACTGATAACTGAACATGAATAAGCAAAAGTCTACACACATAGTAATCGTAAATCGAATCAACACTGACAAGCTGAGATTTACATATTGTCTGAAAAGCCTCTAATATAACTGATTTTTATAATTTTTTATTCATTGATACAAGATACACGCGCAAAAAGGAAAAAGTTGAATGACTTTATTGTCCATAAAAAGTTGAACGATTTTTCAATCCTTCAAGTAAAAATTACACTAAATAATTTGGGATATATGTGTGTTCCACATATTCAGAACTAGTGTGCATATATATATATATTATATATATATATATATATATATATGATCTTATAAAAACAACTCTGAACTCCACATCAAGCGAAGCTTTTTGCCGGGTTCCTAGTAACACTATCAAGGTATGTTTAGAGAGGGGGAATTAAACCACCACATTAATTCCAAAGATTGCGAAAGTTGTACATATTCGATATAATGTGTAGTGTACTTGATGAAGATGAAAATAACGTCAAAAATCTGAATACTTTTCATCAAGTATAGCCCTTAACTTCACATACATGTATCTTATCATTTATTTTTATTAATTTTTGGAAGATAAATTTGTTTTTTAGCACAAAAATATTTAGTAATAGTGTTTAGGTGAAGTATAAATTGATTTTTTAATATTTAAGGGATATTTGGTAATTTAACTTTTCAATTTAGAAATTTTTTACTTTTAAAATAGTATAGATATAGATATAGATAAAATATGTACTCTTAAACATTTATCGTATTTGTTTTTTTCCCTCTCTTATTTCTCCAAAAATCTCTTTTTTATCATCCCATATTTAATAATAGAAAATTATCTCATTTTTAATGAATAGTTCACATTTTTCGATAAAATGAGATATCTTAATTTTTTATAATTTGAATAGAAGAAAATTATATTTTTAAATTTTTTATGTATAAAAATAATTATCTCTTACGTATAAATATAAAAATCTTTTATAAACAAATTATAAAACTAAAAGAAATTGTAAAGAGCTTAAAATCATTTCTCCAGCACATTTATTAAAGCCTCAATTTGGAAAGGAAGAAACATACTCATCGGTTGAACTGCTTTAGCATAGTAAGTTTTGAAACACGTGCAATACACGTGTACTCCATGCTAATTTGATAAGTGTTTTACAAATATTATAGTAAATGTGCTTGCATGAAAATTAAACAAAAAAATATAAATTTAAATTGATAAATAATGAACTTATTTTATTGATATATATTATTGCTGCAAAAATAATATTATTCTGAAAAAGTGTTGTCAAATGAATCTAAAAAATAGTAACCGTGAATGATTTCACTTCTAATTATATATAAAATATATACTCAATTGACAGTAATTTCTCTTTCACATAATTTAAATATGAATTTAAGGAACGTCTATCAGCTATGATCGTGAATGTTTCACGCCTTAAAATTATCATCTTTTTTTTAATGTAGCCTCTTTTTTATAATTATACACATATCAATAAATTATTATCGAATGAAAGTAGTATTTTGTCGAAGTTGTACAAAAATTTTATCAATGTGTTCCTTCCTTAGGATGTGTAGGTCGTTGTTAATACATCATGTACACCTACACAAAAAATAAAGTTATCTGTAATGGAGATAATTATTATTGATATTAATGTATATAAGTCATACTTACACGTACATATACCTAATCTAGTTCAAAATTATGAATTCTTTCATATGTGAATTTAACAAGAAAATAATTATATTATATAAATAAAATTTTCTTATAAAATATAACACAGATTGATTATGATGATCGTGAAGAATTTCAAATAGTGGTACAAAACCTTCGAAGATTTTTGAGAGAATCACAAATCAAAAGATATAATTGACCAAAAAAAATAAGCGAAAAGATCTAAGATTATAAATAAAAAAAAAAACTTAAATCTCATATACTTCTTGCAAATGCAAAATTGAAAAGGAAAGAATTGATACTCTTGTCTTCTTTGTAATTTTGTAGCAAAAGAAAAGAGTTGAATTATTGATTTAAAACCCCACAATTGCTTTATCCAACTTCAGCCTTGAAATAATCCTTTATTCTGATTTTTTGAAGCCATATTAATATAACAAATTAACAATAAGAATCCACTATGTGATTATCAAAATCGGACAAAAATAGAGACTAATAAAATTCTTATTTTGCTATCAAAATGACTCTAAGAATATTAAATATATATATACAGCAGTGAGGATTCATAAGCAAGTTCATAATCAAAATGAATCTAAGAACTTACTACATTCTACTCGATAAGCATTTAATATTCTTATTTATTAAATATTAAATAAAATTTATAAGCAAGACTTTCTTCCTTTTAAATATAAATATACAGCGGTGAGGATTAGACATACTCTTTGAGTCCATTTATAGAAAATGCTTATCAAGTAGAATGTAGTAACATAAATTCATTGCTAGTACTAATCTGTATATCTGTATATATATATTTAAAAGGAAGAAAGTCTTGCTTATGATTAAGATAAGTGACAGCGTAAGAGAAAGATATGTGCTAGTTTTAGGACAAAAAAGAAAAGAAAAATGTGTTAATTTTTTGGACAAATTACTTAAATTAGATAATTGTTAGTTAATGTTTGTCTTAAATTTTTATAATTTTTATAACTATCAAATTGTGATAGTTATTTAACTTTTTACAGTTATTTTACTTTTTAAAATGCAAATGCTGACAATTTTTTTACGGATAGTGATAGTTCTCTAATTAATATAATTTTAAAATACATTTTAAGTATCTTTTATATTATATTTTTTATATTATTTATTAAAAAAAAAAGGCCAGTCACATAATTTTTTCAATTATAACGTGAAGAAAATGCCATGAAAATGCATTTAAAAACCTAAAATTAAAGCTTCCGTTAATATTTAAATATTTGTTCTTTTATCTACATGCACTCAATATCAGACACAACTGACAAGCCGACATTATATATACACGCACAGATAAATATTCAGAGGGGTGATAGGTCTTTTCCACAAGAATAAATTTTCAGCCTTTACGGACAGTATTTGAATATAGTGATTGAAATTCTCTATTTTTCTGTGTTTTTTTCAATATTCGAGGACGAATGTTTCCAAGGGGGAGATATCGTAATGCCTCGGAAACTCAAAAACCAGACCAGGGAGTTGAAACAGAGAAAACAAAAATTTTTGCACTGGATCACAGAACGAGTCGTCCTATGACCCATGGGGGTAGACCACGAGTTGTGAAGTGACTCGTAGGGAAAGGTCCGGACTTGGTAGAAAAAGTTGGGAAAAATGGAGTGACCACGAATCGTGGTCAAAACCACGATCCGTTAGATGACCTGTGGCCAGTACTTGATTGAAGACCAAGAGGAATTTGGCAGTGTACTTCATAATTAGACACCACAAGTCGTGATCCAAGCCACGATTCGCTAGGTGAACCGTGGTTCAAAATAGTTGGGAGAGTAATGATGTTCGCAGTGTAGTTGACGAGTAGGGCACCACGAGTCGTAGGGTACACCACGAGTCATGGTGTCCCTCGTGGTGACCAATAGGGGATTTTGGGCAGTGGACTCAATGACTGTGACCACGAGTGATGGTCACTGGGCACGAGTCATAGGGTCCCCTATGGGGACTAGCAGTCAGTTTTTCCTGCGAATTTCCTAAGGGTGCTTCGGTAATTTCTAAACTCCTAGATCCTAAAATAATTCATTTGGGACATTTTTAGGGGATTTAGAAGGGCAAAACGGTTTTCCCTCTCATCCCCACTCATCTTCAAAAAAATACCATAAGCCTTCCTCTCAAGAAGCTCTCAAGCAAGACTAGCGTTTTTCCTCCATTGCAGCAGTCCAAGATTCTTTCTCCAAGGAAATTCTAACTCAGATATATGGGAATTCAACAAGGGGATAGTTCTTCCCTTGTGTCCTCCAAAACCCTTCTCTAATTTCTCATAAATCCTAGCCTGAGCTTTCGAATGTGACGAGAATATATGTCAGTTTTCTTTGAATTCACATAGAATGATATCCATGATTAGTTTAGACATGATTTCCATCATTTCATGATTAAATTGATGTTATTCCCGAAAAAGTGAATTCTAGCCCTGAGCTTACGATTGAGGTTGAATTATGTGTCAGATTCCTTATAGCTTGTGAAATATGCTTTAAGCTGATTGTTAGATATTTTTCATTATTTAGATCTCGTGTAATTTCTCCCTTAGTAAGAAAGATTTTGGCCCTATTGTTGAATGAGAATACCTATAGTTTGTTGGTTGGATTAGACTTCCTTATTGCTTGATTTTAGCCATATTGTGGATTCCCGTATTATTAGAATAAGTTGAAATCTCTATTAGCTGCTTAGTAGTTCAGTTCAGTATGTAGGAATCCGCAGTGTTACTCAGAATTTGTCAGTCGATCAGTTGACTATAGAAACTCTTGAGGTGTCTGTGATACCTCCTAGTTATCAGCAGCAAATTCAGAATTCAGTTTATTGGTCCACTAGGCGGTCATGGCACTTTAGATATATAGCTATGACTAGCCTTAGGACCCCAATTTCATATTACAGTGTGTTCTTAGACGGTTACGACGCTTCAAGATAAGCATCTCTAACCAGTCTAGAACCCAGTTACAGAATCTGGTCTGGTAAGACTCTCAAGGTGCTTTCAAATATGTATACCTGACTAGTCTTGGGCTCCAGTTTCGAGCTATCAGCCTAGTATTCAGTCTAGGGCTATCTAGTGGGAGTAGAACTTGGCACCGAGCGGACCGGGTTCCAGCGCACCCAGGCTCCCAGAACTATATTACCAGTAGGTTACAGTATTTATTGGCCTGATTGGCCCCTGACTTTTGTGATCACCCAGTTTATGCCTTTATACCCTGGCAAGGTATATTGGGTCCTACTAGTGGGGCGTATACATTGGACTCCACATCTAGCTCATGTAGTTAAATGTTGGTTATAGACTCTCCGACTAGTTAGCTCTGTTCCTTCTTAGATTAGTCAGTTCAGATCAGTTCAGTACAGTATCTTAGACTCAGAATTTTCGACTTAGGGCATCTCTTTGACCATTAGACAGGGTCATCTTGACCATCTTAGTTTACTTCAGTTATTCAGTGGTCATTGCATGTCGTTTCAGTTCAGTCATTTATATCCAGTATTATGTTTTCTCCTGCTTACTTAGTACATTCAAAAGTACTGACGCATACCATTTATGTTGTATCCTTTCATGATACAGCCGCAGGTTCTCAGACTCAGCACCGTTAGTTGACCTCGCTCAGACTTTCTCAGCAACTTCATTGGTGAGTCCTCATCCTTTGAGAACGGAGATTATTTCTTTCAGCATAGTTTGTTTTATTTAGATTTTGAGTTAGCTGGGGGCTTGTCCCAGCAACTCATCAATTGTAGTGGCTATCAGACATAAACATGTTACTTCCAAACTTTCAGTTTTGTGCAGATGATTTTAAACTTTATTGACTCAGTTTATTTTCCTATATAAATGTTTTATGATAGTATTTTAAAGCTTCCGCAAATTATGTTTACTCAGAATGCCAGTGTATGATAGACCAGAGGTTGACTTGGGTTAGAAGACTCGGGACGTGACAGCTATCCTAGGTGGGGTCAATCCCGACCTATATACTACATCATAGTCTCAATCTATCGACTCAAGAGGCGTATCTGGCTCTTAGGGCCTAACGCAACTGCTACTCGCCCCTAGAATAGTCTGCATAATTGCTAATAGGCACAGCCCGTGTGCCTATATCTAATCAGAGGATCCTGATAGTGATCATAATCTCTAACGGTCTGGAACGAATAGGGCGAGATCTAGAGTGTGCTAACGATACTCTGAATGCCATGCTAGCAAGGTGGTAGCTCATAAGCGAATCGTAATGTCGTGAACGGTAAATTGTCTAATTCCTATATTTGGGACAACTGTATGGCTACCACTTAATCGGATATGCCTCTGAGCAATCAGCTCCTAACCTTCCCCAGGCGATTCGCTATAGTTCCTAGCCTGAAGGTAATGTTGTACTACTATGGTTCTAGTCCCTTGGACACCAACTTGGTTTGTTCAGATTTCGTATAACTTCTCTAGGCGATCCCTAACTTTGTAGGTAGGTTCACTTGGTCCTAGCCACATGCGGCAACCTGTATCTGAGTATCTATAAGAGTGGGCTGGGGCGTTGGCCTCACATTTCACTACTGATAAGATTCCCTCCTTAGGGTATCCACGGGTCTATCTGACTCATATGACTAGAGTGACCCCCTGGGCGACCCATATGTGTGGCACTAAGTCGACTGCGGCTAATAATCACTAGTAGTGGCTAACTATATAATAAGTTGTCACTTTTTCCACCGGCAACCTTGGTGCTGCTGACCCTAGGGTAGGACTAGCTTATACAAATTATGGCCCTGGAGGCGCTAAGGTACGCCAATGGCCTCTGGGGGGCATCGTTGTCTATCCAGGCGTCAAACTGCAAGTTATATCACCTGTCTATGCCCTATGTTGTCCTATTTACTGAAACAGGACCAACAGCTAACCCTAAGTTTCTAAGGCCTTGGCATGGCAGCAACATGTCGGATTCCTATTACATAGTGAACAGAAGGACAGAGGGCTTACTATAACACTTCTAGTGTGTGTCACACCTAACTTGCTCTTTCCCGACCAGGGATACGATAATCTATTCTCAATACGTTTTCTAACAGCTAACCACAACGCAGCTAATACCACACATGGAATTGTTATCTACGTTCAAAAGCATAAGTAGTATCATTATATGACGAGAATAACTTGCCGAAGGAATAAACCTTAACATACCTCGAATGTTGACTTTCGTTCACCTGAATAGTTTCCAACCTGAAGCCAGCACTTTCACTCACTTGCATCCCTTACGCTGAGAGAATAAAGTTATTTCGATAGTAGGAGTTGGTGCACAACGATATCTTTCGATATAATATCAACTATAATTCAACTCTATTTAACTCGATCGAAAATCCACAATTTCTCGAGAGTTCAGAAGGGAGAAATGCTTACCTATTGCCTGTGGCCGTCCAAGACTCAATTTGGAGTAATTCCGACAACCTTTTCTAGGTGGGATTTCGGTATACCGAGCGAATTTTCAAGAAATAACTCCGCAGAGATGCTTTTCGTAGGCCTAGAACTTGTTACCTAAAGTTAATTTGCGTTTGGATGGAGTTTGATGGCGTAATTTGATAAAAATCCAACGAAAGTTACTTGTTTCTATCAGTTCTTGGTCAAGTATCTATTGAGAATGATTTAAATCATCAAGGAGGTTCTTTATATAGTAATAGGACGGTGGCAGGGTGGGGCGCTGCGACCCGCTCGTAGCACCAAAATGCGGGCGCGATGCGCCGCCCATTGCGCTGAGGAAGAGGCTCGATGCGCCGACCCTTACACCGAGGGTGTGGCGCAACGCAGCGCCTGGGGCTCCCTGCCTAGGGCTTTGGCCTCCTGCTCGCTCAATTTCGTACTCTTCTATTCGTTCTCCGAGCCTTTATATGCGTCGCGCTTTAAAACCTCGACATACATACAAACACATTAACTAAACGATGGGGACTTACGGTGTGTAACATCATACACCCCTTAGGAACATTCGTCCTCGAATGTAATCCTTAGGCTTAAAGGACCCAACTCTTTTAACTGATACCAGAAAAATTTTAGCATGGTCCCCTCTGTATTATGGGCTATCCAAAAACCTGAAACGCAGAAAAGTCCAACATGGGCATCTCACAAGACGCTACAAGAAATGATCAATCATAGCTTCATATCACAAAGGCAAATAACTAAACATTACTGATATTATACGTAACAACACAATGACTGAACAACAATCTGACCTCAACTACTCAATTTGGGTTAGGTCTGGAATAAGCGAGGATATCTAGACCTCATATCATCCTCAGCTTCTCAAGTCATCTCCTCTACCTTTTTGTCCCTCCATACGATTCTACTAGGCTATAGCTTTGGTTCTCAAGATAGCCCCTATGTATCTGCCAATCCAGTATAACTATTGGAGTCTCCTCGTGGGACAGTTCTTCTGTGACCCAAGCATTCTCAACTGGGATAACTGATGTGTTGTGGATTTACAGCACTATTGACGCTCAAAACTAAGAAAATAGCATGGACTTAGGTGTATTTATGTGGATATGAGGCACTTTTCCTTTGATTTCAGGATAAATGGGTGTTGGAACAATAAATTGCAAAAGGGAGCTAAAAGTGTGAAAAAAAGGGCAAAAAGTGCAGACAATACGATCCGTAGGATGGACCTACGAGTCATACTGAAGGCCCTGATAAGAAGATGAAAACATTACCTGGAAGATTGATCCCATGAGACTTGTCACGGATCGTACCATGGTGGTACAAGTCGTGGTAAGCCAGTCATGATAAAATCTAGAAGAATTGCAGAGGAGGCTGATTCTCAGTACGAGAGCACCTTACGACCCGTAAGATGAAGGTACGAGTCGTACAATACTGGTTGTGGTGAAGTTCAGAAAAAGTTCAAGAGCATCAGGATCAAGCCACGGGTGCAATATACGAGTCATAGGAAGTAGGTACGAATCGTACCTTGGCCCAACACTTAGCCAAAATTCAGCCAACAATCCAAGCTACGAGTTGATGCCACGGTCTGTGAGAAGCCCCTAGGAGTCGTAGGTGGACCTGTGACGAGGTCGGCAACAGATATCGAACAGTCCTGTTAGTTTAGGAAAAGGATTCTTGTGTCCCTATAAATACTTTTTTATGTTTTATTTTTCATATAGGAGGACGAATAGACTTAATTCTAATAGGAGAACATTGTGGTAAGGAGTTTTACATCATTGGAAGAGAGAATTGAGTTGGTTCAAACTTGTGATCAACCTTTTCTTGAATTCATCTTGTTCTTGCTACTTGTTATTCAAGATTTCATGGTTTAATCGAAGGAATTATTTTTTCTCAATCATCTTTGTAAGTATTGTTTTATGTTTTCAATCATGAACACAAATCACAACCTTGCAACTATGAGAGGCTAAAATCTCCATGGTTAGGGTTGTGGGAACAACGGTGGATTAACAAGTTAGGGTTGCACAAAGTGAGTCTGAAACCAATACTAATTACTTATATTGTATTCTCTTCATCTTTAATGATTCTTAGTGGTGTACAACGTTAGGAAGTGCCTGAATTCTTTACTTGCTTTGGTCGAAGAGGTAGAGATTAGGAAAAGAGAATTACAACAGAGCCTTGATCTTGATGATCATTGTATTAACTTGAGTTGTGGTCGCAGGATAGTTATATCTGGAACTTAGTTATAACAGTTAGTTTGCAAAACTCATGAGACTTGGTCGAGTAATTGAGGATAGTCATTCAATAGGGATTGGTCGATCGTTTGAATGAACCAAACTTATCAGTTCTGTAAGTAAGTATTGGTAAAGATCACGAGTGTACACCCAAAGCTGTTATGAACCCATGGGGAACACAAACCCTAGTTATTTCTTTAATTATTGATTCACAAATATAATATTGACCGCTGTTTATTTCTATTATTAATTTGTATTATAATCCCCCCATTGTGAAGTAATTACAATACAACTTCATCTACCGGCTGTAATCTAGATCTTCCATATTCCCTGTGGTTTCGACCCCAACCTCTTAATTGGGTTCTTTATTGACAACGTCCGCTTTATACTTCAGTTAGAAGTGTGGTTTGAGCGTTATCAAAAAGTGGCACTGTTGTCGGGGAATACGGCTAAGACTAGATTATTTGCTTGTATTTGACTTTTTTGGTAGTTATTTCCTCTTTTACGTTTTTTCTTGTTTTGTTTTGTCTCATCTAGGGCACCTCTTGGCGAAGCCAAGCATCCAAGACAGTGGAGGATGATTCCAAGTTCCTTGACAAAGTCTGAGTAGTCAAGAGACTTGCGTCGTGCCGCGACGTTAAATCAGGTGCTTCTTGGGAGGCAACCCAAGTGGTGGTTTGATGAAATCTGAGTAACCAGACCACCTGCATCGTGCCGCGACGTTAAATCAAGTGCTTCTTGGGAGGCAACCTAAGTTATTGAACTAATGTGTGCCCAGTGTGTAGGGAAACAAAAACAGGTGGCTGAAAAATCTGCTGCTACAAGATCTTAGTACGACTCGTGGTGAGGTCCTACGAGTCATGGTAGCAATGGTGGTGAAAAGCAGAGGAAACTCTAAGCAAAGTCTGACCTACGACTCATCCTATGATTTGTACCTCAATGGTACGAGTCGTAGGATGCACTCTTAGGTCACCAGGAGTTCTCTGTAGCTAAAGTCATTACCGCCCAGGGACGAGTCGTAGGTTGCTCCTACGACTCGTGGTACGAATGGTGATGGGTCAAAATTACCCGATTTGGCCCAGATTTTTAAAATAGCCCTCACCTACTTAAACTTCAAAATTGACCATCTTCCCATGCGAACACCTCAAAACCCACGACTTGAGAACCCTCTTCCCAACACCCGTAGCTTCCCTTCATCAAGAAATTAAAGCACGAAATTCTTGCTTCAACTGAGTGTGCAAAGCCCTAGAAGTTGATTTCCAGTCTATGAATCGACAATCAAGTAAGTGATTTACATTGTAAGTTCTTAATGCTTGAAAGTGAACTTAAGGGAATCGAAAACCCATAAGAATCACTAGGTATGCTTGAAAATCAATGGGTATGTGCGAAAAACTCCAACTCGATCGAAAACCCACTAGAAATTTATTGAATTTTGAACCAAGAACACCTAAAGGGAGTTACGGGTAGGGGAGGATTAAGTGGTGTAAAAAGGGAGTTTACCAAATGCTAGACCTAGGGGAAATCTGAGTACCCAAAAATGTGCAAAACAAACACTTACATACTGAGCAAAAGAATTGTAAAAAATGAGCTGAAAAAGGGTACGCCGCACAGTACGGATCGTAGGTTGACACTACGAGTCGTACTAAGTGCTCGTACCACTTATCTTGAAAAAATCAATCTGGGAAGCCCACCCTACGACTCGTGGAATTGACCTACGGGTCGTACGACGAGTCGTGATGAAAAACATAATTTATGCAAAATGGGACTTCATCAGATGACTCAAGATACAGATCGTACCTTCATGGTATGAGTCGTACCTGAAGTCGTGGGGCACCATCAGGGCTTCTCACAAGTCGTACCTCTGAGGTACGACTCGTACTGAGGACCCGTGATGAGATTCTGAACTTCTTCTATCTAGTTTTCTTTTTCAAAAATGGAATGCTAACCTCTTTCCCACCAGGTAAAATGACGTACAAACGCAGGGCAAACAAAACACAAGCCCGCAGGACATTGATAGATGAAACAACGGACTCAGAGTCTGATCAAGCTGGAGATTCACCTAGTAGTTCACTTGACGATTATCAAAGGGCAAAAAGTGCAGAACACAGTACGATCCTTAGGAAGGACCTACGAGTCATCCTGAAGGCCCTGATAAGAAGCTGAAAACTTAACCTGGAAGATTGATCCCATGAGACTTGTCACAGATCGTACCATGGTGGTATGAGTCGTGGTAATCCAATCGTAATGAAATCCAGAAGAACTGCACAGGAGGTTGATTCTCAATATGAGAGCACCTTACAACCCGTAATATGAAGGTACAAGTTGTACCATACTGGTCGTGGTGAAGTTCAGAAAAAGTTCAAGAGTACCGGGATCAAGCCACAGGTGCAATGTACGAGTCGTAGGAAGTAGGTACGAATCGTACCTTGGCCCAACACTTAGCCAACAATCCAAGCTACGAGTCGATACCACGGTCCGTGAGAAGCCCCTACGAGTCGTAGGTGGACCCGTGACAAGGTCGGTAACAGATATAGAAAGCAGTCCTGTTAGTTTAGGAAAAGGATTCTTGTGTCTCTATAAATACTTTTTTATATTTTATTTTTCATAGAGGAGGACGAATAGACTTAATTCTAGTAGGAGAACATTGTAGTAAGGAGTTTTACATCATTGGAAGAGAGAATTGAGTTGGTTCAACCTTGTGATCAACCTTTTCTTGAATTCATCTTGTTCTTGCTACTTGTTATTCAAGATTTCGTGGTTTAATTGAAGGAATTGTTTTTTTATCAATCATCTTTATAAGTATTATTTTATGTTTTCAAGCATGAAGGCAAATCACAACCTTGCAATTATGAGAGGCTAAAACCTCCATAGTTAGGGTTGTGGAAACCATGGTGGATTAACAAGTTAGGGTTGCACAAAGTGAATCTGAAACTAATACTAATTACTTATATTGTATTCTCTTCATCTTTAATGATTCTTAGTGGTGTACAACATTAGGAAGTGCATGAATTCTTTACTTGCTTTGGTCGAAGAGGTAGAAATTAGTAAAAGAGAATTACAACAGAGCCTTGATCTTGATGATCATTGTATTAACTTGAGTTGTGATCACAGGATAGTTATATCTGGAACTTAGTGATAACGGTTAGTTTGCAAAACTCATGAGACTCGGTCGAGTAATTGAGGATAGTCATTCAATAGGGATTGGTCGATCGTTTGAATGAACCTAAGTTATCAGTTTTGTACGTAAGTATTGGTAAAGATCACGAGTGTATACCCAAAGTTGTTATGAACCCATGGGGAACACAAACCCTAGTTATTCCTTTAATTATTGATTCACAAATATAATATTGACCACTGTTTATTTCTATTATTGATTTTTATTAGAACCACCCCCCCCCCCCATTGTGAAGTAATTACCATACAAGTTTATCTACCGGCTGTAATCTAGATCTTTCATATTCCCTGTGGGTTCGACCCCAACCTCTTAGTTGGGTTCTTTATGGACAGCATCCGCTTCATACTTCAGTTGAAAGTGTGGTTTGAGCGTTATCAATAACCCGAGAAAGGTCTCTTATGCACTTGGGTCACATTAATGAATGGATCCTAGCCCCTAAGGTGACTTTATCTCATAGGTCACTTGGCCAATCTTCTGGAGGATTCGGTATGGCCTAATGAATCTAGGACTGGGCTTGCCCTTCTTATCAGATCTCATAACGCCCTTTATTGGCGAAGTTTTTAGGAATACACAGTCGCTTCTTCAATCCTTAACTTCCTATACCATATGTTAGGGTAGTACCTCCGATAACCCTAGGTTGTTGGTACATCTTTCTCGATAAGCTAAACTTCCTTTGTTTGGCTGATATATTAGTATGCCTGGTTCAACTATCCCTAATTTATCTGTTTCTGGTCATCATTTAGGGGCCTTCATTTCCACTCATAATAGACCTCCGGTATCTGAGTTGTGTGCTTTGCTTGGCTATTTGTTTGGAGATAAGAAGTTGTACTCAAATTAGCATGCATCCCAATCTGTTCTGAAAGCCTTTCCAAAACCTAGCTGTGAGTTGTGCCCCTTTGCTAGAAGTTAAGAGACACTAAGACCCCACGTAGATGGAATATTTCTTCAGTATTTAATTCAGTGTAATCTTTAGCTGAAATCTAATCTTGACCAGCAAAAGATGTGTTGATCTCCTTATCCTTTCAACAATGGTCCACACGAGGTCATGTTTATGCCTGGCACATGGTAACCCTGTAGCTATATTCATATTATCTACTTTCTGCTCTTACACAGGCATGGCTATTTCTTGAATTAGCTTGCCCAGTTTTCGGGGTCTTACCTTTCCCCATTGGTCATTGGAGCTCTGTGCTACAACTTGACAATATCTTCCCTCTTCCCATGCCATCAGTAGATCTCTCTTTACAACCTTATGTGTTTTCATTAAACTCTGGGTGGAGGGAGTAACAGACATGGTGCACCTTTGCTATAGTTTACTAACGAATTCCTACCACCTTTGGAATGCACAGTCGACCTCTAGGTCTCAAGACTCCGCCCCTTATCACCTCAAAGGCCAATGACTCCCTGTTGGGCCTTGTCTCTGGGCTGCACCAGACTAGGGTCTCCGTACCGTCACTCCTTTACCTCCACAACTAAAGGTGGTATCACAATGTTCTAGGTTGCAATCTCACTACCCTTTAAATGTCAGTCTGATGCTTATTCCTTGACATTTAGCAGCGATTCCAAGCTCTATCAACCTACCACAACCTGGAGGTGATTTTGTTTTCCCCTTACTGCTATAGGCTGAAATCTGGGGTTCGTGCTCCATGCACCGTATTGGAAAGGATATTAAAGGCCAAATCTACCCACCTGTATCATTCCGACCCAGCCAATTTCACTCATATAATCTCTCTATCCTTCGACATAACAAACTAGGGCCATGGCCATTATTCTTCAGGTATCCATTACCGTCGCTATCATACTATGATGGAATCAACCTATTTCTGACCTGAGCTTTACTACTGCTGGGGGTTTATTGCTTATGGACTCTCACATGTACTTGGGTACTACTTGCAATCTTATATGCCCTCCTGAGTTACTGTCGTGAGGGTCTAGGTAAATTTATAAACACTTAGGGGTCTCAACCACTTTCTAATCCCTCTCGGAGTCAACAATTCTAACCCTCCTTTACTATTTATCCTGGGCAATATGGCATTGGTACTTATGCTTTCTGTTGTACTAAAAGAACAAACTGGGAAGTAGGAAATGACACTATCATTCTATAATGGGGCTAAGGCATGAAATTCAACAACTCTAAAGGCTGGAGGTACAAACCTCGCACAATCCTTCGTATATTTAAGGTAATCCAACATTAATTGTTGTCCCTGTCTAATTCAAAATGTCTACTAAGTAAGCCAACTCATATATATACTATACTCCTGTCCTCCTATTCTGAGGCTGAAGAAGGAACTAGGGACGATGCTGGTATATGTATTACCCTATGAGATTCCTAGTGCCCCGGCAGAATACCGAGGGATTAAAAGACATCTGTTTCCGCCTTCAGGCTGATTGTCTCCCAACTATAGCCCCTCATCGGTATCTTCTCCTGTTGCCGCTGCTAACTTGTGGCTAGCTGGAGTCTGTCTTATGTCAGATATTACTCTAGACATACATAACAATCAAAGCTTAGGGATTCAACCCTGTACAACTCGACTCTATAGCACAATCTGGGAAGAAGGAGGGGTAACCATACTATCATGCCTCGTAGCCTCCGATTATAGAATGTGGTGCATAACACATTTATAAACAAGAATCTACTATACATGGCTTGCAGACTCCCTGGGTTACGACCTGCCCTGATACCAAGTTTGTCACGCCCCACCTTAGAAGGCACGACTGGCACCTAATGCCACACTAGAATCTGAACTGACCTGACTGGCCTGATGCACCTCTGGTACATGCCTACAACTCAATTTAAGAGAATGACGAGTTATATCTCGGATGTAAACACAGCCTCAGGCTGATAAGGCCACCTATAAAAGAAACCATCTAACCAACAACAAGGCAATAAATGAATCCTATGAGGGCCGAGAAGACCACCATGTTGTCTAGTTATAACAGGAATAAAAACAGCCAGCTATACTAGGCCCCGCACAGCCAACACGTAAAATAAGACATACATAGGCCCCACATGGCTAACACATAAAATAAGACATACATAGGCCCCACACGGCTAACACATAAAATAAGACATACATAGGCCCCACACGGCCAACGAAAACCAACTAACTAAAGACTATAGTCTGCAAGCCTCTAAGAATAGAAATAATGGTCGGGACAGGGCTCCGGCCTACTCAAATGCTATATAAATAAAAGAATGTAATCTCTACAACCTGGTAACTCCAAATGAAAGTAGTTGGTCGAGCTGTTGACTCTGAACAACTGCTAATGGAGTTCCTGAAATTTGTCTGTCTAAACCTGCAAGCAAGTATGCAGCGCCCCATAGTTGGGCGTCAGTACAATATGTACTGAATATGTAAGGCAGAAATGGAAAGCTCACCAATAAGGAACTAAAAGTGAAGAACAAGAAGGGGCAGAAGTTAACCTGTAAACTTACTTATCCATAATCTGCATCTAGTACAACACTACAAACATATGAGCTAATACTGCACAATTACATATTCATAAGCTATAACTAGCAGGCAAGAATACAAAAAGTAACCTAACATGGCCCCTATAAGCCTGAAAAGTACAATCAACACAAAATAACCCGCTCGGGGCCCCCATAAGCCCTAGCGAGCACACTTCAATCTATATACCCCTAACATGGTCAATATGACTCACAAGTAACTATAGCCAACTTATTGGTCCTTGGGTCTGCAATTGATCCCTCTCGGCTCCTATAGTTGTGTCTGAGTCCGATTAACTCCTTAACTGCACCCTGGGCACCAGGCTCGATGAGGGTTAGTGATGTTGATATGGCATAAAAATAATAGTCGATCCATGGAATGGACTGTAATATGGCCCTGGGGCCTCTACATAGTCCCTTGGGACAACATATAGCTCCTTGGAGCGATCCATATAGCTCTGAAGGCAACGACACAGCTAGTAACCCTGAGGTTGTTTAACGGAAGGCTATCCTTTGTGGGGTCAATCCCAACTGATATATTGCATCATAGTCTCAATCTAGCCACTCAGTAGGCGTATCTGGCTCTTAGGGCCTAACGCACCGTTACTTTCCCCTAGAATAGTCTACATAACTGCTAACAGGCGCACCTCGTGTGCCTATATCTGATCAAAGGATCCTGATAGTGATCATAATCTCTAACGGTCTGGACCGAATAGGGCTAGATCTAGAGTGGCCTAACGATACTCTGAATATCATGCTAGTACGGTGGTAGCTCATAACTGAACTGTAATGTCGTGAATGGTCAACTATCTAATTCCTATACTTAGGACAACTGTGGGGCTTCCACTTAATCAGACATGCTTTTGAGAAGTCAGCCCCTAACCTTCCCTAGGCGGTTTGCTATAGTTCCTAGCCTGAAGGTAATACTCTACTACTATGGTTATAGTCCCTTCGACACCAACTTGTTCTGTTCAGATTTAATATAACTTCTGTAGGCGATCCCTAACCTCGTAGGTAGGTTCACTTGGTCCTATCCACATGTGGCAACCTGTTTCTGAGTATTTATAAGAGCGGGCTGGGGCGTTGGCCTCGCATTTCACTACTAATAAGATTCCCTCCTTAGGGTATCCACAGGTCTATGTGACTCGTATGACTAGAGTGACCCCCTGGTGACCCGTATGTGTGGCACTAAGTCGACTGCGGCTAATAATCACTAGCAGTGGCTAACTATATAATAGGTTGTCCCTTTTTCCACCGGCAAGCTTGGTGCTGCTGACTCTAGGGTAAGACTAGCTTATACAAATTCTGGCCCTAGAGGCGCTAAGGTACGCCAAAGGCCTCTAGGAGAGCGTCCTTGTCTATCCAGGCGTCAAACTACAAGTTATATCGCCTGTCTACGCCCTATGCGGTCCAATTTACTGAAATAGGCCCAACAGCTAACACTAAGTTTCTAAGGCCTTGGCATGGCAGCAACATGTCGGATTCCTATTACACAGTGAACAGAAGGACAGAAGGCTTACTATAATGCTTCTAGTGTGCGTCACACCTAACCTTCTCTTTCCCAATGAGGGATACTATAATCTATTCTCAAAACATTTTCTAACAGCTAACCACAACATATATAAGCATTATCTACAAAAAGTAGCTAATACCACACATGGAATTATTATCTACGTTCAAAAGCATAAGTCGTATCATTATACGACGACAATAACTTGCCGAATGAATAAACCTTAACATACCTCGAATGTTGACTTTCGTTCACCCGAATAGTTTCTAACCTGGAGCCAGCACTTCCACTCACTTGCAGCCCTTACGCTAAGAAAATAAAGTTATTTCAATAGTAGGAGTTGGCGCACAGCGATATCTTTCGATATTAATATCAACTATAATTCAACTCTATTTAACTCGATCGAAAACCCAAAATTTTTCGAGAGTTCAGAAAGGAGAAATGCTTACCTATTACATGTGTCCGTTCAGGACTTAATTTGGAGTTATTCCAATAACATTTACTCGGTGGAGTTCCGGTATACCGAGAAAAATTTTAAGAAATAACTCCGCAGAGATGCTTCTCGTAGGCCTAGAACTTATTACCTGAAGTTAATTTGCGCTTGGACGGAGTTTGACGGCTTAATTTGATGAAAGTTACGATTTCTCTCGGTTCTTGGTCGAGGATATGTTGAGAATGATTTAAATCATCAAGGAGGGGCTTTATATAGTAATAGGACGGTGGCAGGGTGGGGCGCTGCGCGCAGCCCGTAGCGCCAAAACACGAGCGCGACGTGCCGCCCATTGCGTTGAGGAAGAGGTGCGACGCACCGGCCCTTGCACCGAGGGTGTGGCGCGACGCGGCGCTTGGGGCACCCTACCTCGGGCTTCGGCCTCCTGCTCGCTCAATTCCATACTCTTCCATTCATTCTCCGAGCCTTTTTTCGTATGCGTTGCACTCTAAAACCTTGACATACGTACGAACACATTGACTAAACGATGGGGACTTATAATGTGTAATAGTCATTCAAGTTTTTTGTCCATTAAAAATCATACCATTATTTGCATGCCTTTGTATAATTTTATTTTCAAGTAAATATACCCCCTATTAATTTTTTTCCATCCAAAATTTGTAAGCAATGACCAAGAACTTCTAACCACAAAAGTAGTAGATAATTTATAAATACATTCTCTAAATCAACAAACACATAATTTTTGTCTTGAACATTTCTGATTTTGCGGACTGCTGAATTTACACTTTTATTTAACTTTTATTTTTTGTTGAAAACTGCAGATTGGAAATGATAATGGATGAATGGTCTAAAATTTCATACTTTTTAGTATTCTTCTTCTATTTTCTGTTTAGGCATGTCTCAATTTTTTTGAAATAATATCTAATTAAGGTTCTTTTTTCTTTTTTTTATTTTTTAATTTTCAATTTAAATAAATTTGAGAATGTAAAAATATTTGATTTTTTTATATGTGACAATAGGAAAAAAAATAGGTTACAAATTTTAAAATATTGAATCCTAAAAATATGGAACCATAATCTACGGCAAATCTCCCTTGTTTGGAAGTTATCATTTTTTAAATTAACTACATATTTAAAATTTATATATGACAATAGGAAATAAAACATGTTACAAATTTTAAATATAAACATTGAATCCTAAAAACGTGCAACCATAATATAAAGCACATCTCACTTTGTTTGAAAGTTATCATTTTTTATCTTAACTATATATTTTAAAGCACATCTCTCTTTGTTTGGAAGTTATCATTTTTTATCTTAACTATATATTTTAAATTTAAACTAAAACATATATTTTAATTTGTCACGCCCCACCTGGGGAGGCATAACTGGCACCTAGTGCCCTACTAGGACCTGGACTGCTAGACTAGCTGAGCCCGAGCACTTTTGGTGCTAGGCTGGCTCTAACTCTGAATTCATAAAAATGACGGGCTATATAACAGTTGTAAATATAGTCTCCGGCCGACAAGGCCTACAGCCACCTGTAGGAATATAACAGCTAACCAGAACAACTGAACATGAAGGAACCTATGCGGGTCGACAAGGCCACCAAGCTGTCTAGTTATATGTGAGACATGAAAACAATTATCAAACTACTATGTGACCGACAAGGTCACCACTACCAACTAAATAAGGCCCCACACGGATGATACAGCTAACCACAGGGAATATATATATAATCTGCAAGCCTCTGAGAATAAGAAGATGGTCGGGAAGGGCCTCGGCCTACCCATAGTGAACAATAAAAGAAAGTACACCTCTGTCTTTCAGGCTCCGGATGAAAGGAGCTGAAGGCTCTCTATCGCTAACTGGAACTACGAGGGGTCTGCTCCTCGTCTAGGTGTACCTGCAGGTAAGTAATACAGCGCCCCAAACGGGCGTCAGTACCGCTGGTACTGAGTATGCAAAGCAACAACTGGAAATAACTGACAACAAGTAGTATAACTGATAGAACTAAAGTAGAAAGAAATAGACTATAACTGACTGAAAGTATGAGTTCAGGACTGTCCTCAACTATGCTGAAAAGGAGTAGGAGTCATACCTGGTAACGTGGCATTCTACTATCTATCTATTTATAACTAACATAACATGGCATAATATGGCATAATATAGCATAACATAGCACACATAAACCTTACCTGGCCCCCATAAGCCGGAAGGTACAACCAACACGCAATCTATGCCCCTACCCCCGTCATCCCATCTCCCCTAGTAACTATAAGCATCCTGCCGGTCCCCTGGGTACGCACTTGGGCCCGCTGAGCCCCTGATTATAACTGTACCTGAGTCCGAAGGACTCCTAAAATCAACACCCCGAGCGTACCCGCTCGACGAGGGTGTATAAAAGTCAACCAAGGCAAAATATGGGGAAACTAGCATCCCATCTTCGTCCCCTAGGGAACGGCATGCCACTCCATAGAGCGACGTATCCTCGACCTCTAGCGGATGAGTCGATATAGCTATTAACCCTGTGGCGGTCATGGATGCTAGGTAATCCAGCCGAAAACAATACAGTTAAGTCTCAACTGATAATACTAACTGCATACGATACATGCTGAAACTAATGATAGTAATGTGTATATATATAATACATGCTAAAACTGATAATGGTATATATATAATTTCTGTCATACTATGCTGAATATGATACTAAAACAAGATATAATATTTCTGCTGAGAATCATGTTGTATAACTAAGTTTCATGGTAAACGTGATTTACTATTTCTAACATGCTTTCTAAAATTCATATTAAGTTACTATTCTATTTCTGAAATAATTTACGAGAACTTATATTGCTTTGCTAAGTTTCAGTTGAACACGATAATATCCTGACGTACTTTACTAAATTACATACTGGGCATGCTGTAGTGTTTCTAAAACTTTCTACTAGAATTTATACCAGTTTGCTCTACTGGAACTACTAACTTGCCGAAAGAAACTAGCTTCACATACCTCAATTGTCGACTTTCTGACAAACTGGCGTAGCTCGGCCAATATTTAGCTATTTCTCCCAACTGTATTCATATTCACGAAGGAATAGAATTAATTCTATCAATATATATAAAGAAAACCATACTTGGTGTATACCTACTGCCTATTCTTCAACTTATCGAAGAACGGCCGAAAGCTCGCTATTTCTCGGAGGTCCAGAAGAGGAGAAATACTTACTTTAGTGCTGGAAGTGTATTAACACTAGTTTGGAGTAGTTCCAATTACTTTGACTCGGCGGGTCGCCGCTTCGCCAGACGATTCTCGCGAAACTAACTCTGCAGGAATGTTCATACTTCGGTATTCGAAGTTAATTTGAGTTTGAACTGTGTAATCGGACGAATTTCTTCCTCAAACCCTTGTCCCTTTTCTGTTCTGGTCACTCACTGCTGAAAAGAAATGAAAATAATGAAATTAAAACAAAGTGGGGGCTTTATATACTTGGACCCAGACAGCCCCTCCGTGGCACGTTGGCCATCGCGGAGGGACAGCATGCATGGCACGTTGCCATCGCGGAGGGGGTCTGCCCGACCTCCTCTTGCGACGCTTCAACGTGGAGCTTGTCCAGTCTTTCCCCGGGCCTTTTTCTAGCATGTATGGCACCCTAAAACTCTTAACCAACGTACGAATAGGCCATCTAAATGTCAAGAATTTACGGGGTATAATATAATTAAACTAATATATTTGAACTTAAGTAAAAGCATAAATTAGATCAATTTATATTTCCCACGCATAGTCAAAACTTACGTAAAATTCTTATTGCTTTCAAAAATTTATCTATATATATAGTTTATATAATTAAAGGAGACGAAAAAACCACCTTCAAGAATATATTTTTATATTATTGAGATATAAAATGATATCCAAGAATATATAGCTATAAATCTATTTTATGTCTTCATAATCTATACATACATACATACATACATACATATATACATACATACATACATATATACATACATATATACATACATACACACATACACACACACACATATATATATATATGTCGATGCCGGCGGTAGTCCGCTCGACGGTGATAATCCTTATCAAGAGTACCCTTGTCTTCAAACAAGAATCAAAATGAAGAGAGATTATTATCTGAACTGTATACAAATTTAGTATAGATATTAATAGTTGTATGGTAATCTTTCACCGAAGCATGGGGCCTGTCTGGGCAAAGATTACTACAGGATTTTGAGACCATGTGTACAGGATACCTTTTTAGGGGCTCCCCGGGATAATAACAGCCCTAGAAACTCCAGATAAATGGGCTTTTCCACCGGGCAACTGTACGTAGACACAAAGGCAAATCCAAGATCTACAGTATTCTTGCCGATTGTACAACCATCTCCAAACCAAGCTATCAAAATTAACACTAAATCTTTAAAGTTCACATAATAAAATCTCTTGATTTTACTAAAGTCTAGTTCATCCTTTATGATTATTCAAGCCATATGGGATTCAACATAGATAGACGTTTAGCCGGCTATAAGCTCGTCCATTAAAGAAGCAGTAAAAAAAAATTTAAACGACAAAAAGTAAATAACTTGAAATCCAAAGCTTGTGTCCAAAGCTGGACGATTTTTTGATTTTCTCTATACAAAATAAAAAGATTACAAAAGAGAATTTACAAAAGCTTCGTCTTCAAGAGAAGGCAGAGTAAATCTAGAGAGAGAAAGAAAAACTAAAACTTCTGGTGATTTCCAAATGAGGCAAAAGGCCTCTATAAATAGAAGAAAAAGAATCTATGTACAGTAAAAAGACTGTGCGCTTTATCAAAGCACAGTGACAGCTATCTCTGTCATAGGGTCCACTGGGTCCCTCCCTTATTTAGCCACTATTTCGGCCATTGATCTTTATCCGATTTTCTTTTTTCCTTGAGCATTCATCATTCTCTGGATGAAATCTTCTCCATTGTCTTCTTCTTCGAGACATTGTCTATCTTGTTGCAGAAGCCTTTCTGCTTCTCTCAATACTTCTTCGGTGTCAATTTCCTCATCTGCTTGCGACTCTTCATAATTAGACTGGCTCGTATTACTCTTCATAGATGTATCAGATTTAGTGGCAATTTGTTCGAATGATGCCAACAATTTTTTTCTTACGAGTTTGAGATAATCCTCAATCTGTTGTTCTTTATTACCAGACTGATATGCAATCTTTCGAGCAATATGCTTTAAAGGACTTTCATCAATTAAGTCAGTAGTTTTTTCTCTGTTTTCATACTTGACTATAATTTGTTTGATATCATCAATAGTTTGTTGTCCATAAAGACGTCCCGTGGCCTGATCGGTTTTCAACAATTTTTTCCAGAAATTGTTGTAGTAAACACGATATAAACAAGGAATGTGTTCTTCTGTATAACCGAACTCAGGAATCCATTTATGAATCCAAGGAATAGAGAATTCTATAAAGAAATAAATATGACCAATCTTTTCTGGCCAGCTGATATGGTCTTCATGGTATAACCGATCCATAAATGGAGATACTTGTATCCATCTATCATATAAATCTTTGAATTGGGTTGGCAAAATATCAATAGTCGGCCCGTGGAATGTCCACCAGTTCAAAAACCAATTTGGTATGAACTTATGAAACAGATTAGAGCATACCTTTATAAACCATGTATGCTTATATTTATCATTATTATAATAAAGAGCATAGGAAAATGCTTGGATATAATCCCAATAGGAGTAATTTATTTTTACACCTTGCCCTAGTATAACTTGGAGTTCTTTCATGGTGGATATACCCCATTCTTCAGCAGATATAACTCGTTTAATAATAAATTTTGAGAAATTATCAATTGTCTCGTCTTTGTTATCTTTGAAGTGAGATATCTCTACACTTCCAGTAGAGATCAAAATATTCTCATAATAATTTCGGGTTTTGTATGATTCTCCCGAGAAGTATAACTTCTCTGTAAGATATCTTTGGAGGATCCCAAAGATTATCCTGCCATTGAGTATCTCTATTTTCTACGAGAAATATAATTTCTCTTTTGGATACCTTTTCATAATTTTTGAATTCATCTGTCGTATCCATGGCAATAGAAGCATATGTATCACTCTGCTTCTTCTTTTTATCAGTCAAATGTTGTTGTAAGGCCTCGTATAACGGGCTATCTTTTGGGATATCTCCCAAATTGATTGAAGAGGATGCAGATGCCCCTTCTTGCTGAGAAATATTCTCATTTACTAGTGTTCTGTTACCCATCCGTATAACTGGGTTTGGGGAAGTATAACTTCTTGAGGTGGTGTTATAACTTGTTCTTCCTCTTCCACGATCGTTATATCGGCCTGTATTTCTTCCCCTTTCTCTATTAGAGGAAGATTGTAATGGCCATTCAGGCCTCATTCTGCAATGAAAATATAATTTGTTAGTTTTCATTTAAAAATTCTCTTGTTAAGAAATCTGGAAGAGAATTATCACTTCCCTTTTTATATTCTATTTCAAAATCAAAAGGGGCTAATTGAGCTTGCCACCTAGCGAATATAATTTTAGAAGCATCATGTATAAAATCTTTATGGAACATGAATCTAACAGCATTATTGTCAGTTCTTATCAAAAACTTTTATTATAAAGATCATCTTGAAATTTCAAGACACATTTTACGATAGTGAGCATTTCATGTGCCACAATTGCATACTTTTGTTGGGTAGGAGTCCATTTACCAGAATAATAATAAATTAAATACTCCCTTTTATCATGGGGATTTAACTATTTTGAAATACCACCGAAACCTATGTTAGAGGCATCAGTTTCAGTAATTTTTTGCCAATCTGGGTTAGCAAGAGTCAAACAAGGTAAAGAAAATACTTTCTCTTTTACCCTTTTAACAATATCAGTATGCATATCAGACCAAGGTAAATTATAACCCTTTTTCAGTCTTTCAAATAAAGGAGCCAGAACTTTTGACAAGTTTTTCATGAAAGGAGAAATGTAATATAAACTCCCAAGAAATCTTTGCAATTGTGTCCTGTCATTTATAACATCAGGAAATTTAAAAGCAAATTCAATAGATCTCTGAATAGGAACAATTTTTCCTTGACAAATAAAATGCCTTAGAAATCTAACCTCAGTTTGAAAAAGACTCATTTTGGGTTTAGATATAACTAATCCATTTTGAATAACAATTCTCTTAAAAATATCTAAATGTTTATAATGTAATTCCAAAGTTTTAGAAAATACTAAAATATCATCGATATAAACAATGATAAAATCCATATATGGATTAAAGATATCATTCATGAGTTTTTGAAATTCAGAAGGCGCGTTTTTCAAGCCAAAAGGCATAACATTCCATTCGTATTGCTCGAATGGGACATTGAATGACGTTCTGTAAGTATGCTCTTTAAAGAGCTGAATTTGCCAATATCCATATTTTAAATAAAATTTTGAAAATATATTGGCATCATATAATCTAGATAAAAGATCTCGTTTATGTCACGCCCCGCCTTGGAGGGTATGACTTGCACCTGGTGCCCTAATAGGACCTAGACTGCTAACTGGTGAGCCTAAGCACAGCTGGCGCCTGGCTAGCTCTAACTCAGATTTCTGGAAACAAAGGGCTATATAACGGTTGTAAACACAGCCTCCGGCCAACTGGCCTATAGCCACCTGTACCTGTAATAACAGCTAGCCAGAAACATACTCGTAACAAGGAACCTATGCAAGCCGACAAGGCCACCATGCTGTCTAGTCATCGGGGACTCAACAAAGGGAATACTGAATAACTACGTGACCGGCAAGGTCACCACTACTATCAAACTATGGCCCCACGCGGCCAACATTAAAAAAAAAGATACTACACAGCCATACAACTGCACGGCCTCACACGACCGGCTCAACTGACCACAGAGAGATAATATATACAATATGCAAGCCTCTATGAGTGACAATAGAAATGATCGGGACAGGGCCCCGACCTACCCAAACTGTACGTCAAAAGGAAAAGAGCTACACCTTTGGATATCAGACTCCGGATGACAGGAGCCGACGACTTAATAGCAGACTGGAATCAAGAGGGATCGCCTCCTCGTCTATGAGTACCTGCAGGCAAGTAAGGCAGCGCCCCACTGGGCGTCAGTACCACTGGTACTGAGTATGCAAAGCAACTGAAAAAATATAATTGAAACAACTGAATATAGATAGCATATCTAGCAAAACTGTATGGAAGGAAATAACTGTATCTAAAGAAACTGATAAGAACTGAATCATGCTTCCTGTACTGATAAGGCGGAGGCATACCTGTAAATGTGACGGCCTGCTGCCTAGTAACTAGTATATAACATATAAATAGATATACAAGTAGCAAGCAAGAGCCAATACCAACCCCCATAAGCCGGATGGCGCCAAGCAAGCAAACAATCTATAAACCCCTACCCGGGTCAAAACCAGCCAAAAATAAGTCACTCCACTCATCTGCTCACTCGGAGCTCCTCTACCGGCCCCCTGGGTCTCCGGCTCGGGCCATAGCCTCCGATACAAATAACTGTGTCTGAGTCCGAAGGACTCCTGTGCAGACAGTAACAGATAGGGTCTGGTTCCCCGGAACTCTCCTCAGGGCTATCTGAAACTGGAGTTGCACCTATAATAGGATCTGTAACTGTAACTGTATCTGAATCTGTTCCCTGGGCGCTTGCGCACAATAGGGCTATCTATACTGTAGTGCTGATCAGCCTGATATGGGGAAAGCTTCATCCCATCTTCGTCCAGACTGGGGACGGCATGCCACTCCTTGGAGTGACGTAAACCCACCCGCTCAGTGGGCGACACGATTACCAACCCAGGGGAGGCGAGGACGCTCAATAAGGTGCCCTCATGCCACATCAAGTCTCATCAAACAAATAGCACATACAAATAGCAAGCATGTATAACTGGAAAAGACTATCTGAAAGTCTGATTTCCTATTCTGATCTCTTTCTGTATTATACTGATTCTTTACTGATTATACTGATTCTGAAATCTCTATTTAACTGTTTGGCTAATCTGTAGCCGGGATACTATCTGTCTGAATGGCTAATCTGTAGCCATAAAACTGTCTGTCTATCTGATTTTACTTTTTTAGCTTCTATTCTGAAAATCTATATCTTTTTATTCTACAACATGCTTGCTAATCATACAATAAGTTATACTGAATTTGGAATGCTAACTCGCCCTTTGGCGCATGCTTTACTAACTTTCGGACTGAATACGATACGGCAACATAACTCAGAATCTATTAGACTTACTTAATTCTCAACATTCAACTCCGAGAGTTTTAATATGCGGAGTTTACTATGATTTACCAAGCTAAGGCTTACTAACTTGCCGAAGAACAACTTCACATACCTTAACCTCAAGTTATCCGACTGTCGGATGAGGCTCGGTCAGTACTACAGCTATTTCTCCCAACTGCATTCATATATACGTCAATTAGTACTAAATACAACACTATTCTGAAAGAAAACATCACTTGTGATATAATTATAGCCTAAACTTAGGCTTATCGAAAGACAGTCGAAAACTTGCTATCTTTCAAAAGTCTAGAAGGGAGAAGTATTCACTTTACGGCTAGGAGCACATAGACACTAGTTTGGAGCAATTCCACTTACCTTAGCCCGGTAGCACGATGATTTGTCGGCCGAATTTCGAGAAACTAAATCCGTAGGAATGCTCCCTGCTGCTAAATACTTTGGTATCTGGAGTTAATTTAGATTTGGACTATGTTTGGCAGCGTAATCGGACGATAATATGTTAACCCTCTTCGTCTCTCTCTATTTTCTACGATTTTCTGAAGTTATCAAATGATTTAAATGAAAATAAACCGAAGTTGGGCTTTATATACTTGGGCCTGGACAGGCCCAACGTGTCACGGAGCCAACGCGGTGGCCCCACCTTCGTGACATGCTGCCATCGCGGAGGGGCTCTGCCCCGGCTCCTTCCGCGATGGCTCGACAGGCTACTCGTCCGATCCTTTCTCAGGCCTTTCCCTAGCACGTATGGCTTTCAAATATGCTCAACCAATGTGCGAATAGGCCATCTAAGTGCCGGGAATCTTACGGGGTGTAACATTCTCTCCCTCTTAATAACATTTGTCCTCGAATGTAACCTTCTATCTAGAGGACTTCTCAACTTACTCAAGTTGTTTCTAGAAAAATTTCGGCAGAGTTTCCCCTGTAATATGGACTATCCCAAAAATCTAAAATGCAGAAAAGTCCAATACAGGTACTCCACACAATGTTATAAGTTCACTTAATAGCTAACATCAGTCTTTCTCATTTCATACATACACAACTATAAGGTGCTGCATAAATAATAATACGGACATACCTGTCGCCTGACTAGGCCTGGAATAAGTGAGGATATCTAGTTTTCATATCTTCCTCCGCCTCCCACGTCATTTCCTCTAGGTTTCTATTACGCCACAATACTTTGACAGACGCAATATCTTTAGTTCTTAATTTGCGAATCTGTCTGTCTAGGATAGCCACTGGAACCTCCTCATAGGTCAGCTCTTTTGTAACTTGGATATCCTGGACTGACTGCCCTGGACGGGTCTCCTATGTATTTCCTCAGCATGGATACATGAAAGACTAGATGAATGGATTCTAATTCTGGAGGCAAGTTCAACTCATATTCCACTTGGCCTATCCGTCGACGAACCTGATAAGGCCCAACAAATCTCGGACTGAGCTTACCTTTCTTGCCGAATCTCATCACCCCTTTCATTGGGGATACTTTCAAAAATACCCAGTCATTACATCAAACTCCAGGTCTCTATATCGCACATCTGCATATGATTTCTGGTGGCTTTGTGCAGTCAGTAAGCGTTCTCTGATAAGCTTTATCTTTTCCTCTAACTGTTGAATAATGTCTGGCCCAATTAACGCCGATTCCCCTACTTCAAACTAGCCAACCGGCGATCTGCACTTCCGCCCGTATAATGCCTCGAAGGGCGCCATCTGAATAGCTGAGTGATAGCTATTATTATAAGCAAACTCGATTAGTGGCAAATGCTCATCCCAGCTACCACCGAAATCTAACACACACGCTCGTAACATATCTTCGAGCGTCTGAATTGTGCGTTCAGCCTGTCCATCTGTCTGAGGGTGGAATGTGATGCTCAAATTAACCTGCGTCCCCAGACCTCTCTGAAACGACTGCCAAAATCTAGCCGTAAACTGTGCTCCTCTGTCCAAAATAATGGATATTGGTACTCCGTGCAATCTGTTATTTCTCGAATATACAACTCAGCATAATCTTCAGTCGAGAAAGTAGTTCTCACTGGCAGGAAATGAGCTGATTTTGTCAGTCTATCAACTATCACCCATATAGAATCATGTCTGTGTCTAGTATGGGTAATCCTACCACAAAATCCATATTTATTGCTTCCCATTTCCAGAGAGGCACAGCTATGTCCTGAGTCAACCCGCCTGGTTTCTGATGTTCTGCTTTCACCTGTTGGCAGTTAGGACACTGGGCTATAAATTCAGAAATTTCTCTTTTCATACCTGGCCACCAGCAGTTTTCTTTGATATCATGGTACATTTTTGTCGCGCCAGGGTGGAGAGAATAGCGGGCGCAATGTACCTCGTTCATAATCTGCTGGCGGAGGCTTGAAACATCGGGAACACATAGACGGTCTTTACAGCGTAGCACCCCATCCTCAGTTATCTGAAAATCTGGCGCTTTACCCTGCTGGATTCTGTCTTTGAGCTGGATCAGGTCAGGATCCTCATATTGTCGTTCTTTCACTTCCACAACTAATGATGAAACGGCGGTGTTCTGAATTACCGCTCTACCGTCCTCTGTTTCTGCTACACGAACGGCTAGGATAGCTAACTGATGTATCTCCCTGACCAATTCTCACTGCTCGGGCTGCAAATACGCCAAACTCCCCATGGACTTATGACTGAGAGCATCTGCTACAACATTGGCTTTTTTCGGGTGGTACAGAATATTCACGTCATAATCCTTTAACAGCTCCAACCAGTGACGTTGCCGCAGATTCAACTCCCTCTGAGTGAAGATATACTGTAGGCTCTTATGATCTGTAAAAATATTAACATGGACGCCATACAGGTAATGTCTCCACATTTTCAAGGCGTGGATCACTGCGGCTAACTCCAGGTCATGGGTAGGGTAATTCCTTTCGTGTTTCCTCAGCTGTCTGGAAGCATATGCAATCACTTTACCATGCTGCATCAACACACAACCTAACCCGACGCCTGATGCGTCGCAATACACCGAATAACCTTCTGTACCTTCCGGCAATGCTAACACTGGGGCGGAGGTTAATCTGTCTTTCAGTTCCTGGAAGCTCTGCTCGCATGCCTCTGTCCACTGAAACTTTGCTGCTTTCTACGTCAGTTTAGTCAGAGGTGCCGCTATGGTAGAGAACCCTTCAACAAACCTCCTGTAATAACCTGTTAATCCCAAAAAGCTACGGACTTCAATCGGAGTGGTAGGCCTAGGCCATGATTTGACTGCTTCTATCTTCTGCGTGTCAACCTGTATACCAGCATCCGACACAATATGCCCTAGAAAGGCTACTGAATTAAGCTAGAATTCGCACTTGGAGAACTTAGCATATAACTGGCGGTCCCTGAGAATCTGGAGCACTGTCCGTAAATGAGTCAGGTGATCTACTTCGGAGCGAGAATACACCAGAACATCATCAATAAACACGATCACGAACAGGTCCAGGTATGGTCTGAAAATACTATTCATCAGGTCCATGAATACTGTTGGGGCATTCGTTAACCCAAAGGACATAACTAGAAATTCAAAGTGTCCATATCGGGTCCTGAACGCCGTTTTGGGAATATCTCTTTCGCGAATTCGAACCTGGTGATATCCGGACCGCAAGTCAATCTTAGAAAAGTATCTGGCCCCTTGTAGCTGATCAAATAAATCATCTATTCTGGGAAGCGGATACTTATTCTTTACTGTAACTTTGTTCAACTGCCGATAATCTATGCACATACGGAGTGAGCCATCTTTCTTCCTCACAAATAGAACCGGCGCACCCCATGGTGAAGTACTCGGCCTGATGAAACCTTTATCTAGCAAATCTTTCAACTGCTCCTTCAACTCTCTGAGTTCTGCAGGAGCCATACGATAAGGAGGAATGGATATAGGCTGAGTGCCTGGTAATAAATCAATAGCGAAATCTATTTCCCTCTCTGGGGGAATACCGGGTAACTCATCTGGAAACACATCAGGGAACTCGTTCACCACCGGAACAGACTGGAGTGTCGGAGATTCTGCCCGAACATCCTGAACTCTGACTAGGTGGTAAATACATCCCTTAGTTATCAATTTCCTCGCCTGAAGGTAGGAAATAAACCTACCTTTTGGCGTAACTGTGCTGCCTTTCCACTCCCGCACTGCCTCTCCTGGAAAGTGGAATCGGACCGTCTTGGTCCAACATTCAACATTGGCGTAGCACGGCACTAGCCAATCCATACCCATTATGGCATCGAAGTCTATCATTTCTAGCTCTACCAGATCTACCGTAGTCTGGCAGTCAGCAACCTCTACTGTACACCCTCGGTAAATTCTGCTAGCTAAAATAGAGTCACCGACGGGCGTGGATACTAAAAAGGGCTACTACAATAATTTTGGTGCAATATTGGACTTTCGTGCCACAAATGGGGTAATATATGATAGAGTGGATCCTGGATCAATCAATACGTAAGCAGGGCATGAACAGATAGTCATCGTACCTGTCACTACATCTGGCGACGCCTCTGAGTCGTGTCTCCATGGTAGTGCATAAGTACGGTTTGAGCCCGTACCTGAACTGGAAGCTCCTGATCTACCTCGGCCTCTGCCTACTGAACCTGAAGGCCCACGCCCCGCCGAGGCTGCTGGGGCTCGTGGCCCTGTGGATCCCCTATCCTGACTGGTCTGTCTACTATTCTGTTGTCGTTGTCTAAGACCCTCAATGGTCTGAGCAAAGGCCTGTACTCGGGCGATATCCATATCCTCTCGTAACGTAGCCGTCATACATGCCTCAGTATATTCCAGGTTCAGACCCATAATAAATCTGTGAACTCTAGCTGGCATAGTATCAACAAATGTTGGAGCATAACGGGCTAAGGAGTCAAACTGTAAAGCATTCTCGCGTACGCTCCTCACCCCCTGCTCCAGATGCAAAAACTGATCCATCTGGGCCTGTCGGATCTCTCGTGGCAAGTAACGGTCCAGGAAGGCCTCCGAGAAGCTGGTCCAGGTCAGAGGGGTAACATCTCTCCCTCGGGACCTTTCCCAACTGTCGTACCATAGTACTGCTATGTCCCGCAACCGAAATACTGCCAACTCAACAAACTCTGAAGGGGTCACATGCATAACCCAGAAAATTCTCTGCATCTGATCTAGAAAGTCCTGAGGGTCATCTTCCTGATCTGCCCCAGTGAACTATGGAGGACCTAGTGCCAAAAATTCCCTGACCCTGGAACTACCTGGCCCACCTGAAGGCTCTGCTGCTACAGGTGGCACCGACTGGCGCTGTGTGGCCATTTTGTGCCAACATAACTACAGCGCTACGAACCTCCTGATCTGATGGCTAAGGCATAGGAGCTATCGGGGGCGGTGTAGTGCCCAACGACTCCTGATGTGAGGGGGACTGCTGAGAGGGCTGTGATGAAGCCTCTATATCGCCCTCAGATCGGGCTGACTCTGACTGAAGCTGAGGCATCCTGCAGGTGCCTTCTCCTGCTGCTGTGTATAACCTCCTGCCTGTGGCAGGGTGTCGCTGATCTGCCATTCTTATCTGTAGACAAAGGATACAATAAGTTTTAGGAACGCGACCCTATACTGTACTATGCTATGGCACGACTGAGTATGAAAGAAGAGTAACCATCCTATTATGCCTCGCAGCCTCCTGCCTATAGTATGTGGTGCACAACACATCCATAGACAAGACTCTACTTAGCACGGCTTGCAGACTCCCTGGGGCACGACCTGCTCTGATACCAAGTTTGTCACGCCCCGCCTTGGGGGGTATGACTAGCACCTGGTGCCCTAATAGGACCTAGACTGCTAACTGGTGAGCCTAAGCACAGCTGGCGCCTGGCTAGCTCTAACTCAGATTTCTGAAAACAAAGGACTATATAACGGCTGTAAACACAGCCTCCGGCCAACTGGCCTATAGCCACCTGTACCTGTAATAACAGCTAGCCAGAAACATACTCATAACAAGGAACCTATGCGGGTCGACAAGGCCACCGTGTTGTCTAGTCATCGGGGACTCAACAAAGGGAATACTGAACAACTACGTGACTGGCAAGGTCACCACTACTATCAAACTATGGCCCCACGCGGCCAACATAAAAAAAAAAGATACTACACAGCCATACAACTGCACGGCCTCACACGACCGGCTCAACTAACCACAGAGAGATAATATATACAATCTGCAAGCCTCTATGAGTGACAATAGAAATGATCGGGACAGGGCCCCGACCTACCCAAACTGTACGTCAAAAGGAAAAGAGCTACACCTTTAGATATCAGACTCTGGATGACAGGAGCCGATGACTTAATAGCTGACTGGAATCACGAGGGATCGCCTCCTCGTCTATGAGTACCTACAGGCAAGTAATGCAGCGCCCCACTGGGCGTCAGTACCACTGGTACTGAGTATGCAAAGCAACTGAAATAATATAACTGAAACAACGAATATAGATAGCATATCTAGCAAAACTGTATGGCAGGAGATAACTGTATCTGAGAAATTGATAAGAATTGAATCATGCTTCCTGTACTGATGAGGCGGAGGCGTACCTGTAAACGCGACGGCCTACTGCCTAGTAACTAGTATATAACACATAAATAGATATACAAGTAGCAAGCAAGAGCCAATACCAACCCCCATAAGCCGGATGGCGCCAAGCAAGCAGACAATCTATATACCCCTAACCGGGTCAAAACCAGCCAAAAATAAGTCACTCCACTCATCTGCTCACTCGGAGCTCCTCTACCGGCCCCCTGGGTCTCCGGCTCGGGCCATAGCCTCCGATACAAATAACCGTGTCTGAGTCTGGAGGACTCCTGTGCAGACAGTAACAGATAGGGTCTGGTTCCCCGGAACTCTCCTCAGGGCTATCTGAAACCGGAGCTGCACCTATAATAGGATCTGTAACTGTAACTGTATCTGAATCTGTTCCTTGGGCGCTTGCGCACAACAGGGCTATCTGTACTGTAGTGCTGATCAGCCTGATATGGGGAAAGCTTCATCCTATCTTCGTCCAGATTGGGGACAGCATGCCACTCCTTGGAGTGATGTAAACTCACCCGCTCAGTGGGTGACACGATTACCAACCCAGGGGCGGCAAGGACGCTCAATAAGGTGCCCTCACGCCACATCAAGTCTCATCAAACAAATAGCACATACAAATAGCAAGCATGTATAACTGGAAAAGACTATCTGAAAGTCTGATTTCCTATTCTGATCTCTTTCTGTATTATACTGATTCTTTACTGATTATACTGATTCTGAAATCTCTATTTAACTGTTTGGCTAATCTATAGCCGGGATACTATCTGTCTGAATGGCTAATCGGTAGCCATAAAACTGTCTGTCTATCTGATTTTACTTTATTAGCTTCTATTCTGAAAATCTGTATCTTTTTATTCTACAACATGCTTGCTAATCATACAATAAGTTATACTGAATTTGGAATGCTAACTCGCCCTTTGGCGTATGCTTTACTAACTTTCAGACTGAATACGATACGGCAACACAACTCAGAATCTATTAGACTTACTTAATTCTCAACATTCAACTCCGAGAGTTTCAATATGCAGAGTTTACTATGATTTACCAAGCTAAGGCTTACTAACTTGCCGAAGAACAACTTCACATACCTTAACCTCAAGTTATCCGACTGTCGGACGAGGCTCGATCAGTACTCCAGCTATTTCTCCCAACTGCATTCATATATACGTCAATTAGTACTAAATACAACACTATTCTAAAAGAAAACATCACTTGCGATATAATTATAGCCTAAACTTAGACGGTCGAAAACTTGCTATCTTTCAAAAGTCCAGAAGGGAGAAGTATTCACTTTACGGCTAGGAGCACATAGACACTAGTTTGGAGCAATTCCACTTACCTTAGCCCGGTAGAACGATGATTTGTCGGCCGAATTTCGCGAAACTAAATCCGTAGGAATGCTCCCTGCTGCTAAATACTTCGGTATCTGGAGTTAATTTAGATTTGGACTACGTTTGGCAGTAATCGGACGATAATATGTTAACCCTCTTTGTCTCTCTCTGTTTTCTACGTTTTTCTGAAGTTATCAAATGATTTAAATGAAAATAAACCGAAGTGGGGCTTTATATACTTCGGCCTGGACAGGCCCAACGTGTCACGGAGCCAACGCGGTGGCCCCGCCTCCGTGACACGCTGCCATCGCGGAGGGGCTCTGCCCCTGCTCCTTCTGCGATGGCTCGACAGGCTACTCGTCCGATCCTTTCCTGGGCCTTTCCCTAGCACGTATGGCTTTTCAATATGCTCAACCAACGTGCGAATAGGCCATCTAGGTGCCGGGAATCTTATGGGGTGTAACAGTTTATTAGGGATAGGATACCTAATCCATTTTAAAACTTTATTCAAAGGTTTATAATTTATTACCAATCTTGGTACACCACGTTCCTTTTCAGCAGCATTGTTGACATAGAAAGTTGTGCATGACCATGGTGACTTTGAAGGTTTTATAAGTCCCTTTTTTAAAAGATTATCAATTTCTTTTTTATAAAATTCTACTAATTCTAAATTCATCTGACAGGGTCGAGACTTGGTAGGAATATGTTCTTCTGAAAAAGAATCTTCATATGGAAGAGAAACCACATGCTTTTTTCTATCCTAAAAAGCACTCAGATGATCAGCACAGATTGAAACAGCAAATTGTTTAGAAATTAATTTCACCTTTTCCTGAACTTTAGCAGATTGTAAAATATTATCAATGGACATGCTATAAATTTCATGTTGTAAAGACTTCATATGAAAAATCTTTTTATCAATCAAAGTATTTATATTTCTAATGAGCGGTTCAGTTATAAACTGGAAAGAAATCTTCTTTCCCATATACGTAGCATCAAACCCTTTATTATCAACATGAGTAAGAGGATAAATAGCTTGTATAAAAGGGGTTCTCAAAATAATAGGAGGAAATATTTTATCTTTGACCAAAATAAAAAAATAAGGAATACACACCTTTTGTTTGCATACATATGCATTAGGCAATTTGTATTCTATTTTCATTCTATCACTAGATGCAGAACTAATCTTATGAGAGGTCTTATGGTAATATCTAGTGGGGATTATACCTTCTTGGATACCACTCATATCAGCACCACTATCAATAAGAGCGGTTTCAGTAATTGAAAAATTATTATCAATCAAAATAGTACACTTAACATACCATCTATGAGAAGTCACTATTTGCATCATTCCTATAAACAAATCATCATCAGGGGAAGAAATAGTCTTTTTTGTGAAATCAGAAATTTCTTCTAAATCATTAGTTTTATTTAATAAAACTCTTTTTTCTTTATCATCAGTATTATGACCCATTGAAATAGTATTCTTTTCAATTTGGATCATACGATGATCTAAAATCATTTGATTTTGTTTAAGAGATTTAATCTCATTTTTTAATTTTTCACTTCATATTTCAAATCATCCGTTGAAGAAGCGTAGCTAGGAAGATGCATATTTTGTGGAGAGTTCTTTCCAAAATTCATTTTTGAACTTCTGCCATAGAATATGGAACTTCATCTAGCACATCCTTCTTTTGAATAGGCTTATCAGCGGTTTGGAAGTGGAAGTAGAAGCCATACTGATAATTTTTTCTCTCAAATTATTATCAGTGACTTCCTTTAATAATTTTAAAATATTATCAGTAGTGATCGGCTTTATTTCAAAATTATTTTGAAATTGAGATTGTAATTTATAAAAATCCAAGTTATCACAAGAACAATTTCCTGTACCTATATCACATTTATCACAGGTATATCATCAGGTAAATCAAACAATTTAATAGAAGCTTCAGACTCAGTAGAAGAAGTATAATCACTCTCACTCTCGCTGACTGAAGTTTCATCCATAATTTTCAGAATCTGTTCGGCCTTATCATCCAAGTCCATGGCTAGAGCCTTAATCCTTTCCTTCTTGCAATTTGGGGCAATATGACCAAATTGACCACACCTATAACATTTTATATCCTTCAGATCTTTTCCAGATCTGTCCTTAACAAATCGTTTTTCTTTGCGATGTTTTCTTCGAAAATATCTTTCTTCTTTTGATCTTCAATGTCGTCTTTTATCTTTCCTTTGGTAAAATACATCTTTATCATTTTTCTTAATCTTCTTTTTTGAAGTTGAGGTAGTACCTGCCATTCCAAATTATTGACAAAAATCTCCTAACTGATTCCTTTCAGTTAGTCTTTGTCGTTTAAGCTGTGCATTCAACTTTAACTCATTACACAAGTTTAATCCTTCTTGTGTACATACTCCAATAAGTCGTCCATAAGTATAAGTATTATACAGGATTTGGACATTATTTCCATGAAGAGTTTTCCTTACTCTTTCTGCAAATAAATGTGGTAAACCATCAATAAATTTACCCTTCCAATGTTCGCTATTACTTTCGGGTAGATCCATAAACCGACTAAGAAAGATGTCCTTATACCACCTAAATTCGCCTAAATGCTTGCATCTAAGTCCATTCAACAAAGTACGAATGTTTTCATACATATTGGTAAATCTACCACTAAAATGCTCAATAATAGTTAGTACTAATGTGTAGACACAATCTTGTCTGCTAGCTACAAGGGCTCTTCCTAGGTTATCAACTCCAGGTTCAGTTTTAACAGTGTTATAAATTGCCGCTCTATCTTCTGCAGTCATAAAGTTATCCCACCAGCCTCTCAATTGGCCAGTGAATCCTGCAACTATCATTCTGCAAATTACAGTTTCAGTATTCTTATCACTAGTAGCTTTGCAGATAGTAGAACACATCAGCATACGATGTACTAAACTACTGATTTTTCTATCAGTTAAACCATCTAAATTCCATTCATAGATAGCATCACCGTTATAACTGGTATTCGTCTGGTTCCAGTCCCTTTCTTCAACCAGAACATCTTGAGGTGTTGGCCTAGGATAATAATATGTATTCATCTGAGGCATATCTCCATACCTTTTTCTCAACTTTCTGATCTTATTAAGTTCAGATCTGGTTTCTTCTTTGTAATCTTTGGACGGATCTAAAATATTCTCCGCAAATTCTGAAGCAAGTTCCAAAGGTTTAATATTTAAACCTGCTAGTTTCTCATTAACCAATTTTTCCAAGTCTTCTCTGGATTTAACCTTGAATCCAGTAATATCTGGAGGTCTTTGAATGGAAGGTTCAAGCCTTGTAGAAGTTCCAAGTTTGTCAGGTATAACATGAGCAGAGTGAACCACCATAGAACGGTCAGACGAAGAAGGAATACAAATCTTTTTCACTAACTCAATTAAATAATCGAGCTTACAATCAAGAGAACTAATATGTTCTCCCAAAACTTTAACATATAAAGACAGATAATTATTTTGAGAAATCAAATTATTAATTTCTTTTATACCATTGCTAGCTACATCATCGTCAATAAATTTTTGAAAAGCAGCAAAAGTAATACCAGTATTATTTGGTAAAATAAAAGGATTTTGTGGAGGATAAATATTCGTTATAAGATTATCATTGTTTTCCTGATAGATTCTCTCAGGAACTTTAATATATAAAGGCATATAAGTGGCAATAAATCAAGGAGCAAAATATATTATCTGATTATGTAAAGCACAAGTTTCATAAAACTCTTGAGAAATATTCCTTTTGTCATCAATACTGTAATATTTAGTATACCAGTTTTTAAAACTTTTCCATTTATCATGGCAAAATTCATTTAAAATATGTTTTCTTGCCGGTGACCCCGACTAAAATCAATTTTGAACTTAATCATTTAAGTTTTATTAAAATCGAAATCCATTTCGGATTGGGTAGGAATATCCTGGTCAGAATTATCATCTTTAACAATATTTTTAGAAACATTTATACGCTCAACCCGCTTATTACCATCAGCAGTGTGAATCGTATGAAGAGAAGCAGCACGATTTAACCTTGCTGGATCATAGATTGGTTCTATAGGAGCAATATATGAATGAGATGAAGAAGAAGATAATCTTCTATTACCAGTATAAGAATGCCTGTAAGGTGTTAAGGACTTATTGTCCTCAAACTGAATACAAATTCTTCCTTCAGGAGTTTGACTAACATGCGAATAATCATGATTAGTAATATCATCAGATTGTTGACTCGGAGATATAACAGAGTCTAAGATCCAAGTAGAAGGAAAATCAATTTCATCCCATCCAATAAGTCTCCTAGTAGTGACTTTGGATCTAGCAAAATTGGTTTCAAAAATCATAGTCTCATTTGACGTATCTGTCAATTTACATCGAGGAGTCAAAGTGGACAAAAACTTATAATAAATTCTATAAGATAAACATATAAGTTCAGATCCAGGAGCATAGTTATAACCATGAGTCTTAACATTTAATATCAAAGCATCAAGAATATTGATATCGGATAAAGATAATTGTAAATTGGGTTGAGTATTGAAATATACAGGACCATAAGCCACCGTAGATTCTAATTGGGTTGAGTATTGAAATTGGGTTGAGTATTGAAATTAAAATAACTTATTTGAATTTAAGTAAAAACCAAATATTGAATCCTAAAAATGTGCAATTATAATCTAATACACATTACGACTCTCTTTATTTGGAGGTTATCATTTTTAAATATTATCTATATATTTAAAAATTTAAAATAAGACATAAATTAGATCAAACATTTATTATATCTACAATAAAATATATGCTTAGATTTATATCTATATCTACAATCAAGGATAAAAACATCAACGGAATTAATATAAAGTTCCAAAAAATCTGGAATTTGAAAAAAAAAATAGAAAGATTTAAAAATAAAAAGAAAAAAAGAAAAAAAGATAAGAAGAAACTAACCTACGCGATCCGTTATTCCCACTACCCCCACAAACTCACACGCACATGCATGCAGTTCAGAATCCTTTTCATTGTCAATAACTATCCAAAACGGTTAATATCTATTTTTTGCTTTATTAATAGTGAAAATACCTCCTTTTGAATGTGGTAAATATATTCTAAAATATTTTTGTTGTCATCGTTAATTTAGTGATTTAATCATGTTTATTTTAAGACAAATCATAATTACTTTTTATATTTAAAACCAAAAATAATAATATTTTAAATAATTGATTTCGTAATTATAGGAGTTATATAACAACTTTTTATTGATTTACCCATTTTAGAGTAATTTTAGGTGTTTTCAAATTCAAATATATATCATTTTAAAAAGAGATATTATTTTAACAAAACAACAACATAAAAACAATTTAAAATAAAAGTTTAAAATTTTGAATTTAATACTTACAGTTGTAGATATCTGTTTTAGATATCTGTAACTTCTCCACTTTAACATTAATTTTAAAAAAAAAAAGATTAACTAACCTAAACCAATCTAAAAGCTCTCACCCACGTATGCCTAACCTCCCCAATTCCCATTTTCCTCATGCATTATCACACACAATAAATATCACAGGAAACATATTGATAAATATGTTGTTTCTTTTAACATGTCATATAATGTTTTATTCTCTAATTTGTATTATTTTTTCTGCTTCATTTTTGTTTCATAAGTTATTACTCAATTGTGAACTTTTCATCGATCTTTCGGATAAATTATATTGTAAGTTTTCTTTTTTATAAATTTCTTTTATGTATTTGATTTTGTTTTTTAATTCTATCATTGAAATTAAAGTAAAAATAATATTATTAATATAGAGTTATTTATTTAATGGTGTGTTTCTCAGTTCCTAATTGTAACCATTTTGAAAAAGGTAAAATATTAGTAATATGAAGTAGATCTAAAAAGATGAAATAATTCTTTAAATTAAAAACTTATCTGACTATTTTTTCTCATATGCATGCATATAGGATATACAATTTGATAATTATCTTGAAATTATCATAAACTTACATTAATGCTGGATAATTATCTTGAAACTATAAAAATGATATATATGATAACTTTTCTTGAATGAAAATCAAATTTATTAATGATGGAGTCGGTCATATTGTTTATCGGGCTTTGAATAAATTAATGTTATTTTTTATCCTTCACATTATTGTTAGAGAGCATATTTTTATTTCAATTTTCTGTTAAGAAATCGTTATATTAATTATTACTGCTTGATAGAATATTGAAAGTGTAGCTAAACAAAATTTATTAATCATGCAGATACTTTGAAAGCTCCATCTCAAATATTAAAATACAAAAAAGGCATATTTAAAATTTATTCATAAGATGATTAGGAAAAATCATCAAATAATTTTGATAGGTTCATGCGTTTATTTTAATAAATAGACATATTTAAAATATGTCACTATTTTATTTTAAAATGTAAGGAGTAAGAAAATTGTTATTTATATAGTATCGTATTAAAAAAGGTAAGCAATGGATAAAATGTAACCAAGTTAAAGTGATAAGCTAATTAAAAAGGCATGACAATGTAATAATATTATGAAAATGATAATGCAATAACGGTAATGAGGAAAGAAATAAAAATATCAACTTAAAAATAAGTTAAAAACGCTTATTTGAAATGAAAAAATTAAGCTACTCATTATATCATTTAATTATAATCAATATTAAAACACAATATATTATGTTAAAAAAACATTAAAAAAAATTAATTACTAAGTATATGTACTACTAAAATAATAATTATTTAAAATAAGGCTAAAACAAACTCATGAATGGCTCCACCATTATTGTTAGTAAAATAGAACACAAGCAGAAAAGTTATTAAATCTAAGTTTTAACTTCTACATCTATGCATTTATAAAGATAGGAACTATTATTTTAATCTATAGAAAAATCATAAATACTAGAGGGAATAAAGGGCAAACTAAGATTTTAAAAGGTATATACAAATAATAAAGTGAACATACGATGTAGGAGTCTACTAAATAAGACATAATTTTTGTTATAAAAATTAGTAAAGTCGTAACTACTCTAAATTATATAGAGATCAGCTACTGAACAAATGTCAATAAAGAGATCGGATAAAAGTCAGAGTAACAAGTAAGTGACTGAGTGATCAAGAAATTGACGGACAACCGCTGAAAAACCAAACCCATTCATACAGAAATGACGCAAATTTAATTAATATAATATTTATTGAAGCTAAAATTTTATTTAAAAATATGTTAGATAAAAGAGATCATCTTAATATTAATGGTGACTCTGTTTAAGTAAAAATACCTTCTAAATTTAAGCTATAAAAATTTACTAGGTATTATTGTTTTGTCAATCAAAAATCAAAATAAATTATTATATCATATAAGATTATTTTTAAAATAAATATCACTTTTGCGGATGAATCACTTTATGATCTTCACAACGATTTTTAAGAAGGAGAAAACTAATTATTTTAATAATAGTAATGAACACGCACCAAATAAAGTCAGAAAAATAGTAAGTAAAAATGTTCTTAAGTTCATTTAATTAAAACTTATTCTTAATCATTTTGAATCATGTTATATTTTAATTTACATTATTTATATCACAAACTATATATGTGAAATTTAATTTTATAAGTATGTAGTTAAATATTTATTTATCATGAATCATGATAAATATAATGTAGTAATTCAGTGTCTACTCAAATATTGTATGTGAATTTTAATAATAATTTGGACATTGTAATATTTTTAAAAAATGATAATAATTATACTTTATTATATTTTATTAATTTCATGTTTGTTGAGATTAGAATGAGCATGTGAATATATTCTCAAAATTTTGAGAATAATATTAATGATTCATTATATATTAAAGCAAACATAAAAAGAGAATCAGAATGTATAATAAGTTCTCATCATATTTGAACAGTTCTTATTTTTCATATGGTGATGTTGGATTTGTAATTGAACTGCATTTATAACCTAAATTTTCTATATTAACCAAGTGATGCAATCATTCTTCAGTTTGAAATCAATCTAAATATATATGTTTTTGTAGTTTCATTTTTACACAAATGTAACATTTACTAACTTAAGTGATGAAATATATAGGAAATGAACTACAATCTCTATTAATTTAGAGGAGTTATGAGTTTGTGGTGGTGGTTGCTTGCCGTAATTGACAATTCTTATTATCTACAAATATAATCAAATTATAATATTTAATTGAATCATTTTTATTAATATTGAAATACAAAGGGAAGAGGAGTAATTAAGAAGTATATTTTTATAATTTTTTTACTTACTATATATTTATGTGTTAAAGTTGTTGATTCGTGTTAATATTTACTTGATTTGCTTATACAGGACATGAGCGAAGAATCTAATTCTGCATTAAAGATTTATAAATTTTATTCCATAGCCTCATTTTATACTCTTGATGTATCTCTGATTAAATTTTTGAGTAACTATATGATTCATTTTTTTTAATTGTACAGGAATTTTTATCATAAGGTATATTACATTTGTAAATAAGATGTATACTGGAACTTTGTTTTAAAAAATCTCCAACAAGACATTATTTGATATCTCCGCGCATCGCGCGGGTATGTATACTATTATATATATATATATATATATAAAAGGAGCTTAGAGGCATGTTGATGTGACATGCTTCTAAGGTCTCCATTCCTTCTTTTTTTTCTGGATTTTTTTGACTACTTTCTTCATTTTAAAATATTTTACTAATTCATTTATTTAATTTCACACACATTCTACTAATAAATTTTTTCTTCAGTGCATTGAATTTTTTTTTGGATGAACAGAAGAATTTGAAATTATTTATTGAAATTAAATGATTCTTCTTAAATGAGTATATGAATCAAATATTTTGTTTTTTAATATTAACGGAAGAATTCGAAGAGCTGTAGTTAAAAATAATTTATATCAAATTTGAATTTATCAGGTTGAGTTCTTTCACCTACGATTTCTACTCCTATGATAAAGTTCCTTCCTTTTGCCCTCTTTTCTAATCTTCTATTCCTTAAGCAATTTATTTGACCATTTATGTATTTCTTCACTCAATTGTGATAATTTCTATTTCTACACAGTGAAATACGACACCTTTTTGGTGCCATCAACATGCTGAGAACAAGAAGTTTTTAAGTAATGCTGAATATTTTTGAAAAAATTCTATTTTCATATTGCTTGTTACCTTTTGTTTACAGGTCAATTGTGCTGCTTCTTAGTTTGATGTTGTGCTTTATCCGTATACAAGTTTGTAAAATAATTGTGTAAAGGAATCGAAAAAAAAAGTTAAATAGAAGGAGTATAAAGAAAAGAAAAGGGTATGTATCAATGTAGTCTTAATATCATTTTTTTTCCTTTCAAAATATTTTTTTTTGTCAAACTGATAATATGAAATATGTTAGAGCTAACTGAAAAAAATAATGTATCACAATTTATAACATTAAAAATTATAAATAGAACTTTTAAAAATTCAAATTTTGTTTCCTCTCTTTCGATCTTTTTTATTTACCTTTTACAGTGTTTTATGCTAACGTATTGCCTATTGGTTATAACTTTATCCCGATAAAGAGGACAAGAAGATAAGCGAAATAGAAGGAGAAGTCAGGTCATTCAAGGGTGATGAAAGCGAAAATCATTAAATGAGTCCAACGATGGCAATTGATACAGTCAAAAGGTTTTGTTGTTGAAAAAGAGGACAATAGTAGTTTTTCTACTTGAAAGGATATTGTATTGTATAATTTCACTCTCAAATTAATCACGAATTTTTTTGATTGATCTTTACTTTTTCTTATTTCTTTTGGAATGTAAATCTATTTTTATTGTGCACGAGAGCCATAAGATCGTAAATTTCTGTCAATTTGTTATTAACCATATAAATTTAAAAATCAAATTTTTAGAATATTATTTTGTATTATATGGAGAGCCTGATTTTTTCTTAACATGTCAGTACATATATAGATCCCAGAAATTGAAGAAATTCATAGGTGTTAGAAATGGACGATCAAACATGAAAGATAGTCTTAAAAAGGCTGACACCTTCCTTAGATCTATGTGTATAAATATTTTTTATATTACTTATGTCATTTTAATATAATTAATTATGTAGTTATTTTGATCAAAATTAGAGTCTTCATTACAACTCTATAATTTTTTTTATAGAAACAGAAAAGAGAAGATGAGATTGATAATAATAAAATATTTACTCTATTAATTTTAATGAGGTATTATAAATTTTATATTTTCTGAATTGAATATTTATTTATGATAAATTATGATATTAGGATATCATTCAATTTTAGTTTAAATTTCAAAAACCCTATCTTCAAATGCATTTTTTTAACTGAAATATAATTAATTTTCTTAAATAATCACCTAAATAAATTTTTTATAGATTAAAAAGACACCATTTTGCAATGCAAATATTCAAATTCATAGGTGAGGTTTCCTTAGGTAAATTATTGCAAAGAAATTTATTGTTATTATTTTTTGTAATTTGAAGTAGCACGTATTGATATAAATATATATTGCTTTATAAGTGTATTCTATAATTCTGAAGATGTTATATTTGATCATATCACAAATAAATACCTTAATATACAATCTACTAAAATATTTTTTTAAAATATAAAAATTATTATTTATTTTATATTTCTAAATATACCTACAGTTTATTATGATTTTAAGACGGTATGAGAAAATTAAAATATAATATTGTGAGAGTATAATGGTTTTAATATTGATCACGCGAAATGTGAATAAGTTTGCTAGTTAATACTTCCTTCATTTCAAAATAAGTGGTGTTTTAGTCTTTTGATTTTGTTTCAAAATAAGTGGTGTTTTACATAATAAAGAAGACATTAATGATGTTTTTTCCAATTTTACCCTTATTTATATGGAGAGAGTTTTACATAATCAAGAAAATATTAAAGAGTTAAATTTTTTTCATTATATTTATTAGGGGTAAATGGGTAAAAATATATTTTTTAATCTAGGAATGAGTAGTTTTTATAGTGGGATATGCCCACGCTAAAAATATTATTTATTTTAAAACGGATAGAATATTTAAAGGAGAACAAAAAATTTTGCAAAGTATGAACTAACAACCCTTAAGTTGCTAATAAGTTTTTTTTTCTAAATTAATTTCTGTAGCAATTATTTAGCATTTAGTAGGATTTCATTAAATCACCTGTCGTCAATTATTTTACAATTATTTATAATTCATTTGGTAATTTATAAAGTTTTGCAGAGTTGTTGAGTCTTTAAGATATCATTTAATAGGATACTATTTAACAAGACACCCCTATGGATATTCATTTTATCTGTAATGATTTTGTTTAGATTTTTTTTTTTTTGAACTATCAAAAACTTGTAGCAATATTATTTTAAAATATGGTCTTTGAATGATATTTTTGTAAATTAACTTTTAACTGTGGGGGTTTTTAGTTTTTAGAATATTATTATTATTATTATTATTATTATGATTATTAGTATTTGAGTACGCGCGTTATGCATGTATTTCATATCAAATATAAGTATAAAATTTTATTAAATCACATAAATATTATAAGTACTAAATTTGTGTTCAAGTTGGTAATTTAATTTTTTTTTTTGTTTGAAGACCAAAAATAGAGTTGTTCGTTGACTTAACAAAAGCAAAGCAAATACATATGTACTTGAATAGAATAAACGCAAATCAAATTTATAAAAGAAACTGATGAAAAGTTGTCGATCTTAAATTTCTTAAAAAATAATTCTAAAAAACGTATGGTTTGTAAATCTCAAGGTTTTAATTTTTGGCATCTCCGCCATTCATTCAATTGACTTTCTTCCATATGCTGACTCTTTCTTGATATGTATTTCTATCTTTGTGCCCTGGACGTGGATACATTAAAATATAAATTAGAGAATATAGTACGTTAATAAAAATATATTAATCATGGAATAAATATTTTTCGATAAAAGTGATCGTTTTAGTCGTGATAAAATAAATATGGTATAACATGAAAAAATAAACATTGTTTAGCAAATAAATGAAGACAATTGAGAAATAATTGAATAAAAAAAGTAATTAAAACACAGTTTAGAAGACTTCACAGGCTCAGAATCAATGACTTGATTATATCACAACATCAACAGACCTCCATTACATCATCTAAACAAAATCTCACCAATTAAAATAACGAAAGAGAAGACTAACCATCACCAACAGGGACACGCTTTGAACACAAAAATATGTCATTGAGCTTTTTCTTTAAGTAGTGAATGAATTAATATACTTTCCGTCAGAAAGTTGAAAGATGAAGGAACTAATTATTGAATAGACATATTAAAGATTGATATTAACGGACATTTGTAATAGATAAGAAAGATTAAAGTAATTCTAAATTTAATTGATTACAATAAATAACATTAATTTTAGGAACATGAACCATCTTCATATTATTCATCTTTTACATTTATTATGTACTATCACTTTATTATTTTTTGAAATGTAAATTACATTTTAGTAAATGAATAGGTTTGAAGTAAAGGGTAAATATGGTCATTCAATTTTTTATGGATATTTTGGTCTTTTAACATTAGATTTAGGCGCTTCCTACTTTTAGTATAAATCATATTATTATATAACTAGAAAATCAAAAAGTAAAAAATTAGATTACCATGAAAGTAAATTAAAGATATATGATATATAAGCAAGTGTTCATAAAATATTGAATGCCCATTTTACCCTTCAATCTAAAACTATTCCTATAATATTATATATACTAAAAGCTAAAATTGTATAAAAATAAATATTATTAAACAATTAAATATTTCACAAAGAATTATTTAGATAATGATGAAGGAGTAAACCTAATTATTATTTGAAGGGTATATTAGTCTCTCAATATTTGAAAGTTATTTTAGTATTTTAACTTTTCACTATTATTATCATTTAGTTATTTATTATTATTTATTATTTACATTTATTCTTATTCTTATTATTATTATTATTTATTTATTTATTTATTATTATTATTATTATTATTATTATTATTATTATTATTTATTATTATTATTATTATTATTATTATTTTATTTATTTATTTTAACTTTTCACTTTTTGACTTCTCACTTATATAGTAATACATATATAATTATGATATGATATGATAAAATATTAATATTTAATTATGTGTTTAATTAAATTTTAATTTAGTGAAGGGGCAAAATGATAATCTAACTTTTCAATTTTTGGCTTCCCACTTATATAATAATATGATATGATGATGATTTTTATAATATATTTTATTTAGTGGAGGGTTAAAATGGTAATGCAACTTTGAAGTTAGGAATTTTTTACTTATATTATATTTTAATTTAATTTATTTTTATTGTTATTTATTTATTTTATGTAGTGGATCTTGTTTAATGACATAACATTAAACGACATTAATTAAATAAATAAAATAAAAAATAATTTTAAAATAGAAGAAAAATTCAAAAAAATAATTTAAAAAAATAGCAATGGAGGCTTTAGAGACATGCCACATCAACATGCCTCTAAGTCTCCACCACCATTTGGTAATTTTTAAAGTTTTATAGAGTTGAAGAGTCTTTAGATATCATTTAATAGGATACTATTTACTAAGTCACCCCCTTTTAATATTTATTTATTTTGTTTGTAATAATTCTATCTATGTTATGAAATAATAAAGAAAGAATAAGAATATTATAGAGAACTAGAGAAGGAGAGAAGTTCTTATTTCTCTTGATGGGATCCTCTTGAGGAGTTAAAGGGATCATTTACAATGAATGGAGAACCCCTTTATTTATAGGGAAAACTAACTTGGTCCCAAAGTTACAAACCCTAACTTTCCTTTTAAGAAATAGACATTCACCATAAATAGAAAATATATTTATAACACTCCCCCTTGGATGTTTATTTGTTAGATAATGTGTCTCGGTAAAACCTTACTAGAAAAAACCCAGTGGGAAAAAATCTACTGAAGGAAAAAGAGTACACATATCTAATAATACGCATTTTGGCTGCCTCATTAAAACCTTACAAGAAAAACCCAGTGGGACAAAACCTCGTAAAAGAAAAGAGTACAACACGTATTAACTCCCCCTAATTAGAGCATCCTTGAATCTTTGCATCCCAATCTTGTGCACCATCTTCTTGAAAGTTGCAGTTGGTAGAGATTTGGTGAATAAATCAGTCACATTGTCACTTGAACGAATCTGCTGCACATTGATATCACCATTCTTTTGGAGCTTATGTGTGTAGAAAAACTTTGGCGAAATGTGCTTCGTTCTATCTCCTTTTATAAATCCCCCCTTTAGTTGTGCTATCCATGCTGCATTATCTTCATACAAAATTGTGGGTACTTTGTCACATTTCAAACCACATTTTTCTCTAATGAGATGTATCATGGACCTCAACCACACACATTCTCGACTTGCTTCATGAATAGCTATTATCTCAGCATGATTTGATGAAGTAGGTACAAGAGACTGCTTTGTAGATCTCCAAGATATGGCAGTACCTCCACATATGAACACGTAGCCAGTTTGAGATCGATCTTTGTGTGGGTCAGATAAATACCCTGCATTGGCATAACTAACAAGATCCGGACTGCAATTGTTAGAATAAAATAAGCCCATATCAGTAATCCCTTTTAGATACCACATTATGTGTTTGATCCCATTCCAATGTCTCCTAGTAGGAGCAGACTATATCTTCAGGACAAAGAATTTCCTCGTTCTTTTAAATCCTTCAAGGATTTTCACATATCCTTCAGTCTCTCTAGACATGAAAATAATTTCATTATGCGCATATCAAGTTTTTCATATATTGCCAGACTTATGAGGAACCTCAAAATAACTGCATCCACCACAAGAGGACCTCTCAATATAATAATGTCAGAATTTACAAAAAATCTTTATGCCACAAGAATCCATTTATATCCACTGGCATTATACTTGAATTGCGTATTTTTAATTGGCTAATCATTTATTTGTCCATACTTTTTGACAAATTTGAATTCAAGATCCTCGTCAATATTTATAATACTGAGCTCTACATTATATCAAAGGTATCGTTGATGATCATTTTGATATCAGTTCCAATGCGACATAACTTATTGAGATCTCTCCATTTTTCGTCATTTTCAGGTACCTGAACTTTTGTCAAGGTTTTATGAAGTGTTATGTCGTGGTACTTTCTTAAAGCACTTGCCTCATCATTATGACCATCTTAATCATTTGCTCCTCTCCTTCTCCAAGGAGTTCTATATTTGGAACTGTTTGGTCTATCACGCTTCAGCGTCTCATAGGCCCTGTCCTTCAAGGACCTTTCATTGGAACATTTGCAACTGAATTATAAAATAGAGTTAGCAAATATATCTGGTAATTGATTTGCAATATTTTGCAAGTGAATTATCTATTGAACTTTAAGTTCACTTTTTTTCCCAAGGATCTAGATAATTCATCCCACACTCAATTTTCAGCTACTAATCACTTCTCCCCCTAATGTTAGAAAAACTAACATTTACCCCCCAAGCTCATCTGGGGACCCATCTTTGTGCGTTGTGGTGGAGCAATTGAATCATATATCGCACACTCAAATTTTTAGATGGAATTATTTGGTTCCTGACCCTGAACCAATTGTGATAAGGGAACCTTGTTGGCTTGATGCATTCAAGTGTTGCTATATGTTAATTAAACATATCTCATACCAAATTTTATTTGGGAGTTTTATTCTCATAACCAATGATTTAGCTATAATTGGAGGCATACAATTTTTGCTAAACCAATATAGATATGAATTAACATTATCAACATGATTTTATAATTTGGAACTATGCTCTTAATTTAATAATTCTAGCAACAACCTTACAGAAATCAATTGCAAGTTGATATCAAAACACATGTGACCATACCATAGATGCATCTATTAGCAAACAGTTCACATGGTAGGTGAATGGGCCCATATTCACCCTTTTATAAGTTCCAAAATTTCAGGGAATATAATTCCATTCTTAGCTGATCAAGATCATTCTATCACGAGAACAAGCAACACAAAAGAATTCTTGAAGAATCTTTATTTTTTCAACATATAGCCACGTGAATTCTCAATTATTTTGCATCACATTTGAACCGAGATGGTCAACCAGTTATGCCAACTTATTTTAGTAAACTTCTAATTTACTTTCGTATGTGATTTCATCATCATACCCATATTTATGTACTAAAAATTAAAAAAAACAGCGGATAATCTTTTACATAAATATTTATAACCCGCTTCAATTGTAGTAGCGTGAAGATATTATATCTTCCCATAATTTATAGTCTCAAATTTTTTTTCAATGTCCTTGAAACTTATAAGTTTCCTTTTGAGACTTACTACAATAATTTCATTCCTTCAGGTAGTAATACATTAGCTCTTCCGGAGCTCTCAATCAATTTTGTGTACTACCACATATTCAATTATATCAACATCATTAATAGTTTCTTCACATAGTTTCAATTTAGAAACAATTTTGAATGTTGATGAGCTATACTCATGAACAGACTTATAGTCTTGATGGATCCAATCATATCGTGCCTTTGGGTGTATGACCATCTTCAGGTGGTCATATCTTTCTTTTAGGCTATTCCACAAAATAAGTGAATCCTTAATCGTTAGATATTCAATTTTGAGAATTTCATCAATATGATGACGCAAGAATATCATAGCCTTAGCACGAGTTTGGTTTGATGCTTTGTTTTCACTTTTAATGGTGTCTCCAAGACCCATTGCATCCATATGGATTTCAGCATCCAACACCCATGAAAGGTAGTTCTTGCCCGAACTTTGAAGGGCAACAAAATCAAGTTTCGTAAGGTTAGCCATATTAAAAGAAAGAGAAAAATAATGCCTTGGCCTTCAAATTTTGAGACAGTAGAGTCATAGAGCAACAATATCACCAAAGGAATATCACTCCTGTGGTTAAGTAATACATCTTTCGAAAAAAAAATTTAATTTTTATTACCTCAGATCTTTCAAAGTGAGTGCTCAAGGCAGAGACTCGTGCTGATAACGTGTTATAAAATAATAAATAAAGAACAAGAATATTATAGAGAAAGAGAGAAGGAGAGAAGTTCTTATTTCTCTTGATGGGATCCTCTTGAGGAGTTAAAGGGATCATTTACAATGAATGGAGAACCCCTTTATTTATAAGGGAATACTAACTTGGTCTCAAAGTTACAAACCCTAACTTTCCTTTTAAGAAATAGACATTCACCATAAATAGAAAATATATTTATAACAACGTAGAATTTTTTTAACTATCAAAACTCATTAATATTATTTTAAAATAAGGGTAATTTAGTCATTTACTTTTTAAAGAATATTTTCATAAATCAACTTTTAACTAAGAAGGTTTTCTACTTTTAAAATATTATGATTAATTATATAAATGTTAAGTTATTCGTTTTAATATATTTTATTAGCCCAAGATTAATACTAATGCTAATATTGATAACATATAAGGGGAAAAGGTCAAAATTATTTCTCTACTTTCGAAATTGGTTAGATTTACCCTCTGTCATACTATCGGGTTATATTTAGCCCCGCTGTTAAGAAAATTTTCATATATACCCTTTATTTTAACAAAAAACCTAAATCAAAGAAAATGACCCATTTTAAAAATTACCCATATCTTATTTCTAACCTGTCTCGACCCATTTTTTGAAATAATATTCCAAGAATAGAGTTGTATCCAGCAAAATAGTTCAACCATTTCATCAAACAACGAAAATGGAGAAGGAAGAAGAATTATTTGTCAAAATAAGAAATAAAAATATATAATATAATATAATATAATATAATTTGATAAAAGGAGAGATTTTTGCACCTGTATTAACTATGAAAGACCTTATACAAACTCATCTGCTCTCAATTTTTCTAAGGTAAGGATTGAGTTGTTAGTTGTGCTTCTACATTTCCTCTGTAATCGTGATTGCCTAATACTGTAGATAAATATAATTTTTATTTTAAAGAAAACAAATTTCAAACCAATTCAAATTGGCATACTAACAAAATTATAATGAATTTATTTGTAAGTATAATATAATATTTTGGGAACTTACCACTGTATCATTTTCTTTATAAGCTCTGTATAAATGTTAGTAAATGACTGCAAAATTTGAATCATGTATCTCTGTCAAAGATTAGGAAACTATTGATGCTCACAAGAACTTAAAAAGTTTCCTTTTTATGTTATCAACAGGTTTTAATTTGATTTGGGTTTACCTCATAATTATTTGTTAAATCTTTTATCTGAAATTACTGAGTATTTTTAGATTTGTCAAATAGGTTTTAAGGATTCTAATGGTTGGGAGGTTTTCGGGTTGGAGTTGGTTAAATAGAGGAAGGATTTAGCTGTTTCTCTTATGGACAAAATGGGGGAAAGTGAGGATTTCGCAGGTAGGAAAAGAGTACATTAGGTCTTTGATGAATTTATCAATAGGGTTTGATTTGTAGAAGAAGGTGAAAAACTGGGTTGAGGAGTGACAAAATTTGTCTTACTTTTCACCTTATGAGGATACTTTTCATTTGGCTCCTAGTAGCGAACAAGCTGAGAAATGAACAATAGGGGTGATTCATGAACTATTAGCTCACTTGTATGGAAGAAGACGGAGAGGAAGGATATTTATTTAGGACGGGTCGGAGCGGGTTAGAAAATAAGATATGAATTTTATTTTTAAAATGGGTCATTTCCTTTGATTTGGACTTTTCTATTAAAATAAAGGGTATACATGAAAACTTTCTTAACAGCGGAAGTAAATATAGCCCGATAGTATGACGAAAAATAAATCTAGCTAATTTTTAAAAATTAAGGGGTAATTTTGGCCCTTTTTCCAACATATAATGTGCAATTCAAACAATTTTCAGAAATGTATAACATTGTTTTTAGTAAATTAGTTTGGGAAGAACATTTATAAGCAAGGAACTAATTTTAAAATCTTATAATTTGAAAGCCTAGTTAAGAAAACGAAAAGATAAATTATAGGAATTTTAAAAATTAGTGGTCGTTTGGTAGAGTGTATAAGAATAATGTTGAATAGGGTGTATTAATAATGCTTGTATTAGTTATGCTGAGACTATTTCTTGTGCATTGTTTGATTTGGTGTGCTAAAAATAATATTTATTGCATAATTTCTAAAAAAAAATTATTTGCTCCACAAATAAGGTAGAAAGGATGTAAAAAAAGTTTTAAAGGACGATTGTGTCTTTAACTATGCTAATATATGCATAATAACCCATTGTATTACTAATATCTTGATTTATTATAATTTTTGTATTAGCAATATCTATATTATAATCCATGTATTATTAATTTCCACAATACTTGTCTTTGTACCAAACAACCCCTGAGTGCTTTAATAATTCTCAAATAAAGTTTAAAATTTCATGATCAACCTTATAGCTTTCATATATTGTATATTAATGTTAGAGGTATTATTTAATTTTATAAAAATATTAAAGTCTATTAATAATATTTTACACATATTTTGGTAATTCTAACTTTTAAACTTAGATGCAAACCAAGAAACAAAAGGATTTAATAAAAGATATTTCACAGAGATGGAGATACGTACGTCTAAGAGAGAAGAAAATTTACATTTAGAATTGAATCATATAGGATGTAATGTTTCTGAAGAAGAGCCTAAGTGAGTTAGACTAGAAAATAAGAAAAGACAGAGAAAATAAAACTATCGAATAAGACGTAAGGCTGCACAATCCTAACATCCAGCACAGTATAAGGAGCCAATTCTTCAAAATCATATATGAGAATGCTTCCAGCAACAAAGATGATAGATATAGTGGCACGAAGAAGACTGAGAAGACCCCTTAGCTTCCATAGACTTCTATTTTCATTTTAGTGTATTATTGGGCCAGATCATGTTTTGGGCCGGCCTTTTATTTTGCTTTTGTCATTTGGACTTTTGCTACTTAAATAAATAAAGAAAAAATTACATAATGCAACACAATTAAGATAATATTTATAAATTATGGCCATAATTAATTATAATATCTAGCTATATTTTAATTTATTGGTCATTTATTAATTTTAACCGTGTATTTATTTCTTATAACCACACCTCACCGTAAAAAGCGCCATATTATACGCGTCATCTATAAATGAATCCTCTTCCCAAGATCACTTCTCTCTCAAATTACTTGGATCTTGAGGAAACCTTTGTTTTTTCTTTGGTTTTCTTATCAGTAGGAGTTTCAAGATCATGGGTGTCGGTGGGAATTTTCAGGGTCTTCTTCATCTTCTTTTTTGTGGTCTTTGAATACTTTTATGGCCATTGTTTCAATTACAACAAGTGCAGGTACGGTAAATTTGGTGGCTTTGTTTGTATGAGTAGGTTGGTTGGGTTTTGGAGGAGGGGGGAGGGGTATGAGGGAAATGCTCTCCTGTTGAAAGATCTTGAGGGCAGTTAGGTGCAGAAGTAGGAGAGAAAAGAGTGCGGATATCATATTCACTCCTCAATCTACATGATTTCAAGTGGTTTCAAAAACAAATAAAAAATTCCACTACTTCAAGTAACTTTTACCGTAATTCTTTATTTGGGTGTATTTTATTTTTGAGAAATTTAAAATTTTCTTGTAGATTATTTCTCAGATCTGACCGAAGGACGATAGAGTAGAATAGTGAGAGAAGCAACTCGCGTCTTTTATCAAGGTTTGACAGCGTCGACATCATGTTTTCCCAACTCAATAGGAGGATTGTGACGATCAGAAGGGGACTTGATGCAGCACATGGAATGTTGTTAAGGGACCAGCTTCACGTTCTCACAATTGCATATCTCAATGAATCCGTTTGGATCCTTCAAGAAGAGTTGATCGATAGCTGCTCCTTCTTCTTCTCCTACCGTTCTCTTTTAGACACTTTATCTTTGTATTCTTGTATTTCTCCTTAAATTTGCATCTCAAAAACTTTTTGCAGATCCTTGTTATGTTTTTGTATTTCGCTTGTATTTCTATCTTCTGAAGGAGAAATTTTCATTGATCGTCATAACTGCACAAGAGCGAATAAGTACAAGCTAAATGCACGTATTAATAAAATAAATACAGTTGTATTCTTTCATGGTAGATCAGACTCCATCTTTTTTTCTTTCTCTCTCTCCTCTATGTTTTTGTGTTATTTTTTTTATGTATTACAAATGATATGATTGATACAAGAGCAAATGAATATAGAAATACGTATATATGTATATATAAATATCATTGATACAATTAAAATAACATATCATAAAGTAACCAATACAAATATCATTAATGTTTATCAATGTATATATTGACTTAATATATAAGATGTATCAATTACAAATACAATTTTTTTCTGTGGATACAAATAGATAAAAATAAAACGAGGAAAATACGCAAGATTGAAATTGTAATATGTGTAACTTTTTTTTTGTAAATCGCGATTTTTTTCTTAAAAAATATACATATATAGCAGAATAAATTTGAGTAAAGAAAATCTTATATTGTACGGAAAAAATGATGTTACACCCCGTAAGTTTCTAATGCTTAAACGGCCTATTCATACATTGGTTGAGAGTTTTAAAGTGCAATATGTACGAGGAAAGGGCCCGGGGAAAGGTCGGACGAGCACAGAGTTAGGACCGCGCGGGAGGAGGTCGAGCCAGCTGCCCAAAGAGGCAGCGTGGCACAGATCATGCCCTCCGCGATGGGCTCCGTGGCATGCCCGTAAGTTGGCGTGACAGGGTCCGTGCCACGGACCCCTGTTCGCTGCCTCAAGTATATATATGTTCAAAAATACTTCGGTTTTCAAGACCGACTCTTTCAACCGCTCAAACATCCAACTTTTGATTTGATTTCATTTTCTATATATATACACGACCAGAGAGGAGAGAACACGAGGATTTCAAGTATATTTCATCCGTTTACGCTGCTAAATGCCGCCTGAATTCAAATTAACTTCGGGTATCGAAGTATAAGACTGCAGGGAGCATTACTACGGAGTTAGTTTCGCGAAATTCGCTCGACGAATCGTAACCCCGTCGAGCTAAAGTTGTTGGAATTTTTCCAAACAAGTGTCAATACGACCACAGGCTTAAAGTAAGCATTTCTTCCTTCTGGACTTTCGAGAAATTATGAGTTTTCGATCGTGTTCCATCAAACTGAAATATTATTTATATATAAAATTATTGTTTTCTCCGAATTTAGTACTGAAGTTAGCTTCATTCTTCCAATAATACGATTGCAATTGAGAAGAGCAGTTGAATACGAGCTGAAACTCTCCAGTTAATCAGTAATTGGCGAATGAGGTACGTTAAGGCAATTTCCTTCGGCAAGTAAGTTTCTTTAGCATGATAGCTCAATTTGAATCCCAGTAAGAATACCAAAAGCATATCTATTGTGATTAGTTGTCGTTATTAGCTGAAACCCATATTCCATGTTAGTTTGGGATGGATTATGCCGTATAGCCTTCATGACTGACCCCAAGGTTATTAGCTGTGTCGACACCCGCTAGAGGCGAGATGACGTTGCTCTACGGAGCGGTATGCCATCCGCCAGGGATGAAGATGGGGTCCCAGGTCCTCATATGTTGTGATGGCTCTATACAACCCCGTTGAGCCTAGTGCTCGGGGTGCAGATATCAGGAGTCCACTGGACTCAGACACAGCTACAGTCAGGGGCCGAGCGGGCTCAGTTGTAGACCCAGGGGGCCTGTAGGACAACTATAGCTATTAGTTGACCTAGTGCGACCTTGATAAGGGTATACAGACTGAAGTGTACTCACCAAGGCTTATGGGAGCCCAGGTGGGTTATTATGTGCTGGTTGTACCTTCCGGCTTATGGGGGCCAAATTAGGTTTTTGTTTTCTTTAGTTATTAATAAAGTAGATAGTAAGAAGTTCTATTACTCAGGTATGATCTCTATCCCCTTCATTTCAGTTATTTTCAATTCTATCACTTTATTTCAGTCATTTACAGTCATCGCCTTACATATTCTATATATATTGTACTTACGCCCTTTCTGGGGCTCTACATTACTTGCCTGGAGGTACGGATAGACGAGGAACAGGTCCCTCGTAGCTTTCAGCCAGCATCATCAGAGTAGTTAGCTCCTTTCTTCTGGAGCTTGTAGATAGAAGGCTTACTTCTTTTTGATTGTACAGTTTATGGGTAGGTCGGGGCCTTGTCCCTACCATCATATTATTCCTAGAGGCTTGCAGATTGTTTCTGTTTCCCTGTGGTTAGCTGTTATTGGCCGTGTGGGCCCATATGTGTTTTAATTTACGTGTTGGCCGTGTGGGGCCTTGCTTAGCTGGCAGATTAGCGACCTTGTCGGCCATAGTTAGCTTAACACTGATTTTACTTTATAGTCATAACTAGACATCATGGTGGTCTTGTCGGCCTGCATAGGATTCCCTGTTGTTGTTGTTTTTGGTTAGCTGGTTTTCTTCTACAGGTGGCTATAAGGCCTTGTCGGCCGGAGGTTGTATTTACAGCTGAGATATAGCCCGTTGTTTTCGTGATTTGGGGAAGTAAGTCTGCACCAGGAGTGCACAGGCCTAGTTAAGTCAGTTCAAATTTTAGTAGGGCACCAGGTGCCAGTCGTACCTCCCAAGGTGGGGCGTGACAAACTTGGTATCAGAGCAGGTCGTAACCCAGAGAGTCTGCAAGTCATTCTAAGTAGAGTCTTGTCTATGGATGTGTTGTGCACCACATTCCATAGGCAGGAGGCTGTGAGGCATGATAGGATGGTTACTCTTTCTTCTTATCCAGTCATGCTATAGAGTTGTACAACATAAGGTTAAGTCCCTAAGCTTACCATATTATTTTATCTACAGATAAATGACAGCCCCGCGACACACCACGACTGGTAGGAGATTGGATGTGGCAGAAGCGGAAGGTACTAGCAGGGTGCCTCAATTAGAGTCAGCCCGATCTGAGGGCGACAAGGAGACTTCATCTCGGCCTCCCCAGCACTCTCCACCACATCAGGAGCCGCTCGGAGTGGCAAATGTGACGGCACCGCCTCCAGCAGTTTCTATATCGGTACCATCGGATCAGGAGGTTAGGAGTGTTGTTGTTATATTAGCTCATATGATGGCTGCGCAGCATCAGCCAGTGGCACCCGTGGTCGCCGAGTCCTCGGGAGGACCTGTTCGAGGGTCTGGGAGTTTCTCGCACTGAGTCCCCCATAGTTCACAGGGACAAATCGGGCAGAGAACCCTCAGGATTTCTTGGATCAGATGCAACGGATTTTCAGGGTGATGCATGTCACACTTGCAGAGTCAATCGAGTTAGCGGTATTCTAGCTACGGGACATCGCAGTACTGTGGTACGAAAGTTGAGAAAGGTCCCGAGGGAGGTGTTTCCCCTCCGACTTGGCCCAGCTTTTCAGAGGCTTTTTTCAATCACTACCTGCCACGGGAAATTCAACAGACCCGGGTTGATCAGTTTTTACATCTAGAGTAGGGGTTGATGAGTGTCTCGAAGTACGTTATGAGGTTCGACTCCTTGGCCCGATATGCACCAGCTTTTGTAGATACCATGCCGGCTAGGGTGCATCGGTTATTATGGGGCTGAATCTAGAATATGTGGAGACCTGTATCACGGCCACTCTGTGAGAGGACATGGATATTGCCCGCGTTTAGGCTTTTGCTCAGAAAATTGAAGGGATCAGATAGCGGCAACGGGAGATAAGGAGGGTAAATCAGGAGCAACACTGCAGGGCCAAACCTAGTGACATGCAGACGGAGTCCCAAGGTGGACCCGATGACGATTTTCAGGAAGACCACCCAGACCCCTACCCCCACAACAACAGTAGGGGAATGGATCTGGTTGTCGAGGGTGGTCAGATCCCAGCGAGAGTTCACAATCAACAAGTTCACAACAGTAGAGAGGAATGGAGCAAAGTAGATTCATCGTGCCGCTTTGCCTTGTTTGCAGTCGACGTCACTCCGGGGCATGCAGGTATGGTTCTACAACATGTTATACCTGTGGATGGGAGGGTCATCAAATGAGGGATTGTCCAGCCAGGGGTCAGAGTGATCGAGACCGACAGGATAGATCTTTAGTAGGGTCACGTGCCCCAACATCTCCAGCAAGGCGTAGGCCCTCAACTCCAGCCGGCAGAGGCCGAGGCAGACTAGGGGCCTTTAGCTCAGGTACCGGTCCAGATCGCACTTATGCCTTACCGGGACGGCAGGAGTCAGAGTCATCGCCGGATGTGGTGATAGGTATGCTGGACATTTTCTCTCACTCTGTTTATGTATTGATAGATCCAGGATCCACCTTGTCTTATGTTACCCCATTAGTGGCTCGGAAGTTCGGTATTATGACAGAATCGCTTCAGCAATCTTTTTCAGTGTCTACACCCGTCGATGACTCTATCATAGCCAAGAGGGTCTACCGGAGATGCACAGTAGAAGTTGTTGGTCGTCAGACTTTAGCAGACTTGATAGAGCTAGAAATGATTGATTTTGATGCAATTATGGGGATGGATTGGTTGACGCCATGCTATGCCAATGTTGAATGTTGGACCAAGACTGTCTGATTCCGCTTTCTAGGGGAGGTTGTACGGGAGTGGAAAGGTAGTGCGACCATGCCAAAAGGTAGGTTTATTTCCTATCTTCGGGCGAAAAAATTGATAGCAAAGGGATGTATTTATTATATTGTCAGAGTTCAGGATGTTCAAGTAGAACCTCCGACTCTTCAGTCCATTCCAGTAGCCAATGAATTCCCAGCTGAACTTCCTGGTATTCCCCAGAATGGGAAATCAATTTTGCAATTGATTTATTATCAGGTACTCAACCCATATCTATTCCTCTATATCGAATGACTCCTGCTGAGCTTAGAGAGTTGAAGGAACAGTTGAAAGATCTGTCAGATAAAGGCTTCATCAGGCCGAGTACCTCACCGTGGGAAGCACCAGTTCTATTTGTGAGAAAGAAGGATGGCTCCCTCTGTATGTGTATAGATTATCGGCAGCTGAATAAGGTCACTATCAAGAATAAGTACCCGCTTCCCAGAATAGACGACTTGTTTGACTAGTTGCAGGGGGCAAAGTATTTCTAAAAAATCGACTTAAGGTTTGGGTTCGCGAGAGGGATATTTCAAAAATCGCTTTCAGGACTAGGTATGGCCACTTTGAATTTCTAGTCATGTCCTTCGGGCTGACGAATGCTCCAGCAGTGTTCATGGACTTGATGAACAGCATCTTTTAATCGTATCTGGACCTGTTTATGATAGTGTTTATTGATGATATTCTGGTATATTCTCGTTCAGAGGCAGATCACCGGGATCACCTACGAATAGTGCTCCAAACTCTCAGGAATCGCCAGCTGTATGCGAAGTTTTGTAAATGTGAATTTTGGTTGAATGTAGTGGCCTTTTTGGGCCACATTGTTTCAGATGCTGGCATTCAGGTAGACTTGCAGAAAATTGAAGCAGTAAAAACATGGCCTAGACCTACCACTCCGACCAGTACGTAGTTTCCTGGGGTTAGCCGGGTATTATAGAAGGTTCGTGGAAGGATTTCCTACCTTAACAGTGCCTTTGACCAAGTTAACTCAAAAAATAGCTAATTTTCACTGGACTGAAGCATGTGAGCAGAGTTTTCAGGAATTGAAAAACAGACTGACATCAGCACCAGTATTAGCCTTGCCGGAAGGATCGGAGGGTTATGCAGTATACTGTGATGATTTAGGTGTTAGGTTAGGATGTGTTCTGATGCAGCATGGTAAAGTAATTGCTTACACTTCCAGGTAGCTGAGGAAGCATGAAAAGAACTACCCCACCCATGACCTAGAATTAGCCGTGGTGGTTCATGCCTTAAAAATATGGAGGCACTATATGTATGGTGTTCAGGTAGATATTTTCACTGATCATAAAAGCCTCCAGTACATTTTCACATAGAAAGAGTTGAATCTACGGCAGTGTCGCTGGTTAGAGCTGTTGAAAGACTATTATGATGTAAATATCTTGTACCACCCAGGGAAAGCCAATGTTGTAGTAGACACCCTCAGTTGTAAATCCATGGGGAGTTTAGTACACCTGAAGCCAGAATAGCGGGAGCTGGCCCGAGAGTTGCATCAGTTAGCCAATTTAGCCGTCCATATAGTAGATTCAGGAGACAGTGAAACAGTAATTCAGAACACAACAGTATCATCATTAGTTGTGGAAGTGAAAGAATAGAAGTACGAAGACCCTAACCTGGTTCAGCTCAGAGATAAGGTTCAGCGAGGGGAAGTTACAGATTTCCAGGTAACCAAAGACGGAGTTTTGAGATATAGGGACCGCCTTTATGTTCCGAACGCGGCAGGACTTCGCCAACAAATTATGGGCGAGGTGCATCATTCCTGTTACTCTCTTCATCCGGGTTCAACAAAGATGTATCATGATATAAAAGAAAATTACTGATGGCCGGGAATGAAAAAGGAGATAGCAGGATTTGTAGCTCAATGTCCTAATTGCCAGCAGGTGAAAGCCGAACATCAGAAATCTGGTGGACTAACACAGGAGATAGCAGTGCCTATGTGGAAATGAGAGACAATTAATATGGATTTTGTGACAGGCTTACCTCGTACCAGGTGTAAATTTGATTCCATCTGGGTGATTGTTGACAGGTTGATGAAATCAGCTCATTTTCTGCCAGTAAGGGCTACCTTCTTAGCTGAAGACTATGCCGAGCTTTATATCAGGGAGATAGGCAGATTACATGGTGTCCCAGTATCTATCATTTATGACAGGGGAGCACAATTCACAGCTAGGTTTTGGCAGTCCTTCCAGAGAGGTTTGGGAAACAGGTTAATCTGAGTACAGCATTCCATCCTTAGACAGATGGGTAGGCAGAGCGTACAATTCAGATGCTCAAGGATATGTTACAGACGTGTGTGCTGGATTTTGGGGGCATCTGGGATGAACACTTACCGCTTATTGAGTTTGCTTACAATAACAGTTATCACTCGGCAATCCAGATGGCACCTTATGAGGCCTTATATGGGCAAAAATGCAGGTCCCCAGTTGGTTGGTTTGAGATTGGAGAACTAGGATTAATTGGGCCAGATATAATTCATCGGTCAAAAGAGAAAGTAAAGCTCATCAGAGAACGTCTGATGACAGCTCAGAGCCGCTAGAAATCTTACGCTGATGTACGGCGTAGGAACTTGGAGTTCAGCGTAGGTGACTGGGTATTTCTAAAAATCTCGCCAATGAAGGGCGTAATGAGGTTTGGCAAAAAGGGTAAGCTTAGCCCAAGGTTTATTGGGCCATATTGAATCTTCCAGAGAATAGGCCAAGTGGCATATGAGTTAGATCTACCCTCAGAATTGGAATTCGTTCATCCGGTCTTTCATGTGTCGATGCTACGAAAGTACATAGGGGATCCGTCCCGAGTTGTGTCAGTTGAGGATGTCCAAGTCACCGAGGAATTAGCCTATGAAGAGATTCCAATAGCTATATTAGATCGACAGGTTCGCAGGTTAAGGATTAAGGATGTTTCCTCTGTTAAGGTACTGTGGAGAAGCAAGAATAGAGAGGAAATGACTTGGGAGGCTGAGGACAATATGAAATCCAAATATCCTCACTTGTTCCAGGCTTAGTCCAGACTATGCAGTTAAGGTAAGTTATTGATTCAGTCGCTGTTTTATGATTTATATTATATATATTGCTTAGCTAGATGCAATGTTGTTGAGAAATAGTTGCTATAGTGTTATGTGAAGTGCTTGTATTGGACTTTTCTGCGTTTTAGGATTTTTGGATAGTCCATATTACAGGGGAGACTCTGCCGAAATTTTTCCAGAATAAGTAGTTACAAGAGTTAAGGTATCTATAAGCTAAAGTAAAATATTCGAGGACGAATGTTTCTAAGGAGGGGGGGGGGGAGGGAAGGACGTTACACCCCGTAAGTTTCTAATGTTTAAACGGCCTATTCGTACGTTGGTTGAGAGTTTTAGAGTGCAATATGTATGAGGAAAGATCCCGGGGAAAGGTCGGACGAGCACGGAGTCGGGTCCGGGCGGGAGGAGGCCGGGCCAGCTGCCCAAAGGGGCAATATAGCATGGACCATGCCCTCCGCGATGGGCTCCGTGGCTCGCCCATAAGTTGGCACGATAGGGTCCGTGCCACGGACCCTTGTCCACTGCCTCAAGTATATATATGTTCCACCCTTTGATTTCATTTCATTTTCTATATATATACACGACCAGAGAGGAGAGAACACGAGGAGTTCAAGTAGATTCATCCGTTTATGTTGCTAAACGCCGCCCGAATTCAAATTAACTTTGGGTATCAAAGTATAAGGCTGTAGGGAGCATTACTACGGAGTTAGTTTTGCGAAATTCGCCCAGCGAATCGTAACCCCCCCGAGCTAAAGTTTTTGGAATTACTCCAAACTAGTGTCAATACGATCACAGGCTTAAAGTAAGCATTTCTTCCTTCTGGACTTTCGAGAAATTACGAGTTTTCGACCGTGTTCCGTCAAGCTGAAATATAGTCAATATTTATATATAAAGTTATCATTTTCTTCGAATTTAGTACTGAAATTAGCCTCATTCTTCCAATAATACGATTGCAGTTGAGAAGAGCAGTTGAAACGAGCTAAAACTCGTCAGTTAATCAGTAATCGATGAATGAGGTATGTTAAGGCAGTTTCCTTCGGCAAGTTAGTTTCTTTAGCATGATACCTCAGTTTGAATCCCAGTAAGAATACCAAAAGCATATCTGTTGTGATTAGTTGTTGTTATTAGCTGAAACCCATATTCCATGTTAGTTTGGGATGAATTATGCCATATAGCCTTCATGACCGACCCCAGGGTTATTAGCTGTGTCGACGCCCGCTAGGGGCGAGATGACGTTGCTCTACGGAGCGGTATGCCATCCGCCAGGGATGAAGATGGGGTCCCAGGTCCTCATATGCTGTGGTTGGCTCTATATACCCCCGTCGAGCCTGGTGCACGGGGTGCAGATATCAGGAGTCCACTGGACTTAGACACAGCTACAGTCAGGGGCCGAGCGGGCTCAGTTGCAGACCCAGGGGGCCTGTAGGACAACTATAGCTATTAGTTGACCTAGTGCGACATTGATAAGGGTATACAGACTGAAGTGTACTCACCAGGGCTTATGGGGGCCCCAGGTGGGTTATTCAGTGCTGGTTGTACCTTCCGGCTTATGGGGGCCAAGTAAGGTTTTTGTTTTCTTTAGTTATTAATAAAGTAGATAGTAAGAAGTTCTACTACTCAGGTATGATCGATCTCTATCCCCTTCATTTTAGTTATTTTCAGTTCTATCTCTTTATTTCAGTCATTTACAGTCATCACTTTACATATTCAGTATATATTGTACTGACGCCCTTTCTGGGGCTCTGCATTACTTGCCTGACGGATAGACGAGGAGCAGGTCCCTCGTAGCTTTCAGCCAGCATCATCAGAGTAGTTAGCTCCTTTCTTCCGGAGCTTGTAGATAGAAGGTTTACTTCTTTTTGATTGTACAGTTTATGGGTAGGTCGGGACCCTGTCCCTACCATCATATTATTCCTAGAGGTTTGCAGATTGTTTCTATTACCCTGTGGTTAACTATTATTGGCCGTGTGGGCCCATATGTGTTTTAATTTACGTGTTGGCCGTGCGGGGCCTTACTTAGCTGGCAGATTAGCGGCCTTGTCGGCCATAGTTAGCTTAGCACTGATTTTACTTTACAGTCATAACTAGACATCATGGTGGTATTGTCGGCCCGCATAGGATTCCCTGTTGTGTTGTTTTTGGTTAGCTGGTTTCCTTTTACAGGTGGCTATAAGGCCTTGTCGGCCGGATGTTGTATTTGCAACTGAGATATAGCCCGTTGTTTTCGTGATTTGGGGAAGTAAGCTTGCACCAGGAGTGCACATGCCTAGTTAAATCAGTTCAGATCTTAGTAGGGCACCAGGTGCCAGTTGTACCTCACAAGGTGGGGCGTGACAAATAATATCCCAATCTTTATTTCTCTCTACAAGATTTTTCTGTAATTATTGAAAAATATTCACCAACATTAAATTCCAGCTATTTTTTAGAGTCCAATTTAGTATGGAAGAATGTTCTTTTGAATAACAACATGAATCAAGGTAAATATCTTTTTAAAAAAAATAAAATTTCTTAAATCTCTCAACCGAATAAATGTTGTATTTGTATTTGACAACTAGAAAGCCTAAGAATACATCGCCATGACCCAATAAATATAGCTATAATATGTAAATAATGATAATATTGCTATAACATCCTATTTTCGATCAAACTATGGCCATTTGTGTAAATTTCTCACCGCCGTCGAGGTTAAAAATTTAACTAAAATAAGAGAATTTTAAAAAAAATGTTACTGGCCATTTGCTGACACTTTCAAACGCATTGGTTAGCGGGAAATCACAATAGGCGCTGCTCTCTATCGCACAAAGCATCAATGGACGCAGCAGGAGTAGAGAAGAAAACGGCCGTCTCTCCGAAAACTAAGAAGAGGCCTCGCCATAACAGCGAAATAAACCGGAAACCTCCAAAAGAAATTCCATTAAGCGATGATATAGAGGACATCAGTTTCAGTAAATACGAAACCCTACAAATTAGGGCTTCTCTATTGGAATGGTACGATAAAAATCAAAGAGACCTTCCTTGGCGAAAAATCAGTAGTGGTTTCGGATTTAAAGAAGATGAAGATGAGAGAGAAAAAAGGGCTTATGCAGTGTGGGTTTCTGAAGTAATGCTTCAGCAAACTAGGGTTTCAACTGTGATTGATTATTTCAATCGCTGGATGAACAAATGGCCTAGTATTCATCATCTCGCTCAAGCTTCTCTTGAGGTTATACTTACGTGCTTACTTGGTTAATGTTTTTCTTCTCCTTCATTTTTTTTTTTGAATTAAGAGTTTCTGTTTTATCTACCTTGCAGGAGGTGAATGAAATGTGGGCGGGTTTGGGGTATTATAGACGAGTTCGTTTTTTATTAGAGGTGAGGTTTATATTATTTACTTTCTACTTTCAGGATGTATGCTAGCATAAGTTTAACTGTTGGTTATTTTGAAGAGAGGGAGACATTCTACATGATTGCTGAGTTGTGAAAACTTTTCTTCTTATTTGACTTAGTTATTTTCATAGAAGATGAATTGACACCACCGGAGATGGTTTCGTCATAATCTAGTAGGCCTCCATATGCTCCGGTTTGTAAGTGCGACAGTATTATGATTGAAGGTATCCAAAGAGGACGAAGTTTCCGTAAAATCACATAGAGAGAAGTTTCAAAATCTATAAATTAGCCCAACAGCCAAGGGTCTTCAAAGTGAGGTGAGCGCGGAGTTCGACTCCCATGATTAGCTTATCAAAAAAAAAATTCCTGAAACTAATGCATACTTGACTAAGTACAGAATGCAATAGAAGTAATGGATTGATTAGGTAATACCAACGAGCTGGGTTGTGGGATGTAAACTCAATTGTTGCCGTCATTACACTTACATTAGATTGGATGTCCGCTAGAAGATCTTTTTAGTTTGGTTAGGGACTTGTATGTACTAGTAAGGATAAGTGCGAGACTTAGAGAACCTTAATGCATTAAAAGATGGATTCTTTTAGTATTGAACCGAAATGAGCACAAATAGAGAAGAATGGATTCAAAGGATTTATATAGCTGATGTCAACTACTATGGGATTGAGGTATAGTTGGTTGATATATATGTGCAATCAAAGCGCGGTGCCACTTAGAATTAGACACATTATAAGAGCTGCATAATGTTTATTAACTGGATGGAGCATATTCCTACAGAGGAACTCAGCATTTATCCATCTATGTAGTTCTTCCAGTTGCCAAGCGACAGTTGATTAGCTAAACGTGGAGAGTCCAAATTCTGTTTGATAAAGTTCTTTGCAGACTAAGAGATGAAAATAACAAATTGTGTGTAGAGGAAACTACAATTTTTAATCATCTTAACAATTACTGCTAAGATGTTGCAAATTAGGATTCTTAGCTCTAATGAAGTGGTTATAGTCGTGTTTGCTTATTGCAGAGATCTGTGTTTTTGCAGGGTGCAAAGGAGCTGGTTCAAGAAGGAGGTCGTTTTCCAGAGACGGTTTCAGATCTTCGCAAGATCAAAGGAATTGGTGAATACACTGCTGGTGCTATTGCCTCAATTGCCTTCAAAAAGGTCCATAGGTTCTGCCGACTTTTGTCTTACTAATACATTCTTCCTCTTCTCACATTTTCTAAGTTACTACTATAGGCAGTTCCTGTTGTTGATGGAAATGTGGTCAGGGTTATTTCTAGGCTGAAGGCCATATCAGCGAATCCAAAAGACGCTGTGACAATTAAGAGTTTTTGGTGAGTCTTGTGATGTATAAAGCAGTTTTTGTTGCTTTCCTACTGTGATAGTTAGTAAGCAACTTTGAAGTACGATACACTACAGAGAGTTGCATCATATTTCATTCTCTACTTATATTTCCTTTTTATTTTATATCAAATATATTCAGGGAACAGATATAAATTATTATCTTGCTTAAGAAGAGATCATGCCAGATACTAGTAGTCACTCAATTTTCAGATATTACTTTATTTCTTAATGAGTTTCCATCCTGTGTCTTGATATATTTTTTTTTGAATTAGGAAACTTGCAGGGCAATTAGTTGATCCTTGTAGGCCTGGAAATTTCAATCAAGCTCTTATGGAACTTGGGGCTACATTGTGCTCTCTTTCGAATCCAGGTTGTGCTGCATGTCCCATCTCTGCACAATGTCATGCTTTATCACTCTCTAGGCAGAACGAGTCAGTTCATGTTACAGATTACCCAACAAAAGTTGTGAAGGCCAAACAAAGGCATGAGTTTTCCGCTGTTAGTGTTGTAGAGATACTAGATTGCCAGGAAAGGATGGAACCTCAATCCAGAAGCAAATACATTCTTGTAAAAAGACCAAATGAGGGTCTACTTGCTGGCCTCTGGGAGTTTCCATCAGTTCTCTTGGAGAAGGAAGCTGACTTGGCCTCGAGAAGAAAAGCAATTGATAACTTTTTACAGTCATCATTCAATCTAGATCTTAACGTGTCTACTAGAATAGTTTCACGAGAAGATATTGGAGAATGTGTCCACGTCTTCAGTCACATACGGCTCAAGATGTACGTAGAGTTATTGGTGTTACATCCGAAAGGTTCATTCTATGTGTTGACTTACTACCTCATGGTAACTGATTCAAATGTTTAGAGTGTAGCACCTTTTTTATATACTTAATTGCATGTGCTTTCTGTTGACATGTAGGAAATAGAAGCATCGACTACAAAAAGCTGGAGAAAGAGAGTATTACATGGAAGTATGTCGATAGCAAAAACCTTGGTAGCATGGGATTAACATCTGGAGTAAGAAAGGTACCACTGAAAATCAACGAATACCAGGATTTACCAGCCTTCGCTGTGTAGTTGAATGTTAATGAAGAAATGTGATGGATCATATAAGTTAGTTGAAAATAAGGAAATAAGAACTTCTCTGAAACAGCAAGCATCTTACTGACTGCTTCATAATGACTTGACAATTCACATCTTGAGTTGAATATTTTTTCTTATTTTATAATGCACTTATCAAGAGTTTACATGTGGGATCATGTAAATATATGTCCAAGTAGTCATTATAAAATGATTGATATATGAAGTTGTCTAGTCAATTTGTGCTTAGCTCATGTGTGACTGTTTTCCGGCTGTTCAAATTTTAACATTGTGCAACATAGTTAGCAAGCATAAAAAGTAACATTACTATTGTGTTCGGATATTCAACATTAGTTTCTCCTATTACCATCTAAAAGCCTGTTTTGATAGGCTTAAAAGTCGCTTTCAAGTTCTATTAAGCTTTTTGGAGTGTTTGGCAAAATTCGGAGTAACTTTTAGGCCCCAACTTATCGCTTTTGACTTATTTTAGCTGAACAATTGTTCTTTTTTGATTAATGTGTTAACTTTTTTTTGTCATAAACAATTATTTTTATCCAATATAAATTAAGCTCTAGCACTTAAAAGTGATTTCAGCACTTGAAGCTTAAAAGCTACTTAAATTCAGCCAATCCAAAAAGGCTCTTAGGCTTGTAATCGAACACTTAGTTCAATGGTCAGCGTTGCAACCAAGAGTACTATTTGTTGGATGTCCTGTCTATAAAGAATCTCTTGATCAGTAACCCGACATTCCTGCTGCTTACGTATTGGTTGAACTGGGAATGGTGGACCAACTACGACCAACAATTTTCTTCTAATGCAGGTTTATACCATGGTACAGAAACACAAACAAACTGAACAGGATACCATCCCGGAAAGGAGGAGGAAGACAGCAGTAATAAGATAGAGATGGTACTGGCTGTGCCAACAGTACCTTAACTGACCTGTCAGGTACTCTTTCTCCAAATTCTGGTGTCATCTCCTAGGAGATTCCTCCCTGATTTAAAGGTTATATGCAAGGTCTCTTTATTTTCTGATTGGATGTGTATTCATTTAGACTATTATTGAACCTCCTAGTAATGTCTGTTCTTGACTTCTTGTCTCATCATAAACATCCACCCCTATTCTAAATAGAGTTTCCAGCCAAGCAAATGAGTTGATGGGTCAGAATGATAGCATGCGGTTTTAGTCTTTTTGCTTCTACCCCCCATTAAAAAGTGAAGAGAATACATGTTCATAATTCATAGCTACAATAAATGATCTTATTTAGTTTCAGGAAATGTTCAAGGTTCTCGTAGTAACTGGAAATTTAGCCATGAAGATCATACAGATGCTAAATTATTGTATCTAATTGCATTGGATTCTGTACTGTAAGTAATTAAAGTGGATGAGTAAGCAATGGTAGCGGTTCCAGGAATCTAATGGTTGTAAAATAGTGTCTGTACACCTGTATACAGGCGTAGATTTGGAGCTTAAACTCTTTTTGTTCCTTTCCCCCATTTTGGTTGGTTTTCTTCTTTCAGATGTAACGAATGATAAACAGATATTGATTTTTGATTGACCAAGCTACAGCTCCTTCAATGAGATGGTTATATCTCCTGCAATTTTATTTATTTGGGTAAAAGGAATAAATTTATTTTATTCATGATACAAACAGAATTCGAACAGTGAGTGTATGAAGAACTCCAAAGTAAATGACGGTCATCTTTTATGACCGTGGGTTTTCACCGTGTTTCAAGTTTAAAGAGTATCCCAAAGAGCCCTGCATTCATAACTAAATATGATAAAATAATGAGTGAAGGTACAAAATCCCATCCAAACTACTACTGTTTTTTGAGATTAATACGTCAAACTATTCGCTATTTGAGTTTTGTATCTAAACTATCACTTCTTGCTTATAGAAACATATCTAAATGTTAACTGAATCAAGTGTATGTTTTCAATTTCTCTCACAGGCGGACATCTTATTTTTGCCATAAACATTTGTCTACATGATATAATAATAGCTAGAATTGCTGACTAATTTATTTTTTTAAATTTTAGATTTGCCAATTTTAAAATCTTTTTTTCTTCCTCATTTCTTCTCATTTTTACTTCAAAATTGCAGATTTTTTTTTCTTCAAACTTTCCCCTTCTTCTTATCCTTCAATATATATTTTTCATTTTCTAATTCTAGGACAGAGATAAACTTAAGCAAAGTTTAAATAAGTGGAATAAGGAAAATAAGAGAAGAGTGGGGAGGAAGAACTGTATAGGCATGAGTTGTAATGGGAGCTGAGATCTTTCATAGGGTATAGGAAGTGTTGTAGGCAAAAAATAATTTATTTTTATTTTTTTATAGTGGAATTTATTATACATACGGAGCGCCACCTGAATTTTTTTTTTTAAAAATAAATAGCAAGTGCAGTACATCCAAAAAATATAAATGAAAATGCGTATTTTTACAAGTAAGGGATGATAGTTCAGGTATTAAACTCAAAAAACTGAGATTTGTTTGAATGAGTTTTTAGATCTTTACTCTAAAATAACAATATTCCTCGTTCTATGTTAACTTGCTTAACTGGAAAATTTTCAGTAACATGCCGGTCAAAATTAGTGGTAAATGAAACCCTAAAACTGAAGCAAATCGATAAATCAAGTCAAATTAATCTAGATTTGTTATAGTTTGATTTAATTAAGTATTGAACTTAAAAAAAGGGACTAATCCAACAAATACATACATATATATAGGCTAGATATGGCCAAAGTGTACGAATATCTATTTTTAGGGCCTTCATTTAATTTATACTTGAAGTTAAATTTTCTTGGCAAGTTTACCACTTTGGGAACAAAGGTGAAAATTTGCGTTTGAATATGATATTTTCGTTTGAAGTGTTTCCTTGTGACAATCAGACATCGGAGAAATTTTTGTCTGAAGTTTGATATAACTTGTCAAGGCCAACTTTAGGCATTTTTATACTAAAGTTGTGAACTTTACAAGGTCAAATTTTAAATATTTTTTTTTACTGAAATTTTACCCGACTTGCAAAGTTAACTTCAGACATATTTGACTGAAGTGCATGTAAAATTAGCTACAATTTCTGTCATGTGTATTTGAATTTTTCATGTATGACTGAAATAAATGTAAAAATTAACTAAAAGTGTCTGAATTTTTTTTGGCCAAAAATTTAGTAATTGTTCTTCATATTTTAATAATCCAACACACGATTTAACACTTAAATCTATTTCAAATAAGTTCAAATTTAAAACATAAGTTCTACATACATCATAAATAACAAAGCCCAATCATTATTTTATAAAAAAAGAGTAAAGGTCCAAAAATGCACCTGAATTATATAGCTTTTGCGAGTTTAGTACCTGAACTATGCGAAGTTTGCGTTAGGTACCTGAACTATCACTCTCAGATTATAGAAACATACCTGAGTGTTGACTGGACCAAAATCGTGATTCAAACACTCCCACGCGCGTGAGTGATGTTTTAGACATTAAAAATCGGCTACATGGCATTCCAACTGACACAATTTGCTGAGTAGGTTTTTTCTTTTAGTAATTTTTTTTTCACTTTTAATTACTCTATTTTTTCATTTCTTCTTCATCTTTTTTGAAAAATTACAGATTTCTTCCCTCTTCTTCTTCATATTTCTTCAATTTATTCTTCATTTTGTAATAACCAATCCCTTCTTCTTTAATAGATTTAGTTTTATCCATCTCTCCTTTGTCCATTGCCATTAGATCTTCGAAACCCATTAAAGGGTTTGTTCTATTTGATTTTTTGTTCAGTTTATTTTAAAATTTGTGGCTTTTTTCTGATCAATTTTACAGCTTTTTGTATAGTAGTGTAAAAAATCTTGGTGGACTCTTTTAAAATTTGTGGTATTTTTTGCTCGATTTTATAAATTTTTGTGTAGTAGTGTGAAAAATCTTGGTGGGTTCTTCAGAAGTGGATGAGTAAATTGGTAGTGGACTTTCTGCAGTATGTTTAGGTTCTTGAATTGGGAGAAAAAATAATTTTCGATTTCTAGTAAAAAATAAAAAAGAGCAATTATAAAATATTTTATAAATTTATTTTTCAATTTATTAAATTTTGCCATGGTGTAAATAATTATACACGCGGAGTGCCACATGGAAAATTTTAAAATGTAAACTGACAAGTGTATCACACACAAGAAATATAAATATTCAGGTGTGTTTCTGTAAGCTTGGGGTGATAGTTCAGGTACTAAACACAAATTTCACATAGTTTAAGTACTAAACTTGCAAAAGCGATATAATTCAAGTGTGTTTTTAGACCTTTACTCTAAAAAAAAAACAACAACAAATGTAATAGTGATGTGCCATTATTTTCGAGACCCATTTTGATTTAAACTCACTATTTATACTTAATTTTTTTAGACCACTATATTTCAATTGATATAAATTCGAAAAAGAATTCAAAGTCAAAAAAGCATGTATCAGTTAAATAAATATTTTAAAAGCAATCAGGTAAGGTAATTCTATGCAAGATATTCATATTTCTTTCTTAGTTTTTCATTTTGCTACACATCCCAAGTTCAACATCAATCAATAAAAAGAAAAGAAGTTCGTTAGTAATTATTATTTTTTAATCAACACTTGTGTTCGCATATAAATTTGTTATGTATTATCACATTCATTTTTCTTCAATTATGTTTGAATTATTGTTAAATGTATATAAATACTAGATCAACATAATATCAATATATTTTTTTGTTCTACACTTGTTAATCTTTATCTTTATTATATACTAGTCAATTAAACACTCCTTTAAATTTTTCAATAATTTTTTTTAAATACACCTAGATTAGAAAAAGAGAATTATATCCCAACTTAATATATCATGATCATCACTTTATTTTTTGTTTGTTTAGTTTTATTTCAATGCTTATAAATCAATAAAACGTAAGTTGAGTTCGATTATTTTGATTATTTAGTAAAATCGAAAATAATCATCAAAACAAACCAAACAGACAAAACCAATCAAATCAGAATTGAAAAAATTTATATTATAATTGTTTGTTTGATTTTAAAATTTTAAAAATCATTTTAGATGGTTTGATTTTCTTTTAAGTAAAAATTCAGTCAAATCATATTTTAAATATCTGATGTTCTTTAAAAATGATTGGTATTTAATTTGGGACAATGTATACCTTTAAAATGAAGTTTGTCAATGTTTGTAAAAATAATACCACGTAGCCACTTTTAAGGTTGCTAATTAGAATATAGCGAACGTTTGTAAAATAGTTGAAAGATAATCACATCTTAAAGATATGCCAAAGTAGTTGACAATAGCCACATGAACAATTTTTTTAAAGTTTAAACCGTTGAAAGTGAAATTTCAAGATAGTGTCACGGACTTTGAAACTTATACAAGTGAAATTGTTGCAAGTGAAATTTTAGTGTCTCGAAGTTTGAGACTTGTATAAGTTGAACAACTATAAGTAAAATTCCAACATAATATCCCAAAATTTAAAATCTACACAGATGAAACTTTAGAGCAACATTTTACCATTCATACTATAAGAGGAGAATTTCCTAAATTCAAAGAAAATTCCCTAAAACATAATTTAAGAAATTTACGGAAGCTTGAGCTAAATTTGCCTATTCTATTACATGTGTTATGTGCATTTAAGGAAGCCAAACAGGATGGGACGGTCCGACCCAATCCGGTTTCATCTCGGACCATCCCGATTTGACTGGAGATGGGATGGAATAAGCTAGGGTATGACGGGATAGGGGACGGGACAGATTGAGGGATTTATCATGTGGGTACCAAATTGGTTGAATTTGGTCCCCATTCACCAAAATTTTATTTTTATTTTTATTATTATTATTATTATTATTTTTTTATTTTTTATTTTTTTATTTTTAATAAAAATCAGATCGTTAAGAATAACTAGTGGTCCCAAAAGACTATTTTTGGGTTTTCGACCCCCAAAACACCTCTGTACTCCCTTCCCCTCAATTTTTTTTCTCCTAAGTTTATTAATTTGCACTTTGGTCCAACTTTACAACTATAAATACCACTCTTTTATTTTCTCACAAATTCATCCAACTCTCTTCTCTCATTCTCTCTTTTATTATTATTATTGTTGTTGTTGTTGTTGTTGTTTGTTGTTCTTAATAATTGTTATTATTATTATTGTTGTTCTTGTTGTTATTATTGTTGTTATTGTTATTATTATTATTGTTATTATTGTTATTGTTATTATTATAGTTGTTGTTGTTGTTGTTGTTGTTTTTCTCATTATTATTGTTGTTGGTCCAACTTTACAACTATAAATACCACTCTTTTATTTTCTCACAAATTCATCCAACTCTCTTCTCTCATTCTCTCTTTTATTATTATTATTGTTGTTGTTGTTGTTGTTGTTTGTTGTTCTTAATAATTGTTATTATTATTATTGTTGTTCTTGTTGTTATTATTGTTGTTATTGTTATTATTATTATTGTTATTATTGTTATTGTTATTATTATAGTTGTTGTTGTTGTTGTTGTTTTTCTCATTATTATTGTTGTTGGTCCAACTTTACAACTATAAATACCACTCTTTTATTTTCTCACAAATTCATCCAACTCTCTTCTCTCATTCTCTCTTTTATTATTATTATTGTTGTTGTTGTTGTTGTTTGTTGTTCTTAATAATTGTTATTATTATTATTATTATTATTAAATTATTATTATTATTATTATTATTATTATTATTATTATTATTATTATTATTATTATTATTATTATTATTATTATAATTATAATATCATTATTATCATTATCATCATCATCATTATCATCATTATTATCATCATTATTATCATCATTATTATCATCATTATTATATCTGTCACGCCCCGCCCTGGGGGGTATGACTGACACCTAGTGCCCTAGTAGGACCTAGACTGCTATCTGGTGAGCCAAAGCACATCTGGTGCCTGGCTGACTCTAACTCAAATTCCTGAAAACAAAGCGCTATATAACGGCTGTAAACACAGCCTCCGGCTGTAAACACAGCCTCCGGCCAACAGGCCTATAGCCACCTGTACCTGAAAAACAGCTAACCAGAAACATACTACTGTCAAGGGAACCTATGCGGGCCGGCAAGGCCACCATGCTGTCTAGTTCTCTGTAACTTAACAATGGCACGCTAAATAATTACGTGACCGGCAAGGTCACCACTACTGACTGGTTATGGCCACACACGGCCAACAGGAACAGAAATAACAAATAACTATAACAAGCTGCACGGCCTCACACGACCGGCTCGACTGACCACAGGGAAATATATACCGACTGCAAGCCTCTAGGAAAAACAATGAAATGATCGGGACAGGGCCCCGACCTACCCGTACCGTACAACAAAAGAAAACGAAATACACCTCCGGAATTCAGGCTCCGGATGACAGGAGCTGAATACTCAATAGCTGACTGGAATCATGAGGGATCGCCTCCTCGTCTATGAGTACCTGCAAGCAAGTAATGCAGTGCCCCACTGGGCGTCAGTACCGCAGGTACTGAGCATGTAAAGCAACTGAAATACACAACTGAAATGGATAACAACAGTAACATGACATATAAGCAGAAAGTAGCTGAGTCTATCTAGCTGAGAATAACTGGGGAGAGTTTATTTATTCCATAACTAAACTGAGCGTACCTGATGCCGTGTCGTCCCACTGTCTATCAGTATCTAATAGCACATAGAGGTATACATAATAATACACACAATACCTGACCGACCCCCATAAGCCGGAAGGTGCCAACCAACACACAATCTATTTACCCCTACCCGGGTCTAAACCAACCAAAAATAAGTCACTCCACTCATCTAATAACTGTGAGCTCCTCCTACCGGTCCCCTCGGGTACGTAGCTCAGGCCTTGGCCTCTGACAATAAACTGTGTCTGAGTCCGAAGACTCCTACCTCTGGGCGCAGGTGCACGCGGGGTGTGTAATAAAAACTGCCCCTGGGTGCAAGCATGCAACAGGGTGATTTTATAAAAATCTGTATCTGAAACTGCCCCCGACCACAAGCGCACACAGAGTGTTCTTCCCCTGTAAACAGGGTGGACTGGCTCTACGCAGATTAAACTGAACTACCCCAGTAAGCAGGGTGGTCTGGACCGTATTATCATGGTGATCGGCCATCATCGTCCTCTAGGCGGACGGCATCGCCCAGCTGGTGGCGGTATCTGAATCTGGTATCGACACAGCTATAACGCAGGGGCGGTGGGGATGCTAAAAGGGACACCCACATGCCACAACAAGTCTCAACAACCAAATAGCACATAAAAATAGCAAGCATGTATAACTGAAAAGACTATCTGGAATCTAACTTCTTATTCTGATCTGTTTCTACACTGAGCTAATTCTTACTAATTATACTGATTCTGTAACCTCTGTTTAACTGTACGGCTAATCTGTAGCCAAGATACTGTCTGTCTGAATGGCTAATCTGTAGCCATAACTGTCTGTCTATCTGATCTTTCTTTATTGACTTTTATTATGAAAATCTGTTTCTTTTATTCTACTACATGCTTGCTAATCACGTAATAGGCTATACTGAATCTGAAATACTAATTTGCCCTCGGGCGCATACTTTTCTAACTTTCAGACTGAATACGATATAACAACGCAAACTAGGTTTACTGAACTTTGCACAATACTTAACATTCAACTTCGGGAATTCTACTACGGAGTTTATTGTACTATACAAGGCTAAAGCTACTAACTTGCCGAAGGAACTAGCTTTACATACCTTAACCCCGAGTTATCCGTCTGTCGGACGAGGCTCGGTCAATACTTCAGTTATTTCTCCCAACTGCATTCATTTATACGCTAATTAATACTAAATATAGCTTTATTCTAAAGAACGACGTCACTTTCGATATCATTGTAGCCTAAACTTAGGCTTATCGAAAGACGGTCGAAAGCTCGCTATTTTTCAGAAGTCCAGAAGGTAGAAGTATTCACTTCACAGCTAGGAGCACATAGACACTAGTTTGGAGCAATTCTACTTACCTTAGCTCGGTAGCTCGACGATTCGTCGGCCGTATTTCGCGAAACAAAATCCGTAAGAATGCTCCCTGCTGCTAAATACCTCGGTACCTGTGGTTAATTTGAATTTGGATCACGTTTGGCGGCGTAATCGAGCGACAATTTATCCATATCCTTCGCCCCCTCTGTTTTCTCTCACGTTTCTAGAAAATATAATGAACATACTAAATTAAAACCGAAGTGGGGGCATAAATATAATTGGCACTATAAATCGCATTGATGGAATGCGATTTATAAGTCGCATTCCTGAAATGCGATTTATAAGTCGCATTTTGCCTTGCGACGCGCCGACTTGGCGCTTGTCCGATCTTTTCCCGGGCCTTTTTCTAGCATGTATGACTTCCAAATATGCTCGACCAACGCACGAATAGGCCATCTAGGTGCCGGGAATCCTATGGGGTATAACATTCTCCCCCCCTTAAGAACATTCGTCCTCGAATGTAAACTTTTATCTAGAGGACTACTCAATTAGCTTAACTTGTTCTTAGGAAAATTTTGGCAGAGTTTCCCCTGTAATCTGGACTATCCCAAAATCCTGAAACACAGAAAAGTCCAATACAGGTACTCCACACGATACTATAAGATTCATTCGATAACTAAACATCAATCTTTCTCACTTATATATAACCTGCATAGGTAACAATACTGACATACCTGTCGCCTAGCTAGGCCTGGAATAAGTGAGGATATCTAGCTTTCATATCTTCCTCCGCTTCCCACGTCATCTTTTTTTGGTTCCTGTTACGCCACAATACTTTGACAGACGCAATATCCTTAGTTCTCAATCTACGAATCTGTCTGTCTAAGATGGCTACCGGAACCTCTTCGTAGGCCAGCTCTTCTGTAACCTGGATATCCTGGACTGGGACTGTTCTGGATGGGTCTCCTATGCATTTCCTCAGCATAGACACATGAAAGACGGGATGAACGGACTCTAGCTCTGGAGGCAAGTTCAACTCATATGCTACTCGGCCTATCCTCCGGCGAATCTGATAAGGCCCAACAAATCTTGGACTGAGCTTACCTTTCTTGCCGAATCTCATCACCCCTTTCATCAGTGATGCTTTTAAAAATACCCAGTCGTTCACCTAGAATTCCAGGTTTCTGCGCCGCACATCTGCATATGACTTCTGGTGGCTCTGTGCAGTCAGTAGGCGTTCTCTGATAAGTTTTACCTTCTCCTCTGACTGCTGAATAATGTCTGGCCCAATCAACGCTGATTTTCCTATTTCGAACCAGCCAATCGGTGATCTGCACTTTCGCCCATATAAAGCCTCGAAAGGCGCCATCTGGATAGCTGAGTGATAGCTATTATTATAAGCAAACTTGATTAGGGGCAAATGCCCAACCCAGCTACCACCGAAATCTAACACACACGCTCGCAACATATCTTCGAGCATCTGAATTGTGCGTTACGCCTGTCCATCTGTCTGAGGGTGGAATGCTGTGCTCAAATTAATCTGCGTTCCCAGACCTTTCTGAAACGACTGCCAGAATCTAGCCGTAAACTGTGCTCCTCTGTCTGAAATAATGGATACTGGTACTCCGTGCAACCTGACTATTTCTCGGATATACAACTCCGCATAATCTGGCTGAGAAAGTAGTTTCCACTGGCAGGAAATGAGCTGATTCGGTCAATCTGTCAACTATCACCCATATAGAGTCATGTCCATGTTTAGTATGGGGTAATCCTGCCACAAAATCCATATTTACTGCTTCCCACTTCCAGAGAGGCATAACTATGTCCTGAGTTAACCCGCCTAGTTTCTGATGTTTTGCTTTCACCTGTTGGCAGTTAGGACACTGGCTACAAATTCAGCAATTTCCCTTTTCGTACATCGTTCATAATCTGCTGGTGGAGGTCTGAAACATCTGGAACATATAGACGACCTTTACAACGCAACACTCCATCCTCTGTTACCTGGAAATCTGGCACTTTCCCCTGTTAACCAGGTCAGGATTCTTATACTACCATTCTTTTTTTTCCTTCACAACTGATGATGACACGGCGGTGTTCTAGATTACTGCTCTGTTGTCCTTCATTTCTATTACACGAACGGCTAAATTGAACAATTGATGTATCTCCCTGACCAACTCCCGTTGCTCGAGTTGCACATACGCCACACTCCTAATAGATCTATAGCTAAGAGCGTTTGCTGCTCCATTACCTCTTCTTGACTGATATAACATTTTCATACTTAGAGAGCTCGGCATATAATTGACGGTCATACTGGCTTGTCTTGCCGAAGAGATCGACAGGTAGTTTACAGGCGTAGCTAGAGCTTATCTGGCCTTCCGGCCACATGCTAAGGCTACTTGTTGCTGGGATAACCTGAACGACCGTCTGCGCACCTTGTGCCTTTATCTGATCAGAGGATCCTGATATTGATCATGACCTCTAATGATCTGGCTGCATAACCTTAAATAACTGAATAGTCGGGTTGAATGACCCGAATGTGTCAGTAGTCTAACAATGCTCTAACTATTCTACTTGAGTACTTATAGTTCATGCATAACTGCAGACTTGTGGGCATCTAATTGCTTTGTTATTTTGCTTGAACCACTGTAAGGATGGGCTTAATCAAACTTACTCCCAGGCGATCAATCTCTGGATCTTCACGGGGAGTCTACTGATCTCCTAGTCTTAATAAACACTGTGCTAGCAGGGTACTATCAATTTCTTACGCCTTGTGTGTATCCACTTGGATTTATACTGCTATTCTGGGGAATTCTCGGTCTTATGAGCTATTCTGTAAATACTGGCCTTTTGCTAGGGCTCTGTATCTGAAAATCTTACGAGAACTAGCTGAAGTACTAGTCTGTCACTGACTGCTGATGTGGACCCCTTTCTTGGGGTGCCCACGGGCTTGTCTGACTTGCGGGGTATTCCTTGTAATAACTGCTAGGTTGACTAAGGTCGACTCTCACCTACAAGGCTAGGAAAACGATGTATGGCCACTTAACATACTGGAACAATTCTAGTATTGCTAATCTCTGAAGTATACCTATTCAGTCTCTAATTCTGGTTGTGGCACATGCGCTAGTGTTATTGATCTTTAGAGATGCTTCCCTGCTAATACAGGCGCCAACTGGTCGGTAGACTGTCTAACTGCGCCCTTATCATCTAATTACCTGATTCAGGTTACTAACTCTTATAAGCTTCTAAAACCTAGATCTGGAAACAACATATAAGTCTATTAACTTAATAACTAAGAGCTGAGACAGTTTCTATGGATTCATGCGTAAATCACACTTAACTTGCCCCTTCTTTCGCTTTTCTCTTTTTCTTCTCTCTTTTCTCTTTTTATTTTTGGCAAGGGGTCCTGCAATGCAATTTGTATATACTTCCCAGCACTAATATGCATCTGTGTGATTGTAACCCCTATTAGCAGCTGCTCACAGCATATTTATTATCTGCACAGATATATATTGGTAAATACGTACAATACATACTAAATTCTGTAGTGATACGTAATCTCTGACACACTTTGCTAAATTTCATATTGTACATGATATACTGCTTCTATGGTCTAATAATACCTCCTGCCTTCTCTTAACATTTCATTGTATTGTCACCCCATTCTGAAAGTAACAAACATAAACACTTTAGTTATTGTCTGCTGTTTGAAATTCCGCCACTCTTGCGATGTGGGGTCAACGTTCGAATCTTGTGGCCTTACTTGGCATATACTGAGAGCCCATGACTGTATGTTGGGCCTTATCTCTAGGCCACACTAGATTAAATTCGCTGTATCGGTAATTTCTTAACTTCCTCATAAGCGAACATACTGCAGCATTCTGGACCACAATCTTACTGTCAGCCCGAGGCTTAATCCTTAATACGATATTCTATCAATTCAGGGGTGATTCTATTTTCCCCACAAAATTTAGTATTCCTGCTTTCTCCCCTCATCTCACTTGAGCTAAGCTCTGGGGTTCAAGGTGCCTGCCTTTCGTTGTTAATGAGATTACTGATCAAGCCTCGGCCTATACTTCTTCTGGCTTATAGTCAGGCCCATCTGATTCACATGACCTCTCTATCTTTCGATGTCACAACTGGATCATAACTATAATCTTACAGGTATGTCTTGCTATCTGTTAGCATATATGGCAGACTTGGCCTTTTTCTGACTCGAACTTGACTATTACTAGGCATTCATCACTAGCAGGTCTTTTACCCCTGCTTCGGGTAAGCTAACAGTCTTACTTTCTGTACTGGCTTATTATCATAAGGGTCTGCACAACTTACGTAATCATAGGGGCTCTTTATACTTTCTAATACTTACTAGGATCAATCAGCCCATCTTTACTTACTGCTTGATTTGGCAACCTCATCTCAAGTCTTATGCCCCTTTACTATACTGGAATCAAAATCGAGAGGTAGGAATAGCCCCCTTTTTTTTTGCAACAAATAGAAACATTTAACTGTACCATATCCGAATGGATGTATTCGGGATTCCTGCATTTCCCTCTCTTTCTCATACTTACCTGGTGGTCTAACCTTGGTTGTAATCTTAATCAGATCTTATATAACTAATAAATAAGTCAACTCATATGTACATTATACTTCTGGCTTCCTATTATGACGTTATCAACGTATACTGGGAATAGTACCGATAAAGGTATCACGCTGGGAGGTCTCTGGTACCTCCTCCTGCTGCTGTAGTTATCATGTAACTGGCTGATGCCCTCTTCTGTTGCTATATCTGATCTTCTACCTGTGATAGGGTAATGCTGATCTGCCTTTGTATCTGTAATCAAAGAATACGATAAGTTTTTAGGGACTCAACCCTATACCGTACCGCTCCAAAGCATGACTGATTGAGAAGGAAGGGTAACCATCCTATCATGCCTCGCAGCCTCCTGCCTATAGTATGTGGTGCACAACACATCCGTAGACAAGACTCTACTTAGCACGGCTTGCAGACTCCCTGGGACACGACCTGCTCTGATACCAAGTTTATCACACCCCGCCCTGGGGGGTATGACTGGCACCTGGTGCCCTAGTAGGACCTAGACTGCTATCTGGTGAGCCAAAGCACATCTGGTGCCTGGCTGGCTCTAACTCAAATTCCTGGAAACAAAGGGCTATATAACGACTGTAAACACAGCCTCCGGCCAACAGGCCTATAGCCACCTGTACCTGAAAAACAGCTGACCAGAAACATACTACTGTCAAGGGAACCTATGCGGGCCGGCAAGGCCACCATGCTGTCTAGTTCTCTGTAACTTAACAATGGCACGCTAAATAATTACGTGACCGGCAAGGTCACCACTACTGACTGGTTATGGCCACACACGGCCAACAGGAACAGAAATAACAAATAACTATAACAAGCTGCAGGGCCTCACACGACCGGCTCGACTGACCACAGGGAAATATATACCGACTGCAAGCCTCTAGGAATAACAATAGAAATGATCGAGACAGGGCCCCGACCTACCCGTACCGTACAACAAAAGAAAACGAAATACACCTCTGGAATTCAGGCTCCGGATGACAGGAGCTGAATACTCAATAGCTGACTGGAATCACGAGGGATCGCCTCCTCGTCTATGAGTACCTGCAAGCAAGTAATGCAGCGCCCCACTGGGCGTCAGTACCGCAGGTACTGAGCATGTAAAGCAACTGAAATACACAACTGAAATGGATAACAACAGTAACATGACATATAAGCAGAAAGTAGCTGAGTCTATCTAGCTGAGAATAACTGGGGAGAGTTTATTTATTCTATAACAAACTGAGCGTACCTGATGCCGTGTCGACCCACTGTCTATCAGTATCTAATAGCACATAGAGGTATACATAATAATACACACAATACCTGACCGACCCCCACAAGCCGGAAGGTGCCAACCAACACAATCTATTTACCCCTACCCGGGTCTAAACCAACCAAAAATAAGTCACTCCAATCATCTAATAACTGTGAGCTCCTCCTACCGGTCCCCTTGGGTACGTAGCTCAGGCCTTGGCCTCTGACAATAAACTGTGTCTGAGTCCGAAGACTCCTACCTCTGGGCGCAGGTGCACGCGGGGTGTGTAATAAAAACTGCCCCTGGGTGCAAGCACGCAACAGGGTGATTTTATAAAAATCTGTATCTGAAACTGCCCCCGACCACAAGCGCACACAGAGTGTTCTTCCCCTGTAAACAGGGTGGACTGGCTCTGCGCAGATTAAACTGAACTACCCCTGCAAGCAGGGTGGTCTGGACCGTATTATCATGGTGGTCGGCCATCATCGTCCTCTAGGCGGACGACATCGCCCAGCTGGTGGCGGTATCTGAATCTGGTATCGACACAGCTATAACCCAGGGGCAGTGGGGATGCTAAAAGGGACACCCACATGCCACAACAAGTCTCAACAACCAAATAGTACATAAAAATAGCAAGCATGTATAACTGAAAAGACTATCTGGAATCTAACTTCTTATTCTGATCTGTTTCTACACTGAGCTAATTCTTACTAATTATACTGATTCTGTAACCTTTGTTTAACTGTACGGCTAATCTGTAGCCAAGATACTGTCTGTCTGAATGGCTAATCTGTAGCCATAACTGTCTGTCTATCTAATCTTTCTTTATTGACTTTTATTATGAAAATCTGTTTCTTTTATTCTACTACATGCTTGCTAATCACGTAATAGGCTATACTGAATCTGAAATACTAACTTGCCCTCGGGCGCATACTTTTCTAACTTTCAGACTGAATACGATATAACAACGCAAACTAGGTTTACTGAACTTTGCACAATACTTAACATTCAACTCCGGGAATTCTACTATGGAGTTTATTGTACTATACAAGGCTAAAGCTACTAACTTGCCGAAGGAACTAGCTTTACATACCTTAACCCCGAGTTATCCGTCTGTCGGACGAGGCTCGGTCAATACTTCAGCTATTTCTCCCAACTGCATTCATTTATTTGCTAATTAATACTAAATATAGCTTTATTCTAAAGAACGACGTCACTTTCGATATAATTGTAGCCTAAACTTAGGCTTATCGAAAGACGGTCGAAAACTCGCTATTTTTCAGAAGTCCAGAAGGGAGAAGTATTCACTTCACAGCTAGGAGCACATAGACACTAGTTTGGAGCAATTCTACTTACCTTAGCTCGGTAGCTCGACGA